>JAPDVR010000011.1:20427448-21679948 GCA_026230005.1 Gila orcuttii
ACACTATCAGGCTACGGCAGACGTGTCATTCAACCTATTGTAAGTCGATGTACCAAGGGTCTTGGAAATATATTATGAAGGTTGAAAAACTACATAGTGTCCCTTTAAATAGTTCTGAATTTGATTTCTTTAAACGAATAATGAACATTTGAAATTTAACCAATTTAAATGTTTTTATGGCTGAATTTTATACACATGTATTTTCAAACAGCTTTTATTGTTTATTTGTTCTGAATTCTTACACTGCAAATCTCCAGTTTTAAAACAAATACAGATTCAAGTTTTCAAGATGAAGAAGAAATTTTAAAAAACTTCAAATTCAGTTTTCTAAAATTCAAAAGGCAGAAAATTCAGATCTTACAGAAAGTATGTCACAGGTCATCCACAGGGAAGATTAGAGGATCTCAGAAAAGTCTAACGGAGCATTTTGGCCAATTACAGAGTTGCAATGCAGTAGTTTCTGCCGCAAACGTGGTGGTTCAAGAGAATCCATGTGTCATTCGTTCAGTCGTTTTTGGATTTAATATTAAGAGTAGAAAAATGAGAAAACAGCTTGTATAGCCTATATGATTTCTAATATTCTAATAATAGTCCGCCGATGCTGCAGTTGTACGGATTCTTAACGTATTTATTGCAACTATATTTCAGATTTTTTTCATCAAACAACTAGACTAACGAATGGCTCGACACAACCCGTACTGGGGAAGAGCCTAGACAGTGCTTTCTTCTGTGTAGACCAGCAGTTCTCAAGTGCCAGGGGGATCCATGAAATAATTTGCTATAACCAACCGTATTTTCCGGACTGCAAGTCACGTTTTTTTATCATGAAACATGCAGTGATTTATTCCAAAGTGACTTAGGCCTATATAATGCATTTAACGTCAAATAATCGAAATGTTGACTTTCAAAAGTAGGCGTGCCAAGAAGGCTATTTGCTAGGTATTTTGGTTTGTTTTTGGTGTGAGCCAGAAAGATGTTCAAGGAGACCGAGACGCAGCGCATCATGTTGTTTTATTTACTTTTCAATGGCATGATATTTTGTAGTCATTTTGAATGTACAGAAATAAAAATATAGGCCTACATTTTACTGTTTCGAATGATGTCATATTATCTGTATGACTATAAATGACAGACTATTAAGTTATTTCCCCAGCTGAGGAACAAATCGAAGTCATGGCGCCGAATCGCGCGCTCACACAACATAGCATGAGTTCTATGGCGGCAAATCAATGCCAATAATAACCGAGCGCACAACTGATGCTGGCGCGCGCGGTAAATGACTTTCGCGAGAGAATAACAGATCTACACGCGAGGAAACGGGAACTCGCGACCTCATTCATACTCTGCGCGCGCTCATGACATCTCCTCTGCACGCAATACAAGCCCTCGCGCGCGCGCATGATCATTCCACACGCTCTCACGCTTGATCTGCTCTCGCCTGTTGGTTTTGCTCGCTCGAACAATTTTATTTTTGACAGTCGAGGGGCGGGACTTCCTGTTTTAATAACCTCAAATGTCATTGGTTACTTCTCATTTTCCGGAAGTCAGTTGTGATTGGACGCCTGTCCAATGACTCGTAATTCACTTGATTTGAGACATCACTTAATTTGTCTTTTATTTTGGTTTATTAATGTGTAATGTGATTTAATGCATTGTTAATGCAGAATATATTCTTACCAGATACTTTATTAACAGAAAGTCTTACTAGTGATTGCATTGTGTTGTTAAGAGATATTTACAGACTGTAACAACGCATTTCCATGGTTATTAGCATTGTAAATCTACCAAAATTCTTATGCATTTTTACATAATATAAATGGTTCATTATATTTTCTGTTAAATGCAAAAGGGGTTCAGGCTTCGTAAGTTAAGATACAGTACACAGCATTAATTATAGCTTACAAATGCCTTTTCAGAATTTGCTACCGAATACAGAGGAACAATATTAAACCCAGCAAATTATTAAACCCATCTTAAACCCAGCAAAGTAGCTATTACAACATTATATAGTGATCTTAATCATCTAACTTTTTGTAAGCTACATTGTATTTGCCTCATTACCTTGAAAAGAAAGAGACAGAAAAGAGATACGCTAGAATCAGTGAACGTACATTAATATACTGACAAAATTAGCAGGGTTTGGGATTAATTAAAATCATGTCGGTTTAAGAGCACGACATACCTTTAAAATGTTATTAGTTTTATTATAAAACTAATACAGTTTTATTACATACTGAACTGGTCGATGTGTCTCGGAGTCTTCTTTATTATGTTGGCTTGAGAAAGCCAGCATATATTTAAACATTAGTATTTATTATTATTATTGTGAGAAATTGACTCCGCCTAGAACTTTAATGCTTCACCAAACTCGGCTCAGAACTTCAGACTGGTTAGACTTGCGTATATCTTTTCTAACTGGTCAGACTTACTTTCCCAAAAAATCCCATTGATTTGCGTAATCTGAGCAATAAAGGCCGTAATACTTAATGCTGTCCACTAGATGGGGCGACAGGTTAATAAATCTTTTCTACTCTCTTTCCCTGTTTGCATCAGTTTAAATGACAAATACATGCATGAATTTCATTCATAAATAGGCCATATCTGTGTATGAGAACAAGCTTTACTCTGCAGAACATGATCCTCCAGGGTCAGGACTGAGTGTTAAATCTATAAATGAATGTGTAAAGTTGGGTGTCTGCATGCAAGTCACTAAGAGTTTTGGGTGTCTGCATTTGCTTGAAGTCACTAAGAGTTTTGTGTAAAACATTCTTTTTTTTCTCCACTTCCTGCAGAAACATTTGTTCAGTTAGTAAGGTTCAACCATGTGATAAAGACAGAAATGTGATAAAGACATCTTCAAAAACAGTGCCGTTTTGTTATGCATGTGTTGCATGTGTGAGAACAACTTAATAAGAGAAAGTATGAGGCAAGCACACAGCATAAATGATTACAACCCATCTGAACATAACATAGCCTATCTTAAAAAAATAAAAGGCACTCATGCTGCCAGAACCCCTTTTACATTTAATAGAAAATATAATAACCAACTCAAAAATGACATAATAGTAATACACAGGATGAAAACAAAAAGCTTACACAACAACTCTTTCTTATTTATATAAACAATTAATTTATCTTTTATTCAAAGCCCTTGTTATATTTACAACTATTTAATGGTTTTTTTTTACCTTTTACATTCTGAGGTTCTCAGATCCAATTTAATTTTGGTTGGATAAATGTAAATAGCTGTAAATGGGGGTATAGTGGTAATGTAGTGGTGAACTACAGCAAATATGACTTTGGATTCACATTTTTCTCCAATTTCTTTTAGATAGTGTTATAAATACAAAATGTAAAAATACATCTGAATTTTGGTAAATTTACAATGCTAATAACCATGGAAATGCGTTGTTACAGTCTGTAAATATCTCTTAACAGCACAATGCAATCACTAGTAAGGCTTTCTGTTAATAAAGTATCTGGTAAGAATATATTCTACATTAACAATTCATTAAATCACATTACACATTAATAAACCACAATAAAAGACAAATTAAGTGATGTCTCAAGTCAAGTGAATTAGCCTACGAGTCATTGGACAGGCATCCAATCACAACTTACTTCCGGAAAATGGGAAGTAACCAATGACATTTGAGGTTATTAAAACAGGAAGTCCCGCCCCTCGACTGTCAAAAATAAAATTGTTCGAGCGAGCAAAAGTAGCAGGCGAGAGCAGATCAAGCGCGAGAGCGTGTGGAATGATCATGCGCGCGCGCGAGGGCTTGTATTGCGTGCAGAGGAGATGTCATGAGCGCGCGCAGAGTATGAATGAGCTCGCGAGTTCCCGTTTCCTCGCGTGTAGATCTGTTATTCTCTCGCGAAAGTCATTTACCGCGCGCGCCAACATCAGTTGTGCGCTCGGTTATTATTGGCATTGATTTGCCGCCATATCATTTCAGCAAGAACCTGCAGTGAAATGTATATATGCTGTATAGATTTTTGAACTGTTTTTGCAGTTGGGAGTCACGTAGTTAACTCTGTTACAGTTAACAAGTTAACTCTGGCACAACAAATGTGTTGCACATGGTCCCTGTTCAATAAATTAACAGATATATATATGATTGCAACAATATGTGGATTATCTGTGTTCTTCAAGCCATCTCGGGTATTTTATAAGAATAATGTATATTTATAACGCAATGCTAATCGACATAGCCTTTATCACTGTATAGAATACTACAAAATAATTGTCTGCCTCATTTTGTGATAAGCCACATCAGATCACAAACATGTTTGTAAACGCTTCTCATTACAAGTTTGGAAGATGTTCAGCCTGAGTTGCTTTTTCAAACATTATAAGTGACTCAACCTCACAGCCCTTAGATGGAGCAGCATTTACTGCGAACCGGTCGATCTGCTCTGATCACAGTGCTGCACTTCACAATAAAACACGCTGCACATATATTGATTTAATTAAAAATTGCAGCCTTTGTGATTTCATAATCACAGTAAGCCAAATCCTAATTTCAGTTTAATTTCGGTAAGTCATGCAGCCCTAGTTTTAAGAGACTATAATATTCAAAAAACATCCAGATAAAAAAAAAAAACCAGCAAACTGACCAGTTATATGGATTTTGTTATATTATGTTTTGTTGGATTATGTTTATTAAAAATGTAATGTAGGCCTATATTTGTCAAGTTTGATCAACAGGTCTTTAAGGAAGATCTTTCAGGCTGACCAATCAAATTTAATCTAATCACTAATTTTTGTGACTTCCCTATATAGTGTGGCATCGTGAGAGGTAGGGGATCACCAAAGTGTGGGTTGCTTCACAAATCGAGTCCAGGCAGAGATCAAGTCACTAGTTTCTTTTTAATAATCAACTCAAAACTCCAAAACGTTTTAACCAAAACACTCTTCCAGCTTCTCTTTATGCTCTCCAACAAAAAACAGCCAGTCTCTCTGTTCTCAGCTCATTACCAGCTTTTCTCCTTCGCAACAGCTGTGTCCCCACCGCTGAGGAACCTGGTAACTGTAGTCCGGGACCAGGTGGCCATCTTGGTTTGTAGTCCCCATACTGCAACCACCTAGATGGCACATACCTTGCCTCTAATGGCGCTTTTCCACTGCATGGTACGACTCGGTACTATTCAGTACGGTCCGGCTCGCTTCGCTTTTCCACGGCGTGGTACGACTCGGCACAGCACGGCTCGGTTTGCTTTAGCTCGGTTTGCTTTTCCACTTCAGTTACCGCTTCAAAGTGGGTGGGATTATAGACTGATCGTATAGTTTATCCGCTCCTCGGCAACCAACGAGAGGAACGACTGCACTTCTTGTCCACTGACCACGATTCAGCCATTTCTTTTTTGGAAGTTTTTTTTTCTTTCTTTCTTCTTCAAGCAAGTCAAGCAAGTAGTTTTAAAACAGGTGACTACAGCGGTGGCTGTTACTGGCTATTTCAATCTAGCGGGTTTGATGTCTCGCAATGACGCTGTTAGTGACGATTCTGTCTGTCTGACCAATCAGTGATCTGCAGTGTTTTCACGTCACATTTTAGTATCGGTACGGTTCGCTTGGAACCTCAACAGAGGTGGTACCATTTAAAGCGAGCCGAAGCGAGCCATACCGTACCGTACCATGCAGTGGAAAAGCGTCAAAGCGTGCCGTACCGAACCATGCCGTACCGTACCATGCAGTGGAAAAGCACCATATGACATACCCTCTCACAATGCCACAATATTGAATAGACATGTGCCGGTATTCGGTAATCCGATAAATCGCGGTAATGAATATGCACGATATTGTTATCGCAGGCACTTCAAAATACAGTGAAAAATAATAGATCCGAATTTTGCTTTTTAGAACGCGCATTAGCTTATTTTCCATCAACCGCTTAAAAAAACACTGCGTATATGCTGCGCAAAACACGTGCGCACTCTGATGTAAACAATCCCCACATGCACTGCATGCATGCGGCAGTGTGCGCACTCTAGTCTAATGTAAACAATCCTCACATGGAGAAAAAACATGGCGGAAGGAGGAACGCTGCCGACGATTTATCCCCCTTCTAAAAGACAGGGGTGCCAAAACTCAAGCAATCGACACTTTTCACACGCTCTCACGCCACACATCCATTTTTTCACGCAGAGAAAAATCGCAGAGCAAAGAGGACACTGACACCGACAGACTAGACATAGCAGGTTACCTTTGATATGAAAAAAAATTCTCACCTCTCAGGATCTGTCCATTTTATTATGAAATTCAGACAATAAATACCGTTTTGGCGCATGTAAATGTGAAGTGACAGATCGCTGTAGCTCCATCATTCATTTCAAGTGATCATCTGTTACTTTTTATTTAAAGATACAGTACAACTTACCGAAAGGTATATATGCCTCATAATATCGATCAATCAGTGTTTTTCAACCATGGAAAGAGGTCAATAAAACTGCAGGAGAACAATATTGTCACAGAACGTTACATTTACCTCAGGAAAGCCATTTAATGCTAAATATGTGCACTATATTACATATTTATTATATTTTTACTTGTGTCACTACATAATTGTTATTAGAATGAAAACCGCATTATTTTTGTAATTTTTTTTAACCTTTAATAATACCAGCTGATACGGCTCTCTGTATGTTTACAGCATTATGTGAGATATATTTTTTCTTGAGAAAAATTTACATGTAGGCTATCTACTGTAGCCTACTTAATATTTATCCAAATTAGTCAATATTGAATCAAGATTGAAATCAAATCAAGAATTGAACTGAAATCGTGAAAATTGTGTTAAGCAATAATACAAACAGTAGCCTACCAGTCATCGTACCATGTAAACATTGTAACATGTTATCACTAAACTTAATAAAATTCTGTTTAGTTACCAAATGTTTTGACAATCACAATTACACCTATTGTGATGCAATTGTTTTTTTTTTACATACCCCAATCCATCCGTTTCTCTTGTGCAGTTAAAATATTGTGATAATACCGTATACCGTGATAAAAGCTCAATCAATTAATCGCAGCATGAAAATTTGATACCGGCACATGCCTAATAGTGAATAAGTGAATTGCAGAAATACAAAAGAAACAGCTAAATTTATCTGTCAAGCATGTACGGTTTTCTAATCACAAACAGATCTGTAAATTGCCTAGTGTAAAATGACAAAGCACTTAGTAGATAATTAAAATATAATAAAATGTAATATATTTAGTTACATTTTTATAGGCCTATTATATGTCAGTTATAAAAGAGATTATGCAACAAATAATATAATTGTATTCTTTATATTAAATTAAATTCATTTATTATTCCTTTGAAATTCACAGATTTCAAATTCACATGGAATTTATATTTAAACCACAATCCTCTTCATAACCCAGTGATATATATCCTAAACTATAAAATCTTGCAATCCTGAATGGTTACCAGAATGAGTTTTACAGAATTGTCTCTGGAATCTGTGTAGTGATAGGGGCTTCAGATGAGTAAATGCCATTTAGATAACTAATTCCAACATAACATGTAGCTAAGAAAAGCAGCATTTACTTAAATATTTTGCTACAAAAAGGGAACTTCTGGGCAGGGACTTTGTGAACTATAACTATTCCTTTTACTAAAGATGCATTATAGGTGTATAACAATCACAGTTTAATTATTGCTTCAAAGATTAGAAATGTGTGGGGCAGTTTTAGCTGATTTGACCCATTAAACAAACATTTGACCTTAAGTGGCAGGTGGATATAAAAAATGATGATGCCACAATAATAAACCTGCAGTACCTTATTCAAATAGTGGCACAGCAGCCTCTATGAAAGTTTGCATGAATGAAAGTCTTTGAAGACTTAATTCAATGTGCAACTGAATAGACAGTGAATGAACAGTCCATGAGGATACATTACGGCACAGTATGGCTTTGAGGAAAGAGTAAACACAACATGTCTAAACCTGAGAACCAGGTATCTTAAGGAAATATCAGCTAGACTCTTCAGAGAGAATTTGAGGACAACTATAATAGTTATATCCCTTCCTGTCAGCTAAACGTTCCTTAAAAGTCAACATGAAATGGTGTTTGCAACACATTTTAGTTCCTAATGTGACGTATTCAAAGTAGGGCTGTTCACTAATCGCTTCTAATGAGTGGATCAGCGATCTCTCAATTTGCTAATCTCATAAACCGATCTCATGCTAACGACACAAAGACACGTGTATGCCTTGAGAGGTATAGCAGCAGCGACGCAGTTTTAATCTCGGTCCACCACGGATGAAATAGTTATAATGCTGAAGCCAAGGTGAGGTATAATTCATGTCTTTATTAAATAACCTACAAAGTAATTTGAAAACTTACTGTGAGACCTAAAGTGTGAACGCCAAGCGAACCAGGACTAAATGTCTCTTTTTTTAGGTCCGAACCAAAACTACAAGTGTGAACACAACACACCCTAAGTTACTTGTGTTTTTGCTCCACCAATGGAAATAGTTCAGAAGAAAAGTCCCAGTGCTGTTGGATTGGATATCAGCACTCTTGGCTACTTTAAGGCTTGGCGAATTAAACTTGAGGACTGAAAATATCTCTTGTTATAAGAGGTATTAAAATGTAGTAGCAAAGTAAATAAATTCCATATAGGTTTTCATCTTCACTCTAAGGAGAAAAAGAACACAATGAGAAAGAGAACAGCCCAGTCATCTAATAGCAAAAGCGATTCAAACACACAAATTATTTGTTCCTCTGGCTATAAACATGCACACACTTGCCCAACAAGCCTCTAGGGTCACATATAACCTCAAGTCCTTCAACCAAAACCTCAGTCCAATATAAAATTGATGTCCCACTGTCCTAAACCCTAAAAACAACTACTTTAAGACTTCATTAAGAGTTTAGGTGTGGTTACAGCGGTTTCAGATTATTGTTTTTTTTTAGATTTAATCAATTCATTAAATGTTTGGATTAATAAACTTTTAAATTAAATACAAATGTATCCAAATACATATAATGTTTTGTGTAAGAATTCTAATGTTTACTAAAGCCTACATTATTTTTGTCAAAAAAAAAACTAGCTATGCTATTTAGTTAACTGAGGCTGTAAGCAGAGAGTTCACATATAACCTGTTATGACAGGGTTCCTGAAGCTTAAATAAAAGCTCAAAAACTTTACAAGCTTAAATAATATAATGTAATCTGAAGAAGGCCGATCAAGAAATTGGTAATAATATTGGCTATAAAAATCCTGAACTATTGTCACTATTGGCATTACATTAACAGAAGTGTATGTGTATGTGCTTTACTTAGGCTACATCTCACAGATGGGGTGGAAAAGTAGAAGACACTACACACACGGTTATCTAAATAGGGACATTCCATAGACTTCTATTGTTTTTATATACAGCTGGTTATAAATACTAATCGAACCCTAGCCCACATCCTAAGCAGAAATGCTGCATTAAAAATATTTATTTTCTATCTCACTTTTTTTTTGCTAGTTTAGCTCACTTCTGAGTACAAATTACATGCACACACACACAAAATGATCCTTGACTAGCTAAATATTAACATAGACAAAAGCCAGACCATGTGTGCACCTTTGAACCTGAAACACCCAATCTCTGCCTAATGATGTTGTTATATGAAGAAATAAACATGTCCACATCAAAACTATAAACAAAACTATTGTAAGGCTTTAGAAGACTTGGAAGTTAAACTTGTAGTGCACAGGTTTTATGGACTACTTTTATGCATTTTGGAGCTTTACAGACATGGTCACTGTGTGTGTACAGAAAAGAGAGCATACATATTGTTCAAGACTCCTCTTTTGCATTTCACAGATCATACAGGATTAAATCAAAATGATTCAAGTCTCTCCATAGAGATGTAACTCCAGTTTTGGGGAACCTTTGATTATGTTGAACTCTATCCACAAGCTTTGCTAACTTAAATCCTGCAATTACTTATTTAAACTGACAGTCTCATTTTACAAGTTTGGGGCCTGGTTTCACAGACAGGGCTTAGATTAAGCCAGGATTAGGCCTTAGTTGAATTAGGACATTTAAGCTATTTTAAACATGACTTAGAAAAAAAAATTACTGGTGTGTATCTTGAGACAAAACATTGGCACTGACATATTTTAAGTTACTTCCAGTTAAGAAGTAACTTAAACATGCAAGCAAAGCAAACATGCATTTTAATCTGGGAATAAGCTTAAGCCATGTCTATAATACTGGGCATGGATGTAAAGCTAAATTTAGCCCAACTGAAAGCCTGATAAGACAATAGCCCCTTTCACAGTCTTTACTGATAAACTGATGGTAAACTACGGTTAAGAGATCATGTGAAAATAGTGGTAAATCAGTTCTGGCAATTTTCTAGTATGAGAATTTGTAACACTACCAGTAATTACCGGTATGAATCTGTACGTACAAGGTCAGAACCCACAGAAGTCCACCCAGGAGGTTATATGAGAATAAAAACCTAAATTCAATCCATTCATTATACAAAGCGATTGTGTCTCTTCAGAAAAGTTGGACTAAACCACTCAACTCATATGGATTCTTTTGGATTGTGTTTACAATCTCTTTATGGCCAATTAGAAGCGACAAAGTGGTACTTGCATGGACTGTCAATTGAGGGACAGAAATCTCTCAGGAACATAATCGCTCTGGACAGATTTTTTGTCATGCTGTTGTGCACAACTATGTAAAAGACTGCATATTGTTTCACTACATTTTAGGATATCCAGCGGTCATAAATGGCAGAAAGGGGAAATATGTGGTCTGAGATATAACTAAACTTTTAACAAAGGGTCAAGCATTTACAACAGTTGTACACACCTCAGATTTGGAGAGGTTCAGAAGAGGAGAGATCATGGGAAGAGGAAGAGGATAAAGCACAACAACCCACAACACAATAGACAAAAAGCACACTCATTATAGAGATGAATGAACATTAAAATGTGGGGACAAGGACAAAAGAGTTGGGGCATCCCTCATAGGACAAATGGTTCAACATGTGACAGGACAATAAACCGTTTGTAAATCATATTGAATAATTGGGTCACATTTGAAAATGAAGTGAATACAAAACAGCCACTAAAAACTGGATTGGTTTTGCACATATCTAGGGTTGGGTACCGAACTTGGTACTTTTAAGGGCACTGATAGAATTTCGTCGTTACTACCGAGTACCGATTCACATTAAATCAATCGGTGCCCAATTTCAGTACCTGAGAACGCATCTGGCACAAGAGTAAGACTATTTAAATACAAATCCTGCATGTTCTGCATCTCAGTGTGAATTAATGGCGCAGACGCACGTTGTTTGACAAAAAGTTGTTTAATTTCATATGATTAAAAGATCAATTAAATTGATGTTTTATGTCTTAATTTGATTACCAGAAAATACACAACACAGAATTTGTGGAAAACAAAACATTTCATAAAAATTAATTAAAAAATACATATAAATGAAAAAAAAAAATAATAATTATGAATTCAAATTAAGTAGCATGTAGCCTACTATTTACAGGTAATATTACAGTTTACATTATTGTTTTAATGTTACATTACTGGTACCGGTTAAAATGTGAACGGTACCCTACTCTACACATCACATATTCAGAGAGATTTACGAATAAATGTCTTTGGTGCCAAAATAGCTCATCACGGTCTAATCTTTAAAGATTAACTCCCATGTCTCCTTATCATAAGAGAGATATACCAAACAACTATCATGAACACACTCAGCTATTGATAGAATATATTCACAAATACCAACAAATAGGCATTTTAACATTTCAGTGATATTGATATGCAATTAGGAAAAACAACTAAAGGCATTTAAAGGGTTAGTTCACCCAAAAATGAAAATTATCCCATAATTTACTCACCCTCAAGCCATCCTAGGTGTATATGACTTTCTTATTTCATCCAAACACAATCAGTTATAGTTATCTTCCAAGCTTTATAATGGAAGTGAATGGTACCCTAGATTTTGAAGCCCAAAAAAGTCATCCATACGGCTCCAGGGGGTTAATAAAGGCCTTCTGAAGCAAAGTGATTATTTTTTTTTTTTTTGTAAAAAAAAGAAAAAAGTATATATATATATATATATATATATATATATATATATATATATATATATATATATATAAAACTATAATCACTGGCTTCTGGTAATGGCCGTACACAAGTCGAGTTCTGGGGGAAGAGTAACCTCTGACCCAACGTATGACATAGGATGTAGGAGTAGCGTGATCTTAGGTGAGAGTAGATCCCTCTTGCATTTCAAACAAATAAGGCTAGGCAACAAACTCAAGCTCCTCCAACATTTCTAATTCGTGTCCAGTGTTTTGTTTTGCTCTATCCTCTGTGCTTCTGTGTTCGTCAATACGTCGGGTCAGAGGTCACTCTTCCGCCAGGACTGACTGACTGCTCACTCACTCACTCACTCGAAGAAGAGGGTTTATGTAACTCGGGTAGTAACAAAACCTCACAGTGAAAGTCCTGCAACCGGCACAATTAATTCCATATTGTTTAATTGCATACATCCTTGTTTGTTGCATATTTGTTTGTTTTTAGTTGTCTGTGGACCTAATAAATTTACTATTATTGATTTTTTTTAAATATATATATATATATATATATATATATATATATATATATATATATATATATATATAAGCTCTATTATTTTTTTGCTGTGGCTCTTTTTGAAAGATGCATTAGCTCAGAAATGAAAAATGTTCCCGTCCTCTGCACTAGACAAACTATATCCAGAAAAATCGTAAAAATTGTTAGGAATGCTTTACCTGAATTTTTTTATTAATACATTTTACAGTCCATAACGATTTCTTATCTGAAGTGACTAATTTACCTGTGTGTTCAACGTATTGCAAAATACGTAGCTATATTATATATATACATAGCTCCATAGCATATGGAACCTTGAATACTTCAAGGTTTTGCAATTGCAATAAATAAAGTCAGAATTTGCTACCAAAACGGAACAACATCCAGAAGATTCTTTAAACTTTGTTTGTGTTGGTCATGTTGTCCAGACATGCTTGGACTCTGATTATTGTGCTTGATTGTTGCACAGTCTATTTACCCATGGCACACCCAAAGCCTCGTTCCTGGCTATGCTTCTGCTTTTATTATGTTTTTTGTAGCTTGAAAATCCGCAGTCACTGTATAAGGGTGAAAAAAGGGTGAGGAAAATATGAAAGAATTCACATTGAGTGAACTATTCCTGTAAGCTTATCTTCACTAATCTCTTCATAAGAACTTAATGGGATCATAATCCAAAGTAAACGGCAAATATAGGTAAAGTGTGACAACTGGTAAAGCGTAATCTTATATGATTGTACATATTCTTTCATTTCTACAAATCAACAATGAAATGTGCAATGACAGTGCTGCTTTTTTTTTCTTAAATATGATACAACTGGTTATCAATGACAAATTATTAAAAAGCACTCCAACTGGTTTCTCTAACTCTATCTTCATAGTATAGGTATAAGCATGTTTTTTCCTCCATGCAGCTCAGCAGCAGCAGAGAAGCATTTTCCTTAGTTTATGCCAGTCACTATGCCCGGACATGTTTGATGACATAATCGAATACTATGGATAATGAGCAGTGGACAAATGAGACAAAAACTGTTTATTTATAAAACTAAAAACAGCCATTGACTAAAAATAGATCCAAACTGTGCAGCATGAAGGAAGCATTATGGTTTGAGGCCAGACAGGCCCTGAGGAAATTATAGACTCAACCAAGAATTCCACAATGTACCAAAGTATTTGAGAATATAAGGCCATCTAAGAGGATCTTGTAAAAACACTCAAACAAGTCCACAAAAGAATGTCTAAAGCAACATGAAATGAAGCGTTATGAAATGGCAGAGGCAAATCCCGCTTCTGAAATCTATAGAAATTCTGTACATTTCAGCCTGCACAGTCAACAGGTTTGTGTTAGATGCAACAAATGTACTATCCTTATGTAACAGCTATGTCCCTAGAAAAAAGTGTGTGTGTGTGTGCGCGCGTGTGTGGGAAGGGGGTGGTTAGTTCCCACTAATTCTGTGAGGGGGGGGGGGGGGGGCAGAGGGTTAGTTACCAGGACAACCACAGACCCACCAGAGCTTTCAAAAAAGAGGCAAAGGAGTTGCCAAGGGACTCAATTCACTGTAGGGAGCTCTTGTTCTTGACACGTATATCCAAATGTATGCTTGCTTACACAATCAGTGTGTGTTAACTCTATTCTACTTACACGTTAATTCAAGAAATCATCTTTTACAGCTTTTGCTTCCACAGCATCAAAAAGAGACAATTGTAGTATGGACCTTCATACCCACACAAACAAAAACACATTTCATATTTGTTATAATAAATACCCAAGAGAATTCTTGCACTTTCAAAAAAGACTGAGAAATGTCTTGCTACAGCAGAGCTGCAACAGGGAGTAAAAAGGTGAGAGAGAGGCAAGAAGGTCTGGTCCAACATTCATGTTCTCTTCACCATGGCAACTCCTTTTCCCAGGATAGAGACAATCTCAAGGGTAGGAATGTTTATGAGTGTCCCAGGAAGAGTTTTAAGGAGTTCTGTGTGACAGCATCAGTGGGACAAAAGAACAGGAAAGAAACAGAACATACTGTAAAAAAGATATATGCTTTTTTAACTAACAATTAACTATTGGTTTAGAGTTATGTTCATCTTTCTTAATTACTGCTATTACAAGTGGCGTATCTGAATTTTGTAATCTATTAAACTACGTGTGTTCATGTGAAGTTTACACATGATTTTTGTCCCTATATTTACAGTACTGAGAAAAAGGGTAAAACGTAAAAGAAAAATATTTATAAAATAAAAACTGTTTAATTTTGTTTATCATAGTCTCCCTTCAATTAGAGCTGCACGATTCTGGATAAATTGAGAATCACAATTTTCTTGTTTAAAATAGAGATCATGATTCTCATACAATTCTGAATAGACAACTAAACAAAACAACATATAATTTACTAGAGGTTCTGACACAAAGTAAAATTGCTGCAGTCTATTTAAAAAATATTTAATCAATTTTATTTTTCTCTTCATAAAAGAGTAGGCATAATTACCCGGATGACCTACTTCCAGTGAGATTCTGAAGTCTGCATACGATGGACACTTTACTATCCCATGAGGCCACGGGAGAGGATTTATGAATGGAAGTGAAGCGACGTATCGGACACTGGTAGGTCACTTGATAATGACAACATGGCGAATGTAGTACGTCCAGATAACATTCACACACACTATATAGAACGTACCTTTTTAACGGTCGTGAAGTAATTACAAAATAACAAAATAAGTACCAGCTCAAGAGAGTATGCGATTTCAGACGCAGCCTTGACTTCTTTCATAACTAGATGAATCAGATTTTTTGAACGAATCTCTTGAATCAAATACATTTCTTTAACAGTCTTTTTTCGCCACCTACTTGTGTAACAATGTAATTGATACAATCTTTATTTGAAGCGTCATGTTACTTTCAAAGGGTGATTTACTGTTTATATTCTGAACTATAAACTTTTATCCTAGTACTTCTGTGATAATTAGAATAAGTGTAAGACAGAAATAATGATAGGCCTACTGTGTGGTTGAAAAGACTGTTAGTGAAGCGGTTTCATTCTTATACATAACTGCTCTCTCTAGGTCAGCGGCAGCGCCAACACAAATCTGAATGTTCAGCCGGATCGTTGTCACTTAGGAATAAGATCGCTGGGCGTTCGAATAAAGATTGCGATCTTTTAACGATTAATCGTGATTAGTCTAAATTGAATATATAGCAAACTGAATAGTTAATTATTCTAAATTAATCTGCTAACTGTCAAGTACCAAGAAATGCATTACTGGTAGGCCTATATAAAATGTATGCAGATTAATATCTACATACACTCTATTCAGGTTTTTATTAAAATAGGATACTCATGCACACCTTACAGTCTTCAGCATGTCCATGCACTCATTCACATATTCAACAGTTACTCACTCACCCCTCCCCTCCATCTGCAACTCTCCCTCTTTCTCCAGTTCCTCTCTTATTCACTGACCTTTTAAATCTCCACTCCAACAAAAGAGACAAAGGATCTGGACAGCTTTCTCTCTTTCCCCCCAGCTTAGGGGGAACAAACACACACATAGGCTACACAAGACTACAGCACGTCATTCCTCAGGGGCACAGGCCTAATGCAGACATACTATATGTTTTCTCTTGTTTTCTTCATCATCTCTATTATTATCTCAGTTATTATTAGGAGTCCAACCAGGGCTGCTTCTGACCGTTTTGGCTCCTTAGGCAAGATCCCTATTATTGGCATAAGATAAATAAAAAATAAAAATAAATACACAATTCTAAAATAAGAAATCATACAACAGAAAACGGCAACATTCTTTATTAAAACACTTATCATAAAATAAATGCATTTCAAATGCATTTTATCTAAGTATACTACAAATACATTTACAAATTGATGTACAGTCGTGGTCAGAATTAATGGCACCCCTGGTAAAAATGGTCAAAAATGGCTGTAAAAAATAAATCTGCATTGTTTATCCATTTGATCTTTCATTCCAAATATTAGCAAAAATCTAACCTTTCTTTGAAGTAAAAGAATTGAAAGTGTGTGTGTGTGAGGGGGGGGGGGTGTCACATTATGAAATAAATGTTTTTCTCCAAAACACATTGGCCACAATTATTGGCACCCTTTTATTAAATACTTTATGCAATCTCCTTTTGCCAAGATAACAGCTCTGAGTTTTCTCCTATGCCTGATGAGTTTGGAGAAACAACTGACAAGAGATCAGAGACTATTCCTCCATATAGAATCTCTCCAGATCCTTCAGATTCCCAGATCCATGTTGGTGCTTCTTCTCTTCAGTTCACTCCATTCATCAGGTCAGGGAACTGGGACGGTCATGGCAGAAGCTTCATTATGTGCTCCGTAACACATTTCTGTGTTGATTTTGATGTTTGTTTTGAATGGTTGTCCTGATGGAAGATCCAACCACGGCCCATTATAAGATTTCTAGCAGAAGCCGTAAGGTTTTGATTTTTTTTATCTGTTGATATTTGATAGAATCCACGATGCCATGTATCTGAACAAGATGTCGGACCTCCAGCTAAAAAATAGGCCCACAACATTAAAGATCCATCTAGCCCAGTGTTTCTCAACCTCTCCTGCAGGGACCCCCTGACAGGACATGTTTTTGTTTTAACCCTGAAATGGCACACCTGATTCAATTAGTGAGCTACACATTAAGCCTTTAATTAATTGAATCAGGTGTGTCTTTTCAGGGTTAAAACAAAACCATGTCCTGTCAGGGGGTCCCTGCAGGAGAGGTTGAGAACCACTGATCTAGCCCATCTAGACCCATCTAGAGTGTTTTCTGCCAATAAGCTCTTTTTTTAGTTTCATCTGACCACAAAACCCTGTGCAGGTTGAAGTTCCAGTCGTGTCTGACAACTGAATTTGCTGGAGTTTGTTTTTGGATGAGCGAGGAGGATTTTTCTTGAAACCCTCCCAAACAACATGAGGGGATGTAGAGGTTTTTTTTTTTTTTTTTTTTGGTAGGCCTCTGACCCCAAGACTCAACAAATCTCCATCAGTGATCCTTGGAGAGTATTGGCCATTCAAACTTTCCTCCTCACAGTGCATTAAGACAATATAGACACATGTCCTCTTCCTGGCAGATTTGTAACATCTTTAGTTGATTGCAACTTCTTAATTATTGCCCTGACAGTCAAGATGGGGATTTTCTAGCTATTTTTTTACAGCCACTTTCTATTTTGTAATGCTCAACAATCTTTTTGATGCGCATCAGAACTATATTCTTTGGTTTTACTCATTGTGAAGGATGATTAAGGGAATTTGGCCTTTGTGTTTCCTCATGTTTAAACTCCTGTGAAACAAGTCATAGCTAGACAATTTCATGTTCCTAGTCACCCTGGTGTGCTAAAAAAAAAAAAAAAAAAAAGGTAAATAATGGGAATATACTTCAGAGATATTTTAAAAATTCTAGGGGTACCAATAATTGTGGCCAACGTGTTTTGGAGAAAAACATTTATTTCATAATGTGATTCCCCCTCCCCCACTTTCAATTATTTTACTTCAATGAAAGGTTAGATTTTTGCAAATTGTACTTATGGTATACTAAATTGGTATACCTAAAGTCTGCTAAATTGGAACTAATACTGTAATTTTGTGGTTAATGCACTTTACTTATCTGGAAATAGTGCTGAGGTCCAACTAAATCTATACTTAAGTATATTTGATTGTTTTTTAGAGGAACTATTGCAAGTATACTTTAGGTACACATTAAATATCTTGCATTTAAATTATAGAGTGAACATACTTTCCTTAATAGTGATATTAAACACATAGGCTTAATATTAAGAAATAGCCTATGCATTGTGCAATAAAGAAGAACTCCAAATAAGGTTTAATTATAATATGTATATCAGTAAGTCTCAAGCATTATGTCAGTAAATATATTAATGGTTTTGTAGTTTAGTTAAATATAGGCCTATTTTAAATTTAAAAAAATTCACTAGGGCAGACTCTGCATCCATTGCCTCTGTTTCTCACCGTCACACACCTAACTCAAAAACTCTTAAGAAAATCAAAAGTTACCAAAACTCATAATTATGAGTTGTACTGATGTTCATGTGCATTTTATCTAATAAATTCATTCTTTCTGACATGACTTGAAAACACTGTAACTGCCGAAGCTAAACCTTGACCCCCATTGGCCTGCCCCAACATCCCCACAACCAGAAGTTGACACATCAGACCGCTATGCTTGATCTATGTTTTGAATACGCCATAAAGCCAATGCCATCACACTCACCAACAATCGGTTTTGCTGTACTTTTGCTAAACAACCGAACTAGCTAGAGTGGAAACTATTGGGAATCTGTGTTGCAGATTTGGCACATTTGTCAGAAGGAAACCTTTAGAGTCTAGAAACTCATTGCAGCTAAAGACACAAGTCTCACCCATGTGTTTCAAATCTGAGAATGAAGAAGTTATTTTTAGATGATGCTATGTAATATTTTTAGATGAGACTTTCTTTTTGTGCAAACCAAAGAAAATGTGAGGTATGAACTAAAACATCTAGTTTGTTTCTGCTAACAGGTGATGTAAGAGTCAGGGTTCTGTCACTTCTGTCTAATCTATTTCTTGGTTTTGTGACAAAGCCCTGACACTCCTGTTTTGTCTTGTCTGGGTGCCTTGTTTCATGTAGTTTCATGTAATGTTTTGTCTTGTGATGTGTAGCACGCAGCTTGTTTTCCCTAGCTGTGTGCTTTCATGTTGTCATGTTTTGTGTGAACACGTGGCTTATGAGTGTTCTCATTGGCTGCATGTTCATGTCTCGTTTTGTGTGAGCACATGGCTTGTGATTTGTTGTACTGGCCATGTGCTTGTGTTTTTTGTCATGTTTGGTGTGAGCACATGGCTTTTCATGTATGTTTCCTTGTGCCATGTGCTCTCCTGTCTATTGTCTAGCCCCTCACATCTTGTTACCTGATTATTGATCAATTTGCCCCACCTGTCTCCCTCGTTACCTGATTGATTAATTTGCCCCACCTGTCCTCCCTCGTTACCTGATTGATTAATTTGCCCCACCTGTGTGTGTTTGTTCTCCCTATTTATTCTCCTTGTGTTTTCAGTCCTGTGCTGTTTTATCGTCGTATACATTGAATGTACCCCTTGTGTCGAGTCGTGTCCTGGTTTTCCCCCTTGGGGTAGTTTTGGTTGTATTTAGTTTTATTTTTATTAATAAAAAAAATACTATTTTTCTGCGCTTGAGTCCTCGCCTCATCTCCTCTACCCCAAACCCAAATGTAACAATGAGCAATTTGCAAATAAAATTATTTAATTTGTTGAATTTTTAAGTACTACTTAAGTAATTTATTTTTGTTGAATCCTCTGTTTACCTGTTATGATTATGAACTATATTTGAGTTCTACTTGTTGAGTAAAAATACCCACACAGCAACAGTGTCGGCCCACATCTGGTACGGGTTAATTCCACATGTACTAGATGTGGCCTGGATCTGGACCGACACTATATTGCTGTCTGGGTAGTGGATAAAAGTTTACAGGAAATGTGTTTTGAGTTGCAAAAAAATGAATCATGAAGTTAGTTTTATAATTATGACCTTCAGATTTTCAATTATTTAACCACACGTTGAATATCAGGTAGGCTGCTTAATTCAATTCAAATTTATTTCTATAACACTTTTCACAATTTTGCATGGTTGCAAAGCAGCTTTACATACAAATATTTACTTTTGTAACTCCTTTATATATGTAATTATGACAAATAAAGAAAACATATAGTCAGTTTGAAATGGTGAAAGAAACTCACATACCTGATCAGAATTTATTATTTTAGTGTATTCTTATTATACTCCAATGCACCTACTGTAATACACTTTTCCCATTAATGGTACTTTAACGGCCAGTTGCTCTTTGAAATGTGGACTGCAGCTCTTTGGGCTGTCAAAATATTATGAATTATTAAAATTATCTTGACCAGTCCTCAAAAATGACACAATTTAAAATGTCAAATAAATTCAGAAACGTTACCTGCATGAAAAGTAACATAACATTTTTGTTACTTTTCAAAAATGTATTAAAGGGGTGGTATAATGCCCTTTTCACATCACAAGATGTAAAATAAATCTCTGATGTCCCCAGAGTGTGTATGTGAAGTTGTAGCTCAAAATACCCCATAGATATTTTTATATAGCATGTTAAAGTTGTCACTTTTTGAGAGTGAGGGCAGAGCTTCAAGAGCCTGTGTCCTTTTACCTCACACAGACATTAGAGGTGTGAACCTACACTGGTCTCACGGTTCGGTTCGATTACGATTATCATGTCATCGATTCGGTTCAATTCGATATCGCTATGCATTGCAATGCACTGCATCCTCAATTTTCAATTTTACTTCAAAAATGATGTGTGTGTGCGTGCGCCCGCGTGTGTGTTCGCCTGTTCGGGAAGTCGCAGTGACAAAAACAGAGACATTCCAGTTTAAGTTTCATGAGACTAAAGCCTGTTTATGCCATTAAGAAAATGAAATTCTGTCAAATCAATTTTGTTTTAAAGAAATGTTCATTTAAAAGCAGCGCTCATTCATCAGTGTATAATGTTACCCTGGAGACGCGCGCATCAACCGTCACCGAGTCCGCTGTTGAAGACGATCATCCAGTTATAATCACGCGTAACAACACAATTTTAATTTGACCATCGGGTGCGGAAGGGTTGCCATCTGTCTCGGTCTGTCCCGATTTATCTTTTAATAACCAGTCCCGGGAAATGTATCCACTCTCCCGAAAGGCTAAGTGAATGTATGTTCAAACCGTGTAGCGCGCGCACAGCAGAGAGGGAGAGAGCGAGACCTTGCGTGTGTTCCTCAAGAAGCGCATGTAACTTGCATGCGCATGTAATGTATGTATGTATGTAAGAAAGAATGTTTAATTCGCACTCACGTCTCGCCTCCCTCTGCCAGTGTATGCTACCGGCTACCGCGACAAAGCACATGCGCGATAAATGACGTCAGAAAAGCGTCAGTATTATAACCGGTTATGGTCTATTACTGAACCGATACCGAATCGTCCTCGTCTGCATCGCGGTGTATCGTAGAAACGATTAATTTCGACACCCCTAACAGACATGCACTGAAAAATTCACAAACTTTTAGTCTTTTATGTTCAAACCGGAGTCAGAAAGATGGAGAGACTCAAGAAGAAGTGACAACATGTAGACCACATTTCTGAATGGTTAGTTGACGAATTTATGTAGCTTGTGTGTAGTTATCTTCTTGTCATTGTTTAGCATATTCTGTCTTGATAATCTATAAATCGTGTTCCGGGGGTGGGGTTTATGTAAATTTTAGGGTTTTTTGATGTCACTAGTCCCTACAAGCCGTTTGTTGTAGTCCTTAAAAAGCAATTTCTTGAAAAGAAAATATCCCCCTTTGCTTTGAACTTTGAGCGTTGTAACTTTGCAGATGTTGTTTATGTTCAAACAGCAACATTACACACTAACTAAAGTTAGAAAAGTGAAATCAAAATCAACCACCCCTTTAATAATTTAAATTATTAAAGGGGTGGTTGATAATTTCAATTCATGCATCACATTTAAATCCGCAGCGTAATGTGAGACCGTCAAACAGTCAAATCATTGCATTTCACATCAGGAGCAGTTGTGCAGTACATTGAGAGACAATCGGCAGAGAAATGTTACGGATGGTTTTATTCCATCCGCACACACTGAAACAAGCAGTTCCGCATGTTCACATTCTTCCACCAACGAACGGAACTGTCTATGTTTTAGTGCGTGCACAAGAATAAAACTAATGTTATGCTGGTTTATTTTGCTTCCTGCTGTGTTAATGACTGATCATGTCAAGTAAAAGGAAAGCAAAACATATTGCAGATTATAGGCTATGTTGTGTCTGCTGGCTTTATTTCTTCAACAGCTTCAAGTTTACCGCACTTTCATGTTCTATACATTTTCGCATTTATCAAATAAGGAAAAAGCAGCTCGCTACTGGTAAAGGATCAAAGCTGATCCTGTTAAAAAAGAATAGATACTTGCCAAAAGAAGAGAAAAGTATAATTTGTTTTTATTATTTATATTATTTCATTATTATTATTACTATTATTATAATACTATATATAGGAGTAATTGCATCATAACACTGTTACAATGCATACAATCGGCTCTCAGTTTTCTTTAGTTACTAAATGCAAAATAGTGATTAACAGGAACACCTGCCAATATTATATTTTTATTATTATTAGTAGTAGTAGTAGTAGTAGTAGAAGTAGAAGAAAACTCAGTGGCAAAAAAGAACAAGTGCCAATTGATGAACTTGGCCAAAAGGATCAAGAAAAAAGGAGTCTTATATGGATCAGGGCAAAACAGAGGCAGAGAGAAGTTGAGGACCATAAACAATATACTGAACCTGAACCAGGAGTCTTTAAAGTTGCAGTAGGGAGTTTTGAGAAAATGTTGACTTAGCCTGAAAATTTAAACAAGCACAACTTCCAGGTCCAACCCCCTTGCTCTCTGCTGCGCTACAGCCCTCCCTCCACAGCTCCTCCCCCACAGCGGAGCCTGCCGTGAACGCGCAGGCTAGTAAACAGGACCACCGATGACGGCAGATTATAAACAGTTATGGAACATTCACTAATAGGGACGAAACATCAACGATATGCTTTACATTGACTATGGCCTGCCCATACTTTGACTACAAACTTGGTCCTCAAATCATTATGTATTTTGCAATACATGTAACTTTATAACGTCGCACTCTTTCTATAAGTTATAAATAGCTAGTAAGATAACGTTAAAGGATTAGTTCACTTTAAAAAAAAACTTTTGATGATAATTTACTCACCCCCATGTCATCCAAGATGTCCATGTCTTTCTTTCTTCAGTCGAAAAGAAATTAAGGTTTTTGATAAAAACATTCCAGGCTTTTTCTCCATATAATGGACTTCAATAGGACACAAACGTTTCAAGGACCAAATGACAGTTTCAGTGCAGCTTCAAAGGGCTTTAAACGATACCAGACGATGAATAAGGGTCTTATCTAGCAAAACGATTGGTCATTTCAAAAATAAATAAAAAACTTTAAGTTTCATAAGCACAAATGCTCGCCTTGCTCTGTTCTGTGATGCACGTTCGTGACTCTCCTGTTTGAACTCGTTCATCAAAATGAACAAATCTTTTTCGAATCATTTCGTTCGTTGAATGAACGAAATGACTCGGAAAAAAGATTCGTTCATTTGGATGAACACGTTCGAACAGGAGAGTCACGAACGACGGTACGCGCTCGCGCTGTGCAAGAGAGGGGTGATCAGCGCGTACACGAGCGTGATTGACACTGCTAAGACATTCCTCCTGGCTCTGATTGGTTGTTTCTGACCGGGAGCGGTGTATTTCTGCAAATGGCAATAGGACCACAGGGAGGAGCCAGAGGAGCTCGATTTTTTCCACAGATTATCTGTCTCATATTCTACTGTGAGGACATAATGACAGTTTTAACAAATATTTGTTTACAAAAGCTACCTACTGGAGCTTTAAATGTGACACCTGACATCCCAGTGGATGAGGTGCCACAGGAATCACATTTGGCATCAGAGCCAGACAAAATCTTCTACTTTAAAGAAGACGTGCATACAACCATTAGTGAGCCAAAACCTCTAAATTCAAGGTTATGCAAGATTATGCTCCAAAGACTGGATGAATTTGATGAATATATAGCATCTAACAATCTAATCTAATCTAAATATTTAAACATTTGTTCCAAGAACAATTTTATTTTTTATTTATCCTTTATTTAACCAGGAAAAAAAAAAACATTGATATTAAAAATCTCTTTTGCAAGGGAGACCTGGCCAAGATAGGCAGCAAAGTTACATCACATCATTACATACGTACAAAGACACACAGATGAAAGCCAATTATGCACTTACAGTACAATGAAATATCAATTAAAGCATTGACATGTGAGGGACTCCAACTCAAAGCATCTCATTCTCAACTTAAAAACACTCAAAGGAATCAATTTACTAAGTTTTAAGTTGTTCTGCCGCAAATTCCATGTAAAGGGAGCAGAATAAACAAAGGCCTTTTTACCCAGCACAGTACTAACATGTGGGACAGAAAACAAGACAACAGCCTGAGAACGGAGGGAGTAATGACTAACACTTTTATTCATAAGAAGTGAACATAAATAGGATGGTAGCACACCAAGAATAGCCTTATATAAAAATTTATACCAATGACAAAGCCTCAGTTTTGTCAAAGCAGACCACCCTACACGAGAATACAGCTCACAGTGGTGGGTGCGAGCTTTACAATTAGTAATAAATCTCAGCGATGCATGATAGGCTGCATCAATAATGTGAAGGCATTGAGCAGATGAATGCATATATAATATATCACCATAATCCAACACAGATAAAAAAGTGGATGCCACTAACCGTTTTTTAACATTAAAAAAAAAGCAAAGCTTATTTCGAAAGTAAAAACCCAATTTTAGCCTCAACTTTCTCACTAGACAGTGAACATGAGGCTTAAATGATAGGCAATCATCAATAACAATACCAAGATACTTATAAGATGTAACAGTCTGTATTTCACGTCCATCAAGAGTAATCACTGAGGGAATATATTCAGTGGTCTATTCCTAGGGCCTGTGAAAAGCATACATTTGGTTTTGTCTGCATTGAGCACAAGTTTCAACTGTAGCAAAGTGTTTTGGACCACATTGAAGGCATTCTGTAACTGTGCAATGGCTTGTTTAAGAGAGGGTGCACAGCAGTAAATAACTGTGTCATCTGCATAAAAATGAAAATTTGCATCAGACACATGCCGATTAAGATTATTTATATAAATAGTAAATAAAAGAGGGCCTAATACAGAGCCTTGTGGAACCCCTTTAAGGACTGGTAAAATACCAGATTGAACACCATCATGCTTAATGCACTGAGTTCTGTCACTAAGATAGTTTGAGAACCAAGAGACCGTTTTCTTTGAAAACCCCGAATTAAGAAGCCTAATCTTTAAAACATCATGATCAACCGTGTCAAAAGCTTTTGACAAATCAATAAAAAGTGATGCACAGTGCTGCTTCTTGTCACGAGCAACAGAGATGTCATTTATCACCTTCATTGCAGCTGTGATGGTACTATGTGATGGTACATCTCTACAAGATGTCACAGTATAAGGACAAGCAGTGTCAAACAAAGAACCAGACTGAATAAAATGCTCATTAAAATGGTTCAATATCTCCAGCTTGTCATGAACTACTACAGACTCTTTCATAATAGAAGAAGGAACATTAATACTATCTTTGTTTGGAGAAAGTAATTTTATAGCCTTCCAGAATTTTCTGGGATCATTTAAGGTGTTAGTAGTGGCTGACAGATAAAAATCAGATTTTGCTTTCTTAATAAAAAAAGAACATGTATTTCTTAGCTGCCTAAAATCAAGCCAATCAGACGAAGAGCCCGTTTTTCTTGCTTTGGCCCACGCTAAATTGCGGTCATGAAGAATATCTCCAAGCTCAGAGGAAAACCAGGGATTATTCCG
The DNA here is from genome assembly GCA_026230005.1 of Gila orcuttii. Lineage (NCBI taxonomy): Eukaryota > Metazoa > Chordata > Actinopteri > Cypriniformes > Leuciscidae > Gila > Gila orcuttii. Next base: position 20,453,603 of record JAPDVR010000011.1, read on the forward strand.
CCCCTTAACTCTGAATCTCTTTAGTGGGGCATGTCTATTTATTACTTGCAAAAAACTATCCCGGAAAAAGATCCAGGCTGACTCCACATCGGGAATCAGCTCTATTCTACTCCAATCACAATTAAACAAATCATGGCAAAAGCCCTGTTCACATTACATTTAGGCATCTTGGTATTCCTTACAGCAGCAACAACGCAGTGGTCACTTAGGTCATTGCAAAAAACACCAACAGCAGAAAATTTGTGCGGGACATTAGTCAAAATTAAATCAATTAGGGTGGATTTCTCATGGCACTTAAGATTTAAACGAGTGGGAGAATTGATTAACTGTGTAAAATTGACAATCACAAAATGACTTAAATTCATCTGAACAAGGTTTCAGCCAGTCCCAGTTTAGATTACCTGCTAAAATAATTTCAGAGTAGTCCAATCTGGATAAGAGTTGAATAAGAGTCTGCAATGCAGTACTCAAGGCAGATGTCACGGTGTGGGTGTTTTGTTTTGTTCCTTGTTCTTGTCTGTCATGTGTTTCTCTGTCTTTACATGTTTTGCTGTTCCCCGTTCTGTTGATTAGTCTCCCCAGGTGTTTCTGATTAGCCACGCCCCCTTGTTATCTTGTTAAGCTTGTTTGTCTGTGTATTTATACCCTTGTTCTTCAGTTGGTGTTTGTCGGTCGTTGCTTGATGTTGTGGTTTTCCTAGTTCCTTGTTTTGTGTGCCTTGTTCTGAGTTTACCCTGGATTTCTGGTTTGGTGGATTATTAAAGTGCTTACTATTGGATTCACTCTCTGCTTCGTCCTTGCTGCATCGTAACAGAACGACCGACCCAAATGAATCCAGCAGCACGAATCTCGTCTGATCTCCCCAGCATGTTCCGGGAGTTTGCTGGACAAATCGCGGCCTTGGCCCTGAATAGCCAAGATTTATTCCAGTACACCTGGGGGTTTGCTTCACTTGCTGCCTCCTGCTCCCTGGGTGACGAGGCGATCAAAGTATGTTACCGGCTGGGGGCTAAGGAGGTCAACCCCGAGGGTTATCCGGTCTGAACTGGAGAGAGGCGTTCTCCGTTTGTGAAGAGAGCTTCATCCCAGAGTACGTCCAGCCAAAGCTTCACGTCAGCCACGTCCAGCCAGAGCTTCACGTCAGCCATGTCCAGCCAGAGCCCTCACACGGCTGGTCCCGTCCAGCACAGCGCCCTCACGGCTGGTCCCGTCCAGCACAGCGCCCTCACGGCTGGTCCCGTCCAGCACAGCGCCCTCACGGCTGGTCCCGTCCAGCACAGCGCCCTCACGGCTGGTCCCGTCCAGCACAGCGCCCTCACGGCTGGTCCCGTCCAGCACAGCGCCCTCACCGCTGGTCCCGTCCAGCACAGCGCCCTCACCGCTGGTTCCGTCCAGTCCAGCGCCCTCTCGCTCTCGGAGACAGAGGAGGAAGAGGACTTCCTGCTTCCCGCAATGCCTGGAAGTCTCCCCCGTATTTCCTGTCAGCCCAGAGTCCTCGCCGCTGGTCCTGTCCGAACCAGAGACTGTTCAAGTCACGTCTACCGATCCAGAGACTGTTCAAGTCACGTCTGCCGATCCAGAGACCGTTCAAGTCACGTCTGCCGATCCAGAGACCGTTCAAGTCACGTCTGCCGATCCGAGACCGTTCAAGTCACGTCTGCCGATCCGAGACTGTTCAAGTCACGTCTGCCGATCCAGAGACTGTTCAAGTCACGTCTGCCAATCCAGAGACTGTTCATGTCACTTCCTCCGAGCCAGAGACTGTTCATGTCACTTCCTCCGAGCCAGAGACGCTTCACATGGCTTCCTCCGAGCCAGAGACGCTTCACATCACTTCTACAGAGCCAGTGTCTACAGACAAGATGGCCGATCCAGAGTCTGTTCACGTCACTTCCTCCGAGCCATTGTCTACGGACAAGATGGCCGAACCAGAGACCGTTCACGTCACTTCTGCTGATCCAGAGACTGTTCACGTCACTTCCTCCGAGCCAGTGTCTACGGACAAGATGGCCGAACCAGAGACTGTTCACGTCACTTGTGCTGATCCAGAGACTGTTCACGTCACTTCCTCCGAGCCAGTGTCTACGGACAAGCTGGCCGCCTCCGAGCCAGTGTCTACGGACAAGCTGGCCGCCTCCGAGCCAGTGTCTACGGACAAGCTGGCCGCCTCCGAGCCAGTGTCTACGGACAAGCTGGCCGCCTCCGAGCCAGTGTCTACGGACAAGATGGCCGGGTCTGTGTTGTCTGTTCCCGAGCCAGTGTGTGTGCCTGCTGTTCCCGAGCCAGTGTGTGTGCCTGCTGTTCCCGAGCCAGAGTCTGTGTTGTCTGTTCCCGAGCCAGTGTCTACGGACAAGATGGCCGCCTCCGAGCCAGTGTCTACGGACAAGATGGCCGCCTCCGAGCCAGTGTCTACGGACAAGATGGCCGCCTCCGAGCCAGTGTCTACGGACAAGATGGCCGCCTCCGAGCCAGTGTCTACGGACAAGATGGCCGGGTCTGTGTTGTCTGTTCCCGAGCCAGTGTGTGTGCCTGCTGTTCCCGAGCCAGTGTGTGTGCCTGCTGTTCCCGAGCCAGAGTCTGTGTTGTCTGTTCCCGAGCCAGTGTGTGTCTCTGCTGTTCCCGAGCCAGTGTGTGTGATGTCTGTTCCCGAGCCAGTGTGTGTGATGTCTGTTCCCGAGCCAGTGTGTGTGATGTCTGTTCCCGAGCCAGTGTGTGTGTTGTCTGTTCCCCAACTAGTGAGTGTGTTGTCTGTTCCCCAACTAGTGAGTGTGTTGTCTGTTCCCGAGCCGGAGCCAGTGTGTGTGTTGCCTGTTCCCGAGCCAGTGTGTGTGCCTGCTGTTCCCGAGCCAGAGTCTGTGTTGTCTGTTCCCGAGCCAGAGTCTGTGTTGTCTGTTCCCGAGCCAGTGTGTGTCTCTGCTGTTCCCGAGCCAGTGTGTGTGATGTCTGTTCCCGAGCCAGTGTGTGTGATGTCTGTTCTCAAGCCAGTGTGTGTGATGTCTGTTCCCGAGCCAGTGTGTGTGTTGTCTATTCCCCAACTAGTGAGTGTGTTGTCTGTTCCCGAGCCGGAGCCAGTGTGTGTGTTGCCTGTTCCCGAGCCAGTGTGTGTGTTGCCTGTTCCCCAACCAGTGAGTGTGTTGTCTGTTCCCGAGCCAGAGTCTGTGTGGTCTGTCCCCGAGCCGGAGCCAGTGTGTGTGTTGCCTGTTCCCGCGCCAGTGTGTGTGTTGCCTGTTCCCTAGCCAGTGTGTGTGTTGTCTGTTCCCGAGCCAGTGTGTGCGCCTGCTGTTCCCGAGCCAGTGTGTGTGTCTGCTGTTCCCGAGCCAGTGTGTGTGCCTGCTGTTCCCGAGCCAGTGTGTGTGTCTGCTGTTCCCGAGCCGGGGTCGTCTCCGCCCTGGCCGCCCGAGGGGTCGTCTCCGCCCTGGCCGCCCGATGGACTGTCTTCTCCGCCCTGCCCGCCGAGGGGTCTTCACCGCCCTGGCCGCCCGAGGGGTCGTCTATGCCCTGGCCGCCCGTTTGGTCGTCTCCGTTCTGGTCGCCTGCTCCTTCCTGGCCGCCTGCACGAACCTGGCCCTCCGTCCCTCCCCCAAGACCGCCTCCACTTCACCACCCTCCTGAACTTTAGTGTGTTTTTTTTTTTTTTTTTTTTTTTTTGTCTCAAGGGAAGTCGGGAGCCGCCCATGGGGGGGGGCGCGCGCGCGCTATGTCACGGTGTGGGTGTTTTCTTTTGTTCCTTGTTCTTGTCTGTCATGTGTTTCTCTGTCTTTACATGTTTTGCTGTTCCCCGTTCTGTTGATTAGTCTCCCCAGGTGTTTCTGATTAGCCACGCCCCCTTGTTATCTTGTTAAGCTTGTTTGTCTGTGTATTTATACCCTTGTTCTTCAGTTGGTGTTTGTCGGTCGTTGCTTGATGTTGTGGTTTTCCTAGTTCCTTGTTTTGTGTGCCTTGTTCTGAGTTTACCCTGGATTTCTGGTTTGGTGGATTATTAAAGTGCTTGCTATTGGATTCACTCTCTGCTTCGTCCTTGCTGCATCGTAACAGCAGAAGGAGGCCTATAACACCCAACAACAGTAACAAAGGCCCTTGGCCAACTCCACCTTCACTGCCAAAAATTCCAGCTGCTTACCGATTGATTCTGAATCGACTAGCTTCACATTCGATTTAGATTTGACATAAATAGCAACCCCACCACCCTTCCTTAATCTGTCAGCACGAAACACGTTATATTCACCCATTCCAATGTCCATATCAGTGATTTTTTTTTCAGATAGCACAACAATATCTGCATCTGTTAAATTCACCCAAATTCTAAGCAGATCCATTTTGGGTAACACACTGCGAACATTAAGGTGAATTACACTCAAACCAGATATGGATTTCACATCAGATGGCAATGGAATACACTGCAACTCAGGGTCTGGATTTGGCTGCACATTGCCAGATAAAAGCAGCAATAAAAATATTAACCATCTCTGTTTACCATCAGTATATGAAAAATCTGTAGAGTTTTTAAAATGAGAGTCCCAGTAATGTCTGTCATCAAATGCAAAATAGTCATTTAAAATCAAAAGATTTTGAAGCTGAAGAATATCTCTGGGTAGAGACCAGGCCAAATTTAAGTCCTCTGCCAACTCTTTTGGCATTTGAGGGGAATGCACAAAGGCTGAGCAGTTGAATCCATAGGCTATGTCCTAAGAGCCACAAATGTTGTAAGATGTACTCACCCAGTATAAATCACTTGATCTTAGATTTTGCACAAACAATGAACAAAGCAGCATTAAAAGAAGAGCCATGTTATTAGAAGATGTTTAGCAAAACCCAAAGGAGCTGACAGGGCCTCAGGATCCACGCAGAGCCTGGAGATGTTAACTGGGCTGCTAAGGCCCAGAGAAGCTAGCAGAACCTCAGATCCAAGTGAAGCCTGGAAGGGCTAGCAGGGCCACAGGATCCAAACAGCGCCTAGAGACAATAGCTGGGCTGCTAGGGCCTGAAGCCTAGAGATGGTAACAGGGTTAGAGATGGGCTAGAGAAGGAGGATGATAGCTAGGCTGCTAGGGCCTGGAGCCTAGAGATGGTAGCTGGGCTGCTAAGGCCTAGAGAGGCTACCAGGGCCTCAAGATCCAAGTAGAGCCTGAAGATGGAAGCTGGGCTGCTAGGTCCTGGAGAGGCTAGGAGGGCCTCAATATCCAAGCAGAGCCTGGAGATGGTAGCTGGGCTACTAGGGCCTAGAGAGGCTAACAGGGCCTCAGGATCCAAATAGAGCCTGGAGATGGAAGCTTTTCTGCAGCAAAGTAGTCCATAATCCCAAAAAACTATTTCATCTAAAAACCAAAGGGCTCAATCATAGAGTCTGCTAAAAAAAATATTACTCCATATATGAGTATAAAAGCAAACAAAATGAGTATAAATGAGTATAGATAAAGGGGACAAACACACATCAGACAATACATGCTGCCATCTTGGATTCGATGGTGAATTAAATGCTTCAATGTTTTAATTACTTTATCACATTAACAATATGAGTTGTATGTAAATATGTTGGTTCCAATAACAATTAAATCAAGCGTAGCGTCAGTTCTGGCAGGTCACGTTAGTCAATCTCACCTCAGTGACTCTCAGCTGATCCACGTCTACCTATAGGAATACGACTTCTATCACTCTACATAAGATCCTTCAGTGTTATCAGCAGCTATCGCATTTCTCAGGAGTTTATTACCCTCCTCCCTCCCCAGCTCCACTTGAAATTCAAATTCTCGAATTATGTTGTACATTAAAATATTGAATTATGCATACATTCATGTTGGTTCTGTTCTGTTTACCCTAAAGGGGGTTATTGCTGCTCTCCCTGCTCTTATCCATGCTAGACTTGCCCAGAACAGAACCATACCGCCAATCGAAACTGTATGCTAATTGTCAATTGTTTTTGATGATAGTGGTCCTGACAGAAATGTTTTCATGTTTGATGTACTTTTTTACATTAATATTATATTAAAAATAAAATGTGCTTTTGTAACTATTTTTGTCTGTGTATTGTCTTAAATATTCATAATGTCAAGGGCAGCAGACATAGCCTAGTCATTCGGTATAACCAGCCTTGATATATAGTAAATATTTAAATAGAATAATATTGTTTTTAATAACTAAAGGAACTACAATAATACAAATATAAAGCAGATTAGGCTTTTTTTCTACATTTCCCCTTTTCTTATTTCCCTGTGCAATGTTTTACTTGAATATGTAGGAGGGTTTAGAGTAGTCCAATAAAATGATTACATTTATGAGATCTGTGATAATGTTATTTTATATTTCTTCTGTGGTACACACTATATATTATCTCAACATCAATGTCAAATCAGGTTTTTTCATGAATAATTATCTGCAAATTAATCATTTGCTATTGCTATATAATGCTAAGATATATGTACAATGTGTACAATAAAATATTTCTGAAAAAATATCATTATGATGTCCAGAAATCAATTTCAATAGTACATTGGGTTCATTTTGCCATTTAATGAGATCTACTAATATATTTTGTCAGTCCCGAGAATTTTCACGTGAATAAATCCATAGATACGCAAATGTAGCTTGTGTATCTTCATAGTCTTGTGGTATAACTTTTGCCACGCATGTCAGAGGTTCTGGGGTCATACATTTTTTTTTTGTTTATCAGTTTATCAGTGGTTGTATATCAAGCAGGGACATGTTTGTGTGCATTTTGTTTTGTGATAGCCTATCACCGGAACGAATAGAGAGTCTCCGCAACGGTGATAAATAAAAGCGTGCGTCCGAGTGAAGACTGTGCGCGAGCCACAAGAGAACACTGTATCCATGCAACTGATAGCAGTGGCAACGAGCTCAACAGCTTGATTTAAAAAACAACATATTTCAGCGCTAGAACGCCTCTTATTTGATAAACGAATGAAATGAACCCTGCTAGTTAACTGGAGATATTTTATTTATTTGTATTAGGTACATCCATGGCACAAGGTTAAAAAAGTGGTGGGGACAATATTGACCCTGGTAAAAACCCATATTGCTCCGCGACGTGTCAACGATGGTCGCTTTGGCCAGGTGGTATTTATAGAATAGGGGGCGGGACGCTTTACATTCTAGACAGCATTTGATTGGATAGAAGATGTGATGAGAAGCTGAAGTCCGCGGTGACGTCATTAAAATCCGTGATCCATTTTAGCGGAAGAGAGGGACTGTAAGTTTTTAATGCTTACTCCTAAATGCGATTTTTGTCATTGGTTTGGAACACACCAGCTTATTCATAACCTTAAGCCTAACATATTCTAAAAAACGTACATTTTGATTTCAGTTATTATTTATAAATATTACTTTATTGTATCCATTAGCACCCTTCAAGTTTACTTGAAATGCCATTGCAATGCGTTAAAGTTGAAAGTGTGTTAACAGTATAAGATAAATGTTCAACACTCTTACAGTGTAATAGAATTGCAATTGTAATGCCACCAAAATGCATTTGAAATTTACACTGAGTGAATTCTGCATGTCAAAACTTAAATACAAGAGTATTAAAAGTGTACTTAAGTGTACTTGGAATAGTTCTACTTTAGTACAAGTATTAAATACTTCATATAACTTCAGCACTGCTTTTGGAAAACTAAAACGCATTTATTACAAAATTAGTTGTTCCAATTTAACAGACTTTAAGTAGGCTATACCAATTTATATTGGGCCACAAACACTTTTAATTATACTAAAGTACATACGAATAAATTGTTATTAAGTATACTATTTTTTTACTAGGGCATACATGGACAGACGGCTAAATAAATGGGCTGGCTCCCACAAAATGATTATGGAATGCCAAAGCTGACTTAATTAAAAATAAATAAATAAATACATAAATAAATATACGAAGAAATGTAAAAAAGCAAAAATACATAAATAAATACATAAATAAATATACAAAGAAATGTAAAAAAGTACAAATAAATGAGTATTTATACTTTTATTTCCTTATTTATGTATAATTGTATTTTTTCACACATTTATTTATACATTTATTCATTTATGTTCGTGGTGATATTTCCCCCTATAAATTGATTTTATATCTACCCAAACCTTATTAAATAGGTAGGCTATACATAATCATATATGTCAAGTTCTTAATATTAATCGATAAACTACTCAGTTATAATTATAATAAGGCAATATGGCTGTTATCAGTAAAATAAAATTAACAAAAGTCATTAAGTCATTAAAAGTCAAAATCTTAATACAGAGGAGAATACTTTTACACTGCCATTACAATTGCATAAAAGTCGTTATGAGATTAATGATATGACTCACTCGTTTAAGACAGTGACTTACCGCCACCTACTGGCTGTTTTAGTTTCATATTTAAACACAATTTAATTGATTCCATCATTTCATACTTCTATCTTCATTTATTTTTAACATTAATCTCATAACGACTTTTACTTTCTACCTATTTTATAAGGTTTGGGTAGATATAAAATCAATTTATAGGGGGAAATATCACCACGAGCATGGGCACGACAGGTGCTGTTTGAATGGGCATGATGATGCTTCTGTCCTCCACTGCATGGGGTGAGATGCGTGGCTCACTAGCTGCGTTTACTTGAGCCCCTTTTGTTTGATTTAAGAATAATTCCAAATTGATGATTTGTGATTAATCAGTATCTAAGAGCAGCATCTATGAAATATGGGTTGTGTTTTAAGCATTTGAATTGTCACCTGTTATGCATACGAAATTATGAAACGCGAATGTAAACCGTGTATTGAGTCGCGTTTCAAACTCATTGATCAATATGCTTGCGTAGGAGTCAGTGAAATGTGCGCTGGTTTCTCTCCGCGTTCTGCGCTGGTGTGCGAGTCTCATCGACAATAAACGCAAGCTCTTATCAGCCCTATCCACCGCGTTTACATTGTTATTAATAGTGGATACTTTCATGCGCTTCCATGTCCAAGTGTCTGCTATCAGACCCGTTGAAGTGCAGTTTCTGTTCATGTGTGCTATGTGTGTTAACCTATGTGCTATGTGTGATATACATCTTAAAATGTGATATTGTCCGCACACCTCTTGCGTTTCGTTTGGTCACACACCACAAGGTGTCACTGTGGCCTCAAAGCTCCAGCACTGCCACTCTAAACTCGATTGCTGATGTCTGAGGTTAAACACGCCCCCCTCATTAGCATACGGACAAAGAAATGTATAAATAAATAAATGTATAAATAAATAAATGTGGAAATAAATAAATGTAGAAATAAATAAATGTGAAAATAAATAAATGTAGACATAAAAACATATATACATGAATGTGTAAATAAATAAAAGTGGAAATAAATAAATGTATAAATAAAAAAATAAATAAATGTGTGAAAAAATACAATTATACATAAATGAGGAAATCAAAGTATAAATACTCATTTATTTGTACTTTTTTACATTTCTTTGTATATTCATTTATGTATTTATTTATGTATTTTTGCTTTTTTACATTTCTTTGTATATTCATTTATGTATTTATTTATTTTTAATTAAGTCAGCTTTGGCGTTCCATAAATGATTGACAGGCAGAAGGTGCATCCAAAGCTGTTTGATTGGCTAAACAAAGAATCTGACTCGACTGTGGCCTCTTTTTATTTTACTGTTTACAAAGCCTTGAGCTGCAACAGAGATCGTCGTTACATCTCTTGACAGCCATTTCAGTGATATCTTAGTAGGATAAATTCTATTCTACAAAGACTTGGGAACCCAAACAATAATTAACATTTGGCCAGCTATAGACCTTAAATATCAGGTTTATTGTCAGGTTAGACACCATATTGAATTTAACGAGGATGAAAACAAGGCTGTGAGGGACAGACTTAGTCTTTACAATGGCAAGCACTGTATAAAAGGTCCTAAATCATGCTATTTTCACAACTCACAAAAATGTTTTTATTGAGTTTTTGTACACAAAGTTTTTTTTTTTTTTTTTGTAAAGACCTCTCATCAGCTGAACAATGCATGTTGTTAAACAACAGTACAATCCACTGAACGCACTTCTATCCTCACAGCCTCATTTTTTATTCCTTTCATAAATGTATGGTGCAACCCTGATTAGGATCTATAACACCCTGATAAATACCTAGAAGCCAGAACACCCTATTAAATGCATAGCAACTATCTAGAACACCCTGGCAACCAAAATAGCAAAACACTCCAAGCTTATTCTGAATGTTCCAATCCAATCTGACTTCTGACCTGTAATGCTGCCTGAATTATAATCATACACTGTTCGTTCGTTGGCCGGCCAGAGGAGGTTTTTTTTCTCCATTCTGTCACCTGATGGAGTTTTGGTTCCTTGCCACTGTCGCCTTTGTCGCCATTGGCTTTTGGCTTGCTTAGTTGGGGACATTTAATTTAATATTCAACAATTTTATTGATCTGCCTGCATTGAGACCATTATATGAGAACTGAACTGAGCTGAACAATGACATCATGGTTTTCTCCAGAGCGGCTATAGCTATATATATATATATATATATATATATATATATATATATATATATATATATATATATATATGAACTAAATTAATAACTTTTTTTTTTACAACAAAAATGAAACATCACTGAGCACTATTTTCTTCTGGAAACAAACTTTGTTGCATTATTTTCCTGTTATCTCTGTAAAGCTGCTTTGAAACAATCTGTATTGTAAAAAGCGCTATAAATAAAGGTGACTTGACTTGAGGGTGAGTAATTATGAGTAACTGAAAATTGAAAATGAATAATTGAAAGAATTTTCATTTTTGGGTGAATTATCCTTTAATTCACGCAAGACCGGAAATTCTGTAATTATTCCTTATTATAATTATTGACTATTCACAGAATGTTTACATAATTGCCCATCCCAATAAGCAATAAACAAAACAATGAAGAAACATTGGAGTCTGTTTACACTTGTGTGTAGCACAATCTACATCATCAGACTAGAGATTAATGTTAATGTCATGTGTAAAGAGTACAAAAGACCCCTGTGGTTAGAAGAAAACTACATAGTCTACCACCAAATAGTCTAGCAATAGTAAATAGGTCTAGACACTGGACACGAAAATAACTCCAAAATGCCATTAGTGTGAATAGATGCATAGGAATGCATTGTTTGATAATAAATAATATATATATATATATATATATATATATATATATATATATATATATATATTTTTTTTTTTTTATTTTTTTTTTTATGTAATTTATACATAATTTTATGATGTCATTTCACTTCTTCATTTACATAGCATATTAGCCTATCTATCAGAACAACTTTCTGTCATCAAAATTGCGTCTTCAAGGATATGGTCCATTCAAAGCATGAAGATTAATTACAATGTCTCCCAACTTAAAATTCACCTGTTTCAACTCTGCAGTTTAGAACATGGTATATCTATTCTGTGCTAAAATGTTAAATTCATGAACTCCCTAAAATCTATTTCGAGAAGAGGACAACATACAATACTTTTCATCCACGATTTGTGTAATCAGAAGTTAAATCATTAACGATTTAAAGTCCTTGAAAAGTCTCATGGATTTCGTGTCCCAAAGACCACTTTGTTTAAAGCCAGTTCATAAACGGAACGAGTAACTAACAAACACCTTCACTTCAACATGAATAACGACACGATAAACACATTTCTACACTACACTATAGTGTAGCCTAAAACATATTTACAATATGAACATGTCTGTTTAAGTAAAACATTTAAAACCATTATTACAGCGCAAACATGTGTAACTTACCTTATATCCACGTTACTCTACTCTTGAGTTTGAAAAAAAGTTTATCCAACTTGGGCGACTTTTAAACAGCGCAAATTCACACGCTGACCACAATGTCCACTGTGTGATTTACTCGGTTTACGGTAGAAAAAAAATACAAAAAATAAAACTATAATAATGATGATTATCACATCCCGATTCTTTTTATGCACGGGTCAGTCGCTTGGTTTGTAGTTAAAATTATCCATTTAAAAATGAGTGCTTTTACAATTTACTGGCCCTTTTCATCGTAGGCATATCGCGCTTCGGCAGCTTTTCAAAGTGAAAAGGTTCATATAGAAATGAATCACTAGAAGGGAAACTAGCGATAGACATTCGTTCCAGAAAAGGCGACCCGGAAGTGGTTTCTACTTGGTCAGATACGACGAGAGTATGTTATTATTTTGGCAAATCGAAATACCTAAAGGTGAAACCAATGTTCTGTGGCTGTGCATTTCACGGTGAATTTGTTTCATATACAAAAGTCCTCAAAGTGATAAAAAAGAAAAACGCAATTAGTCTTTTGTCCATTATAAAAGAATATGATTTAAAAGAAAAACCTTAGGCCGTGTGTCCACCAAAGCGTTTTTCCACGCAGCTGGCGTAAAATTTCAATTGTTTTCAATGGGAGCGCCGCGTTTTTTAAACGCCATGAGCGTAACGAGGCGCTGAGCGTGTATTTAACGCTCAAGCGCTGAGCGCCCAGCGTTTTTTACTGGTCGCCGAGAGTTGAAAAATGTTCAACTTTGGGTAAAACGCTGCGCTCATCACTGTCACTTTTTACACAGCCGTCCAATCCACAGTGGAGGAGGGGCGGGACAAATACCACACTGACCAACTGTCACAACATTCTTTCTGTACAACAACGTCAACTAGCAGAGCTAACCGAACAAAATGGATGAAAAATAACTTTTTAGTATGAAACAAATTATTTACGAAGTCAGTTACAAGTAAACTGTGCTGCGGATATTCTGTATCATAGCAACGAATCGTCTCAACTGAAGAAACGCAGCGCTGCCAAAACGCTCTCAAGCGCCCACAGCTAGGCGTTTTCAGCAGAGTGCCTAGCGTTTTCAGCCGGCTAAAAACGCTTTGGTGGACACACGGCCTTAGCCCCTAAATGTATTTATTTATTTTTATTTTTTATATTTTTTGTGTGTATTTGTGTATTTCATGCACCTGTTCTGTATGTATTTAATTTGTCTGTTTAATGTAAAGAATTATTACTATTGCCTTATTGTTTGTAGCCTACATGAATAATTGGTCAAATAATATATATTTTTTTTAATTTAAAAAAAAAGTTATTATTTTGGATTGTAAATTAGGCTATTAATCAAGTCTGGCCCCGGTGGTCTCCCAACTTTTCCACAAAATTGCTCTTTTACCAACTTTTGAATTGTGTTTGTTGTGCAGTGTTTTGGATTGACTTTTCCAAAAGAAAAGTAAAAACTTTTTTTTTTCAAAAAAGATGTTGATTTAGGCTATATGAATTCTTTAATGAATGCTTAGTAATACTTTTAAGATAATATGATAGGCCTATGTTTTAGTTAGTTCATTTCAGAATTTTATGTATTGTAACACTTGTAGAGTAAAACTTTTGATTAAGTGTTGTATTTTTTTTATTTATTTTTTTACAGGGCTTTATTTACACATTTTGATTTTCAATACGTTGCTATTTTAAACTTCCAAATCAGTCCTTATGTAGACTAGCTTCACAGATGACAACATTTAGTAATTGTAGTACTTCAAAAAATACACACTCGTCTTGGCACCAATAAAATTTACAACAGCATGTTTTGCTACCAAATTATTGTCTAATTATTTTAACTTAGCTTACATTGGAAAGTTTTCCTTTAAATCCAGCAATTACGGGGAACGTGAGTTCCTGAGCATGTGTTTTTAGGGATGAAGGCATTCATTTCTTTTTTTATTTCACTTTTGATTTACTTTAAATGAATCAATCATAAACAGCTTAGTGTTAACTAAGCTGTTTATGATGTAGGCCACTTGGAGACCTTAAGGTGATGATACACAGGGCAACTTTTTGACCAATGTTCCTGGGCAATCTTGCCGAGCGATTGTTGCTTGGCCACTTTCACATTTAAAATGGGCAATAAATTTCTCTCTGGATAATTTAGATCGGTCGTGGGCCCTGTGTCTCATCTGGTTGCCCGTTGACGGCAACATTGCCCAGCAACATTGCCCAAAAAGTTGCCCTGTGTATCATCACCTTTAGACAGTAAGTCATATGATTCTTGTGCACTGTGTTACATTTAAAACATATATTATTACCTTTAAAAAATGGTAATGGCAATAGAAAAATAAAGAAAATTATTGTCATGTTCTTGTTTTTTTGTTCCTGTTGCTCTTAGTTTAGTTCCAGTGTTTATGTTCACCTGTCTTGTTCAGTTCCTCATTTACCATTGTATTTAATGCCCTCTGTTCCCTTTAATGTTTTTAGTCGAGTCTTTGATTTGCATGCAAAACTGTTACATTAATTTTTCTCCTATACTCCCATTTTATGATATTATTTGTTTTGGTTTGCTTATATCTGGATCGACCTTTCCTCTTTGTCGCCTGCACCGTGACAAGTTTAAACAATACACTCTAATATCCTCATAACTGTCACATAGCCATGCAGACTGACTAAACCTCATTCTTTGGTTGAAAACACTATTAAATAAAGAGCTGAATTTAAATGCAGCAGTATTTATTTTTAAACAGAACAAACAAGACACTCAGGTAAATGCTGCACAGAACAACCAACTTAATAGAGATAAGAACGGACAACGCACTAAACAAACTCAGGGTTTAAATAACACAACTCAAATTAATTAATGAAATAAAAAACAGGTACCAATCATTATAAACAACTGAAAAACCAAGGAAATAACTCAAACACAGAAAACTGAACTAAAACAAGTGCAAAACCCATCCAAAACGACAAAGAACACAGATCACTGGTGACAAATGTTCAATGCTGAGGAAGGACTGTTATATTCAGGATGCAGCCTTATTAGGATGTTTGTAATGTTGTAATTTTAGGTCTTGGAGTCTCAACTAACTGATGACATGAAACAGACAGACATCCAAAATTCGCACTGTTGATGGTCCTGCAGGAACACTATCCCGACCACTGGTCATCATCGTCTCTGTCATCGTTTATGTTACACTAGTGCCCACTACTGGTGGAACCCGTGCAGTGAGTTTGAAAAGAATGCACCAAGCCAAGGGCATTCACTCCTGTTCGTGGAGATCTACCTTTCTGCAAGTTTAGTCCCTAATCTAATAAAACACACCTGAACCAGCTAATAAAGTTTTTCAGGAACACTTTATAATACAGACAGGTTTAGAACAGAATTATGCAGTGAGGTAGATCTCCAGGAACAGGATTAAGCACTTAGAACAGACTATGGAGTTGATGCACTCTACTTTTTTTCTCTTTTGGATTTGCACTATTCTATAGGCCAATAAGCCTATAGGATAGTGCTTGAAAATAGAGCCATACTTGGGATGTTGAGGAAAACAAACAAAAATGATTACAATACAATAAATTATGATTGGGTAATAAACAATTAGTAACATCTAAATATACCTCTTCTATCATATGTTGAGGTTAAGCGCAATCGAGTTTAACAATTGTCACAATTGAGTTTCTGCCAAACGCATATATTTAGAGTTGGGGTACTCGAACTCGGACTCGAGTCCAATTTTGAATGAACTCGGACTTGTCACGCACTCGGATGAATTTGTACTCGGACTTGACACGGACTCGGACATTTTAGACTCGGAAAAATGTCCGAGTCCAGTCGAGTCCGGCCATTGGAGGACAGAATATTATTCAAAACGAAACTAAACTACTTGTGTTGTTGCCGCGTTGAGCATTATCCAATCACAGACATGTATATTAAGCGCATGAACACAGTGGCAAATCAGAAGAATTTTAGAGTCAACATGCGGAGAATTCGCTTAAAATGTATGTTCAGAATCAGCACGAGCTTTATCCTTTCGCAAATCCCCACATAATGCATAAACAAAGTCTAGACTCGATATACATGAGAGCTTCACTGTGCAGTGTGGACAACTTCAGTGTTTATGATTATGACGAGAGTTTTAGGGAGAGTGCAGAACGCGGTAAGTAAGTGATGGCTTAAAGGGAGCGCTATTGACAATCTAAATAATAGTTTTGTTTTTCGTGCTTCTAGAGGACCAGGGGTTACGTTCACATTGTAAATTATAAAGAGTGATAAATGCATTTAAATGTGGGAGTGAATCTGCTCAATTTTAGTCCTGTGGGTCTTGAAATTGCGATGATTGACATAGTAACCATAGCAACATGAAAACATGATAACCATAGCAACATTTTGGTGTCTAATAATTTTATGATTTTTGTTACATTTACACTTTAGTTATAAGTTTACATACACCTTTCAGAATCTCCAAAATGTATTTTTTATTTATTTATTAATAAGAAGGATCATAAAAACATTGTTTCTATTTAGTACTGCACTGAAAAGCTTTTTCACATAACAGATAGCCTGTTTAATAGCCTAGTCCACAAGACAAAATACAAACACAAAATACAAGACAAATTACTTGATGGTAATATTGTGTGTCATTACCTGAATGATCCACAACTGTTTTTTTGTTTTGTTTTTTTGTAATGGTTGTTCATGAGGAAAAATCCTCCAGCTCCTGCACATTCTTTGCTTTTCCAGCATCTTCTGCATGTTTGACTCCTTACTAGCAGTGACTATGATTGTGAGATCCATCTTTTTGCACTGGTGACAACTGAGGGACTCATACAAAAATATTACAAACCCTGCAAACATTTAGTGATGCTCAAGAAGTCCGTTAAGGATGGAACTGGATGTAAATTGTTCTTATTTTGTTGAAAAATCATATTAATTTAGTCCTGCCCTTCAGAGACTAAAAACGATATTAGCATGTAAAACAAAATAAGAAAAATTTAAACATCACCATTTGCTCAAAAGTTTACCCCGGGCTCTTAATGCATCGTGTTGCATTTTTGAGCATTACCTTGCAGATTTTGAAAGATGTACAATAGGTAAACGTATGACTTTGACTATACATTGCAATCATTTTGTAAGGTTTAAAATATTAATTTAAGAGCTCAGCTCACTTTTGCCGGAATTTCATTGACAGGCGATCTGACCAATCATAATGCAGATACCCGTCATTTTTGTCCGACAAACAAACCAAACCAGTTAGTAGATTAAGGTCAGTGAACATGTGGAGTGAGAGCAGAACGGCTTGTCGGACGTAGCAACAGTAACTAAGAGGGGCGGGTCTTTGTGAAAGGTCAATTTCAAATCATTTAAATCTTTGTGGACTCGGCCGGACTCGACTCGAACTCGGATGTTAATGACTCGGACTCAAGTCCGACTCGGCCCTCTTTGGACTTGGACTTGGACTCGGACTCGATTGTTAAGGACTTGGACTCGACTCGGACTCGACAAAGGTGGACTCGGACCCAACACTACATATATTTGAGTATATGTTCACTTCAAAGTTCATTCAGAGACTGTGATGACGTGATTCCATTTATCAACACTGTAAATCTAGCAAAGTTTTTCATATTTTCATTTTTTTAACCATTTTACTGCAGCCTACATTTTAACTCAACACTGTGTTCTATTACCTTCGTGATATTTCAGAAAACTATTTAATGCTGCTGTTGTGTTACTGTTTTTAACACAATCACATCCTTTTTCCTTCTGACCTCTGACTTTCTTTTGGAAATTCATATAAACACTATTGTGGTTATTTTCTTTTGCTATTGGAGCTATAGGTAAAGCTATATATATATATATATATATATATATATATATATATATATATATTTATTTAGTTTCCATTCTCCACTATTTAAGTATACCCTATGATGACTTTTTTGCTTCTGAGAACCTCAGAAATGTGAAAAGGGTCCATCGAGGGGTTAAAGGTCCATCAGCATAAGTTCTCTCACCCATTAAATGAAGTGGAACACATTTCCATCATGGATTGCTTGAGGGAAAATGTTTGGAAAATGTTTAATGAAACAGCCTCTCCAGGGCCGGCTCAAGCCCTTTGGTTGCCCTAGGCGAGATTGATACCAATGCTACAAAGAACGTTCAAGGATATTTCAATCATCCTACATAGTTGCATTGTACAAATACATTTTATCTGACCATGTATCTTGTAGTAGATAAAAATTTTGTGCATTTTAATGTTAAACATCAATCTGGTGCACTTTGAGAGTTCAAAATTAAAAGCTCCAACCCATATTCAGTGTTCAAATTAAACAAAGAAAAATTCAAACCTCTTTTAGTTAGTGTCTGTCTACATTAAATAATAATAGTTATAATATTAATCCCATGATAATACTCATATATTGTAAAACAATGCACTGAAAAATAAAGGAAACTTTCATAAGTTTTGTACTAATTTCTATACTAATAGAAAGAGTATTTTTCTATACTTCACATTAAAGATGTGATTGGGCCAGCCCAGTGTCAATCAAGAAAACAACCAATGGGCCGCTGATCTACGCGTTTCATGCGGTGTCAGAAAAAAGCTAACGCTGACTTTTTTTTTGACCAATGCATTACACCAGCACTAACCCAGCGCCGCCGATTAAGCAAAACAAAACAAAACAAATGGGCTATTTCTATTTTAGCCCCCGGCCGCTTTTTTGCTTTATCCATCTTTTTCGACGACAACTCACTACTAGTGCCTGTTCGCTCAGCGCTCACGGCACCCGCGCCCGCGCCCGCTCGCGATATTATTGGAGGGGGGTCCCCTGTCAAAATTCTATGATGAAATCTTATGAGGGCGCCTACTCCGCTACACATACCGGTATACCCACTTTTTGCGCCACTGGCAGGCTTATGTAATTGCTCCACTCGTTGCAGTGAAACTGTTAATGAAGTACAATAAAAGCGGAAAGTTCCTTACGCGGCTCTGGCGCCCCCCCCCCCCCCCCCCAGGGTATAAGGCACTGGCGCCCTTAGCATTTGCCTATACTGCCTATGCCACGGGCCGGCCCTGAGCCTCTCCCACAACTCCATTGATTTACACTCCTGATGTAGCATGCCATTTGTATTTGATCATGTATATCATGTACTGTATATTGTAGGCTGCCTACTGGATTGATTATGAAAATGAAATATGATATCAAACAAAATTGATCTTTTTTGTTGCAGTTTATGCAACCCAGTTATAAGTAAATGTGATGTATAATTAGATTTAAACGCCTGGAGAAGAAGGTCGATGTTTGCACTAGGTGGCGGTAATGCGCTATTTCAGTTTGAGATCCGCTATTTTACAATACAAGAAGAAAGAAGAGATAACTTCTCAGTCAGACTGTAACTGTAGAGATCTGTTCTCCTGAACGAACGACTATTGTTATAAAAATGCTTCGGCCTTCAAATGCTCACATTGCTTACTAGCCGAAAGTCTCGAATTTGTTCAACGGTTTGTAAACACTGCAAGGCGATGTCTAATGTTCTTGAGGCTTAAATAATATAATCAGGAAAACTGTACAAGACGTGTCAGTTGCATTCGCATTAATATCCTCTATTCCAGTAAAACCGGGGGCTGATAATGCAGGAGTTTGATCAGACTGTGACGATCGGAGCGACTGTTCCGACGGGATTCGAGCTCACTGCGGCGGAGGAGGTTCAGGAAAAGCTCGATGCCACTGCTAGAGTCAGCAAAAACAGAGGAAGGATTTATTTTGATATAACAACAGATAAACTTGCTAAGGTCAGTTGTCCTCTCGTTTGTTTCACATAACCTGTCGTTTTGTTACAACAACGATTATCTTAGATCAGAAAGTGTTATTTGCATAATATGCTATTATTAACATAGTGGCACTGGCATGGCATCTTACTTACAGAAGAGAAGCCATCAGCACATGCTCTATATTCAGCGGCACATCCGGTTTTCAGTAACATGTGCCACTAAAAGTTGTGACATGCCGCATAGTGCTGTGTAGTGTAGTGAATGACACGGCTGTGTTTTTCAGCAAGCACGGACAGATATCTTTAAATTAAAACTATTCATTGTGTTTCAATGCATCCCCCCCCCCCCCCCATTAATTTTTCCTAAAGGGACTTTAATATATATCAAGATTTACAAGTCATGAATCCAACCAACCAGCTATGAAGGAAAAATCACACCATTACAAAATTGTATTTTAAGAAGAAAAGAAAAAAATAGACAAAGGAACAAGTTCACATATTTATCGAATGAATGAACTACAATTCTATTCAACATGGCAAGCAACGTAATAAAATTTAAATATGATGGAATACATTTATTTATTTTATTTATTTATTACATATTTATTATAACTATAGAAACGTTGTAGTTTAAGTTATTGCAAATTAACAAAAAGTTCTTTGACGCACGATGCGTGTGTCTTCTGCTTGGGCGGTGCCCATGTGGAGGCCGCACTGGATAGGCCTGACTGTTCTTTCTGCAAGGAAATGACAGTCAGGACCCTCCGTGCCAGGATTTCCACTGTCCTGAACAGTGCACCATCATTGATCCGAGGAAGGAGAGACCGAGGCAGCCATGTGCAATAGACCCATCAGATGATCGCACGCTGACGCAGCTCCAGCGTGCTCATCGTTCAGGAAGGCCTGTCTTTTTATGAGAGCTCTGATCAAGCCCGCGACCTGGTCTCTATTGGCAGCACAGGTGAGGCGACCTCATTGATGAAGGGCATTGCACCGTATCTCCTCTCCTCTGTCGACGGGACTGACCGCTTGGGATGCACTAAACCGCCGCCCGCCGAGGAAGCTGTTGCGGGCCACCTTTGCCCAGCTGCAAGTGGAAAGAAGTTGATGTCAACACTCCCCTCGAAACCGCGCCGTGCTATAGCTCACATCACTGAAAAAGCCATAACATGGCTGTGCTTCATGTCTTCCAAGTGAAGATGCTGCGTTCGGCTGCAGACCTGGTGCTCCGAGCGACGAAGAAGACTGCCCGGGGCATTGGTCATAGCATGGGCAGTCTCATGGTCCTTCAGCGTCACTTGTGACTCACACTGATGGACATGACGGACTCCAAGAAGGCACAGATACTGGACCTCTTGGGCGATGCTGTGGGTTCTTTTTTGGTTCCTTGTGGCCCAGAAGCAGTCAAAAGTATTGAGCCATTTCCTGCCTAAATGGGCTGCAGCCCCTCCACCATACTCTAGATCCTTCTCCGCTCAACACTCTATAAGCATCAGGATAGATCACCAGCTGCATCTCACTCGGGCTCGAGGAAGTACCCGGAACCAGCTGTGCAAATCCAGGCAATCCAGGGTAAGACCGCACCTGAAACGCAGCCTCGTTGCTGATCGGAGTGGTCTGAGGAGGAAACCGTTACCCGACGTGAGTTCACCTTGCTGTATTGCACCCATCTGTTTCTTTTCTGGCTGTAGGTGACAGAAGGGAAAGTTTGAATGTTTTGCTGCCAATAAAGTTTGCAACAAAAACAAATGTGTCTCAACAGCAGGACAACTTTTCCTCTCACTTGCACATTATAAGCAGGTCCCCACTCCCGAGCGGCATCCTGCGGCGCGTAAGCCATGTGCGTTCCCTCACTCTCAGCACAAGTGTTCCCCTGGCACAAACTGGTGATCTAACTTGTGCAGAGGCTGTCAATATCACCCCTCTAATAGGTGGCGGGGTCCCCTAGACGCATCACAGAGCGCTAAATCCCATCTCTCCCTATGCAAGCGTATGGCAATCACTTCCGGAGGTGTCGGAGTAGGTAGTAAACTCATTCACAAGCAGTTATATGCTTCAGGTTGCACGCAGACCGCCCCACTTCAGCAGCGTGATGGTGTCGGAAAGCCATAAACATCAGATTCTAGAGTATCTTGTATTTGCATCCTTTTTTATTTTAAAAGCCTCAGATCCTTTTTGTTGTAACTGCATTGAAATCAGTGACAAAGTGACAACAGTGACCATTACAAATCTTAAAAAATTATTTTTTTTTGTTTCATGAAAAAAGACATATTGGTTTGAAACAACATGATAGTGAGGATCTGCAGTCTATTTACCTTCAAATTGTCATGTGATTTTTCATTTTCATTTATTTATTTCTAAAGGTACATCACCTGAAGTCTCTAGACAATCTGTTTGTTGTGCTAAAAGAATATGACAACTACCAATTCAAAGACACAAAGGTATGTGCAATATTTTACTAGTTGTAGTTATTGTCAGTTGTTGAGTACCTAATGAGTACCAAAGTTTATATAATACCTCGCATACCTGTGCAGGTGTTTTTTATTTAGTTAAAGGGTTAGTTCACCCAAAAATGAAAATTCTGTCAGTATTTACTCACCCTCATGTTTTTCCAACCCCGTAAGACATTCGTTCATTTTCGGAACACGAATTAAGATATTTTTGATTAAATCTGAGAGCTGGATCACTCCTCCATACTAGTCCATAGGCTTCTTCAGGGATTGAAACTTGCCAGCCCCGAAAAGTCATTAAAGATAGTGGTCGACCGATATGGGTTTTTTGATGGCCGATGCCGATATCATAGAGAGCAGGGTGGCCGATGGCCGATATAAAGCCGATATTTATATTTATATATCAAACATATATATATATATACACACACACACACATATATAATATATATATACACACACACACACTTTATATTTATATAAATCAATATTTAATAAATTAGATAAATTTAAAGGCACACTATGCAGGAATTCCGTTTTTGTCAAACAACGCCCCCATGAGTCGCTGTAGAGTACTTGTATTTAACTTTACTGTCGTAAATAGCCTACCACTCACGCAGAGCGTCTATGATGGCTTATAATGTTTTTACATGATTGCAGCTAAATTACAAGTAAATAGCCTAGGCCTGCTGTATAATTTGTGTATTTTGAGTGTAATGTAAACATTACAAAATTCCAGATGACATCAATAAAGTTACATGTACGTCGCATTATATCGTAACAATGTCCGTTATGATGTCGTTAGACATGATTATTGCAATTTTGAAAATCGATTTGCATTATAGGCTGAGGCAAGACACTTTCACCAGAAAAATAAACAAACAAACATGACTATCAGCCTACAGACATTAGGATAGTTAACTTGAAAGATTATTTATCATAACCATCGTAAACTAGCATGTTAGTGTTTAACGTTACTAGCTACCAGATTGATAATTCGCTACTCTACTAGCATTACTTGATTCATGAAGATAAATGGAGGACCAGATAGATTCCGTAACATGGCTTTTACATTTCGCGCGGTAGTCAGCTCCCTGACTCCCTGATTTATTTATAAATTTATAAACACTTTATAGATGACTGACTGCTGCGCTTGTGACAGGGTGCATGTTACTGAAAGAACGAGGATAAGTTAGAGAGAGAGCTGGTCGCGCGCGCGTGCACTCTCACCGTCTTCAAACTGTCTTGCTCTCCCTCGTTGATCCTTGTCCGGCCTTTTAATTTGTCACTCTCCCTTTTTCTTCTTTTAGTCTCCTCTGACAAAACCTTTGCCTTCTTCCTTTTAGTTGTTGCTTCGGCCATGACAACAACATAAGACGGGTATCAAACGCTAGTTGGGCTCTAACGTCAGAATTTGAGGAAGGGGGAAGTGACGTATGCCGTAAAGCAGTCGAATTTTGTAGTTCTTTTTGTGCTCGGGTTCCTACCCGAAACCCGAAGTTACATAGTGCCAGTAAAAGCGATACAGACACTGTCAGGCTACGGCAGACGTGTCATTCAACCTATTGTCAGTCGATGTACCATCTCAAGGGTCTTGGAAATATATTATGAAGGTTGAAAAACTACATAGTGTCCCTTTAATAAATATTTAAAAATATTTAAAATAAACATGCTTAGGCCCTATACTTTAGATGGCAACTTCTTGAATCTGCAATCCTATTACAGTATTTTTCACAAATAAAGTAATTGTTTAAAATAGAGATGCACCGATTACAATTTTCTAGGCCGATTCCGATTTTTCATGGGTTTGGCCTGCCGATACCGATTTTAGCCGATTCCGATTTAATTTTTTCTAACCACTTTACAGCAAACACAAATATTTATTTTCTATCTTTTCTTTAATAGAACATTTTACATAGAACATAGAACATTTTTTGAACAAATGAAATAAAATAGAATTATAAATTATTACTCCTGGTGTGGGAAATTCACATATAAGTGCAATATAAGTGCAGTGTTATGGTATGGAAGAACCATTTTCAATTCCTATATTCAACTAATATATATATGATATGTATTACCTTATTTAGGAAACTAAACTTCTGTATGAAAACAGGAAATGGCAATAAAATAATATATAAATAGCAAAAAAATAAATAAAAAAATATATAGCCTTGCAGTATAAAGATATTTCTCCAAACACACACACACACACACACACACACATATACACACACACACACACAGGCTTATTGCAATCACTTGTACATCAATGGCAAGTTTTATTTCGCAAACAGTTCTTCTCTCTCTGCCACATGTCCAGCCAGCTAAACAAGCGCTAAGCTCGGGCAAGTGGATCAAGTGCAGGGAAACGATTTGGAAATGATAAAAATAATTTCTTTTCTGACATAGCCTACTCCAGTTCTTGTTAAAACACACCAGACATGCAAATTCTGGGCACTTTTTGGGTGAAATCATATTTATTTTGTCCAACAAAAGTGTGCTTTCACTTTAATTGAGCGCGAGCAGCGCAGCAAAAATAGCCAATGCGCCGAAACCCCGCTTCAGTGCTGCTCACGCGACGCTGCTGCTCGACGCTCACGCGCTGCTCCTGCTCTCGGTGTGAATGCACTCACTGATTAACATGCACGCCGGGGGGAAAAAAACACGATGCTCACGCTTGCGGTGTGAAACGGCCGAAATTCACGAGGTTTCCTACATGTGCGTTCCGTGTGCACGTGTGATGCTGATGTTGTTGCGCGATGTTAATCATGCGGTGGCGCCCGAGTGCATTTGACCGGCAAAAAAATCGGAATATATCAGACTGACCGGCCGGTCATGTGAAAATCGGCCGATTCCGATCACCAGCCGATCAATCGGTGCATCTCTAGTTTAAAAATATATGAATATGTGAAAAAAAAGGAAGTAAACACTGTAACAGGGCACTCAGTAATCTGGTAATTTCATGCGCACTGATAATCGTATTTTTTTTACTTTGACTTTTGACAAGGTAACGCTAATTTTACATACAGCACAAAGTGAAAACGACATGAATATGACACAGTGGGCAACTGGATATAGCACAGCATATTTTAAAATGAAGGATTTAAAGTTTTTCGATCGTGTGAAGCTGATCTTCTGTTCGCATTCACTCACTTCGCACGGACCGTCACTCGCAGTAACACGTTTATGCAGGCTACAAATGCACACTTCACAAGATATCACCGGTGGATTCGATTAAATCTGCAAGGTTTGTGAAATTTAATGTTTATTAGATATTCAGAGATTTGTTTAAATGATGTAGATGCGCATTTGCTGAATGTTGACGGTAAATGAGAAAGTATTTTAGCCTGATTGTTTGCCTTTTCGGTGACAAATAATATAAAAGCAAACGCATTACTTTTTCGCATACCATTTACTTTCTTTGATTACCAGTTCTGTAGCCACCGGTTCTGTCTAACAAAGTATTACATATGACTGACAGAGAGACGGAGAATGTGAGTGAGCGCTGTGTGATCAGATTCAGACGCTGCCGTTCTCTTCTCAGGTGCTGGTGTTCTCTGCGCCGCCCGTCAAAATAAAAGTCTGCAGCGCCGTCAAAATAAAAGTCCCGCTTCCAACACATCGGCCAATCAGAAAAACTTTGTGGCGCTATATCGGTCGACCACTAATTAAAGACATCGTTAAAACAGTCCAAGTGACTACAGTGGCTCAATCTTAAGTTTATCAAACAACGAGAATACTTTTTGTGCGCAAAAAAAACAAAAATAACGACTTTATTTCAACTATTCATTTCCTTCTCTGTGGGCCTCGAGTCAGTTCACTAGTATAATAGCGTAAGCTTCTGTTGTTGTACGTCACACGCATCACCCACATGACCAGCGTCGGCCAATAGTGAGCCTACGTGTGACGTAGCACTACACTATCAGACTACGTTAACTGACTAGAGGCCAACAGAGAAGGAAATGAATAGTTGAAATAAAGTCGTTATTTTTGTTTGTTTTTGCGCACAAATAGTATTCTCGTCGCTTGATAAACTTAAGATTGAGCCACTGTAGTCACTTGGACTATTTTAACGATGTCTTTAATGACTTTTCGGGGCTGGCAAGTTTCAATCCCTGAAGAAGCCTATGGACTAGTATGGAGGAGTGATCCAGCTCTCAGATTTAATAAAAAATATCTTAATTTGTGTTCCGAAGATGAACGAAGGTCTTACGGGGTTGGAACAACGTGAGGGTGAGTAAATACTGACAGAATTTTCATTTTTGGGTGAAATATCCGTTTAAGGATGGTTTCATTAATAAAACAATGCTTTAAAACAAGGGTGTTTAACTCATGTTAAGTCATGTTATTCATGAAAACTTAGTGTACCAATAGGGAGAATGTGATTAATTCCTCTGGTACCAATAAAAACTAGAATGAATGTTATGATGATTGATGTAAAACACATGGAATG
This sequence comes from Gila orcuttii, assembly GCA_026230005.1. NCBI lineage: Eukaryota > Metazoa > Chordata > Actinopteri > Cypriniformes > Leuciscidae > Gila > Gila orcuttii. Next base: position 20,480,050 of record JAPDVR010000011.1, read on the forward strand.
TACTAATTTCATTTGCCAGAGGTTTCTTGGTAACCCATAACACAATATAACACAAAGTTTGGGGGAAAAGAAACTGTACATATACTGTAATTGCAATAACGTGCTTCTTAGTCAAACTCCCCCAGCATAGATTTAAAATTAATTTATTAGATCTACTGTGATAAATTCATTCAGTGGAGACTTGGAAACATGAGAGGGAGCGCGGTGTGTCACTGTTTACCGGACTATGGTAAACTAATGACGCAGTTATAAGGTGTGTATAATTTAAACTACTTAGTCAACACTAACAGTAGCTGCTGTTCGGTTTTCATACTGCTGCTCTCCTTCTAGTCACTTCTGAACTTGATGAACTTGACACTTCTGAACCTCTCTTAATTAAAACTCCATGTGACGGGTTGCCAGATATCACAAAAAGATCTAAACAAGCCCCTTAAAAACGCAGTATAATAAGCAGACATGGCAAAAATGTACCGGGGAACACATGTAAACATAACTAGTATTACTAATATCCTACAAAATTAAAAGGAAGTAACTAATTTATTATGAATATAGAATAGTTAAATATAAAATATTCATATATTATAAACTAATTGATGAAGTAAAGCAATAACATGAAATTGTAAAATTATTCAGCAACACTTTATTTAACGTTGACTTGCACCTATGAGTTGTATTTAATATCAATCAGTTGGGGGCAGTTCATCTAAAAGTTGATGAGTGTGTTTTGTTTACTATATTTAGCTCATCAAAATTGTTTTCCAAAGAAATAATTTACCAAATAAAGGAAAAATCAAACAAGGTGAAATACTTTTCATTTCTAAAGTATTTGGGTTTATTTATTATACAAAGCCCTGTTTGTCGATTTTTCGAGAATATCTACGTACATAAATAACTATATTGTGAAATATATCGTTACCGTGATATAAAATTAGTCATACTGTGAAACAGAAATTTGGTCATACCGCCCACCCCTATTACTCAGTATACATGTAGAATTACATTGTAACAAGGACACTTGTAACTGTAATAACTTGTAATAACCTATAATTTTTGAACAGGAAGGCATTTATTGTTTATTGTTGGTTTAACAGGAGGAAGTGGAATTGGATTGGCTAGAGCTGGCCGCCAAGCTGCCTTGGACCAATGCTTTAGAAGTGTGGAAGTTGAACAATTCTATAAGAAAGAGGAAAGGACGTCGGAAAAGAGCTAACCCTACTAAATCAGATCAGTGTGGCAATGTTAGCACCTTATGTACTGATACTGTCCTGTCAGATCCTGAAGAGCTCTGGGTAGATCTTGAGGCTCTAGAGGTGAAGGAGAACCAAAGAGATGTTTCTCCTCAGCCAGAAAATGACTCTGAGGAAGACAAACTCTCTGAAATCCAGGATCAGGAGTCAGGGGTAATGCCTCTTAAGTTTCGAGTGACATGCAACAGAGCAGGAGACAAACACTGCTTCACCTCAAATGATGCGGCACGAGACTTTGGAGGAGCTGTGCAGGAGTTCTTTCAGTGGAAAGCAGATATGACTAAATTTGATGTTGAGGTAAGGTTCAGAAATTCTAACACAAAATGTAGACCTCTTTATTTCTTTTTACTATATCATCCATTCTAAACCTCATATGTGTACCTTATATTTCTCAAAAGTGCTTTCTTTGTGAAAGAAAAGAAAGTGCTTCTGAGTGCACCTTTTAGTTTAATTTAATTAGTGTAAAGTTGTTCTTCTGTAGAAAAGAAGAATAGGAGCCAATGTGGTGTTGTGTAAAGTAGTAATAACAACAAAAATATTCAATAAAACAAAGAGAGCAATTGTAAAAAAAACATTGCATGTGTTTCTCTCTATTTACAGGTGCTGTTGAATATCCACAATAATGAAGTTGTTATTGGCATTGCTCTCACAGTGGAAAGTCTACATAGGAGAAACATCACTCACTTTGGCCCCACCACTCTACGGTCTACACTGGCTTATGGCATGCTTAGGTAAGCAGCATTCTTGTAAACCATCGCTACCAATCATTACGGTAGGATGGTCACGATAGGGTGTGTTCACACTTGGCATGTTTGGTTTGATTAAAACGAACTCTGGTGCGATTGCTCTGTTAGTGTGGTTCATTTGAATAAGTGTGAATGCTGCCATCTGAACCCTGATGCGCACCAAACAAGTGGACCAAGAATGCTGAAAAGTTGGATCTCGATCCGCTTCCAAATGAACTCTAGTGCGATTTGACTGAAATATGAATTCAATATAAAAAAAAGCAAAAACAGGTATATGATGTCACAAGATGCAACCCTAAAAAGGACAGAATCCTCAAGCATACCTGTTTTTTCACATCATAGGAGCAACATTGCCCATTACAGTTTGGTACAGGTGTCCGAACCACCGTCTTCTTGCAGCAGATCTTTGTTTGTATGCATCGGAGGAATTCCTGCCACTGTTTTAACTCTTTTACACATATTTAAAGCTCTTTGCAAGTTCTCAGCTGGTAAAAAATACCATCATATGTACGCATATACAACGAGCGCATTTAGTTATGGATTTTCCGTCGCAAAATATATGCCATAAAAGCTGCATACTGTGCAGGAAGTGCCCAGGAAGGGCTGCCACTTTTGTGTAGTTTGTGCTTGCTGTTTAATAATTATTTGAAACTTGGCAAACTGTGCACGCAACAATGTCCACTGTGGTTTCGGAAACCACTACAAATGGCTGTCCTCTCAAATAGTGCCCTATTTAAGGGTATAGGGGGCGATTTCGGACAGCCAAAGTCAACCAAGAAAGACAGGAAATAAACACAGGAACTGGGAACACATAAAACTAAACCAAAACAGAACATAAACCTGACATAATCAGAATCAGAATCAGAAAGAGCTTTATTGCCAAGTGTGCTTGCACACACAAGGAATTTGTTTTGGTACTGAGGCTTCCAGTGGACATATACAAATACAAATACAACAAGAAACATAATACTACAAATTATAAGAATAAAAAATAAAAATATAAATATAAATATGTAAGCGAACCAGGACTAAATTTGTAATTTTCTTTTTTTTTTGTCCGAACCAAGATAATTAAACTACTTAGTGTGAAGACCGATTTAATAGTCTAAAGAACTTTTTTCTGCTATAATGAAAGATCCATTCGTGCAATGGAAAGGTTCCATGGATGTTAAAGTCTGCATGAAATGGAAGTTGTGATAGTCTTTACTTCCCTGTTGTGACATATATGTGAAACGGCTTCTCAAACAAAAAAAAATGTAGGGAAGTTTTTATTTTATCCATGTGGAGTTGATTGGACCATTTAAATATGTTTTATTTTGTTGTTTGTGCAATGTGTATTTGAATTTGTTATAGGTTGAAAGAAATGCACTAAAGAAAAACTAACAAATAATAATGATCGTCACTGATTATTATACTTTTTTTTTTTTTGCTTTTCAGACTTTGCAAGCCACAGGTGTCAGATGTGATTTTAGATCCCATGTGTGGAACTGGAGCTATACCTTTAGAGGTTTGTTGAATTATGACTAAACTGCTAAATTAATTTGCAGTCTGTCTTCAGTTATTATATTTATGTGTTGAGTGAATGGTTTTTAAAAACAAATGCTCTTTGTTTTATCAGGGAGCCATGGAATGGCAGAATTCATTCTTTTTAGCTGGAGACAACAATGGCATAGCAGTCAGCCGATCGGTCAATAATATCAAGCACATTCTTAAGAGAACACATGATGGAGGAAGGTGAGGCTTTTGATAGTGTCCTGCCAAGCTTTTTTGGAACAGTGTTATTTTAGTATTATTTGTATACTATTGAAGTATTTATTCAAATTTTGAAACTCATATGAGATCATTCAAATATATAAACATCATAAACAACTTTTTTTGTGTGACAATAAATGACTACAAAAACGACTTCCGGTTCAAATGTTCACCTCATGTTGTATTTGTAGCTCTTCAGGCTTGCCCTTAGACATAGTTCAGTGGGACTTGTGCAATCTACCCATGAGAAGCAGTTCAGTGGATATCATCATTACCGACATGCCTTTTGGAAAGAGGTACTGATCGACATCTGGAGTTATAGTAGCTATAAGTTTAGAACTATGCCAATTTATTATTGCAATGAATAATCCTATTATAGTATAATTATATTATTAAGCATTTGTGTATTTGAACTGTTTGTGTTGTGTATGTTTTGAAGAATGGGGTCCAAGAAGAAGAACTGGGAATTATACCCTTTATGTCTTCGAGAAATGGCTCGAGTTTGTAAACCGGGAACAGGAAAAGCTGTGCTGCTGACTCAAGATAAAAAGTGTTTCTCAAAGGTGTGGCTACTTCGAGTTCTTCAAAATAATCATTTATAGTTCTTAATGTAGTTCATAAAAGCATTTTGGAATTTAGGAATGAAAATGTTATGTGAAATGGAACATTCAGCAATAAAATGGAATCCAGATTTTGTTGTTGTTATTGTTGTTTAAATACATTATGAGTCTAACAGTTACTTTTCATATTTAATGCAGAATGTTTAAACTAGATTTTTATGACTGAGTTATCAAAGCAAAGTCGACTTCTCTCCATAATGGCCTACTTTATCTGTCTTTCTCAGGCAATGTTGCAGATGGGGGGACTGTGGCGGAAATCACACACTGTTTGGGTGAATGTGGGAGGATTGCATGCTGGCGTTTTTGTGCTCAAAAGGACGGCATTAGTTTTTGGCACCACTTCAGAAGATGTCACAGAGCATCATACAGCAACAGAACCACAAAAAGAGAATATGGAGGACGCAAGTCTGTGAGAGGCCTGAAAGACAATTTCACAAATCCATTTGCGTTCCGTGTGTGTGTATGTGTGTTTTTATGTGTGTTAAGTTAACATGATCCCAGTTTGCTTTTTCTTTTTTTCTTAATTAGTTGAGCTGGGACATAATCTTTTCTGATTCCAAGTTAATCTTTGGCTGTTCTGATTCCAAGTTAATAAAATGTTTGTTCATTTCGAGGTGTGATTTATTTCTTTGTAGAGATGTGCACAGGGTGTAAATTAAAGGAGGGGGGGGGGGGGTCCGGTTTTACAGTAATGGCTCATGTACACAGACATCTATTATATCATTTGCATGTTAATTCTTCAGTGAGTAGAAGTCTTATCACTGATTAAAAAAAATCTTACTACATTTACACATGATATTTGATATACATGACATTTACACATGATATACATGAGTCTAAGTCCAAGCAACAAACATAAAGACGCTTTATACAGAATAACTTTAAAGCTTTTTTTTAGAGCAAAACAAATTACTCTAAAAAAAAACACATCAAATGACAAAAGATAATCACTTGGAAACAACAAAAAGAGTTTATACAAATTCACTTTCGCTTAATTGTTTAAGTGGAATGCACCTTTATTAATCTAAGCATGGTTGGAATTAAAATGTAACATAGTAAATGACTCTTCGAGCTTCATAAATGCCTCATCCAGTGGGTGTGTCCCTTTTTTAAGAATTTGAATTCAAGAATGAATTACACTTTGCACTGCAAAGTTACATTGGGTGTAATAGTTTGCACACTTTGTTTTAGCGCCCAATTCACTTTATGCATTTTTGCACTGCTACACTTTAATAAATTCACCCCATAATTTGTAAAAAGTATAATAGCAGAAACCATGAAGAAAGAAATTACACTTTTTTTTGCTCTGCATTATTGATATTTCTTTTTGAGAGCATGTCTCATGCACTTTGAATTTAATAGAATTGAGGATCTTGAAAAATGTGTTTGATGTGACGTATTTTCCAAACCGGCCTATCAGGATCAGTCACTTGTATGTGAAGGGCGGAGCTTTCATGAGCTGCTGCTACAGGGACACCAAGATGGAAATCCAGGGGCTTTCTGACACAAAAAACACTCACTACCAACATGGCGTCCCTCTCCACACAACATTCTCTCAGCAGACAACAGCTTCGGGGATTCATGCGAAAACACGTCTGACTGAAAATGCGATTTCGGATCTCTCGGGACCGCTGGGCATCCAAAGTGACGACAACAACAACCGGGCCAGATCGTCGCCGCTTCAGGTTGCGGAAAATGGCAGCGCTCTGTCTCTGCAAAACAGCCATCATAAGACATATGATATACCGTCCGCAGTTGCAGAGCTCGGTGACGTGAATGCGTCCAGGCAAAAGGTGTTCAATGAATTAGAGCTGCTGCCTTCCGTGTTTGAGAGGGCTGATGAACAGGAGGACAACGATCTGCAAATGGCGCTTCCCCTCCTGGACACAGAAAGCTGTGAACAAAGACACACGACAGAGAAACTTCTCAGCAACACCTCTACCTCTTTAGGCAAGAGCCCAGAGGAACTATATGTGGTTTTTAATATAGTGCACAAAGAAGACGACAGTAAGGAAAGACAAATGAACTTTCAATACAAAGCAGAAGAAAATGGATCTTCATCGTCTAAGTCAAAGACTCTCAGTTCCCCTGTAGATTCAGATGGAAACTTCAACAGAACCTCGTCCAGATCGGGACATCTTTCAAGCCACAGTAGCTTGAATACCAGATTTGAGAGGACAGACCAAAATGTTAGACACGGGTTATGTCTTGTGGCAGAGAATAGAGACCTAATATTATCAGAAGACTATGCTGGGAGCAGTCAAACACCAAAGGTCTCTACTGTAGAAATGCTCAGTAATCATTTAGTTGAACATTCAACAGAAGAATTGATGCAGTGTGTGACAAAAAATAATAGCCTTGCATTTGTACCAGAGAACAGGGTTGCACCAGAAATGGTTGAATTAAATATCATGGATTATGCGAATCAAGAGTCCTGTAGTAATGGGGACTATGTTCCAGATGGGACTCCAATACCTGTAAATGAATCATTCTCTGGGACCATCATGATTAACAATCAGAGTATCATTGTGACTTTAGAAAATGGAATATTGACCCTAGCCACCCCGCCAGAGGGCTGCGTTTACAAGGAGGATGGAATGATAAGCTTAAAAGAACATTTGGGAATGAAAGACAATGAAGATCTTGTGCTGCTCAACTATGACGGTGGAAGTAAGTCCATTGGGAAAATCAGCAATGCTTCCTCAAGTGTACAAGATGAGCCTAAAGCCAGATTCACCAGCAGTGACTCGGAATTGGCTCTAGCTGATGACTGTTTGCTATCAGAAATGGGTGTTACTCTGGACTCTTGCCCACCAATTAAGCAAGAGGAAGGAACCATTTGTGCTATAGAAGATGGGAATAGTATTTACCAAGATTCTAAAATCAAACCAGTTGCTTGTGAAGAACTCCAGCCAATAAACCTATTAACTGTATCTGGATTGACCAAGAAAGGTTCAGTAGTAAAGTATAGATGTCCCCAACCAGGCTGTTCCAGCACCTTTGACACCCGGCAAAATCTCAAAATCCACTTGATTCTACACACAGAGGACCAGCGTCCCTTCAAGTGCACAGTGGAGGGCTGCGATTGGTCCTTCACAACGTCATACAAACTGAAACGGCACTTGCAGTCTCATGACAAAGTGCGGCCTTATAAATGTGAATGGGAAAACTGTGGTCGGCGTTTCACCACAGTCTACAATCTAAAAGCTCATGTTAGAGCACATGACCAGGAAAATGCATTTATCTGTGAAGTATGCAGTGAGAGGTTTCGCACTGCCACGAGGCTCACTAATCATCAAAGAACACATTTTGAACCCGAGAGACCACATAAGTGTGAGTTCCCAGGTGAGCTGAACTGATATCTTGATTAATATCTCAGACAAAGTTGACAATAGGCAATGACAATATTGCAGATACTAATACTGACTTGATGGTGGTGTTTCTGTTCCTCCTCAGGATGCGAGAAGACCTTCATCACTTTCAGCGCCCTGTTCTCCCACAACAGAACCCACTTCAGAGAAATGGCTCAATTCACATGCACCTATCCTGGCTGTGACAAGCGTTATGACAAGGCCTGTCGTCTCAAAATACACCTCCGCAGCCACACGGGTGAAAAAGCGCACAGATACTTGGTATAAAGTCATATCACTTGAATTTTTTTAACAGTAATCTCTCATTTTTTCCCCAGGTGAAAGACCTTTTGTTTGTGATTTTGATTCCTGTGGCTGGACCTTCACAAGCATGTCCAAATTACTGAGGCACAAACGGTGAGAAGCAGTTTCCAACCTCTTATACCCATACATGCATGCACATTTATGCTGTATATCCTATTGCTCTACAAGTTTCTGGTAATTGTGAATATTATTGTTATAACTAACATATCTTTTAGGGATGTACCGAAATGAAAATTCAGGGCCGAAACCGTAATTAAGGAGGCACTTGGCCTGAAAACCAAAACAGAAAATAAATACTAAATTAATAATCAATCAATTAATGAATCAACCTTATTTAATTACATTCAAATAGCTATATCTGAATTGTACAAACATTTAAATGCACATAAGGTTTTTATATCAACTTTTTAATAACAGAATTGTTTCTACTCCAGTTTGTTGTTGAAAACATTTATAAGTTTAAAAACAAGAGCAGAAACTTTTATGAACTTTTATTCAATAATAAACTGTAATAACTTGTTTTCATGACAGATTTGTTCAAACAATAAATAATCAAGACATCACTAACAGGTTAAATAAAAATGTAATGAATATGTTAGGGCTGTAATCTCCCAGTCGATTTATTGGTCGATACGTTCTGGCTCGACTAAAATTCTGATTTTGCCGTGTTAATTTCATTATTCATTTCATCACTAATAGGTTGGTTTCACGTGACGTCACGCTGCTGCATCGCGAGAGCACGAAAATTCAGATGGAGGGCAGGAAGTGAAATAGCTGAGGATCTGCCATCAATGTTTTGTGTAGTTTACGGCTGCTCCAATCGTTCTAATCGAGAAAAGGGAAAGGGTTTTTATAGAGTACCAAGGATTGTCATTCATAAAGGTGAGAAATGTAAAAAGCTCACAGAACAACGCTGTAAAAAGTGAATTTTTAACGTAACGTTACGTCTGCGGTTTGGGAGGAGCAGAGTCTGTTAATGCCGTGTCTGCAGCGACGGTATGTTAGCTAGCCAACGTGTTTTTTTGTGTCTGTGTTTTGTGCATTAGGTTGTCGTTCAGGGGATCAGTGGGAATGGGACATTAAATGATCAAGGTAAATTAGACTCAATACGGACTCTCCGCAACGGTTTCCTCCATAGACGTATTCTCCATGTTTACTTCCTGCCCTCCATCTGAAATCGCCCCGCCTTCCCGCGTCATCATAATCGTCATCATAATCACGTGACTGAAACCCAGCTATTGCTAATGGGGGTGTTTTCAGAGCACCCCTGTTTCACAGGTAACAGTCTGCCTTCAGAACACCCCCCTTGTTTTCACTTTTTTGGATTAGCCCAACCCACTGGAGACAGATTGAAGAAAGAACTAAGGCATTGGTCTGCATCATCCATGGTGGTTTGCTGAATTTAGCGTTTAATTTACTGTCAGAGTTATCTACCATGTCAAAGACATCGGGAGTGTGGCAGCATTTTATGAAATTAGAAAATGGGGAAAAAAGTCGAATGCAAAGTTTGCAAACAACAGTTTGCATATCACAGCTTGACATCAAACATGGCATATCACCTAAAAACGGTAAGCTAACTTGTCTGCTTTAGGTTGCCTGTTTTCAGTAGGCTATATGAATGAACATATCAGAATTGGCATAAAACATTGAAATATGCCAATTAGTAATAATCGTTTTATAACTGCAGGCGCACCCCCACGCAACAGTAGCATCCCCCAGACCACACTGGAAACATTTTTTGGTTCACTTTTATTATTGTGACCATTTATTTCTAGTATTATTTATTTGGGCACTTTATTATTTTTATTTTTTTTGGAGCCTAATGTGCAATTGCGCTGTGCCCACCGCTTGTATTTGTTTTGAGCTTATGCTTTATTTTTCAGTTATGCACTTTATTTTGTTTCTGCTCTCGTCTTGATCTGGTTTGTTTAATATTCTTTTTTTATTGAAGTGGACATGCCTTGTGTGTAAAAGCTCTCAGCCGCGAAGCTGAGCTCCTATGTTCAGCCTCGCTCTGTGCGAGGACATGCACAGAGCGGCTGAAACGATAGTGTCTGTCAGTTATTATAACATGTGACAAAAACAATTGTCTAAATTATGTTGCATATTCCTCAACACTTCTTGTGCTGATATCACTAGATGACAGTACTATTTTCGGAAATCATAGGCTATATTGCGCAGGTGCGCGTGATGCAACGCTGTCAGAGCCGACAAACTCGAGTGTGTCATTTCAGTGCAAAATAATTCGGTCAAGAATCGATATAAAGCGGCACTATGCAGGATTTCTGTTTTTGTCAAACAGCGATCCCTAGAGTCGCTGTAGAGTACTTGTATTTAACGTTACTGTCGTAAATACAACTCACGCAGAGCGTATCTGCACTCACGGCCTCTGCACTTCATAATAATAAAGTAGCGCGTTAGGCTTACCTGAGCCTAAATGCCAGATGACACCAATAAAGTGTATCCTGTACGTCGCATTATTTCGTAACAATGTCCGTTATGATGTTGTTAGACATGATTATTGCAATTTATCATAATAGTTTGCAAATTGCGCTCATTTACACTATTTACAACATGTAGGCTTATTTGTTTCCTGATAATTATGTGAGATATTGACAACTGTTCTCATGATAATCGCAGGAATCAACTTTAACAATGAAAGCCTGACTGAGTGGGACTCTTGTCCGGTTCCTCGCGCTGTCAGATTCTCGTTACCTTTTTCTAGACTCTTCCGACCGTGCTTTCTTCGTTTTTTTTGCGCCATTCTGAAAACGCAGGTCCGATGTTTACTCGTGTCCGACTCCTTGCTCGGTCAGACTGCCGTTTCCTCTTTCTCTGTTCCTCCGACAATGCTTTTCTAGCTTTCTGCTTCTTATATGCCGGCTTTGCCATGGGACGATAGTTGTTGTTATAGCTAGCCGGATCCTGGATGGGGGCGTGTATGCGTGTAATGTGTGCAGTGGCGTAAAGCAATTCGTTACATCGCGAGAGCAGAAATCACGCGATACTTCTTGGCGGCGGTCCGCCGGCCCAAAGTTGCAAGTGCGGTGCAAATAGCCTACTAGTTTATTATGTTTATTTATAATTCATTTAGGCAGACAAGGCTACCAAGTACTGCGCAGAACGTTTTTTAATCTCCCCCCCCCCCCCCCCCCCCAAGTCGACTAATTAGTCGAAATTTCAGGACTTCAGTCGACCAAGATTTTCTTTGGTTGATTACACCCCTAGGAATATGTAATGCAGTGCATATATTTAGCAAAATGCTCTTCTCTAGTTTTTTCTTCTTCTAGCTTACTAATGAGTTTATGGACATTGAATAGCTTTCTTGAGGTAAATGTAACGTTAAGTGACATTGTATAGCCTAAAAGCTGTTTTATTGATGTCTTTCGCCGTTTGAAACACTGAGCGATTACATGAAACAGGATTCATTTCGGTAAGTTATAATGTAGCTTTCAACATACCTTCTGCTGTTCCCCCATGTTTTTTTCATGCTGTAACTAGTAAAATGCACCTGATCCGTGCTGCCACTTGGAACTGAGGCAATACAATAAAAGTATTGCACCACCAATGATGTCACACTATATTTAAGAGTGCCAAAACAACGTTTATTATTACAATTTAATAATAAATTGAAAGAATTTTAAAGTTGAGACTTTGCTTCATGTTAAAAGTAACAAAGCTTTTTGCGATGGCAGGCATGCGCAAAGTTTTCTTCATGCATCAACAGAAAACAGCTAAGACTGAAATATTTTAAGAAACCATATCATTACTGATTAAAATTGAGAAATTAATATTGTCAATCCAGAGCTAGTCTCCACACAGTTGACATGTTTGTTGTAGCTTATCCACGTTGTGCGCACAAAATAGACTTTTAATTGGCGCTTCTCCGGTGGCACGTTTTGACTGGGTTCAGTGTCTGTTTCGGTCACTGATTTCGTCCCTGCAAAACCATTTTGGGCCAAAACTTCGGTGCATCCCTATAATATCTATAAAAGTTGCATTATATTTTAATAAATGGTAAATAGTCTTAAAAATAATCCAAATTAAATCCTTTAATATGCTAAAAACTTATATACCCTTTAATGCACCAGTGTCCACCACAATCTAAATACAATTTATGTAACGTAACACTGAATAGATCTGTCCACTCCAGTGGACTGCATGCAGGTTTAATTCAATGGAATTTTATAATTTCAAAATATTTATTGTTTAAAAAAGCAGCATCAACATGTTGTAATAAGTCTGTCACCAGCTTCCCAGTGATTCATTAGGTGTTGATCTTCATCTGCAGGAAGCACGATGATGACAGACGCTTTGCATGTCCAGAGGAAGGCTGCGGGAAATCCTTTACACGGGCCGAGCACCTGAAGGGCCACAGTATCACACACCTGGGTACCAAGCCATTTGAATGTCCTGTTGAAGGTTAGTATTCAAGATAAATGGAAAAAATACCTCTGTATGTCTTTTATATTTATATAATTTAATATAGTTAATCAATATCACACGAAGAGTGCCATTTTATTTTCTCCAAATAAAAACATGAGTACAAATGTGATATTGATTTTATACAACAGTTCAATAAACAAGAAGTTGATATTAATTGACTTACATTTTAGACACAATATTGCCTGTTTTTGCTCTATTTCGCCAATGAAAATAGTTTCAAACAAATTGGAATTTTGGACTTAGGAGTGGCTACAGAAAAAAAGAGACTGCAGCAAGGCCCATGCGAAAACAAGGATAAATATCTGAAGGGCATTAAATGTAGTCACGCAATGCTGATGTTGTTAACATTAACAATTTGAGAACAAAGAAAACAAAAGTGGATGGTACTTACTTGTTCATGACATTTTCCAGTAAAAATTCTTATGTTGGTCATACTTCCAAAAAGTAGAATCTGTGATTCCGAATGACAGTATCCGGTGACTGACAGCCGCACATTCTCCTCAAAACATTGGATTCATCCGCGCTGTGCCGTGCCGAGGCACAACCCACGTAAAGTTGATAATTCCGCGAATTACTAAAATTGCAGATTTCGAACAAAGAGGAAAAACTACGCACTGCAGCTTTAAGTACACTACTTGGCAGTTTCATGCACTTAAGTTTTGTTTGACTACACTCAGGAAGTGTACTTAATTGGAGCAGATAAAATAAAAAGGGAGTTCATATATCTGACTGCTTGTATTCATTGACGAAAATGTAGCCTTGTGCAGTATTATTACAACACATCATGAAATGATAATCGTAATCGAATTGAATTGAATTGAATCGAGAGACCAGTGACAATTCACACCCCTAATATATATATATATATAACAAAAAAGTAGGGCAGGACTTGATTTCGGCTATCGGGAATTGATTGGATCATTGTCATTTCCTAATGCATGGTGTCCCTCCCCGGCGCAAGTAAACACATTATCAGAGAAGAATTGTCATCGCAGGAGGGAGGGGAAGTTACTTAGTTTAAAAGGGCACATGAATTTTTAAAAAAATCATGTTTAATAAATACAGCAATATTCCATGAATAGGAACAATCAATTTTTTTTATGGTCACTTTAACAGCTACAGGCCTCGAACAGTACAGGGCTCGAACAGCATTCGTTAATCAGCAGAGGTTGATTTTGTATTGTACAGTTTTTTTAGTCATGGATGTTTTTTATATTTTTTTAGATTCTCTATCATTTTCCATGTGAAATGTCTGACATTTTTCTTTTAATACCATTTCAGATTTCATTTTGTAATTGTTATTATTTGTATTTAAATGTGCAGGTTGTAATGCGAAGTTTTCAGCTCGCAGTAGTCTCTACATCCATTCTAAGAAGCACAAGCAGGATGGAGTCAGTCTGAGAAGTCGCTGTCCTGTTGCTGGTTGCACCAAACACTTCTCATCACGCAGCAGCCTCAAGACACACATGCTTAAACACCACAACCTCAGCCCAGGTACACCGACACTCACACGCAACTTCAGGGCTTTGACTATGGAACGAGACTAAGGGTGTGTTCACACATGTAGTTCCGGACCAAAAAAAACATTTAGTGCTGGTCAGTTTGGTTTTCAGATTGGCATTTTTATCAAACCTAAAGGCATAGGATACGTTCACAACCTGATTGGTCGGCTTTTATGACGTATTGCCTATTTTGAGACGGAACTTACCGAACATCCAAAACAAGATTTGTGCTGGATTAAATACGCTCGTTGTATGCGTAGCCTGCATACAATAGTATTTTGACCAGCTGAAAACTCGCAAAGAGCTTATAAAATATGTATATGAGTCCAAACGGCGACAGGAATCCCTCCGTCACACACACAAACAATCTGCTGCGAGGAGACTCGGTTCTGATGCCTGTACCAAACTGTGATGGGCAACATCACTACTATGATGAGAAAAACAGGTACACGTGAGCATTCTGTCCTTTAGGGTCTCATCTTCCTGTTTTTGGTTCGTTTACATGTCTTAGGTCCGTGTTACGTTCATATATAATTCAAACTAGGGATGCACCGATTGACCGGTCATAAATCTTTTGTATTTTTTTCGGCCGAGTGCGCCCGCGTGCACAGACTACTTTGGAATCATTCGCGAAAATGTCATTTGTTTGGAAGTAAACAATGATTTTTTTTTTTTTAGGGGGGGGGGGGGGGTTAGTTTCACTGGTAAATACCTTTTTTCTTTACACCGAATTTAAAAACAAATGCTGAATGCTGATTAAATAGCCAAAAATCCTGTTAATTTCAGATGGTTACAGTTATTGTTTTTAACAGCCAAAAGCCAGTTTGGCCTGTTAAATACCAAATAAACATCTTGTTTATTTATACTTGTATTCTTTCTTGTTTTTTGCTTAAAGAAAAAACAACACAGAAATCGGTATCGGAATCTGCCAGTATGCTTGTAAAAAAAACGGTCTCGGAATCGGCCATGAAAAATCATAAACTAACAGGGTTGGTCGCACCAGGGTTTGTTTTAATCAAACCAAACATGCCAAGTGTGAGCACACCCTTAGTTCACACAAAAATAAAAATTCCTGTCTTACCACTTACCGTCTTATGTTCTGAAGGAACATAATAGTAGAGCGTTCATGCCACTCATTTTCATACAACAAAGTACTGCCCGCTTTTATTGTATAGTAATGAGCAGAAGATTGCAGAAGTAATTTATATACATAATGTATTGGTATATCTTGAGTTTGGAGGGAGAAAAGTTAGTGGTTATCATACTGAGAAAGTCTGGTAATTCTGGAATTAATTTTTCCCTGACAACTTTAACCCTAAACCTAGTGCTGGGCTTTATTTTCACTTTAATGATTTTTCAAATACTGTGATACCAGTGCGTAACTGAAGCAATTGCTGTATCCATTCATCCACTATTTATGATAACTGTTACAGTGACTAATTTTTCAAATTTTTGTCTGGAAAAGAAAACATGAAATGCAAAATCAATTGGCAGTAGTTTGATATTTAAAATATATTGATATTTCAGCCATATAAACCATCAGCATGTTAAATACAGTGATACAGATTTTTAGTCAATACCACCCAGCACTACTGTAACCAAAATTAGCCAAAGATATGTTTTGTATTCATCCTTAGACTCATCAAACTGAAATCTTAAAATCCTGAATGTTTAAATTGTGTAACCATAACCTCTGTGTGCCAACATAATGTTCCGTTCTTCCTGCAGATGTGTTGAGTCAGTTGGATGACACATCCACTTTAACTCCCAGCAGTGAGCTGACGAGTATTTCACAGGCTGTTAGTGCCCCCTCAGGACCTGCAGGAGCAGAACTCAGCAGTTTGGACCTATCATCTCTCTTCTCCAGCATTCCTGCATGTCCTGGGACCACTTCTGTCTCTATAGGGAATGAAAGCAGCTCTGGGGCAGGATCCTTCTCCATGGACATGCCTCTGGTTAACGCCGGAATCCTCACAATAGATACAGCATCAGTCGGATCGGCTCTTAACGGGGCAAAAACTGTGGATCCTCTCATTTTAGCAGTTGGGCAAGATATGGGCGTCCATGTATTGGAGACGGGATTGGGTGCTGGAGGAGGTGGAGGGGTTTTGCCCCATGCCACATTGCATTTGGATGATGTGCAAACAGTCAACCCAGAAGAGCTGGGAACACTAACTGCTCTGCCAATTCAGAGTACTGCATCTTCAGAACAACTCCACCCTCTGAATTCCTGCAATCCTTTGACTGTAGAGTCCCCATCTACTCTCACGCCATCACTCTCTTCATCGCTCACTCAGTCTCTTTCCTCACTGACTTCAGCTCTTCCTT
This sequence comes from Gila orcuttii, assembly GCA_026230005.1. Classification (NCBI taxonomy): domain Eukaryota; kingdom Metazoa; phylum Chordata; class Actinopteri; order Cypriniformes; family Leuciscidae; genus Gila; species Gila orcuttii. Next base: position 20,496,365 of record JAPDVR010000011.1, read on the forward strand.
CAGCACTCAGTTCATCTCTTGTTCCTTCTCTCTCCTCCTCCATGGCTCTCGCGGCAACTCCTGTAGCGGAGTTACTTTGTCCGCAGGCCAAGGCTGACCTGGCAGGCAGTGAGACAGCCGTGGGGCCCTTGTTAAGCAGCATGAAGGTCATGGCTCAGTCAGATGGCAGTAAAGGGATGTGTCAGTTTGTGTTCCCCAGCCACAGTGGATCCTACAGTGGGCAGAAAATAACAGAATTGCCCTCGGTCACCCCCTGCCCTGTTATGGTTAGTTGGAAAGCGAGAGCAAATGTTCATCTTAAATCTCTAAAATTGTTAGCCATAAATTAGAATTTCAGCTTCCTTTAGGGGCTTTCGCACCGGAGGAACCTTTTCACAGTTCCTAGAACTATTGGCGGAAGTACCTGGATTTTGGCGTGTTCGCACCGCAGGAACTAGGAACGATTTTTGTTCTAGGAACTCCTTTTGGAGGAACTTATTTAGCTCATACTTAAGAGTAGGTTCTAAACCAGCACTATAAGAACTACCAGCGACGTTAGTGACACAGATTGGCCGAATACATGCAAAACACTGGCACCCGCCATTAAAAAAAAGCTGTGTAAACTTACAGATTATAGCATGGAAAACAGTGATAGATGGACCTCTTAACCTTTACGCTAAGGAGAAAATCCAACGCAACTTTGAGGGGACCAAGCCAAACATGATGATGTATTTCTGCTCAGCTAGCAACATTGGACATCAACCACACTGCATACGCTGATACCTTTTCATGTATGGTCTACTTTCTATGTATGACAGTTCTATCTAATAACGTATTAGACAGGACTGTTCGACAGATTGTAAACTAATGAACACGGAGAATGCGAGCACTGTGAGCTCAGGCTCTGGCATTCTCAGTGCCGTCAAAATAAAGGGCCACCGTGCCGTCAAAATAAGTCACAACAAGTACAAATGTCACTTCAGAGTTCCTACTGGCGGTGCATATGCAACCAGGAAAATGTTCCTAGTATAGGGGAACCATTAGTTCTCGCGGAACCACCCTGGTGGCTATTTCCTAGAACTAAGTTACTAGAACTACCCGGTGCGAAAGCCTAATTTATTTGGTTAAATGTTCCTGTCCGGTCATTTTTAAGCAAGTTAACCCAAATGTCTGACTGTGGAGTGTTCTTTTGTTCTGCCATTAGGAGAGCAGTGGATCAGCACGCACAGACTACAGGGCCATTCAGCTCGCCAAGAGGAGGAAACGGAAAGGACCAGGCTCTTCCACATGTGCCTCAGAGAACGGACAAAGAAAGACTAAAGGATCAAAGGGCACCAGCTCTGCTCTGGCGACTAATTCAAGCGCTCATTTTGGAGAAGGAGCTGCTACAGGAAATGGTGAGCTACCCATCCGGGATCCGGTGACAGGCGCACAGTTTGTGCAGATTCAGCTGCTGCAGGTGAGATCATGGGAAAGAATTTGGAAGCATTCTCACTTCAGTTCAGTAAGTTGATTTGAGTGTGTTTGTTGTAGGATGACCCTGCCGCTGATGGAGACTTGGCTTTCCAGTTGAGTTCACAGACCTCATGTTCACACTCTCAGCTCACTGTGGATCTGCCTGTCAACATCCTACAGGTTCATACAACTTCTAAGCCTTATATTCATTGCATCATTTGTATCCTCTATTTTATTTGGATTAGAGTGTAGTTGTAGTTTTTTTATATAAAGATTTATTTTCAACATTATTTGCCTTTCAGATAAGACAGTAGTTTTAAGTGGGAGAAAAAAGGCTGTTCCAACGGCTAATTGCCTACTATAATTTATGAATGACATTAGCTGATGTCATTCCATGTCGTTGACATTGCTGTTTCCTTGCTGCTAAAAATAAACCTTGTGGAGGGTAAAGATTGTTTATGTATGCCAATGGTGCATGCAAAGATTAACAAGTAACACCACATGCTCCGTGCATATTGCTAAAGTCACTGGCTCTCATTAGCCATGTTCCCTTCAATCTATTTTTTTTGTGAATTTTGGGATATTGCATAAAAACAATCCTGTATGGAAACACCAAAGTGTGCATAAGTTCTAAAAATGCACTTAAAAAAACTGGTGCTCAATTGAGTCTGAACATTTTTTTTTTATCCGATAAGAAGACGTGCACATAAACTGCAATGCAAACAGATTTACCAAATAAATTCCTCTGCGCATCAAAAAACTTTTCCACAACAGATCATGCGATAAGAAAAATGTTTGCACAGCATCTGCAATGTTTTTTAGGTCATTCTTAAATGCCTTAGCCAAGGTCTGTAAAAGTGGTATGGTATAATTACCTGCCAGAACAAGGTCTCTGAAAACAAGGCCGCATTTATTGCATTTCATCTGTGCTATCTTAGGAGCAAGTAATTTATTAAATATGAAAAAAAGACCCACAGTGGCTTTACCTACTGCAGCAACTTCCGTTTTTCTTAGTGTTTTTTGGCGCCAAACATTTGGCCCAGTAAGGAAATTATGATTTTCTTCTCTTCGATTCACTGGATTGAAATGGTGCTTTATTTACAAATGTTTTATGTGATATTCCAGTTGTTTTCTGCGATATTCCAAGTTATATTTGCAACTTTGGAAGGAAACCTAGCTACTGAAAATGAGTGAGATCATGTCACTGTAAGTCACTGACATTTAATGAAAAAATATATACTGTACTTAGTGTCTTGCGAAAGTATTGAAACCCCTTAATTTTTTTTCTCATTTTATGTTGGTCTTATGTTTTTTTCCACATTAATCTACACTCCATACTAGAGGTGTAACGATATATCGTGGTACGATGTATCGCGATGCAAAAACGTTACGATATGTATCGTAGAGGTATGGCGATTTTTTTTCGATGACGTCCGTTTTATCCTATTGGTTGAGCTACCGCACCCGCGTCACGCTTGCATTCACTGCATTTACGCTCAAATGAATCGCTTGAACTGAGCAGTAGCAGGGCAAAATTAGTTCGACTGAAATTGAAATAGAGGATGCCCCGTCCACTTACAAGTCCGACGTCTGGCAGCATTTTGGTTTTCCACTTACTCGACAGGAGAACGGTAAAAAAAACAGACAAAACACGAAGGGTGTGTAAATACTGTAAACAAACACTGTTAACAGGACGTCGAACACAACAAATATGATGTTTCATTGAGTGCTTGAAGTGGGGAAAATGGTGCCGGTACTCTCTTGCATTGGCAAATCATGACATTTGAGATTTCTACAGTGAAAAACAAAACTTGGAGATATTGCTGGTATAACAACAATTTATTGTTATTAACAGTATAAATGTATTTAAACAAGTCGTGTGTGTGCGTGTGTGTGTGAAAACGGAACTCCCCCAAGTCTGCAAGTCCAAAAATTTATGGTGAGATTACTACATTTTATTTAATTAAATGCATTTATGGTAAGATCATTATATTTTCATGTCAGTCTGTGTTCATGTTGACCACGAACCATGCGCTGTAACTTTAATTCAGCGCGTGCAGCGCAGCAGAAATAGACTGTGTGGAAACGATCGCTGCACTGCTGTATAAATTGTCTCTGTGTACACACCGCTCCTGGAACGGACCGCTGGAGCGCATCCGCGTGCAGTGTGAAAGCTCTAACCTGTTAACATGGGTGCGGAAAAAATACGCACCACATACGCACTGCAAACGGAGTATATGTGAAACGGGCTCACTGACGCTTTTTCTGTCAGTGGTAGAAGGAAGTAGCGGTTCGCAAGAAAAATTGCAGGTACGCTTAACAGTAAAATGTAGAAGTGCCGGTACTGCGTACCGGTGAGTACCGCCCCACTTCGAGCACTGGTGTCATTTAAAACGGCAACACAAAGACAAACTCCTGCAACCAGGTGCGAAAAAGAGAGTGAAAGAAGGACAATTGTATAGATTGTATATATAAAATGAGAATGTTTTTAAATTTAGTCTTGTGGGTTTATTTAGGATCAGTTCAGATTATTGTGTGGCGTGATTGTGTGCCATAAAATGACACTGTTGTGTATTGCAATTTGGAAATTTTGGACATACGAACTGATCTAAATATTCTCATTTGTAGGAACCCACAGTCATGGCCGAAGATGAAAATGGATCTGATAACTCCCAGTTCACTGGTAGCACCATCAATCTACAAGATTTGGAGTGATAGTAGAAACAGAAGGTGCTACTCAAGGGCCATATGACGGCCCTTTCTTAGATGATCTTGTACATTTTCTCAGTGCCTCTACTGGTTTTATCATTGTGTAGTTTAATAAGCAAATCCCTTCATTTCATGTTTAAAACAGGATATCAGAATAGTATTGTGCTCCATACAAAAAGCTAATTTGACCAAAAACAAAGCACATTTAGTTTTTGTTTCATTTTGATCATGTGACTTGCTTGATAAATACTTGATTTTTTTTTTTCTTCAATATTTAGTTTTTAGATCTGGTGACTTGTGAGCACACAAAAGACACATGGCAGTGAACATCATTGATCCGTCTCTTAACCAGAATAAATACAATTGGTCTATGAAATCTTTAACTGTTTATGTAATCAAGTCAGTCTAATTTGACCTTAACTTATTTGCCTGGTTGACCATTATGGAACAAAGTTGTTTTGATGCCTATTTTTGTATGGCTTTGTAAAGTTCAGATACACTTATGTTCCATGTTTATAAAAATAAAAAAAATCTACTTTTTATAAAATGATGCAATTGAAATGTATTTATTAGCTATGGTTTACTTCAAAACAGGTTAATAAAATTTTACATAAAAATGGACTAGTTTGTGTCTGCAAATATTTGTCAAAAGTTTCATATTATTTGTTCTCACAAGCTTTTGCATGTTCATGATTCATACATTTATATTCATGTCCTTTCAAACTTCAAAATTTAAACCTTGTAGAAACAAGGAAAGATCTATATACTTGATAAACTTGATGCTATCTACTATCTACAGTAAGTTGTATGTAAATGTGATGCAAATTCGACTATCTGCGTACTTGTGATTTAACTAAAGAAATACAGGAATTCTTCATTTTCCCGGTCCATGGTTTCAGCGCTTTTTTTTGCCTGATGTTTGCGGACAGGAGGCTGAGAGCGTGGCATCAGCTTCTTAACAGACTAAAAGAATACAGAAAACACTCACTTGTTTGAAAAGCAATGTCAGTCATTTAAAGAGGTCATATCATGAGATAAAAGGAGATTATATGGTCAGAAAATGTAATCTAGGAGAAAATAAATATGACCCCTTTAATAGTGATAAACAATTGTGATATACTTTTATGACTAAAGCCAAAAGGTAAATTAGACCTTTGTTGCAGTAAAATGTATTTTATTTTTCTTACCGTTTTCTTAATCTCATTCTGCGATCTTTCCAAGGCTTTTTTCTGTCTTTCCTCCTGTTGTTTAATCTGCAACTGTATCTTCTCATCACGCAGTCTAAAGAATAAAAAGTTTAGAAACTAACTAGATACATATGATTTTGTTGCTGGTTTAATGTATATGTACACTGACAAAAAATTGGTGCAAAAACAATTCTCACTCAAAAATGACTAGAAAATTTCACTATAAGAAAGAAACGGCAAGTAACATTGAATTGAACATGAAATAGTGAAGTACAAAAACTGAAATAGTATTGAAATAGTTCAACTCAACAACAAAATTTTTACAGTGTAGTGGTCACCTCATTCTCCTCTCTTTCTCTTTGGCACGTTCAGCTATACTCATTTGGTCTTTTGGAATCGTTTCAGCATTTTCCAGAAGCTGCCCCAATTTTTCCTCAATGGCCGTCAGCATCTGCAAAGTGTTCATGTTTGCCTCCGTTTCCCCCACACAGCAGTGATACACCTCCTCCACCTTATGGCTCAGTGTGTCAAGAGTCTTGTCCTGAGGGCAAGGTACAAGTATTCTTAAGCCACTAGATATGTTTTTAAACAAGTCGTCACTGTCCAATGATTTATCAATGCAAAGATTTCTAGAAGCAATGAGTAGTACTTTGTCTCTTATCAGAATTTAAAATTAATATCTTTGACTCAAGAACAGCACGACTAAAGGTGATATTGCTTCTGCTGTCTCGTAGTTAGATGTATGGCATATTTTAGGATTTTACAGAACCTTCCTACATTTTAAAATGATTGTTGTAAATCTGTAAAGATGACATCTTGAATGCCTATAATTGCTAGTGTTTGTGTTTTTTAGTTTACCCCTTTGAATTATCTGAAATCAACACTCTTGTCAAAAACTATGATAGATTCCATTGGAATTGTGCACATTCTTCAAGTAAAATCTTGCTCTCGATTGATTACAATTTAAGTTTGAGTCTATCTTTCCCTCACGGACCATAGTGAGTTTTTGGATCTGGTTCATCAAATTCATTATCCTCTCAGTGCCCTCATTGCTTTTAATCGAACTGAACGATTGAGTGGATCCCCCTTCACAGTAAGGGTGATGGATCCCACCTCCCTGAATCTGCTTCAGTTCTGGAGCTTTTCTTGGAATCCATTCCCGCCTCTGCACTCCCTAGCCTAGACCACCTAGTACCGATGGTAACTAAGTTCAGTGGACCCAGCAGTCCCTAGCCTGATGGTCCCAAGTCTGGTGTTTCTTCCCGTCTTTTGGTGCCGTGCACACTTCTCTGTCAGACACCTGAGGCGGTGGCATCCAAACTCTCTGCCATTGCAAGGGAGGTCCTCCCGAAGTCCATCCCTGCCAAAGTTCTGTCATGGCCATGGAAGCCGTCCCTGAGTTCCGTGTTCATGGTCTCGTCACTGTTACAGTTTTGTTAATGTGTTTTGCTACCTTGGACTATCTGGTTTGTTTTGCTTTTTCCCAGGCTCTGAAGTATTACTTGTGTTTTGTTTTTTGGTTGTTTCTTGATATTTTAACACTCTTGTGCTGCTCAGGTGGTGGTCAAAAATGACCAAACAATTAAATTAATTTGTACTATATTTTAGTCTGATAATATTTTTTATTCAATATTTTGTATTTTTAGGGGATTTTATGATACTTTATTATATTTATGGAACACTTATGATCTATTTATTGCCTGTTAATCACTTTTGAACACTATTGAACATAGTCCTGGAAATGAAAGACACATGGCAGATTATTGCTGAAAGTGAAACAAAAAAAAAGTTATAGAAGTTTGTTTATTCTTATAAAAAAATTATACAAATACTATTTTAAAATTTTATATGAAATATATATTTTCCAAAACATGTTTTACTCTGAAACTGTGAGAATATCCACAGCCATAAAGTTGTTCCATATTTGAGACCCCCCCTCACCCGAACTATCCTGCCCCCTCAGTCTAGATGAATGTGAAAATGCATTTTAATGATGAAACAGGCTTTCTAGCATTAAAATTAGACTACTATAGCAACATTTATTTAAAGACAGTTTAAATAAAAACTGTTTCTGTTTCGCAAAGTCACAAGTGTTTTCATGTGTTTTGAAAAATGCGTGGCTTTGGAGAGCGCTCTGAAGAGAGGGTGGGATCTTATGCTTTCAAAGCTAACTTTTTATTGCTAGCTGCTCCGAAAACTGCATAGCCAGCATTGGGGAACACAGCTTAGTTTAAAGATAGGGTAGCAAACTTTAGGAGTTATCAACTCATAAAACACCTAAAATTGTCTGAAAGATTTTACAATCCAGACATTTTTTATGACTCATGTGATTTTAATAAATATTTTATTAATATATAAAACACTACGTTGTGTCATTGTGAAATCAAGTTCTCTTTCATCATCTTGTGTTCGAGATCCACCTATGGGAAGGGCATCCATACCTGATCTCTGCAGAAGCATCCAGTTGCACAAAGTCTGGCTAGACAGACAGAAGTGTGCAGCCAATGCCAGGTAAGGCCCCACCCCCTTACCCGAGGGCATATAACGCCTGCAAGCGCTGCTGTCCTCCAGTTGACATTCGCTTCTCGCGATCTCCGCACTTACACATTTCGGTTGGATTTATGCTGCTCACTTTGTGTCTGCAGGAGGACAAATCGCCAGATCAGCCTCTGCTAGGCGTGACAGTGTGTTTCTACCAGTTAGCTGTGTTTGCTTTTGAGCCGCCCACGCTCTCCCATTTTCTCATCTGTTTCCCTTTCCACGGCTGCCCGTCAGTTTTTTTCCAGTATGTCGCTCTCCAAATCTGCCGCTTCTCCCGGTAACAGTCTATCACAGGCCTGCCTGGCCACGTGTGGTGCGCTCATTGCTGCGAAGGACCTCCACCCGTTCTGCGTGGTCTGCTTGGGCCTTATGCACGCGGAAGAGGCTTTGGAGAACCCGGAGAACTGCAGTCATTGCCTGATACTACCGGAACCTGCGACGACGCCTTAAAGTCCCCAGGCCAACGCTCTACCGGGGCGCCCGTGATGCGCCTCTTCTCACTGTCAGGTTCAGCCAGAGCGCACGCTCTCCCACCACAGAAAGCGCCATGGAGCGCCCACGGGTTTGGCCGGCCTGACGAGCGTTACGGAGGACGAGGTCATTAACAGTAATGATCTCCTTCCACAGCGCGGGTGAGGGGGATCCATTGTCCAGCTGTTGGCCTTGGCCTAAGGCTGTTGGTCGGTGGCGCTCTGTGGAGCCGGCCACTCAATGTTGAGGCGAGCGGCAGCTCGCTCACACACTTCCATGAGGATGGACTGAGGCAAGGCCACGGGGGCGTTGGCTTGGAGAAACGCAACTTTAAAGCGCCGTCGCAGGTTCCGGTAGTATCAGGCAATGGCTCTCTTTGGCCCTGCCGTTGCATTAATGCAGCAACGATGCGACGTCAAGAAGGAAGACGAGGGCTTCAAGCTATGCTTTCCCAGGAAGGCGGCCCCACGCCAGGCGTCCCCTGCGCGTTTGCCTGACCCCCCTGTCTCGGGACGTAATTTCCATCAGAGTAAGGAAAAGCCCCGTAACAAACCCCAGCCACGAAAGAGCAGCACCCTCTGCTAAGCCCTTGGGAAAACCCTCGAACACTACCCCCACCGACTCAAAACGCAAGTGGCCTGCCTGATGTTCGGCCGATGGGGGCATCGAGTCCGCGTTCACGAGCCGCAAGCTCTTTGGACTCTCTTCCTGCCCTAGAGCCCCTGTTCAAGAGACGGAGGGTTTCTTATGGAGGGGTCGGGCACCCCCCTATCGAGGCTGCCCAGCCCATGTGTTCAGTGGACGTTGTGTGTTCTCCCCCCACGTTCAGGGGGTCTGTTGTGAGGAAAAGTGCAAAAGCAATGTCACCACACCGCACATACTGTGTTCCTCTCATCCGGCTGATAAAGGCTTCGGCCCAGTGTTCCCCAACACAAAAAACATACAAAACACAAAAAACACATTAAAACAAACGAATCAAATGAATTCGTTACAGAGAGAGCACCTCTCTCCGCACAGAGAAATCTCCCTTCAGAGAGAGAAAATCTCTTTGAACCCCTGCATGTCGCCCCTAGTCCGTCCACTAGAGGGTGCCATTGCATCACAAATAAGCCAGCTGGGTATACACAGCGCAGCTTCGGCTCGGGTGGGAACACTGTTTTGGCCCTCGAAGGGGTGACACATACAATAATGCAGGGCTACAGACTGCAGTTTGCTATGAAACCCCTGCATTTCAACGGCGTTCTCTCTTCACACACGGAGGAGAGCGCCGCACAAATTCTGAAAGAGGAAATATCTTCTCTTCTAAACAAGGGAGCGATTCAGGTGGTGCCCCTCAATCTGATAAACCAAGGATTTTATTCCCATTACTTCCTGGTCCCAAAGAAGGACGGCTCTCTCCGCCCTATCTTGGACCTCCATGTGTTGAACAAACATTTGAGGAAATACAATTTCAGAATGTTAACTCATGGCTCACTCGCCCGCGCCATAAAACGGAACGACTGGTTTACATTGGTCGATCTGAAAGATACTTTCTTCCACATAAGCATTTATCTGCCACACAGGAAGTTTCTTCGCTTCGCCTACCAAGGCACATGTTACGAATTCACAGATCTCCCGTTTGGGCTCTCGTTAAGCCCAAGGAGTTTCTGTCTGTGTGCGGAGGCGGGCTTAGCACCCATGAGAATGTCAGGTCTGAGGATTTTGACATACATAGACGATTGGCTCATTATAGCCGAATCGAAGGAGAAAGTGTTGCAGGACACCTGCCGTGTGCTCACACACATCACATCTCTCAGGCTCAGGGTGAATGTGAGCAATTTTACATCCAGTCAGACTGTGATTTTCATGGGCTTGGAGTTGAACTCAGTCTGCATGCGAGCGCGTCTCTCTCAATAGTGCGTTCTCTCTCTATTGAACTGTCCATCGCAGTTCAGAGAGGGGGCGAAAGTACAATATCGTACATGCCTCAGGCTGCAGGGTCTTATGGCTTCATCTATCCAGGTTTTGCTGCTGGGACTCCTGAGAATGAGAGCGTTCATGAAATGGGTTTTGTCACTACATTTCAGCCTGATATGAGATCTTTGCCGCTCTGTAAACGTGCGCCCGCTCGGAAGCCTTGCGCCACTGGAAGAGCGCGGACTTTTAAGTACAGGGAACCCCTCTGGGGACGGTTATGATGCGGAAAGTTGTGACGACAGAAGCGTCCCTAACAGGCTGGGGTGCTCTGAATCATTTTCTGCCTCATCTGCAGGGACATCATGTGCTCGTACGCTGCGACAATACCACGGCAGTAGCTTATATCAACTGTCAAGGCAGCATGCGGTCGTCAAAACTTCACGCTCTAGCTCACAAGCTTTTTTTTTGTCGTTACACGCGACTCATGTCCCAGGCATTCTGAACAGAGGCGCGGACCTGCTATCGAGGAGGAACCCAATTTATAGAGATTGGCGCCTCCACCCTCAGATAGTGGGTATGATATGAATGAGATTCGGACAGGCAACCGTAGATCTATTCGCTTTGCGCGAAAACCACCATTGTCCTATGTTCTTCTCGCTAAAGGACGTGGACGCGCCCCTTGGGGTGGACGCACTGGCTCACCCATGGCCCAAAGTGCTGCTGTATGCTTTTCCTCCCCTGTGCCTGGTAATTCCCACACTGGCCAGGGTGAGAGAGCAGGGCCTGTCTCTCATTCTGATAGCACCCAGGTGGCTCAAAGCACGATGGCTGGCGGAGACAATCCCTCTGTTATACGCCCAGCTGTGGCGGCTCCCCCTCTGCACAGACCTATTGTCCCAAGCAAATGGGGAGATTTATCACCCACACCCGGACAGGGTGGCCCTCTGGGCCTGGCCCGTGAGAGGATGAACCTAAACATACTAGGGCTTCCCCCGTGTGTGGTTGCTACTATACAGAACGCCAGGGCCGTTTCTACACGGTCCTTATACGGCTGTAAGTGGCAAGTGTTTGAAGGGTGGTGTGATGGACGTGGTCTCACATCTTACCAGTGTGCAGTTCCTGATATTTTGTGTTTCTTTCAAAACCTTATGGATAAGGGTAGGTCCTTTTCCACGATTAAGGTCTACCTGGCTGCGATTTCTGCTTATCATGTGGGTTTTGAGGACTCAACGGTTGGGCAGCATCCTCTAATCCGCAGATTTATGAAGGGTGCCCGTTGCTTTTTGCCAGTCATCAGAAGAACTGTCCCTGAATGGGACCTCTCCATGGTGCTGGAGGCTCTGTCTCAATTCCCGTTTGAGCCCCTGGGAAATATTTCCCTAAAGCTGCTGTCTCTTAAGACAGCTTTGCTCTTGGCCTTGCCATCAGCTAAACGTGTCAGTGAGCTACATGTGCTCTCGGTCCATTCCTCGTGCACTAAATTCTCTCTTGTTGGAGATAAGGTTTTCCTTAAGCCTAATCAGGCCTTCATGACGAAATGCTTCCCTGCGTTCACATTGGAGGTGTTAGAGCTGTCTGCTTTTCACCCTCCACCTTTTTCCAATGCGGAGGATCAAAGGCTGAATGCCCTGTGTCCTGTTCATGCCTTACGGACTTATTTGGCTTGAACCAGTGCTTTTCGGAAGAGTGACCAGCTCTTTATTTCATGGGCACCCTCTCGCATGGGGAATCCCATATCTAAGCAACGCCTCTCACATTGGCATGTGGACGCTATAATTTTGGCATATGAATCGAAGGGAGTGCAGCCCCCAGGGGACATCAGAGCTCATTCCACGAGGGGCTTAGCCGCCTCTTGGGGTCTGTTCAGGGGAGTATCGCTGCAGGATATTTGCTCTGCTCCCAACTGGGCTTCTCCCCATAGGTTTGTACGTTACTATCGGCTGGATGTCACCAGTACCTCGGTAACACATTCTGTTTTGGGGGTAGGGTCGTCTTAACCCTTCCTTCTCTTGTGTGTGCCACACACGTTTCATGTCCTGCCTGTACACAGCAGTTATGTGTGTGCATCAGTATGGCTGGTTCATGATTATGGGACGTGTCAGGCACCGCCCCTTTGGGTGACCATCTTCCTCTGGCTTACAGAACCTCACTGTGAGTGTATTGGGCAATCGGGGAGCTGTCCATGTCTCTCCCATAGGTGGATCTCGAACACGAGATGATGAAAGAGAACAATAGGTTACTGTCATAACCCCCGGTTCTCTGAAACATGGAGTGAAGAGATCCACCAGCTTTGCCCCGCTTGCCGCACGAGAGGTGAATATACTTACTGGAGAACAGCAGCGCTTGCAGGCATTATATGCCGTCAGGTAAGGGGGTGGGGCCTTACCTGGCATTGGCTGCGCGCTTCCGTCTGTCTAGCAAGACTTGGTGCAATTGGATGCTTCTGCAGAGGTCAGGTACGGATGCCCTTCCCATAGGTGGATCTCTCCACTCGATGTTTCAGAGAACCGGGGTGACGACAGTAACCTGTTGTTTTTTTCTGTATGTTGAAATGAAATGAATTCACAAGAATTCCGGCATGTATATGTGTGTAAAAGTAGTAGGGCTGCCAAAGTTAACATGTTAATGTGTGAGATTAATCAATTATTTAAGATTTAGCACTGCATTTTTTAAATGCTTTGCTTACAGCCTTCTTAAAGGAAAATATGTATTAATTGAAGCTCAACAAGGATGAAATGTCACTGAGTAAATTACACTGTTAATGAGAAGACTGGCAAAAAATATATTTTTATAAATGTATTTATTATTCAGGAACTGGATGCACTAAGGTTGGAAGTGAAAATATACAGTATATTCATATGAAATTTTAAGAATTCAAAATGGAACATACTGTATTTTATGTCAGCCCAGAAAAGATTATTAATTGTTTTAATCAACGAGCAGTCTGTCATTTTCTTTGTAAGCTTCTTTGACAAACAATGGCAATGTTGCACAACAGAACACAAATATGAAACACACAACAACAAAAAAAAAAAATTCATTCATACCTGGTCCTCTGGTTTGTACTGTCCAAAGTGTTTGGCTTTTAGTTCAAGCTCTGCTGTTCTCTCTCTCTCCTTTTGAATGGTGTCACTCATGAAATCAATCTGCTCTTTTAGCTGCTTTGACTCAGACTCCCTGCATATACACAAACAAATATAAACATTTATCTACTGGTATAATTAAATATAAAAAACATATTGGTGCAATTCTAAGGCACATAGGTACACACATGTTTTTGCGAGTCAGTTCAGCATTCTGTCTGAACTCCTCCAAAGTCTCTTCTGTCTCTCTAGTGTTCTGGATGAGAGAAAGGTTCTGCTCTTCCAGCTCAGTCATCAGATTCAACAGATTCTGAGGATCTTTGAAGAAGATTTCTGGGTCCTCCTAATTGAGGCAATAAAGTGGTCATTTAAAACGAGGTTAAGGAGGAATCTGTTAGCATTCCCATTCATCTCATTGGCAGTTGCTTGAATGGTATAGGAGCCCCCCGAAAGAACGTGATTTGAAATCTGCCATCTTTTTTCATGGCCGCTCAGGTCGATTGTTTTGAGCCAATCACCTGAACTGTAAATGCCATGTGACTAATCACTCGGGACAACGTTGATAGGTTGATGGCACCACAAAAATACACACAGCTCAGTCCTTTTCTAGTGGTGGATGTAACCTCAGCTGTGATGTCAGTGGTTGTAGCCAGGAAAAAATATATTGCTCAATGACATGAGTTTTGACGGTAAAAAAAAAGTTCTTAGAAATGCACTCTTTGTGAGAAAAGAGAACATTTAAGCAGAGGAAACATTAAGAAAATTGAATTTAATGTGGTAATCTTAATCAATGTTTCACCAATATCTAATATCACCAATATTTCACCAATATCATGAATTTTCATGTTCTTAAATATTACATTTTTTGGAGAGTCACAAAATATCACATTTTACAACCTGAACTAACCTTGCCATGTAATATTTTTAAAACACTTGCTGAACTTGACACACACTCAAGTCTCTGTGATATCATTTAATATTTTTCTATATGTTTCTGAATCTTGGTCACACCACATGACTTTTATTTTTTATTTTTTTTGCTGACAAAAGGTTTTTCAAATATCAATAAGCGTGAAACAAACAGTGATTTGTTAAAATATTATTGTATAAATATAATATTGTAATTTATCTTTTCAACATTTTCATTATTTTGATGAGCCTTTCTTCAACATTCTCTTTATATAAGAGGTGTATTCAAGTTATAGCATATGCCAATTGCATGTATTATTATTTATTTTTTATATATATATTTATTATTTAATAAACATTATATCATTGACCTATATTATTCTTTTCACAAGTTAATTTAACATTTATACGATAGGCCCTTAAATAAATGAAGCGGGCATTGAAAAAACATTTATTACACTATAATTAAATATTATCAAATAGCAACATATACAGCCTATATATGTTGCCTGAATGGCCATCAATAGAGAAAGTTCCATTTTGCTGCCAGATAGTGTAATTACAGAATCTCTTGGCAAAGGCAAACAGAACCATGCTATCCAGCCAAACCCTGACCCCTTCATTTTCAGGTTGTAGGTTTAGGCATAAAACATAAATCTGTTACACTTTAGTACTATAAATGTAAAATTTGAAAAATGTAAATGAACAATGAATTGGCTGCTTAAGTCAAAAGAATGTTAGTGGATATTGACCTCACAATCCGAACTGTCAGTCCCAGGTGCAGATCTAAAGTGAAAACAAAGCATTATTAATGAGTCATGCAAACACCCAAAGCTTTTTTACACTCAATGCTATGGTTTGTACATACATTTGGCTGCTCTGACGGCCGGACTTCACACTTTGTCTAGATGAAGCCCTGGCGTCCCGAGAGGATGATAAACCATGAGCCACTCGTCTTTCTTCACCTATATGTGTTTGAGTAAGGTGAAGAATTTTTAAAGAAAATCAGGCAGTCAATAATTAAAACCGTGTTCATGGAATTTATACTTTGCACTCTTATTTTAAACAAACGTCATTTTGAAAGCTTGTAAAGTTGCCAGCGTACGTTTGCTGTCTGGAGGGACCGTCTTTCTCTCTCTGTTCTTCTTGATTTTCTCTGTCTGCTTTCCATCACTCTCAGTATTGCTGGAGTCAGTAGAGTGCCTGCTTTTGGATCTCTGTTTCTCTTGCAACTCTGGGGGTGACAGCATCAGCAGAAACTCTTTATACTTTTTATACTCCTTCAGGATGTCCTCATACTTAGAGATGTCACTAAAATAAAAGGATAAGCAGAGAAAAAAAGATAAACAAACAAGATTAAATATTTTGGAAAGCATCTAACCATACAAATTGTTTATACCTCTTGATTGCCACCATTTTGGAAGTAGTCTTCTTGATCTCAGCTATTTTCTCCAGCTTCATCTTGGTCTCCTGCTCAGCACTGAATAGTATTTCATGGTTTTAGTCATAAGATTTAGGCTATGTATTCTGCTGTGTTAATGCATGCCCATGTAAAAAAGAAATCATTTGATATTTTTTTATCTTTTAAACATTGAGTTTCTTACTTCAAGCTTTATAATTCAAGATATCAACAGGACTGTAATGATAGTACTTCTGTTTCTTTATATTGTTTTATAAGTGCAAGTTAGTATGACTGGTACGTTTTGATAGCTTCCACAGAATTCTTGTCATTTTCTTTCAGAAATTCTTCAAACAAAATGGCATCGTCTTCCAAGAACTTCTCAGCTCTTGTCAATTTTCCCTCTTCTTCTGCAGCCATTTGCTCTAGTAGCTGAATCTCTTCCTTCTTTACTGCCAGAGAATACTAAAAAGAAAAAAAAGTAATAGAGAACATGTGTACAAAAACAATCAGACACAGAAGAACAGAAAACCAAACACAGAGGTTGAGTAAAGAAAGGCCCGTCAGAAACAGTGCATAAAACA
Source organism: Gila orcuttii (assembly GCA_026230005.1). Lineage (NCBI taxonomy): Eukaryota > Metazoa > Chordata > Actinopteri > Cypriniformes > Leuciscidae > Gila > Gila orcuttii. Next base: position 20,512,578 of record JAPDVR010000011.1, read on the forward strand.
AAGACAGTGAGCAAATGTCTACCTGGCTAGTGCTAAGAACTAGAAAAACAAAATACCATCTTACCTCAAGTAAGAACAGCTCTCGTCTCTTAGTGACATATTCATTCATGCTTCCTTTATCAATTTTGGGGTCTTAGAAAATGAGAATAACAACAGTAGACTTTTTTTAGCAGGCTTACATTTAGTTGGCTTACAACAGTAGGCTTACATTTTTAGGCTAAACTTGTTACTTGCTGTGGGTTTATAAGTTTGATGCAGACGTGGTGTGGTATGGCGTGGCTCACCTTTGATAGATGCCCTCCATGCGGGTGTAATTTGGAGCTGTCCATGAGTGTGTGTGACTGGTGTGTTACTCTCCCCTTCTTTCAGTTCTTTCCTCAGTCTGGCTTGTCTTGCCCTAGTTCTGCCTGCAAATGTCATCTTCTCATGGACAGGTAAAGCCAACTTACTTTGGTGCTCCTGCCATGACAGAGTGCACAATTTCAAGTTCTAGCACACAGCTTCAGACTTCAAGCAAGTGCTTTCAACTAAAACATGAGATGCCTTCTATCTCATGTCCTAAAACCCATCTCAAAGCTTTTTACCCCCAAGGGAATGTTCTTATAAATCAAGTGTAGCGTCAGTTCTGGCAGGTCACATTAGTCAAGCTCGCATCAGCTGACTCTCAGCTGATCCACGTCTACCTATAAGAATACGATGCCTATCACAGCATCCATATATAAGCAGCTATCGCGTTTCTCAGGAGACAATTCCCTCCTCCATTCCCAGCTCCTCCTCTCGGCCAAGTCAGGATTTGCCATTCTGATTCCCCTTTGAATCAGACTAAATTCACGAATTATGTTGTACATTAAAATGTTGACATTAATGATATATGTTTACCTTAAGGGGGGTTATTGCTGCTCTCCCTGCTCTTATCCATGCTACGCCACATGGACGCGCAAGGGAGTTCTTGCCCCGAATAGAACCATACCGCCAATCCAAACTGTATGCTAATTGTCAATCGTATTTGACGATAGTTGTCTTGACAGAACCTTGGTTAACGTTCTGGCCAGGTTTTCTCAAAGTTGATAACAAACATTCTTCCAGTAACATGAATGGAATGTTTGTTCAAAGTTATCTGGTCTTTAATGTTTTCAAAACAGTAACACAAAAATCTTTATACATTGTTCGTGGAGCTTTTTCTTTTGTCTAGCTTTCTTGTTTCTAAACGTTCGAACAATTTAAAATAACATTCCCAAAATTTTTGCAAAATGATAAAATGCAATGTTCCCTTAACATTTGTATAACCAAGAATTATTATTATTTATTTATTTTTAAACTGGATGTTTGTCATAACAGAATGGAAATGTTAGTAATACATTCTTCTTAGAACATATTTTTGTAAGCTACAAGTTAGGTTGTTTTTGTAATATAACCCTGATGTCTTTTTGGTGCTGGCTTTATTCTCTAATGGGTATCAGCTAAAATGTAATGTATTAAATGATACAAACCAGCATCCTCTGAGTTTTTTCTTTGTTCCTCATCTGGAAAAGTTCATTGTGTTCAGGGATTTTGAAAGGATTCACATCATCGCTGCTTTCTAAATTAAACAAACATACACAAACATCCATACTTACAAGGACATTTCATTGACATAATGGGTTTTATACAGAGCAAATAGGCCGGGCGTAGACCTATACAGTACCTTTATTGCAGCCTTTAAGTAGAGCAGGAAACCATATTTACAAATTCAGAGTAGGCCTGAATGGCCCAGTTAAGTTGTACTTTTTTGTTAGATACCATGCATAAACAAATTATGGAAATAATATACAAATAAATGTAAAATATAAATGACTGAACGTTTTTGTATTAATTTTCCGACTTGAATAGCCTACATGATATGTTGTAATAATGCCCAACTCGCAGCCGGGTGCACTTAAGACAGCTTAAAGGAACAGTTCACCCAAAAATGAAAATTCTGGCATCATTTACTCACCCTCAAGTTGTTCCAAACCTGTATGAATGTCTTTTCTCTGCAGAACACAAAAGAAGATATTTTGAAGAATATGGCTAACCAAACAGTTGATGGGCCCCAATGACTTGACTTCAATAGTATTTCCTTTATACTTTGGAAGTCAATGGGGCCCATCAACTGTTTGGTTAGCCATATTCTTCAAAATATCTTCTTTTGTGTTCTGCAGAGGAAAGAAATTCATACAGGTTTGGAACAACTTGAGGGTAGATAAATTATGCCAGAATTTTAATTTAAACAGAAAACTGCATTTTTAATTACAGTACTATAAATGTGGGGACATTTGGTCCAGGACCACACACACACACACACACACACACACACAAACAAACAAACAAACAAACAAACACATTCAAACAGCTTTAACGCATCTAACCAAATATATATGGCCTAATATATTTTTTTTTTCTATAGATTCAAGACATGTCGATGTAGTTCCATTAAATTAGAATTATGTTACACATAAAGCATAGAGAAAAGTGATGCCCATGCAAAATACTTGCCCATAAATGAATCACCCATGTATGAATCCATATGTGTCTTACTGTGTGCTGATGTCGCAGATGAGGACATGCTGCTCCAACGGTAAGCGAATTAGATCAATTAAATTCAGCGCTCTCTAAACCTGCAAATGGTTCAGAAAGAGTAAACCCGTTCGGATGAACCAGTTCGAGACCTTTCCCTTGTTGCGTTTTTGGTTGCCCAGACAACTTTATATTGGGCATATTCTTTCCACGAAAAGTAGATGGCGGTATTTCACAAGATGAATTCTTCATAACATGTGGTAAGAGCGCCTCCAGATGTTTTGTTTTAAACGTTCTCTCTTCTTTATGCAAAAATTTAGAACACATATAGCCTACTATACCAGGCCATTTAAAATCCTTTAGAATATACCCACCATTTATTTAAAATCTTGTAGTTTTGGATTTTATTTGTTGTGGTATAATTTCCTCAGACTTAACTATAGAGGTAAATTGATGCCAAAACCATTGAAAATGGACAGACTAAAAGTCACAAATAGATATTACAACTTGTACACACAAAGCACAATCTACAAATAGATTAAAAATCCGCAAACAAAGTCCTCATGATCCACAAATGTAAAACAAGATCTACAAATAGATACAAAGTCCTCAAACAAACTCTCCGTGATCCACAAATATAAAGCATGATCTACAAAAAGATTAAAAATCCACAAATAAACACATCCTGATTCACAAATAGAAATCAGTGACTTGTACTTGAAAACCAGAATTTGAATGAATGTAAAGTGACTTTTTTGCAGGTCAAAATCATGTTCTGTTTGTAGATTATGTCACATTTGTTTTCAGAATTCTGACACTATTGTTTCGCTGTTGTGACAAAATAATGCCATAATCATTGAAAATGAAGAGACTATGAGTCAAAAATGCATATTACAATTTGTAAACACAAAACAAGATCTACAAATAAATTTAAAATCTGCAAAGAAACTCCTTATAATCTGCAAATGTAAAACACAATCTGTAAATAGATTCCAAATCTGCAAACAAACTTCTCATGATCCGCAAATGTAAAACGATCTACAAATAGATTTAAAATCTGCAAACAAACTCTTTAAGATTCACAAATAGAAATCAGTGACTTGTGCTTGACAAGTTACCAGAATTTGAATGAATGCAAAGCAGTGGCGGATCTAGAAAATTTTACATGGGGGGGCAAAGGGGTGGCAAGAGGTCTTGGCAGGGTGGCAGGGGTAGACGGTGGGAATCCCTATGTGAATTGCTTTAACAAAACAAACACAAAAACACAGTAGTTATTGTTTAATCATGCCCTTACACACTACAAAGGTTTTTAATTCACAACAGGAATAAGCCCAGTGCAGTGTTCAAACAAAACAAAACAAAACTGTGCATCTTTTAAAAAGTAAAAGTATAAAAAGCTAAATGAAAATATTTAAAAAAGTACAATAATTGTGTCCAAGGACTTTTAGCCTTAATGGTTAGGCTCCTGCTACTTTCTTCAACTACTCTTGCCTGCAAAAGTCAATATGTGAAAACCTCTGGTTATCCTTGTATTACATTACACTGTAGGGCCATGTAGCTAATAATAGCCTATATAACAAATATAAAATCAGAAAGATTTATCACATGCACTCACACCAGTTATGTTTAGACTACTTAATATAATAATCCTAATTGTATTTGTTATTTCCCTCGTTGTAACCTGGTTTCATTGCTGTGATATCTGAGAGGAATTGGATTTGCTTAGCTAATCAAAAGATCGATCTCCTAACTGGCACTGTATTGTGTGTTGTAACGTAACGTCGGCGTAACGGCGACCATCAGTAAACATTATGGATACAAACAATTTATATTTTTTATTAAGCTGTTCTCGTCTTTACTAAAATCAAAATTAGGCTAATCAAAGTGAAGAGTGCTCTTAAAATCACGAGGGAGCGTTTTGACCGCTGATTTTGGCTAACGTAACAGACTCGCTGTTTTTGCTGATGGTGAATCGTCTTTAGCATGTATACATTCATTACAAATGTAACTAAGTTAAACGTGTGTTTAACTACACCTGGGGAAACTCACTTCACCTTCAGAGGCTCTGGGGCAGCTCCAGGGGCGGATCTACAGGGGGGCAAGGGGGGGCAGGTGCCCCCCCACTCTAGAGCCTTGCCCCCCCAGCTGCCCCCCTAACTTTGATGATCCAAAAACTGTACCTGTAAAAACAACCCGCAAGCTTCTCAAAACAGTGAACTAAACTATACATTTACCAAAAGTGAACAATTTAATTTTTATTAAAGCCCCTTCCCCCTCCCCCTCAAATACTTAGTACGTCCCTGATTCAAACGTAGAGCGCCGTTCGCTCAGTCTGGCTCTCACACACACACACACACACACACACACAGCGAGTCTGCTGCGGTGCGGTGGCCCAGCAACCCGACTGGAGAGACTGAGCTGCCCCAGAGCCTCTGAAGGTGAAGTGAGTTTCCCCAGGTGTAGTTAAACACACGTGTAACTTAAAGTTACATTTGTAATGAATGTATACATGCTAAAGACGATTCAGCATCAGCAAAAACAGCGAGTCTATTACGTTAGCCAAAATCAGCGGTCAAATCGCTCCCTCGTGATTTGTAGGAGCACTCTTCACTTTGATTAGCCTAATTTTGATTTTAGTAAAGACAAGAACAGCTTAATAAAAAATATAAATTGTTTGTATCCATAACGTTTACTGATGGTCGCCTTTACGCCGACGTTACGTTACAACACACAATAGCCTACAGTGCCAGTTAGGAGATCGATCATTTGATTAGCTAAGCAAATCCAATTCCTCTCAGATATCACAGCAATGAAACCAGGTTACAACTGGGGAAATAACAAATACAATTAGGATTATTATATTAAGTAGTCTAAACATAACTGGTGTGTGTGCATGTGATAAATCTTTCTGATTTTATATTTGTTATATAGGCTAGTATTAGCTACATGGCCCTACAGTGTAATGTAATACAAGGATAACCAGAGGTTTTCACATATTGACTTTTGCAGGCAAGAGTAGTTGAAGAAAGTAGCTGGAGCCTAACCATTAAGGCTAAAAGTCCTTGGACACAATTATTGTACTTTTTTTTAATATTTTCATTTAGCTTTTTATACTTTTACTTTTTAAAAGATGCACTGTTTTGTTTTGTTTTGTTTTGTTTGAACACTGCACTGGGCTTATTCCTGTTGTGAATTAAAAACCTTTGTAGTGTGTAAGGGCATGATTAAACAATAACTACTGTGTTTTGTGTTTGTTTTGTTAAAGCAATTCACATAGGGATTCCCACCGTCTACCCCTGCCACCCTGCCAAGACCTCTTGCCACCCCTTTGCCCCCCCCATGTAAAATTTTCTAGATCCGCCACTGGGCAGCTCAGTCTCTCCAGTCGGGTTGCAGGGCCACTGCACCGCAGCAGACTCGCTGTGTGTGTGTGTGTGTGTGAGCCAGACTGAGCGAACAGCGCTCTACGTTTGAATCAGGGTACTAAGTATTTGAGGGGGAGGGGGAAGGGGCTTTAATAAAAATTAAATTGTTCACTTTTGGTAAATGTATCGTTTAGTTCACTGTTTTGAGAAGCTTGCAGGTTGTTTTTACAGGTACAGTTTTTGGATCATCAAAGTTAGGGGGGCAGCTGGGGGGGCAAGGCTCTAGAGTGGGGGGGCACCTGCCCCCCTTGCCCCCCTGTAGATCCGCCCCTGATGCAAAGTGATTTGTCTCCGCATGATGGTCATTATTTGTTTGTAGATTGTGTTGCATTTGTTTTCAGAATTTTGGCACAACTGTTTCGCTGTTTTTCCATTAAAAAATCTACAAATGCCCTCCTCACAATTTGCAAACAAACACAGTCTAACTTGTATTTTCAAACCACTGTAAAAAATACATTCTTACACATTCTGTGCAAAGCTCAGCATGCAAGTATTGAATATGTGTTTGCAGATCACAGGGCATTCACAGATCCCTCTGCACACGTCTACCCCATACAGAAATGTAATATATTCACATATATGTGGTACACTGTTAAATATATTGAAATATATTTTTAAAATATATTTTTAAAATGCTTATAACATAAAGCTTAAATTGTTCTTCGTTTAAATATGTGTACATATGTGAAAATATATTTGTGCCTTATATCATGTGAAGTTTTTAATTAGTGTGTTTTTCAAATATGTTGCCTACTTTTGTTTCTACACCATGTTTAGGCTATTGTATTATGGCTATACTGCTTTCATATTCTCATTCCATTTACATTAAGCCTACTATCCACTTAAAAAAAAAAATCAACAAAAGAAAAAAGTTTCCGGACATTTTATCTTTTTTTCTTATGATTCACTCCATCAGTATTTTTAATGTTTTAATTCTAGATGTATATTCATGTAAATTCTGTACAATTAATGATATTTTTTTTTGTATTTTCTATTTTAATATATTTTAAAAAGTAATTCATTCTTATGATCAAAGCTGAATTTTCAGCATCATTACTCCAGTCTTCAGTGTCACATGATCCTTGATCCATGATGCTGAAAGTTCAGCAGCTTTACCAAAACCGAAATAAATTACATTTTACAACATATTCACATAGAAAAAAAGTTATTTTAAAGTGTAATATTTCACAATATTACAGTTTTTACTTTATTTTTGATCAAATAAATGCAGTCTTCTTGGTGAACATTAGAGATTTCTTTCAAAGAGGAAAAATCTTACTGACCCCTAACTTTTATTATGGTTAGGGATGGGTACCGAAACCCGGTATTAAACGGGCACCGGGGCTGAATTTTGAAAGACCGCTGGATCAATAAGCTCGGACGTTATCGATTCTGCTGTCGGTACTGGAGAAATTAAGAAAATACACATACTATTTATTATTGCTATAAAGACAATTCGAGAGAGATCTCTCTCACGCGGTGCCACAGCGCACAACACGAGCCCTGCTTAATGAGTGACGACGGAGGACAGAACTAAACATTCAACTTTACGTTCGACTGTCACTTTACGTTCGAAAATCGATTGCACAATCGATCGGACCAACCAACACAAGTTTCAAAAACGAAAATAGGGCAGGGGCGGATCTACCGGGGTGGCAAATGCCACCCTAAAAGAAAGCCTTGCCACCCCTGCTGCCACCCCAGTTGGCAGCAACAAATTAAACGTTGTGGCCAATTTGACAATTTACGAGCGCGAATCTCCAATGTCCGACTGCAGTGAATGCAGCACGAGATGACGTCAGAGCGGCAAGAGACTGATTTGTTTTGAAAACTGTTTGATTCCCCTCTCACACATCTGCCACTCATCACCTGTGTCTCGCCTTAATGTCTTTCCTGTGATAATGCCCCTTATTTCTATCATACTTCTATCCCCTATTACGTGAGATGACATTGTATGGTCACGTTTATGGAGCTAGAAATGTGTCTTTATTACATGCGAGAAAATAAATGATCTGAGAGGAAAAAAAAAAGTTTGAGAGAAAAAGTTATCACACTGATAGCAAAAAAGTACGGAGCCCCCCTAGTCCCACTTTGTCAAAAAAATGTATTATAACTATCTCGTGGCCTCAAGATAGTAGGCTATATCGTGGCCTCACGAGAGTTACTTATAAGTTACTTATCTTGAGGCCACGAGATGGTTATAATAAAATTTTTTGACAAAGTGGGACTAGGGGGGCTCCGTAGAAAAGCGTTTTGAGAGAAACACTTTTTTTTAGAGAAAATGTTTTCACAGTGATAGCAAAAAATATATATTTGAGATTTTTTTTCAAAGTATTTTGAGAGAGATTTTTTTTCTCAGAAATAATTAAAAAAATTAAAAATTCATATTTTTTTATGTTCTATGAGGAAATACTTTCTCTCAAAACTTTTTTTAGTCTCAAATATTATTTTTTGCTATTGGTATGAAAACTTTTTCTCTCAAATATTCTTTTTTCTCTCATGAAATGCTTTTTTGCTATCAGTGTGATAACTTTTTCTCTTAAACTTTTTTTTTTCTCTCAGATCATTTATTTTCTCGCATGTAATAAGACACATTTCTAGCTCCATAGCCAAAAAGATCTGTAGACGTGTGCAGAGGTATCTGTGAATGCCCTGAGATCTGCAAACACATATTCAATACTTGCATGCTGAGCTTTGCACAGAATGTGTAAGAATGTATTTTTTACAGTGGTTTGAAAATACAAGTTAGACTGTGTTTGTTTGCAAATTGTGAATTTGCAAATTTTATTTGATTTTTTAATGGAAAAACAGCGAAACAGTTGTGCCAAAATTCTGAAAACAAATGCAACACAATCTACAAACAAATAATGACCATCATGCGGAGACAAATCACTTTGCATTCATTCAAATTCTGGTTGTCAAGTACAAGTCACTGATTTCTATTTGTGAATCATAAAGAGTTTGTTTGCGGATTTTAAATCTATTTGTAGATCGTTTTACATTTGCGGATCATGAGAAGTTTGTTTGCAGATTTGGAATCTATTTACAGATTGTGTTTTACATTTGCAGATTATAAGGAGTTTCTTTGCAGATTTTAAATTTATTTGTAGATCTTGTTTTGTGTTTACAAATTGTAATATGCATTTTTGACTCATAGTCTCTTCATTTTCAATGATTATGGTGTCAACAATAGTGTCAGAATTCTGAAAACAAATGTGACATAATCTACAAACAGAACATGATTTTGACCTGCAAAAAAGTAACTTTACATTCATTCAAATTCTGGTTTTCAACTACAAGTCACTGATTTCTATTTGTGAATCAGGATGTGTTTATTTGTGGATTTTTAATCTTTTTGTAGATCATGTTTTATATTTGTGGATCACAAAGAGTTTGTTTGAGGACTTTGTATCTATTTGTAGATCTTGTTTTACATTTGTGGATCATGAGGACTTTGTTTGCGGATTTTTAATCTATTTGTAGATTGTGCTTTGTGTTTACAAGTTGTAATATCTATTTGTGACTTTTAGTCTGTCCATTTTCAATGGTTTTGGCATCAATTTACCTCTATACTTATCTCTCCATAAATAGAAAAATAATGTAATAGATTTGACACATTTATATGTGCTCATCAGTTTAATTTTAATTTTTATAAATAATTTGTATACTAATAACTCACATTTCACAACCCTTTCTCTCCACCCTCATTTTAAGAATTTTAATTAAAAAACAAAACATATTTTATTCTAAAACCAAGTCGCTGTTTTTGAGTTTTTACAAGCATTCCAGTTCTTGCATATTGGCTTGCATATTGTAGGGGTACCTAAAAACAAAAATTGGAAAGGATAATAAATGGGTTTAGGCTATTTTGACAGGACACATATAGCCAACCAGGGTAAGAAAAAAACACAACATAAGAGTATATGTTACAATTTTGGTTGTTGTTCAGTTTTGTACAAGTTCAAAGCAATATTTTTTTATTTTCTTCTATTAAACTCAGCACATATTTCATTTCAATGATTCCACTGCTAGGTATGTGATATTATCCATATTCAGAAAAAATACTGAAATTGTAGATCACAAATAACAGATCGGCCTACAGATGTTTAGTCATTTGCTGCATGCTGCATTCTACTGATGGTTATTTGATTAATAAGTTTACTGATCAAAGTCTAATTGTAGTACAAGTATTTTAACCTCATTTTTACCTCACATAAAAAGGGGTTTCAAAATGAAAGAGTTTGTGGATTAGGACATGTTATTCCTAAAAATTCATTCACTGGAATAAGGGTTGTTGTGAATTTGGCCCTTTTTTTTATTTTACCTTTTATTCCCCATATATATATATATATATATATATATATATATATATATATATATATATATATATATATATATATGTACTATATATCCCACAATTCCAAGCAAACTACACTACTAAATCTAGTGCACTACATTACCCATACACCCCCTGGACGAGGTTTATAAGTAGACCTCACTTCCTTTCTTTGTTTCTTTTGCATTGGTGAGGTGTGGGTGTTTGAATGGACACCCAACCATGTCTTTTCAATCCTTTCCTTAGGATGCGTTAATGATGTAAGATCATCTTCTATCCTGTTCATCCCGTCCATCCGTTAACACCTGTCCATTTACATCGTGTGAATCAGCTCCATGTGAATCTATGAACTTCATGTCATGTGAATTACCCAAGACTTAATCATCCTGAACTTAAAATAAAAGAGAGCAAAGGAATGGTATTTGTCCCGTGTTTTAATCAGACACACCATCAAGTTTCTGCAAAATCAAATGAACTTTGGATATATTTAACGTCTGATATCCAACAAGGGTCAATAGACTTCTCAGATGTCAATCATTAACTCTAGTATGATAATGATTTTAGGCTGCCTGAGGTCCAGTGGGAACTAGATTAAACCAGGACAAACTTTTTTAATTTAGAAAATTTAATTAGCATTTTATGTAAAATATGCAGTATAGCAATAAATAGGATTTTGAATAGTATTCTAAATTAGGCTGTACTGTTTGACATGTAAGCTATGTTGATATATTGGCATTGCTGTTTGTACATTACTGTTGTACAAAACAACAAGTATTTTAATAAAAAATAATATCTTCATTTTTGTTTTAGTGTATATAAGTTAAGTGTTATACTAGCAAAAGTGCTGCATGCTGGTGTTTTTAGTAATTATATGCTTTTTGGAATTATATAATATTAATACCATGGCTTTTGGACATGGTAACATGACATGGTATTCTTAGAACTATGGTTTATTTGGTTATATGGTATACAAATATGGTAATTGTTTATTACCGTAAGTACCATTGTATTACTATCTGATACTAAAAATGCACCACTGCAGTATTCTTTAATAAGTAGAATGTGAAGTATCTGAAGTCTGTGTGCTGGAATGAGTAAGTGAGTGAGGAAAGGCTCTGCTCTCAGTTATGAGAGGTCAAAAATGCTGGGTGAACTGAAAGCAGAGACATTTTTCACATGTGTTTCAAAAATCTGTTGATAATGTTGTTCTAGTGGATTCACTGCTTAAATTAATTGTTATATATCTTTATATTTGCACCTACAATGTCAACTAACTTTCATTACATGTCAAATAACTCTCATTATAGTATTAGTATGTATTAGTAGACTGGTAGGGTTAGAGTTAGTAGAATAAGTTGATATGTACTTGCAAAGTTACTTAGAGTCCCTATAATGTCTGTTGGGAACCATCAAAATAAAGTGTTTGCAGATATTAGTCGGTCTAGCCTACTAATACTTTAATAACTAGCTGTAGGTACAATGTTACTTATAGTCAAGAGAATGTCTTAAGGGGACCATCAAAATAAAGTGTAACTAATAAAGTTTGGATTTTTTACAAAGTAATCATGCATATATTAACCCTGTATTGAAACCAATCCTGGACCACACTAAAGATAAATGCCCTACTTTTTGCAGACATGCCTCTGATCTCTGGCATTTAGGATAGTAGCCTAATAAACAGATTTATTCCTTGGCAGTGGACACTTACTGTAATACATTTATAAACTTATATAACTTCTTATGCAAGATCGCTCAAATAATCTAAATTGGAAGTGTACATTGTGTCACTGTATCATCTACTCACTGATTTAAATGAGACTGCATTTGCAGTATACAGTGCCCTTCAATAAGGTATTTATGAACAAAATGGGCTATGGAAAAATGTATTTGCCGTTTACCAAAAATCTAATCTCTGTAACATTTTACAGTGTCCTTTTTACACATTACATGTAGTTACTAGAGTAAATTACAATAAATTGTGCATAATTACATGCAGCTAACCCTAAACCACACCCTAATCTTAACCTTAATCCTATAGTAATTGCACGTTGTTCATTATTATTACTCCGTACTTAAATGTATAATTATAATGTAACACGGACACCTTAAAATGAAGTGTAACCCTAACCTTTAATTAAAGTAAAACAATTGCAAGAAAAAAAAAATATTATCATAAAACTTTTTTTTTTTAATATATGCCTCAATTATTGGCACTCTTTCATTTAATACTTTGTGCAGCCTCCCTGCAAAATTACAGCTCTAAGATCTGAGACCATTTCTACGTGCAGAACTTTTCAGATGCTTTATATTCTAAGGTCCACAAGTGTGTACTCTCCTCACAAGCTCACCAACACAGGTTTTATGGGGTTCAGGTCAAGAGACTGGGATGACCATGGCAAAACCTTGATTCTGTGGTCAGTGAACCATTTTGATGTTGATTTTGATGTGTGTATTAGATCATTGTCACTCTAGAAGATCAAACCACGATCCAGTTTAAGCTTCCTGACAGGTGTTGGTGTTGATGCCATGTATTCTGTTTTTTATTTGAATTATGATTTAATTTTAATCAAGCCCATGATGCCATGTATTCTAAGTTTTAGGTACCATATGATCAAGTTTTGGAGACTTAAACCACTGTGTATCGGCCTAATGAAATATCTCATTGTTAACATCTCATTTGATTTGATCTCTGTAATCACTCAGGTGAACTTAAAAAACATACAATATTAATAAGAATACAGTTACAGTTTTACTCAAGCATTTCCAGGTGCTCTATTTATTGTGGCACACATGGTTTGAAGGTATTTTATACACGTTTTTATTATGCTATTAGGTCTATATAATAGCTTACATACTTTTATACAATAATTTTACACAAGCTGTTTAGTCTGTTTAGTCAAAAGAAACTTACATATAATTGCAATATTGCAGACATATTGAAAACTAACTTCTAGATAATTTGAGTGTTCTGCACTTCAGGAAATCTCCTCAGGAAATCTCACATTATACTACAGAATCAAGAATTTACTCATCCAAGGCTTGTTAAATTGCCAAGTCTGAATCACTGCCCAGACAGAGTCAGGTCAATAAACTTTATAGTCAAGTTTAGTTATAGCCTATTTTGTCCCTTAAATTCTTATAGGCTACATTTGATTGCTATTATAATCTGGTTTATTCTTATAAATACTTATAAAAACACACAAAAGCTTGCATCCCTGTCCCTTGTCTTGTTTTTGCACTATGATTTCAACATATCCTGAACTATAGCTGTGGAAGCAGAAACTTTGGGTTCCTCCCCCTTGCGGTTGTAATAACGCTATTGGTAGTCTGATCGCTGGCCTGCAATACTGTTGTGCTGAAATAAATATCAACAGTGTCGGCTGAATCCTCCTTTCTTGCAGTTGCAGAGAAACAGCTCTGATCTGGACGTGCAACGGTATGATACGATTAATATCTAGTACAGGTAGACAGTGTTTGCAATGACAAATTCCCTTGACAAAGGACACACTCTCGTTTCGTGTCGTGTAGTCGTAAAATAGTTTTGCCTTAGCGAAATGTGTTGTGCATACAATACAATCTGTGTAAATAAGGGGAGAGATTTGCATAATCGCACTTATGATTTATGAATGTGTTGGCGAAAATTGATTCTTGTTTATTTCATTGAAAATAATTTTAACTTTAATTGTGGGAATTGGCTTACATTAAACCAAAAATGGCTTACATTATCTGCAGTAAAAGTCAGGTTACATTTTTAGATTGTTGTGGTGGGCGTATCGCGTTGATCGAACTTTGTTTGACCCTGGTCTTACTTGGATTAAGCAACTATCCCTAGCATACGCTTTGATATTTAGTTATTGTGTTTTTTGCCCTGACTCATTTTTAAATACTTTATCCTGCTTGGAATGCTCCTTCATGGTGTAGTAATTTGAACGAATCGAATCTTTATTTGAACCAGTTCTTTTCAGTACACCAGTTGAACCGGTTCGGCAATTCGACTGATTCGCTTTGAAGAGTTCGCGGCCGTTTCTCAATACCAAGTACGCAAACTTCGGACTTGCGTCCTTGGTAGTTCGGACTTGCCAAGTTCGACTCAGGAGAACGAACTCCCGAGGACGAGAGGACGCAAGTCCGGTTATTCTGCAAATGGAACAGTGCGTTCTCGATCGCGTCACTCAGCTCGCTCTGGCTACTCCGGTTATCTCTTTATGTATATTTTAGGCAACAATAAAACGAAATATGCTACAACTCTGCCTCTTTTCGTCAACAATAAAACGAAATATGTTATAAAACACCACTCTGCCTCTTTTCATTAAAAAATCTTAAACATAGTAGCCTAATGGCCATGTGGTTCAGGCAACGCGTACATTATCTTCACTGCATAATATTTATAACAACATGAACATGATCTTTTTGTTTTCATTTTAAAAATATGAAACATTATTGATTTTTATTGACATTTAACAAACAGAGACAGGGTTGTGTAATTTTATTTTATTGTACATATAGTGAAGAGAATGTTAAATATATATATATATATATATATATATATATATATATATATATATATATATTAAAGTATGTCTCTTTTTGTTAAATGTCAGCTTTAATGATCAATAATATCTACAATGATAAATAAGGCAAACAATTCAAACATAATTAAGCTCTCTAATAGGCTACAAAGTTAAAGTTAAATACCCTAAATATATAAAGTTATGAAACTTCACTTTGCCCTCAGCCAAAAAGGATTTTTTTGCCATGGAACAAACAATAGTTTAATGAGACCAAAAATCGACTTATACACAAGACGAATTATACGTCAAGTTTATCCACTAGAGACATCAGAGCCAGCGGCAAACATCAGAAGCACTAGCCGAGGAAAGCTGTTCCAGTCGGGGTTGATGAGCGTTGAACACCCGATGAACGCCTGGATGTCACAGCTCCGAAAACGTCAGATACATTTTTCAAATAGGCGCTATCTTTATAAATAAACCACAGATTTGAGCTTTAAACAACTACATTCTCGCCTGAAACACTCTTTAAATTACATTTCATGACACAATAACAGTAGTATTTTGATATTACGCGGGTTTTCTCCTCTGCTATTGACGCTTGCTGGTTGGTGCGAGATGCATTCTGGGATACCTGGCTGTCTCAAGTCTGCACAAGTCACCTCTCGATGCATCCTCGGTAAACGGGGCGGATCAAGAACACATCCGGGGATTTGAACTGGACTTGGCTAGATGTGAACTCTGAATTGGAACAGTACTTGGGCAGTGACTGATGACGTTTCACAAGTCCACAAGAACACAAGTACAGACAAGAACGCATATTGAGAAACGGCCCGCGTCTCAAGATAGAGAGATATTAGAAAACCGGTCTCTCGGAAGTGTCCGACATTCTAACTCAAGTTACATCGAGTAGCTGTTGTCCTGTAACGTCTTCTTCTGCAAACTGCGATTCTTTAATCGGCAATACACTGATGGAAATCATGCGATGATACACTTCAAAAATGTATGCCCTTCACTCAAAAGCGCTATAAATGAAGGTGACTTGACTTGACTCGCTAACTTCTTGAACTTCCTTCAAGTCGTCTCATCAGGAGGACACGGGTTACATCATTGCTTCAATTTCGCGATTGTAGCCTGCTGTATTGTAGGCTACAGTGAAACAGCAGTAATGAATAATTTTATTAAATTAACAAAATTATAATAAAACAAATTAAATATGTAAAAAGTGATTTCGTATTTTATTATTTGCATGTTTTTAACAAATGACCAAAGACATATCAAACATGGCGATTTAATAAGCTAAAAATGAAAATTATCCCATAATTTACTCACTCTCTCAAGCCAGGACTTTTTTTACCTTGCCATCACCAGCGCCCTCGACGATGAAAGCCTGAGAACCTTGTTCCTGATCGGGGCCACATTCAACAATCCCTTTGACCGTCCTCCGGTGTCTGGAGAGCGTCAGGCCTCGATCAGGAACACAGTCAGACCCAAGGCCTTTTCACCTAATGCCCTCGTCTTCAGCCAAGATGGCCGCCGCCAAGCCGATACCTATTCCTGTCCCTGTTCCAGGGTCTCGTTCTGCTGAGACCGCCCGTCCAGAGTCTCGTCCCGCCGAGACGCCCGTCCAGAGTCTCGTCCCGCCGAGACGCCCGTCCAGAGTCTCGTCCCGCCGAGACCGCCCGTCCAGAGTCTCGTCCCGCCGAGCCTGTTTTCGTCATGCCTGCCGAGCCAAGGACTGTTCGTGTCATGTCCGCCAGGCCAGAGACTGTTCACATCATGCCCGCCGAGCCAGAGACTGTTCACGTCATGCCCGCCGAACCAGAGACTGTTCACGTCAGTCTTGCCGAGCCTGAGTCTTCTGTCCCCGAGCATGTGTCTTCTGTCCAAGAGCCTGAGTCTTCTGTCCGTGAGTCTGAGTCTGTCTCCGAACCTGAGTCTGTTCCCGAGCCTGAGCCTGAATCTGTTCCTGAGCCTGAATCTGTTCCTGAGTCTGCTTCCGAGCCTGAGCCTGAGTCTGTTCCCGAGCCTGAGTCGGTTCCCAAGCCGGAATCTGTTCCAGAACTTGAGCCTGAGACGGTTCCTGAACTCCCACCTAGCCTCCCTCTCCCACCTCTCAACCCTTCTTCCGCCACTGCCTGTCAGCCCCTCAGCTCCTCAAACCACTTTCGAAGACCCATCAGCTCAACCTTGGCTCCTACCTCCCTCAGCTCCACCGTGGCCCATCAGTTCACCAGTTTCGCCAGGCTCCCTCGTCCCCCCGGATCCACCTTGGTCGCTCGTCGACCTGCCCTCGCCTCTGGACTGCACCTCTCTGGCTATTGGACTCCTCACTCCCTTCTTTTCCTCCTTGGACCTCACTCCCTCTGTCTCCACCGCGCCCTTCTGTGTCCCCACCTGCACTTCAGTCGACAGAGCCGGTGGCTTAGCCATGTCCTGCCGGATCCTTGGCGTCGCCTGGGCTCGTCGGCTCTCCGGCTCCACCCTGGTCTCCTCTCCCACCTGCTTCGCCCCGTCAGTCGGCCCTCTGGAGTCGTCAGCCCTGCCTCCTCCATGGCTCCTCCCTCTTGTTGTCTCTGCCCTGGCCGCCTGCACAGCCTGCTCTGCCCTGGCCGCCTGCCTTCTGTCTGCCCTTCACCTGCTCTTCGTCCTCCTCCTGAGTCCCCTCCCTCCCTCCACAGTTGGCCTATCTATGGCGCGAGGACGCGCCTACCGGGAGGGGGGAGTACTGTCATGTGTCAGTGTTTGTTTGTATTTTCATTAGTCACATGTCTTCCATACAATGTAAAACATATTTACATTTGCATTTATCATAAAATAGATGTGTATAATCAATGTAAGATTGTTGTAGTGTAGGAACGTAAGCACTGGACCAAAAGGGCAGCTGACAGTTCTGTTAACTAGCTGATATGCTACGCCTAGTCCATCTTTATTTTTGAGCCTTCTTAAAGGCAAAATCATATGGTTTGCTAAGTTAACTCCCTATTCATAAGAACCAACTATATTTTAAAAGTACTAAATTACAAGTTTTGATATTAAGACAGACAAGTAAACAAGCAAGAGAAGTAGAATGCAGAAAGTTTTTTCTTAAAAAAAAAGTTATAGGAAGTATATTCGTTTATGGTTAAATGAACTGCTTGCAGAAGAGGTCTTCAAACTATTTCATAATGTATTCTAATATGCTACCATTTGTAGTAATGATAGTATTTTATAATAGTAGTATGAGTAGTCAATATAATGTGTGTTCCTTTTATTTTAGATATCAGTGAATATCTATGATGAAGATTGCTGTGATTGGCCAGAGTCTCTTTGGACAAGAAGTGTATAAAGAACTGAAGAAGGATGGCCACACAATTGTTGGTGTGTTCACCATTCCTGACAAAGATGGAAAAGTGGATCCACTTGGTAAGTCTCTCATTCTCTTTATTTCATGTAACTTCATGTGACCGTTAAGGACTGTTCACACCAACACAAACATTTGCCATGAAAATTTGGTGCGCTTTTCACATGTGATTTGTTCAGACCAAAAAATATATATGTATATATATATTAGGGCTGCACGATTATGGGCAAAATGATAATCACGATTATTTTTATCAATATTGAGATCACGATTAATTATCACGATTATTTGTTGATTTTAACCAAAACAAATGTTATTGTCACATAGGCTAATTATAAATGCTTTCATATCCATATTGTGCTACATTCCTGCTAATGTACAAATATGTGCATCAAAATAAAACAGGTCCTCTTATTAATCAAAATTCATCTCCTTAAAGAATAAAGAAAAATAAAGAAAACTATAAAGAAAATGTAGCAAAACTTCAACAGGGCACTATTTTACATTTTACATTTTGTAAATATATTTTAGGAAGCAAAATATAAACTTGCATTGTACTTGCATAATGGATGTGAATAAAACTCAAAATATACAATCAATGAAAAACAAATATTCCATAACAGAATGTAACCAAATGAGAACATTTCAAAGCAGAACTATGGAAGTTCGATTAATGGATACAATTCAGAGTCATTGTTATTTGACGCTTAAGAAATGTAAAACCTGGTTGTGGTACAGTGTCAGTTATTAGTTGTGAAATCGTACTGCATAAATTGAATCTTATTTAATCCTCCATATGAAAGTTTATGTGCTCGAATTATTTCTATTTATTAAACAATAGTTCAAAACAAGACGTTTGTAGTACTAATTATTTGAGTCCATTAATCGAACTACCATGCCTCTTATATAGTAATTATTACTGTGTAGTATGTACCAATTTACTAATGCAATTTACTAATGCTCACACTCGGTCTCTCTCGCGCGCAGACACACTCGGTATCGCTCGCACGCAGACACACTCGCGCACTGTCGAGCGCGCTCTTGGACACTCGGTCTCTCCCGTGCACTGTCGTTCGCGCGCAGACACACTCGGTCTCTCTCGTGCACTGTGGCTCATGGAGACTCGTGATCAGACAGTGGTTTAGGGAGCGCTAGATTGGCTTTGCAAAAAAAAAAAACTTTGATACAGAGCGTTCTGTGAACGGAATGACGCATTTTAAATATCGCTCGATCACACGAATTTTATCGTAGGAGGCCAAAATCGTGATCGTGATTAAAATTCGATTAATCGTGCAGCCCTAATATATATAAATATATATCTTGTGATATTTATGAATTAAAGTTGCAGTAGGGAGTTTTGAGAAAATGTTGACTTAGCCTGAAAATTTGAACAAGCACAACTTCCAGGTCCAACCCCCTTGCTCTCTGCTGCGCTACAGCCCTCCCTCCACAGCTCCTCCCCCACAGCGGAGCCTGCCGTGAACGCGCAGACTAGTAAACCGGACCACTGATGACGGCGGATTATAAACAGTTATGGAACATTCACTAATAGGGACGAAACATCAACAATATGCTTTACATTGACTATGGCCTGCCCATACTTTGACTACAAACTTGGTCCTCAAATCATTATGTATTTTGCAATACATGTAACTTTATAACGTTGCACTCTTTCTATAAGTTATAAATAGCTAGTAAAATAACGTTAAAGGATTAGTTCACTTTTAAAAAAAACTTTTGCTGATAATTTACTCACCCCCATGTCATCCAAGATGTCCATGTCTTTCTTTCTTCAGTCGAAAAGAAATTAAGGTTTTTGATGAAAACATTCCAGGCCTTTTCTCCATATAATGGACTTCAATATAGGACACAAACGTTTCAAGGACCAAATGATAGTTTCAGTGCAGCTTCAAAGGGCTTTAAACGATACCAGACGATGAATAAGGATCTTATCTAGCGAAACGATCGGTCATTTCAAAAATAAATACAAAACTTTAAGTTTTATAAGCACAAATGCTCGCCTTGCTCTGTTCTATGATGTACGTTCGTGATCCTGTTCGAACTCGTTCATCAAAATGAACAAATCTTTTTTCGAGTCATTTCGTTCGTTGAATGAACGAAATGACTCGAAAAAAGATTCGTTCATTTGGATGAACGAGTTCGAACAGGAGAGTCACGAACGACGGTACGCGCTCGCGCTGTGCAAGAGAGGGGTGATCAGCGCGTACACGAGCGTGATTGACACTGCTAAGACATTCCTCCTGGCTCTGATTGGTTGTTTCTGACCGGGAGCGGTGTATTTCTGCAAATGGCAATTGGACCACAGGGAGGAGCCAGAGGAGCTTGATTTTTTCCACAGATTATGTGTCTCATATTCTACTGTCAGGACATAATGACAGTTTTAACAAATACTTGTTTACAAAAGTGACCTACTGGAGCTTTAAAGCAGGGCTATGGAACTTTGGCCTCTCTATCGCCAGCTGTGGTTGAAATATAAAATTGCATGTTTCTTGGAGAGAGTTCTTTGAAGTTGGTTTTCCTTCAGCGTTGTTCTTTTTGCGCATATCAATCTGATGGTTTGAGGAAACTTCATGGTTGCACAAATTAAACGGAATTAAACTAAATCTTTCAACTTTCCCCAGCGACCGAGGCAGAGAAAGATGGCGTGCCGGTGTTCAAGTTTCCCCGCTGGAGGCTGAAGGGAAAGGCCATCACAGAGGTGGTGGATCAGTATAAGGCAGTTGGTGCTGAATTGAATGTTCTACCTTTCTGCTCTCAGTTCATCCCTATGGAAGTGATAGATTATCCAAAACACGGCTCCATTATTTATCATCCCTCCTTGCTACCCAGACACAGAGGTGCCTCTGCCATTAACTGGTCAGTATGTGTTCTCATCATTTTTAAGAGAGTGTGCGCATATATGTGTGGTAACTATAATTAGAAGTATGATAGCAAGATCTAATGAGAGGCGGGTGGGTGTCATAAGTATGCCGTTTGTGTGTTTTTACTGTGTGCTGTTAGCATCAACACTACTATTACAGTTGCAATTGTCTCTTCTTTTTTTTTATACATTCTTGTTCTCGAAAGAATTTATTTCACAAAATGTATCCAGTGCATTGCATCATCATCAATTTTTCTGGACTATAGAGGGAATGCATTAACGTCACTTTCCCGCCGGAACACGCCCCCCTCAGCCGGACTGAGTGGCAAAAGAGCTGCTGCGTGGCTGGAGTTAATAAGGGAAACTGCGAAAACTGATTTCTACGCCGGGGAAATAAATTAAGAAAATTTGCCTGTAAACGTTTTATATAAATACAATATAGATAGGTCTAAATCCGAGTGATCACTTACATTAATGTTATACTGTATATCATCATATCGTATCATATCAAAACTGTCCAAGATGGCGCCGCAGATGGCTGCCTCGGTGTGGAGCTCTCCAGCTATTGTGTTGTTTTTGTTCGTTTGTTCTGCGTTTAGTCATTCTTTTCCAATCAGTTTCACCAAAGACGAACTACTGGACATTAGGAAACACACACCAGAAACCTTTTCTACAGTTTTTGATTATTCGGACGTCTTGCAGGACATTCTCGTCGGAGGGGCAGCGTTGTTGTTCAAACGCGCGTTCAGACGCAAACGCGGGAAGCGAGCCGGCGCGCTGGTTAAACTCCGCGAGGGCGGCCTGCGCACTGCACTCCCCAGTATTCATCTCGCGAATCTCCGATCCCTTCCTAACAAAACGGATGAACTTCTTCTCCTCACCCACACTAACAAGGATTTTTTAAACTCTGCTGCTTTGTGCTTCACTGAAACCTGGCTGAGTGAAGCCATACCGGACAACGCAATACATCTGCCGGGCTTCCAGCTGTTCCGAGCGGATCGCATCGCGGAGCTAACGGGGGAAACGAGAGGTGGTGGATTGTGTTTCTACATTAACGAAAGTTGGTGTTCAGATGTAACAACACTGAAGAAGATGTGCTCTCCTAATTTAGAGGCACATTTCTTAAACTGTAAACCCTTCTACTCGCCTCGGGAATTTTCCTCTTTCATTCTCGTGAATGTTTACATCCCTCCAGACGCGTGCGTGAGCGCGGCGCTACAACAGCTGGCTGAACAAATAGCTGAAACGGAACAAAGGTACCCAGACTCTCTTTTAATCATTCTTGGGGATTTTAACAAAGCAAATCTTTCCCGTGAACTACCAAAATACAGACAGCACGTTACATGTCCCACCAGAGACAGTAATATACTGGACCACTGTTACACCACAATAAGAAATGCGTATCACTCGGTCCCACGGGCAGCTTTGGGGCTCTCTGATCACTGTTTGGTTCATCTCATACCGACCTACAGGCAGAAACTGAAATCAGCTAAACCTGTAATAAGGACTGTAAAAAGATGGACTAATGAAGCAGAGCAGAATCTACAGGCCTGCTTTGATTGCACTGATTGGACTATTTTTGAAGCTGCTACCAACGATCTGGATGAGCTCACAGATACTGTAACATCATATATAAGTTTCTGTGAGGATACATGCATTCCTACCAGGACATTCTTATCATTCACTAATGATAAACCATGGTTTACTGGGAAACGCAAACACCTTCGTCATGCCAAAGAGGATGCTTACAGAAGTGGGGATAAAATCTTGTATAACCAGGCCAGAAACAGATTGACAAAGGAGATCAGAGTTGCTAAAAGGAACTACTCTGATAAACTGAAAAACCAGTTTTCATCCAACGACCCATCATCAGTCTGGAATGGCCTGAGGAACATCACCAACCACAAGTCACCATCCCCTCGATCTGTGGACAATCAACACCTGGCTGACGATTTAAATTCATTTTACTGCCGGTTTGAAAAGCCCTCATTCACACCACACACCCGGTCTGATCTGCACTTCACACATTCACCATCACCTCCTGCACTCCCACTCCCCCCCCCTCCTGCCATCCAACCTGAGCTTAAGGTCTGTGTGGAGGACGTGAGCAGAGTCTTCAAAAAACAGAAGACTAGGAAAGCCTCAGGCCCAGACGGCATCTCATCTGCTTGTTTAAAAGCCTGCGCTGACCAATTGGCCCCGGTCTTCACGCAGATCTTCAATAGATCATTGGAGCAGTGTGAAGTTCCCTGCTGCTTCAAACGCTCCACTATCATTCCTGTCCCCAAAAAAACCAAAATCACTGGACTTAATGACTACAGACCTGTCGCTCTCACGTCTGTGGTCATGAAGTCGTTTGAAAGACTGGTGCTGGCCCACCTGAAGGACATCACCGGACCCCTGCTGGATCCCTTTCAGTTTGCTTACAGAGCAAACAGGTCTGTGGATGATGCAGTCAACATGG
This sequence comes from Gila orcuttii, assembly GCA_026230005.1. Taxonomy (NCBI): domain Eukaryota; kingdom Metazoa; phylum Chordata; class Actinopteri; order Cypriniformes; family Leuciscidae; genus Gila; species Gila orcuttii. Next base: position 20,536,070 of record JAPDVR010000011.1, read on the forward strand.
GACTGCATTATATCCTGCAACATCTCGACAGACCAGGGACTTATGCAAGGATCCTCTTTGTGGACTTCAGTTCGGCCTTCAATACCATCATGCCTGGTCTTCTCACAGCCAAACTGACCCAGCTCTCCATGCCATCCTCGATCTGTCAGTGGATCACCAGCTTCCTGACGGACCGGCAGCAGCGAGTGAGACTGGGGAAACACACATCCAAGACACTCACAATCAGCACTGGCGCCCCCCAAGGGTGCGTTCTCTCCCCACTGCTCTTCTCCCTGTACACAAATGACTGCACTTCTAAAGACCCCACTGTCAAGCTCCTGAAATTTGCAGACGACACCACTGTCATCGGTCTCATCCAAAACGGTGACGAGTCTGCTTACAGACTGGAGGTTGAACAGCTGGCTGTCTGGTGCAGTTATAACAACCTTGAGCTGAACACGCTCAAAACAGTGGAGATGATCGTGGACTTCAGGAGGAACAGCCCAGCACTCCCCCCACTCACCATCATGAACAGCACTGTGGAAGCAGTGGAGTCATTCAGGTTCCTGGGCACTATCATCTCTCAGGACTTGAAGTGGGACAATCACATTGACTCCACTGTGAAAAAGGCCCAGCAGAGACTGTACTTCCTTCGCCAGCTGAGGAAGTTCAACTTGCCACAAGAGCTGCTGATTCAGTTCTACTCAGCCGTTATTGAGTCTGTTTTATGCACTTCCATCACTGTCTGGTTTGGTTCAGCTACCAAATCAGACATCAGGAGACTACAACGGACAGTCCGGACTGCGGAGAGGATCATTGGTGCCCCCCTGCCAACCCTCCAGGACCTGTACTCTTCCAGAGTGAGGAAGAGAGCAGGTAAAATCATCACAGACTCCACTCACCCTGGACACCTCCTGTTTGATCTGTTACCGTCAAGACGGCGACTCAGATCACTGGCCACAAGAACATCTCGGCACAGGAACAGTTTCTTCCCACAGGCCATCTCCCTTCTGAACAGTTAACATATCTCCCAAGGCATACGCCTGAAGTGCAATACTCCCACTGTTTAGTGCAATATCTTTAAAATTCAGGTGATATTTATATTTATATTTATTCATACTATACAAAATACTGTAAATATGTTCATTATCTGTAAATGTTTATTCTGACAAAACCCAACTGTGACCATATATTTTTATAGTACTTTCATATTTTTTTTATAATTTTATTCATAGAATTTGTATTACTATTTGTATTACTATTACTTGTTGTATCTGTATTTGTATATGTGCACTGGAAGCCTCAGTACCAAAACAAATTCCTTGTGTGTGCAAGCACACTTGGCAATAAAGCTCTTTCTGATTCTGATTCTGATTCTGATTCTGATTCTGATCGTCCAGCCCTAAAACTTGTATAGTTTTTTGTCAGTGTTTATTTAAAAACATCAAATTATGCAGAATATAGTCTGTTCTGTAGCTTTTTGCAGTCTGTAAAAATATACAGTACCTCAGATTTCTGGTCAAATCTAGTTGTACAGTCAATCCCAAAGCTCTTTCCCGTTTTAGATGTGTTTTGTGTGTTTTTCACGGCATTCACGCTGAAAACAAATGCTGCCGCTCAGTCTTTTTGCCACTTGTGGGCGTGACCGCATTCACTTCGGCCGACGGTGACGTCATGCGCATACCCTCTATATTCCCAGGAAAGAGAGAGTAAAAAATTTAAAAGCATGTATCTCCCTAAAGTAAACTTTGTTGACTCTTAGAATGTTTAGACTAAAAGCAATAAAACGTTCATTTTGAATATATAGACTCATTCAATTTAGCTTTAGCTTCAGAAGACGTATTATGTAGCGCATTAGTCATATTATACTTTTATGGTATTTACGTGTTTAAATATTATCATCTTTGATGTCCTTTTTAAGCTTGGTATGTTTCAATGAAAGAAACGACATGAGGATGTAATATAAATGATGTAAAATTATGTTCCTTTAACATAATTTCCTCTTTGTTATTTTGTGTGTATTTATCTAAGGACTCTGATTCATGGTGATAAGAAGGGTGGCTTTACTGTGTTCTGGGCAGATGATGGACTGGACACAGGACCAATTCTTTTGCAAAGAGAATGCGATGTTGAGCCGCACGACAATGTAAACAGCATCTACAAACGCTTCCTGTTCCCAGAGGGAGTCCAAGGCATGGTGTGGATTATTGCAGAAACAAAAGCCTCATTATATTGCAAAATATAGTTTGCTATCCATTAAGTTAAAACAGCATATCAGTCATTGTTTTAATGCAGGAACAGTAGGATTTGAAGTCCAGAAAGTAGTCTGATGTAGTTGTTGTATAGGAGGGCACCTTTGGATTCTTGTGTGTGTTTTTGGTTTACTGTAGGTGGAGGCAGTCAGGTTAATTGCAGCGGGTAAAGCTCCAAGAATCAAGCAACCAGAGGAAGGAGCCACATATGAGTGTATTCAGAAGAAAGAAAATTCAAAGGTGGAGTTTCTCCAGCACTGTACGACAGTCAATCTATAGATGTATAGCTTGTTTGATTCTAATTGTTGTACACAACATTTCAACAACCGTCTATGCATAGATTGACTGGAACCAGCCAGCAGAAGCCATTCATAACTGGATCAGAGGGAATGACAGAGTCCCTGGAGCCTGGGCAGAGATTGACAGCAAAGTGAGTGTTTTAACTAACTGTTAAACACACACAACAGCACACCAGACATGTAGACACTCTTAGTCAAATGCTACAATGTTATTTTCGTTCTTCTGGTAGAATGTGTCATTTTATGGATCAACACTGTTGGAAAATGACCATTCTTCCAGCAATGGTCAACCTCTGGAAATCCCTGGAGCAAGTCGACCCGGTCTGGTTACCAAAAGGGGCCTTGTTCTTTTTGGGAGTGATGGCAAAACGGTAAGGACTTGGAGAAACTGAATTTTAAATCAAGTAATTTTAAAAAACTTAAATTTGCTAAACTAGCTACAGATTTGCCTATAACTGTTTGTAAAAATTTGTCATTGTGAAAGGGACTGGCAAAAACTTAAACATACATAATGAAAATTCTGTCATCATTTACTCATGTTGTTCCAAACCTATATTTCTTTCTTCTACTGTGGACAAATGAAGATATTTTGAAGAATGTTGGTAACCATTATATATACACCATTATTTTTTTCATGTTCTACATAAGAAGGAAAGTCATACAGGTCGGAATCAGTTTTTATTTATTTTTGGAATAGAGTTTTTTTATTGTTATTTTATTTTGGGTGAACTATCCCTTTAAGTGCAAGCTGCAATCATCACGGCCCAAGCACATGTGAAGAGACCACGATTAAGATAAAGAAATTCAAAAGAATATATCCTGTTGATGCTGTGGATACAATTGCTTCTGTGTCAGATGTATAGGTTTTTCTTAAGATATAGCCCCCAGCATCAGAAGCATTTTCAATGTAAACATGCTAGACAGAAGTCTCAATGTTTCAGCATGTCACCATGAAAAATTTTCACCACAGCTGAAAAATGAATTAGATCACATCTTAGAAATGAAGTACCAAATCAAAATGCCTTTGATAAGTTTTTGTCATGAGGGTCTCTAGAAGATCTGTACCAAATTTTGTGTGAACTGGACAAGCGGCCTAGGAATACTTTGAAAAAGTAATTTTTTGGGGAAAATAAAATATATACAGATTAAATATATTTCATAGATGAGAATGAAATCTGAGCTATACATTTATTTTGTCTTAACTCAAGGATTCAGCAGAATTCTAGCCCACATGGTAATGGGCATAAATGTAAATGTACTTGGGCCCTAAAACCTTAAAGGGATGTATCACCCAAAAATGTCATTATTTATGCACCTTTGTTGTTCCAAACCTATATTACTTTCTTTCTTCTGTGGAGCACAAAGATATTTTGAAGATTGTTTAAACTTTTTGACAATACCATGAAAGTGAGATCCAAAACAACATTGGACCCCATTGACTCTCATTGTACGAACAAAAAACACTTAGATATTTTTAAAATAGCTTCTTTTATGTTTTACACAAAAGTCATTCAGAATGACATGAGGGTGAGTAAATCATGATAGAATTGCATTTTTAAGTTTGCACATTTTACCTAATTAAATGTAATGTATAATGCGATGTTGTCTTATTAAAAGTAAGAGGAATGTGTCCCCCATGTATTTTACACCTTTGATAGTGAACCAATGCAATATAGACTAGTGTGAATACTGTATGTTGAACACCATTTATTTGATGTTTTTCCTGAGGTTGTAGATGCGTGTGAATGTGTATTTATACATAAAGTGTGTTTGTACTTATGTATGTATTTAGTTGCTTGTGAAGAACCTGCAGTTTGAGGATGGAAAGATGATTGCAGCGTCCCAGTATTTTAAAGCTGGTGTCAGTTCCGCTGTGGAACTCTCTGAGGATGAAAAACAATTTGCTGGGCAGATGAGGGTAAAAAAAAATCTGAATTAATTCATTAATTGTCACCATAATATTCTTTGTTTGTGTGTGTCTGCATGTTACAAATCTTGTACCCATATTAAATAATTTTTTTTTTTTTTTCACATTCTGAAAGAAAACGTGTTGAAGACTCATGTAGTATTTATTGCATTTTTGTTCAGGAGGTGTGGAAGAGTATTTTGACTAATGTAGAGAAGATTGAAGACACTACTGACTTCTTTAAGTCTGGTGCTGCTTCGATGGATGTAGTCAGGTAATTATGTGAGCATGTATCATTCTAATTCTTATGATATATAATGCATGTAAATATACATTATTTGCCTCACTTTTCCCTTTATATAATTCAAAGATTTTTTTCTTATTTTCATACTGTAGGTTGGTGGAAGAGGTAAAGTTGAGGGTGAAACAGTTGCAGTTGCAGAATGAGGACGTTTACATGGCAGCAAGCTTTCAAGAGTTCATTCAAATGTGTGTGAGGAAGCTGCGAGGAGAGGATGAGGAAGACGAGTTCAACGTAGACTATGTTAGTATTGCTCCTGTTAAATGGATAGTAGCTTATTATTATGTTTATTTTTGCACTGGCTTGAAAATTACATTTCATATGGGTTTCAGGTAGAACACTGTTAACTGTCATCTGCTTCATATTAAAAAATACATATAGATTTCATATACAAAAATAAAATGACAGTTTCAGCATTTTACAGATTATTACTTATACAAATTGTCCATCAGTGCTGTAGCTATTTTACAGTTCCATATGCTATACGCAATTATCTTGTAATAATACAATATATACTATAATATATAATGCCAAATATAGTATATGAATAATATTTGCAAAGTGGAATTTTTTTAAACTTAACTTGAGATTATACTAATAAATGGTCTGTGCCACTCAGTTGCATTTATTAGCTCTAGAATTGCCACAGTTATCCAAGTTTGGGTGGAGTGATCAAAAGAACCATAACTGATTTAATGAGCCAATCACAGTTTCTTTGTTATGACCAACCAGGTAGCCTGACAGACTACAGTACTCTTTATCCTACATGTTGGTTTTGCATAGTGTGGTGAGGAAAAATCCTGAGAAAGCCTTGGAAATTACTGAATTAATTGCATTATTTTTATAACATGCTAAACAGCCCACTTTCCATGTTCAAGTGTACACTAATTCTAAGTCTATGTCGGTGACACATTCCAACATTCCCACATTCCATTAGGGCAGAAGATTATTGTGACACGAAGGGGGACAGAGAAGGCAGGCAGAGGTGTGGAACTAAGTGCAGGCATATATTTATTTAACAAAACAGGGAAGTCAAAGAGCCAGAAAATATTAATATTAGGATCCATGAGAAACGACTGACAAACTAACATAGCAAACACAAGGGCTATATACAGACAGGGCTAATGAGAGTAACAAGAAAACAAGGCACACCTGGGAGACCAATCAACAAAGGTACTACAAAACATGGCACAAGAAACAGGAACAGAACAGGGCAAAATGCAAACTAAAAGTCCATATAACAAAAAGGAACACAAAACAGGGAATGTTATGCATGTTTACCTCTACCTCACCATTCCTTTTTACAACACTCAATATTTGGGAACTGAGGACACAAATTGTAAATTGGATGTGGATTTTTTTTTAGATTCTTTCTTTAAGAAATAAGCTACTTAGAAGTCTGGAGTCTCCATTGCCATATTTTATGCTTCATAATGCGTCAAAGTTTTTAATCAGATATACGGTAGGTCTGGATTTCAAACACAAAGGTAGACATGCCAAATTTTTGGAACGTATTGCTGCCTTCTGACTGAATGCTTAAGAAAAAACAAAGTTGATTAGTTAAATTGTCTTGTATACTATTTTTTGTTAAATGTGTATTTCTAATTTTGTATTTTCTATTTATGTATCTGCATGTCTGTTGTAGGTAGAAAAGAAGCTGAACAATATGACAATCCGAATCCCTCACCAGCTTTTCATAAATGGCGAGTTTGTAGATGCTGAAGGGGGAAAGACCTATAAGACCATTAACCCCACCGATGGACAGGTACACAATGGACACAAACTTTTCCACTCTCAATCTATCTGGATTATCTTTTCCACATGCTCAATTTCAGCTTGTGTTTGTGTGTAGGCAATCTGTGATGTGTCCTTAGCTCAGATCTCTGATGTGGAAAAGGCAGTGGCTGCAGCTAAAGAAGCATTTGAGGAGGGAGAGTGGGGCAAGATGAACCCCAGAGACAGAGGCAAACTTCTCTACAAGTACGTAATTAATTGCATTTTATATTTTAACACTGAAGGTTAAACATTGGTTTCGTAACCCAAAACGTTCATGATTTACAGAATTTCAGTAGTAAATGACAAATAATTCCAAATCCTCATAATCGTCATTTTGACAGAAATGTTAAACGCATGGTAAACAATCAAGCTTAGCCCATCAAGATATGTGTGCATGTGTTTCTCTTTATTCAGGTTTTTATGTCCAAACCAATGAGTTCTGTTGCACTTAAATTAATTTGCACTTATGTTTATAGAACTCAGATCATATTTGCTCAGTCCATGCTAGCAAAAAGTTATAAAAATATGAAAAGCTTTTTTGCAAGATTAAACTGTTCACTTATAATGTATCAAGAAATTCAACAAAGATGACAACAGAAAGGAAATATACAACTATACGTGATGGATGATGATTATTTGTCTCTGCAAGCGAAAAATAACTGTGTGTAGTGTATGTGGGCATTCTCCAGACTGGCTGATCTGATGGAGCAGTATCAGGAAGAGCTGGCCACTATTGAGTCCATAGACTCAGGAGCAGTCTATACTCTTGCCCTCAAAACACACATTGGCATGTCTATCCAGACATTCAGATACTTTGCTGGGTGGTGTGACAAGATTCAGGTTTGCTTGTGTCTGTTTATAATATTTATTATAATATTTATTTATTTATTTATCAGCCATCAGTTGTGATGTATGCCACAGTGTCATATTTAGGATATTCTGTTATAAGTAGCCTATATATTCTGTTTTTACAAGCTTTAGTTACCTTGTTTAAAGATTTTTGCTGAGGATAATAAGAGGGGCCTTAAATCTTTAAAGACATATTCCAGGTTTTGTATCGATTACCACAAAAATGGTCCCTCGTTTTCTTTAAAAACAGCAAAAATATGGTTTACAGTGAGGCGCTTACAATGAAAGTGAATGGAGCCAACATTAAAATACTCCCAGTTTCAAAGATACAGTAACAAAATGTAAAATATATGCATGTTAACATGAATTTAGTGTGGAAAAAAATTACTTCGCAACTTTTTCTGTTTAAGGTTGGATTTAATTTTCATACCAACACAATAAAAGTCTCCAGTTACTATCGTAACCTCGGTTCCCTGAGAGGTGGGAACGAGACATTGCGTAGCAACGCTGCGGGAACTCCTCCCTTCTCCACTTTCGTTGAAATCTTATGGGCTAACGCCAGCTTGGAACAGCTGGCCAAGTGTCGCGAAGTATGCAAATACTGAAAGGCAGTATAAAATGCATGGATGAGACGCTTGAACGCTTGCACAGCTAATCAAACAGTGAACACGGCGGCTAACGCAATGTCTCGTTCCCGCCTCTCAGGGAACCGAGGTTATGATAGTAACCGGAGACGTTCCCTTTCTAGAGCGGTAACTGTATTAAATCCCACCGTGAGGGTAGTGAAGATAAGCCCTGAGAAACGGGGTCGAGCTACACCAGCCACGGAAGAGACAGACAGTCAAGCCAATAGCCGCGCCTCTAAGAGTGCTTGCATCTGATAGGCGGAACTAGACCAATGAAACATCAGCTCCGACCCTATCCAAATTTGCATATCCAAACGCAATGAAAGCGAAGGCTGCACTGATCCAGGGCAGGGCAAACAGCGTTCTGAGTGTCAGCGTCACGTGAGGATGACGGCTCAGCAGATAAAGTGGGCAGGGAAACAACCTGTGCTTTGAATGGTTTAGACTAGAGAGTGACTTCGGCACATAGCCCCGTCTCGGCCAGAGAGTGACGCTGCAGTCGCCGGGTCCGAAACGGATACAATTATCATTCACCAAGAACGCATGCAAGTCTCCAATGCGCTTCACAGAGGCGAGAGCAAGGAGTAAAGCCGTTTTCAGGGAGAGCTCCTTAACAGCAATCGAAGCTAGGAGCTCGAACGGCAGTAGAGAGAGAGAGCCCTCAAAACCAGAGCTAGATCCCACGGCGGCACAGATGGCGGCCATGAAAGACACAATCTCCTCGCTCCCCTGAGAATTATGGTCACCAGAGTGTGCTTACCGATCGATTGCCCGTCAACCGTGGAACGAAACCAAGCAATAGCGCCCACATACACCTTCAGCGTGGATGGCAAACTCCCAGCTATCCAGTCTGTGCTGTAGGAAGCGCAAAACATCCGACACGGAACAGATCACCGGGTTGATATCGATGTCCTGGCACCATTTTGCAAAAACTCCCCATTTTAGAGTGTAAAGGCGCCTAGTAGAAGGCGCGCGCGCCTCCGCGTGTGCCCAGCACTCGTGAATGCAGAGTGTTTCGCTCATTTAAGGTCCCTGAAGCGGCCACACATGAAGGTTCCACAGCTCGGGGCTAAGGTGCCATATCGTGCTGTTCGCCTGAGACAGCAGGTCCTTCCTGAGGGGGATTTGCCATGGGGGAGCCACCATTATCTCTCTCAGGTCTGCAAACCAGGGCTGGTTCGGCCAGTTCAGGGCCCCGAGGATCACTGACGCTCTCTCCTCCCTGATTTTGCATAACACCATAGGCAGAATCTTCACCGGAGGGAACACATAAAGCCTGGCTTTCGGCCAACGCGATGTCAGAGCATCTCCCGTCAGCGGGGAGTGAGATAGCTAGAAGAACGTCTGAGAGTACGTGTTCTTGTTTGTGGCAAACAGATCCACGTCCGTCCTCCCGAATCGATCCCAAATCATTCGCACCGATCCGGGGTGAAGCCTCCACTCTCCTTGAGGAATCCCGTTCCTTGAAAGAATGTCTGCTCCACGGTTTAGGAGACGGGATATGCACCGCTCTGATGGAGAGAAAGTTTCGATCCGCCCACAACAGGAGACTCCCCGCCTGTTTGAAAAGAGCTCTGGAGCGCACACCGACCCGGCGATTTAAGTACGAAACCACAGACATGTTGTCGGTTCGAATCAGTACATGCTGCTTATCCAACCTCGACCGAAAAGCTTCCAGGGCTAAGGACACCGCCTTTAATTCCAAATGGTTTATGTGCCGCTCTCTCTGTGACTCTGACCACAGACCTGAGGCAGGCATGCCCAAGCACACTGCTCCCCAGCCTGAGGTCGACGCATCCGCCGAGACTATGGTGCGTTGCATCACTATTCCCAAAGGCACTCCTGTGCTGAACATATCTGGGTTGCGCCACGGTCTCAGAGCGCTGTGAACTGTCAGCGACCAGAATGCGTGTGTGACCTGCCCTGGCTCCAGGCTCTGTCGTCATCGCTCTCGAAAGGGAACCCTAAAATTACTGTACAAATGATGAGAACAACTTTACAACTCAAATAATACTGAAGTTTAAAAAAAAAGAATCAAAATTCAAGTGGTTTTATAAACTATTGCCTGGTTTCACAGACAAGGCTTAAACCTAGTCCCAGACTAAAATGGACGTTTGAGCTGTTTTAACTGAAAGTAACTTGCACTGACAGATCTTAAAATATGTCAGTGCCATTGTTTTGTCTCAAGATGCACACCAGTAATTTTTTTTTTAAGGCACATTTATAAAAGCTACTTAATATCCTAATAGAACTAAGACCTAATCCTGGCTTAATCTAAGCCCTGTCTGTGAAACCAGGCCTATAAGGATCACATTTAGTCATGGCCAGATGGTTAGAGAGTCAGACTTGTAACACAAAGGTTGCGAGTTCAATTCTCGATTCTGTTAATTCAGCCTAACTTGTATTGAACCCAAAGGATTCCTTAAAGGAATAGTTCCACCAAAAATGGAAATTCTGTCATCATTTACTCACCCACAAGTTGTTCCAAACCTGTATGAATTTCTTTCTTCTGCACTTATAGCTGAACATAAAAGAAGATATTTTGAAGAATGTCAGTAACCAAACAGTTGATGGCCCCCATTGACCCCATTGAAGTCAATGTCAACAGTCATCAACTGTTTGGTTATCCATATTTAGTGGCCAAGCAACAATTGTATCCGTTGGCGTTCTTATTCTTCTTCTTCTTCCGCTCTGGAAGTCTATGGCAGCCCAAATAACCGCTTGCGGGAAAGTTATGAAATTTGACACACAGATAGAGGACAGTCTGAACTGTCACCTTTTTTTTCTTCTAATTCCTTGGCTAATGACGATTCGATTGCAAATTCCTATGACGTCATTTTCCGACATTGGAATTTTGTGAAAGACCTGCTTTTTCAAACTCCTCTTAGGCCGTTGCTCCGATTTTCACACAAATTTATCCAGAAAATTTGAATTTAAATTTATAATTTAATAAATTTAAATTTATAATTAAGTTTCCAAAAATGCTAATAACTTTTATATAATTTGCCTATTATAATGAATCTGGTGATAATAGATCATTTGGGTCATGCTGAGAACATAGATATCAATTGCCATATTTGGTTGAACTTCCTGTCCGCCATTTTGATTTTCTTTCAAAACCTAGTTTTTCTAACTCCTCCTAGGCCGTTGGTCCGATTTTAACCAAAATCGAATCGTATCATCTCCAGACCGTGCCGACAAAAAGTTATGAATTTCATGTCGTGACCAAACCATTTTCGTATACCACAGCAACAAAGTTGAGGCATGATGCCAAAATGACTCTTGAGGCTGTATCTCTGCAATGCTTTGGCATATTAACACCAAACTTTGCATTTGTCATTGTCACCTTACTCTGACCACACCACATCAATTTGGTCACAGCACCACGTATTGGTCGAAAGTGATAAAACATTAAATCACATAATTAGTGATTTGTATTTGATTTTTCAGCCATTTTGCCTAAAATCATCTTAATATGCTCATTGTTGCAGTTGGTCTGATGCTCCCAGCCATGCAGTTGTGACTTGTCATGCCTTCTTTTTGCTTGGCCCCTTGATGGCTGCTTGCAGCTATATTCTTCAAATATATGTATGTGTTCAGCAGAAGAGAGAAATTCATACAGGTTTGGAACAACTTGAGGGTGAGTAAATTACAGAATTTTCATTTTTGGGTGAACTATCCCTTTAATATAAGGAAGCTATTATCCCAGAACAAAACTGAAAAAGAATATTATTGTTATTATACAGTATATGATTGGAAACTACTGTTTTAGTAAAATTTTAAAATATTATTAAAAATAATGAACCTATTCTGGTGTGCGTCTGAAAGATCTAAATGTTTTCTCCACAGGGCTGCACTATTCCTATCAACCAGGCTCGGCCTAATCGAAACCTTACCTTCACCAAGAAAGAGCCAATTGGGTAAAATCAACCCTTCCTATAAAAATGAATACTCAAACTCCAACCTCACCATGAAAAGTCACCTTAATTGCTATGTATTATTTATATCTGGATAAAAGGCTGAGAATATCTAGCTCTCGTTTGTTTGTTCAGTTTGTGTGCCATTGTCATTCCATGGAATTATCCATTAATGATGCTGGCATGGAAGACTGCTGCCTGCCTGGCAGCTGGAAACACTGTGGTGCTCAAACCTGCACAGGTAAAAATTGGAGTTAATGTTAAACAAACATACACAAGGCAACTTTATTCCAAACAATGTTTGGAACAGAAATGAAGGATTGTGTGATTGTTTTTGTGTTGAATTCTAGGTCACACCTTTGACTGCTCTCAAGTTTGCCGAATTAACTGCACTGGCAAAGTTTCCAAAGGGCGTGGTGAACATACTACCAGGATCCGGTGCATATACACACAAAACATGCACAACAAAGTTCATATACTGATATACTTTTTTTGTATGTAATTCAATATCACTATTGTAAATGCTTTGCACATTTAAATTTTTTTTGTGAATTTGGCTGTTTTTAAGGCTGTCTGCTGTGCTTATATATGAATCGAATATGTCAATTTTAGGGTCTCTGGTTGGTCAGCGGCTGTCTGACCACCCTGATGTTCGAAAACTGGGTTTCACCGGCTCCACTGAGATTGGCAAACAGATAATGAAAAGGTGAATGAGCATCTCTTTTTAAAAGGTTGACTGTTTTCTTCTATTCTTTTCAGAGTTTTGTAGATTTTGTCTTGATGCCACATTTGGGCCACAAATTGAAAATAGTGGCACATATTTTAATCTAGTTATTCTAATCATATTTTAATCTTAATAAATAAATTATACAAACACTTTCAATATTATTTTTCAATGCTTACAGCATTTCTTTCATTTAAGTTAATTACAAATAGGGTTTAAATAAAAGTTGGGAATCCTAGAAATGCTTGTCTATCTTGTAGCTGTGCAGTCAGCAATGTGAAGAAGGTTTCACTTGAGCTTGGAGGGAAATCTCCTCTCATCATCTTTAATGACTGTGATCTGGACAAGGCTGTCAGAATGGTTTGTTCACCTCAGTACTATGATCGCATGATCATATTAAAATACATTCTTTGTTTATCGAAGTCGTGTTGTAATCTCAGACATGTTATGTACCCTCCACACACACTTCTTGTCTACAGGGTATGAGCTCTGTGTTCTTTAATAAGGGAGAGAACTGCATTGCAGCAGGGAGACTGTTCATTGAGGAATCTATCCATGACACTTTTGTGGAGAGAGTGGTAAGGAATAAACATACATGAAGATTTATTAGCTTCTTAAGCTGAATGTCTATTTTTACATATATTCCTTTTGATTCCTTACCTACAGCTGAATCACTGCTATTCTGATATATAGTCATAACACACTCTTGTGACTGTGATATGGCTTTAATATTATATCTAAAGTATAGTCATACAGTCTAGATGAGTGGTGAAACCTCTTAAAATAATTTAACCAAGATAATTATTTGTGATAATTTCATAACTCACAATTTCATAATTAAAAACTCATATCATATAACTACATCTATGTAGGTTAGTGAAATAAAGAAGATGAAGATTGGTGATCCACTAGACCGTTCCACAGACCACGGCCCACAGAACCACAAAGCCCATCTGGACAAACTAGTGGAATACTGTGAAAAGGGGGTCAAAGAAGGAGCAAGATTAGTGTGTGGAGGGAAACAAGTAAACCGTCCAGGTGAGGGGAGTGTGTGAGCATTTGCATTAATCTTAGTGGGAAAAAAAGGGCAAAGTTGCTTACGCTTTCCATCTCTATAGGTTTCTTCTTTGAACCAACTGTTTTCAGTGATGTGCAGGATCATATGTATATTGCTGTTGAGGAGTCCTTTGGGCCCGTCATGATCATCTCCAAATTCAGTGGGTTGGTAAAAACAAGCTACTTTTAACTCTAAAATGCTAATTGTCTCACACTATTCAATCTATATAAACTCAGCTTCCAGCAATGATGAATGATTTGTAGTGGATTTAACTGTATACATCGTGCTTTTTTTAATTTATTGTAACAACATGACAAAAAGCAACATTGTAAACTGCCTTTTCCCCAATCTCCCTCATTCAGAGATGTTGACAACGTACTGCAGAGGGCTAATGCTACAGAATATGGATTAGCATCAGGTGTGTTTACACGTGACATCAGCAAGGCTCTGTATGTGAGTGAAAAACTTCAAGCCGGCACTGTGTTTATCAACACTTACAACAAGACAGACGTGGCAGCTCCTTTTGGTGGCTTCAAACAGTCTGGCTTTGGCAAAGATTTGGGTAAGATTGTGTGAATGATATAACTGTTTTAATACATTTAGTAGGTATTTCTTTAAAAATAAAATACTTTTGTATGTTGTTTTAACTGTGTATTTCTCCCCAACAGGTCAAGAAGCTCTGAATGAGTATCTGAAGACTAAGTGTGTCACTGTTGAATACTAACTGATAAAATACTGGACATATAGTGCACAAAAAAAGATGATTGCATTTTAGTTCTTTAAAGTGGCAGCTAAAGACCATTTCAGTTCAACCTTGAAGTAAATTGTCATTACATTTGCTTTGTTTGTATTAACGGATGGATTGAATTTTAGTTCAGGCAATTAGGAAAATGAAATCAAATCATGTGGTAAATTTAGTTACTCTGCAGACTTAATTTTGAGTCTACTAGTTGTACATGGTACCTGTAAATGTCAAACTGTACATGAGCTCAGAGAAAGTCATTTCCGTACAGTAGACTTTTTTCACTTATACATCACTTTGTCATTTGTTTTGAGATAGTTTATAATAGGTTAAAAGACTGTGAAATAATGCTTGACTAGCCATCAAAACAATTTCATGTGAACATATCTGACACTGTTATTTACTGCACTGATACTGTTTGATTGTTTTAACGATTTTCTAATGATCTAAAGAAGTGTATTTTATCCTTTAGAAACCAGACCTCCACCATTGTTTTGTCTTCTTTATAAACATTATCCGAGCATGTGCCACAAAAAAATAAAATCTGTCCAGTATTGTCTTATTACATTGTTTTGAGTTTTATTCATGTGCATTTGTGACTATATGAAAAAATTGTGACTATATGAAAAAATATGTACTGTAACACAGAGCCAGATCCAACATCGCAATAACGTAAGTTTTCATTTGAACAGTATTTGAGCTGTAGAATTTTTCAAAGATTCATTATTATTCTTGACTAAGTTTTTAAACTGTCACAAAGTTATGGTTATTATAATTTTTCAATAATTATTCAGAAGTTATTTGAGAATTGACAATTTATCTACCATTTTACATACTAGAATGAACAAATTGTTATAAACAGAATTTGGAGTGTATTATTTATTTATTTTTTTTTGTATTCTAAGTTCCAAAACTAATTATTGCTGTATTATAGTAATGAAGCAGCTTCATTAAAGTCCCCATGAACCGGAAGTTGCAACTGACTTGTTGGACCCTTTTCACAGACTATGATGACACGTTTAACGGTCATCATCATCATCATTCTTCAAGTTTTTTTTTAGTTTTTTTTTTAAAATGTATGTAAATTTATTACACTATAATTTATATTATATTACCTATGAATAAAAATACAAGAAATTAGTTAACGCTGCAGTGAGAGTGTTTCTATTACAGCGGCTGTGGGAGTGATGGAAACATCTTTCTTCTGACTGCTGTTATCAATCTCTCAATTTTTTTCCTCTTTTTGAAAGTTGTGAAAACTATTGTGGAGTTTTTCATTTGTTATTTGAGAAAATTGGAACATGAAAAGTATATTTAATGTAGTCTCTGATTAACCGCAATAGAAGCGGAAGTCATCATAGTTGGGTAAACTTCTGAGAAACCCGGAAATGTGAAAAGGGTCCATTGAATAGAGGGCAGGGTTTTATTTTAGAACACCTCCTCTCTATCCCTTGCTCATTGCAGACTGACAGTTGGAGGGATATCCTTTCCCAGTACCTTGGGTCACAGGCTGGGACACCCTGGGCAGATTGCCAGTCACATGGCTCATACACAGACACAAACACATTTGCACTCACATTCACACATATACTATACAATTTAGAGTCTAATACACATATGCTGCATGTCTTTGGATTGTTTGGGAAATTGGAGCACACAGACTTGGGAAGAACATGCAAATCCACACAGAAAGGCCTTCTGGCTCAGCCCTGATTTAAAACGGGGATCCTTCTTATGTAACGTAGTGTAACAGCGCAGCGCTTCTGGGTTGTACGTCAGAATGTAGGCTCACTATTGGCCGACGCTAGGCTGGTTAAAACCAGACCCTTCTCAGTCGTAACTGAGTTAGGGTCTGGGGAAGGTTCACTCACTGCTCACTTCCAAAGGGGCGTCACCAACGGACGTTGCTCAAATGCCTCTGGGCGCAATTGGATAGACCTAAAACCAATCAGATCGATCGTAATCTTGTAAAGCCCGCCTCAACGTTTGTGATTGGTGCCTCGATTTGGAAACATTGGAAATGAGCTTGAATGGGCTCTTCGCCAGACCAGAGCCCGTCTAACGCAGAGCCTTGGCACTTCCTATTACCCCCATTGTATATCATCTTGGTTGCAGTTCCATTAGAATTCCACTGGAGGTGATCGCGGGCGAGTGCAGAATGAATGGGAGTCTATGGAGCTAGACGGCTAAATGTATCCCTTTCTCCTGCTTGTCGTTGAATCAATGTAGATTTTATTGTTGATTCCGCAAGTTCAATATAGATTATAGTCCAAAAGTCGAATGAACGAGTTCTTATGTCCTTTCGATTTCTTACAGGTTAGGTCGTTGTTGGCTGGAACATGCTAGCATTCTGCTATTATGTGACGTCATCACATTTTTGAACGGATTTTTAGAACAGATAAGTGAACTTAAAAATGCAATTTTCAGCTGAGTGTATTATTTTAGACCCCCTTTTGAATGCAACTTTCAAATTACTTGAC
This sequence comes from Gila orcuttii, assembly GCA_026230005.1. NCBI lineage: Eukaryota > Metazoa > Chordata > Actinopteri > Cypriniformes > Leuciscidae > Gila > Gila orcuttii. Next base: position 20,552,978 of record JAPDVR010000011.1, read on the forward strand.
AAAAAATTACATCCTGAGAAAAGTAGATTTCTGGGGGTGAAACCCCATAAACTCCCATTCATTCTGCACTCGCCTGCGAGCGCCCCCGCATGGACAGAGACGTGTTACTGCAGCCAGTCCAGAAACCGGAAATAACCAGACAGTGCCAATGCTCTTCCATTAGACATTCTTTTGTCTAAAGGGGGTTTGTCTAAAGGGGGTTGTTGGTTGTTTAGGCTCAAGCTGTAAGAGGTAGGCTCATGCTGTTAAGTGTAGCCAACTGCACGTGTTAAGTGTATTATTTACATCGCAATACCCATAAATTAAAACATAACTTAATTTATTAATATTTCTTTATAATTTTTTATTTGTAAATAGATGTTAGTAAGCATGTGATGAGGTCAAATGTCCAGTTTGGGACATAATAACTTGTAATAAGGGTAGGGTGACCACCATCAAACAAACCAATGTGGGACGATTATAAGTTTGTGTGGGACAATGTGGGACATGTTACCAACACTAAAACATAACCTGAAACTGTTACGTTTATCTAACTTAATAAAGACATTTGTATTCTGCCTTTCAGCTGATAAAAATGATTTGTTATTTAGTCCCTTCCAGAAAACACCATTACATCACAATGTAACATGTCTTTATTTTACATGTCATTTAAATTTAAAATCACTGAGGCCAAAGGCAGCAGGCATCATGCAGATCACTATTTCTGGAACAGTTCTGACTAAGTCCAAGTAATGAACATTTAAAATATAAAACAACATGAAATTAGATCATTGACAGTCTTATATATTAAGAATATATTAAACCAAAAACTTTCATATTTTTAGAAAGGATGTTAATAAAACAACGACAGCAGGCAACAAGTTGATAAATTCTGTTAAATTTTAATTTACCGAATTATCCATTTGTTTTCTGACAGAAACACATGGAACGAATCACCGCTCCACATTTTGATTGACAGCCGTCACAACCTACTAGTGACCGTGTTTACTCCTTTCTTTTCAATCATTGGATATGATTTAAAAAACAGCTGTTGTATTTGTAGGCTACTACTTCTGACGAAGCGCTGTTAGGTGAAAAAATACGCCGCAAAAGAATAAATAAAATACTTTCCTAAAAAGGCAAAAGAACGTCGCATCCACGTTTTCTTAATATGATAATTAAAAACCAACAGACTGATGAAAATGCGGGACATTTTCTCAATATGCGACGCAGGGGTGAAAATGCTGTGCGGTACAACGCAAAGCGGTACAGGTGGGGATAGAAATTATGTTGCCCAATCTCAATGGTAGTGTTGCACAGCAACATTGCCCAAAACGTCACCTGCCATCATGTCGATCGGCTCGCTTTCGGGTTAAACTTTCCGCGACTGCGCAACTGGGTTATCGGTTGCCAGGTTGAGGTGACAAACGGGTTGAAATTGTAAATGGTCTGTGGATTGTGTGAATATAATGCATTTAATACAATCTGGCAACTGGTCAACATTAGACACACATATTGGTCCGATTCTGGTCAACATTAGAAAAACATATTGGTCCGATTATTCATAAAGGAGTTTGGGCCATGCAAATTACGGGAGTTTCCCGGGAAAAATAACAAACCGGGAGGGGTCCGGGAGATAGGGCTAAAAAACGGGAGAAACCCGGGAAAAACGGGAGTGTTGACAAGTATGCTGTAGTCACTTGGACTATTTTAACGATGTCTTTGAAACTTGCCAGCATAGAAGCCTATGGAGAGTGAGACAGAGACAGCTTTCGTATAAACTCGCGCGCTCTGTCCTCTCCGCGGTGGAATTCGTGCTTCAGCGAGTGTACATCGGGTGTAGGCTACACTCAAAATCAGAGTGCATTAACTTTAGTGCATTTAACCCTAAATGAGGCAACGAATCCATGGTTGCGTTCCAGTCCAAAATTGACATGTCCTTCACTCGCTAACTTCCATCCGTCTCGTTTACTTGGATGGATGTGCGTCATTGCTTACGTTGCACGAGTGCCCACTACTGGCGGAAACTGCAATGGGCTAAACTGGAAAGTTCTAAGGTCCTAAAGCCCTTGATCACTTGGAATCAGCTATGGAGTTGATTTATTATTTACAATTTTTTTCCCTTTAAGAATTTGTTTAATGCAGCATCCAAATGTATATAGGTGTGTTTGGGTTGTTTTGAATTAAAAATTCTAATTAATATATCATAGAGTTGTTTTTGGTGGGCGTGATGATTAGACCTATTTTTTACAGTCTATGGATTAGACCATAGTATAAACACTAGATGTCGCCTTGGGGTTCTAAACATGCGTCAAAACCGCCGCCATCTTGGAACAGGGGTCTTGTCATAGGAAGTAGCTGGGTAACGCTGAATTCATGGATTATGCCGGACTTTTGTGCTGCGTATGGATGTTCACACGAACCAACTCTAAAAACCAGACAGCAAGGGATTACATTTCACAAGATTGTGAAATTTTGTAAAAAATTTTAAATTTCTCTGGACTCTATAATAAATACATGACTGACCGTTGGAACGAACCAAAACAACTAGAAAATCGCATTCATGACGATTTATGGTGATTTTATTTCCGTTATGGTGCGTTCACACCGGAGGCGAATAGAGCGTCTAGCGCGAGTGATTTCAATGTTGACGGTACTGATCCACTTGTCCGTGCGACACTTCAGTCGCGCCGGACTCCGCTTAATGGTAGAGATCCACTTTTGCGACACGACTGTAGCGTGGTGTCGCCACGCCTCCCCACATTTGTACTTTGATGGGCGTTCCTCAAGTTTACCGCTTTGGGCGTGGTTTTGAGCCAGCGGCCAGTCTAGAACAGAGGACCTGCGAGAGACTTCCCCCCGTCTACATATGCTCTACTTCTATTGGATAGTCGCGTCGCGTTCAACGGAATTCATTTGCATAAAGCTGGTTATCGGCCCGCTTTTAGACGCGCAGCATTTTTTCAAATGAAGCGCCGCCTTCCCGGGATGCTTTGCGGGCGCGTTAAAGTCGCGTGACGTCACCCATAGGAATAAAGCGGAGCGCGGCGCAACAGAAGTGTCGCACGGACAAGTGGATCTGCACCGTCATTCCTATGGGTGACGTCACGCGACTTTAACGCACCCGCAAAGCATCCCGGGAAGGCGGCGCTTCATTTGGAAAAATGCTGCGCGTCAAAAAGCTGGCCGATGCCCATCTTTATGCAAATTAATCCGTCAAACGCGACGCGTCTATCCAATAGAAGTAGTCTCTCGAGGGGCCTTTGTTCTAGACTGGCCGCTGGGTCAAAACCACGCCCATAGCGGTAAACTTGAGGAACGCCCATCAACTTACAAATGTGGAGAGGCGTGCGACACCACGCTTCAGTCGTGTCGCAAAAGTGGATCAGTACCGACAGACCGAGGCTGCGTTCGGAATCGCATACTTCCCTACTATATAGTAGGCGAAAAGAGTAGGCGAGCGAAAAAGTACGTTAGAATCCTCAGTATTCATAAAAGAGTAGGCGAGAATTACCTGGTTGATGTACTAATTATCGCGAGATTTGGACGATAGTGCGTTCGAATATGCCTACTTTCCTACTATATAGTAGGCGAAAACAGTACGTGAGGGAAGCAGTACGTTCGAAACATCAGTATTCCTAAAAGAGTAGGCGAGAAGTTCCCGGATGATCTCCTGCTTTCGCCCAGACATTTGAGTGTTTTTCAGCTTGTACTCATCTATCCCAGGAGGCCACGCGAGAGCATACGATATAAAAAAGAACAAGAAGAAGTAGATATTTCATACTCAAACATGACGGAAAGGGTGGACGAGAGTGTTTTCAAATGTGAGTATTACAAATACAAACCAAATCGCATGTGTTGAACTAACTTTCTGTACAGTAAATTGTTGAACTGTTGAAGGTGCAAAGACGCTATATAATATGGTAAATTTGTGATTTTGACATAAATCAAATTTTATTGGATAGAGGAGCTCCATAAGGACACATACGTCTTTAAACTGTATTTGCATACATTTTAAACCGTATACATCTGAAATACCATTACTAAATATTTATTCAAAATCTGGCAAGATTACTACGTGTAACTGATATGAAATAGACATCTGAGTGACGTGTGTGTACTATTGTTTAGGAGAATTCACTGTTGTTAACACTGTTTTTATTAGTTTAATGCATTTTACATAAAGTAACTAAACATAAGTAATCTATTTCATTTATCCATTAGTACTGTTGAAAAATTGTTGAACATTTATGATGGATAAAAAGCTATTTATTAGCAACAACCTCAACATGTAAATGTAGTATTGAGCTCATAAATCACAGAGGTAACGTGAGTCTTGTCTGGATGTTACAGGGACGGATGAGCACACGCGGCTGCTTATCCGGTGGAGAGTGGCTCATGAAGCGCTCTTCACCGGAAAGCGTAATGCTGCCATCAAAGGCTTTGAGTGAGTATACAGAAATATTTAAAAATCAATTGAATACTTTATTTGCAGTACATTTAAATTATTGTATTTTCAAACAGAGATATAACTTTTTCATTCTTGATTTCTCTCTTGCTGCAGATCTTTTGTGGAGGAGCAGAGCCTGCAAGGCAGGGTGACGGCGGCGTTTGTTAAAAAAAAATGGGAAAACCTGAAACAAAAATACAAAGTAAGATCATTTTACTTCTAATACATAAATTAAATGATTAAATATTGTGCTGTTAAAATGACTGCTTTTGTATCATGCTTGTGCATTTTTGCAGGATCTGAAATGTCCGCAGACGGGGGTGAGCACTGAGGATGGAGAGGCCACAGCAGCATCCTGGAAGTGGTACACTGCCATGGATGAGGCAATTGGGGGCAGACCCTCCATCTCTCCTCCTGCCCTCGTTGCCTCATGTGGGCCGGATGCTGCTGTGGTCTCTTCATCCTCAGTGAGGCCAGAGCCAGCAAGAGCCAGGAAAAGGGCTATAGATGTGGCGGAGCTGATCCGGGACATGGAGGAGCGAGAAGAGGAGAGAGAGCAGAAGGCAGCTGAGAGGGAGGAGAGGCTGTGGAGAGAAATGGAGGAGAAGGAGGACAGAAGAGAACGGGAGAGACGAGAGAGAGAGGAAAGACAAGAAAGAGAAGTAAGAGAAAGAGAAGAGAGATGGCACCGGGAGGCAGTCGAGAGAGAGGAAAGGAGAGAAAGAGAAACCAACGAAAGGGATGAAAGGTTCCTTTCTGTTCTTCAGATGCTCGCCAAAAAATAAATTATTTGACAAAAAACATCTTCTGATCTTTTGCACATTTGGGTTGATGTGAATTAAATTTGTGAATAAAAATGGGAATCTATATATATATATATATATATATATATATATATATATATATATATATATATATATACACACAGTACTGTGCAACAACTACAAATGGTGGCCTAAGAATTTTGTACAATAATATGTATATAAAACAAACTATTCCTAGGCATTCACAGTACATTATAGACTTCTAGAAATTTAGTGATACTTTAAGATTGTAATCAAATTCATAAATTAAATATTTATGAAACGTTGATTAATAATTAGTGAATGTATGGTGTAATGTAAGAAGAAAAAACACTTTAAAACACTGGTTTTACTGGAGTGTATTATATGACTTTTAAAGGTTTACGGAGTTCATGCAAGGATCTTAAAGGCAGGTCATGGAGGGTTAAGTTCCAGCACACCTGTCAGTAAATTTCAAGAAGTCAGTTATTAATTGGTTTAAATTGATTCAGGGGTGTATAATTAGGGTTGGAAAAACTCTGCTGGATAATAGCCCTCCATGACCAAAGCTGAACTTGAGACTGTTTACACAAATTACACACAGTAAAATAGTGACTAAAGGGTTACTTAACCCAAGCAAATAAATCATAATAGTAATAATTCAATAGTCATTATTTACTCGCCTTGATGTTGTTTGATCCCTCTGTTTTTTGTTTTCCTGAACACAAAAGGTGATTTTGGTCAGGTTTGTACTGTTTGGTTTAATACAATATCAGTCAATGGACTTTCAGAAGCTTCAAAAGCGCAATTAAATAATGCCATGAAGCTTCTGAAAGTTGGGCTCCATTGACTGATATTGTATGAAACCAGCAGAACAAACTTGACAAAAATTCCCTTTTGTATTTAAACAATAAAAAACATTAAATAAGTAAATAGTAAATAATTGCTGTATTTATATGTTGAGGTGAACTAACTCTTTAACCCACCAAATATAAATTGTAGTAAATTTATGTATGCATTTTGCATTATAGTAACTCCTTGACAAACTAAGAAGCTTTGACTGTTTATGCCCATGACTGGTTCAAAAAATGCTTTACAAATATCAATCACATTTATGCATTTGACATTTTTTATCAAAAGTGATTAACTCCATTTATTTACAGGGACAATGACCCTGGACAAACCTGGAGTAAAGAGCCTTGCTGATTGACCAGCAATCTTCTTCTAACCAGTTCATTGGTTTATCCCTCTACACTACAAAAGGTTTTAAAGCTCTAACAAATATTTGCATGTAATTGTAAACCTATAAAATGACATTTGTCAAGAAACTTAATGCTGACAACATGAATTTTAAAACATTTTTATCTTTCTTAATGTTTTAAAGGTAGTCATGCTCATGGAGAGCCGGCACAGGGATGTTTGGAGCAGACACTGCAGCAGCCAGATTGTCCCGCACTTGTTCTCCCACTCTTGCTGCAAGGTTGTGGGGATCAGGGGGGCCGTCATCATGGTCTTCCTCATCCTCTGGCTCAACGATGTCCCCATTGGCTAGAGCGAGATTGTGAAGCACAGCGCAGCACGCAACAATCTCAGGCACGAAGGCAGGGGTCACCTCCAAGGCCTTGAAGAAAATGCAGCGCCAGCGTGTCTTCAGCATCCCAAAAGCTCTCTCCACGATGTTGCGGGCACGGGAGTGCTTGCTGTTGAAACGAGCCTGGCTCTCAGTACAGGCTCTCTGTAAGGGGTGATGAGGCAGATGGGTGCACTCAGGCAAGGATAGCCTCCATCCCCGAGGATGCACTTGCCTGCAGGTGGGTAAAGGTTGCCAGCATACACAGGGCTGTTCCTCAGCACCCTGGCATCGTGCACAGACCCAGGATATCCCACAAAGACATCAAGGAATTTCCCCCGGTGATCAGAGATGGCCTGGAGTTGGATGGAGTGAAACAGCTTCCTGTTGAAGTAACAGTGGGAGTTATTTGCTGGAGGTTTGATACGGATATGACAGCCGTCTATTGCACCAACTACTCTGCTGAAAGCTGGTGACCCAGACAGCTGTGCAAATCCTGCTCCCACTGCCTCCAGGTCATCTCCGGTCGGAAAGCAGATCACCCTCCTCAAAATTCCCATGATGGCCTTGCTCACTCTGTGCACAATGTCATGCACAGAGGTCTTTGGGATATCGAAGGTCTGCGACACCACCCTGTAGGATGCTGCATGGGCCAGCCAGTGCAGGAACACAAGGACCTCAATCTCCCGTTCCCATCCAAGGTCAGATCCAGGTCTGACTGCAGCAATCAGGGACCTGATGGACGGCATAGACAGGCGAAGGTGGGCACGGTGGTCAGCTGCCTCATCAAGATAAAGCCGCAAAATGGGAACAGCTCTATTGAGATGGCAGTATGATGTGGGGTTCAATAAATGCAATAAATACATCATAGTTGGTTAGAACAAAACAATCAAAAACAATGTTTCATGTGGTATTGACTTGTATATGTATTTATTTATTGTGATGATTTCTTTTATTCATTCACTTATTTTTATTCATGTTTCATATTGTTGTCAGTAAATAAAATATGAATTTCATGAATAAAAATGTATTTACATCATCTGCATTTGTCTAGCGTGTATTCATGCATAGCTATGTCATATGATAATACAAAAGTTTGCTTGTTTTACTAAACTACATAATTAATAATGTATATATATTATAATAATGTTATATAATTAACTGTTTGTCACAGCATTTGTCATAATTATTGTGCATAAGTGTTGGGATGGGCTAGTAATGAAATTCTTTCTGGAGTAATCTTAATTGTTTAAGTAGTAATACTTGCTTTGTTTGAGAATAAAATCATCAGTCTTCTCCAAAGGCGAGATCGTCGAGCAGCTGCCCGACATCTCCTTTGTGCACACCTTAATCTAACAATTGCAGACATGCCAACCATTTCAAACGCTGAACTAAACCGTTCTAGTAAAGTTGTCGAGTTACTGATGCAATCAGCTGTTAGTGCACCTGTCGCTCATGACTTTTAAATTGTTGCGCTTGTGAAAACGTCATAGGTCACATGTAACGTTAACATGGCGAATGATGTCCGGATCGCATTCATACTTAACGAGATTTGGCCATTAAGTACCTACTCTTTTAGCACTCGTTAAGTAAGTACTCATTGAAATTAAGTACCTACTCATTGAGTATGCGATTCCGAACGCAGCCCTTTTCCTACATTGACGCTGATGAGGGGTTCCCCTGTTTCAAGATGGCGGCTCTATAGGCTTATTTCACGCAGCCGTTATTTTAAATTCAAAAGCGAGGCTCCGGTGGGAAGAACCCCGGAAGTACAGATAAACAACAATGCCTTGGACTACCAACCTGAAGCTGCTGCCGCGATTTACACTATTGGATGTTAATATCCAATATAGGATATGTAGATATAGTTCGTTCCTGCTTCTTTTTTTACTTTCTGAAAAAAAAATTATAAATGAATTTCACTGTATATAGTCTTAAGTATGAAAGAAATGTATGTACATTTTTATAATAACTAATTTCTACATTAAACACAACAATACGCCATCGCATTCGCGACTCTCCTATGATTAAAGGCGACACTTCCGGTTTTCTTCCCACCGGAGCCTCGCTTTCGATTTCAAAATTACGGCTGCGTGAAATAAGCTTATTGACGCATTCGTTCTGCCGTAGCCAAGGCGACATCTAGTGTTTATATCTATGGGATTAGACGAGCTCTGCGGTGACGTCACAATCGTGTTGCATTGTGGTATATGGAACTGCCTGAAGTGTACATATGAACAGAGAATGTCTACGAAGTAGACTCGCTCCCTCGGTCAAAATCGAGGGAACGAGGGTCTGTCCATATAAACTTCCTTCGTCCACTTCACGAAGTGGAACGCACTTCAAAATGGCGGCAGGGATTCCCCCGAGAGGAAGTGCTTAGGGAAGTCCGCAAGTGCGTGTCTAAAAGTGGACTGGAACGCAGCCTGTAGTTGTTCACTCAGAATTCGGACACCACTTCAAAATGGCCGACACCCTATATAGGGCACTATTTAGTGGATAGGGAACAGTTTCGGACACAGCAACAATCATATATTTTGTTGTAGGGATGGGCAAATGAAGCCTCATGAAGCACTGAGGCTTTCCTCTGATTGTTCCGGGAAAAGATTCGAAGCATCAAGAGTGTCGAAAACAGCGCCATCTTGTGGCCGTTCAAATTTATAGAAGCCATAACCCCGAGTGTGCAGCGCCGTTGTTTTATCTATTAAGAACAAATAAAAGCCTGACACGCTAAATGTTCAGTTTTCTGATAATATAATTCACATATTAAAGTGCGGCAATAAATTAAATCTAACAATTATATTAATACTAATTATAAAAATACCAAAAGAGTTGCTTGATCCTTGATGCAAGTAAATGGTGGTCTAATTATTTTATGGTTTCTATGCTGTTTATAATATGACAGAATATATGATCATGTAACATAGGCCATAGGCTTATTTATAATTTAAAAAAATAGTAAATGGACTTAAACTTCCAAAAAACCTGTAGAGTAGTGGTCTGGGTTCAAACATTTCGTCACGCAAAGTGAAGCAGCACGTGACAGGAAAGAAAGTGAGGCATCGTTTTTCGTTGATCACGTGTTTCTCTGAAAACAATACGCGCTCCGACACGGAGCTTCATGAGAAATTTCGCTGCGAACTCGATACGCGCTTTGAAGCTTCAGTGTCATTAATTTATGTAACATCACTATTTTGTTGTGACTAATATAAAATAATTTCTAAACTGTTTTATATCAATCTAAAATACGATTTTTTTTCGTCCAGTCATCCAAAGCGTAATTAATTTGGATAAAGCCTCCTTTAGATATTAAAATCCGTTAGGTTAACCATTGTTTTTACCTCCGGTTTTTACGCACTTACGCGAATTCATTGTCACACTACGCAGTTGTGCGTTGCGTTGTTTGTGTACTTTCAATATAACCCTACGCACAAAATTCCACGACATCAAACGGGGCTGGTCCAGTTGCTTAGTAGCAGACGACATTTTACTGAACCGAGTACGCACGAAGATGTTGTTTGTCTAACTCAAAGCTAGTGTATTTTTCGCTGGTGTGCTGTTTGTAAAAGTCTGTTTTCATGCTGTAAGGAGATACTTGCAGATTTTACACACTAACCTTGTCTAAAACACCCTCATTAAACATATTACATATCTACCGCTTATCAGGAAAATACATTTCTGCAAACCAGGTAGGACCAGCCTTACTTCGTTTCGTTCTGGAAGAAAAGGTGATTATTCTGCTTGGGTTTTACAGTGTAGGGTAACGTTAAAGGAAATGAGAGGAAGTAACTCGTATGGAGACCGAGACAGAGATCGAGGACGGGACAGAGGGTGAGCCATTATATTTAATTGATGTTTGTTTGTTTATTTGTGTTTATTAAAACATTCAATAATATCAGTTTAATTATATATTCGATATTAGGTAATTTAATATTTTGGTTTTAGTTAACATAGCTACTTGTCCATAGTCCATAGGCTACACTTATCTCAAACAGTGCTCATAACTGCCAGGAAAAGGATTCAAAGTTAAAGAAATGTATCACACAGGCCTCGCTTTGGATCAAGTCGAGTTGTCCAACCTCCACTTAAGAAATTTGGGAATCCAGGAGATCGGCTGAGGAAGAAGAAATGGGACCTGGACCAGCTGCCCAAATTTGAGAAGAACTTCTACAGCGAACACCCAGAGGTTCATCACATGAGTCAGGTAATAAATAACCTAAGAAAAAGAAAAAAAGTCTGAAATGGGCTTCCGGACTGTATATATTAATTTATTTACAGCAAAAACCTTACTGACTATGTTATTTTGGTGAATCAATAAAGTGAACTTTTCTGGTCTACCATTTTGCTTTTATTTATTTTTGCTTTTATTTATTTATCTTTGTATAATTAATAGTATGATGTTGAGGAATATCGCAAGAGGAAAGAGATCACCGTCAGAGGCTCCGGCTGTCCAAAGGCTGTCACCAGCTTCCATCAAGCTCAGTTCCCTCGTGAGTTTAATTCACATGAGTGTGTTGTAAAAGTTTTTTTTTTCTTCATCCGGTGATGGAAACACATTTACTAATACAATTTCTTCTTCTTGTATTATTTTCTGCTAGTGATGGGTCGTTCATGAGACATTCATTCATTTTGAACAAATCTTTTACACGACTCTGGAATAATGAGTTGTCTTATTAATTTTTTGTTTGCTGTGCATGCACAACATCCTTTTGTTTGTTTGTAACTAATGTGAAAACTGCATAGGCTCTGTACTGGAAACAGAGGGTCAGGAAAAAGGTGATTACACTAGTCTTCATTAATTTACAAAAGGATTCTTTACTATATTTAACATATTTGTGCACCTATCTAGGCTAATTAAGATTTGCGTTTAAACTGCATTTGGCCAAATTGAGTCTGAACTTGTGACTATTTTTTTCACCCCATTGCTTCTGCTGCCTAATTCCCACAACTAAATTGCTTATTTTGTTCAGTTATGTTAAAACAGCTCTTTGAAAAATTCTGGTCTTGTAGAGCAGTGGTTGCGTATAAGAATATTGAATATTGTTTCTGTGTTTAAGAATATGTGATGGAAGTGCTGCTGCAGCAGAACTTTAAGGAGCCCACTGCTATCCAGGCTCAAGGTTTTCCTTTGGCTCTCAGTGGCAGGGACATGGTGGGCATTGCACAGACTGGCTCTGGAAAAACACTGGCTGTAAGAGACCTACATCTACAACCAACAGCCAGTGAAAACACACATACTTGAATACCCATTCCAAGTATACTCATGTTTACTTATTTCGATGTTTTCCACAGTATCTGTTGCCTGCCATAGTGCACATTAACCATCAGCCATACCCAGAGAGAGGGGATGGGCCCATCGTAAGTTGGCATACAACTTTTACCACAATAAGTAGAATTAGGCACTGATTTAGAATCAGAATGTTGTACTGTTGTTGATGCACACTACGATGATCAAAATGAATCCATAGTGCTTTGTTAGTACATTCTTCAATCCTGCTGTTTCCTACGTTCTGTTCTGTTTAGTGTCTTGTGTTGGCACCCACACGTGAATTAGCCCAGCAGGTGCAGCAAGTGGCTTATGACTATGGCAAATCATCCCGAATCAAGAGTACCTGTGTTTATGGTGGAGCCCCTAAAGGTCCACAGATAAGAGATTTAGAAAGAGGTATGGAAACTGACCAACATCTACAACACACTAACAAAATGTGATTAAAAAAAAACAAACACTTAACCTATTGTTAATGCTCAAAATATAATCATGATTATTCTGAGAACGTATTATTAATTTAATTCCTATAAACCAAGCCTATCCGAGACACTGAAAGAGTGACATTAGTGAGCTCACTAATGTCATGAGCTGCATGTGTGTAAAATAACACAGTGCCATGCTTTACTCTTAAACATGCAGTGTTGTCAGGCTATAAATGTATGTAATTAAATTGCAGCATTTGCCAGTAATTATGACTTTATGGTGCCATTTATGTTTGAAAATGCTTATTGCATTTATAGAGCTTTAAAGAGTTTTCACCTTAAAATGAAAATGAAGTCATACTTGTCGGTGTTGTTGTTCCAATGCAGTATGCCCTTCTTTCTTTTATGGACCACAAAAGGAGAATAAAAAAAAAATAAAAAAATGTCCCACTCACGCTCATCATATGAATGGCAGTGAAAAGCGACCAGCATCAAGCTTTTTAAAAAAGATACAAAAGTATCACTGAATGACCTCATGCAACACGTATTGTATAATCCAAGTGCTTTAGGGGTAGACGATAGGGTTTTTAAAAATATATGTTTTAACAAAGATTTGAACTTTGGCCATTGGTCTTCTGTGCACATCTACGTGACGTGTGCGTTCGCATGACTCTATTAGCACAGTCCGCAATTCACTCTGCCTTGCCCAGAAAAAGCACACAAGTTGTGAGAAATCAAGATGAACAAATACAAACCATAAATCATATAAATCCATTATGATTGTTCGTCATAAGAAGTTATCATGGTCACATCTGTCTCCTGTCATTCTGACTGTCATTAGACAAACGGAGTCCCGGTCCGGAAATGTTTACAAGGATTAAATATAGCGATACTTTTTGGGGATTTCTAGGCGTTGTATTTCATGTCGCGTATTTATTAATCTTAATTTCTCACAACTTGTTTGTTATTTCTGGGCAAGATGGAGTGAACTGCGGCGCTAATAGAGTCTCACGAATGTGCATGTCCTGTAGCTGTGGACAGAAGTACAGGACAAAAAATGTTTTTTTTTTTTTTTTTTTTTTAAATCAACCCTATCATAATACCCCCTTGAACACTTGGAATATATGGCACGTGTCACATCTGATATCTGTGATATCACCATTCTGTGAAACATTTGCGTCTTTTTTAAAAAGCTTGATGCTGAATTTAAAAAGCTTTATTCACTGCCATTATATGCCATTTTTTCTTTTGTGGTCCCCAAAAAAAGAAGGGCATACAACATTAGAACACCACCAGGGTTAGTAAATGATGACTTAATTTTAGAGTGAACTATCCCTTTAAACAAGTTAATTGACAGTCGCTGATTGTTAACAGTTCAATGGAAGTTACTCCCATAAGTCATGCAAAGCGTCATGGGGTGTAGAAAAAAAGTTGGATTGAGCTGTGGTTCTCAACCCTTTTCCTGGACTAGTGTAATAATAACAACTGAATATTTTCGGATTAATTGAGCAGGAATAGTTAAGCGCTTTTCTTTCAATAAACATTGTTTGACCTCCTAAAGGTGTTGAAATCTGCATTGCCACACCTGGCCGTCTGATCGACTTCCTGGAGGTAGGAAAAACCAACCTGCGCCGTTGCACCTACCTGGTGCTAGATGAGGCTGATCGTATGTTGGACATGGGTTTTGAACCCCAAATCCGCAAAATTCTTGACCAAATTAGAGTAAGTTCTGTCCTTTTGTGAAACAGTCTCCAGTGTGAAAACAGAATTTGACAGTTCATGGATGTTAACATTACACACACATCAATGCTAGACTGAGAATCTTAATCAGCAATGATTATGCACTCAAAAATTATGCACTCCTGGTCTGTGTTTAAGATTGCTACCCATAATCTCTTTCCTCTCTATATATTAAGCTCAATCTTTTACGTTTTCTGCTGTTCCCGTTTCCTTCAGCCTGACAGACAGACTCTCATGTGGAGTGCTACCTGGCCTAAAGAAGTGCGTCAGCTGGCTGAAGATTTCCTCCATGACTATGTCCAAATCAATATAGGAGCTCTAGAACTAAGCGCAAACCACAACATCCTGCAGATAGTGGATGTCTGTATGGAAAATGAAAAAGACAACAAGTGAGCTGAAGTATTGGATATTAAATTTATTGAGCTTTTATTATAGTCATTGCGATTTGTGTTGGTCTACTTTCCTATTTGTCTGTATAAATCAAGATGAAAATGTTTCAAAGAAATGTTTGTGCTCAAAGGCTGATTCAGCTGATGGAGGAAATCATGGCTGAAAAGGAGAACAAAACCATCATCTTTGTCGAGACAAAGAAACGTTGTGATGAACTGACTCGCAGGATGCGAAGAGATGGGTGAGAGATCTTTATAATCCCGCTAAAAGGTTTTTAGAAATTCATATAGTATGCTGATGCAATGTGTGTTCTGTCTTCATCCAGGTGGCCTGCAATGTGTATACATGGTGACAAAAGCCAACCAGAGAGGGACTGGGTACTATCAGGTGAAGTTTTTAAGCGTCACATTTTATTGAAGCAGACGGTCACATTTTTCCCTGACAGTTCTCACTTTGTTGTGCTGTATTATGTATTTCCAGAGTTCCGCAGTGGAAAAGCTCCAATTTTGATCGCTACTGACGTTGCCTCACGGGGTCTGGGTATGGTCTGATACTTGATACTCATTCAGAACCCTTTCTAATTTTTTTTTTCTAAAATTCTAAGCGGAATGATTATCTGATCGCCACTATATAATGCAGATAATAAATAGACAACACTTTGACAGGTACAACATTGACCCATACAGTCACATAATTGTGGAATGTTCAGTGATGTCTCAAACTTTGTGCCCATAGAGATGCACTGGTTAAGATGATGTCATTCCTATTCACACAAACACAGGGCTGCAAACTGCTCATCTTTTTTTGGGAGAAATTTGATGTTTTGAAAGCAAAATCACTTTTGTGAGACCTCGAAAACTTGAGTATAAGAGCTTTAACCTAAAAAACATTAAATCATTAAAATTATTTGAAATGTTTGTTAGAAACGTATTCTTTCATGAGAAATTCCCACTGAAGCATGTCCTCGGATATGTAATTGTTTGACCTTTTTCACACTTTAGGAGTTTGCATCCCTGCAAACAGCTAATCAAAGTGTTTTTTCCAAGTATTTATTTATTATGTCAGACAGACACCTAAATGTTCATCAATAAATAAGCGCACTAATGTCATATCTTATTGGTAACAATGAAACTTAGTCAAGGCACACAGCCAAATCTCATGTCCCAACAAGTGTGTTCACACTTGTTGTTCAGTTCTTTTGGTCCGGCCCCAAAAAGAAAGTGATACATTTTTGTTTTAATTGAACCAAACCGGTCAAGTGACTTGCAATGCAATAAAGTTAAGTAGAACTCAACTTCCTATAAATTAACTGTGATCCACCACCTGATACTACAGATGGATAGTCAGTCAAGTAGGAATTCTCAGCAACTCAACCGCACAGAGATTTGGCAACATCCAGTTATTTAATCTGTATCGGTGTGAACACCACTTTTACTTTTTGTCCAGTTGATGAACAGAGAACAGTGTTTTGTGTACTTGAAGGGTCGATTTCATTTTCCACATTCTACTTCATCTTGTGGATCTAGTGGGCCTTTCTTTTTTTAATCGCTCAAATCACTTGCACATGAGCTGTTGTCTGCACACAAGTCTCCACAGATAAAAAAATTGGGCTGCATGTAGACAGTGTGCACAGACATCTGCGGATTGTGCTGAGGAGGAAAATTGTGATATGGACTGCCCACAATATGAAGTGGAATGCGAAAAAATATGCTTTCAGATTAAGAGTTGTCAGACTTTAGGGGGAGGATAGACATTAAGAACAGTTTTTAACCTACATTTATATCTACAGTTTCAACACCTATAAATCAGTACCTAGAATTCTACTATTTGTTTAGGATTATTTTGGTTCAGACCTTAATGGCTTCTCTCTTTACAGTTGGAAAAACATCACATACATTTTGGGAACATTTGGTTTGATCTTTTTAGTTCTCCCTCTCATCTCCACCCTGTCCTTTCCTCTCTTATGTATTTTGCTCAAAACAAGTGAAGGCTGGGAAGAAAATATATTTATTGACGCGTTGTCAAGTTCACATTTAATGGTAAAAAGGACTCTGGGCTGACGGTGACTGACTGGTGGGCAGCTTCGTCAGTTTCCAAATTCCACAAGCAAGCTGTTCCAAACATGATAAACTTGTGCTGTCTGTTTCTTGTTACTAATGTAAAAATCCTCGCACATGTGGGGCTCACCGGCTCGCTGTTGACCCTACCATGGATCTAGGGGAGCTGCTATCCTTCCCTCCTCTTCCCTGGGTCCTAATGCCAGTCTCCTTCCTGAACAAATTGTGTACAAGTGTCCTGTTATCTTGGAAGATGTTAATCCGTAGTCATGGTCAGAATAGAGTTGGTCAGAACTTTTTACTTTTTTGTGTGCAAAACTTCTTTTTGGAATCATTCATGTCTGGGTGAACAATGACCTCACAAAGATATTAGAAATTTCTAATTTGTTTTGTCTGGGTATGTTTGAGTTATTCTAGAGAATCTTACATTTATTGTTCTTTTTCCCCTTCAGGATTTTTGACTTCCTAACTGCCAGCCCAGACATGCTGTGCTAATTTGACACAGTGGCCTCCCTCTACCATGTTACCAGACACTAGCACAGGGCTTTATATGGATAAACTCCCTCAGCTTCGCCCCTATTTATCTAGTCTTATGGGCTAGTGGCATCGACTAGCTTACTTTTCTTGTTTTTTTTTCTTCAAAATCTGGATGGACCATTAAAAAAAAAAAAAATCTCAAAGGATACTATGGCCCCTCAGGGCTCTGTTAGATTCCAGGAAAGTCTGCCCCTAAATAGATTTGGGGCTGAATGGCCCACTGAGTTCTAGAGAGAGGGAGAGAGAAAGTTAAGAGTGCTGGATACAGTCCGGTCCGGTTTGTGGAGGCCCTACAACCCAGCGAGAGAGAGAGAACTGGGGCAGAGCCGGTTCTGCTCCCGCCTGGCGTTGCTGGGGCAGGGCCGAGGGTGAAGGGGGGGCAGCTCAACGCGTGAGCCCACATTAACCTCTTCCTCTTGGGCCGCTCCACGGGACCCAGGACTGATCCCAGCCAAGAGTAACCTAACCTAGGGTAAGTACCTGATCATGCCCTAGTTACTGCCCTGTTCATGAGAACTGTTTCCATAGTGTGGCAAATGGCCTTTAAGTTTGTTTGAATGGGTGTGGTAAGTGCCATGGTATAGTAGGTCATTATTATACATGACTGTATTTCCATTTTAGCACGTTGCATTCTTTAGATATCTAAAATAGCATAAACTATCATTTATCATTTTCCAAAAGGAGACTGTTTTCTTTTAGGGTCAATAGCAGTGTTGTTAGAGCCCCTTTTAATCTGTAATAAGAAACAGACTTTTAAAATGTGTCGAAAAACAAAAAAAAAAAAAAAAACTTTCACCTTATATTTAATGAACTCCTGACATTTCTCCTCTTTAATACTAGCTCAAGTATTGCTGGTTACAAATAGTCTTAAATATAAACTGAATCATAATTTTTAATTTACATTGATAGTTCATGTAATACTTAAGATACTAAAGATTAGATTAACCATTTATCTTTGGAATAGGGGAGTACTCAAAGCTAAGTTTTTATTTGTTTATTTATTTTACTGTATAGTGTTGGTCTCCTTAAAGGCGGTTTATCACTAGTCGACTGAAAAAAGCCATTTAAAAAAAAAAAATCGTCTCACACTATTATGTTCAGTGCTTTCACACTAGCACTTTTTGGTGCGCACCCGGTTTTGTTTGACATCAGTGTTCAGTTTGTTTGGATGATGTGAAGGGTGTTTTCCAAAACCTGGGACCATTGGAAATCGACTGAAAAATCGGCTAGTGAGACCCTGTCTTTAGGTTGAATAAAGAACAGAGCTTTATCTGAATGATTAATATTATAGTGATGCACTGAAATTTCAGCAACCGAAATTTAGTTTTGGAGGGAAGAATTCATTGACTGAAGCGGTGCCGTTTAATTGGCACTCTTCTGATGGTGCGTTTTTAATGAATCCAGTGTTTATTTTGGGTACACAACGTGAATAAGCTATAACTTGGGCTGGGATGACAATGTAAATTTCTATTTTATTAAAGATTTTAATTTTGATGGACTGCGATCATTTAGTCTAAGTTTTTTCCATTGATACATGAGCAAAACTTCACTAAACATTATTTGTAGTGCACATACAATCCAATAATCACAGTAACTTGTGCTTTGTTACTTTTGATATGAAACTAAGTCTGAGCTGCCAGTTTGACAAAATTCAACAGTAAATGTCCTTTTAATGTGAACTGATAATTTCTTTTTTTTTGGTGCATCACTAATTTTTTATATATATATATATATATATATATATATATATATATATATATATATATATATATATTTTTTTTTTTTTTTTAATTAACATTGGATATTGATGATCGTTGATGACAGCATACTTAAAAATGTCAAAAGAATCTGTGCCTATTTTCTTGGTTTTATTATTGATAGACAAACTTACTCCAAAGCCATGCCTGTAAAATCCATGAAGTGAATAATTCCAGTACTGCTGTCGCAGTGAACTACTAGGCAATGGTCCATTCCTTCGATCTACCTCACTAATTTCTAATTTCTACCTTTTTTCTTCCTCCATAAATTACCTTGTCCCCATGAAGATGTGGAGGATGTTAAATTTGTCATCAACTATGACTATCCAAACTCTTCTGAGGATTATGTTCATCGCATTGGGCGCACAGCCCGTAGCACCAACAAAGGTACAGCCTACACCTTCTTCACACCTGGGAACCTTCGGCAGGCTCGTGATCTGGTCCGGGTTCTTGAGGAGGCTAGACAGGCCATCAACCCCAAACTACTGCAGCTGGTGGACACAGGCCGTGGGGGAGGTGGAGGTGAGTTTCAAGATGAGCTGCAGTTGGGCAGGCATATTTTAGTTTGTTTTATGTCCTTGAGTGTAAAATCTAGATTCCCAGTCTAGTTTGGCACCATTTAGTTCTTTTTCACATTTCAAAGCCTATCTCGTATCTCTAGCCTAATTTCTGGCCTCTCACTGGCTACTTCCATAGGTGGAAGGATGCGTTACCGTGGTGGCAACAACTCAAGCTCAAATAACCCCAACATGATGTACCAGGACGAATGTGATCGGCGTATGAGCTCTGCATCGGGGGGGAACAAGAGCAACCGCAGCAACAAATTTAGCCGCGATGGAAGGTCAGGTGGGAGCAGCCGTGACGACCATTTGTCCTCTTCTTCTTACAGAGATCGCAGTAGAGATGGACGAAACAACTACAACTCAGGACCCTCCTACAACAGTGAAGGAGGTGACCAATACCAGAGCTATGGGGGTGGAGGAGGGGGGCAGTATGGCTCCAGAGGGGGAGGCTCACTTCCAGGTGGGGGAGCGGGAGGGCAAGATCAGGCTGGACCTCCCCAAGGTCTGTTTGGAGCGCCGCCCCCAACTCCTCCTCAGCCTGGACCCGGTCCGCAACCACTCATGGCACAACAGTTCCCTCCTCCACCACAGCCTGTCATGGGCTTCATGGGTCCTGGCCCATACCCATTTGCCTCACCACCACCCCTTCCTCCCCCTCCCAGAAAGTAGCATCCAGAGGCATTGCTGTCTTTTCAAACCTTTTCTTTTTGTAATAGTAACTTGCCCTGCTACCAGTCGGAACATTTGAATATAGCGGTGTAAAATGGTGTGCTCCTTATTTTCTGTTGTGTTGTCATAGAAAAGGATGGCTTTGCATTTAATTAAGCTAGTGGTCCAGGGTCTTGAGAGAAGGGGTCTCTCGTTTAATACAATACTTCGTTTTTTGATTCTCAGATCTGTGTCCTGAAGCAAAACCTGCTACGAGGCATCTTTAGTTTGTCATAGATTCATTTTTATCTACTTTTTTAACGTGTATCTTCCTAAATACATCTTTTGATTACAGTTGGTCAGTACTTATTCATGATGATTATTGATGTTTTTTAAAGCAGTGTAATTTGTTTTATTAAAGATACTTAATTGATTTCTTAATTACTTAGTTTTGCTAACTTTTAGCCATTTTGCTAACTTCAACCACACACCCTGGAAAACCCTCCTGCCAATGTCTTCCAACTCAATGTCATCAACCTGCAAACATGCAAAATATGCATATTCACGGTCCGTGTATACTAAAGGAATCAAGGGTGTAGAGTTACATTCAAGCTATTTTAAGGCATGAAGAAATTTTCACAGGAAAAAACATTTAATTATACTTTTGGTTATCAAAGATGAGTTAAAGTATAAAATGATTGACTACAATTATTGTTCATTCAGTTAATGAACAGAACATTGTAGCGCACCTCCCATCCGATAAATCGCAATAAGCTTTGAGATTTGTTACTTTTGATATGAAAAAAAGTTTCAGCTTTCAAATTCTATCCATTTTATTATGAAATTCAAACAATACCACTGTAGCAGTTCAGTTCAAGCGAAGCGGCAGCACGCTTTACTACTATTTACAGCATGAAATAAACACTAATGAACGTTAAAAGATAAAGTACAACTTACTGAAATCAGTCTCATGTAATCGTTCAATCAGTGTTTCAACCACGGAAAGACGTCAATAATACAGCTTGTGAACCAGGGGTGTCCAATCCTGTTCCTGGAGAACCTTCCTGCAAAGTTCATCTCAAACCCTGATCCAACACAACTGAAGCAGCTAATTAAGATCTTCAGACAGACAGATGTGTTTGATCAGGGTTGGATCTGAACTCCTCAGGTAGGTAGATCTCCTGGAACTGGATTAGGCACCCCTGTTGTAATGTTACATTTACCTCAGAAAAGCGATTCAATGACCATAAACTTGTTAGTCAGCTAGAAAAATAAACTCTAGAGAGGAGCATTTTGCTAATTATATGCTCTATTGCATATTCATTGTATTTTTACTTAACATGTTGATCAATATTTAAAGTATGTTTGAATAACAAAACACCTGTAGACACATAATTATGGCATTAAAATTATATTATAACATTATTATTGTAAAAAACTTTCATTGTATAATTTAAAATGTAAGTAAACTATACAAACCAGTTATTTTTAACCTGTAATATAGTAATGTATCAACTTGGGTTCCCTGTAGCTTAAAGAATTAGTTAAGACATTTTTTTCCCCTGGAAATTTGCCATCTACTGTACCTGATACATACACCAATTAATTGATACCAAATTGAATTAAATCGGAATTGAATCACAAGCTTGAATCGAAATCAAATCGAATCGTGAAATTTGTCAATACCCAGCCCTACAAGCAAAGTTTTCATATCAACAGTTTAGTGATTGTTTGACTGTCTAACAAGACTGACTGAATTAATTCTTTACCATAAAAGTGAGTCTCTTTTAAAACTCAAACCAGCAATAGATAAGTAAACAATCATCTAAATCAGACTACTTTTCTGTTTGGTGACTATGCAACATCAAACCACATTTACAGTATCAAAGTCAGGCAGGTTCTAAGATTTTTAGGTTTCTTCTCATCATGCAAGCGCATGTTATCACTTCGAGAAAACCAATGAAAAACAGAAAATAAAAATATTTACAGATGACTACCTGTATCAAAAATAATGCTGTGTGGACCATTTATGTTAAATATGGCCTGAAAATCTTTTGATATGTCTGTAAAAGTTTGGAATTTTGAAATGGAAAATGTTTAGGAACCCTGGAAACGAACCCTTTTTTAACGTAACTTCCATTTTAAAAGCTAACCACATTGCATCTTACCTTATAGCACTAACCAATTACTACACTTAAACTTAGACCCAATGCAAACATTCAAGATTGTTGTTTGCATTACTATTTTGTATGATCACACACTACAAACAGCTTTCCACTTGGAAAGCTTCCACTTTTTATATAATCACTTTGTTTACAGATTTTAATAAAGAGTTAAATACAGATCGCTCATCAAATTTTTTTTTCGATTATTATACACTTCATTCAACCTTTGATCAAAGATTTAAAATAATTAAATGAAAACATGCATTTTAAACCCCAGAGAAAAAGAATAACTTTATTTCCCTTAAATACATATTTGCACTACATTCACTTCTCCATATGTGTAGTCTCTGTATACGTTTTTGGCAAATGTACATAATAGCAATACCAATATTTACACTTTTTTCAGGTTGGAAGGACATAATCTGGAATGCAGCTGGCTTCATCACAGACCTTTAACTGTAGGGAGACACAAACTAGAATAGTTTGAGAACTGATTTAAATTCAAGTCTGCAGAGAATTCTGATACCGCAGTATTATGATTCAACACATTATTTCTGTTAACATTATCTGAGTACAGAATTCTTCTGATAACTTCACTTATCTCATACAAGCAGTAATATAGTAAAATAGTATTCATTAAACTGTACTGCATTAAAAAAAAGAAAACTAAATGGAACCGTCAAGGATTCAAAAAACAAAAGTGTCGACCCGAGGGGCTCATGTTATTCTACCAATTAAAAACAAGCATCAAACAAAATGTCTATATTTCACATTAACATGAAAAAGAAAATCTGATTAGGCACGTACGGTAAATATAAACAAGACATCAGCGTGAAGTTTGAGCAGTACAGTTTACAGAACAAGGAAATTTTAGGATTGAGGACAATCATGATTAATTAGATGCAAAAATCACAATGAATGAAGGGCTGTTTGATTTGTAATATAGATCAGTTAAAGTATTTCTTGCTAAGAAACTGATTCAAGTTTGGTGTGTTACCAGTAAAACCACATGCAGCCTGACAATACAATCGAACACAAAAAAACAGAAATATGATCAAAAATGTGTGCAAGTGCAGAAAACCTATTAAATCAACACCATGAAAATGAAACAATTAGTGGCGAAATTTCACCTGATCTGTCATTACAGCTGACTGAGACTCCAGCATCTCAATTCACACGTGGAAATAATGTCAGAAATGACCACAAAACTCATCTCTCTAACTTTCAAACAAATTTAAAGCTTCATACAAAAAGGGCCAAAAAACAACAAGAAAAAAAAAAGTTAGAACAACTGGAATTAAAAAAAACCAAACAAGTTAATTTATAAAGGCTTCCTCTCAGCACTCATCCAGACATTAAGGAGAGGAGAGAGATATGGTCTGGATATGAACTGCCATCAGGAAGCAGAGGAGCCACTAGCAGGAAATCAGTCTGTTTCTTTAAAGGTTTCCCCAGGACTCTGGTGGAGGGAACTGCTCTACATCTCCGCTCTCATCGTGGGATTCTTCTCCTAAACCAAATGTCAGTTTGTATCTCAATCGCACCTTCTCCTTCAAAAGGAAAAAAAAATGGTATAGGTTAGAACATGAAGAAATGCCATGTAATCAGAAAATATCTACAAATCAGCAACAAAGTTGGTCTAATCTGATATAAGCAGCAAACCATAACTAGCACAGTTAGTGAAGCTTTACTGACAAATTATATTCACATCACTGCCGGTATAAACGTTGGAATAAAGATTGTTTTTTTTAACAGTCTGATTCTCACCAAGGCTCCATTTATTTGATCAAAAATACAATAAAACAGTAATATTGTGAAATTTTCGTTTTTTTTTTTTTTTTCCTGTGATGGCAAAGCTGAATTTTCAGCAGCCATTATTTTCAGTCAAAATTAATGTTGAAAGCTGGTTAATATCTTTTGAGGAAACAGATCATTTTTTTTTTTAAAGATTCTTTGATGAATAGTAAGTTCCAAAGACCTATATAGAAAATAGAAATCTAATATTTAATGTGCCCTTGCTAAATAAAAGTGTTAATTTCTTTTAAATCTTACGCCAGACTTTTGAATGGTAGAGTATCCTGGTTTATGCAAAAATATTAAGCAGCAGTTTCCAACATTGATAATAAGTAGAAATGCTTCTTGAGCACCAAATCAGATTATTATGATAATGCGAGACTGAAGAGAGAAGTAACAGCTGCTGGAAATTCAGCTTTGGCATCACAGGAATAAATTACTTTTTTAAATATATATAAATATAAAAGTGTTCAATTTAAATTGTAATAATATTTCACATGACTGTTTTTACTGTATTTTTGATCAAATAAATGCAGCCTTGGTGAGTAAAGATTTCTTTCAAAACATTTAAAATCTTAATTATTCTAAACTTTTGATGGGTAGTGTATGTATATATTTTTAATTACTATTGCATAGGGCTGCAACAGTACATATAATTCATATTTCAGTACATACCTCAATATTTGGGTCACAGTTTGGTACAGCAGAGAACAAAGAATCTGTCTTGAAATTATTATTCATGTTACAAACGGTGGCACAGCTTCAAGTCTTCTTTTCATAGCCAAATCTCAGGTTTAAAATACATTTTATTTTACATTTTTAAGTTTATCATTTAAATGTTTTTGATTTTTGTCCTCATTTTGTTGTGGGTATGTGTACATGGAAATTACTGGTGGCAACTGTGATGTGTAATTAGTTTGATGACATCACCTATCCATCCACAATGTTGCCATGTTCACTTATTATGACTTTGGGCTTATTTTTTCATAAAGTAGCTTATTAATACGGGCAAGTTGTTGGTTGTTTTCTTTGGGGATCTTACTATACAGAGAATGGGAATTTACGTCATTGCATTCTAGGTAGTGGTCACTGGTCACCATATTTTTGGACAACAAAGGAGCGTACAATGACAACAAATGTCATGCTCACTTAAAAATAATAAATTCAATATAGCTTAATCTCAGCCAGTGGATCATTTATTTAATCGACATATAACCGTTAAAGCATTAGGGGTTAACATAATAGTAAGGCCCTATGTAATGCATTCCTGAAATGATTTGTATTGTGAAAGTGCTACACAAATAAGTTTTACTGGACTAAAATGGAACAAGTACAAGATTCCTTACCGAGAGAAGCTGAACAATGAAGCAAAGGAGCACTACTGTACGAACAACTGAGAGTGATCTCAACGAGATACCACAAGTAACATTTACAGACGTATTATCATATATTATTTATGGTGTAGCAAATATAAATTCAAGTGGTTCAGAAATTATTAATCTGTAATATATCTTTAAAAAATACAAATTATAAAGCCACATTTCGGTTGTTTATTTTCATTAACTTTAAAAAATTGTGCTCCATTTGAGATATGTTATCCATATTCCAAAATATTCTAAAGCCCCATTCACACCATGACAAAGCAACATGATCCTATTCCTTTCAATGGAGCATTCATATTAGTTTCCCCTGCATTATGTTGATTATTAGGGACAAGAAAACTGATTATTTGTTAACTTCGAATGACGATTTAGTAATTTTTCACAGTACGAGTGACTTTAATTTGTTGACAGATCGATCGTTAATCTAGTTAATGATTTAATGCACTGAGCACTGCTGTGGTCAATATAACAACACTCTCCAACAGAATAATGTTATTTATAATTCTTTTAAGCCTAGACAAATTAGAATGATATCTCAGTTTTATATATCACTTGTGACTGTATTTTCTATAGCAGGGCTCGCAAAAATCGCTAGCCCAACGTCCCGGGGCTATTGTGTTTTCCAGTCAGGCTACCAAAAAGCATAACCGGCCTGCCCGACGGGCTATCTGAAATAGTGTAATCAAATTGATCCCTTTAATCACATTATTGACTAGTTATTTTAAGGAAAAATATGACCGCTTAAGTTTTTGATCATGCGGATTTATCCGCAGCGCAATTTCTCATGAATCTCCGTGCCTGTTTTAAGAGAAACACATGATCAGTGGCGTAAGTTTGTTTTAAAAAGTGGGTGGGTCAGGTGTGTGTGTGTGGGGGTGTGTGTGTGTGTGTGTGTGGGATGTTGCTAATACAATGCAAAATCAGATATATCAGAGGTTCTGGGTTCTAATCCGCACACGTATCGATTTTTTTTTTTTTCATCAAAACCGAATATGTTCATCAGTGGTTACAGTATCAAGCAGAGACACGTTTGTGTGCATTTAGTTTTGTGATTTCACCGGAACGAATAGAGTCTCCGCAACGGCGATAGATTGAAGAGCGCGTCCGAGTGAAGACTGCGCGAGCCGCAAGAGACACTGTATCCATGCAACCGATCGCCGTGGCAACGAGCACTGGAGATCTTTTATTTATTTGTATTAGGTACATCCGTGCCTTGAAATGTTTCACAAAGTGGAGGGGGACAATATCGACCCTGAGAAAAAGTGGTGGGGACATGTTCCACCCATAAATTACGCCTATGCACAATAAAAATTAAAGCTCCACTTTTACATGAATGCTTTACTTTGCGTGTCAGAATGTTTGAATCAATGTTGTAGAAGCATTAATTATTTTATATTTATTATTGGTTATTCGCCGTCACGTGGGCACAGGTGATCACTTCCGTTTTCTTTATTATTTCCTATGGCGGATGGTTTGAGGTTGTGTTTGGAAGGGGCGAGTTGCGGGAGCCAACTTTCTGTTGACCGCATTGCGTTCAGTGAATTATGTCTGCATATGTCAAGCTGAAATAAAGGTGAAATCAAGTAAGATCAGTCTATTGTCTGGATAATGATATGACGACCGAGTGCGAACGAGCATTGCATTGGAACGCAGTTTTGGATTGCAAGAAGAAACGGACACAAGATGCACAGCACTTGGACCGGTATGTGAATTAGATTATTATTTATCTGCTTGCTGGTTGTCTATTGGAGACGCTACTTTGGTTGTGCCTTGATGTGGAGCGCGGATCCGTTTGTTTGGATAAACTACAGTGGACTGGAAAGTGCCTGGTTTATGTCAAGTGTGTTACACGCATCGCTGGGATATGCACAATTGTCGTGTGCGATTGAATGAATTGCCGTGAGAGTTGTATATGTCACTTAAATTGTTTGATGAGTGAAAATGGAGGAAGATGAGGCTGTTGCGTTTACGGAGAGTAAAAGGGAGCGTAAGCTCACTGCAAAGGCTTGGGAGTTAAAGGTTGAATGATATGTAAATCCAGGACCGTAAATCCAAAGTGGACAAAATAAAAAAGGTTATTGCTTCAATGAAAGAGCTTATGCAAAATGATAAAAATTTATCCAAAGTTTGTTCTTTGCTGGAAACACTGAAGCTTTTGAGAGATGAGGTCACTTTGTTGCATGAGAGTGTGATTCCTTTACTTCCCGCTGAGGAACAAATAAAGCAAAATGAAATGTATGGATCATTTTTTCGGTTCAACAAAGGGTTTATAGAAGATGTGGAGGAATGGCTGTCTGATCTTAAACCTATGAAAACTTCACTGATTCCTACCATAGCAGCAGCATCTGGACAGAGTAATGAAAATCCTCTGTCATCTCATTCTGTAATACCAACAATGACTATGGCGGTTCAAGGACAATCTCTTTCAAATGATTTGTTGCCTGCTGCTGCAACCTCTGATGCAAATGCAAATTCACAAAGGATTCTGAACCAAAGTGAGGAATATAATGCATTGACGTGTGAGCATTTCATGGATGAGATCAAACCAACTGATAGTATTTCAAATGTATTCAGCAAAAAATCAAGTAAAAGGAGCTCTTCTTCTTCTGATTCACGATCTAGTAGATCATCTACATCATCTGCTTGCCTTCAAGCTGAAGCTGAAGCAAGAAATAAGGAAAGTAATTCTCAGTTTCAGCCTGTGCAACAACCGAGGTCCATAACACCATTTCAGCCAACTGCATCTGTGAATGGGCAGCTACTCGCTGAGCGTAGTAGCAATGTACCTGTTTCAAGACAATCACTAACTGATGGAGAACAAGGAAATATATTGCGTCTTATGGAAAAACAGAATGAAATTACTGCCATGTTGGTAAAACAACATAATATTTCATTACTTCCTCACAGAGATATTCTATCTTTTGAAGGAGATCCTTTGCAATATCAATGCTTTATACGTTCATTCGAGGAGGTTTTGGAAAGAAGAGCAAACAACTATGGTGATTGTTTCTACTTTCTTGAGCAGTATACCCGAGGTCAACCTAGAGAACTTGTCAGAAGTTGTCAACACATGACTTCCACACAGGGTTACATGAAAGCTAAGACCCTGCTTAAGGAACATTTTGGAAACGAACTCAAAATCTCTTCAGCATATATGGACAAGGTGCTCTCCTGGAAGTTCATAAAACCTGAGGATACAAGGGCTCTACAAGACTATCATCTTTTTCTTAGAGCTTGCTGTAATGCTATGGAGGATGTTCGTTATATGAAAGAGTTAAACTTGGCTACCAACATGCAAATAATTCTTTCAAAAGTTGCCTTTTAAGCTCAGAGACAAATGGAGAGCAGTGGCATGTGATCTGCAGGAAAAACGTAAAGAACCAGCAGCATTTAAAGACATTGTGGATTTTGTAGAAAAGCAAGTAAAAATTGCAACAGATCCTGTATTTGGAAACATCTTAGAGGCTCCCTTTTGTGGAGGTCGAAGCATGATCCGTTCCAAGACTAAGGGGAGTAGTTTCGCTACCACTGTTACTGTACCAGGTATGGAAGACGTTAGGAAAACTAATAAAGGAAATGTATCCTGTCTTTGTTGTGGTGAAGAACATTTCTTGAATTCCTGTACTGTGCTTGCTAAAAAAATCCATAAAGAAAAGATGGACTTTCTGAAGAAGAAAGGAATCTGTTTTGGCTGTCTGTGTACAGGTCATATTAGCAGAGATTGTAAAAAGCGCATAACATGCAGTGTGTGTGGCTCTAAACATCCCAGCATCCTTCATGTCTTTCAGCGAGATAAAACAGAGGAACCAAAGCAAGTAGTGGGCAGTGCTCTGATCTCTGTTCAGTCCAGTAGTCTTACTGGGGCCGGTGAAGATGCTTGTGCCTTATCCATTCTTCCAGTTTGTGTTAAATCTAAGAATGGAAACAAAATTGTGGAAACATATGCCTTTTTAGATCCAGGCAGTTCAGCGACCTTTTGTACAGAAAGTCTTATGAATAAGCTTAATCTTTCTGGCAAAAAACTGAATATTCTGCTTAAAACAATGAATCAAGACAAATCGGTTTCCAGTTATGCTCTCTAGGATCTAGAAGTTGCTTGATTGGATCAGACACATTTTTGTTCACTTCCTGAAGTGTATTCCCAGAAAAGTATGCCAGTTTCTAAATCCAATATTCCTATGCAGAGTGATCTTGTTCGATGGCCTTATTTAAATACCATACAATTGCCCTCAATCGAAGCAGGAGCTTTTAATTGGAGCAAATGTACCAGAGGCACTGGAGCCATGGCAGGTTGTTCGCAGTCAAATGAATGGCCCATATGCGGTAAGAACCATACTTGGATGGACAGTGAATGGACCGCTTAAAGGAATGGAAAGGAATGGAACTTTCTGTAATGACCAACCTCATGTGACTGTTAACAGGATCTCTGTCTCCAAATTGGATGAGCTTTGGGAACAACAGTTTAAAACCGATTTCCCTGAAAATGCTCTGGATGAACTGGTAGGGATGTCTAAAGAAGATTATAAATTCATGGACCTCGTATCTCAGTCTGTAAAACTGATAGATGGCCATTACTGCATTGGTTTGCCCCTCAGGAATAAAGATGTGGTCCTACCAAATAATAAAATAGTTGCAGAACAGCGGGCTTTGAGTCTGCAAAGAAAATTCCGAAAAGACTCACGTGGGCACAGGTGATCACTTCCGTTTTCTTTATTATTTCCTATGGCGGATGGTTTGAGGTTGTGTTTGGAAGGGGCGAGTTGCGGGAGCCAACTTTCTGTTGACCGCATTGCGTTCAGTGAATCATGTCTGCATATGTCAAGCTGAAATAAAGGTGAAATCAAGTAAGATCAGTCTATTGTCTGGATAATGATATGACGACCGAGTGCGAACGAGTCACAAGCCATCCCGCTACATAACCTCTTTGTGGCTATTGGATGCCGAGAATACATGTGCTAACACACTATCACTGTAAAGCTGCTTTCAATCAAACAAATCTGTATGGTAAAAAGCTCTACATAAATAAAGGTGACTTGACCATCATATATTCTAAACAGCATAAAATAGAGCACCATTTACTTGCCTTAAAAAAGTCTGGTATTGTTATTATATTATTTATTGCTACACTTCAATATGTGAATTATTCCATCAGAAAATTAACACTTTTAGCGTTGTCAGACTTTAAAAAAACGGAGCTGCGCACTTGTTGATATTTGTGTTTTGATAAAGTTTTTGATTGATGATTTGACATTGAAAATTGTCTTTTTATTTGGGCTAGTAAAATTAATTTCGGTCTACCAAAATCTGAAGAGTGCTTGCCCGAACGGCTACCAGCGATTTTGAAATTTTGCGAGCCCTGTATAGATATGGCCAGACGTGCAGTCTACCAATAACATTAGAGCGACAGCACTGGGAACTTGAGAATGGGGCTTAAAGCAGTTTATAAAACGGCAAGCGTTCTGTTGCTGTGTCCGAAACCGTTCCCTATCCACCATATAGTGCACTATATCGGGTGTCGGCCATTTTGTAGAGGCGTCCGAATACTGAGTGAACAACTACATTCCCTACATTCGTTTACTGTTTTGTACCCACAATGCACTCTGATTTCTTGAGTACATCTGATGTACACTCGCTGAGGCACTACTTCCCCAAATCCAACAGCACGCGAGAGAACGAGTTTGAATGAGAGAAGCAGTTTGCAGCTTTTTTATTTCTGCTTTAACATTTACTTCACTGGTTCTAGTTTGTACTTTTTTTTTATTAATAATCATTACTTGATTAAAACATATTAAAATATAGACAGTTTTTAAAATGAAACGAAATGATATAAATTAGGTAAATTTGTGTTTTATATTATTTATTAGTTCTGTCAATCGATTAAAAAAATAACTATTTAAACACTTAAATTTGTATGTTTTTTTTAAATATACTTTATAATGTAATAATTTCACAGTTAATATCCAAATTAATGTAGAAACAACATAAATCATTATAATTTAAATACTTGTTTAATGGGATCTTTTTATGAATGAAGGCCAGTATCACAGCCAGGCACGTGCACAGGTAGGGCTCAACCTGTGCAGAGCACATGCCCTTTTTACCCTTACACTCCGAAGTGCCCTTTTTTTGGTGGTGTTTTATTTTTTTTATTTTTTTTTTATCAATGCTATTGGTCCCCCTTTACGCCTGTCTGTCTGTTTTACAAATATTTAGCCAATGAAAGTTCTTAAAACGAGCTTGTGTAAATCTTATTCGATCCTCAAGCTGTCAGTAAGCTGGTAACTCCGCCCCCTCTATATTCACTGAATCAACTGAAGTTCCACAGCAGCCGCACAGTAGACAGCAGCTGAACGAAGTTTTGCGAAGGGTAAATAAATATGTTGTTTGTTGTTTGAATAAGTACTACTAAACACTATGTCTATAAAGACTCATATTTTATTTATTTGATGTCTGACTCACTGACTGAGACATGTGGGACGTCGACTGAGAGAGAGGTCTAGGCTAGCATTTGCCATAGTCATAACCAATACATAGCATACACTTAAATACCCTGTGCGTGTATACAGTAGCATTTCATCTTTTATAAATTGCAATTTTGGCCAAATGTATTTTACAACAGAAAAAAATGAGCGCCCCGCCTATATAGTTAACGTTAACAAACTAGTTTGTAACCTGTTGATGAAAATGTAATGTGATGACGGCAGTTGCCCGCGCCGTTTTAATGACGGACAAAAAGAATGCACATTTGCACACATTCGCTGGTCAAAAACGATATATTGATAAGTAATTAAACAACATATAATTTGTTTTTACCATCAGAAAATCATAACAGGTGCGCCCCCGCACTGTTTCGTACTGGAACTTACACAAAGCGACGAGTGATCCTCGTCACCTAGGTAACATATATTTATTTCTTAATAAATATTCTTCTTTGATTTATGATTGCTGATACACTTAATTTATTAACATTTAGGCTAATCATGTTATGGTAATAATATTAAATTATGGTTCATTCAAGGCTGTTAATATGCACGGCTACTTTCCGCTCGTACTCACGTGTATAAAATGTAGTAAAACATGGTTTTACTACAGTAATGTTGTAGTAGTAACTAAAAAATAACATTACAGAAGATCAATGTGAAATCTTTATATTTTATCATGCAGAATGTAATTCATGATTTAATTCATTGCAAGGCTTAATTTATTTGATCCAAAATACAGCAAAAACAGTAGCCTAATATATTGTGCAATATTTTTACAATTTAAAATAACTGTTTTCTATTTGAATATATTTTAAAATGTAATTTATGTCTGTGATCAAAGCTTTTCAGCATCATTACCCCAGTTCAGTACTCTTCAGTGTTACATGATCCTTCAGAAATGCTTTTCACTGCAACTGTACTTTTCACACTATTTTATATATCTTTTTTTTTCATTGCTGGCTTATTTTAGGGAAAATGTAGTGAATAAGAGACCTTCAAGAGACCAACATCCCTGGTCCTCCACAGTATCAAACTTTTTCAGTTTCAGCACATGCCCCTCAAAAGGTCTGTGCACGGCCCTGAATACAGCTAATGATGTCTCGATGAAATTGATTTTTACCCCAATTTTAAACATTAATTACAGCCATTCAACATTAGTGTAATTGAAAGCTATCAATTTTTCTTATATTAAAAGTTGTTATATTTGATAAGCCTAAAGAATGTTAGGTGAACTTAAAACAATCCTCACATAAACCCATAATAAATGTCATATTTACCTGTGCCTACACAGAAATTAAAGTTATCAACAGTCTGCACTGCATAAATAATAAATGAAAATAGATTAATCCTTATTAAAGCTACAAAAGTTCTTTAGTCAAGAGCAGTGAGTAATTTTCTGTTACCTTTGTTCTTTGATTAACATTAATGACAGACAGTATTATTATTAGTGGCTGCTGTCACTTTAAGATCTGCCGCTGCTGCACTCGAATCTCACACGTGTCACAATTTCTCACAACTCTTTACTTTCATTTTAAGAATTTGTTTAACTCATTTAAGACTGCTCTTATGAGGACACTCAACAAAACTGAAATTTTGGCATAACTGTGTGTTATTGTTCGTACAAGCGTGAAAGAAACTCGACTTTCACAGACAGCGTGTTTTCTTTTGTCTTGAATGGTTTAAAAGCATTTGAGTGTGATCATATAATGTAAACGCTAGCCAAAGGAATTGTTCTCCATCTCTATTTCCAGTAGATTTGGCTATTTGGGCAGGTTATCTCTTGTCCCAAGGAATTAACAACATATGGTGCAACATCCATCTAGTGCTCCAAAATGTGTCATTTTGTGTACATACTGAAAGCCTTATTTCTGCATCCAATATATACTGTTGCATTATATTCTCTGATTCTGTCAGTTTATTTACCTTGTGAGGATTGGCTAAAAGCAGGACCTGTGTTATGGCGGCAGGGGGCAATAAAGGGTTGAAGGCAGGTAAATCTGATCCCGATGGTGGCTGCAACCTCACTCTCATAGTCTGCACATGCATAGAATATACAGCTTTAATACAAAATTCATTAGAGATTTACTAAAGAAACATGTATAGATAGAGTTACCTTAGGAACAGCAGACTGGAATCGTACATTTGTGATGGGCACAGAGGCAGACGACAACATGGAGATTATCACCACTAAAACATCTGGCCGGGCTGGTGGAGAGTCTCTTGCAAAATGGAACAAAACTCGCAGGCTGTGTTTATCAAAGATTGTCACGGGTAACAAGCTACCTGTGAGGTCAGACAGAGAAAAAGGAATCTTTAAATAAATCTTCAATTGAATTAATATTCTAAACAGCAATAAAACACAGGAATAAAGCAAATGGGTCAACACAATCCTCACTTTAAAACAAACAACAAAAAGAAAAAGCCTCCACAACATCACCACAATTTACACAATACACTACAGACAGCTAAACATTTACTCAAGCTCATGTAATTCCAAACCATATAATTTTATTTCTTCCATGGAATACACAAGACATCTTTAAAAACTATACTAGTCACTCTTTTCCATACAATTAGTCCCCATGCGGACTGAGGCTTTCAAGTGTCAAAAGCACCATAAAAGAAGTCCATATGACTAGTGTGCTGAAGGAATACAACAGCTTTGTGAGGAACTTGATAATTAATAATTCTCCTTTATTTCAAGCTGCTGACTGAGCGAACAATAGAACAGTTCGCTCACCTCTACTTCTGTCATGAACACACCACAAAGAGGGGCAGACGTAATGCTTTTCGGTGGATAATGATTGTTCATTTTTTGTTCCTAACATAAACAGATCATGTGACTAAGTCACAAATCATTTTAAAGGTTTACTTTACAGAACGGATTACTCAAATAAATCTGACTCTCAAAATTTTTAACTTTTGGAGTTTATAGTAAAGCAGGCTTTAACTAGAGAAAAAAACATTAAGATATATTACAATACATTTCGGGCAGGAGAACATTTCTGTCGCTACACTCCATATTCTGCTAATAGCCCACTTAAAGAAATAGTTCACTTAAAATTGGAAATTCTTTCATCATTTACTCATCCTCAAGTTGTTTAAAACCTGTATGAATTTCTTTCTTCTGCTGAACACAAAAGATGTCTGTACAGACATATTTTGAAGAATATATGTACAGGTTTGAAACAACTTGAGGGTGAGTAAACGATGACAAAATTTTATTTTTAAGTGGACTATTCCTTTAACTCTGTGATATGAATTTATGTGAATTGTCTCCTGTCTGTCCTTAACCAAATCTAAGACGTTTGCAAACTATCTGTTTTTTAAATAAGATTTAAGATACTCAAGACTTTCTACAGTCGTAAATTCTGAAACTAAATTTAAGTCATTTTGAGGCTTTTTAAAGACCTTCTGGAAACCGGTTGTAATTGCATGGAAAAGAACAACCAGCCAAATTCTTTAAAATGTTCTGATTTTATGTACAAGTTTTGAAATGACATGAGTGATAAAAAAAGTTAAAATTTTTAGGTAAACTACTACTTTTAAAACAGTCTGCCCTAAGTCTTACTAGGTTTGATAGACTCCATGGGCACAGTCAGATTCACCAATGAGATGTCATCCTGAGGGGTAGAGGCTGGATTGATGCCTGCTGTGAGCTGTGAATTCAGCAGAGCTCCTGGCTCAGAGGAAAAGGCCAACACAGGGCTGGGGGTTGTAGCAGAGTTGTTTCCAGACTTGATCTGAAGGTCTCGTAGTGTGGGTTTGGACTGAGACTGAAGCTTGTCCCTGTTGAAAAAGTTTCAATGTATATCTGTTGCACTGATATAGCCTGATGTATTTTTAAACCATGAATATTACCAGTAATCTGAAAGTTTTCCATAATCTTTGCATTCATTAACAAGCAAACATTTTCCAATTATACATTTTAAAGGCCTTAAGAGCAACAATTTTTAAATGAAAGTGAAAGTGATGCGACATGTAGCTAAGTATGGGGTCCCATACATTTCACCCAACTGTTTTAATATGTTTCACTAAATTAATGGAAAAATGGAAACAAGTATACATTTACCATTTGACCTGAAGATTTTCTGGGGGTAGAGACTGCTGCATCAAGGTCTTACCCAACAGGTCTAACTCGTCTAAGGATTTAGTGGATGTCACAGGCACAGTTACAGGTGTCTTGGTAGCACTTGCCACTGGCAACAGCACTGCGGGGACAAGCGCAACGGGAGTGTCCACAGAATCTGATGACTAAACAAAACCTTGAAGTGTTATGGTAAGCAGGGTATATAACATATTGGGTAAATAACATTTACCCAAGTCATCAACAGACTAGGGATTTTCATAATCAAATAGTGGTGGGTTGTTGACTATTCACTCTTAAGGTAGGCACTTAACAAACTGCATTCTGTATGTTGTTGCAACGTCTGTGCCAGCAGAGCGCATTTGCTCTGCAGGCGACTGCAGACAAAAAACAGACAAAAAAAGGCCAATTCACAGCACACTGACAGATACTAGGGGTAGGAAGGGGCAAAAACATCCTGTTGTAATACTGCTGATGTTAATTTAATAATATGGGCAAACAATTAAATATATATATTTTAAAATATTCAAATTTAATAAAAAAAAAAAAAATGCAAAAGTAAAAAAAATCTTCCAGTATCACTGCACAAAATATTTGAAAGGCACACTTTTTTTTGCGAAATCATGGGAGTTGTTATCTTAACCTCTACAGCCGGTGGAGAATACAACGGAACTCAGGCTGAAATCATATTCATGGATAACCGGTATTTTATTAGAGATTTATTAACATTCCGAAAGCCGTTGGAGTGGAACGAGGCCACTGGACCGATTGCTAATAAGACAAGCACGGCACAGCTCGAGAGCAGTGGAGCTTTTATTATGCTGCAGACGCCGCTTCTGCTTCTTCCGGTCATGAGTATGTGGGGTAACACAGTGCTGTTTTATCATATTAGATACATTTGAGTGTGTTGAAAGTTGTTATAATGCTACTCTGTGCGTTTGCTCAGCGGCTACTATATGAGACACTTGTTGCACACTGCAGTGAGCTAGAGCGATATTAGGTATGGTAAATATGGTACTTGCGGTAAATCAAGAAAACGAGATTTAAACAAAAAGACTGTGTTGAGCTGTATAACAATAATTAGTTTTCTGTCGATGAAAATATCCAACCAGTTGCTCACCTGTCTAATAAAACACATAATATATTAAAGCGTCTTTTGTGTTTCCATGGTTCCTACAAAATATAACCGGAAATGGAGGGTAACGCAGGTATGATGTCATTAATAGGCGACGCCTATGTCCTGGTTAAAACTGCTTATTTCTCTGAATTTAAACATTCTTAGAAACATTAAGTACAATATATAACATCGTTCAAGTGTTTTTTGAATATTTTGAACCAAAAATCTTACATAGATTTAGCCTTTAAGGTTAAAACCGTAATTAAAACAGGTTAGAGTTTGGGGGTTCCACCAAAAGAGATTACTGACATGTAATAATACCTGCAGGTAAGATAAATAATTCCTGGTACTGTTAATAGAAAAGCACTCCATACTGTTTGTGTACCGTCTTACAACAACAATTTGAAAACAAATCTTGATAAATTAGTCAACTCATGCCCACCTGAAAAGTATTCCACGTCATAGCATCTCCATATTGGGAAGGTGAATTGACTTCAGTCAAACCTGAAACAAGAGTTACAAACATGAGCATGTTATGCCACACATGGTCTTGTCACTGCACTTACTGTTTACTGTGCAAAGTTTCTGCTGAATTAGCTTTCTACGTAAGATCAGTTTACACAGGGTATACAGGAATCATGGAATTAAATTTAATACCTTTTAAGACCTTTTTTAAGACCCCTTCCATACATTTTAAGAGCTCATCGCCACTTCAAGTTTAAACCGTTACATCGGCGACACCTTACATATTGATTGTAAGATAGCACAACTAAACAGTCTTAGTTTGTGATAACTCCTTATCAATGCTACAATTCAGAAGGGTAGGAACAAAGCACAAGATAATTAATTGAGTGACTAACCCAATGCAAGGTTTATTAGAAAGAGAAACCAGAATTAGTCCAATAAACAAAACAATTGACAAAACTTATTGAAGAGGGAAAATAATCCTCTCCGAGCTAAAGGGCCAATGAGTTCACAAAGTATATTCAAAAGATGTATTTGTAACATCAACTCTTATAACTGTATGCAAACCATAGGTCTTTTGAGGTACACTTCTCATGACAAACACCTGACTGGTCAGACAGTTTACCTGTGATAACCATGGACTGCTTGACTTGATGCACCACAGCAGAGTGTGCACGAATATTCGATCTGTAATTATTATTCGAAAAAATAAAATACTATTCGAATTTTACTACGTTGCTTTGCTGGCCGTAAATGCAGTGAATCCATGATAAATCCCGAGCATTAACTCGCAGCTATAATTAAATGCACTGGGTGGCGCTGTGGAGCGTGTTGATTGTATTTGATCACATAATGTTGTCATCTGCCTCGTGAAGTTTTGAATTACTTGGATGAAAATTATTTTACAAAATGGAATTACTTTTAATCAAATTAATTAATGATACCGAGTTATTATAATATCACCACCACAATGAGAAATCACATGAAATCCAAATAGCAGTCGAATGAGGAAAGACAGCTGTCCATCACTGCATTCACGACAGGCAAACCCCGCTGTACCCGAGTGAGCTAGATGATAACTTAACTGATAGCAAAATGATTTTGAGACATATGCTTCCTTTAAGTTTCATCAAGGAAGACAGGTTCAATAACAGAAAACGCAAAGTGCTGTTAGAAACTTCGTTATCTGTCACTGTGTCCCTGCAATGTCTGTCAGCGGCAGCGCGTTTTCTACTCGAGCATGTGGATACTATTATTTCTCTCAACATGAAAGTGAAACAATATAAACAAGATAAATATTATGCTGACTCGAGTGTATACCTGCGTTCTGTACGATAAGTGGCGCGGTCTGTTTTATTCGCGTTTTTTTCGTTTGCACTGCTTTTGCTTAAATGCTTTTGTTCTTTATATTTTTTGATTACACAATGTTTAACGTTTTCAACTAAAAGAAAACCTTAAGATGTAACGTAAGCTTGTTGTGTATATTGCATTTCCCCATTAGTCAACGATGTTATTTAACAACCGTGCATAAAGGAACATGTGTGCTATCACGCAGCAGTGCGGTCCGTGAGCGCGGTAACAGATGACGTCATATCTAGCGGGATTCCATAAATAAACTACACAGCCCACTATTCGCCGACGCAATAATTAAATTCAGGCAAACTTTAGCATACAACCTCTTTGGACAAATATACATAACGAAAAGATGATACAAAATTTAATACCTTGGAAAATGGCATTTAAGACTTTTTAATACTTTTTAAGGGCCTTAATTTTCTCTAAATTGATTTATCAACTTTTAATACTTTTTAAGACCCCACGGACACCCTGTTACAAAATGACTTTTATGGAATGAATGGCCTGAGACAGCCCCCAAAAGCCAGTGCCACCCAAACAAAAGTCAGGTATACATTTGTTGATCATTAACATACTAAATATAAAATAAATTGAATGGTTTGAACTGGAATATGACATGCAGTTGCTCCCCACAAAAATATTTTTATGCAAATTCCTTTAATCAACATTAATAATCGCAAGAACTTTGCAGCTCTCGAGGCACTTCTGAAGACCCGTGTTGTTTCGTTCCATTGATTCCGGTCTAGTTGCATTTTGTTTAATTCAAATTGCAAATAGATCATGTAAAGAAACCAAGCAAAGAGTGCTCTCTTTATTTATTGCTAAAGCTGTTAATCGCTTAATTTCAGCATGAGTTAACAGAGTTTTGCACTCTCGAAAACTCCCGTACAATCAGTAAACCTGACTAAACTGCACAATGAATCTCTTATTTACATCGTATCAATACTTAGTTGGTTATAATGAGCAAGGTTTGAAATTGTGACCTTTTTGGTCGCATATGCTCTTTACATTTAGTCTGTGCAACCTCAAAATATATTTGGAAGCATTTATGTGAATGCAAATAATTCTTGTGGTGCAACCTGTTTTCTAGAGATGGCTTGGGCCCTAATAATCCTCAGGAATACAACAGAGCCTCTGCCCCTTTGGGGCTTAGGCTCTAAATATTGAATTGGGGGTGGGGGTTTATATGTATGTATCTCTGCAGGGAACTGATTCGAAAAGTGAAACTGAAAAGTTTCGATGGCATTTTCTTTTACTCTTATCTCTGTATAAAGTAGTATTTATAAGCGCAGCACTGATTTGTGTACAGCAGTACCCAAAGAAATGCTATATCCCCGCTGTTCCATAAGTGCCACCTACTGTTGGAGAGTGAATTTGCATTTTCCTTTAGTCCGTCTGCTGTTTTTGTTTTGTGCAGGTGTGACTTATGTAGCATAATTTAATAAATCTAAAGTCAGACCATTCTGTTTTTACTTTCAATCCTATAATTAAATGCCTACAGATATTTTTTTGTTTAAGACCAGTTGGGCCTGTTATAGAGCAAATAGGCCTAAACAACAATTACATATGCTTAATGAAAAAAAATTCAAATGGCTACAGATATTTTTTTGTTTAAGTCCAGTTTGGCCTGTTATGTAAGGAATAATTGACGATGGGCCATTGAATTATTGAAAAATAATGCACACCAGAGGTGGTAATACGGCCACGATGCTTACACCTGTGTGCATTATTTTTCAATAATTCAATGGCCCAGAGTAAATTATTCAGCTTATACTACACTTACAACACCCCAGAACATTGTTCAGATAATGTATTTCAAGACATTTGTCAGGTTTTGTGCTTAAAACGCTTGTGTGCAGGACTAATTTTTTACGCATCAAATCCCAAGCCTCCGTTGCTAATTCCAAAACTAAATTTTAGAGCTATTAACGGAGGCTTCAGCCACAGATAGAAGACTAATGCAGTTATTAGAGAGCGAGAGAGATAGAGTGTTCACCTGTGACACACACACACACACACACACTCATCACTGCGATCTTACACTATCACCAGCGTGTATGAATTACCTGCGTCTCTACTAATAGCAAAACTTTAAGTTTATCTGCTCCAAGAACAGAGCCGTTATTACATCGCTAGTGAAAAATGTCTTGTAGCTTTTAAGTTGTTAAACTATTTTAAAACTATGATAAAATCGTCAGAGCAGAGCTGACAACACGTTTCTGTGTGAGTGCGTGTCCGTACTGTATGTGTGCGTTTGAGAGGGAGAGAGAGCAGGAGAAAGAGATTATGTGCTGTCCGTACATAATAACATAAATAATAAAGTCGTTGTGGGTTTTTGTTCTTTTGCAGTTGTAAGCTGTAAGAACCTTTGAAATTACTGAAATCATTTGGTGAAGTGATATGGAACTGTAATGCGGTCAAAACAGTACGTTTCCCTGAAAATAATTGCACCTTAGAATGTTTGTAAACCAATCAGATTCAAGCATTCAACAGCCCCAAAGTATAAAGAGCAAATAAACAACAAATAAATATGCTTAAATAAAGAAAAAACAGGCAACCGGTATCAGAATCAGCCCATCTGCTTCTTAAAAACCCCCCGGAATCGGCCATGAAAAATCATGATCAAATGTGGAGTTGTTTTTAAATAAAAGAAATCTGTTTATAATATACTGTATATATAAATTGTAGTTGTGGTGCGTGCTCCTTCATTTTTGGTGGGTCCTATCAAGTAAAAAGTTTAATTTCGAGCCCTGTGAGAAAATTTGCATAAGTGTATAACTCAGTCAGTGAGCTTGTGCTGAACAAAGATCGTTTTGAGAGGGTTTCGTCTCTGGAGTGACTTTTCTGCACATCTCTAATTGGCCACAGTGTTCATGCACTTAACAGACTGTGCTAAACAGTGCAAAACACATTGTAATTAGTAACCTTGGATGCAATGGGACTAAATATACATATAATACTGTAATCGACACTTCACGATTAGTTAATTGGGGCAGCTGTACCAATGATTATTTTTCTGAGAAATTGTGCAGCCCTAATGTGTATTCTTTCTAAACATTTCTTAAAGGATTTCATAACACTGACAATTAAAAAAAAATCTTTTTTTCTTAAAAGAAAACCACTGAATCCAGGACAGGTCATTTTGACATTTTTATGCATTCATTTAGTTTTTTTTGCTGGATCATGCATTTTAGGGTTCAGTCCACCTACTTTTCACGCAATCCTTTATATGCCTCAATTCACAATCAATATAATATCAAGAGAATACATGGCATAGCATTTCAAGAGAATACAAATGTCGTCACAGATGTCTCACCCAGGGACATGAGCTCATCATCCAGAAGGCTGAAGCCCAGCTCCTGTGAAGATGGTGTCTGAGAGGGAAATTCAGAGAAAGACTGAGCTGAAAGGGATGTGTCCAGTCCTGTCAGGTCCAACAAAGCGGTACTGCTGCCTATGAACACCAAGAGTATCCAATCACACTTTAGAAAAAACCTATGAAATTATGCCCACATTAGTGCCGATTTTCAACCTGCTTTGAATTGTTACAATATCAGTAGTAAATGTTAATGAAAAAGGTTCATCCAGCAGACTTTTGACAGCTCTAGGACTTTTGTGAAAACAGATTATACTTTCGCATTTTTGTAGCCCCTACCACGGACAGTCGGATCAACAGAGGGTTATTAACAGAACATTTATTGTAAGAGTATTTTGAAAATTATATCATACTGTGTCTCTTTAAACAGCATTATAGTAAAAATGGAACACTATGGCAAGAGCTTTCTTATCTGTACGCAACGGCGTTTTGCTTCGGGGGGTTGGGCAGAACTGACAGAATGACAGTTTCTTTCAGTTTTTTTCCCTTCCGTTTGGCATAAAACAGTGTGTTCGCAGTCATCCAGTTTGAAATGTTGACTACAAACACTGAGGTTTTTCAGATTTTCCATTGCAGCGTTCTCTCCATATTTACCATTCTTTGCAGCCTTTAGCCACTGCCTATAACACACTGGACCTATCAACAGGGTTCCTACAGGTTTCTTCAAGTTAAATTCAAGTCTTTTTAAGACCTTTTTAAGACCATTTATATAAAAAATTAATACCTATTTCACGTCCCTACCAGCAAAGAAAAACAAAATCCTTCAACTTGTATTCATTTATTTTTCAAATGTGGAATGGGTAAAAGATAAGCCAAGCAGGTGTGAAAAATAAAAACATTTCAGTAGACCACAAGAAAGTTTGCCGAACAATGTTAAGTTGTGTTTTAACATTAGCTAGCTACTTATTCTATGCTGGGAATATGGGGAACTGAGAGACCCCTGAACAATAAACATCGAAAATAATAATAATAATCGTGGTTGACAAATGAAACTTTTGAGGAAAAATACAATACGGAGAAGTTACATACAGCAGTGTTAATTTTGACAGCAAATTTTTATTTAGTTTTAGTCTCAGTCTTTTGACTAAAAATATGACAAACTAATTTTAGTCATACTTTAGTCATCTGAATTGTTTTAGTTTTAGTCTAGTTTTAGTTGACGAAATACAATAAGATTTTAGTGATTTTAGATTTTAGTTTTTTTAGATTTTTGAAATCTACTGTAAACTAAATCTACAGTAGATTTAGTTGACTAAAATATAATGGGTTTAGGTAAATTGTAATGTGTTAATTTAGAATTTCTCTAAAATTTCCAAACCCATATACTCCCGGAGAAAACATATATTAACCTATTAATATGAATGATTTTTAAGTTTCAACAAGCAATACAGATACAGATTTAACTACTGTGACTTAAAAAAAATATCTTAAAATTAAATAAAACCACTTTTCCTAAAGTAAAACACAGTCTTCTTTTCAATGAATGATATGCATTCTTTATAACAACTTACAAATAATTGTCTGCTTGAAAGAATAAAGAATTATGTATGTATGAATTAAATTATTAATAATTAATCCTTATTAAAGCTATTAATAAACAGTAAATGCTTTTCTCTTTTTCTTTTGTTGCTTGATCAAAATGAATGACACAGACCGTATTATGTTTATTGCCACTGTCACTTTAAGACATCGGATCATGTCCAATGACATGCGGATACGATTGCACTGTTGCACACCCGATACAACTGTTTAAGACATAACCGACATAGTTTACATGAATACTCTCCAAACCGGACATTTAGACATAATGTTGTGTGTATTTGTCCATTCAGACACGAAAGAGAGCTCAGTGCAGTACCCGCGCGCTGTTTAGGTGTATATGTGCATGGCTCCACGCTTCGGGTTGGTGCGTGGTTGGTTTACATTTTTAACATTTTATGAGACCGCGGGGTAGATCAGCACGTTACAGTACAAATGTGTGCATCTACCACACACGCAGGACATCAGTTCTGACTGGATCGCTTCCCAGATCGACACTATCTAACATTTTCATCTAGTTTTTATTCGTTGACGAAAATGTCAATAGATTTTCGTCATAGTTTTTGTCATTCAAAACTAGGTTTTATTTAGGTAGCGTCTCGTTTTCGTCAGTGAAAAATGTCGTTGAAGAAAAGTTATTATTTTAGTCAATGAATGAACACTGACATACAACACAATTTTTAAGAC
Source organism: Gila orcuttii (assembly GCA_026230005.1). NCBI lineage: Eukaryota > Metazoa > Chordata > Actinopteri > Cypriniformes > Leuciscidae > Gila > Gila orcuttii. The sequence continues at coordinate 20,597,592 of JAPDVR010000011.1, forward strand.
CCAGACATCAAAATTCAAGACTTTTTAAAGACTTTTTAAGGTATTATTTCCAAATTCATAAATTCAATGCTTTTAAGGCTTTTTAAGACCCCGCGGGAACCCTGTATCAATGGATACCGAAAGTAGCCCGCTCCCATAAACCTTTACTCTTTGAATACTTGCACCAGTGAACAAAACAAGTTGACACTATTATGACAAAAGTTTACTAACAAGTATTTCCTACTAAAGAAAGGTAGTATTTGAATCTAGTCAAGCGTATACATAGCAGACTGATGGGAGTGGCCTTGGACGGCAACATACCAGTGCCGTGTTGCTTTTCTACCTATTTGGCAAACAGGAAGACAACAGCCTTTTTTCTTTGTTTTCTGTAGTCAGGTAGCACAGATTCCAAAACAATATTTTGCCTTTCTACTGCATAGGCAGCCAAGTTTTATTGAAAGCCAATTTTGCCAGCAGTGAAGTACCCTTTCAACAATCCTTTATGATTATTTCTATGAGGCTTATAATCTTTAGACATCACTGAGCTCACGGCTGGTGTCATTGCTGTACCTGGGAGTCTGGCTGTATTGACGGTGTCTCCATTCACCTCTTCCCCTTTCACTAGCTGCTTGTACAGATTGATCACCTGTGTTAAGCTGTCATTCGCCTGTAAGATCTCAGCTGCAGACAAACACATAAACAAAGACAGTGTCAGAAATTTACCCTATTCATCAACTCATAGGCTCTATTTGTGAAATTATTGATTTTGCCCTTCGACCTGTATGCCTCACCGAGAGCTTCATCGTTGTCCTCAGTATCACTGGCCAGTCTGAACAGAGTGGGTCTCATTTTCTCACAGCGTTGGTACAGATCCTACAACAACATAACAAAGACCATACAGAATTAAAAAAAATACAGATAAAAAAAAATGTCTTCGCTGCTCTGATAAGTGACAGTAGTTCTGAGTCCACCACTGCCATTTAAGGGGTGTGACAGGCTGTTTTGCTGACATGTGTATTACTGACCTTAATGAGCTCCTCATTGCTTTGTGAGCTGCTCTCTTTGCTGTAATCTCCCAGTAGTTGTGAAAGAAGCCCAACACTCTCCTTTACTTCCTGAATAGCATTCACCCTTTTCGACACCTTCTCCATACGCTTCTGATCCTGAAAACACACTGTATGCATTACACAGCAGATCCTCAGAGCTCATGCAAAAGCTCACAAAATAGGTACTGTGCAATAAAAAAGCAGCAACTACAGACACTCTTTCAACATTAAAAAAAAAATCCAATTGTCAAAAGTATACTTCCGTTTTTATGCATATTCTAGGGTATGAGTAAAGTGCGCGTGACTCAATTTCATCATCAGCCTAGTGTGCGCAGTCAGATGTCTAAACGTGCATACTCTGTACGCTCAGCTAACATATGTGCCTTGAGTTTTTTTGCACTAATTAGTTAGTTCACAAGGTAGCAACACTGCCCAGGCCTATTGTTTCGTAGTCAAAAAAGAAACCGATAAGACAGAAGAACAACAAACTTTTGGAGACAGCAACAACATTAGACACCTATATTGACGAATGCTTGAGTGAGGGGATTGAATGATACCTACAACTCTAGTTTAAAAGAATACAAAGACATTTTCATCGTTGATAACTTCCGGAGAGAAATAGCGTAGACACTGAGCGTAGACTGACTGAAACTTTCTTGTGCGCATTGGTCAAGCGCATCAAAACTTAAGTATACATTGAGCTTTAATCTATTACAATCTTTCAAGAAAGTGATTTTATAAAAATTTTTTCAAGAACAAAAATGACACGCTTAAATGTATGACAATTATTGTCATAATTTATTAACAATGATAATTCATTATTTTGAGTTAATTGGCAGTAGCAGTAAGTACAGCGAGGTAACCCCCCAATAACCAAAACAAGCAAGTACAACCCCCCCAATATTTATACCATGGTTAATGGAAACATAAATCAGGCTATTAATTAATTACATGTAGACATGTGCCGGTATTCGGTAATGCGATAAATCGCAGTAATGAATATGCACAATATTGTTATTGCGGGCACTTCAAAATACCGTGAAAAATAATAGATCCGAATTTAGATTTTTAGAACGCGCATTAGCTTATTTTCCATCAACCACTTAAAAAAACACTGTGTATATGCTGCGCACTCTGATGTAAACAATCCCCACATGTATAAGCAGCATAATAGTCTAATGTAAACAATCCTCACATGGAGAAAAAACATGGCGGAAGGAGGAACGCTGCCGACGATTTATCCCCCTTCTAAAAGACAGGGGTGCCAAAACTCACGCAATCGACACTTTTCACACGCCCTCACGCCACACATCCATTTTTTCACGCAGAGAAAAATTGGGGAGCAAAGAGGACACTGACACCGACAGACTAGACAGAGCAGGTTACCTTTGATATGAAAAAAATTAGTAACATTAGTAACATCTGTTACTTTTTAGTTAAAGATACAGTACAATTTACCGAAAGGTATATATGCCTCATACATAATATCGATCAATCAGTGTTTTTCAACCACGGAAAGAGGTCAATAAAACTGCAGGAGAACAATATTGTCACAGAACGTTACATTTACCTCAGGAAAGACATTTAATGACCAGCACGTTAGTTGACCGGCACATGCCTAATACAAATACACATCTGCTCACCTCCTGAACCATTTCTTTGATGAGTTTGTTTGCTGCCCGCAGGTCCTCAGGGTGAGAGCTATTCAGAAGACGGGACAACATCTATTGAATCGGAGGAAGAAAGTACAGGACAGAGAAAAAAAAAACATTAAGAGAAAATGCACCTGGACTTATCTTAAAATACTTCACTGGCTTATAGTTTAAAAACATCTTAGCAATAGTTTTTTGCATGTCACATATGTCAGGTTGAACTCCTGAATCCTTCTTAGGTTTCAATCACAGTAGAACATGAATCATCAATTTAAACTGCATTAGTGCATCTCAACTACCTTTGATTTCTCCTCATCCTCAAAGATGGCGTTCTTGGGCCTAGGAGGTGGAGGAGGACAGGGCTTGTCATCAGGAAGATCTGGATCCTGCTTAATAATACCTGGAAAGAGATGCAGATCAGTTACATAAACAATGTAGCCTATGTATTAACCACAACATCAACACTGCAAGTCCCACAAGAGAGTGTTATTGTTTTACATATATACACGTTCCCTTACCGTTACTTTTAACAGCACTCATGAAAATACAAATGTCAATATGTCCATTGAACATACAAATATCAGCTGTGAGACATAGCTAAATATGTACGTCAATTATGAGAAATCAGGACCCTGCACATCAGGTTACCTTGTTTCTTAAGCATCTGATAAGCATCCGAAATCTTTGTCTCTTCTGGTAAACTCACAGTCCAGCTGTACATCATTTCTAAAACTTTTTTCTTCACTGGTTCTGGGGCTCGAGAACCAAGATACTGTAACAGAAATAGGGTACAGGGACAGTTATTGACAAATGCTTTAGGGGCTAGTGTTTGTATGTGCAATCCAACAAATTAGCATAACTGATTAGTTATGTTAATTAGAATCACATTTAAGAAATATTCTGCATTTGTGACAGATTGTAGCTGCATTGTCTCTGTTTTTTTCTCCTTTAGCATTGGTCCTACAAGACGCTGTTGGTGATTGGACCAAAAAAGAGATCCGGACTATACATTTCCCAGAATTCCTCTGGAGGGAGCTCACTAGTGCCTTATTTATTTTGTAGGCCAAAAGGCCTCCACTTTTTCTCCTGTTTATTGGATAGATAAGGAGGTAGGTTATGTCATTGTATGTTTGTTTCTTTTATTTTGATTCATAGGGAAGTTAGTTTTCTTGTGGGGAAGTTAGTTTCTGTTTGTTTACTGTTTTAGCCATTAGCTCACCCCTGAAGTTTTTTTGCTTCCAAACTGTTTGGTTATTGTTTCTTTGGTTGTTTTGTTTAAGAAATTGAGTTGTTAATATCATGAATGTAAATATCACGAGTAAATATGAATAATTTGCTTGTCATTTATGATACACCCTGTCCTAGACCAGGGACCGTAACATCAGACATATCACCCTCTTGCTCTAGTGCTTTCGCTTTGGATCTCATGGTTTTTCCAGTTCTTTGAGTTCCTCATGCAATATATTCAGGTTTGAACAAATAAGGATGTACAATAAATGCATACATTTGTCATCGTTGGATGTAGTGATGTATGCAGATTAGGGGGGAAAACAACTCTCTGACAAATTACCTGGGGTTTGTACCACAAATCCAGTGTAGGTGGCTTGTCAGGTAATCTTAACATTAGTTTACACCACCTCTGGATTTTATGTACTAAAAATGTGGGTCAGCTTTTTAAAAAAAAAAAAAATTACTTTTAATTCAGTTTTAAACATCTGTTATACGAAATAGCTTATTCAGGTCAGTACTAAAAAACAACATGCAATTTTTATGATCCCTCTTATTTTGTTAAAATGATTAACATTTTACAGATCCTGCAAGGTGTATGTAAACTTACAACTGCACATAAACATTTTTAATTGAAGCAGCACAAGTTATAGTTGTGGACCTATATTAATACACACACTCATTATAAGGTGCTTTCCTTGCCATTAATGCTTGGATAATGTCTCCCTCTCCTTGATTAAAAATAATGGATAGTGCAGTTGGCTGCGATATACTTAAACCTACAAACATCCGTTGCCATGATTTTTGTAATGACTTATAACGAGAGGAAAAAATTCCGTTTAGTCGCATAACATCTGTTAATGAAAGCGGCGTCATTACGCAATAGTTTTTTTTGATCGACATTAAGAAAATATCGCAAAAGTTTTGCACAAATCTGTAATAGAAACCTGACTATTACAGGTTGTATTATATTGTAATACTGCGATACTGACAAGCCAGCCGTGGAGGAACACAAGCAAACGCGATATATTCGTGTTTTCTTCTTTTCATGTTTTACACTTCATGCATGTGTTAATACTGTATCCTTTATTTTTGCTTTTTTTTGGCACCAAAAATGAAAAATGTATAGGCCAAATAACTTTAGCTGTCAAATTACAGAACTGCTTAATACAGATTGTTTATCAGTGCTGTTGTCCATGCTCAGATTCCATCTCGCAGTGGTTAAGGATTCACAGCGTTATGCATTAGTGAAGAAACAAAATGAAAAAAGTTAAATGTTATGATTTTTTTTGTGTGATTACACTAACATTCTTTGCGTGAATTCAAACTATGCAACATTGCTCATTTGAGAGACCAAACAAACCTTAGGGGAAACCACTTTGATGAGCTCGTTTAGGAAACGGAACTTCCCCACCTCATTATGGAACCTTTTCCCACAGTTCTTCACACAGGTTTCTAGAACCTTAGGACACAAACACACAGTGACAAACATTTGAATCATTTCTAATAGAATAATAATGTAGATAGATCATCTCTCAATATCAGCTGTATGATTCATTCAGAACATTTACACCCTGAATCAATGAAACTGTCAACAAAACTCTCAGTAACATTTGAATTATGACAAATTTGTAGATGAGCCAATGATGTGATGCTCCCGCCTGTTGATGGGAGATCCCATCAATTAATTAATTAAAAAAAAAAAAACCTTGCAAAGGACGCTACTGCTGTTTGTCAAGGTCAATAAATCTCTTAAAATATCAGATAATTGGATCTTTTTATGACAGGGCAAGGTTATAAATGTCGTGTAATGTCGTGCATGGACGCTGCGCTTTCTCCCCTGAGGCAACATGGAGTGCGCATGCTGAATTATCTCGATGTCTCAGTCGAAGACCGAATTACTGGCGCACGGATCTGTGATACTCGGCCATTTGGAAGATCTGGGTCTCAAGATCAATTTTTACAAGAGCAAACTGTCACCCAGCAAAAATGTAATCTTTTTGGGCACAGTTATCGACTCAGTTACAATGAGAGCGCTGCTTACACCAGAGCGCGCACTCTCTATACAACAGCTGGTAGCCTCCTTCAGGGTAGGTGCGCGCACGCCCCTCAGGAAGTTTCAGAGGCTCCTCAGTCTCATGGCCGCCGCATCGTCAGTACTCCAACTGGAGTTACTGCATATGCGCCCCCTTCAGCACTGGCTAAAGCGCCGTGTGCCAGCCCATGCATGGCGGTCAGGCCACATGCACATCATGGTAAACCAGCGCAGGCCTGCCTCAGGCTTCTGGCTGAACCCGGAGAAGAGCTTACATATCAACTGCCTAGAAATGATAGCAGTTTGGTTAGCTCTGAATATTTTTCTGCCAGACCTCAAGGGACACCACGTCTTGGTCCGCATGGACAACATGTCAGAGGTGTCCTATATAAATCGCCAGGGCGGCCTCAGATCGGGCACCCTGTATGCCATGGCCAGAGAGCTCCTCCTTTGGGCCCCCTCTGGAAAACCCAAGCGTGGTTTCCGGAGCTGGCACAGATGACGAACACTGTCCCCTGGCCAGTGCCAATGAGGAGGGACCTCCTCTCACAGGCGAACGGGACGATCTGGCACACTTGACTTATGGGCCTTCCATGTATGGCCCCTGAACGGGTATCCGGGGTCCTCCCGGAAAGGGTCTTAAATACCATCACTGAGGCTAGAGCGCCGTCTACGAGACGCTTTTATGGTCTAAAGTGGTCAGTATTCACTGGCTGGTGTTCAGCCAGACGTTTTGAGCCCCACTCATGTGAAGTTTCGGTGGTGCTCTCCTTCTTACAAGAGCTTTTGGATGCGGGTCGCTCTCCATCCATGCTCAAAGTATACGTGGCAGCCATAGCAGCCCACCGTGCTCCTGTGGCTGGCCGGTCATTGGGGAGAAACAACCTTATCGTTTGTTTTCTTAAAGGTGCCAGGAGGTTAAACCCTCCCAGGCCTCCTACTATACCGGCGTGGGATCTTTCCACGGTTCTTGGCGCCCTGAAGGGCCCCCCGTTTGAACCACTACAGTCGGTTGATCTTAAGCCTCTTTTGCTGAAGACTGCTCTGCTGCTGGCTTTGGCATCAGTCAAGCGAGTGGGGGATTTACAGGCGCTCTCTGTGAGACCCTCCAGCCTGGAGTTTGGGATAAATGACTCTAGAGTCATTCTCAAGCCAAGGCATGGTTACGTACCTAAGGTGCTCTCAACTCCATTCAGAGCTCAGGTTATTACTTTATTAGCACTTCACCCTCAGAGAATGATGGGGAGTCTAATCTACTTTGTTCTGTTAGGGCTCTAAAAATATACTTAGAGCGTTCTACGAGGTTTAGGAAGTCAGAACAGCTTTTTGTTTGCTTCGGTGGCCGCACCAAAGGGGTTCCGGTCACGAAGCAGAGGTTATCCAGATGGATAGTGGACGCCATCTCGCTGGCATACGCCTCTGTGGGCCAGGATTGTCCCATAGGCGCCAAAGCCCATTCCACAAGGGGCATGGCCTCCTCTTGGGCTTGGTCCAGTGGTGTTCCAATTCAAGACATTTGTGCGGCGGCCGGCTGGTCTTCGCCGTCCATGTTTGTCAGATTTTATAATCTAGAGGTACCGTGCCTGCATGATATCCTCTCTGTATGATATTTGACCCGACAGTGTCTGGTTTTTATCTGTCTAGTATGTTACTGTCCATAAGCACAAGTTGTTCTAGGACTATTATGAGCCCAGTTTATTCATACGCCCGACTCTGTCTGGTTAGTGTACTATGCTGGGAAAAAGCTTATTGGCTTGTTCTGTTGAGCCTCGGGTTTCCCTAGGCTCCAGTTTATTCAGCCAGTTGCTAATGTGCGGCGTTTTATATTGCATCCCCACTGCGTATTTGCTACGCAATACGAAGTGACCATTCTCGAAAGGGAAAATACTCGATTACTAATGTAACCTCGGTTCACTGAGAGTAGGGAACGACTATTGCGTAGCCTGCTGCACTATTGCACTCTGACATGTGTGTCGCTTCAGTCGATTTAAACCTGATATATTGGCCGAAATGAGCGATATTTATAGGCTGAGGCCACACCCATTTAGGCGTGCTCTGACGTACTCCGCGCCAAGTCAGTTGATTGGTTCGTGCGTCTGAGGCGCTCGGCCATTGGATGTGCAGTTGCCGCAGCACAGCCAATGAGCAAGCTAGACGCTCTGCTGTGTTTTGCTGCACTGCGTTTTAAATTATTGCTTCAATATTTCGAGGAAAAGGAGTTTCCCCACTGCGTATTTGCTACGCAATACTGGTTCCCTACTCTCAGGGAACCGAGGTTACGTTAGTAAATCTATTTTTGCTAAAAACTCTAAAACTATATTTAGTTTAGCTTTAAAATGTCTTTGAAAGTAATAACTGATTAAAAAGGTTTATCATGGGGTTGAAACATCACAAACTAATAAAAATGCTTTAGGGAAAAAGGATTCTGACAAAAAGAACATGATGGTGAAACTTCTCTTAATATTAAAAACATGATGGTTAGAATAAATTAGGGATGTCCCGATCCGATACTCAGTATCGGTATCGGCTCCGATACTGCCATTCTTGGCCGGATCGGGTATCGGTCAGACGAGACCGATCCAAATCCGATATTGTGCGTTTACTATTCTATGTTAAGCCCCACAAAAGCATTATAAAGCACCATAAAGTTTTCGTGCACTATATTATAAGTGTTCTGAAGCCATACTATAGTATAATGTGAGTGAAATTAATATTTAAGTCATTAAATTCAAGTTCACGTAAACTTTTCCCTCCGCTGCGGCTGTCAGTCATTCTCCATTCAGCGTTCAAACAGCGCGTCGCGTTCGGTTACGACAGTCAACGATGAAACTCTCTCCAAAATGATTCAATGTTAATATTATTATACTTGATCTGTAGATAAAGCTATATGGTTTCGCATAAAATTACTTGCTGGACTGTATTGCTGTAGCTACCTTAATCATGTTCGTTTCTACCGTGAGTCTGTTAGATCACAACACTGGAGAGCACTATAATTGTTCTTCACGCGCACAGTAACTGAAATTTAAAACTGTTAAAAGAAAAGGCTCAAACTATTGCATAGATAGATACTGTATAATACGCTATGCATCGATATGTCTTTCCTTTGTGCTTTGAACTTTTCTCGAAGAGCTGCGCGCTGTGACTCCGTGTTGCTTCAAGCGCATCATTCTGCGCTCGGGAAGCGCATAAGCGCTTTGTGCCGCACTGTAGGCTATTGGAGTCTTTCATAATCATATCATAATACTTTTGCACAATGGAAGATTATTAATAGCCTTTTTTGTTCTGTCCTATCTATCATATGTTGCTGTCTCATTAAACAGCTGTGCTATACATTTAAAATATGACTTAATTTTATAGTAGACTGTATATAAAATAATTGATCTTTTTGATTTTTGTTATCTTGTTTTTCATGAATGTATTTTACAACAATACAAAGAGCAATGTGTAACGTTTTACCAGATTTAGTGCTACACTTAACCTTCTGGGGTCGGCAAACGCGTCGGCGCGTTTTGCTCGATTTTTTTCACATAGCAGCAAAATAGACTTAAAATACTTTTTTATGTGTCCACTTACAATCGAAATAAAACATTGTGCTTTTGTAAAATAAAGAAAATAAAGAGGGTGTGCTTTCTGCCTCTCTGTCTCCGTTAACTTTTTTTCTGGAGCACGTCTCTAAACTTAAACAAAGCTCAGCGAATACTATTCACCCAGACATGAGCAATATATCTATATAATATAAATTATAATCATTTAAGTTTGTACTTTTAAAATATCTAATTCAAAACTAATAAAAAATATTGGTCCCACTTTACATTAAGTGGCTTTAAGTACTATGTACTTACATCTAAAAATAAGTACAATGTACTTATTGTGTTCTGGTTGTATTGTAAAACACTTTTGCTTCTATTGAGATGTGATACTGGTAAGGTTAGGGTCAGGTGTGGTGGTATGGGTAGGTTTAAGGGTGGGTTAAGGTGTAAGGGTTGGGTCAACTGTGTAATTACAGATGTAATTACATAAATGAATTACAGCTGTAATTACATGCAAGTATTTTCAAAATATAAGTACAATGTAATAACATGTATGTACACAATAAGTCCATTGTATCAAATTATTAATTTCAATGTAAGTACATAGTACTTAATGTCTCTTATTTGTTCCCCACTAAATAATGTTTTTTTTCACTAAATGTTCAGATTTTATACAATTATTGGGCACTTGTGATTTTTCTAGACTAAATTTTACTGCTTAGTTATCCACTAATCTAGTTTATAATAGAATTTTTGTCATAGATTATGATCATATTTTTTTTTATTTGTTTTTCTTTATAATGAAGTTGTCTGTATTAAGTAGATTGTGTTTAACACACAAAAGAGTGATTATCAGTTCAACACAGAGTTATAGAAATTCTACTTGATTTAAAAAAAAAAACTGCGCTGGTATCGGATCGTTTCGGTATCGGTCGATACTCAAAATTTTTGGTATCGGATCGGTTCAGAAAAAATTGTATCGGGGCATCCCTAGAATAAATGGAACATTTCTGAAGGATTCAGTGGAAAGATTAATTTATTGTTCTAGTCATTATGAATCTAGAGTTATTATGAAAAAAATTAAATGAGCCTATAATAGCGCCACCTCGTGGTTGACTCAATAAATGAAACAGCATCATCAAGCTGAACTTGCTAAATTTCATAATGATCAGTCATTCACAATGCAAGTTATTAACTGCTGAAACTTGATTGGCTCCTGGCGGGCATTTCTGTTTGTAATATAAATTTTTCATGGCTTTGTTACCACTTGCCCTTAAGAAGATACGTGTCAAATTTAATATCTCCTTGATCAAACGGTTGTTGATTTTTGAATTTTTATTTTTAGCACAGAATTGGACAAAAATTTGCGTGCATCCTCACAATATCCTGTTGTCTACGTGTTCAAGTTTTTTTTATTAAATTTAGACCTTACGTTCAGCAAATCAATTAGTCAAAATGTGCGATTCAATTGGCTTGTATCTTTGCAATACATTGATAAATCAAAATTCAGCAGCAAATAAGCAAAAAATAAAGTAAAAAATAAAATAGGGTTTCAGCATATTCGGACACACCCTGAATGCCAATCTTACCATGAGTGCCTGCATGGCCTCCCACTCCTGAGGGGACTGAATCTTGTGAGCAAGAAGCCTGGTGGCCAACTGTGGACTACACACACAATGCACAATAAAAAGAACAATCTGTAAAACAGGACCCTTGAACATGTTGAATTATTACAACAAAAATAAGATATGTTATCCTAATACATTTTATTTTTATGATCCTATTCAAGTTTGAGCGTATGTGTTTTCCTTAGGTCTCTTCTTTCAGAGGTCTGTCACACACATTGATAAAAAAATGGCAGAAGGGACAGACTACTGTCATGTGAAGCTCACTGAATTAAGGACAGGTGTAACTTTACCCTGTGATTTTGTGTTTCTGCCTTTGGTACTGTTATATGACCATGCACAGCCACAATGACAAAAATAATCACATTCAGTATAAACACAAAAGGTCCTACTTCTACGTTCTCATTTTATGAGTCGTTTAAATTTAAGTAAACCCAACAAGTATCATATCTATCCTCATGTATAATAATCAGTGCTCAAACAACATATGGTTTTGCATCACTGAAGAAAAATTAAATTCTTGTCATTTCTTCAGAAGAGTAATGAGAGCTCACTCAACTTCCACTAACAGGCCAGAAGATGATTTTTAGTCATTAAACCAATATCTCTGCAAGGTATAGAGTACTGCAGGAATGACGTCAAAACCCGAAAGACTAAATCAACAATGCTTCCCTCGAGATTTTCTTTTGGGGGTTTTATAACATGGTTTTTCAATTTATGAGTAAAATAAGGAATATAAACTGTGGTAAACATAACTTCACAATACTTGCAAATTTTGCTCTACAATGTAAATTACACACACCCAAGACTTGACATTAACACCCACTAACCTGCCAAATACGGGTGGATTTCAGCAGTGGCGTGTAACACAGTCACTCCCACTAATCACTTTGGCGGGCTGAATTTTTAAATAAAGTTATATAAATTTATCAGACACGGGTTTCCAACGGAAGCACCACGCTTTAACTATTTACATGCGTGCAGCCAGGTTACTTGTTTCTTCCAGCATCTCAGAGTCGCTCCATTCACAGTAAATGCTGCTCCACATGAACTCAGTCTCGGCATGTGGTGTTTGTTTGGATTTTCAAAAAAAAATGCATTTGGGAATGCATATAAAGTCGCTTTGTTTCAAAGCAAAGTGTTGCACTGTTATAATTTACATGAGTGGAGCGTGTATCAGCAGCTCGGTTAAACTCCATTTCTGCATATACTGTACGTTTGGGTTGCAAATAAAGGTATGATCTTGAAACAAGTCAAGTCAGGTCAAGTCAAATATATTTATATAGCGCTTTTCACAATACAGATTGTAACAATGTTACAATGTAAACAATGTTTGTTTATTACTGGAAAAAATACATCCAATCAATGGTATGATTGGTTAATTAATTTGAATATCCCCAACTGAGCAAGCCAAAGGCAACAGTGGCAAGGAACCGAAAAACTCCATCCAGTGACCTAATGGTGTCCTAACACCCCATCAGATGACCCAATGGAGAAAAAAAACCTTGGGAGAACCCAGGCTCAGTCGGGGGCCAGTTCTCCTCTGGCGTTTATGAACTAGAGGCCGAATTTACAGTAACTGTAAGATAAAAAATGTATATGAATGCCTGGCTAAATAGATGCATCTTCAGTCTAGTTTTAAACTGGGAGATCGAGTCTGAGCTACGAACAATATCAGGAAGGCTATTCCAGAGCTTCGGAGCTAAATGTGAAAATGCTCTGCCTCCTTTGGTGGATCTGGATATCCTAGGAATGACCAGAAGCCTCGAATTTAGTGATCTTAAAGAGTGCGATGGATTGTAAGGCGATATAAGATCCGTTAAATAGACTGGAGCTAAACCATTTAGAGCTTTATAAGTCAAAAGCAATACCTTGTATTTAATACGGAACTTTATAGGTTGCATGGAACTTCATTCCATGCAAGTTCGTTATGCAACCAATGAAGTGATGATAAAATCGGTGTTATATGATCATATTTTCTTGATCTAGTAAGAACTCTAGCGGCTGCATTTTGGACTAACTGTAGCTTGTTTATTGAAGATGCAGGACAACCAGCTAATAAAGCATTACAGTAATCTAGTCTCGAGGTCATGAATGCATGAACTAACTTTTCTGCATCAGAGACTGATAGCATATTACGTAGCTTAGCAATGTTTCTAAGGTGGAAAAAGGCAGTTTTTGTAACATATGAAATATGCTTTTCAAAAGACAGGTTGCAGTCTAATGTAACACCCAGGTCTTTTACTGTAGCGAATAAAGTAACAGGGCATCCTACTATGTTAAAGTCGTGCTGTGAAAGGTTTTGTGAACGGTTTTTAGAACCGATAAGTATTACGTCTGTCTTGTCTGGATTTAATAAAAGAAAATTATGCGTCATCCAATCTTTTATATCTTTAACACAATCTGTCAATTTGGATAATTTCGCGTATTCATCTGGCTGTGATGAAATATATATTTGAGTGTCATCAGCATAACAATGGAAACTAATTTCATGTTTCCTTAGAATATTACCAAGTGGCAGCATATATATTGAGAATAATAAAGGGCCTAACACAGATCCCTGCGGCACTCCGTAGTTTGCCGAAGTTATAATCGATTTTTCTCCATTTAAGTAGACGAAATGGTAGCGGTCAGATAAGTATGACCTGAACCAGCTTAATGCTTGTCCTTGAACACATGATCTTGTTCAAGAAATGACAGTGGCTGTAGCATTTCTATCGTAAAGAAGTGGCAAAATATTAAAAGCTTAACTGGACATTTGAATTAAATGTTGTTTGGCCAATATTAAAGGTCCCATATTGTACACCTTTATGGAGTTTTATTTTAGGTTTTGATGTCCTTAAGAATATTTGCGGTATAAGTACCAAAAACCATCTCAATATATTTTTACAGCTCCTTTCTCAGGAGCACTGCTAAGAACAGGTCGATTTTGGCCTGCCTAATTAATATTCATGAGCATCTCTTCTGATTGCCCAGTTGTTTTCTGAGTGACCCACGGCCAAGCCAACCACAGGTAACTAGGGTCATGTATGCTGTAGCCTGCTGTGGCTTTGTGATGCTCACTCACAAGTAAGGTACATAAAACACCTGTAATGATGGACATTGCTGAGGGAAATGTTATCCGGCCTTATATGTTCGAGCCGGACTCAGACCCCGAATCGGCGACGACAGGAGACAACCAACCACCTCCTCAAACACGCTGATAAGGATGTTTCAGAATGGTAATTAATTTTGTTTAGTTTTTTTACTTTCGGCATTATTGTAAGAGTATTATAATTACCATTACATCAATGCTGCATGCAGATTTAACGTTAACGCTAATTTAAACTGTCTGTAAACAAACTCTGACTTTTGAAATAACGTTAATATAATAACGTTATATAACGTTTCCCATGCAAGTTCGTTAAGTTACACTAAACGCTACTTTCTGTTAGCAAAACAAAAGAGACAGAGACTGAGTGAACTCAATCTCACCATCTTTAACTCAATAAAAACAACAGGGCCGGTGTCTGTAACCTAGAATATCTGTTGGAAAACAAGAAAAAATACATTGTTCGTTTTCCTATCAAAGCTTGTGACAACCATAGACTGTACAAAACAACACGCCAGCATCAACTTAGCAACAAGTTCAGATTATGCTGGCTTCATAATGCAACATAAAATGTGTTAGGAGTTTATTTACGGGTTGCGTATTTGAGGTCGGACCGAACAATATAGGGACTGCAGCATCTTTGATGAGTAACGTTAGCTTCTTTGAAAAATCGGCATTGAACTGTGCCTGATTGACGAAGCAGTCTCTTGTGAAATGTGCAGAACAGACGGTTAAGGTCGAACTAAATTGCTGTGGTATTTCTGAATAAATAAACATTAGCCACTGGTCTCTTATATTAATGTTGTTTGGAAGTCTGTGCAATGATGGTGGGCACTGCTCGGGGTGGTGACTGAAGGCGGTGACAGTAGTTCTGACGTCGGAAGTATTTTTACGGAAGTCATAACGGCTTGTGAAAAGGCACAGCTACTTTATGCAGGCTGTGTGCATTTGTCTGTGGATTGACTGTTGTGTAACTTATATGGTAGTTACATAGTCCCTAGACCTCTGTTATCATGAAAAAAGCCAGGAAATTTCAGTTTTGACAATATGGGACCTTTAAAGGGATAGACTACACCAGCTACACTGGTGCCGAAACCCGGGAAGAGGGAGGAACGCGCTGTCAGAGAGTCCTCGCCACTGTCGGGAATCCGCGGTGCCATCGAGCATGGTGTGCGAGTCACTAGGCCTGTCACGATAACAAATTTTGCTGGACGATAAATTGTCCAAGAAATTATTGCGATAAACGATAATATTGTCGATCTGAGACCATTTACATCTAATATAATGATAATGGCATAATAATGCAGGTATTAAATAAATAAATTTATTCCTTAAATAATTCCTAAAAAGCTGACAGTTCTTCGCGATCTCACACATCTATTATCAATGAAGCTGACTGCACAATTAATCTTTCATAATATCCACACTTTGTTTGTTATAATTAGAGGATTTGCCAGCATACAGAATTCAGCACTGAACAAAAAGTCCGTTTTGAGCGGTGAGGAGAGTCTATCTTAAATGCTTCTGATTGGCCATTGCGTTCAAGAAATCAACACGTATATCTGTGATTGGCTATATCGCTCAACGCTGCAAAACTCTGGCCTGTAAATCGTTTCTATATTGTTTTAGTTGTTCTTGTAGAATAAAAATCTATTAGTTTTTATATGTTTTATTAATAGATATTTCTAGTTTGCGGGAGTCCCGCGAATCGTTTTAGTCTCCCGCAACCCGCACACACAGAGTGAGTGCATTACCGCCTGCGCTCGCACTCGGCCATCAAATCTAGTGCCGCGCCGCACTCTATTGCATTGGGAGTGCACGTCTCTAGATCAAGGGCCCGGCCCGGGTCAAGTTCGGGCTCGGGAAGATAATCTAAGCACTAGTTCACGCTAAGGAACCGAGAGTTGTCATCCAGTCTTTTTGGTAGAGAGAGAGAGAGACGAGGAAAACAAACAGGCATGCAAATGGAAATTATCGCCGCCGCTCGCCGTGGGTCGGAGCCTGCTACCGTCCGCCGTAGGAAGGGGAGGAGCAGGGAGTGAGGGACTCCTGCCGTCTGCCCAAAGAGCCGTCGCCATCCACCGGGCAGCGGAGGAGTGCCGAGCCGTCCACCGAGAGTTACCCAGCACAGGGAGGAGATCGCCCAGCTGGTGGGGGACCAGATGGCAGCTCGTTGTGGGAACCGGACCAAGTTTTTTTGTTTTTTCCTCTCTCGGATCTGTCGCTCCTCATGCTTCCGTCTCCGTTTCCCGGAGGAGCAGAAGCATAAAGGAGGAGCGACGACGTTGATGATCGAGAGAGGAAAAGGCCTGATTTTATGTTGTGTTTTATTTTGGGTAGCCAGCAGTTGTCAGCGAGGGGCTGCTGGCGGTTCTTTTTGGTTTGTTTGTTTTATTTTAAATAAAGTCTTTAAACGGTTCCCGCCTCCTTCTTCCCTGAACTTTGCTACAATGGATTTTAAGATTTGAAGGCTATTGTTCAATTAGGCCTATTTTTATTACCACAAAAAGTTATCCGATTAAGTCAAGTCAATGAAGTCAGGTAATGAATAGCGCTTTTTACAATACAGATTGTTTCAAAGCAGATTTACAGTGATAACAGGAAATTAATGCAACAACAATTGTTTTGGCTGTACAGCAGATCTAGAAGAAAATCATTGTCTCTAGCTTAATTAAGTTATTAATTTGTTAATTTCCGTTGTAAAAATCATTAGTTATTAACTTAGGGGCCGCTTACACAACACTGTTTTCAACTGTATGTGCGCGGGCATGTAGTCTTTCTTTACAAAGTGACTTTGCCAATTACTAAAAAAGTAAAAAATAACAGATAATATAGTAATTGATTATAATAATAGTAAACTGATTACTTGATTTTGCATTTTGTGACTCAGTCGATTAAAATACTATTTTTCCAGTCATATATTTCATCATTGAAGATTTCTTAAAGGTGCATTGTGTAATATTTCTGAGGATCTATTGACAGAAATGCAATATAAGATCCATAACTATGTTTTCAGTGGTGTATAAAGACCTTGCATAATGAACCGTTATATTTTTATTACCTTAGAATGAGACATTTATATCTCAATAACCGCGGGCACCCCCTTCTATGGAGGTCGACATATTGTGTCATCATGTTTCTACCATAGCCGACAGCGAACAAACAGCGCTACAGAGCGCGTTTCGTCACTACCTTGAAAAAGAAGTTTTCAGTGGTGTATAAAGACCTTACTTAATGAACCGTTATATTTGTATCACCTTAGAATGAGCAGTTTCTATCTACATACACCGTGGATCCCCTTACATTGAAATGTGCCGACAAGTTTCTACAGTAGCCCTAAACGGACAAACGCATTTCGTTACTATGTTGCTCTTCGTGCAAAGAAAGCAAGCTTTGTTCAGCGAATAAAACACTGATACAATGATGAACAAGTAACAATAATATTTGCAATAACATATAGTTTTACTGAATAATTAAGTA
The DNA here is from genome assembly GCA_026230005.1 of Gila orcuttii. NCBI lineage: Eukaryota > Metazoa > Chordata > Actinopteri > Cypriniformes > Leuciscidae > Gila > Gila orcuttii. Next base: position 20,615,257 of record JAPDVR010000011.1, read on the forward strand.
AACATAATTTCTTAATTTATCCTAGTAAAGAAACCTCATTGCTGAACTGGCTACTCTCTGCTGTCTCAGACGATGACATATTTTCCTGTCGGCCACCGTAACTTTTGTTGGTTGCAATTCGTAACCTCATCACTAGATGACACTAAAAATCACACACTGCACCTTTAAAAACAGTGTTTAAAATACGGTCTCGTTCTCGTGTGTCGTCTCGTGGGATAAGTGTATCGTTGCACCCCTATTAAAAAGTAATTTCTCCAACAACAAAACTGTGGCCAGAGAAAATGCTGAGTGGCTAGTAATCTCAAGTGCTGTACACAACTATATCGAAAACACAAATTTTGAAGCTGCCATTTCTTTTTGAAAAAAAAATCTTTCTAATAAGTAGGCTAACTAAATAAGAATGTTTGGGCTGTGAGTGTGTGCAGTTTACGTTGTAGAAGAAAACATACAAATATGTCAAGTTATGTTTACCACAGGCCTTATTTTACTCATACATTGAAAAACCCCATTACAAAACCCCATAGGAAAATCTTAAAGGGAACCAGTGGCGAATTAGTCTTCCCAGTTTGACATCATCCCTGCAGCACTCTATTGAGCTACTGCTTAAGGCTTACAATGACTGAAAACAGGCTAGTAAGATATCAACATTACACCCCTGAGGGTGGACCTTGGTTTATGAATTGTTCAACAATACACATTCATAAATTTGTGAGCACTTTTAACCTGCTAAATACATGTACAGGAATGTCTCTGGGAACATTCACAAAGAATGTGTTTTGCATTTAGAAATGTGAGATGCAAAGACGCGTCTACCACGTTTACATTAAAAAGGAATGTAAATCAGTACAGTAAAATGCAAAAACACATTCCGTGTGAAAGGATCCTTACTGTGCACATTTAAGAGATACATTTAAGTTTAAAAATGATTGAATTGTTGACGCACCCTTCAGGTTCATTGCTGAGCTGGTCACAGAAAAGTTGAATACTCTCCCAGTCAGTTTCTCGATTTAAAGGGTTGGTCGCTTTGTCTACAGGTGACAGAACAGTTAAGCAAAAAAAGTCAGAAACACAAAAAAAACCTACATACAAACCACATAAAGATGCATAAAGATCACAAGAACTGTAAAACAACAGTTATAAGACAAAAAAGCAAACAAAAATAATAACTGCATTTTGACCTTGTAAATGTCAGCAGAGAGAAGTGAATTCAAATCACAGGAAGAACAACTTTTTACACTTTTATTAGACTACGAGGTCAATAAAATTAAAACTAAAAAATGTGCATGGATCATAAATCATTTACAAATAAGACCAGTGACACAATTAAAGACAATAAATAGAAATCACTTTTGATTTGATGCTATTAAAACTATTAATTAGAATACTAATAATTTGTGTACAACTTTTGAATGAAAAATAAATAAATAAATACTGAGTGCACATGTAATCTGTAATGTTGCTGATGTAGGGTCCAAGACAAAAATTCAAAGGGGTTGGAGGGTAGAAAAGCCCGTTGTGTATTCTTTTTTTAATTAATTTTAGTATTACCGCCTTTTTTGGAGAAAGTAATATTTACTTGCATAACAAGTGGGCTACATAAAACTGACAAAAGTGTAGGTCGGATATGGCCCCTTAAGGATACGGCAAATGAATCACATCTTGACTGACATGTTGGGTGGCAGAACGGAAATAGAGCTTAAATGGGGATTTTATATTATAGGCATAACAAAATGTTCTGTCATTGAATGTCTTCATTCAAATTTTTATTGATCATATGAGTCTGCGAGACTCCTCCCTTTTGACTCACGAGGAGGTAGCTAGAAATTTTACAACTCTTCTTTACCAGTCCATCACAGAACGCACACTCCACAACAGGAAAGACATACGCACAAAACACACTAAAAACAAAAGTGTGTCAGAAACTTAACTAGTAGCCTATATCGTCGTTAGCAAGCTAATAACTCCACTGGCAACAACAACATGACACTCCGCATTTGCGTTTAACAAAGCGCCTGCACCAAGGCATCAACTTAGGCTAATGCATGTCCTTCATATTCGCACTGTCACAATAGAAGGTAATACATTTGTAGTTTAAATGTGTTTGACTTACTGATGCGGGACTCTAAGCTCTGCTCGTCAGGCGGAGCCGCCATCTTCACCCGAGATCACAAGACCCAAATCTCGCGATGAAACACGTGACATCTCTAACTACATTTTTTATTAAATGAAAAAATACATTACGGTTATTTGGCCATGACCTTGAAACCACACTTATTTCATATGGTGCATTTAACCCTTGTGCATCCTTGTGGACATTTTTGGCTTTTTCAGTGTTTTTTTTTTTTTTTTTTCACTTTGACTGTGTTAATGCTAACTGCATAAAATTTGGCACAGGTGTGTATTTTTATTAGAATTGTACTATTTCACCGCCATTTCCTTTAAAAAAAATATTTTGCACTAGGTACACAAAATACTCCCTCTCAGCGCCTTTTGGACAAAAATGGCCCCAATGAAACCCATTAAAACTGCAATTTTTTATCCCAATGAAACCCATTAAAACTGCAATTTTTTATCCCAGGGCCATTTAACTATAAAATGATGCAATCTTTGTTAAGAGGCTTTCATTCTGTTGGCAAGGCTTCAAAATTCATTTTTTATCAGATGGTGCCATTTTTCCAGGTTTGGCCTATAAAGCAAATACTCGCTTTATTCCTTTTTTCTGCTTCGGCATATTATAGAGCCAATTGGATAAATTGTGCAACGATAATTGTGTGGGTGTGTTGTTGGTATGGATGTCTGAGTGTGGTTTGTATGTGTGTAATAAAAAAAAATGTGTGAGTGTTTGTGTGCTTGTAATATTTGACAGAGAAAACCTCAACTGCAAATCTAAAATCCAATTACTGTGTGTCCCAGTGGAGTTTTGCTGGCACCCAATGGGGAGAATCTGTTACTGAGCCGAAACAAAATCTTACTGAAAGCTCATTTTTTTAGATATCATCCTCAAATTTGGAACACAACTTGTTTAGATTTATGGCTTTGAATTTATATCAGTTTTGGAGTTCAACATGTTTCATAAAATATATATTTTATCTTAAACTAATGTTCATAAATAATTTTCATAAACTTTAACCTATATAACTTTGTTTTTTATTTACTTATTAATTTTGTTTTACTTCAGCAATAATCTGCCACGGGTCGTCTTTAAAATGATACCAAATTTAAGTCTGTGCTCCCAAGATTAAAATTTTTATGACAGTTTTTTGACATGGACATTTTTGTCCTCTATGTACTATGTGTAACTTTTTTTTAATTGATGCACAAGGGTTAACTACAATTGTACAAATAGATTAACTGATTTTGTCTTCAGAATTCTCAAGGTGGCCTTTTGGTAGCCTACATTTGGTAGCCTACTGTTCTTGACGGTCAGGCAATAGAGTTGTGGTTTTACAGCAAAACGTGTGACACGAGAATGTGGTTTGTCTATTAAGCTAATTTTGGTTCATACGCCTATAACTGTGGATTGCTGTATATTTCTGAATTGCTAAAACACTAAACCCCATTCTCTGAACCAAATTTTCAATAGCCTAAACCAATTTGTCGAATGAATCACTCTCTCTGTAAAACATTAAGTTCAGGTAGTTAAAACAGATTTCATGCACACTTTTTGCAAAACTCTAAACACATTCTCACTCACTAAAACACATTTCGCACTGTGATGCACTTACAGTATGTTTCAAAATGCTAAACGTATGGCAGGCAAAAGTTAAACAACTACAACACAGCTGTCATCGTTTACACACAACGACTCAAAATTGATCACACTATATTTTTATTTTTTATTTATCCTTTATTTTACCAGGTGATGTCCCATTGAGATATTCGAATCTCTTTTACAAGGGAGCCCTGGGGCAAGAATTACACAAGTTACACAATCACATAAACAAACACAACAAACAAAACTGATTTACAGTACATGTAAAACAATTTAAGAATGACTTAATGTGGTAATTGAAAACATGTGCATTGTTCAAATTTGGAACATTTAAGTAATTGTTTAAAATGTTCAAGTGGGATAAAAACAGAAAGCTTCAATACTTTTTGGAGCAAATTCCAACACCAAGGAGCAGAATAACTAAAAGCAGTCTTACCAAATTCAGTTGTTATGCGTGGGATATTTAGAGCCAGAATGTTAATGGAGCAGAGATTGTAAATGGAGTGATTCCAGGTCAACAGACTAGTAAGATAGCTGGGTAAATTACCGTTAATGACTTTATAAATAAAAATGTGCCAGTGGAACCATCTACACAGGCTTAAAGAGGTAAAACCAGTCGCCTCATAAAAACGACAGAGATGAGTACATTTATTCTAATGATGTGACCAAACCAACGGTACATAATACAAGTCAGTTCAGAGTTCCAAAATTGACTCAAAATTAACTTAAACTTCAAATATTTCTTTCAGTACTTTTGAGCTGATATTGTTGCAGAAGTAGAGGCTTAGTTTGGAACAATAGGTCTTCATTTCTGGCATGCTGGGTTTAAGCATGTGTAAAAAAAGACTATAAAGATCCATGATTTCGGTTTTGGGTATGCTTATATGTAAATAAAATGTAGGAATTCTAGAAATGTGTTAATTGACTACATTTTGTGTGAAAACAACATGAATTGTGTTAATGGTATGGTCACAACAGACAGATGTTGTGCTAATTGTGTTTAGAGTTTTGAAAATGTGATTACAGATGACTACATTGGACAAAAAGATGTTAGCAATTGTAAAAAACTGTAATTATTGCCTTTTTGCAACCTCCTTTTGCAAAGATAACAGCTCTGAGTTTTCTCCTATGCCTGATAAGTTTGGAAAACACCTTACAAGAGATCAGAGACTATTCATCCATACAGAATCTCTTCAGATCCTTCAGATTCCCAGATCCATGTTGGTGCTTCTTCTCTTCAGTTCAGCCCACTCATCTTCTACAAGGTTCAGGTCAGGGAGTGGGATGGTCATGGCTGAAGCTTCCTTTTGTGCTCAGTGACACATTTTTGTGTTGATTTTGATGTTTGTTTTGGATTGTTGTCCTGATGGAAGATCCAACCACAGCCCATTATAAGATTTCTAGCAGAGGCCATCAGGTTTTTATTTTTTATCTGTTGGTATTTGCTAGAATCCATGATACCATGTATCTGAACAAGATGTTCAGGACCTCCAGCAAAAAAATAGGCCCACAACATTAAAGGACAATTCCGGCCAAAAATGAACCTAGGGATAAATAACACATGGGTACCGAGTCGACCGTTCTCTGGGATGCTTTTTCATGATAATCGAATGTACCCAGTTTTATCTTTAGTTTTAGTTTGACCACAGATGAGCTTAGAACGCTAGTATATAGGGCATAGAATAAGCAAAAATAAAAATCGCTAGTTAATACCACTAACAAGGCTCAAAATAGCCCCACACTAACATGGAAGCATAATGAGGATCTCTACCTGCAAACCGAAGCATTGAAAACTTTGTAAGTGTACAGAGAGTTTAATAAGGAGATAGTTTATAAAGACAGTACTCTTCGCATATACAGGCAGGAGCCATCTTTGGAAAACAGTCTCGACCAGTCAAACCGCGAACGCCGTGCTACGTGCTGGTCGATAGTCACAGTTCAGCTCACGTAGCATGGCGTTCGTGGTTCGATTGGTCGAGACCAAAGATGGCTCCTGCCTGTATACGCGAAGTGTACTGTCTTTATAAAGTATCTCCTTTAAAACTGTCTGTACACTTACAAAGTTCTCAATGCTTCAGTTTGCAGGTAGGGACCCTCATTATGCTTCCGTGTTAGTGTGGAGCTATTTTGAGCCTTGTTAGTGGTATTAACTAGCGATTTTTATTTTAACTTATTCTATGCCCTATATACTAGCGTTATAAGCTAATCTGTGGTAAAATTAAACTTAAAGATAAAACTGGGTACATTAGATTATCATGAAAACGCATCCCAGAGAATGGTCGACTCGGTACCCATGTGTTATTTACCCCAGGTTCATTTTTGGCCGGAATTGTCCTTTAACGATCCAGTAGTATATTTAACCGTGGGCATGGGGTACTTTTTATCCCTGTTAGCACCAAACCCATCTGGTGGGTTTGCTGCCAAAAAGATCTTTTTTTAGTTTCATCTGACCATAGAACCTCATCCCATTTGAAGTTTCAGTTGTGTCTGACAACTGAATATGCTGGAGTTTGTTTTGGGATGAGCGAGGAGGATTTTTCTTGAAACCCTCCCAAACAGCATGTGGTGCACTGTAAAGAGATTGCTGTAAATTTTACAGTAACTTACTGGCAGCTGGATGCCAGTAATTTACTGTAAAATGTTTTACAGTATTATTACTGTATTTTCACTTACAGTATACTGTACCTTTACAGTATTTTCACTTACAGTATACTGTACATTTACTGCATTTTCATTTACAGTATACTGTACCATTTACTGTATTTTGTCTGTTACCGTATTGTCATTTACAGTATTAGTATTGAGTTTTTTTTTTCATTTTTACCCCACCCCCAAAAATTACAACAACTCATGAACATTTGTCCTTTAAATATTCTTTTTAATCGTTGAACATTTTGTTTTTAGAAGTACAAATTACAAATCTTGACCTCAATAGCTGAAGAAAAAAAAAAGGCAAAAATCACCAAAGTCCATAGAACTAATCTCCTGGGGACCATTTGTATCTGTAGCATGGCAAAAACGTACACACACTGAAAACCAAAACAGGCCTTAAAATAATAAAACACCGTAAAAGTCAGTTTGTTGTTGCAAATGTTGTTACATTTCGGTAATTTTGCCAGTCAAAGTTGACAAGCTCTCTGATGAGAAACACTAAGGGGGTTTAGGCTGATGCTTTTTTTGTGTGGATCTTTCCAGATTTCCATCTGCTCTGTGCCTTTAGTGTTTGGTGCCATCAGAGTTGATTCTCAAAATGAACCTGCAAGCACAAAGGGGGAAAAAAATACATTAATTTTGAGATCGGTGTTGTCAGAATTTGCCCTAACTCTCAAACTTGATGCTGCATGTACTTTTATGTTGATAAAAGCAAAACATCTGATTCTGAATGCACCTACAGGGATGGTACATAATTACCTCATAATCCATTACATTCAAATCATTTAAGCTTCATTCTTTCACAATACATTCCTGTGTAGCTTAAACAGTAGAGAAAGATGCAAGAATGCTGAAACAATGAGTTTGATTTCCAGGGAATGGATAACTTAATAATAGGAACACGGCACCGTTTTTTGAAATAGGGGGTTTTCACCGTCTCCCCTATATTTAGATAGGTGGGCAAATTCATTTTTGTCTCAGTGCATGCATTGTCTTAGTCTGGCAGTGCCGCCATTAGCTTAGCTTAGCATAATAAATGGAACCCTTTGTTGCCGGATAGCATGTTGGGAGTAAAAGTGATAAAAAAAAAACTCAATTAATTCTTGTGGCCTGCGTATTCACAACGAGTACAAATAGCAATGCAGATTAAGACTAGGCGATTTCCTAGGCAGATAATGACTTGGGACGAAGCACAGGCGAAGCACTGCTACTTGGGCACAGAGATATCACGCAACACCTGAAATCTCCAATTTCCATCAACATACCGGCATGAATATTAGCTGGCTATTTTTCCTACAGTAGACATAGTGAATGGCGATAAACATGGCGGATTTTGTAAGAGAAGAAGAGGGTGACTTGTTTGCAAGATGGCTGATGTTGATTGACCTCTAGAGGTGCGTAATTGCGTCTTTACATTGACTTAACATTTAAATCACTCGCACCAGACGTTCTATTCGCGTTTGGTGTGAACGCACCATGCACTGAGACAAAAATACGTTTGCCCACTTATCTAAATATAGAGGAGACAGTGAAAAAACCCTATTTCAAAAAACGGTAGCGTGTTCCTTTAAACTTAAATACAATGTAAGTTGCTTTGGATAAAAATGTTTGCCAAATGCATGAATGTAAATGTAATTTAAAAAATATATATATTTTGGGTTACCTAATTCTGCATTCGACAAAATGGACAGTAATACTGAAGAAGAGTCTGTTAGCTGTTGTAACTGGATGATGATTCTTCATAGTCAGCATCCATGTTTTTGCTTAGAGAACAGACTCTCCTGAAACAGACAAAGTCACAGCAGCCTATTATTATAGTTATTATAGTTTACAGAAATAATATAGTTATAATAGTATAATATATATATATATATATAGTATATATAGTTGTAGTATATATAGTTATATATAGTATAATAATATAGTTTATATTATTATAGTTCACAGAAATAAAATACAATAACAGAACTTATTACTAACAACAACGACATGAGGGGTAAAGATGATGTAAGTTATGCTGTTGTATGGTGTTTATTAGGGCTGCAACAACTAATCGATATAATCGATAATAATCGATTATGAAAATCGTTGTCAACGAATGTCATTATCGATTAGTTGCTCTGCTTACGTCACGGGGAGCATTTACTGGTGATTGGTTGAAACAGGCCTATCATGATGCGGCACACACGCAAGGTCTCTCTCCCTGTGCCGCTCTGTCGTGCGCGCGCTACACAGTTTGGACTTTGGAGCACTCTCTTCTGTCTCGCATGCGCTCTCTTGCTTGCGCGCTCTAGATTCCAGGAGTTTGAACTAATTTGCGGGCATCAGGGAGCCGCTATCAATATGCGGATACTCCCGCAACTTCTGGGAGACTTGGGATGTCTGTATTTTGTCTCGGGCATCAGGTTGTGCAATCATTTCGCTCGCAACATAAGTGATGGATTAAAATAGCGCTACGCAGAAATAGGCTACATTAAAACGGTGTTTAGAAAGTGAAGCACTAAATATAAAGGCACTTATTAACAGCAGCAGTAAAAGATTGTTTTTTAGTCACTGTAGTCAGTGGTTTTCAGCGAATGCTTGTGCACTAATGCATCATTTTCTTGTCCTTTTAATCAAGCCTGTTTGCTGCGTCTCCATTCCATTCTCTTTTTATAGCATTTGTCTTCTATTAAGTTTTAATTGTTTTACAAACGCGATCTACTGCGGCTCTACTACGTTCACACGCTTTTTTTCAGTCTTTCTATATTTATTTTAGCAATTTATCCTTATAATTAATTGAATCTTAAATAAAAATTAAATGAATTCTGTACTTTACATGTTTTTGGTTTCTATCTTCACATCTGAACATGTCTGTGTAAATTAGTTTTTAACAAAAATTATGTTAAAACAATGTTGTATATAATTTAGATTTTTTTGTTTTTCATGGTTGTCAACTTGCCATCAGCAATTATCATTAAAAACAATGCAAATATTGATATTAGTAAAACTCAGTGTGTGGCTTTTGTACACTTTTACACATAAATACCATGATTAAGGGTTTTATTTAGTTGTAATAAACAAAAAATCTAATTGAAATTTTATCCGATTAATCGAAAAAATAATCATCCGATTAATCGATTATGAAAATAATCGTTAGTTGCAGCCCTAGTGTTTATAGTTTTTTAATAAATTAAACAACATTTAAAATATTAGTTAGCAAAATTTTGCTATATTGATAATGGTATATTGCTAACCCTTTCCTCCTCCTCCTCAAACGTCAACCTGTTCTGTGTATTAGTGGAGAGCGTCAGCAGTGATGTACAGTCCGGAGGGAATGGCTTCTGCAAATTCAAAATAAAGAACAGAAACTGATGGATGATTATTTAAAAGCACTTAAATAAGACGACGCACAGGGGCCTGAGACGAGAGTTGAAGAGATTTCCATGACGCATGCGCGAGAACTGAGAAGAGGACGTTCTTTTTCTAATACTTCTTGTTCAGTTCTCGCGCATGCGTCGTGGAAATCTCTTGAACTCTCGTCTCAGGCCCACAAGGAAGAAAAGGAATAGTCGAATAAAGTCGTTATTTATGTTTTTTTGGGGGGAAAAGAGTAGTCTCGTCGCTTGATAAACTTATAGTTGAGCCACACATGGAATATTTAAACATTTTCTTTAATTTTCTTTAATGACTTTCTGGGCCGTCAAGTTTCATTCCCTTAGGAAGCCTATGGAGGAGTGATCCACCTCTCAGATTTAATCAAAAATATCTTCATTTGTGTTCCGAAGATGAACGAAGGTCTTACGAGGTTGGTACAGCATGGGGGTGAGTAATTAATGACTTAATTTTCATTTTTGGGTGAACTAACCCTTTAACACTGCTGCCTGGTAAACCTGTTTTCTCCCCTTCCGTTGGTTTCATCGGCAGTTACATTATATTATGTTTGCCTGCTAAACTAACGCATACTTCAGCTAATTTAGTTGATGTCATCTTACTCACTGGTAGATGTCATCACCATTACGACGGCAATCACAAGTAAAGACTCCAAAACACACCTCCGACATTGCAGACATGATTCAGGCCACAAACTTGAAAATAATTAAAACAAAAGATGTAATTAACAATGGTGTCACTTAAAGGGTTAGTTTACTTAAAAAATGAAAATTATGTCACCATTTACTCAGCCTCAACTTGTTCATAACCTGTATTAATTTATTTCTTGTGCTGTATACAAAAGAAGATGTTTTAAAAAACGTGAGTAACCAAACAATTTTCTGGTCCCCATTGACATATTTTTTTTATTATAGATGTCAATGGGGAACAACAAACTGTTCCATTACCAACATTCTTCAAAATATCTTCTTTTATGTTCAGAAGAAAGAACTTCATGCAGGTTTAGAACAACTTGTGGGCAAGTAAATTATGACAGAATTTCTTTTTGAGGTGCACTATTCCTTTTACTTATTTTTTTTCACGTTAGCTCACTGTTAATGTTGTTACATCTGCCTAACTAAGTTGTGATAAATAGGGGACGGAAGTTCACGCAACATACATATGTTATTATTTTTCTCAGTTTAATAAGTTTATTTCGGCTTATTTAGGTGAAGTTAACCTACCAGTTGATGTTATTACCGTTATGACGGCAATGAAAAGGCTCACACACCTCCATCGTTGCAGACTGCAGACATTATACAGATCACAAACCTGAAAATAAATCAAAGCATATACTTGAAAATATTGTTTAAAAACCTCACTTAACCAAGGGGTTTGTCTATCTCGATTTACCTCAGTATTTCACGACACGTTAGTTCGTTGCGGTTAACGTGTAGCCTGACGACTCCGCCTGGCGAGCTTACGTTAAAGAGGCAGAGATATACACAAACGTTATTGTTATCGTTCTAACTAAAGAATATTTCGGATAATATAGGTGAACTTAGCTTACTTACCAGTTAATATTATCACCGTGACGGAGATCCGGCCGACTGTCAGGAAAAAAAAGGCACCAAAACCATTCCGACGAAAACAAAAAGACAAATCATGTTAGTTTGCTGTTAACATAAATGAAAACATTTGCAAATGTCTGTTTTACATAAAATATAAATAATATACTAACCTTTTTGGAGTTACCGGTACATCTTTTGTCCACATTAACTGCCACTTCAACAATACAGTCAAAAAAATTCAAAAGAAATCTCTCTTGCCATTGGTCAGTTTTTCGCGGGCAAGTTCACTACTGTAAATTGATTTACAGTAGAGAAGAAAATATGACCATATATTTTCCCATAATCCTTTGCTGTTTACAGTAACATACTGTATAAACATTTTACAGTATCTTACAGTACATATTACAGTAAAATACTGTTCAAATTACAGAAACCAGTTACAGTGTGATGTAGGGGTTGTTTGATTTTTTTTAAGGCTTTTTGACCCCAAGGCTCAAGTTATCTCTGCAATTCTTCATCTGGGATCCTTGAAGACTCTTTGGCCACTCAAACTCTCCTCCTCACCATGCATTAAGACAATATAGACACACGTCCTCTTCCAGGCAGATTCATAACATCTTTAGTTGATTGGAACTCGTTAATGTTTAACCTGATGGTGGAAATGGGGATTTTCAATGCTTTAGCTATTTTCTTACATCCACTTTCTATTTTGTGAAGCTCAACAATTTTTTGCTGCACATCAGAACTATATTCTTTGGTTTTACTCATTGTGATGGATGATTAAGGGAATTTGGCCTTTGAGTTTCCTCATATTTATACTCCTGTGAAACGAATAAGTCATAGCTAGACAATTTCATGTTTAGTCACGTGTGATAAAATATTTATGAAAATATACTTCAGAGATATTTTACTCATACAAAATTCTAGGGGTTTTGTGGCCAACGTATTTTGGAGAAAAACGACTCGGTTACTAACGTAACCTCGGTTCCCTGAGAGGAGGGAACGAGTATTGCGTAAGTAGCTTACGCTATGGGAAAACTCCTTTTCTCGAGAATATTGAAGTCTTTATGTAAAACGCATTGCGGCTGCACAGCTGACAGCAATGAACGAAGGAGCTCGGTCATTGGCTGTGCTGCGGCAACTTGCTCGAACCAATGACGGGGCGACTCTGAATGCGCGACCAATGAGCGCGCTTCGCGCCCGCACGCGTCAGAGCCCGCCAAGATGGGTGTGGCCAAGAGCTATATATTGGGCGCCCCGTCATGAGAGTTCTTTAGGTTAAAACGACTGAAGCGAACTAACCAAGCACAAGCACGGCAGCTTACGCAATACTCGTTCCCTCCTCTCAGGGAACCGAGGTTACGTTAGTAACCGAGTCGTTCCCTTTCGAGAGGTCTCTCCTATTGCGTAAGTAGCTTACGCTATGGGAACACCATGCAAAACGCCGTGCGTGCTGAACTTCGCCTTATAATAGCCAGAGGCAGGTGCCTAAGCTGAAAAGCAAAGTTATCATCCAACTAGCCGGCAGAGGCGAGCTTTATATGTGGGAAAAAAATACAGAGTGGCTAGAAGGCGCTCAGTGTGACACAAGCACATACATAATCTAGATACGAACTCGCAGTTCAACTAGCATTATGCTGATAGCACATTGGAATGCAATGTCAGGACCTGTAGGTTGTAGAACCTGATAAATGTGGACTGTGAGGCCCAGCCTGCCGCCGCACAAATATCCTCGATCGGTATCCCGCTCGACCATGCCCAGGAAGAAGCCACACTCCTGGTGGAGTGTGCTTTGACTCCCCAGGGGCATTGAAGTCCCTTAGCTTCATAAGCCAGCGCTATAGCTTCGACTATCCAGTGAGAGATTCTCTGCTTTGAAACGGCGGAACCTTTCGTACGGCCGCCAAAGCATACAAACAGTTGTTCTGTCTGTCTGAATAGGGCAGAACGCTCCAAATACACTCTGAGAGCCCTAACGGGGCAGAGTAGATTAGCGTCGTGTTCGTCTGCTGGAGACGAAAGCGCAGTTAGGGAGATAACCTGTGCTCTGAAGGGAGTGGTGAGCACTTTAGGAATATACCCATGTTTCGGTCTAAGGACGACCCTGCAGTCGTTAGGTCCGAATTCTAGGCAGGCAGCGCTTGTTGGAAGTGCGTGCAGGTCGCCCACTCTCTTGACCGAGGCGAGTGCCAGCAAGAGCGCCGTCTTGAGCGAGAGCTGTTTAAGGTGCACGGTTCGGAGTGGTTCGAACGGGGGCCCTTTAAGAGCGTCTAGGACCGTAGCTAGGTCCCAGATCGGCACTGAGGGGGGGCGTGAAGGGTTCATCCTCCTGGCGCCCCTTAGGAAACGAATAATTAGGTCGTTTCTTCCCAATGGACGTTCCATTACAAGGTTGTGTGACGCTGTGATGGCAGCCACATATACTTTGAGCGTGGAGGGGGTGCGGCCCGCCTCCAGAAGCCCTTGTAGGAAAACGAGTACACTCGTAATCTCGCATGTTACAGGGTTCAGGCCCTTGGTATTACACCAGTCACTGAACACTTTCCGTTTCTGGGCATATAAGCGTCTCGTGGAGGGCGCCCGCGCCTCAGCGATGGTTTTTAGTGCTCCGCTCGCGAGGTTCCTGGGAACCCGTTGAGGGGCCATGCATGAAGCGCCCACAGATCGGGGCGGGGATGAAATATCATCCCGCTGGCCTGACTGAGGAGGTCTGGCCTCAGTGGAATCGGCCGTGGTGTAGATTGGATTTGCGTCAGATCTGGAAACCATGTTTGGTTCTTCCAGAGTGGGGCTATCAGCAGCACTGCGTTTTCCTCCTCTCTGACCCGACTGATGACCTGTGGCAGCATCGCGATCGGGGGAAAGGCATATAAGGGGCGGCTCGGCCAGCTCTGGGCGAGCGCGTCCGTGCTTTTCGTGAAGAAAAGAGAGCAGTGCACATTCTCCTTGGAGGCGAAGAGGTCAATCTCCGCTTTGCCAAAGGTTTTCCATAACCACTGAATCGTCAGCAGGTTGAGAGCCCATTCTCCTGGGAGAATCTTGTCTCTGGATAGCATGTCTGCCCCCTGGTTCAGGGCGCCTGGCACATGCGCTGCTCTCAGCGAGCGCAAGTTATGCTGGGACCATAAAATGAGTCTCCTGGCCATTGAATGCATGGAGCTCGACCTGAGTCCACCCTGGCGATTTATGTACGACACTACCGTCATGTTATCCGTTCGGACCAGGACGTGTTCGTTTTTTAGATGTGGGAGCAGGGCTCTGAGAGCCAAAGCGACCGCTTTCATTTCCAGACAGTTTATGTGTAGGCGCTTCTCCGGGTTTGACCAAAAGCCGGAGACAGGCCTGCCCTCGTAAAGGGCCCCCCAACCTATTTTGGAGGCATCTGTCGTTATCATCTTTCTCCTTGTGTTCACACCCAGACTCACGCCTGACTGGTACCAGTCGGCGGCTTTCCAGTGCGTCAGGGCTTTTATACAGCCGTGGTTCGCTCTGATTAAAAAGTGGCCCGAACGCCACGCGTGAGTAGGGACGCGGCTCTTGAGCCAGCGTTGGAGAGGGCGCATATGCAACAATCCTAGCTGGAGTACGGCCGATGCTGAGGCCATGAGACCGAGCATCCTCTGAAACCGTTTGACGGGGGCGCGCGCGCCCGCCCTGAATGATGTTGCAAGGTGCCGGATGGTGAGCGCGCGCTCCGATGAGAGACGCGCTGTCATTTGCATCGAGTCTAGAACTATTCCCAGGAAAGAAATCCTCTGGCTGGGAGATAGTATGCTTTTTGCAAAATTGATTCTTAGACCCAGGCATTCTAAATGGCTGATAATCCAAGATCTGTGTGTTATTAACTGACTCTCTGATTGTGCTAGAACCAGCCAATCGTCGAGATAATTCAGTATTCGCACTCCCCTTCGTCTTAGTGGGGAAAGTGCTGCATCCATACATTTCGTGAATGTACGGGGAGCCAGAGACAGGCCGAACGGGAGTACTGTGTACTGGTATGACTGTCCCTCGAAAGCGAATCTCAGAAACGGCCTGTGATGAGGCGCTATTGGAATGTGAAAGTAAGCATCTTTCAGATCCACTGAGAGAAACCAATCTCCTGGGCGCACTTGCGCGAGGATATGCTTGGTTGTTAACATTCTGAACGAGCGAATCATTAGTGCTTTGTTCAGGTGTCTGAGATCTAGGATGGGGCGGAGACCGCCATCCTTTTTCGGGACGAGAAAATAGCGGCTGTAAAAACCTGTCCCGCTCAGAGAGGGGGAAACAGTTTCCACAGCGCCCTTTTCTATTAGTTTGCGCACCTCGGTGCGTAGAACATGTGAACACTCTTTTCTCACTTTCGTCTCGACCACAGTCGTAAAACGTGGTGGTCTGCGAGCGAACTGGAGCGAGTATCCGTGCTTTACTATATTCAATACCCATTTCGGCATATCTGGAATGTTTTCCCATGCCGCTGCGTGTACAGTTATGGGCTGAATACAGGCTAGGGGCGGGCCGCTGTGACGTAGGGACCCGGCCAGCGAATCGCCTGAGCTCGTAGCTCTCAGAGGCGCGGGCGCGCGTTGAGCAGCTGAGTGAATGGGCGCGTGTGTGATTACAACAGCGCGCGCTGTGTTTGTAAAATTCGCAGCCTGAGCTGAGGTTGTGTTTGACACTGTAAGGGCAGTGTTTATAAGTGGGGGTGCATAAACAGTGGTAGGCACACGCGTCACTTTTATAATGTTTCCCGCTTTTACTGGGGATGAATTTATAACTGTGTGAACAGTGCTTGTGTGTAGTGGTGCGTACATGACCGTAGGCACGTGATCTACATTCATGGGAAGCGCAGCCTGAGCTGGGAATGAATTTGGCACTGTTTTGACAGTATCTGGGAATGCACACTTTGTGGACATGTGAACCCTTAGTGATGCAGGCAGAAAAAGACTCTTTTTGTGTTTTCTGTGCGTCGCCGTAAAAACGGTGTTTGTTTGCAGGTGAGCGAGCTCTGTGACTGGCCCATTGACTGCTGTATGGACATATCCAGCCGCCTGTAAGGGGACTGGGTAATGTTTGAGCTTTTGCAGCGAGAGTGGTCCGGCTTTTGCGAGACACGCACTCTCTCTTCTCATTTCTGTGGCTAGGACGGCTTTCGAGGCTCAGGGTTCAGCACAATCTTGGGCCGAGGACCCCGTCGCTCAGGAGGCGGCTTGCGGTTGTGAGAGCGCGAGCGGCGTCGAGCGTCAGCCTGAGGCGCGGGCTGAGAGGCGGTGGGAGCTGTTTTAGCCCGCTGCGGCTGTGGCGGTCTCTGTCTGCTCTGCGATGAGCTGGAGCGCTTTGGCAGGAAATGACGCATAGCTTGTGAAGCGTTCTGGGCCTCAGTGAAGCGTTCGGCGAAACCTTTAACCGCCGGTCCAAACAGCCCGCTGGTGGAGATAGGCGCATCGAGAAATGGCGCTTTATCCGCGTCCATCATTTCAGTCAGAGTCAGCCACAGATGGCGCTCGAGAACAGTCAAATTAGCCATAGCACGGCCGATGGACTGGGCGGTGGCCTTCGTGGCTCGCAGAGCTATATCAGTCGCGCTGCGTAGGTCCCAGAAGGCTTCGGGTTCGGGGCCAGACTCGTCCATAGAGCGGAGAAGTTTGGCTTGGAACACTTGAAGTACCGCCATTGAGTGAAGCGCTGATGCAGCTTGGCCGGCGGCGTAGGCGAGAGCAGAGGTAGTGCGGCAGGGCTTCGAGGGGTGGGAAGCTTTGGCTTTCGATCCGGTGGTGGAGGGCGGGCAGAGATGATTGGCCACGGCCTCCTCGAGGGGCGGCGTTCCCTCGTAGCCTCTTTCCTTCGCGCCGTCCACTGAGGAGAGCGAAGATGAAAAAGAAGGCTTCAGGCGCGCAGAGTGGGGGGCTTTCCACGACTTGGTGAGTTCGTCGTGAACTTCCGGGAAGAAGGGAGAAGGCCTTTGCCGAGGGGCCTGCTGGCGCCCCTGCAGAAACCACTCATCCTGTCGGCTCCGGGTTGGTTCTTCGGGAGAAGACCAATCGAGCCCGAGGTCTCCCACGGCCTTAGAGAGGACACGGATAATCTCAGTATCCATAGTGGAGCCCCCGCTCGTGCTAGCTAGCGTTGACGGGGCGGGGTCGAGAGTGGAGCCCGGCCAGTCGTCCGATGCAGCGTCGATGGACAAGCTGTCGTCCATTCCCCCGTCGTCCTCGGACGCGCCGAAAGTCACAAGGCCCACCGCTCTGCTAGAGGGGTGTGGGTCCGGCTGGGTGAACTGAACCGGCGGTGGGGAAGGCAAGAGCGGCGGTGAAGCACGCGGAGACTGGCTCGGCGTGACGTCACTGAGCTCAGGTTCAGGAAGCCTCTGTGAGCGGCGCTTTTTCTTAGTGCGCGGCTCAAACAGAGGGGTGGCGATGGGCTCGCTCACGGCGAAAGCGGCGAGGCGAGCCCGTAGTGCGGAGAGACCCAGGTCATCACATTCCGGGCATCCGCCCTTGGTCAATGCAGCTTCTGCGTGGTCCCGGCCCAGGCAGCGAGCGCAGATGATGTGACGATCCCCGTCCGGGAGAAGGTCTCTGCACGACGCGCAGGAAGGCATTTGAAACAACGCCTTATTGGAAAATTGCTCTTTCACAAATGTCGCGGGGCGGACAGATGTAAAATACTTGCGTATATAGCGCGCCGGATGGCTCAGTAGGAGGTGCTTGAAGGCGGCTGAAGGTGCCGACGTCCTCGTAGCAATCCCGCTGGTATGCTTTTTTTTTTTACTTCAATGAAAGGTTAGAGTATTGTGAATTTTTTGAATGAAAGATCAAAAGATAAACAATGCAGATTTATTTTTACAGCCATCTTTGATCATATTTACCAGGGTGCCAATAATTCTGATCACAACTGTATTAACATTGTCAGTAAAGCTAGTACATCCCATGCCACTGGGTTGGCATGCAAGGTCAAATGGGAGGCTATACTTTGGAAAATTTACTGTCACTCTCTCCGCAGCTGTATTAGAAAGACTATTATTTATTTATTTTGTCACGAAAGGGTAAAATAACTGTATGTATACACATTTATGCTATCCATATACATTTAAACATTTTAAACCTTAAAAATCTTTGCTAGATTTGTTAATTATTGCAGAAATAATGGAGAAATCACTGTGAAAAAAAGCCCACATGGATGGTTCCAGGCAATCTATGCTTGATAACTGACTGTTTTCTCAAGACCCAAATAGATTTGAGCTCAAAACAAGTTCTCAAACAAGTAAAATAGATTGAGATTGACTCTGTATAGTGATCATCAATAAAAGTTCTGTTTAGAGAATTATTTACGTCATTCAGCCTTGGAGATTTGGAGAAATTGTATAGGTAAGACACAAAGACAACTGAATGATATATATTTATCAAAAGTTAAACAAAAAGCATTGGTTATTATAGAGTATTCTTCTCATCCCTTACATTCTAATTTTCAGTTTTTACCATCAAGGTGACGTTTTAGACAACCTCGGGCAAGTAAAAATCTCTACCAGATGTCATTTGTGCCAACTGCCATTAGAATTTTAAATGTTGAGGAGATATGAACATGAGTAGGGGTGGATGTATGCATAGATTGTATATGTACATATGGGAATGTTATTGTGTTATTTGTTTTATATTTTTTATGTATATTGTTATGTTGTGTTGGTGTCCTTGTGTGTGGTGTATAGTGAAGCCAAAGACAAATTTCCACTTATGGAAAATACAGGAACTAAACTAAACTAAAACTACTAATGTCTCTACTGCTAAAATGACATCCTACCACAACAAAATTAACAATTCTTCTGACTCTTGCACACTTTTCAAAACTTTCTCTTCTTAATCCTCCTCCTCCCCCTCCTTCATCAACCCTAACAGCTGACGACTTTGCCACATTTTTCATAAATAAAACGACATTGTGTGCAAATGTAACATTGTTGTGTGTAAATGATGACAACTGTGTTGTAGTTGTGTTTAACTTTTGCCTGCCTGTGTTTAGTGTATTTGTATATTGTCAAAACAAGCATCAGCTATCAATATCAAGATGATTTAGCACTTCCAATTTATGTATTAAATTGTTATTAATTAAACGATATCTAAATTAAACGTATTATTATTATTAGTATTATTGTATTAGGGAAGGCTAATTTTATTATTAAATTGATATTATAATTAATTTGCCACGCAATAATTTCATAGCACATCACCGCAATGCGCTGTGAGGATAATAAAATATTACATAGAAGCTTACTCCTCGAGGAAAAATAAAATAATAATAATATAATTATATGCCTATAATTCATTGTAATCTCTAAATGTTTTAGACAATTTTCAATGAGGATCCTCATTGGAAATTGTCTTAACATTTAGGTCGATTACAATGAATTATAGGCATATCATTATATTAACAGTCTATAATATGTCCGAACACTGCAATAATTAGTCATCAATGAAAATTAAAAACAGGTTTATTTCAAAAACATTGTTTGACGAAAAAAAGAGGCACGGTGCTACATCGCAGCTTGGAAGACGTGGGTAATAACTGGACAAACTGGAGGTAAGCAACAGTAATTTGAGGTTAGCAACAGTAATTTGTAGCTAGTTTGAACTACAGAATTTAAAGAGTTCCCTCTGTTCGTTTTTTTCCTTTTCTGCAGATTAAAATCTGTTTTCGCGCAGGCGCAGTGAGGGAAAAAACACTGAGTTTAGGGCAATCGGTTCGTAGCTCTGCTTCAACTGTGCGATATAGTCACGAGGAGCGACCAAAATTTCTGACAATGCCAGAAATTCATCCAACCATCCGATTGCGGATCGGGAGAGGTTAATCGCCTCTCCTCTCTCCCTGGCCTGTACACTGCACGACAAACGACGGACGACAAAGCTGAAAATCGGCCCGACCCGAAAAAGAGTCGCACGTGGTTAGAATTCGGCTCAAAATCGGACGAAATTTGCAGTGTATGCCTCACGGTTCTTGAATTCACTGTCCTTCTTGTCTCGTGTCATTGGCTGCGTTCGGAATCGCATACTCAATGAGTAGGTACTTAATTTCAATGAGTACTTACTTAACGAGCGCTAAAAGAGTAGGTACTTAATGGCCAAATCTCGTTAAGTATGAATGCGATCCGGACATCATTCGCCATGTTGACGTTACATGTGACCTATGACGTTTTCACAAGCGCAACAATTTAAAAGTCATGAGCGACAGGTGCACTAACAGCTGATTGCATCAGTAACTCGACAACTTTACTAGAACGGTTTAGTTCAGCGTTTGAAATGGTTGGCATGTCTGCAATTGTTAGATTAAGGTGTGCACAAAGGAGATGTCGGGCAGCTGCTCGACGATCTCGCCTTTGGAGAAGACTGATGATTTTATTCTCAAACAAAGCAAGTATTACTACTTAAACAATTAAGATTACCCCAGAAAGAATTTCATTACTAGCCCATCCCAACACTTATGCACAATAATTATGACAAATGCTGTGACCAACAGTTAATTATATAACATTATTATAATATATATACATTATTAATTATGTAGTTTTGAAAAACAAGCAAACTTTTGTATTATCATATGACATAGCTATGCATGAATACACGCTAGACAAATGCAGATGATGTAAATACATTTTTATTCATGAAATTCATATTTTATTTACTGACAACAATATGAACCATGAATAAAAATAAGTGAATGAATAAAAGAAATCATCACAATAAATAAATACATATACAAGTCAATACCACATGAAACATTGTTTTTGATTGTTTTGTTCTAACAAACTATGATGTATTTATTGCAGGCAGTGAACCCCACATCATACTGCCATCTCAATAGAGCTGTTCCCATTTTGCGGCTTTATCTTGATGAGGCAGCTGACCACCGTCCCCACCTTCGCCTGTCTATGCCGTCCATCAGGTCCCTGATTGCTGCAGTCAGACCTGGATCTGACCTTGGATGGGAACGGGAGATTGAGGTCCTTGTGTTCCTGCACTGGCTGGCCCATGCAGCATCCTACAGGGTGGTGTCGCAGACCTTCGATATCCCAAAGACCTCTGTGCATGACATTGTGCACAGAGTGAGCAAGGCCATAATGGGAATTTTGAGGAGGGTGATCTGCTTTCCGACCGGAGATGACCTGGAGGCAGTGGGAGCAGGATTTGCACAGCTGTCTGGGTCACCAGCTTTCAGCAGAGTAGTTGGTGCAATAGACGGCTGTCATATCCGTATCAAACCTCCAGCAAATAACTCCCACTGTTACTTCAACAGGAAGCTGTTTCACTCCATCCAACTCCAGGCCATCTCTGATCACCGGGGGAAATTCCTTGATGTCTTTGTGGGATATCCTGGGTCTGTGCACGATGCCAGGGTGCTGAGGAACAGCCCTGTGTATGCTGGCAACCTTTACCCACCTGCAGGCAAGTGCATCCTCGGGGATGGAGGCTATCCTTGCCTGAGTGCACCCATCTGCCTCATCACCCCTTACAGAGAGCCTGTACAGAACCCTGTGCAGGCTCGTTTCAACAGCAAGCACTCCCGTGCCCGCAACATCGTGGAGAGAGCTTTTGGGATGCTGAAGACACGCTGGCGCTGCATTTTCTTCAAGGCCTTGGAGGTGAGCCCTGCCTTCGTGCCTTAGATTGTTGCGTGCTGCGCTGTGCTTCACAATCCCGCTCTAGACAATGGGGACATCGTTGAGCCAGAGGATGAGGAAGACCATGATGACGGCCCCCCTGATCCCCACAACCTTGCAGCAAGAGTGGGAGAACAAGTGCGGGACAATCTGGCTGCTGCAGTGTCTGCTCCAAACATCCCTGTGCCGGCTCTCCATGAGCATGACTACCTTTAAAACATTAAGAAAGATAAAAATGTTTTAAAATTCATGTTGTCAGCATTCAGTTTCTTGACAAATGTCATTTTATAGGTTTACAATTACATGCAAATATTTGTTAGAGCTTTAAAACCTTTTGTAGTGTAGAGGGATAAACCAATGAACTGGTTAGAAGAAGATTGCTGGTCAATCAGCAAGGCTCTTTACTCCAGGTTTGTCCAGGGTCATTGTCCCTGTAAATAAATGGAGTTAATCACTTTTGATAAAAAAATATGTCAAATGCATAAATGTGATTGATATTTGTAAAGCATTTTCTGAACCAGTCATGGGCATAAACAGTCAAAGCTGCTTAGTTTGTCAAGGAGTTACTATAATGCAAAATGCATACATAAATTTACTACAATTTATATTTGGTGGGTTAAAGGGTTAGTTCACCTCAACATATAAATACAGGAATTATTTACGGTTTACTATTTACTTATTTAATGTTTTTTATTGTTTAAATACAAAAGGGAATTTTTGTCAAGTTTGTTCTGCTGGTTTCATACAATATCAGTCAATGGAGCCCAACTTTCAGAAGCTTCATGGCATTATTTAATGACGCTTTTGAAGCTTCTGAAAGTCCATTGACTGATATTGTATTAAACCAAACAGTACAAACCTGACCAAAATCACCTTTTGTGTTCAGGAAAACAAAAAACAGAGGGATCAAACAACATCAAGGCGAGTAAATAATGACTATTGAATTATTACTATTATGATTTATTTGCTTGGGTTAAGTAACCCTTTAGTCACTATTTTACTGTGTGTAATTTGTGTAAACAGTCTCAAGTTCAGCTTTGGTCATGGAGGGCTATTATCCAGCAGAGTTTTTCCAACCCTAATTATACACCCCTGAATCAATTTAAACCAATTAATAACTGTCTACTTGAAATTTACTGACAGGTGTGCTGGAACTTAACCCTCCATGACCTGCCTTTAAGATCCTTGCATGAACTCCGTAAACCTTTAAAAGTCATATAATACACTCCAGTAAAACCAGTGTTTTAAAGTGTTTTTTCTTCTTACATTACACCATACATTCACTAATTATTAATCAACGTTTCATAAATATTTAATTTATGAATTTGATTACAATCTTAAAGTATCACAAAATTTCTAGAAGTCTATAATGTACTGTGAATGCCTAGGAATAGTTTGTTTTATATACATATTATTGTACAAAATTCTTAGGCCACCATTTGTAGTTGTTGCACAGTACTGTGTGTATATATATATATATATATATAGAGAGAGATTCCCATTTTTATTCACAAATTTAATTCACATCAACCCAAATGTGCAAAAGATCAGAAGATGTTTTTTGTCAAATAATTTATTTTTTGGCGAGCATCTGAAGAACAGAAAGGAACCTTTCATCCCTTTCGTTGGTTTCTCTTTCTCTCCTTTCCTCTCTCTCGACTGCCTCCCGGTGCCATCTCTCTTCTCTTTCTCTTACTTCTCTTTCTTGTCTTTCCTCTCTCTCTCGTCTCTCCCGTTCTCTTCTGTCCTCCTTCTCCTCCATTTCTCTCCACAGCCTCTCCTCCCTCTCAGCTGCCTTCTGCTCTCTCTCCTCTTCTCGCTCCTCCATGTCCCGGATCAGCTCCGCCACATCTATAGCCCTTTTCCTGGCTCTTGCTGGCTCTGGCCTCACTGAGGATGAAGAGACCACAGCAGCATCCGGCCCACATGAGGCAACGAGGGCAGGAGGAGAGATGGAGGGTCTGCCCCCAATTGCCTCATCCATGGCAGTGTACCACTTCCAGGATGCTGCTGTGGCCTCTCCATCCTCAGTGCTCACCCCCGTCTGCGGACATTTCAGATCCTGCAAAAATGCACAAGCATGATACAAAAGCAGTCATTTTAACAGCACAATATTTAATCATTTAATTTGTGTATTAGAAGTAACAAAATGATTTTACTTTGTATTTTTGTTTCAGGTTTTCCCTTTTTTTTTTTAACAAACGCCGCCGTCACCCTGCCTTGCAGGCTCTGCTCCTCCACAAAAGATCTGCTGCAAGAGAGAAATCAAGAATGAAAAAGTTATATCTCTGTTTGAAAATACAATAATTGAAATGTACTACAAATAAAGTATTCAATTGATTTTTAAATATTTCTGTATACTCACTCAAAGCCTTTGATGGCAGCATTACGCTTTCCGGTGAAGAGCGCTTCATGAGCCACTCTCCACCGGATAAGCAGCCGCGTGTGCTCATCCGTCCCTGTAACATCCAGACAAGACTCACGTTACCTCTGTGATTTATGAGCTCAATACTACATTTACATGTTGAGGTTGTTGCTAATAAATAGCTTTTTATCAATCATAAATGTTCAACAATTTTTCAACAGTACTAATGGATAAATGAAATAGATTACTTATGTTTAGTTACTTTATGTAAAATGCATTAAACTAATAAAAACAGTGTTAACAACAGTGAATTCTCCTAAACAATAGTACACACACGTCACTCAGATGTCTATTTCATATCAGTTACACGTAGTAATCTTGCCAGATTTTGAATAAATATTTAGTAATGGTATTTCAGATGTATACGGTTTAAAATGTATGCAAATACAGTTTAAAGACGTATGTGTCCTTATGGAGCTCCTCTATCCAATAAAATGTGATTTACGGCAAAATCACAAATTTACCATATTATATAGCGTCTTTGCACCTTCAACAGTTCAACAATTTACTGTACAGAAAGTTAGTTCAACACATGCGATTTGGTTTGTATTTGTAATACTCACATTTGAAAACACTCTCGTCCACCCTTTCCGTCATGTTTGAGTATGAAATATCTACTTCTTCTTGTTCTTTTTTATATCGTATGCTCTCGCGTGGCCTCCTGGGATACATGAGTACAAGCTGAAAAACACTCAAATGTCTGGGCGAAAGCAGGAGATCATCCGGGAACTTCTCGCCTACTCTTTTAGGAATACTGATGTTTCGAACGTACTGCTTCCCTCACGTACTGTTTTCGCCTACTATATAGTAGGAAAGTAGGCATATTCGAACGCACTATCGTCCAAATCTCGCGATAATTGTACGTCAACCAGGTAATTCTCGCCTACTCTTTTATGAATACTGAGGATTCGAACGTACTTTTTCGCTCGCCTACTCTTTTCGCCTACTATATAGTAGAGAAGTATGCGATTCAGAACGTAGCCACTATCTCGTGTGTGTGGGCGTGGCCACAGATCGCTACAGTTGATCAGCAGCGCCAGCTGCATTATCTACGGCGCCAGCTGCATCTGATCAGTGGTGCCTATATATATAGCCTACTCACAGGTTGCGTTCGAAACCGCATACTCAATGAGTAGGTACTTAATTTCAATAAGTACTTACTTAACGAGCGCTGAAAGAGTAGGTACTTTATAGCGTGATCTCGTTAAGTATGAACGCGAACCGGACATCTGCCATCCCAGCAAACAAGGGACGTCCCCCGGACTTTTCAAACGTCCCCATAGGTCCGCATTAGGTCCTCTTTGGAACGTTCCCGAGCGGACGTTCGGAGGACGTCCGCACTTGGTCCCCTTTGTAACGTTCGCTGACGGCCATTCCGATGACGTTCGCATTTGGTCCGCTTTGTAACGTTCGCTGACGGACATTCCGATGACGTTCGCATTTGGTCCGCTTTGTAACGTTCGCTGACGGACGTTCTGAGGACATTTGTCCGGGCCAGTTTGCGACTGTTTCCTATTTCGTCACTCACCTGCCATTTCCACGACAACACTTGCAAAATCCAGTCGCCCATGCGTTTGCTATCATCAAACCTGACACTTTGCAACTCAGACAAACGAATAATTAAACTAAAATATAAATGCAAATATTTGCATTAATTGTAAAATTAAGTTTGTGCTAAAAATGTTAGTGTTTTAATGTTAAGATAATAACTTTAATGTTAGCCTACTTCATGGAAATTCTATCACTAATTAAAGATGTAATAAAATCGCGAGACTGTTTTCACCCGTTATAATTTAAACATCAAAAACATGATAATTGATTCAATTGAATATGAGCTACAATTTATAAAGGCTATTCCACATGCACGAAGAGGTTGAATCCCAGGAGCTCTAAAAGAATGCATCGACTTCAAATGATGAATGCAGCCAAGGAAAACGTGAAGAATGGAAAAATTGCTGGAAAGAAAGTGGAAAATAACACAGGTAAGACAAATAAAAGTATCCTAAACATTTACCTGTAGAAACTGTTGGTCAGGCGAAGGTGACTGGTTTTATTAAAAATAATTTATTTTAGGAAAAACATTGTTCTAATTATCGCACTTAAGACTGATAGCACATGCAGATCAAATAACAAAAAAAAATTGGAGAAACAAACAAGTGACGAATGACGATCAAATCGTAGGATCAAATGCACCTAAGCGAGTGACGTCATTCGTTTATGGTACGCGGTTTGTATCCATGGCAACGCTCAGCTGCGTAGTGACGGTTAACGGTCCTCCTCAGACGCAGCCTTGTGTTTTCTCTTTCGTCTGTCTAAAAGGTATTTTTAATTTTTAGATTATTATACATTAGTTACCATAACCGCTGTCCATCTTTAAATTATATGAAAATGTTGCCTTTTAAAACGTTTGCTGAAGATGTCCGCAATGTACCGCTGATAACCGTTATGCTAACACTACGAAGCTAACGTTATATGTTAAGCTGAAACGTTATATTTCACATATGGATAATATAGACATATAAAATCATAACACTACTGAATATGTTCATTTTGTTGTTTTAGGTAGATGCCAAAGGGGGAGAATTGCCATCGGATTACCCACAGCTGACCGACAAACACACACACACAGCTGCCAGCGCATTTGAAGGCACACACACGGAAATAGCACAACACCTTTACAATTGTTTAAATAAATAATTTACTTTGTTCCTTACACCGTGTCTGTTTTCTTTGGTTAGCCAGAAGTCAAATAAAATTCAGGGGACTAAACGCGAAAGTCCCATAAACGTCCCGAATGGCCGCTGGTGGTCCTGGGAACGTCCTCTCGAACGTCCGGAGGACGTCTTCGCGAAGGTCCGCGGGACATCAAGCATCATACACGGGGACGTTCGGGGGGACGTTCGCACAGGCCATTTAGGGGACGTTCTGGGGACCTTTTTTGTTAGCTGGGATGTTGACGTTATCATGTGACCTACGACGCGTTATCACAAGCACAACAACTTAAAAGATATGAGCGTCAGGTTTAAATAATCTCTGTAAATATCTTGATATTGATGAAACTTGCTTATTTTGTTGAAGAAACAGCCCATTTATTTTGTGATTGTAGTATAACCAATAAATTTAGGGTCGATTTAAGTTCTTATATTTTTAACCCTTCTAATGTGACCCACATTTTTATATTTTTTTATTACAAAAACCCAAATCGTCATCTCTTGAATATGTTGTTAATTTCTTTATTTTATATCCAACATGTTCACCCACAAGCAGTGGCGTAACTTGTTTTAAAAAGTGGGTGGGACGTGTGTGTGTGTGTGTGTGTCTCTCTGTCTGTCTGTCTGTAATATATGTTGTAAGTGGCGAGTATTTTGACGTGAATAAATGCATAGATCCGAATACTGTATTTATGTACTTTAATGGTCCAGTGGCAGAACTTTTGCCTAGCGTGTCAGAGGTTCTGGGTTCTAATCCGCACTAAGTAGTATAGTTTTTTTTTCTCATCAAACCCGATCGTTTATTAGTGGTTGTATATCAAGCAGGGACACGTTTTTTGTGCATTATGTTTTGTGATTTCACCGTAACGAATAAAGAGTCTCTCCGCAACGGATTGAAGCGCGCGTCCGTGTGAAGACTGTGCGCGAGTCACAACAGAACACTGTATCCGCGCCACTGATAGCAGCGGCAACGAACACTTTGGTCACTTGATTTCAAAAACAACACATTTCTCGCCTCTTATTTAACAAACGAACGAAATGAATTTTCTACTAGAGTAAACTGGATATTTTTTATTTATTCGTATTGGTACATACATCCGTGCCGCGAGATGTTCCAAAAGTGGTGGGGACACAATCGACCCTGGCAAAAAGTGGTGGGGACATGTCCCACCCGCAAATTACGCCTATGCCCACAAGCAAAAAGCCCTTTTGGGCCCACAAGAGCTGTCCTTTATGTTTTCCTCTTTTTCTTGTAGAATGTTTCAAGTTTTATGTATTATTCAAAGATATTTAAACTTGTCTTTTTTTTCTGTGTATTTAATGTCATATTATGATGGATGCAAACCCACATTTATGTTTTCTGTCATTATGATTGTTCATTGTTAAAGATACAACCATTGTATCTTTCCCTGATCTTGTATGTAACTATAAGTTCTGCAATGAAAAAAATTATGAGCGACAGGTCAGGTGCACTAACACCTCATAACATCAGTAACTCGACAGCCGTACCTAGAACGGGTTTCCTCAGCATTTGTAATGTCTGCACATTGCTCACTGCACACAGCTGTGCCTTTGGAGAAAACTGTTGATTTTTCTACTACAAAAATGTATCACTCCTTAAAAAACAAGATTACCCCAGAATGAACTGCATCGCTAGCCCACCCCAAAACTTACACACAATAATAGTGATAAATGCTTACCAAAACTTTTTTTACTGAAAATGATACATTTTTGTAAAACAAGCAAAATGTAATTTGTTTTGTCATATGACATAAATATGCATGAATACACATTAGATAAATGCAGTAAATACAGTTATAGCCAAGCAATGAATTAAAGCATAAATATATTAAATAATTGTATTTTATTTACTGACAACAATAAGAAACATGAATAAATAAGTAAAATAATGAATAAAAGTAACCATCACAATAAACAAATGCATATACAAGTCAACAACACAAGAATCAAGGCTTTATTCAAACTAGAATCATGTATTTACACGTGATGAAACCCACATTCTACTGCCATCTCAACACAGCGGTTCTCATTCTGTGGCTTTATTTTGATGAATAAGCTGACCAGCAGAGGTGAGCGTTGTTCTGAGGCAATAAGAGCCGGTGGAGTGATAGAGGGACTCATCCATGGGACCATTTCCAGGATACAGCTCCGGGCTCTCCATCCTCAGTGCTCATATCAGTCTGCAGACATTTCAGATCCGAATCAGAAAAGTGCTGTAATAACCTTGTTTGAAATTACAATAATTAAAATAAACTACAACTTAAGATTTAAATTATTTTGTTATGCATTTCTGTAGTATTCAAAGCCTTTGATGCAGCTTTCAGCTTCATGAGCCACTCTCCGCTCTCCCAAATGTTCCTCAATTTATCAACAGTACTAATGGACAAATAAAATAGATAACTTATGTTTAGTTACTTTATAGATCGGTTTATTTACCTTACTTACGGCACATTTATCTAATGTAAACAGTGTTGACACAACAGTAAATTCTAAAATAGCACACATACATCAGATGTCTATTTCATGTTGTGATGTGCGCATCTGCAATACTTATAGAAGATTTTCCTTTCAGATGTAAATAGACATTTAAAATAAGCATCTTTAAGATGTATATGGTTTATGTACATCCACTTTGGAGATGTGTGCTTACTGGAGCTCCCCTGACAGCAATACCTAATAGAACGTGTTTTTACAGCAGAATCACAACTATACTATACTGTCTAACGTCTTTACACCTTCAACAATTCAACAGTGTACTCTAGTCTACAGTATTTTAACACAAGGAACCGTGTTTACTCACATTTGAAAACACCCTGATCTCCGATGTTGATAATGACGTATCCTCTCGCGTGGCCTCCTGGGATAGAAAAGTATCCGTCGATGGGTGCTTCAGAATCTGGGCAGAAGCAGTAAGTCATCCGGCAACTTCTCGCCTACTCTTTTATAAATACTGATGTTTCGAACGTACTACTTTTTTCACGTACTGTTTTCTCCTACTATATAGTAGGTAAGTAGGCATATTCGAACGCACTATGAGTATACGCACGTCCGAATCTCGCGAGAATTAGTATGTCACCCAGGTAATTCTCGCCGACTCTTTTATGAATACTAAGGATTCGTACATACTTTTTCGCTCACCTACTGCTTTTCCCCTACTTTATAGTAGGGAAGTGTGCGGTTTCGAACGCAGCCACAGTTTCGTCTGGTCTTTGTCAGACCGTTGTGGTGTTCCTGGTGTTTGTTCCTGTTCCTGTCTGGCTTTCGCTCGTGGTCTCAGTTCCTGTTTTGGATTGTTCATCGTGATCCACTCTCTGGATCCGGACTCATCATTTCATCCATCAGCCACCATCAGCCTGGTTTCCATCAAGGTCCCTGCGTCACTCGTCTGCCCCTGTGTGTCGTATTTTGTGTGGACCTGAACCTCTCTGTTTATTCTAATAATAAATGTGGATTGACCTGCTTTTGCCTTCTATCTCTTATTCGTTCATGACATTAAGAAATCCATAAATCCAACACATTCAAAAAATTACAGATCGGTATCCCTTCTTCCATTCATTGTTAAAACACTTGAAAGAGTCGTGTTCAACCAAGTCTCTACCTTTCTTACACAGAACAACCTCCTAGACAACAACCAGTCTAGGTTCAAAAGTGACCCCTCAACTGAGACTTAAGCCTTGTTTATACTCGACGCGTCCGCACAAGCGCGAGTCTCCGCTGACTGCGCCCGCACCTCTCCAAACGGACGAGGCGTTTATGCTTGACGCGCTCGCCGTTGTGCTATTCTGTGAAACGACAGGGGGCGACTCGGAGTAATTCTCCTCTAAACCACCAGGAATCAGCAGTGAAGAAGTAGTTTGCCGTTTATTAGTAGTTTATTAATAGCTGATCCATATTAAAAGAGTAATAAATGCAGTAGGTTTATTATACTTTTTTGTACAAACTAGTTAAACAACTGAAGCCTTATTGAAGATTGTTTAAACCTTAATTTAATCAGCAGGGCTTACTTCTGCTATTGTAGGCTTATTTTGTAAATGTAAGCAGTTACTTTAGACAAGTGCAAACTGGGTGCTTAATGCAAATGTGTTCCTATTCACAAAATGAGAGGCTTTTATGGTCGCCCATCAATGCAAATGTCTCTGTGTATAGAAGGATCATAAACATGCTGGTGCAGACGTACCAGTTCTGCCAGATTCGGCTCGAAGTCGTTCATCTTCGGATGCGGCGCCGCGCGCGATGTTACAAAAAGTGCCGTGCACACCGCCAGGCGAAATGGGGTCTTGCGCACCCAACGCGCACGACCGCCCACACCGCAATTACGTCATTTTGCCGCGCGCACCTTCGCGCTCTTGCGGACGCGTCGAGTATAAACAAGGCTTTACTTGCTCTCGGTTATTGAAGCTCTGACACTGGCAAAAGCAGCATCCAAATCCTTACTCATCTTGCTGGATCTTTCTGCTGCTTTTGACACAGTTAACCACCAGATCCTCCTTTCAACACTCATGACGAAGGGGATCTCAGGAACCGCACTCCAGTGATTTAAGTTTTAACCTCTCAGGTAGGTCCTTCAGAGTGTCATGGAGGAGTGAGGTGTCTAAGTTGCAACATTTAGCTACTGGAGTGCCTCAGGGCTTGGACCACTTTTCTCGTCCATCTACATGTCATCACTTGGATCTGTCATTCAGAAACATGGACACCTATCACTGCTACGCTGATCACACACAACTCTACCTCTCATTCCAGCCGGGTGATTCAACGGTAACTGCTCACATCGTGGCCTGCCTGACAGACATTTCTTGCTAAATGAAGGACCACCACCTTCAACTCAATCTTGCAAAGACAGAACTGCTTGTGGCCTCAGACAACCCAACAGTTAATCACAACTTCTCCATTCAGCTAGGTTCACCAACCATAACTCCATCCAGGACAGCCAGGAACCTTGGAGTTGTGATTAATGATCAGTTAAACTTCACAGACCACTTTGCTAGAACTGCCAGGTCCTGCAGATTTGCTTTATACAACATTCGGAGGATCAAGCCCTTCCTTTCGGAATAGGCTACACAACTCCAAGTCCAAGCTCTTGTTCTATCTAGACTGGACTTGTAATTCTCTCTTGGCAGGCCTTTCAACATGCACTGTCAAACCTCTGTAACTGATTCAGAATGCTGCAGCAAGCGTGGTCTTTAACGAGCCGAAGAGAGTGCACTTCACACCTCTCCTCATAAAATTGCACTGGTTTGCCAATTGCCACTTGCATCAAATTCAAGCCACTTTTCTGTTCCTACAGAAAAACCACTGACTCTACACCCTCATACCTAAACTCACTACAGACCTATGTGCCCTCCAGAAGCTTATGTCAATTGAATGGCACCTTGTGGTGACATCCCAAAGAAAATCACTTTCAAGGACCTTTGCCTTGACTGTTCCATGCTGGTGAAATGTACTTTAGCCATTTTCAAGAAACGCTTGAAGACGCATCTTTTTCAACAACACTTGACCCATTAATACTAACACTTACTCATTTCTCATTTGTAAGTCGCTTTGGATAAAAGCGTCTGCTAAATGATTAAATGTAAATGTGCCGTAAATAAATATAGTGTGTACATAACTATTATGCACGTTAATCTTCTGATCATTTTTTTCCAAAGAACTTTTTTTTTTTTTACCAAAAACCAAAACCACATCAATCATAATAGCTATACATTTTGTATAAAAAATTTATGAGTAATATATAATTGTTAACAAGGACTGGAAGTGAAAATGCCTTGTGCATAATTATTACAGTTTTTTTTCAATTGCTAAGAAGCGTTTGCCAATTCTTAAAATACTTTTTTTTCTAAACTCTTAACATAGCAACACACCTACATCACACAATTAGCCAAATAGTTAATTTTCTGCCCAAAACCACATATTCTTAAATAAATACAAACTCTACATTTCAAAATGCAAAAACCTCTAGCAAAACACATCAAACCCGTTTCAAAATCAAATCATTCGGTCAAAACTCTAGCACTCGTTTTCTATCCAACATGAACACATAGTCAATCATAGTGCAATGACTGTCAAAATACTAACAGTTGGTGGCATTACAAACACTGCATTACTTGTCATGTTTCAGTTCTATCCGTATAGAACATACAGTATGAAATCCATTTTTTTTAAATTATTTATTTAGCTATGTGTGTGTGAATTCATGGTGCATTAGATAGTAAGTGTACAACATAATATCTAAATGTGAAGGAGTCATCAATACTTTATAGAATGTACAACTGAAAAAAAAAAACAGTAAGTGTCATGGTTCATGAATTCACTGACTTTCTCGCGCTGTGTTTGTGTGTGTGTGTGGTCGTAGTTGCTGATCAGCCACTGATTATCATCAGCGCCAGCTGATTCTGATCAGCGGCCTCTATTTAAGCTATTGGTCTTTCGTCTTGTGTTTGTCAGATTGTTGTTGGATGTTCCCGGTACTGGTTGTGGTCTTGATGTCTTCGTGTCCTACTTGTTTCCTGCTGGAGTTAGTGATGGCAAAATGAGGCTTCCTGAACCACTGAGACCTCGCAGACCATTGCTTCACCCAAAGGTTCATTACTCGAAGCTTCATTCAGCATTGCTCACTAGTGACACCTAGCTACTGTGCAAATAAATAGCAGACAAATTAATTAATTCTGAACCAATGACCTGAGCAGACTTATGATGTCCATATACCCCCTCCCCTGTTCTGTTTTATTATTTTCTTCTCACTGTTAATGTCTGTAACCTTTCATTTGCAATAATAAAAAGACCTGAGCAGACATTTGTCCATTGCCTGGGTATAAAATATGTATATTTCTCTGTCTGAATTTACTTGTCACACTGTGAACACACACACACACACACACACACACACACACACACACGCAGTGGTGTAGTCTACGTGATACGCAGGTATACGCTGTATACCCACTAGAAAATGTCAAGGATTTCCGTATGCCCACTAGGAAATGTCAAAGATCTCCGTATACCCACTTTAAAAAGCGTGAGGATTCGTAACAACATCGTTTTGTGAAAGAACTTTCATTCATAAATTCACCCCGCCGTGACGTCTGTGTTTGCGCAGCGACACGGATCGAATCGCGGAATCCAGCAACATGTACAACACAGTCTCACTCCCTACTCGTCAAATGTCTGACGCATGGTCAAGGGACCCTGGCGTCACTCTTTTGACGCACTGGGTATACCTTCGGCTTCATTTTTCAACGTGCGGGGCAGTCCCATAGACTTCTATAGAACTCAACAGCGTTGAAATTTGACGTCTTGGGTCGATCACCACACCGCAACCCGTTGTCTGCTTTGTGGGTCGAGACAACAATAAATAAAAATAAAAAGGAATAGGCTACCAAAATGATCTATGCCAGGGCGATTCAAATGACGGCACCCAGATAATTTTTATCTGGCCCTCCAACTGGTGTTTGATGTTTAAATACCCTCGCAATCTGATATCAAAGTGCCCTCAAAAGTTTAGCGCGTTCATCAGCGGTGAGTTTAACAACGCACATGGTGTGCAACCACATTCAGCGGTGAGTTTAACAACACTCAACTGCAGGTAAAACGGCATTCAGAGGTGAGTTTGACCAAAGCAACGCTCAACTGCAGGTGAAACGTAATTAAAAGGTGAGTTTAACAACGCTCCAATGCGCGTGCAAGTATGCAGTTTAAGCGTTTTCTTATCATAGGTAAGACACTACTTTATCTAGAGCATGCTGGATAACGTATTTTTATCGGAGGTTTGTTGATTTTAATATTAATTAAAATTATCAGTTTGTTGGGTTTATATATATATATGCAACGATTGTGTTCAATTAATAATTTTTTTTAATTAAATCCTCTAAATTAATAACGCTGACGTCACCGTATGGGCGATCCCAAGGTCCATTGCGATTTCCCACTCGGTAAGTAGAAGGGTTAATTAATAGAGATGGATACTCTTCTTACATTTACACATCAAAAACTGTTGGATCAGGACAATAAATTGTGTTTAGAAACTTTAGATTTGTAAGGTGGCCCTTTTATGACGAGAAATGATAGAAGACATAAAAAATATAGCTTTCTGCACCAAATGTGCAGGCTAGCAAAGTTAGCTAATTGAATTCAAGTTCATATTTGTCGCATATTATCATGTAAGGTACAAACAATCATAGGGGAATGTAAGATTTTCATACTGAGACATACCGTGTTAGCTGTAATGTATGTCTGCGTTGGGATTCTTCTTGTGGTTGTGTGTCGTTGCTCTTTTGCCCAGTGTTTTGTGCCCATTTATACACATGCTAGTCAGTGTAACGTTAACTTATAACTGTGTCTATGCTATGAAAGCGTAGACATAAAAATTAAAAAAGCACATTAAGAAATTAAATCAGTGTTAATTAAAAGCTAGTGTTCTAAACTACTATGACTGCTGAGGGAACTTTTTGATTAAAATGATAACAGGGAAAAAGTTAAAGAAATGTTTCCTTGTTAATACAAAAGTATAATTAATAACATAAACAGATTAAAAAATGGCACTGATTATCAGCCAAACTGGCATTTTGAATGGTTAGTATCAATATCAGACATGAGTGTCAAGATCAGTCCATACCTAGTGTGTTATTGTATTGTGAGTTTGCAGGCAACACCCAGCCCTACAGTATTCTGGCCTAATATTACTATAAGCACCCACATACCTCCCCACCACAGCCCAAAACATGGGCAAACTAGACCAACATTTTCTCAAGTTCTTAAACCTTTCAGTTATTTAGTATTTATGTAGTTGTATGTAGCATGATCTTCAAATCTGAATTTATTATCTTTCCCATCTCTCAACAGGTTCCCTAGTCCCTTCATCATTTACTTCAAAACCTCAGCTTCGTTACAAAGCAAAAACAAAGGCACTTTTAAGAGCCACTTTTGTCTAGTTAATTGTTGTTAGTCTGTCTGGTTCTCTGTTGTTCTTGCTCTTTTGCTCTTCCCCCCTATCCCTTTAGTGCTGTCTTGTTTGTCCTTGTTCATCATGAGTGACAATTCCAATATCAAACAGGTCCTTAATGAGCTTGTTGAGCATTATAAATTAAATTATGAACTCCAGATCTTGGAAGATTTCATCAATAAGATGCCGGGAGAACAGGAGGCAGCACCATCCACCAGCCATCAACCAGTCCAGGAGGCAGCACCATCCACTAGCCATCAACCTGTCAGGTGGCTGAAGAGAGACAGTGATGGAAATGTTGTCTATGGCAGACCGAGATCATCCCGAAACCAAGCGGGTCAGTTTTGTTTTTTCAGTCATATTACTTAAAGGAGTACTCCTGTGATTTTTCACATATATCTAAAACGGCGATATAGATTGTTTTACCACTTGGGATTGAATACATGAATCAGTCATGTGTCTGGTATGAGATATGAGGTTTTTATTACATACTCATGATCATCCAAAGTGGTATAAACAATGAAATTGGGCCAATAAAAGTATGTATCATTGTGTGGAATAAAATTAGCTTGTCAAAATCTATGGAATTGTAATGCTGTAAAGGTTGATTTGGGTTTTATTTTCTGCTACAGCTAGTCACAGCTACAGTCGTAAGACTGGTTCTCATACTAGGATGTTGGACAACAGCTTTGAGATAACCAACTACTGTCCTCCTGATACTGTTGGTATGTTCTTTATTTTGTGTCTATTAGTTCATTATGTTTATAGATTCTAATAATTAGAATGTAAATTACATGTTTTTGCGACAGAATAACCGACAACATGTTGCACACTTTGATAGTGTAGAAAATTGTTTTTAAATATGATGTACTATTTTAACAGAGACTTTCCTTGAAGAGCTAAACCACTCACAGGGTGATGACTTGGATGATCAGGAAACGGCACCAGCACCACCACGAGCTTCCTCAGACTGGTCTACTCGAAAAAGTCTCCTCTCAGAGAGGTGGGAGAAAGAGAGACCCTGTCTGGTGAATACCATGGTGGCACAACAAAATGTGAACACTCAGATCTGCCAACAATGTGGCAGCAGTCCAGCTGTTGTCCGTTGTCGTGACTGCCGACCACAACCATTCTTCTGTGCTGATTGTGATGTCAGTATACACCGAAACCATGTCTTCCACAACAGGGATGCAACAATAGCTGGATTCTTTCAGCCATTGCCTCCAACAACCTGTGTCGTGGAGAGGGCTCTTTCCCAGTGTGGTAAGCTGTATTTCTTTGAGTGTCTTATTTAGGGCTGCACAATTATTGCAATCGTAATTGCAATGGTAAAATCTTCAAATATCATTTGTGACATTTGACTTTTATATTCACGTCATCCTCCTTGACTGTGCAACTTCTGGTTGGTGGGTGTGCGTAGTGTGTGAAGGGTACAAAAACTCTGATTGGTAAACTTCAATCGGTCAGTGGGTGTTAGTCTTGTACACTGGCTGTGCTTACCTATCATGGGTGGCACAAATTTGAAATATTGAACTGAATCAAATCATACACATTCAAAAATCGTATTGGAAATGGTAATCGCTTTATCTGTCAGAAAAAGTGCAATTATATATTGTGCAGCCCTAGTCCCATTCTCAGTTTATTTAAGTAACTTTTCAGTATAATAGGCTTCACAGGAATTTTGAGTACTTTCTCTGAAACACACTTAATGACCTTTTATCTTTAAAGCTTTTCAAATCATTAATAAAAAAAGAAAATGATTGCAGAATACTTCCCAGTTAGTACATAAGATGATGCATGTCTTTAATCCCTGCATATGATGTGTCTTTCAGTGTGTATTGTGCCATTGGAGATGCCCAAAAAAATATGTAGTTGTTCTCCGGGATCGTTGAGTGTCAACACAGGAAAAGTTGTTGCTGTGGTTACAATGAATGGTAAGAATAAAATTAACTTAAGGGAACATTCCAGATCAAGTGGCTTTAGCGTCCATATCACATTCTGGGCAAAGTGCCCATAGGGGCCTGGGTTGGACTTTAACCTGATTCCACCCCATAGGGCTCTCCCACTCGCTTCCTGACACTTTTCATTGTCCTATTTGAATAAAAAAAAAACAAGGCTGTGCTATTGGCTTTGTAAATGTGTCCTGATCTATTTCTATTCAAACGTTCCCTATAGTGGTCTGCGCTGGGCAGGATTTTCAGTCCTGCGTCCCCCCGTTCCCGCAATATTCTGTCCCGTTCCGCAATAATGTGTTTTAGTCCCGCTCCCGCCCGCATCTATAACCTTATGTGCATCTCCCGCCTGTGAAAGAAAGACTGCCAGATGTCTGATTTTAAGTTTTATTAGTTCTGAATGTACTACATAGGTGATAGTAATGTAGGCTACTTTTCCTGATTTTTCCAGGACGATATGATCTCAGTATGCCTGAGATGAAATGTGAGGCATGCAAAGCCACATGGAGCGCTGGAGTGGATGACTTAGTCCGTAATGACTACTGGCCTGCTACCCTTCACTTTTCCACGGTGTACGCTACAGATGTTTTTTGTTCTTATGAAGAATTGAAGATGGCAGCACCAGGACTGTCCTGCCAAGCATTCTTAAGAATGCTTGATCAACGAACTGTCCGCTTTGGCCGTGTGAGTATGAGTGGTGGGAATCACTAACAACTAGTACTAGTATTGATGTGTATCGCAGAATGACTATGGTGACATTATCAACACATTGATTATTATAATTGGAGCATGTTGATGAAATCAAAACAGTGATTCAGCTATACTCGATACATTGATAGAACATCATCTAAGATTCAAAGTCTTTGTGTAAAAACTACCACTCAGTAAAAAATCTAAATTCGTACACTAAATGTACAAAAGTATTGGAGCAATTTATCAACTCAATCATTCAAAACATTAGACCTGTGTATAAGATCAAGTAGTGATGTCACATCCTAGTCATGATGTTTGCATTCAGAAAAAAACAAATAGGTCCATAAAGACATTGGTTAAGTTTGCTGTGGGAGTTGAGTTTGCTGTGGAACTTGTCTTCTTTTGGGGGGACTTTGGTCATGATGTTTTTTGTCCGTGACATACAAAAGATTTCCAATGATGCACTGGGCTGAGCGGCTGCCTGTGGAGGCTCGATGCAGGAGGATTTGGTGTCACCTTTGACCTTATTAACTTTAGTTAACTTAACTGTGAATTATGTTGATATGTTTTACTGTTCTGAAACAGACTGGGAAGATCACAGCAGACAGCTTCAGAAAAAGCTTTTTGGAGTGGGAGGCTGTTAGATTTGAAGTGGATAAGATCTGCAGGGAGGAGCATTTTATCTGTCCTGCATGCACCCCAGACATGCTTGCTGTTTCTGTGGACGGAAATCGCAAACACTACCGCTTTAAGAACGCAGCAAGGTACTTACAAAATGTGTGTAATTTGCAGTGTTGTTAAATTAACCTTTGCTGTGTCATATTGAAGCTCAATGTGTACCTTTCTTTCATTTAGATCTGAAGAACAAGCCTTATTTGATGGCATCTTCATTGCAAAAGATGATGAAGTAGAAAGATTTGTGGATTACATTCATTCCAACACCAACCATGTAAACTTGTATAATATTTCTAAAAACACCACCAATAACATTTTACAGTTGACATTGTTTGGGTGAGTCCTGACTATTTATATCAACCTTTTTCCATGTAGGTCTCTGGAAGAGGTGTCTGTGGAGGGGAGTGGTCAGCTGCCAGGGAAACTTCTCAGAGATCCTCTAGTAAAATTGATGAGGAGGGACTTGAGCTTGCGGTCTGTCGACATGGAGTTTTTCTCGGCGCTCTCAACATGTTCAGGGGAGAAATATATGCTTATCCCCTCTACCTGCAGAACAAGCTGGCAAATAAGTCAATAAGCTTTTTTGCCATGGATGTAACCTGCAAGTACTGGCCCTACCTCAACAAAGTGACAAAAAGCTGCCCGGAGCTCCAGCACCTTCTGGGCATGAAACCATTCCTCTCAGTGTTTCATGCCAAAGCCCATGATTTTAAATGCGAGGTAAGAAAACATTACCATGTTATTAACTGTCCCTAAACACCTGCAAAGGTATGTTGGCACCTTTTAAGTATTTTCTTCAATAGGTTAAATGGAGTGGAGCTTACCAGCAAGGGGCCGGATTGACACTTGGGGAGGAGGTTGAGCAGTGTAACGCCTTCCTCTCTAGGATTGCTGTGACCACGAAGCACATGTCCAAAGCAGGTAAGGTAACCACACACTGCACTACTTAGATTGAAAGTGTTACAAGAAAATTGTAGCTAGTGAAGGACATGTGGTACAACACAGATTCATGTCTTTTTTTTCTTTTTGCAGGACGTACAGACATGCTCACACTGATGGCCATGCGCTGGAATCAGCAGAAGTTTAATAACTTGGCTGCTTCACTTGCCTGCCGATATCAGA
This sequence comes from Gila orcuttii, assembly GCA_026230005.1. Lineage (NCBI taxonomy): Eukaryota > Metazoa > Chordata > Actinopteri > Cypriniformes > Leuciscidae > Gila > Gila orcuttii. Next base: position 20,655,701 of record JAPDVR010000011.1, read on the forward strand.
AGGTAGAGATGAGTATTGTAATTTTCTTATATTGTAAATACCTTCTATTGTATATTTTTGTAGGTATAACATTTTTCTTTTGTTTCCTTTTTTTTGTTATTTGAAGGCCACAAAACGCCTGGAAAGCCAACTTCAGGACCTGGAAAGCATGAGAATCCAGCTGGCAGTGACACAGGTTGAAGTTGAGGGCTGGGTCACTGATATTAAGGAGTGGGCAGAAGGTAATAGTTATACTATTATTTCAATGTCTCAGTTCTGCAGAATAATGGGAGACATGCTTCTGCAAGTAATTACTGTTTTAAAATGAAATCATACATACACTGTTTTCTTGGTCATGTACTTGTGCAATTAAAATGTCAAATTTTAGTATGTAGTGCATGCACACTGGAAATCATGTCAAAACAAAGTGCCCTGAAAGTACCTGAATGGTGCACAGTCCAAAAGTTGGAACATTGGACATTTCGGTCACACTTTATTTTAAGGTGTCCTTGTTACAGTGTAATTGTACATTTAAGTACTGAGTAATATTAATTAACTACATGTACTTACTATAGGGTTAGGGTAGGATTAGGATTTGGTTGAGGGTTGGTTACATGTAATTATGCATAATTTATTGTTATTACTATTTTAAGTTCATGTAACATATGTAACAAGGACACTGTAAAATAAAGTGTTTCCGACATTTCTTGCAGTTAGCGGATCCCATCTTGGCTACGTCGTCATTTTCTTTGGTACCCTGTTACATACTTCCTATACACGCTAATAAATATGAAATGATTATTGAGACTCACCTGTCCTTCCTCCAGGAGCTTTTTTTTTTATAAAGAAAAAAAAGAAGCAAAGAGGGATAATCCTTATGACTTCCCTGTGGCGTTCTGTGTTACACTGAGACTTAGCTCGTTTCAGTTACTGCCATGAAAATGTAAGTGAAATGTTTACACTTCTTTTCTTCTCAGCAACAACATCCCAAAAGAATGCCGATCTTGACGCGGTGACCAGTAGAATGGAGGTGCTGGTGGCCAGCATTAAAAGAAGGTCCCAGCGCCTTTACAAAGACACCGATGGCAGCAAAGGTCGGGCCCGGATTCGGCGCAAAATCAGAGAGGAGAAGGCCATTCTTAGCTCTGTTGTTGAAAAATACAACAGTATGGTTCCAGATACAGAAAGAATCGTCTTTGACATCATTCTCTCTGACGATACAGTTTGGCCATGGCAACTTTCACATGGTGGTATGTACACAAATCTGTTGACAATTTTGTTTGATTCACATCGTAGCACAAAACCAAATATGCCTTATCCCAGATTATCTCAAATATTATTTGAAAAATAATCATACTTACAATTTACTTATTTTCCACAACTGTATCCCAGACGCTGTAGATTTGAAAACCAAGAGGAAGGCGTTTGATGTTGTGATGGCAATAAGGAGACTTGAGGAGGAGAAGAAGATTGTTCTTTCTGAGATGGCAAAGCATTGGAAATCTCTCTCCACTCGTGCAGACACACTCAAGGAGATGTCATCCCAGCTTTCCAGTGAGGCATTGCAAAGTAAGTATTTAAGTAATGTGTTGTAATACTATACTCTACATTGTAATTTTTCTGATAATTTTTTGTTTTACTCCCATAAGGTGAGCTGTGGGCTCTAAATGAAGAAGGGATCAAGGGTTTCCTCAGCTTAACTTTGAGAAAGAAGCAAGAAGTCACCAGAATGATGAAGCATGCAAGAGACTGTTATGCTCAAGTTTTGACTGGAACAAGTATGGACTTCCAGAATGATTGGGATGGATACGACAGTGATTCTGAACTGTCAGATTGAGGACTGTCAGTTTGAGGAGCTCTCGAAGTGATAAATGACCATTAACTCACTTTTGGTTTGATTTCTTATATTTGTCAGTGTTTCCTTTGTTTGTTTGTGTTTAGTAGTAGGGGCAGGTCCTAAAAAATCACCAGTTAAAGCTGCCGCCGGCAACATTTTTTTGATCATATTCAGTGAAATCGACACTTAAATCCGACAGAACAACATTAATAAAGTGGTTTTAGAAAAAAACCCGAGCTTCTAAGTCCACCTACCCTTCTGGAGCGTGTTATTTGTTTTGCAAATAAGTTAATCAATAAGTTAATAAGTTAATCATATTCATGTCAGGTTTAAAGTAGTACAATAAGTTCCAAAGTAGTTTTGTTGTAGAAGCACAGTAAAAACAATACTTAAGACAACAACATGTAAGACTTCAAAAAAAGCTGGACAAATTTCAAAGTCAGCAGAAGCAGTGGTTGTCGTCCATGAAGAAAAATAACAGCAAGTCCCACGTTCTTGATGATGCTGCCATTCTGGTATGTAGTTTTCCGATCATCTCATTCACCAAAAGTGTTTTATTTTGACATAATCAAATAAATGAACTGGTATAATATATTGCCTCACATCCACACTATTAATAAGAAAATAATTCATATTTACTGGGTTTTTTCCAAACTATTATGTCTAGGGAGTTGAAACTCATACAAATCCTCACATTTATCTATCCAAAAATTATGTAAAAATCATTGTTTGATTGTTTGTGGATGTTTTCTAGCTTTGATGAAACTTCAGATCAAGCTTGAGAACAAATTCAGCTGTAAACTACAGTTTTGTGTATATATCTAATTGATCTTTCTACCTCTCTGTTACAGCTTGAGAAGTTGTATGCCCTTGGCATGAAGCCCCTGCTGCTGATTGCACATCCTCCTAAGGTGGTGACAGGGAAGTGCCAAATTAAAGTGATGCTGCCAATGCATGCCCACCTTAGCACATCCGCGAAAACATGCCTTGACAATGTGGATGCCATCTACAAATTGATGGTTGAAAGTGAGATTGCATTTATTTAACCTTAAATGTATACACATGCATATATTCACTATCCGTTGTACAATTGTTGGTGTTGTCCTGTACATTTTCCAAACAGCAAAGACTAGAAATTCTGATCTGGCTGTAGCCTAGCTGCAACCTAGAGTCATTTTAAAGAGCTGGTATTGTGGAAAACAAGAACAAAAATTGCTTTGGGATGATGGCAGGGGTCACCTGTGCTTTAAAATGGATGACAATGTTCTTAGACTGTGACACAATAATGGCAATACTTAACAGCTGTTGAAAGAACACATATCTAACCCATTCTCCATTCTTTCTTGACTCCTCTGCCCCATACCTTTCAGAATCCTGTGGGTAAAATCACGTTCACTACGTCCATCTTTTTTTACCGTCTAGGTTGATTTGGGTTGCATTTATTTTCACTTTGGCCTAACTGCATATTATATATTATATTTGTGTGTGTTCCATTTCCATTTATAGGTTGGACAAGACTCAACCCAGACCAACTGCCTCAAGAAGAGAACTTCATCCTACATTTGGTGCCGTGTGACCAGTCACCACAACAGGAAACACCAGCCACACCATCACAAAACCAGGCTCCATCCCTTGACACACCATCAACCCAGACTACATCCGTCTGCACGTCACCACACCCGTCAACCAGCACACCTGGCTCTCTCCAGCCACGCACCACTACACTCAGCTCCACTCATCCAGGAACCAGCACACCTGCCTCTCTCCACCCACGCACCATTACACTCAGCTCCACACATCCACCTGGCTCTCTACACCCACACACCACTACACTCAGCTCCACACATCCAGGAACCAGCACACCTGCCTCTCTCCACCCATTATTGTTCCACCTGCCAGCTGTATTGTGCCTATCTAAAATATATATATATTTTTCCATGAGCAACAGTTACTGTGAGTAACACTGACATACCATAATGACCGTGATGTTTTATATCTTGTTTAAAAGTAATCTTACGCACAGGGAAACACACCAGAATAATAATGGGTTCAGCAAGACCTTCCTCCAACTCTGGCACAGCTCTAGTGTGGAGGTAGATCTGGCTATGCAAGACTAGGTCCCCACTCTGGAACAACAGACTCTTGATGCACTGCACAACTCTGCAAAGTATTGTAAAACAGTAAATGTTACAATCATGACAATCAATCGAATGTGTATTATACTTACCAATTCTCCTTCAACTTCCTTTTCTTTCTTTCTTTCTTTCTTTCTTTCTTTCTTTCTTTCTTTTTCTCAGTGGAAAGACCTGGCCTCCGTCCTGGCAGCCAGCCTGATTTCCATCCCATGCAGCTAGCCTGCAAATATGCAACATACATTGCAAATAAATAAAATGTTGTTTTTGGTACTACATTTGTTGTTCATTTGCCATTTCTGTTATTCATATCAAACTAGAGTTTAAGCTATGAAATTTGAACTATACCTAACAAAATAAATGAAGTGTACTTTTCAAATTTTCAGATTTGTCTTTTATTATGAAGTTTGGCAATCTATGACATAACTAGTTTAAGAACTGTTTTTATCAAGGGGATGATTGAAAACTTTCAGTTAAACTTTATTTGATAATCAGTAAATCCACAATCAGAATTTAATATGGACATAACTCACATAAGGAGAGTTAACATGGACATTAGCAAAGTTAATAGCCTATTGAGACTTTGATAAAGGTAATCTATATCTGTATAACAAGAAGTAAAAGAAAGGAAATTATACATATTTACACATTTAGGAGTGATGTGTAGCCTTATATTAGTAAGTTTAGCCTATTACAAACATCGTGAGTACGCACTTATTTATGGGTGTTTTTCAGGTCTGTCCATATATCGTTGACCATACACTGACATTGACCACGTAATTTACATAGCACATACGAGCACATAGCACAGTATTGTACACAATACACGTACAACATTACTAAGCACACGGAAGCACTTTTATTTAAGTCATGGCGGCCGAACAAACGTTTTGAAATTTTAATTAAACAATATACAAATGCCTACTTTACGTAACTCCCGCCGAGAGTGAACATAATCATGAAACGCGTGTATATAGGCCTACTTGCTAAAATCGCCTTAATAAATCACTTTAATAAATTCTTTACTTTTTCTAATCATACAATACCTAAATACAGTGTACAAGTAGTGGTTTGGCTGTACCAGATATTTAATATATTCAGTGCATACATCTTTTTACAACCCTATTCACAGCCTAAATTTGCAAACAGGAAAAACTACAAATACGATACTAATTAGTATCAAGTGGCATGGCGCGGCTAGAGGGAATTGTAGTTTAAAAATATATGACTCAATATACTGAAATTGAAATTAGTAAATAATGATGTAAGAGTACACTGATGGGTTAAAGCTGATGTGAATCACATTTGTGTAATACAATTTTAAATACCTTACTGTTAAACAGGTGAAAATCAAGTTTGACCATTTTTGACAGCACCCCCTCTTGGTGACTCTATCCATTTGGGTATAGTCATATAGCTGAAGTCAAGAGCTATTTATAACAGTTGGTTTCATGTATGTAGCCCCTTCTGTTCCTGAATGACAAGCTTTCCAACATGCACCAAAAGCAAGGTTCAGATGTCAATATTTCAAAGCAGGAGCCATTTACAACCTTCAGGCTGACATATGTTACTCTCCAGGTCAAGCCCTTTCCAACAATATATTTGTTTTAGTCCTACGACAAAGTTTCCATTTTAACTTTTCATGGACACAGCCTTGGCTCAGGCATAGTTTTAGTGAGGACTTTGAGGCCCGACCTCAATTTTTATATATATATATTTTTTAAAATTTAGTATTATAACAATACTGCACGTATGTACTATACAGCCAAGCAACAAACAGACTATTTTAGTGTTTTGGCCAGAATTATAAACTTATGAGCATCAGCATTAGTCTAAAGATGCAATTAGGTGTCCAAAAGTAGCCTACTTACAAATGATGTCAGTGGTGGATGACGTTTTCAGATCATTTACTTAAGTAAAAGTACTAATAATTTGCTGGAGAAATACTCTGTTACAAGTAAAAGTAAAAGTCAAAATAACACATTCATAATGTTACTTAAGTAAAATTATGAAAGCATAATCAGGAAAATGTAAAGTATTGAAAGTAAAAGTATTCAAAGCTGAAAGAAAAACGTTGTAATATTATTATCATAATATTATTGTACTCATGTGCTAATGCAAAAGTAGTTGGTTGTGGTTGAACAATTTTGTCTCTGACTGCATGAGATGATTATTTTCATTATGGATGAATTTGCAGATTTTTTTATTTTTATGAATCAAGAGCCCATAGCCCAAAAGTAACACCCTCACACTGCTTGTTTCGTCAGTCTAAACCTAAAAATGTTTACAAATATATATTAAAATAATCCAAAAGAAAATAGGAAAATCTTCACATTTGTGAAGATGGAACCATGAAATGTTTTTACATGACTTGACTTAATTATCTAATTAGCTGGCAATTAAAGTTCTGTCGATCAACTAATGTACTAGCTGTACTTGTATAAACTGTTGAGTACCTTAATTTATACTCTTCATATTGTTTGTGTGCAAAACCCCACCGTTGTAAAGCTTCACATTAAAAGCATTTAACTGGCAAAACACAAGTGACCTTTTATTTTGAAGTAGTCACAGGAAATGCAATCTGTTTTTTTTAATTATTTTTATTAAATGCTTGTAAAAGGAAAAAAAAACAAACATCAACAGTTATTGTCATAATATAATACAATTGAGTCCTTCAATCCAGATTAAGCTCCTTCAGTCTTTTTAATCCAGATTAAGTGCCAAATCCTTAAACACAGCCACTGTTCTTATCGCTTTTACATTTTTTTGAGAACTCAATAGATTCAAAATACATTTTCATTTCAAATTTAAATCTTACAAAAAGAGGATCGCATTTAGAAAATTTACATTTGTGAATGTGAAATTTAGCTAACAGAAAAATAAGGTTTATAAAATAAATATCACTTTTCTTTTCACATTCATGAAAACCAAAAATTAAATTTCTATAGGAAATGTAATCTGTTTGTGAGATTTACAAATCAAAAATGCATCTACACAAGACAACCGTCATGTTCAACAGTTTTCTGAAAAGAAAATACACAAGAACAAATACCAGTAATTTGAATTTACAGTACTTTAGTAAATGTACTTATTTACTGTCCACCACTGAAGGATTTAACTGCCATATTAAGTTCACACAACAGACAATTCAATCAAATGGGTTTATTACAGTGGTGCAAATGTAAGCATCATAACAAAGACATTTCTTTATAGTTTTACAGGATGTAAGTGAAAAATGTTTGGATTTGTCTGTCTGTACATTTAGATGATGTCATATGGAAAACATAAAAGAAAAACATCTATGGTTTCAATGCTATTTGACAGTATTCAGTATGCTATAACTACAAATAACAAAAAAATAATATGGGTAGTATATGCATATTGCATACAAATACAGTATAAATCCACATACATTATGGAAATACCAAAGTACATTAGAATTATACTTGTTAAAATTACAGACTGCCATTGAATCTACATTAGATGTTTCAATGCATAGATGATGACAAGCAGCAATAAGCAGTTTTGGTCTGAAACCAGCAAGCTCAAATGGTAGAAGAGATAAATAAATCAATGTTTTTCTATTTTTTAAAATAAAAATACACACAAAATCTACAAAAAATTTCCTGTAGATACTTTGGTACAGCTATTTAAAACAAAGGCAAGGCAAGATTTTTTGTACAAATCTCCAGTTCCTGTGTGTTGTTTGGCATTGGTCTTTAGGTGTCTTCTTCCTCAGACTCAGGGCTGGTGAAGCCATTGTCATCCCACTCCTCAATGTCCTCCTGTATGGAAAGAAAATCAAATTCCATAGTGGCTATACTGCTGTATGCATTAACAGCCTGTTTGTGTTGACTTCTAAGTGAGTGACCTTTGCTCTCCTCCTCCTCCAAGCGTTTCAGTAGCATCACCTGGTCGAAGATAGATCTCTTCAACCTGAAGGTGTTGCCTTTGGTTGGGGAAAGGAATGGAATAGTGGATAAGGAATGTTTTATATTATATAGGTTGTCCCTCTTTCTTCTGTTCCAACCCATGGCCTGTCGCGTTAGCATGTTCACTCTTCCTAATGAAAACAATAATGCACCCACAAGCCAAAAAGTAAGATTTCACATCCAAAAGGCAATAAGAGTAACCCAACAGATATGCCTAAACCATATCACTAAGTTAAGTTGAACTGGTAATTACCTTGAAGTAATACAATGATAACTTTCGTAAGAACAGAACAGATAAACTTTGTTTTTTAATTACCTATATATTGATTTCCATTACACGAGAGTAGATGTTAAAACTTCATGCTGATTTGTACTTGGCTTTCGCCAAGATAAGCACCAACTAAGACGTAGCTTTACAGTAACCTATGCTTCTCCATCCATTTACGCATCTTTCCATCTGGTGACGTAAATCTCATTCTGTCTGGTTAATAGCTGCAGTGTATTTGCGCCTCAGCACACACAACGGCTGCAACCACAGTGCGGTCCCCCCATAACAACCCTCTGGATTGAGCGGAGTAGGGAACATCTCTAGGGTCTTCAAGTGGGCACCTTCCGTCCTCAGTGTTTCGTCGACTACCCCACGACACCTCAAGAGGGCTCGACAGTGACTCTGGCGTCCCAGAGTCACCCCCCTCCGTCCCCCACTCAACTCGTATTTATTATTATTTATTTAGTCTACCACAGCGTGTAGTGTAAGTGTAACACCAACCAGCCTTTGTCATGTATTTTGTGACAAGTGCTGCCCTGGAGAGAAAGCTGTTCACCTATAAAGAAAATAATACAATCAAATTTTGGTCTCCATTACATAAAAATATTACCTACACACCATAGATCTTGAACTTGTGGTTTAACAGAAAACATGTGTACTGTATTATTCTAGAAATTTGGGACCCCTTACACATGCATGCATTTTGAATTGTTGAAAACGACTGAACTGCCTATTCTTTATTTTAACTCATACATAAAGGATGTGATTTATCCCTCACACCAGGTGTGTTACTTAGATGACAAATAAGTACCTTTTGGTGTAATGGTTTCTATTAAGACTCTTTGTAGCCATATTTTAAATACCGACAATAATACCACACCTGCTCCACTTCCTCTCCCACTGTGTTTCCTGCTCCATCCTGGCTTCTGCCACCCCATCTCACCTGCAACACAGAGCGAGAAGTGTTATGTAGCAGTACTTCAGAAGTTTTGATATAACATCATCCAATCAGGCATAACATGCACAAATGTAAAAATAATCCTTTGCACTGAAGATTACCTGAATGTTATATCTACATTAATTCATACAATTATCTCTAAAACATCTCATGACCCAAGCTTTTATTTGGCGGGGAAAAACAAAATCCCTGTCCTACAAATTTGAACAAGCAGCTGAAAAGCAGTTGGTGAAAGATAACACACAGCACGTTCTATTATCCGGCCCATCATTTCCCAATAACTACAGCCATACCAGACTTAAAGTTATTGCTTGTACCTCGCATTTTGCTGTATGGGCTTTGGCATGCATGACGCTCAGGAATGGCCTCATTTCTGTCAATGGCAGAAGCTCTGGTAAACCCTCTGCTACTTTGTTAAGGTAGGGCCAGTACCTAAAAAGCAGGAGCAGCATCATGTGAGTAACAAAGATCCATTTTTAATTGAAATCTAAAATGACTAACATAACTGTAAAGCTGAGAAACAAGACATTTTAATCATGGAGTTGGATTTGCAATATGACAATGAGAATTACCTGCATGTAACATCCATACAGAAGAAGGTCACATTTGCCTTCTTTGACATCTCTCTTTAAAGAAACATCGGATAAGCAAATATTTCTCCACGGTAATGGTTCAGTTCTTGTAAGAGAAACCCATGTCTGATAAATCAGAAGAAAATCTAGTGGTTAAGAATCAATTGACCCAGCAAGGCCTGCTTGCACTTGCACTTTTGAGTTTTGAGAATAAGCTTAGAATGAGATTAGCATTTTAGAAAAAAATGTCTAAGCCATTTAGACACACTGTTAAATATAAATATGTGCGCTAGCTACAACAACATTTGGGGAATTACACTATAAGTATGAGACAATTTGATATAATGCTAATTTTAACATACCATTTTCATCCACCGCCACAGCAGTTGTAGGGGGAATGGGCTCAAGAAATCCATGAAACACAGCCTCTCTGTCATGGAAGACATTTCTCTTGTGGTCCTCTATGTCACAGGTAGCACAGAGGAACTCCATGTCCAGAGGTACACAGTCCAGGCACCTAATCACAGCTTCTACAGCACAGCATCTGTGACAATTTTGGATGAATACTCTCTAGGCTGAGAGCTTTGCATCAAAAAGCATAGGCCTAGCAGTTTTCATTCTCACATCTGTGAGAAGCTGCCTTTGTTCCCAAGCAGAAACCATTCTGTCTGTTCCCTCCAGAACCTGACCTGCAGTTATGGTGTCCCTTAACTCGAGTCTTGTTTCTAAAAAACAAAAATATACATTCACTTGTCCTTAAAAGGGCTATACTCATGATTATGATCACACACAAGTATATATCAGTTATACTGTGAGTCTGTAGTGGAACTGACAAAACATAATGCTTGATTATGATTAAATAAATGGTGGAAATTGGAAAATGTAGTATAATGATACTACTGTAACACTCAGTATTCTCACCAAGACTTGCCAACTCTTGATCTTCTATCTGAAGGCCTTCCTCATGCACAGGATCCCTTCTTCTGGATTGAGAAGCAGCTCCAGAGACAGTCATTTTGCTTAACCCTTTGATCAATATAACATGAAACCAATTCTTTTTAAAATGAAAATATTCCATAAAGACTGGAGGCAAGGAAACTAAGCAAAAATTCTTAAAACACAAGTAAGGATTATCAGTCGCCTGCTCTTAAACTATCTTATATATTAGTGAGAACATTTTTCACAAACATTGCAACACCATTTTGTCAAAGTGGTATCTAACTCATTTTAGAATATGTGTAACCACCAAAACACTATTTAATGAATTATCTTTATTCTTAGATACAGTAATCATGTTTTAGTAAAGAACAAACCTGATCCAGACTTAGGAATTTGCTTATCTTGACAAGCCTTACCCCGCCATCATGGAGATGAGCATAACTAATTAATGCTGCCATGTGCATCCTGGCATCATTGGCATCATCAAAGACCCTCATGTCAGAATTGAGGGACATCACATACAAACCATTATTCTATGAATAAAAGTATGTCTTTAAATAGCAAGCAATAATCATATGAACTCTTTTAAAAATAACATGATTTACATGCAAACGGGACAGTTATCAGCAGTGTAACTGATCTGAATACTACAAAATAATCGAATATATGATGCCATGTAAAAAAGTCAAATTAGCTTTTCCACTCTTGCAAACAGAGGTAATTTATGAGGTGTGGAGAGAAATCATATATCATTGGAACATGAACAGACAGGGACCAATTTGTAATAATTTTAATGAATACAATGCAATTAATATAAACTTTCTGAAAGTGTGTGGGACATCCGACTACTTTCCAAGAAGGGGCGCAACTGAATTACAAATATCGCGATAAATATGTACAGGAATCGAGGCAGTAGCCAATGACAGCACTAGGAGTAAAAGCTGCAGAATTATGTACAAATACTATATAAATATGTACAAGTATCGTCCAAATTTGATAACTTGTTAAATCATGTGAATTATGAACTATGTTCGTACTGATTGGGCTTATGGGTTTTGTAAGAAAAGGTTTAAGAAACAACAAATGCTTTTATAAAATGTTTGATTTAGGGTTAAAACCAACACATACATACCATTGTGAATATTTGCCTTTGCAGCTGTCCGTCTCCTCCGTTTACTTGTCCTCAAACAAGAATGAGCTGACTGAGTCCGAAAGGCCCTTTTGGTCTTTTCAGCTGAAAAAGAGAATCATTATGAATAATATATAGGATTATTTAAAGGAAAAAGTACCGATTTAACTTATAAATATAGGATGTTACATTATTAAGCATTAAAAGCATGCTAAGTGTTGTGGTTAATATGCATTTACAACAAATATCACTTTAAAACTACCAATACTGAGGTAAAAGCATGGTAAGTTTTGTGATTACTGTCCTTTACTACACCCATCACAATAAAACTAAGGTTACTGAGGTTTAAAGCATGGTAATTTGTGTGGTTACTGTCCTTTTACCACACCTATCACAGTAAAACTAGGGTTTCTGTAGTAAAAGCATAGTACGTGTTGTGGTTACTGTGCATTTACAATAAGTATCACATTAAAACTACCAATAGTGTGGTAAAAGCATGGTAAGTTTTGTGATTACGGTCTTTTTCCTACACTTATCACAGTAAAACTAATGTTACTGTGGTAAAAGCATGGTAAGTGTTGTTTTTACTGTGCTTCTACTACAAATACAACTTTGGAACTTATTGTACTACTTTAAACCTGATATGAATATGATTAACTAATTAAAGTTCTAGGCCTATAACGTCACGTGACAGCTGTTTAATCTCCCTGTCAAATATGGAAATAAGCTATCTCACCTATTTAACGATTAATTTTTTTTAAATCTGAAAACACCAAGCATGCTTTAAAATTTTTAGAGGCTTCTGGACCCTCTTGACCTCTGGTCCTGGTAAGCCTGTTCATTTATCCACCCCTGCCTACCTCAGCTACCCTTTATACAGAAAATGTATGGTTTAGCTGGTGGAATCAACGGTTCCTTAATGGTGTCAATTAATATGAATGAAAACATGTCCCACCTTCCTACATACTTTGTGCATCACATTACAATATATCATTTGATGCATTGAAGACTTCAGATGATTGGCTAACCCACAAGGTGAATGGAAAGACAAACAGAAATAAAGGTATACTTAGATTTATTTGAACACAGCTTTTAACAAAAATCAATAATAATTAAAATAAATCAAAAAACATGCATGACAGCATGTTAGGGTGGAAACCATTGAAAGTGTGTAACGCGGCTCCTCCTCATCTAAAGTAGTCACATCCCCAAGCAGGATGGCTGTGCCCGTAACGGCAAACTTGACATCTCATAGCAGGTATTTAACTCATTGAATTACAGACCAATGTGTGACATTACACATGGTTGACACCTGGTGAGAACTGGCAGGCCGGCTCCCATGTCTCCGCCCAGATTTTTCCACTGTAAGTATCAGTAAAAAAATAATAACATTAGAACAGTGAAAAACAGGAGCCATTTTAACAATAGTTTCACAGCATAAATATTTTCAAAAAATATATTGTACGGTCTTGTATTTAATTGTTTTTATAAAACCTATACATATATAGTGCTTGATGAAATGTAACAGATAAACATCAGCCACTCTCATAGATAAAGTCATAGAAAGTCAATAGCTGATATCAGTCAACAAGGATGATCTTGGCCGATACTGATGTTCTGCCAATATATTGGTGAATGTCTACTTCCTACATAGACATTACACTGGGGGAATTATGTATAGTACTGAAAAGAGCAAGTGGCTAAATCCTGTAGACAATATTTGACACTGCATTTAATCCACCCTATACCAACAGTGTAACCAACAGTGCAATTAATATACAGGTGGGTCTACAATTATAATATTGTGCAATATTTCAAGCAATTTTTGTTGATTTAATCTTGATTACAGCTCATGAAAATCAAAAAAATCAATCAACTCACTATATTATAATAAAGAGGAATACAGAAATGTCAACCTTTTAAAAATAAATGAACAAATCTGACTTATCAAAAATTGTTAATGCATACACTCTATACTTGGTGTGGCTGCTTTTGCACAAATTACTGCATCAGTGTGGTGTGGAGGCCATCAGTGTATGGCATTGCTGAGGTGTTATAAAAGCCCATGTTGCTTTGATAGTGACCTTGAAGTTGTCTGTAATGTTGGGTTTGGTTTCTATCATTGTCCTCTCTATGGGGTTCAGGTGAGACGAGTTAAGCACAGCAATACCATGCTGAGCAACCCAGTTACTAGCAGTTTTGGCACTGTGGCAGGGGCAGAGTCCTGCTGGAAAAGGATATCAGCATGTACATAAAGCTCGTCAGCAGATGGAACCATACTCTAAAATCTCCAGGTAGAAGGCTGCATTGACGCTGGACCTAAAACCTAGTGGACATGACAATTCTCTCAATGCTGCTTTTTGGTTGCAAAACTTTGAGACCCACCTGTACATTTAAAGTTGTGTGCGCTACAATATAAATTTCAACCTTTATCCACTACCTATGAGATGGTAAAAAGTGGAAACAGAGTACATGTATGAAGGCAATATAAACCAATATAAAGCAGTACTTACCATGCAGAGCAAGGCAACCATTTCACCCTTACTTCCTCTTGCCCCTACAGAAAGACACATACATATAATCAGGTTTTGAATTTCATCATTTTTGGGCCAAGGCCACTTGGCCTTCAGTTGAACTTAAATGGACTCAAATTACCAATGCTTAAATGGTCAGTATTTTGTGATATGTGAAATGCCAGATGAGCCACAGACAATGGAGAGATGATCAGACAGCCTAATGAAAAATATATTTCTTACCTCATTTATCCTTCGTCCTGTTATGGAGTCATATTTGAAAACTTTTTGCCTACTACATTTCCGGCAACCTTAAAATGACAAAAATAATAATAATAATATTAATTAACCATAAATGTGAAAAAACTAGAAATTAAACTTAAATTCTTAAAGTTTCATAAAACCTGGGGAACAACTTTAAGCATTGTCCTTGAACTTTGAAAACGTCAGAAAATACAGCTAAATAACTAAAGAATACATATATAAAGGGCCATTCACACCAAAAACGATAACTATATAAAAAAAATATTGTTCTCGTTAATATGATAAACTATAACGACATTGAGAACAATATCGTTGGGGATCGCTTTTAAAGCGATTTTGAGAACAATAAAAAGAAAAGCTAACAACCAATAAGAACCTATCACATCTTAGCCATCACATTTATTAACACAAGGTGAGACTTTGCTTATCGCTGGTCAGTCTGTCTGGACGCTTTTATCGTTATAGTTACTGGAATGAACTGCTCTTTAGCCATCAGATTCAGTGATTTCATAGCTGAAATTTAGCCTAATTATCCTACTGCCTAGCCTAAAGGTTATTGAAGCAGATTGTGAACAGTGATGGGGGGGATAAGCTACCTGGGCTGCCCACTGATGTGTGTGTGAGTGTGTGTATTCAACCTTCCTCAAGTGTATATTGCTCATTGCTTTACTCCTAAAGTGTGCGTGTTCAGTACTGAAAGGTATGCATGCGAGGACAAACTCCTTTGTGTATCAGACTGGCCACTGAAAATTACTCACTATTAACTACGGTAATTGACTGCACTTAAATTCACCTAAAGATTTCTGTATTTCATGAATAATGATTGCAAAAAGGAGAAATTCATACATAGTGTGCTAAGACCACAGTTAACTTACACTTTCGTTTTTTTTGGGGGGGTTGTTCCTTCACAGGGAGAGAGACAGGGTGCAAATCTAAAATATAAAATGTCTCCTTTTCCTGGGCCAGGGCCTGAGGGTGTGGATCGGGCTGGGCCTGAGGGTGTGGATCGGGCTGGGCCTGAGGGTGTGGATCGGGCTGGGCCTGAGGGTGTGGATCGGGCAGGGCCTGAGGGTGTGGATCGGGCAGGGCCTGAGGGTGTGGCTCGGGCTGGGCCTGAGGGTGTGGATCGGGCAATGTCGTCATGAAGTTCCCTACAATATTACATGTGAATGTTAATTTTCAGTATTTCACCATCATGAAAAAAACAGGCATGGCTTAAATTACACAAATCCTACCTTCTTGGATCAATACAAAATTGTAGGCCTTTCTCATGGTGGCCACAATTTTTAGGTTGTCCTCAGTGGGTAGCAGATGGGTCACCACATCAGACACCCACTTTCCAGAGGCCTTATCTTTCTTTGCGAAAAATAGAATTGGGACATAGCCCAATGCACTTAGTTTTTTCACCTGTAATAAATAAATGCAGACAGCAAACATTAGTTATTCCCACTGCATTACTTTCCACCATATTGAAAAAAAAAAAGGAAATTCCCTTGCCCTATCACAAAATATTAATGAAAGTGAAACAAATCATATTGCTTAATGAAATATGAGCATTTCTACTTACTGCAATATGGGCAGAGTCCACCACTCTTCCCGCATTTCTGTTTTTTAGGACCCTTTCCCCCCACTTCCTGTCCAGGGTCACTTTTTTGGCCGCTACTTTCTTTTTTTGGGAGATGGCTGCCAAACAAGAGCTGCAGGTTTTGCGGCTCACCTGTGTTGGTAAAAGTATACCAAAGTGAGACATCAGATCCACAGTCAGAGAAGAAGTAGAATCAATATACAGTTTAATTTGGCTGTATACAGGAAAGAGAGGAACACACGAAGCACAATGCAATTCAGAATATGCGTCTCTAGATTAACACAGGATTATTATTATTATTATCATACAGTGAAAGTGGCAGATGTAGGAGACACCCAGGCTAAATCAATGTTGCCTATGGCATTTGGTGCAAAACAAGCAATGAAAATTGATATCAACCAGACGCCTTGAATTATCACTGTTTTGTAACACAGAACACTTATCATACAGGGTCGTTTAGTAGGAGTATACTTTATAGTGTCCAATTGACCTAATAATGAGAAATGTATAACATTTAAAACCACATATTTGAATATTGGACATAATGCTCTATTCGACTTTCCCTCACCTGGTTAGGTGCTTGGCAGGAGGGGCAAGGCCTGAACTTCTTTGGAGACATTTTGAAATCTACACCACACACACACACACACACACACACACACACACACACACACACACATTTTCTAGAGTGCACTTTAGACAGTGTAAACATTGCAAACACAACACAACTTATTGGCATAATTGCTTTCTACCAAAACAATGAGAACGATTGAGCAGCTAACTTTTTTTTCTGTTAACTGTTAGCTAATTTAGTGTCACTGCAACAATAACCATGCACTTATATCAGTCTCTATGCCATGAATTTTCTACAGTGCACTTTAGAGTGCACCTATTTTAGAAGCTACTATACATATATATATATATATATATATATATATATATATATATATATATGAATCAGTCAATCATTTATGACAGGATTACTTATTACATTATGTATATATGATTTGTTTTATTTCATATTGAAAAATGTTGATGAGATACAATGTAGTAATTAATTTGTATTGTTAATACAATGGATTTTTAACAATTAGGCTGTGAAACAAACCAATCTGGCAACACCGTTCTTCATTCTGAACATTTATAATGTTAGATAGTTGAGGCCCGGGCTATGTAATAAAAATCTGAAAATCTTACATTCCCCAATGATTGTACCTTACATGATAATATGCGACAAAAATGAATTTGAATTCAATTAGCTAACTTTGCTAACCTGCACATTTGGTGCAGAAAGCTATATTTTTTATAATGTCTTCTATCATTTCTTGTCATAAGAAAGGGCCACATACAAATCTAAAGTTTCTAAACATAATTTCTTGTCCTGATCCAACAGTTTTTGATGTGAAAATGTAAGAAGAGTATCCATCTCTATTAATTAACCCTTCTACTTACCGAGTGGAAAATCGCAATGGACCTTGGGATCGCCCATACGGTGACGTCAGCGTTATTAATTTAGAGGATTTAATAAAAATAATATTTTTAAAAAAATTATTAATTGAACACAATCGTAGCATATTAAAATCAACAAACCTCCGATAAAAATACGTTATCCAGCATGCTCTAGATAAAGTAGTGTCTTACCTATGATAAGAAAACGCTTAAACTGCATACTTGCACGCGCATTGGAGCGTTGTTAAACTCACCTTTTAATTACGTTTTACCTGCAGTTGAGCGTTGCTTTGGTCAAACTCACCTCTGAATGCCGTTTTACCTGCAGTTGAGTGTTGTTAAACTCACCGCTGAATGTGGTTGCACACCATGTGCGTTGTTAAACTCACCGCTGATGAACGCGCTAAACTTTTGAGGGCACTTTGATATCAGATTGCGAGGGTATTTAAACATCAAACACCAGTTGGAGGGCCAGATAAAAATTATCTGGGTGCCGTCATTTGAATCGCCCTGGCATAGATCATTTTGGTAGCCTATTCCTTTTTATTTTTATTTATTGTTGTCTCGACCCACAAGGCAGACAACGGGTTGCGGTGTGGTGATCGACCCAAGACGTCAAATTTCAACGCTGTTGAGTTCTATAGAAGTCTATGGGACTGCCCCGCACGTTGAAAAATGAAGCCGAAGGTATACCCAGTGCGTCAGAAGAGTGACGCCAGGGTCCCTTGACCATGCGTCAGACATTTGACGAGTAGGGAGTGAGACTGTGTTGGAGAGACGGACAGACAGACAGAGACACACACACACACACACAGTTAATTAAGTATTCATAAATGGTTTGGATAGTGACAGTATGAACAACAAAAGTGACACTGTGTTGAGTGCAGTGCTTATGGTGGAGGGAGTGTAATAAAGCAAATTGCAACAGAAAAGCGTGGGGTGGTAAAGGTTAAGAATTGTTTCTGGTGATTTTGTGCATAGAACTGTTACTATTTTTGCAGTGTTGTGCTTATGGGACTGGGGACGTAGAGGAACGAAAGAAGGATTAAAAATTATTTTTATTGAGGAACAGAATTTTTTCAAGTGTGTTGGGGTTTAGACGATTCCTCTTCTTGGACAGAACCTCTCCAGCCTTGGAAAAGATCCTTTCACATGGAACAGAGGATGCAGGTGAACATACAAATGCCAGTGCCAGCTGGTATAAATGAGGATACTGATGTTTATGTTGAGCCCAATATACTAGTGGATCCTCAGATCTTGTGAGATTCACTTCAGATAAATATCGGTCCACTTCTACAGTAGCATCTGCTGTTGCACTTGAGCTCCTTCTACTGTGTTCAACTGTTCTATCCAACAGATGCCAAAAGTCACCTAATAATAGAGGTACAAAGAAAAAAAAACTCCATTAACAATGGTTCACAGTACTAATCACTAATGTGAACATTCACACAACAAAGACATATACTGTTGTCTGTGGATTGGCCTGCTTCTGAAGAGGCTGGCAGTTGAGTTGGGGGTGTATTGGTGGAAGCAGAATGGAGACCAGAACTTCTGATTACAGTAGCGCATTCAGATTTTAATCTTGATACGCCTTCTTGCAGTTTCCCTTGACTTAAGAATCCCAGTTTTTTTAATCTGGGATCCAATAACGTGGGTATGGTCATCACACTTATTGATTCTAAATGTACTGCTTGTTCCCTGACCCTCCGTACAAGGCTGTCACCCAGCTGCCTTGTTAAATTGGACTTCAGGCCTTCTAGCTTACTCGTTACAGCATGATTAAGCATCTTCATCAAAGGAATCACTTTGGAATGCAGACACCCTTTTCTCTCCCGAAAGCTCTACTGTAGCCTGGCGGAAAGGGGCAAGAACATGTAAAGCATCCTGGACTGTCTCATACTCCAGGGCTGTAGGAGGGGTGATGTCGGTCTTTAGAGAGGGCTGCCCCCACTGGCTCTCTCAGATGATATAGACGTTCCAGCATGTTATAAGTGCCGTTCCAGCGAGTGTCCACTTCAATTATCATTTTCAGAACTGGTCTCCCCATCTGCTCCTGTACTTGGGCCAGTCTCTCTTTTGCTGTAGTGCTGGTTCGGAAATAGGTCACAAGTTTCCTACATTTGGTTCGAATGTCGTTGAAGCTACTGATGTCCTCAAAAGATTTCCTCACAATAAGGTTTAGTGCATGTGCAATGCATATCGCATGCCTAACATTCAGTGATCATACACATGCTATCATGTTGGCTGCAGCATCAGTTACCAGGCACTTATCTTTATCCTTTATGCCCCACTCCTCCATGAGCTTGATATGTCCAGTAGCCAAGTTCTCAGCAGTATGGCTCTTAGGGAAATGCTGTACACCTAGTAAAATAGTGCAGAGCTTGTCATTGTCATCTATAAAATGGCAAGTTACTGCTAGGTAGGCATCCATGTTTAGCGATGTCCACATGTCAGAGGTAAGGCTTATAGCCTGAACTTTCTGCAACTGCTCTCTGGCCTTCTCCTTAGCCTCCTTGTACTTATGATTAACCATGACCTTCAAAGCCTGTGGATAAAAATAAATGCAGTTACTCTTACTTTTAACTTCTTAAATAATGATGAACCACTTTATTAATCACATACTTTTCTAGTTGGGATCACATAAGTGGGGATCCAACACATGCAGGAGCTCCCTAAACCCATGATCATCCACAATGGAAAAGGGTTGGGAGTCCTTGATGACCATGTTCACCAGGGCCTCATTCACCATTTCTTTTTTGGAATCTATAATAAAATAAAATGCAGGTGTATTGTAGGAGCCTTAAACATTATTTAAATAATTATTATCAATTACTTTAACTATTCTGTGGATGGTTAGTAGTTTGTGCATGCTCGTGCAGTGCTCGATAATGCCTGAGCATGGAGGAGGTGTTATTACTGTATGTCAGCTCCTTTAGGCACAGCAAGCATTTCACCTTGAAACATAAATGAATAGACATGAAATATAATACAGCCATATAGTGAGGATTATTATATCAAGACAGTAAAATAATAATAATAATACAAATTGTGTTTGTACCTTATTGTGAGCAACCATTTAAAAAAAACTCCCAGACAGGGGAGGATTTCCTCTTTCTTGCTGGCTCCATTACAAGGAAAAAGGAAGAGGTCACAAAAAGCAAACAATTCCAAAAGGGCAATCCAAATCAAAAAGCAGTCCAGTCCAAATCCAAAAATCCAAAGCAATCCAAATAATCTTATCTAATTAATATAACAATACTATAATATAGCTACTATAATTCATACTAACAATATACTATAACTAATCTAACCTGATATAATGTAATAATATACAGCCCTAACACATATATTGCACAATAACGACGATGAAACAACTCTCTAACTCTGACTCTCTGACTCGCTGATTCTACTACTCCTGACAACACCCACAAGGTGGCGCGAGTTTATTCGAACCCCCTTTATCCGGAAACGACACTCAGACCGAACCGATGACGTATCCACACAATCCGAGGCCTCGTTTGTCATCGATTTTCACGTTAACAACACAAGCCTCGAATCGCGGCTTCATCTGGCACGCCCATTTTTGCTCGACACAAGCTCCGACGCCTCGCTTCAAATGTCACATCACTAGCTGGAGTTACTCACCTGTTTCTGTTCGCCTGCCGTTTCCCGGAGGATTCCTGTTTGCATCATCAAATTCCTCGGAGGACTGTTTTGTTCATCTGCCACTTGCGTTACTACAGAGACTGTTCCTATCACTTCACTCATTTCGTACTTCTCTGTGGACATTCTCTAACTAAATCATAATTTTTTGCAACTGCATCTTCTGTTCATTTCCCGGCGTGACAGTAAGTGACTGTCACGGTCACCAGCTAATCTCCTCCTCACTACATTTCCCATCATCCTCCCTGGCCCTCACCTGCATGCACTTCCCAATCACCCGCAACTGCACATTATCAGATCATTAGCACAGTCAGCACATAAGCACTCTCCACACACAGTCACATTGTCTGGTCACATTTCAAGAGTGAAGACTCAATCCCTGTTTTCTTTTACCTGCTTCCAGAAGTCTAGTTAAACTATCTACCTTCCCGTGCTTTCTCCATCGTCTTCCCGGTTCCAGCCTTCATCCAGCTACTTGCCTCTCTCCATTTCCACTCCACCAGTTCCAGCAATCTCTCTCCACGGCATCCTAAACCTTCCTCATCACCTGTAAGAACATTTACATCAGTATTTCCCTCGTCAATCATCAAAGACTATAACATATTTCCTCGACCATTGATACTCACCATCACCTGCTTTAATAACCTATTTCTTCATTCACCACCTTTGTCTTGAGTCTCTGTACCATAACAGTGACAGAATTGCTGCAGTAAAGGCTTTATTAGCAATATGAAATTGGTGTCAGTGATCAACAAAACGAAACAAAAAAGACAAACATACATGGCCTTTGGTTTAAAGTGTGCAAAAATAAAACAAAATGACAGAAAAAAGAGGCACAGGAAAAAAAGTCCTGTTCTAATCTATACGATCTTCAGCATTTGGCCACATGTTCTCGTCTACATCACATCGTATGTTGTCTCTCGCTATACACCTTGGATAGAAACACTTGGCATGCCTTATCCACCCCTGATAGTCTTCAACTGAGATTGTCTCTGCAGCCGATGCTGGGAGCATGCATGGCATCCAGGAGGGACATTTGGTCATGTGGCTGATGATCATATACTTTACACCTCCAAGCAGAAAAAAATCCTCAATGGGATTGAGGAAAGGAGAGTACGGAGGAAGAAAAAGGGAAATCATTCTTGGATGTGCTGCGAACCAGTTTGTGATTGCATGTGAATGGTGGAATGCTACATTGTCCCATGTAATCACAAATGTCCTCATGTTTCCTCCAATAGAGAATGAGAAAAAAAAAGTGTGGTATAGTCACTATAGAATCAGATATGGTGTATAGACACCATACCTGGACGTATTGGTGCCAGAGTTCCTTGACCCGATCACTGTTTCTCTCAAAGGGAACCGTGTACAACTATTTCATTCGAATTCTGTGTTTGGTCAGAGTCCGAGCAATGGTAGCCAGGCTGATGCTTTCCACGTTTTGGAATACCAGGTTGTCCTCTACAATTCTGGTCTGAATTTCTCTCAGTTTTATTGCATTGTCAGCAATGACCCATCCTACAATGGCATGTTCTTGGTCTTCACTAAAAAAGCTTTCTTCTTCCCCCAGAGCAAGGAAGTTGTTGTGTCCTTTAGAGGAACAAAAATACAACATATTTGTATTTGTAACTGCAGGTGGCCAGCAGTTCCTGTAATACAGTAAATAGCAACTGCATTGATAGCCCTCATGAAATGCATGACTTACCTGTTGGTTTGTTGAAAAATCTGGATAATGGAAGCAACGGTTGACCATCTAAGAATAGGCTGGACTCTTTCACCAGCCTCTCTTAATGATAGGCCATGGTTTATCATATGGTCTATGATGGTGGCTCTTATTTCATCCGTGACGTGCACGTATTCTTACTCCTCTCCCCCTACCTGTCTTTCTCCCTTGTCCTGGTCCAACTAGTCCTCTCCCTGGTCCAATTAGTACTCTCCCTCGACCATCTAGTCTTCTCCCTTGTCCAGACATTTTCTTTCTTTTTCTGCTCCTCTGTGTGGTTCTGTGTTGCTTTTAACAAAACTAATCCAAAGAGTGCCTTTTTATTGTGTATGTCCATGTAATGGAAAGTCTTCAACACCTGGCTATGTCTCTGATTTAGATTGGAATCAGCTATTTCTTACTGTAATTACCAGTAATTTAAAAATGATTATCAGTTGTTTGATTTTTTTTGTTTTTGTTTGTTTCAATACTTTTGAGCTGATATTGTTGCAGAAGTAGAGACTTTATAGTACATCTATGGTTTGGAACATTAGTTCCCTTTCGTTCAGTCACTCCGAGTTACATCAGTGACTGACGAATGGGGGTTTTGCTAGAGAGCCCTATCACCTTCGAGTATTAGAAAATGAGCCAATGGTATGAAAATACCATGGGTTTGTGGAATTTGCATTGCGAACTCCGCCCCACCGCATGGGTATAAAAGGAGCCCCGAGTGCAATCTCGCATTGCGTTTCTGCTTCAGAGCCGAAGTGTATATGTGCTTCTCCTTCGCCTTCAAGCAACGAGCGTTCTTCAGTCGGTGTTGGTGTGACGGCTAGTTTCAGCGGATTCACAATCCTGCTGCTGGTCTGTGCGGTGGCTTGCACGCGGCTCGTGTTTCTCCCCTGGGTGGATTCAGCACTGCTGAAAGATTTTTTCCTTTTCTAAAAGAGCTGCACGGGCACGTCTTTTTAAAGATGTCTCTCCCATGTGTTTCTGGATGTGGGCACATGGTCCATCCGCCTGACGGTCAAGAGCGCTGCCTAGCGTGTTTGGGCTTTAATCACGCTCAGACAGCGCTCGTGGATGAGTCATATTCTCATTGCGGGAACATGGTCATCGCGGTGTTAAGGTTGAGACTCAATGACCTCCGTGGAGGTAGAGTCCCCTCTGCCACACCCCAATCTATCTCCTCCTTGAGACGGGATACTTTGGCTGGTGGCCAGGGTGATCTGAGGGTTACGGTGTGGAGCAACCCGACGAGTTTTCCTCGGGCCACACATCCCTTCCCCCTGCACATCGCAAGCCGTGGAGCTTCCAGGTAAAGCTGGTTCCTCTCGGGGACCCATTGTTTAATTCGGGGCTCCGCTGGATGATGCTATGTCGCTCACAGCATCACAAGGCGGGCTTGATTCCTCTGGAGATGAGGATTCGGCTGCGTTGCCTCCCTCCGGAGTGCCAGTATTGCCCGAGTTAGATCCAGAGCTGACGGCCATGCTTGCCCGGGCAGCTGAGAGCATCGGGTTGGAATGGCGCCCGTCGCCCTTCTCCCGAGCGCTCAAGGCTGGATGATTGGTTCCTGTGGCCTTTCTTCCCGGAGCTGCATCAGGAGGTCAACAGGTCGTGGAAGTCCGTGTGGCGATGCAATTGTGTCCCCAGAGCGCCTCCACCTTGCGCGGTGACCCAAAGCACTCTCGTGGCGAAGGCCTACAGAGCTGCCTACATCAACTGACAAGGTGGTCTACGCTCCCGTTGTATGTCGCAACTCGCCTGCCATCTCCTCCTATGGAGTCAGAACCATCTGAGGTCGCTTCGAGCCATTCACATCCCCGGAGAGCTGAATCGTACAGCCGACAAGCTCTCACGGTTCAGCTGATTTGGGAATAGTTCGGCAATGCACCGGTAGATCTGTTTGCCTCCCCAGACACTTCCCACAGCCACTTGTTCTATTCCCTGACCGAGGGGAACTTCGGCACGAATGCACTAGTGCACAGTTGGCATCACAGACATCAACCCGAAAAAACGGCAGTGAAGGCCAGAGGAAGAGAGGACTAAGAGAGGGAAGGGCTCGTGGAGGTGCAATTTAAAGCCTGAGAAAGGTCCCACCTCTCAGGGTTGGCTCGGCCAATAAGAAAGGTGGAGTTTCCAAGCAGGAGAATTTGATTTCTGGATCTTTGTTTCAAGCGTGCTCATTTTGCATGTGCAGCTGGACTGGTTGCTGATGAAGAAACTATGAAAGATTCTTGTAATACTAATATGTTGTTGTTATCGCCATATGTACACAGTCATTTCGATCTTCAAAGTACCAATTTATAGAGACCAAACATGGTATAGGTGAGGTTACATTGACTGTTGGTTCTTTGGAAAATGGAAAATGGGACTACAGATTGGACAAAAGGATGTTAGCAATTGAAAAAAACTAAGTCGGTGAACATTTTTCAGAATTCTTTAGCAAAGCCTTTGAGTACCCGACACCTTGTCTTCTGGAGACTGGTGAGACAGTTCTGGAAAATGGTTGCACTGGAGACTAAAGGGTTCCAGATAGTTTTACATCTAAATTTTCACCTTAATTCTTAAAGTCTTTTGCAGTTAACCTGTTAGCCAGCACCCCCACTTTTGAAAAATCACCAGAAATGGCATACCCAAACTAAAACCGATACAGTTCATGAACCCTTTGCACTAAAAGCACAAGTATGATCTCATTGGAAAGCTGACACTTGGCAGTTTATTGTAAAAAAAAAATATATATATTTTTTATTTTGTATTAAGTAGAATATTACAAAATAGTAGGTTAGAGTAAGAACATAGAACAGTAAAAGAGCATTACATAAACAGGGCAACAAACAGCAGTATAGAATCGAGCTGAATGAAAAACCGAACACAACTTAAGAATGATAACATTCAGAAAACAAGTGAGTTTTGAGTAGCGATTTGTATTCAGATATATTATTAACACAACAGTGTGACCAAGGGAGATAATTCCATAGTTTGGGTGCAACCACGCTGAATGATCTACCCCTCATTAAAGCGAGGCGATAGCAAGGGACAGAGAGAAGGCCAGAGTCAGAAGAGTTTATCACTTCCGTTCTTACACACACACACACACACACACACACATTAGATACCATAAAGGGGTCAGAGTATTTCAGAAACGGCTGATTTACTGGGATTTTCACGCACTAGAATGGTCCAAAAAAGAGAAAATATCCAGTGAGCAGCAGTTCTGTGACCGAAAATACCTTGTTGATGCCAGTTTCACTACATATAATAAAAGGGCACGTCAACGGAAATTGCCTGGCAATACTCTTTACATTCTCAATAAAATTACAATCTTTGTGTGCCCTTTGTCAGAACTGAACTAATTGGTAATTGAAAAAATTGGTATCTTGTAGTCATTTTAAAATTTTACCACGTAACCTTGAGAATAAATTAATAGTGTGTAAATGTTTTTAACTGGGTGTATGTTGCATGTTTTATGTTTATATGTTTTTTGTTGGATAGTATTTTATGTTGTAATTTTGATGTATAATAAACTGCCTATCTTGGCCAGGAGACTCCTGCAAAGAGATCTTAATCTCAGTGAGTCTATACTGCTGTTTAAATAAAGGTAACTAAACGTCCATAAAAGATAAATTAGTACAAAGTCACCTAAAGAGCAAGAAGAAAACCACCTGGCTTTACTAGTCAAAATAATTGCAAAATAAAGGTAAACATTATTAGGGGCCAAGCACCGAAGGTGCGGGCACCTATTGTAATTGTCACGGTTCTTATTAGGGGCCAAGCACCGAAGGTGTGGAGGCACCTATTGTATCTGTTCCGGTTCTTTTAAGGGGCCAAGCACCGAAGGTGCGGAGGCACCTATTGTATCTGTTCCGGTTCTTATTAGGGGCCAAGCACCGAAGGTGCGGAGGCACCTATTGTATCTGTTCCGGTTTTTAGTATTATTCCTACTTTTTAGGGGCCAAGCACAAAAGGTGCGGAGGCACCTATTGTAATCGTTGGTGTTCTTATTATTAGGGGCCAAGCACCGAAGGTGCAGAGGCACCTATTGTATCTGTTCCGGTTCTTATTATTAGGGGCCAAGCACCGAAGGTGCGGAGGCACCTATTGTATCTGTTCCGGTTCTTATTAGGGGCCAAGCACCGAAGGTGCGGAGGCACCTATTGTATCTGTTCCGGTTCTTATTAGGGGCCAAGCACCGAAGGTGCGGAGGCACCTATTGTATCTGTTCCGGTTCTTATTATTAGGGGCCAAGCACCGAAGGTGCGGAGGCACCTATTGTATCTGTTCCGGTTCTTATTATTATTCCTACTTTTTAGGGGCCAAGCACAAAAGGTGCGGAGGCACCTATTGTAATCGTTGGTGTTCTTATTATTAGGGGCCAAGCACCGAAGGTGCAGAGGCACCTATTGTATCTGTTCTGGTTCTTTTTATTAGGGGCCAAGCACCGAAGGTGCGGAGGCACCTATTGTATCTGTTCCGGTTCTTATTAAGGACCAAGCACCGAAGGTGCGGAGGCACCTATTGTATCTGTTCCGGTTCTTATTAGGGGCCAAGCACCGAAGGTGCGGAGGCACCTATTGTATCTGTTCCGGTTCTTATTATTAGGGGCCAAGCACCGAAGGTGCAGAGGCACCTATTGTATCTGTTCCGGTTCTTATTATTAGGGGCCAAGCACCGAAGGTGCGGAGGCACCTATTGTATCTGTTCCGGTTCTTATTAAGGGCCAAGCACCGAAGGTGCGGAGGCACCTATTGTATCTGTTCCGGTTCTTATTAGGGGCCAAGCACCGAAGGTGCGGAGGCACCTATTGTATCTGTTCCGGTTCTTATTAGGGGCCAAGCACCGAAGGTGCGGAGGCACCTATTGTATCTGTTCCGGTTCTTATTATTAGGGGCCAAGCACCGAAGGTTCGGAGGCACCTATTGTATCTGTTCCGGTTCTTATTATTATTATTAGGTGTTCAAGCACAAAGTGCTGAAAACCTATTGTAATTGTACTGATTTTTATTATTAGGTGTTCAAGCACGAAGTGCTGAAAACCTATTGTAATTGTACTGATTTTTATTAGGTGTTCAAGCACGAAGTGCTGGAAACCTATTGTAATTGTACTGATTTTTATTATTATTATTAGGTGTTCAAGCACGAAGTGCTGAAAACCTATTGTATTTGTACTGATTTTTATTATTAGGTGTTCAAGCACGAAGTGCTGAAAACCTATTGTATTTGTAAGGATTTTTATTATTAGGTGTTCAAGCACGAAGTGCTGAAAACCTATTGTAATTGTACTGATTTTTATTAGGTGTTCAAGTACTTTAGTGCTGAAAACCTATTGTATTTGCTATTTGAAAAAAAAAATCCCCTAAAACGCATCGTGCAGCCCAAACCGTAAGGCCTAGAGACTTGAAACTCGGCCAGATGGTAGGCCACACTTTTGGGGAGAACCTATCAGAGTATGACCCCGATTGGCCCATAGGTGGCGCTACAGCAACCAAAAGTACTAAATTTCTCATAACTCCTAGATCGTTGGTCCTAGCCTCAAGCTTTTTACATCACTGTGACACTAGTGTAGCCAGGAATCACAATGTAGGTGGGCCCAGAGAAAATTGGGTGGGCACAGCCTAAAATGCATCTGTGATCAAAATAGGCCAACACAACTACACCTGCTTGAATACACCACAGTTTAAAGGGCCCCTATTATGGATTTTTGACCTTTAATGTAGTGTCAGGGCTCCAGACTAAGTTTTCCACTGGTTGCACTGGTGCTACCAACTTTCTCAGTTGAGAACCAGCATAGGATTTGGTCGCACCAACAATTTTTTTTTTTTTTTTTTTTTTTTTTGCTACATGCCATGGGATTAATCAATGCATGCTGATGAATAGTGGTCTTATTCTGCATACCTTGACTGACAGTGACAAGACCTCATGTTAGCTAAATGTTTTAATCTTTTAACTATCAAATAAAAAAAACTCTAAAAAAAAATAAAATAAAAAAACATGTATGTTCATTTCATTTGTATATGCCTTAATTCCTGAATTCCTAATTTGCGCGTTTCACCATCAGTGTGCAATGCGCTTGATGTGTACGTTCGTTAATAAATAAACTGCAAGTGTCTTGCGGAAGAACATTGTAGCCGGAGCTACTTCTCTCCGTTAATGTCTATGGCGAGTCACTGGGCAACTCCGCAGCCGAGCCGACCCCGGGATAAAATAGTCAGAATATAAACACTTATTATAGGCGTACCGTAGTGATTCAGGATAAGTCAAAAACACGGTTTCGAAAATGGATTCATGATGTACTCATTCATTTTGAACATAAGTTACGGACTGCAGCAGCTGCTGATACAACGGAGTTCTGTTGCACATGCGTGAATTTAACTGAGTAGTAGGCCTACATGACCATGCACTCTCACAAATGCGACCACATAAAATTTGAACTCGCACATTTTTAAAAAATGGTCGCAGTCTGGAACCCTGTTAACATTTATTTTTATAGGTCAGTATTGTAATAATGGCAACAGAATTCCCTCCTTAGGCTACCTTGTGTGGCCACTGACTGGATGGGCCTGACTGACAAGTGGGTGGGCCCAGGCCCATCCAGGCCCACCCGTAGCTACGCGAGTGCACTGTGATCCTTGGCTCAAGTCGAACAAGATGTATATCTCAGATTTTGATTTGGGCCGAAATTTTTTTTTTTTACGTCCAATTTTGTCCAAACCTACTTTTGCAAACTACTCCCTGGTTTCTCGCCCGATCGGAACCAAACCAGTCTAGGCCTATTCTCTGGACTCTCTAGATCAATAATTATAAAAAAAAATTGAAATTTTGCATTTGGGTGGCTGTAACAGGGTCATTTAAAAAAGGGGCGGGGCAAAACACAGTCAAAAGCCTATAAATCCTAAACGAAAAGTCAAAACTTCACTAAAATTGATGAGCATATGTGTCATAACATGGTGAAGAAGCATGCAAAGTTTCATGGAGATCGGACCATAGGTGGCGCTACAACTGTCAAAAAGGTCTCATTCTTATTAGATGTTCAAGCACTTTAGTGCTGAAAACCTATTGTATTTGCTATTTGAAAAAAAAAAATTGCCCTAAAACGCATCGTGCAGCCCAAACCTTAAGGCCTAGAGACTTGAAACTCGGCCAGATGGTAGGCCACACTTTTGGGGAGAACCTATCAGAGTATGACCCCGATTGGCCCAGAGGTGGCGCTACAGCAACAAAAAGTACTAAATGCATAGTGTCATAACATGGTGAAGAAGCATGCAAAGTTTCATGGAGATCGGACCATAGGTGGCGCTATAACTGTTAAAAGCTTCAAAACCATGTATTTTCTATGGTAAATTGCCTGTATTAGCTGTAAATGGTCTTTTCCATCTACGGTCATATAATGTTCATATCATAGTGTTCAAAACCATCATAAATCATTCTAGAATGTGGTATATCATGGTAAATCATCCTATAACATGGTAAATCATGCTAGAATCATATTAAATCATACTACAATGTGTTCAATTGTGGTAAACCATGCTAGAGCAGGGTAAATCATGGTGAATCATACTAGAACTTGGTATATCATGGTAAACTATGGTAAATCATGCTAGATTCATGGTAAATCATATCATGAAAAATCACACTAAAATTTGGTATATCATGGTAAATCATGGTAAAACAAGGTCTATTCCATCTATGATGTCAGTGGTTAAATGCTTGCTACATGAAACTTAATGTCTTTTGATGCTTTTGAGCTTAACTGCCTTAACTGCTTGAACACCGCTAAATGCTGCTTGCAGCTTTAATTAGGTGTTCAAGCACGAAGTGCTGAAAACCTATTGTAATTGTAAGGATTTTTATTATGAGGTGTTCAAGCACGAAGTGCTGAAAACCTATTGTAATTGTACTTTTTTATTATTATTATCAGGTGTTCAAGCACGAAGTGCTGAAAACCTATTGTAATTGTACTGATTTTTATTATTATTAGGTGTTCAAGCACGAAGTGCTGAAAACCTATTGTATTTGTACTGATTTTTAGGTGTTCAAGCACGAAGTGCTGAAAACCTATTGTAATTGTACTGATTAGGTGTTCAAGCACGAAGTGCTGAAAACCTATTGTAATTGTAAGGATTTTTAGGTGTTCAAGCACGAAGTGCTGAAAACCTATTGTAATTGTAAGGATTTTTAGGTGTTCAAGCACGAAGTGCTGAAAACCTATTGTAATTGTAAGGATTTTTAGGTGTTCAAGCACGAAGTGCTGAAAACCTATTGTAATTGTAAGGATTTTTATTAGGTGTTCAAGCACTTAAGTGCTGAAAACCTATTGTATTTGCTATTTGAAAAAAAAAATTGCCCTAAAACACATCGTGCAGCCCAAACCGTAAGGCGTAGAGACTTGAAACTCGGCCAGATGGTAGGCCACATTTTTGTTTTTTCGCCCGATCGGAACCAAACCAGTGCCAAAATGTTCTCTGGAGTCTGAATATCAATAATTATCGAAAAAAAGTTGAAATTTTGATTCACGGTCGCTAGGGGGCGCAAAATGAACGTTGTGGGCGGAGCCTATTTTACTAAAATTGCTATAACTCAAGAAGTAAATGAGATAGCTTCACCAAACTCGGTACACATGTGAATAAGTTCATTCTGAGGTCACAGTAAAAAAATCGCGACGATTGGGCACTAGGTGGCGCTATAACATTAAAAAAACATAAATAGGGCTATGACCACCTGACCGTTGGTCCGATTGACTTGAAAATTGGTATGCAGTGTCTTGGTCCAAGGCCCCATGTATGTATAAAAGGACATTGGCGTATCTCAAAAAACATGGCCGCCATCGGCCAATGAAGTTTGAGCACCTGTGAGACGAGGTTAACGGAGGCCGATCGGAACGAAACTCGATGGGCATGTTCGACTCATGGCCCAAGAGGTCTGTAAGAGTTTTGAAAGAAATCGGCCACTAGTTGGCGCTAACGAGTTTTATGGATCTGTAATCACGTGGTGTGGCACACATCCCCACAAAATGCATATCATTTGATAGATCTCCTCATGCTGAACAACTTTGCCTCTAGAACCATTGCTGTCAATCAAATCGTTCATTAAATATTCACAAATATGTTTAAAACCTACTTTTGCGAACTAGTCCTAGGATTTTTGCCCGATCGGAACCAGACCAGTCTAGGACAATTCTCTGGACTCTCTAGATCAATAATTATCAAAAAAAAGTTGAAGTTTGGCATTTGGTTGGCTATAACAGGGTCATTTATAAAATGGGCGTGGCAAAATATAGTCAAAAGCCTATAAATCCTATACGAAAACTCAGAACTTCACAAAGATTGGTGAGCATATGTGACATAACATCCTTAAAAAGCATGCCAAATTTTATGGAGATCGGACCATAGGTGGCGCTATAACTGTTAAAAAGCTTTGAAACAATGTATTTCCTATGGTAAATTGCCTGTATTTGCTGTAAATGGTGTTTTGCATTTATTATCATGTAATGTTCATATCATAATGTTCAAAACCAGTGCAGTACAATTCTCTGGACTCTCTAGATCAATAATTATCAGAAAAAGTTGAACAACTTCATTTGGATGGCTATAATAGGGTCACTTCACAATGTAGCCATGACCTAGTGTCCCCAAAAGCTTATATCTCTTCAATGAATGCTCAGATCTTCTTAAAAACAAGTCAGAACATGTGCCATATGACTCCAAACAATCATGAAAAATTTCAGACAGATCGGACAAAATTTGCCTCTATAACAGTTAAAAATGGGAAAATTAAATGAATATAATGGCATATTAAGCCAATAAGTAGTATTTTACTGCCCCCTGCTGTTTAAAATATGAATTATACTTGAGTAGTGTGACAAAATTACTATTTAGACTTTATAAAATTACTATTTTAACATTTACAATCACATTAAGTCAAATTTCATCTATTGAAGTATCACTATTGACAATTCTGTCACATTGACAAATGTGAATCCTGAATGAGACATAGTTCAAATCTCTGTATCTACAACAGAATGTGTGTGTAGTCCTATGTTTCTGAATAAATTCTGAATAATCTGATTAATAGTTTGCAAAGACATGTATGAAATAACATTCAAATATATTTTCATAATGATTTTGTGTGTGTGTGTGTGTAAGCTTGCATAAAGGAGTTAAAATGGAAAAACTGTCAAAATGAAAGTGGCCAGCAGAGGGCAGTAGAAGACCACTTATTGGCTCATTCTACTTATTAATGAGGTCTTTTAACAGGTGCATTCATATTTAGACACTATAAAATCACTTGTATAACAATTACTATTATAACACAATCATATTTTGTCAGAGTTTATCACTTCATTTGTACTGACACTTCACATCAATGCTAGCAATGTGGTAAATCATGCTAGAATCACGGTACTCTATGGCAGTGTTGGGAACACTAATCAAACAAAAGCCAGGCTTAATAATGAGAAACACTATTTAGCTGTCTAACCCAGTCACAAAAGGGTTAACTTATTTTCGTATCTTTGATGGACTTGTAAGTGAGCAAATGGGTGAGCTCTGTGAGACAGTAAGCTGACCAATCAGCTGCCAGCTAGGTTCCGTTACAGTTACGCCTCTAGTTTTGCGTCACTGCACGTTCTTTTGGCGCCTGCACTTGAGAATAGGAGGCTGTGTTATCCACTTGGTAAGACGATAAAAACGACATGGAGAGAATTTAACAAGTTCTGTAATCATTATTGCTTATGCTGACTATACCTTGTTGTAATATAGAGTGTTAAAGCGAGCTGTACCTGAATCCACTGTTGTCACGGAGCTAAAGGCAGTGAATTCCGCTGAAATGGTGAGTTGTTTATCTAGCGCTAGGCCTAGGGTTGCCAACTTTCTGAATTAGAAATAAGGAACGGGTGTGGGGGGGGGGGTGGATTCATTTCATGAATTTTCATGAAATGAAATTCATACATTTTATAGCACATTATAATGCAACTTATCAGGCAAAGTTGCATTATATTTTTTTTATATTTTTATAAGTTGCACTAAAATTTGAATTGCAAAGTAGGCTTAATCAATATACAAGACTTAACCACTCAGAAAGGCTATCATGATCATTTAGCCAAAAATGAACCATCTATTTGTTTAGTTCATAATACGTTTTATTTTTAACTTAAACAAATACAACATAACATTCAAAACTCATAAATATAAATATAAAGGCTATCATGATCATTTTGCCAAAAATGAACCATCTATTTGTTTAGTTCATAATACGTTTTATTTTTAACTTAAACAAATACAACATAACATTCAAAACTCATCGGCTTACTGCATTTGAAGAAAAATAAACACATCAGTTTTCTGTAGCCTTGTGCAAACTTATTAAATAGAATTAGACTTCTAGAATGTTCTTTCCAGTGCAAAAAATTATATTTTTAATGTAGTAGTTTTTCTTATCATAGCCTACAAATGTCTCATTTTACTCGATTTACTGAAGCCTGTAAAACGCATTTGCAGCTGCACAGCCGTGTGTATATCTATGCTGCAGAGCGTCTGGCTCGCTCATAGGCTGCGCTGCGGCAGCTGCACATCCAATGGCGCGGGCGCCTCTGACGTGCGACCAATGAGCCAACTCTACGTCATTACACGTCAGAGCCCGTCAAGGGGGCGCCAAGTCCCCGAATTTGCCATTATAGCAGCGGGTCTTCGTTCACAGTCTGTCTGACATATATATTAGAAGGTATGCGTCTGTCATGGATTTACACTGAATTGATTTTCAAAAATACGGAACAAAGTGCGTTCCGTATCAGTTCAATACGGAACAAGCCTTTTATGTGTCAAATACGGAACGATTCCGTATTATACGGAACGGTTGGCAACCCTAGCTAGGCCTCTGAGATCGCTAGCATTTAGGTTAATCTAAATTTAGGTATTTAGCCACAATAGGATAGCGAAATACTGGTTAATGCCTGTGAAACCAACTACTTATTTTGTTTGTGGGTTATAAAAACAAATGTTACCTTTCCATACTGTTGCTAAATAGTTAGTTTGTTAAATAATGATGTTAAAAATTGTGGATTCAATTGTGTTTACTGGAGGTTAGAGAGGTAAATTTTTAGTGCATTCTTTTCACTGTTACCGGTGCAGAGGGGGATAAATAAGCACGCTAATGCCTTAATGCATCTAATTTAAAGTAATACAAGTTGATCAATGTTTACATGCAATTCATGCAGTTTTATTCTTCATACTGCTAATGTTACTAAGGTTTCATAAAACTTGAATTAGAAATGTGTGTTTTTATGAAGGATGTAATTTCTGATGTAAATGTAGTTTTGATACTGGAGATAAATTCATATAGTTTTGATACCTGAGAAGAAACATAAGAGCTGTTGTACAACGAGAGAGAGATTTTGAAATTGTGTTATCGGTGTACTGAAATATTATCTCATTTTATTTTATAGTAGCCTGTAGCAGTCCATTTATTCACTGAATGGTAATTGAGAGAAATGATTTGGCCTTATTTATAGGTCAGGTTTTGGTAAAGAGTTGGAAACATCGTGCAGAGATCCTTTCCACGGAGTGATACAGATCCAGACGTTCCAGGCGTTCTCCCAGAGATTCAAAGATTCCCAGTCCGGGTGGCTGGGTGGCGTGCCAGACGTGTTTGTGACTCTGACTTTAGACAGATTACCAGGATCATCTTCGTGGTGGTAGGACAAACACTAACACAACTGGAAAAAAAGGGCCCCAACGGTGAAAACTGAACTCTTGTCAATAAAGGCAAGTGGACCCGAGGACAAACTGAGCTCAAAGAAACTGAAAAAAGGTTTTTGTTTTTGTGCGCACTTTATTATTTTAGTTAGTTATTTTTCATAAATGTGTTCTTATATGTATGTGCCAGCCCTGTATAATTAATACAGGTTTTGTAAACTGTCATTCTGGTGTGGTATTCCTTTTATTGGCATTCAATTCTCAGGCTCTTAACAATTTAGCGTTTTCTGATTCTGGTCCAAATTCATATTAAACATAACCTCTAGGACTACTTTAGACTACTACACCTATGTACATTATTACTACCCCGTAATAAGGGTTACACGTATGAAATACCATTCAAATATATTTTCATAATGATTTTGTGTGTTTGTGTGTGTGTGTGTGTGTGTGTGTGTGTAAGCTTGCATAAGGGAGTTAAAATGGAAAAACTGGTTTGCAGAATACTGGTG
Source organism: Gila orcuttii (assembly GCA_026230005.1). Taxonomy (NCBI): domain Eukaryota; kingdom Metazoa; phylum Chordata; class Actinopteri; order Cypriniformes; family Leuciscidae; genus Gila; species Gila orcuttii. The sequence continues at coordinate 20,691,823 of JAPDVR010000011.1, forward strand.
AAAATCAAGCCTGTCAAAATGAAAGTGGCCAGCAGAGGGCAGTAGAAGACCACTTATTGGCTCATTCTACTTATTAATGAAGTCTTTTAACAGGTGCATATTTAGACACTATAAAATCACTTGTATAACAATTACTGTTATAACACAATCATATTTTGACAGAGTTTATCACTTCATTTGTACTGACACTTCACATCAATGCTAGCAATGTGGTAAATCATGATAAACTATGGTAAATCATGCTAGAATCACGGTACTCTATGACAGTGTTGGGAACCCTAATCAAACACACCTGATTCAACTCATCAGCTCATAATCACATAGGTTAATGAGCTGATGAGTTGAATCAGGTGTGATTGATTAGAGAGACAGAGAAAACCGGTCCTTCAGGACAGGTTTGGGAACCACTGCTCTATGGTAAATCATCCTAGGACGTAGTAAATCATACTGGAACATGGTAAATCATGAAAAATCACACTAAAATGTGGTATATCATGGTAAATCATGCTAAAACATGGTCTATTCCATCTATGATATCAGTGGTTAAATGCTTGCTACATAAAACTTAATGTCTTTTGATGCTTGTGTGGTTAAAAATCTTAAATGCCTTAACTGCTTGAACACCGCTAAATGCTGCTTGCAGCTTTAATTAGGTGTTCAAGCACGAAGTGCTGAAAACCTATTGTAATTGTACTGATTTTTATTATTAGGTGTTCAAGCACGAAGTAAGTGCTAGAGACTTGATATTTGGGATTAAGGTAGCACAGAAATCGAGGAGAGGTTGAGAGACTATGAGCCCGATTGGCCCATAGATGGCGCTATAGCAATCAATTGCGCGAAACTGGTCATAACTCCTAGACCGTAAGTCGTAGAGTCAAGTGTCTTATATCACTGGAAACCTGAACTCATGTCTTAAAAAACGTATATCTCCGATTTCATTTCCGGTATGCAAATTTTTCCGCCATTTTAATTTTGTCAAAAAACTACTTTTGCGAACTAGTCCCTGGTTTTTTAGTCCCTATTTTACTAAAATGGCTATAACTCAAGAAGTAAATGAGATATCTTCACCAAACTTGACACACATGTGTATGAGGACATTCTGGGGTCACAGTAAAAAAACCGCGTCGATCTAACACTAGGTGGCGCTATAAGATTAAAAAAACATAAAAGGGGGTGTGGCCACCTGACCGTTAGTCCGATTGACTTGAAAATTGGTATGCAGTGTCTTGGTCCAAGGTGCCATGTATGTGTAAAAGGATATTGGCATACCTCAAAAAACATGGCTGCCATCGGCCAATGAAATTTGAGCACCTTTTAAACAAGGTTAACGGAGGCCGATCAGAACGAAACTCAATGGGCATGTTCAACTCATGGCCCAAGAGGTCTGTAAGAGTTTTGAAAGAAATCGGCCACTAGTTGGCGCTAACGAGTTTTACGGCTCTGTAATCACGTGGTGTTGCACACATCCCCTCAATATGCATATCAGTCGATAGATCTCCTCATGTTGAACAACTTTGCCTCTAGAACCATTGCTGTCAATCAAACCGTTCATTAAATATTCACGAATATGTTAAAAACCTACTTTTGCGAACTAGTCCCTGGTTTTTCGCCCGATCGGAACCAGACCAGTCTAGGAAAATTCTCTGGACTCTCTAGATCAATAATTATCGAAAAAAAGTTGAACTTTGCCCTTTGGTCTGCTATAACAGGATCATTTATAAAAAGGGGCGTGTCAAAACACACTCAAAAGCCTATAAATCATAAATAAAAACTCGGAACTTCACAAAAATTGGTGAGCATATGTGACATAACATCATTAACAAGCATGCAAAGTTTCATGGAGATCGGACAATAGGTGGCGCTATAACTGTTAAAAATCTTAAAAACCATGTATTCCCTATGGTAAATTGCCAGTATTGACTGTAAATGGTTTGTTCCATCTAAGATCATATAATTTTCATATAATAACGTTCAAAACCAGTGCAGTACAATTCTCTGGACTCTCTAGAGCAATAATTATCAGAAAAGGTTGAACTTCTGCATTTTGATGGCTATAATAGGGTCACTTCAATGTGTAGCCTTGACCGAGTGTGCTCGAAAGCCTATATCTCTTCGATGAATGCTCAGATCTTATTAAAAACAAGTCTGAACATGTGGGCCATGACTCCAAATAATCATGAAAATTTTCGGACAGATTGGACAAAATAGGCCTGTATAACAGTTAAAAAGGTGAAAATGATATGAACATAATGGCCTATTAAGCCAATAAGTGGTATTTTACTGCCCCCTGCTGTTTAAAAAAAGTCATTTTGTCATACTACTCAACTATAATTAATATTTAGACTTTATAAATTCACTACTTTAACATTTACAATAACATTTAGTCAAAATTCATCTATTGAAGTGACAATTGAGTCACACCGGATCCTGAAGTTCCAAATGTCTCTATCTACAACAGAATGAGTGTGTGGAGATTAAATGATATGAAAAACATGGCATAATTGTATAAGTAGGCTGTAATAGCACTGTTGTCCACTAGATGGAGCAGCAGCATTAGACATTTTTAATCTTTTTATCAGCTTTAAGCATTGGCTAACAAACAAATGCTTAAAGCATTTTCTTTAATTAGTTTTATATTATTACATTGCAAAGAAATATGTGAAATGCTCATATACCATTAAAACAGATTTTCACAATAACATATCCCAAAAATGTGTGTGTGTGTGTTTAAGCATGCATTATGGACTTAACATGATAAAAATGGTTTGCTTCAGTGAAGAATACTGGAGAAATAAAGTAGTTGAAAATGAAAGTGAGCCAATAAGTGGTCTTCTACTGCCCTCTGCTGGCCGCTCTTCTTATTAATAGTCTTTTCACATGTGCTTTTGCATTCATATGTATATAGACACTATAAAATCACTTATATAACAATTACTATTAAAACACATTCATATTCTGTCAGAGTGTATCAGTTCATTTGTACTGACACTTCACATCAATGCTAGCAATGTGGTAAATCATGGTGAATTGTGGTAGAACATGATTTTTCACAATAACATAACCCAAACGTGTACGTGTGTGTGCATGTGTGTGTGTGTGTGTGTGTGTGTGTGTGCGTGCGTGCATGTGTGTGTGTGTGTGTGTGTGTGTGTGTGTGAGAGAGAGCATGCATTATGGAGTTAACATGAAAAAAAAATGGTTTGCTTTAGTGCAGAATACTGGAGAAACAAAGTAGTTTAAAATTAAAGTGAGCCAATAAGTGGTCTTCTACTGCCCTCTGCTGGCCACTCTTCTTTTTAATAGTCTTTTCACATGTGCTTTTGCATTCATATGTATATAGACACTATAAAATCACTTATATAACAATTACTATTATAACATTCATATTCTGTCAGAGTGTATCACTTCAATTGTTCTGATGCTTCAAATAATTGCTATCAACGTGGTAAATCATGGTAAATAACGCCAGAAACATGGTAAATCATAGTAAAAAAGGTAAATCATGCTAGAATCCTGGTAAATTATTCTAGAATGTGCTATATCATGGTAAATCATCATATAACATGGTATATCAAGGTAAACTATGGAAAATCATGTTAGATCCATGGTAAATCATACTGGAACATGGCAAATCATGAAAAATCACACTGAAATGTAGTATATCATGGTAAATCATGCTTGCTACATGCAACTTAATGTCTTTTGATGCTTTTGTGCTTAACGGCCTTAAAGGCCTTAACTGCTTGAACACCGCTAAATGCTGCTTGCAGCTTTAATTAGGTGTTCAAGCACGAAGTGCTGAAAACCTATTGTATTTGTACTGATTTTTATTATTATTATTCTCCGCTAAAACGCATCGTGCAGACCAAACCGTAAGTGCTAGAGACTTGAAACTTTGTCAGATGGTAGTACAAAAATCGAGGAGAGGTTATCAAATTATGAGCCCGATTGGCCCATAGGTGGCGCTATAGCAACCAATTGCGCAAAACTGCTCATAACTCCTAGACCGTATGTCGTAGACTCAAGTGTCTTATATCTCTGGAAAGCTGGAAACCTGAAGTAAAAAACGTATATCTCCGATTTCATTTCCGCCATGATAGAATTTCCGCCATTTTGAATTTTGTCGAAAAACTACTTTTGCGAACTAGTCCCTGGTTTTTCGCCCGATCGGAACCAAACCAGTGCCAAAATGTTCTCTGGAGTCTGAATATCAATAATTATCGAAAAAAAGTTGAAATTTTGATTCAAGGTCGCTAGGGGGCGCAAAATGAACGTTGTGGGCGGAGCCTATTTTACTAAAATGGCTATAACTCAAGAAGTAAATGAGATAGCTTCACCAAACTCGGTACACATGTGAATAAGTTCATTCTGAGGTCACAGTAAAAAAATCGCGACGATTGGGCACTAGGTGGCGCTATAACATTAAAAAAACATAAATAGGGCTATGACCACCTGACCGTTGGTCCGATTGACTTGAAAATTGGTATGCAGTGTCTTGGTCCAAGGCCCCATGTATGTATAAAAGGACATTGGCGTATCTCAAAAAACATGGCCGCCATCGGCCAATGAAGTTTGAGCACCTGTGAGACGAGGTTAACGGAGGCCGATCGGAACGAAACTCGATGGGCATGTTCGACTCATGGCCCAAGAGGTCTGTAAGAGTTTTGAAAGAAATCGGCCACTAGTTGGCGCTAACGAGTTTTACGGCTCTGTAATCACGTGGTGTGGCACACATCCCCACAAAATGCATATCATTTGATAGATCTCCTCATGCTGAACAACTTTGCCTCTAGAACCATTGCTGTCAATCAAATCGTTCATTAAATATTCACAAATATGTTTAAAACCTACTTTTGCGAACTAGTCCTAGGATTTTCGCCCGATCGGAACCAGACCAGTCTAGGACAATTCTCTGGACTCTCTAGATCAATAATTATCAAAAAAAAGTTGAAATTTGGCATTTGGTTGGCTATAACAGGGTCATTTATAAAATGGGCGTGGCAAAATATAGTCAAAAGCCTATAAATCCTATACGAAAACTCAGAACTTCACAAAAATTGGTGAGCATATGTGACATAACATCCTTAAAAAGCATGCCAAATTTTATGGAGATCGGACCATAGGTGGTGCTATAACTGTTAAAAAGCTTTGAAACAATGTATTTCCTATGGTAAATTGCCTGTATTTGCTGTAAATGGTGTTTTCCATTTATTATCATGTAATGTTCATATCATAATGTTCAAAACAAGTGCAGTACAATTCTCTGGACTCTCTAGATCAATAATTATCAGAAAAAGTTGAACAACTTCATTTGGATGGCTGTAATAGGGTCACTTCACAATGTAGCCTTGACCTAGTGTCCCCAAAAGCCTATATCTCTTCAATGAATGCTCAGATCTTCTTAAAAACAAGTCAGAACATGTGCCATATGACTCCAAACAATCATGAAAAATTTCAAACAGATCGGAAAAAATTTGCCTCTATAACAGTTAAAAATGAGAAAATTAAATGAATATAATGGCATATTAAGCCAATAAGTAGTATTTTACTGCCCCCTGCTGTTTAAAATATGAATTATACTTGAGTAGTGTGACAAAATTACTATTTAGACTTTATAAAGTCACTATTTTAACATTTACAATCACATTAAGTCAAATTTCATCTATTGAAGTATCACTATTGACAATTCTGTCACATTGACAAATGTGAATCCTGAATTAGACATAGTTCAAATCTCTGTATCTACAACAGAATGTGTGTGTAGTCCTATGTTTCTGAATAAATTCTGAATAATCTGATTAATAGTTTGCAAAGACATGTATGAAATACCATTCAAATACATTTTCATAATGATTTTGTGTGTGTGTGTGTGTGTGTGTGTGTGTGTGTGTGTGTGTGTGTGTGTGTGTGTGTGTGTGTGTGTGTGTGTGTGTGTGTAAGCTTGCATAAAGGAGTTAAAATGGAAAAAACTGGTTTGCAGAATACTGGTGAAAATCAAGCCTGTCAAAATGAAAGTGGCCAGCAGAGGGCAGTAGAAGACCACTTATTGGCTCATTCTACTTATTAATGAAGTCTTTTAACAGGTGCATTCATATTTAGACACTATAAAATCACTTGTATAACAATTACTATTATAACAATCATATTTTGTCAGAGTTTATCACTTCATTTGTACTGACACTTCACATCAATGCTAGCAATGTGGTAAATCATGCTAGAATCACGGTACTCTATGGCAGTGTTGGGAACACTAATCAAACAAAAGCCAGGCTTAATAATGAGAAACACTATTTAGCTGTCTAACCCAGTCACAAAAGGGTTAACTTATTTTCGTATCTTTGATGGACTTGTAAGTGAGCAAATGGGTGAGCTCTGTGCGACAGTGAGCTGACCAATCAGCTGCCAGCTCGGCTCCGTTACAGTTACGCCTCTAGTTTTGCGTCACTGCACGTTCTTTTGGCGCCTGCACTTGAGAATAGGAGGCTGTGTTATCTACTTGGTAAGACGATAAAAACTACATAGAGAGAATTAAACAAGTTCTGTAAAAATTATTGCTTATGCTGACTATACCTTGTTGTAATATAGAGTGTTAAAGCGAGCTGTACCTGAATCCACTGTTGTCACGGAGCTAAAGGCAGTGAATTCCGCTGAAATGGTGAGTTGTTTATCTAGCGCTAGGCCTCTGAGATCGCTAGCATTTAGGTTAATCTAAATTTAGGTATTTAGCCACAATAGGATAGCGAAATACTGGTTAATGCCTGTGAAACCAACTACTTATTTTGTTTGTGGGTTATAAAAATAAATGTTACCTTTCCATACTGTTGCTAAATAGTTAGTTTGTTAAATAATGATGTTAAAAATTGTGGATTCAATTGTGTTTACTGGAGGTTAGAGAGGTACATTTTTAGTGCATTCTTTCCACTGTTACCGATGCAGAGGGGGATAAATAAGCACGCTAATGCATTAATGCAGTGTTTCTCAACCTCTCCTGCAGGGACCCCCTGACAGGACATGTTTTTGTTTTAACCCTGAAATGGCACACCTGATTCAATTAATTAAAGGCTTAATATGCAGCTGACTAATTGAATCAGGTGTGCCATTTCAGGGTTAAAACAAAAACATGTCCTGTCAGGGGGTCCCTGCAGGAGAGGTTGAGAAACACTGCCTTAATGCATCTAATTTCAAGTAATACAAGTTGATCAATGTTTACATGCAATTCATGCAGTTTTATTCTTCATACTGCTAATGTTACTAAGGTTTCATAAAACTTGAATTAGAAATGTGTTTTTATGAAGGATGTAATTTCTGATGTAAATGTACTTTTGATACTGGAGATAAATTCATATAGTTTTGATACCTGAGAAGAAACATAAGAGCTGTTGTACAACGAGAGAGAGATTTTGAAATTGTGTTATCGGTGTACTGAAATATTATCTCATTTTATTTTATAGTAGCCTGTAGCAGTCCATTTATTCACTGAATGGTAATTGAGAGAAATGATTTGGCCTTATTTATAGGTCAGGTTTTGGTAAAGAGTTGGAAACATCGTGCAGAGATCCTTTCCACGGAGTGATACAGATCCAGACGTTCCAGGCATTCTCCCAGAGATTCAAAGATTCCCAGTCCGGGTGGCTGGGTGGCGAGCCAGACGTGTTTGTGACTTTGACTTTAGACAGATTACCAGGATCATCTTCATCTTCGTGGTGGTAGGACAAACACTAACACAACTGGAAAAAAAGGGCCCCAACGGTGAAAACTGAACTCTTGTCAATAAAGGCAAGTGGAACCGAGGACAAACTGAGCTCAAAGAAACTGAAAAAAAGGTTTTTGTTTTTGTGCGCACTTTATTATTTTAGTTTGTTATTTTTCATAAATGTGTTCTTATATGTATGTGCCAGCCCTGTATAATTAATACAGGTTTTGTAAACTGTCATTCTGGTGTGGTATTCCTTTTATTCGCATTAAATTCTCAGGCTCTTAACAATTTAGCGTTTTCTGATTCTGGTCCAAATTCATATTAAACGTAACCTCTAGGACTACTTTAGACTACTACACCTATGTACATTATTACTACCCCGTAATAAGGGTTACATGTATGAAATACCATTCAAATATATTTTCATAATGATTTTGTGTGTGTGTGTGTGTGTGTGTGTGTGTGTGTGTGTGTGTGTGTGTAAGCTTGCATAAGGGAGTTAAAATGGAAAAACTGGTTTGCAGAATACTGGTGAAAATCAAGCCTGTCAAAATGAAAGTGGCCAGCAGAGGGCAGTAGAAGACCACTTATTGGCTCATTCTACTTATTAATGAAGTCTTTTAACAGGTGCATATTTAGACACTATAAAATCACTTGTATAACAATTACTGTTATAACACAATCATATTTTGACAGAGTTTATCACTTCATTTGTACTGACACTTCACATCAATGCTAGCAATGTGGTAAATCATGATAAACTATGGTAAATCATGCTAGAATCACGGTACTCTATGACAGTGTTGGGAACCCTAATCAAACACACCTGATTCAACTCATCAGCTCATAATCACATAGGTTAATGAGCTGATGAGTTGAATCAGGTGTGATTGATTAGAGAGACAGAGAAAACGGGTCCTTCAGGACAGGTTTGGGAACCACTGCTCTATGGTAAATCATCCTAGGACGTAGTAAATCATACTGGAACATGGTAAATCATGAAAAATCACACTAAAATGTGGTATATCATGCTAAAACATGGTCTATTCCATCTATGATGTCAGTGGTTAAATGCTTGCTACATAAAACTTAATGTCTTTTGATGCTTGTGTGGTTAAAAATCTTAAATGCCTTAACTGCTTGAACACCGCTAAATGCTGCTTGCAGCTTTAATTATTATTATTATTATTATTATTCTGCCGTAAAACGCATCGTGCAGCCCAAACCGTAAGTGCTAGAGACGTGATATTTGGGATTAAGGTAGCACAGAAATCGAGGAGAGGTTATCAAATTATGAGCCCGATTGGCCCATAGGTGGCGCTATAGCAACCAATTGCGCAAAACTGCTCATAACTCCTAAACCGTATGTTATAGACTCAAGTGTCTTATATCAGTGGAAAGCTGAAAATCTGGAGAACAAAACGTATATCTCCGATTTCATTTCCGTCATGATAGATTTTCCGCCATTTTGAATTTTGTTAAAAAACGACTTTTGCGAACTAGTCCCTGGTTTTTTGCCCAATCGGAACCAAACCAGTGCAGAAATGTTCTCTGGAGTCTGAATATCAATAATTATCGAAAAAAAAGTTGAATTTCCGATTCAGGGTCGCTAGGGGGCGCAAAATGAACGTTGTGGGAGGAGCCTATTTTACTAAAACGGCTATAACTCAAGAAGTAAATGAGATAGGTTGACCAAACTTGGCACACATGTGTGTAAGGACAGTCTGGGGTCACAGTAAAAAAATCGCGACGATCGAACACTAGGTGGCGCTATAACATTAAAAAACCATAAAAAGGGGTGTGGCCACCTGACCGTTAGTCCGATTGACTTGAAAATTGGTATGCAGTGTCTTGGTCCAAGGCCCCATGTATCTGTAAAAGGATATTGGCGTATCTCAAAAAACATGGCCGCCATCGACCAATGAAGTTTGAGCACCTATGAGACGAGGTTAACGGAGGCCGATCGGAACGAAACTCAATGGGCAAGTTCGACTCATGCCCCTAGAGGTCTACAAGAAGTTTGAAAGAAATCGGTCGATAGTTGGCGCTAACGAGTTTTACGGCTCTGTAATCACGTGGTGTTGCACACATCCCCACGAAATGCATATCATTTGATAGATATCCTCATGCTGAACAACTTTGCCTCTGGAACCTTTGCTATCAATCAAATCGTTCATTAAATATTCATGAATATGTTAAAAACCTACTTTTGCGAACTAGTCCCTGGTTTTTCGCCCGATCGGAACCAGACTAGTCTAGGACAATTCTCTGGACTCTCTAGATTAATAATTATCGAAAAAAGTTGAACTTTGCCCTTTGGTCTGCTATAATAGGATCATTTATAAAAAAGGGCGTGTCAAAACACACTCAAATGCCTATAAATCATAAATAAAAACTCGGAACTTCACAAAAATTGGTGAGCATATGTGACATAACATCATTAAGAAGCATGCAAAGTTTCATGGAGATCGGACAATAGGTGGCGCTATAACTGTTAAAAATCTTAAAAACCATGTATTCCCTATGGTAAATTGCCAGTATTGACTGTAAATGGTTTGTTCCATCTAAGATCATATAATTTTCATATAATAACGTTCAAAACCAGTGCAGTACAATTCTCTGGACTCTCTAGAGCAATAATTATCAGAAAAGGTTGAACTTCTGCATTTTGATGGCTATAATAGGGTCACTTCAATGTGTAGCCTTGACCGAGTGTGCTCGAAAGCCTATATCTCTTCGATGAATGCTCAGATCTTATTAAAAACAAGTCTGAACATGTGGGCCATGGCTCCAAATAATCATGAAAATTTTTGGACAGATTGGACCAAATAGGCCTGTATAACAGTTAAAAAGGTGAAAATGATATGAACATAATGGCCTATTAAGCCAATAAGTGGTATTTTACTGCCCCCTGCTGTTTAAAAAAAGTCATTTTGTCACACTACTCAACTATAATTCATATTTAGACTTTATAAATTCACTCTTTTAACATTTACAATAACATTTAGTCAAAATTCATCTATTGAAGTGACAATTGAGTCACATTGGATCCTGAAGTTCCAAATGTCTCTATCTACAACAGAATGAGTGTGTGTAGATTAAATGATATGAAAAACATGGCATATTGTATAAGTAGGCTGTAATAGCACTGTTGTCCACTAGATGGAGCAGCAGCATTAGACATTTTTAATCTTTTTATCAGCTTTCAGCATTGGCTAACAAACAAATGCTTAAAGCATTTTCTTTAATTAGTTTTATATTATTACATTGCAAAGAAATATGTGAAATGCTCATATACCATTAAAACAGATTTTCACAATAACATATCCCAAAAATGTGTGTGTGTGTGTGTGTGTGTGTGTGTGTGTGTGTGTAAGCATGCATTATGGACTTAACATGATAAAAATGGTTTGCTTCAGTGAAGAATACTGGAGAAATAAAGTAGTTGAAAATGAAAGTGAGCCAATAAGTGGTCCTCTACTGCCCTCTGCTGGCCACTCTTCTTATTAATAGTCTTTTCACATGTATATAGACACTATAAAATCACTTATATAACAATTACTATTAAAACACATTCATATTCTGTCAGAGTGTATCAGTTCAATTGTTCTAATGCTTCAAATAATTGCTATCAACATGGTAAATCATGGTAAATAACGCCAGAAACATGGTAAATCATAGTAAAAAAGGTAAATCATGCTAGAATCCTGGTAAATTATTCTAGAATGTGCTATATCATGGTAAATCATCCTATAACATGGTATATCAAGGTAAACTATGGAAAATCATGTTAGATTCATGGTAAATCATACTGGAACATGGTGAATCATGAAAAATCACACTGAAATGTAGTATATCATGGTAAATCATGCTTGCTACATACAACTTAATGTCTTTTGATGCTTTTGTGCTTAACGGCCTTAAAGGCCTGAACTGCTTGAACACCGCTAAATGCTGCTTGCAGCTTTAATTAGGTGTTCAAGCACTTTAGTGCTGAAAACCTATTGTATTTGCTATTTGAAAAAAAAAAAAATTGCCCTAAAACGCATCGTGCAGCCCAAACCGTAAGGCCTATACACTTGAAACTCGGCCAGATGGTACGCCACACTTTTGGGGAGAACCTATCAGAGTATGACCCCGATTGGCCCATAGGTGGCGCTACAGAAACCAAAAGTGCTAAATTACCCATAACTCCTCGACCGTTTGACCTAGAATCAAGATTTTTACACCACTGTGATCCCTGGCTCAAGACGGACAAGATGTATAGCTCGGATTCTCGATTTGAGCAAAAAAAGTTTGTTATGGCCAGTTTTGTCCAAAACCTACTTTTGCGAACTAGTCCCTGGTTTTTCGCCCGATCGGAACCAAACCAGTCTAGGCCTATTCTCTGGACTCTCTAGATAAATAATTATCGAAAAAAAGTTGAAATTTTGCATTTGGGTGGCTGTAACAGGGTCATTTAGAAAAGGGGCGGGGCTAAATACAGTAAAAAGCCTATAAATCCTAAACGAAAAGTCAAAACTTCACAAAAATTGATGAGCATATGTGTCATAACATGGTGAAGAAGCATGCAAAGTTTCATGGAGATCGGACCATAGGTGGCGCTATAACTGTCAAAAAGGTCTCATTCTTATTAGGTGTTCAAGCACTTTAGTGCTGAAAACCTATTGTAATCGTCCTGATTTTTATTATTATTCTTCTGCCGTAAAACGCATCTATTTTTAGGTGTTCAAGCACTTTAGTGCTGAAAACCTATTGTATTTGCTATTTGAAAAAAAAATTGCCCTAAAACGCATCGTGCAGCCCAAACCGTAAGGCCTAGAGACTTGAAACTCGGCCAGATGGTAGGCCACACTTTTGGGGAGAACCTATCAGAGTATGACCCCGATTGGCTCATAGGTGGCGCTACAGAAACCAAAAGTACTAAATTAACCATAACTCCTCGACCGTTTGACCTAGAATCAAGATTTTTACACCACTGTGATCCCTGGCTCAAGACGGACAAGATGTATAGCTCGGATTCTCGATTTGAGCAAAAAAAGTTTGTTATGGCCAGTTTTGTCCAAAACCTACTTTTGCGAACTAGTCCCTGGTTTTTCGCCCGATCGGAACCAAACCAGTCTAGGCCTATTCTCTGGACTCTCTAGATAAATAATTATCGAAAAAAAGTTGAAATTTTGCATTTGGGTGGCTGTAACAGGGTCATTTAGAAAAGGGGCGGGGCTAAATACAGTAAAAAGCCTACAAATCCTAAATGAAAAGTCAAAACTTCACAAAAATTGATGAGCATATGTGTCATAACATGGTGAAGAAGCATGCAAAGTTTCATGGAGATCGGACCATAGGTGGCGCTAAAACTGTCAAAAAGGTCTCATTCTTATTAGGTGTTCAAGCACTTTAGTGCTGAAAACCTATTGTATTTGCTATTTGAAAAAAAAATTTGCCCTAAAACGCATCGTGCAGCCCAAACCGTAAGGCCTATACACTTGAAACTCGGCCAGATGGTACGCCACACTTTTGGGGAGAACCTATCAGAGTATGACCCCGATTGGCCCATAGGTGGCGCTACAGAAACCAAAAGTGCTAAATTACCCATAACTCCTCGACCGTTTGACCTAGAATCAAGATTTTTACATCACTGTGATCCCTGGCTCAAGACGGACAAGATGTATATATCGGATTCTCGATTTGAGCAAAAAAAGTTTGTTATGGCCAGTTTTGTCCAAAACCTACTTTTGCGAACTAGTCCCTGGTTTTTCGCCCGATCGGAACCAAACCAGTCTAGGCCTATTCTCTGGACTCTCTAGATCAATAATTATCGAAAAAAAGTTGAAATTTAGCGTTTGGGTGGCTGTAACAGGGTCATTTAGAAAAGAGGCGGGGCAAAATACAGTCAAAAGCCTACAAATCCTAAACGAAAAGTCAAAACTTCACAAAAATTGATGAGCATATGTGTCATAACATGGTGAAGAAGCATGCAAAGTTTCATGGAGATCGGACCATAGGTGGCGCTATAACTGTCAAAAAGGTCTCATTCTTATTAGGTGTTCAAGCACTTTAGTGCTGAAAACCTATTGTATTTGCTATTTGAAAGAATTTTTTGCCCTAAAACGCATCGTGCAGCCCAAACCGTAAGGCCTAGAGACTTGAAACTTGGCCAGATGGTAGGCCACACTTTTGGGGAGAACCTAACAGAGTATGACCCCGATTGCCCCATAGGTGGCGCTACAGCAACCAAAAGTACTAAATTACTCATAACTCCTCGACTGTTTGACCTAGAATCAAGGTTTTTACATCACTGTGATCCCTGGCTCAAGACGGACAAGATGTATATCTCGGATTCTCGATTTGAGCAAAAAAAGTTTGTTATGGCCAGTTTTGTCCAAAACCTACTTTTGCAAACTAGGCTCTGTTTTTTCGCCCGATCGGAACCAAACCAGTCTAGGCCTATTCTCTGGACTCTCTAGATCAATAATTATTGAAAAAAAGTTGAAATTTTGCATTTGGGTGGCTGTAACAGGGTCATTTAGAAAAGGGGCGGGGCAAAATACAGTCAAAAGCCTATAAATCCTAAACGAAAAGTCAAAACTTCACAAAAATTGATGAGCTTATGTGTCATAACATGGTGAAGAAGCATGCAAAGTTTCATGGAGATCGGACCATAGGTGGCGCTATAACTGTCAAAAAGGTCTCATTCTTATTAGGTGTTCAAGCACTTTAGTGCTGAAAACCTATTGTATTTGCTATTTGAAAAAAAAATTTGCCCTAAAACGCATCGTGCAGCCCAAACCGTAAGGCCTAGAGACTTGAAACTCGGCCAGATGGTAGGCCACACTTTTGGGGAGAACCTATCAGAGTATGACCCCGATTGGCTCATAGGTGGCGCTACAGAAACCAAAAGTACTAAATTAACCATAATTCCTCGACCGTTTGACCTAGAATCAAGATTTTTACATCACTGTGATCCCTGGCTCAAGGCGGACAAGATGTATATCTCGGATCTTCGATTTGAGCAAAAAAACAAATTGTTATGGCCAGTTTTGTCCAAAACCTACTTTTACGAACTAGTCCCTGGTTTTTCGCCTGATCGGAACCAAACTAGTCTAGGCCTATTCTCTGGACTCTCTAGATCAATGATCAATAATTATCGAAAAAAAGTTGAAATTTTGCATTTGGGTGGCTGTAACAGGGTAATTTAGAAAAGGGGCGGGGCAAAATACAGTCAAAAGCCTATAAATCCTAAACGAAAAGTCAAAACTTCACAAAAATTGATGAGCTTATGTGTCATAACATGGTGAAGAAGCATGCAAAGTTTCATGGAGATCGGACCATAGGTGGCGCTATAACTGTCAAAAAGGTCTCATTCTTATTAGGTGTTCAAGCACTTTAGTGCTGAAAACCTATTGTATTTGCTATTTGAAAAAAAAATTTGCCCTAAAACGCATCGTGCAGCCCAAACCGTAAGGCCTAGAGACTTGAAACTCGGCCAGATGGTAGGCCACACTTTTGGGGAGAACCTATCAGAGTATGACCCCGATTGGCTCATAGGTGGCGCTACAGAAACCAAAAGTACTAAATTAACCATAATTCCTCGACCGTTTGACCTAGAATCAAGATTTTTACATCACTGTGATCCCTGGCTCAAGGCGGACAAGATGTATATCTCGGATTTTCGATTTGAGCAAAAAACAAATTGTTATGGCCAGCTTTGTCCAAAACCTACTTTTGCGAACTAGTCCCTGGTTTTTCGCCAGATCGGAACCAAACTAGTCTAGGCCTATTCTCTGGACTCTCTAGATCAATAATTATCGAAAAAAAGTTGAAATTTTGCATTTGGGTGGCTGTAACAGGGTCATTTAGAAAAGGGGCGGGGCAAAATACAGTCAAAAGCCTATAAATCCTAAACGAAAAGTCAAAACTTCACAAAAATTGATGAGCTTATGTGTCATAACATGGTGAAGAAGCATGCAAAGTTTCATGGAGATCGGACCATAGGTGGCGCTATAACTGTCAAAAAGGTCTCATTCTTATTAGGTGTTCAAGCACTTTAGTGCTGAAAACCTATTGTATTTGCTATTTGAAAAAAAAATTTGCCCTAAAACGCATCGTGCAGCCCAAACCGTAAGGCCTAGAGACTTGAAACTCGGCCAGATGGTAGGCCACACTTTTGGGGAGAACCTATCAGAGTATGACCCCGATTGGCTCATAGGTGGCGCTACAGAAACCAAAAGTACTAAATTAACCATAATTCCTCGACCGTTTGACCTAGAATCAAGATTTTTACATCACTGTGATCCCTGGCTCAAGGCGGACAAGATGTATATCTCGGATCTTCGATTTGAGCAAAAAAACAAATTGTTATGGCCAGTTTTGTCCAAAACCTACTTTTACGAACTAGTCCCTGGTTTTTCGCCTGATCGGAACCAAACTAGTCTAGGCCTATTCTCTGGACTCTCTAGATCAATAATTATCGAAAAAAAGTTGAAATTTTGCATTTGGGTGGCTGTAACAGGGTCATTTAGAAAAGGGGCGGGGCAAAATACAGTCAAAAGCCTATAAATCCTAAACGAAAAGTCAAAACTTCACAAAAATTGATGAGCTTATGTGTCATAACATGGTGAAGAAGCATGCAAAGTTTCATGGAGATCGGACCATAGGTGGCGCTATAACTGTCAAAAAGGTCTCATTCTTATTAGGTGTTCAAGCACTTTAGTGCTGAAAACCTATTGTATTTGCTATTTGAAAAAAAAATTTGCCCTAAAACGCATCGTGCAGCCCAAACCGTAAGGCCTAGAGACTTGAAACTCGGCCAGATGGTAGGCCACACTTTTGGGGAGAACCTATCAGAGTATGACCCCGATTGGCTCATAGGTGGCGCTACAGAAACCAAAAGTACTAAATTAACCATAATTCCTCGACCGTTTGACCTAGAATCAAGATTTTTACATCACTGTGATCCCTGGCTCAAGGCGGACAAGATGTATATCTCGGATTTTCGATTTGAGCAAAAAACAAATTGTTATGGCCAGCTTTGTCCAAAACCTACTTTTGCGAACTAGTCCCTGGTTTTTCGCCAGATCGGAACCAAACTAGTCTAGGCCTATTCTCTGGACTCTCTAGATCAATAATTATCGAAAAAAAGTTGAAATTTTGCATTTGGGTGGCTGTAACAGGGTCATTTAGAAAAGGGGCGGGGCAAAATACAGTCAAAAGCCTATAAATCCTAAACGAAAAGTCAAAACTTCACAAAAATTGATGAGCTTATGTGTCATAACATGGTGAAGAAGCATGCAAAGTTTCATGGAGATCGGACCATAGGTGGCGCTATAACTGTCAAAAAGGTCTCATTCTTATTAGGTGTTCAAGCACTTTAGTGCTGAAAACCTATTGTATTTGCTATTTGAAAAAAAAATTTGCCCTAAAACGCATCGTGCAGCCCAAACCGTAAGGCCTAGAGACTTGAAACTCGGCCAGATGGTAGGCCACACTTTTGGGGAGAACCTATCAGAGTATGACCCCGATTGGCTCATAGGTGGCGCTACAGAAACCAAAAGTACTAAATTAACCATAATTCCTTGACCGTTTGACCTAGAATCAAGATTTTTACATCACTGTGATCCCTGGCTCAAGGCGGACAAGATGTATATCTCGGATTTTCGATTTGAGCAAAAAAACAAATTGTTATGGCCAGTTTTGTCCAAAACCTACTTTTACGAACTAGTCCCTGGTTTTTCGCCTGATCGGAACCAAACTAGTCTAGGCCTATTCTCTGGAATCTCTAGATCAATAATTATCGAAAAAAAGTTTAAATTTTGCATTTGGGTGGCTGTAACAGGGTCATTTAGAAAAGGGGCGGGGCAAAATACAGTCAAAAGCCTATAAATCCTAAACGAAAAGTCAAAACTTCACAAAAATTGATGAGCTTATGTGTCATAACATGGTGAAGAAGCATGCAAAGTTTCATGGAGATCGGACCATAGGTGGCGCTATAACTGTCAAAAAGGTCTCATTCTTATTAGGTGTTCAAGCACTTTAGTGCTGAAAACCTATTGTATTTGCTATTTGAAAAAAAAATTTGCCCTAAAACGCATCGTGCAGCCCAAACCGTAAGGCCTAGAGACTTGAAACTCGGCCAGATGGTAGGCCACACTTTTGGGGAGAACCTATCAGAGTATGACCCCGATTGGCTCATAGGTGGCGCTACAGAAACCAAAAGTACTAAATTAACCATAATTCCTCGACCGTTTGACCTAGAATCAAGATTTTTACATCACTGTGATCCCTGGCTCAAGGCGGACAAGATGTATATCTCGGATTTTCGATTTGAGCAAAAAAACAAATTGTTATGGCCAGTTTTGTCCAAAACCTACTTTTGCGAACTAGTCCCTGGTTTTTCGCCTGATCGGAACCAAACTAGTCTAGGCCTATTTCTCTGGACTCTCTAGATCAATAATTATCGAAAAAAAGTTGAAATTTTGCATTTGGGTGGCTGTAACAGGGTCATTTAGAAAAGGGGCGGGGCAAAATACAGTCAAAAGCCTATAAATCCTAAACGAAAAGTCAAAACTTCACAAAAATTGATGAGCTTATGTGTCATAACATGGTGAAGAAGCATGCAAAGTTTCATGGAGATCGGACCATAGGTGGCGCTATAACTGTCAAAAAGGTCTCATTCTTATTAGGTGTTCAAGCACTTTAGTGCTGAAAACCTATTGTATTTGCTATTTGAAAAAAAAATTTGCCCTAAAACGCATCGTGCAGCCCAAACCGTAAGGCCTAGAGACTTGAAACTCGGCCAGATGGTAGGCCACACTTTTGGGGAGAACCTATCAGAGTATGACCCCGATTGGCTCATAGGTGGCGCTACAGAAACCAAAAGTACTAAATTAACCATAATTCCTCGACCGTTTGACCTAGAATCAAGATTTTTACATCACTGTGATCCCTGGCTCAAGGCGGACAAGATGTATATCTCGGATTTTCGATTTGAGCAAAAACAAATTGTTATGGCCAGCTTTGTCCAAAACCTACTTTTGCGAACTAGTCCCTGGTTTTTCGCCAGATCGGAACCAAACTAGTCTAGGCCTATTTCTCTGGACTCTCTAGATCAATAATTATCGAAAAAAAGTTGAAATTTTGCATTTGGGTGGCTGTAACAGGGTCATTTAGAAAAGGGGCGGGGCAAAATACAGTCAAAAGCCTATAAATCCTAAACGAAAAGTCAAAACTTCACAAAAATTGATGAGCTTATGTGTCATAACATGGTGAAGAAGCATGCAAAGTTTCATGGAGATCGGACCATAGGTGGTGCTATAACTGTCAAAAAGGTCTCATTCTTATTAGGTGTTCAAGCACTTTAGTGCTGAAAACCTATTGTATTTGCTATTTGAAAAAAAAAATTGCCCTAAAACGCATCGTGCAGCCCAAACCGTAAGGCCTAGAGACTTGAAACTCGGCCAGATGGTAGGCCACACTTTTGGGGAGAACCTATCAGAGTATGACCCCGATTGGCTCATAGGTGGCGCTACAGAAACCAAAAGTACTAAATTAACCATAATTCCTCGACCGTTTGACCTAGAATCAAGATTTTTACATCACTGTGATCCCTGGCTCAAGGCGGACAAGATGTATATCTCGGATTTTCGATTTGAGCAAAAACAAATTGTTATGGCCAGCTTTGTCCAAAACCTACTTTTGCGAACTAGTCCCTGGTTTTTCGCCAGATCGGAACCAAACTAGTCTAGGCCTATTTCTCTGGACTCTCTAGATCAATAATTATCGAAAAAAAGTTGAAATTTTGCATTTGGGTGGCTGTAACAGGGTCATTTAGAAAAGGGGCGGGGCAAAATACAGTCAAAAGCCTATAAATCCTAAACGAAAAGTCAAAACTTCACAAAAATTGATGAGCTTATGTGTCATAACATGGTGAAGAAGCATGCAAAGTTTCATGGAGATCGGACCATAGGTGGCGCTATAACTGTCAAAAAGGTCTCATTCTTATTAGGTGTTCAAGCACTTTAGTGCTGAAAACCTATTGTATTTGCTATTTGAAAAAAAAATTTGCCCTAAAACGCATCGTGCAGCCCAAACCGTAAGGCCTAGAGACTTGAAACTCGGCCAGATGGTAGGCCACACTTTTGGGGAGAACCTATCAGAGTATGACCCCGATTGGCTCATAGGTGGCGCTACAGAAACCAAAAGTACTAAATTAACCATAATTCCTCGACCGTTTGACCTAGAATCAAGATTTTTACATCACTGTGATCCCTGGCTCAAGGCGGACAAGATGTATATCTCGGATTTTCGATTTGAGCAAAAACAAATTGTTATGGCCAGCTTTGTCCAAAACCTACTTTTGCGAACTAGTCCCTGGTTTTTCGCCAGATCGGAACCAAACTAGTCTAGGCCTATTTCTCTGGACTCTCTAGATCAATAATTATCGAAAAAAAGTTGAAATTTTGCATTTGGGTGGCTGTAACAGGGTCATTTAGAAAAGGGGCGGGGCAAAATACAGTCAAAAGCCTATAAATCCTAAACGAAAAGTCAAAACTTCACAAAAATTGATGAGCTTATGTGTCATAACATGGTGAAGAAGCATGCAAAGTTTCATGGAGATCGGACCATAGGTGGCGCTATAACTGTCAAAAAGGTCTCATTCTTATTAGGTGTTCAAGCACTTTAGTGCTGAAAACCTATTGTATTTGCTATTTGAAAAAAAAATTTGCCCTAAAACGCATCGTGCAGCCCAAACCGTAAGGCCTAGAGACTTGAAACTCGGCCAGATGGTAGGCCACACTTTTGGGGAGAACCTATCAGAGTATGACCCCGATTGGCTCATAGGTGGCGCTACAGAAACCAAAAGTACTAAATTAACCATAATTCCTCGACCGTTTGACCTAGAATCAAGATTTTTACATCACTGTGATCCCTGGCTCAAGGCGGACAAGATGTATATCTCGGATCTTCGATTTGAGCAAAAAAACAAATTGTTATGGCCAGTTTTGTCCAAAACCTACTTTTACGAACTAGTCCCTGGTTTTTCGCCTGATCGGAACCAAACTAGTCTAGGCCTATTCTCTGGACTCTCTAGATCAATAATTATCGAAAAAAAGTTGAAATTTTGCATTTGGGTGGCTGTAACAGGGTCATTTAGAAAAGGGGCGGGGCAAAATACAGTCAAAAGCCTATAAATCCTAAACGAAAAGTCAAAACTTCACAAAAATTGATGAGCTTATGTGTCATAACATGGTGAAGAAGCATGCAAAGTTTCATGGAGATCGGACCATAGGTGGCGCTATAACTGTCAAAAAGGTCTCATTCTTATTAGGTGTTCAAGCACTTTAGTGCTGAAAACCTATTGTATTTGCTATTTGAAAAAAAAATTTGCCCTAAAACGCATCGTGCAGCCCAAACCGTAAGGCCTAGAGACTTGAAACTCGGCCAGATGGTAGGCCACACTTTTGGGGAGAACCTATCAGAGTATGACCCCGATTGGCTCATAGGTGGCGCTACAGAAACCAAAAGTACTAAATTAACCATAATTCCTCGACCGTTTGACCTAGAATCAAGATTTTTACATCACTGTGATCCCTGGCTCAAGGCGGACAAGATGTATATCTCGGATTTTCGATTTGAGCAAAAAACAAATTGTTATGGCCAGCTTTGTCCAAAACCTACTTTTGCGAACTAGTCCCTGGTTTTTCGCCAGATCGGAACCAAACTAGTCTAGGCCTATTCTCTGGACTCTCTAGATCAATAATTATCGAAAAAAAGTTGAAATTTTGCATTTGGGTGGCTGTAACAGGGTCATTTAGAAAAGGGGCGGGGCAAAATACAGTCAAAAGCCTATAAATCCTAAACGAAAAGTCAAAACTTCACAAAAATTGATGAGCTTATGTGTCATAACATGGTGAAGAAGCATGCAAAGTTTCATGGAGATCGGACCATAGGTGGCGCTATAACTGTCAAAAAGGTCTCATTCTTATTAGGTGTTCAAGCACTTTAGTGCTGAAAACCTATTGTATTTGCTATTTGAAAAAAAAATTTGCCCTAAAACGCATCGTGCAGCCCAAACCGTAAGGCCTAGAGACTTGAAACTCGGCCAGATGGTAGGCCACACTTTTGGGGAGAACCTATCAGAGTATGACCCCGATTGGCTCATAGGTGGCGCTACAGAAACCAAAAGTACTAAATTAACCATAATTCCTCGACCGTTTGACCTAGAATCAAGATTTTTACATCACTGTGATCCCTGGCTCAAGGCGGACAAGATGTATATCTCGGATCTTCGATTTGAGCAAAAAAACAAATTGTTATGGCCAGTTTTGTCCAAAACCTACTTTTACGAACTAGTCCCTGGTTTTTCGCCTGATCGGAACCAAACTAGTCTAGGCCTATTCTCTGGACTCTCTAGATCAATAATTATCGAAAAAAAGTTGAAATTTTGCATTTGGGTGGCTGTAACAGGGTCATTTAGAAAAGGGGCGGGGCAAAATACAGTCAAAAGCCTATAAATCCTAAACGAAAAGTCAAAACTTCACAAAAATTGATGAGCTTATGTGTCATAACATGGTGAAGAAGCATGCAAAGTTTCATGGAGATCGGACCATAGGTGGCGCTATAACTGTCAAAAAGGTCTCATTCTTATTAGGTGTTCAAGCACTTTAGTGCTGAAAACCTATTGTATTTGCTATTTGAAAAAAAAATTTGCCCTAAAACGCATCGTGCAGCCCAAACCGTAAGGCCTAGAGACTTGAAACTCGGCCAGATGGTAGGCCACACTTTTGGGGAGAACCTATCAGAGTATGACCCCGATTGGCTCATAGGTGGCGCTACAGAAACCAAAAGTACTAAATTAACCATAATTCCTCGACCGTTTGACCTAGAATCAAGATTTTTACATCACTGTGATCCCTGGCTCAAGGCGGACAAGATGTATATCTCGGATTTTCGATTTGAGCAAAAAACAAATTGTTATGGCCAGCTTTGTCCAAAACCTACTTTTGCGAACTAGTCCCTGGTTTTTCGCCAGATCGGAACCAAACTAGTCTAGGCCTATTCTCTGGACTCTCTAGATCAATAATTATCGAAAAAAAGTTGAAATTTTGCATTTGGGTGGCTGTAACAGGGTCATTTAGAAAAGGGGCGGGGCAAAATACAGTCAAAAGCCTATAAATCCTAAACGAAAAGTCAAAACTTCACAAAAATTGATGAGCTTATGTGTCATAACATGGTGAAGAAGCATGCAAAGTTTCATGGAGATCGGACCATAGGTGGCGCTATAACTGTCAAAAAGGTCTCATTCTTATTAGGTGTTCAAGCACTTTAGTGCTGAAAACCTATTGTATTTGCTATTTGAAAAAAAAATTTGCCCTAAAACGCATCGTGCAGCCCAAACCGTAAGGCCTAGAGACTTGAAACTCGGCCAGATGGTAGGCCACACTTTTGGGGAGAACCTATCAGAGTATGACCCCGATTGGCTCATAGGTGGCGCTACAGAAACCAAAAGTACTAAATTAACCATAATTCCTCGACCGTTTGACCTAGAATCAAGATTTTTACATCACTGTGATCCCTGGCTCAAGGCGGACAAGATGTATATCTCGGATCTTCGATTTGAGCAAAAAAACAAATTGTTATGGCCAGTTTTGTCCAAAACCTACTTTTACGAACTAGTCCCTGGTTTTTCGCCTGATCGGAACCAAACTAGTCTAGGCCTATTCTCTGGACTCTCTAGATCAATAATTATCGAAAAAAAGTTGAAATTTTGCATTTGGGTGGCTGTAACAGGGTCATTTAGAAAAGGGGCGGGGCAAAATACAGTCAAAAGCCTATAAATCCTAAACGAAAAGTCAAAACTTCACAAAAATTGATGAGCTTATGTGTCATAACATGGTGAAGAAGCATGCAAAGTTTCATGGAGATCGGACCATAGGTGGCGCTATAACTGTCAAAAAGGTCTCATTCTTATTAGGTGTTCAAGCACTTTAGTGCTGAAAACCTATTGTATTTGCTATTTGAAAAAAAAATTTGCCCTAAAACGCATCGTGCAGCCCAAACCGTAAGGCCTAGAGACTTGAAACTCGGCCAGATGGTAGGCCACACTTTTGGGGAGAACCTATCAGAGTATGACCCCGATTGGCTCATAGGTGGCGCTACAGAAACCAAAAGTACTAAATTAACCATAATTCCTTGACCGTTTGACCTAGAATCAAGATTTTTACATCACTGTGATCCCTGGCTCAAGGCGGACAAGATGTATATCTCGGATTTTCGATTTGAGCAAAAAAACAAATTGTTATGGCCAGTTTTGTCCAAAACCTACTTTTACGAACTAGTCCCTGGTTTTTCGCCTGATCGGAACCAAACTAGTCTAGGCCTATTCTCTGGAATCTCTAGATCAATAATTATCGAAAAAAAGTTTAAATTTTGCATTTGGGTGGCTGTAACAGGGTCATTTAGAAAAGGGGCGGGGCAAAATACAGTCAAAAGCCTATAAATCCTAAACGAAAAGTCAAAACTTCACAAAAATTGATGAGCTTATGTGTCATAACATGGTGAAGAAGCATGCAAAGTTTCATGGAGATCGGACCATAGGTGGCGCTATAACTGTCAAAAAGGTCTCATTCTTATTAGGTGTTCAAGCACTTTAGTGCTGAAAACCTATTGTATTTGCTATTTGAAAAAAAAATTTGCCCTAAAACGCATCGTGCAGCCCAAACCGTAAGGCCTAGAGACTTGAAACTCGGCCAGATGGTAGGCCACACTTTTGGGGAGAACCTATCAGAGTATGACCCCGATTGGCTCATAGGTGGCGCTACAGAAACCAAAAGTACTAAATTAACCATAATTCCTCGACCGTTTGACCTAGAATCAAGATTTTTACATCACTGTGATCCCTGGCTCAAGGCGGACAAGATGTATATCTCGGATTTTCGATTTGAGCAAAAAAACAAATTGTTATGGCCAGTTTTGTCCAAAACCTACTTTTGCGAACTAGTCCCTGGTTTTTCGCCTGATCGGAACCAAACTAGTCTAGGCCTATTTCTCTGGACTCTCTAGATCAATAATTATCGAAAAAAAGTTGAAATTTTGCATTTGGGTGGCTGTAACAGGGTCATTTAGAAAAGGGGCGGGGCAAAATACAGTCAAAAGCCTATAAATCCTAAACGAAAAGTCAAAACTTCACAAAAATTGATGAGCTTATGTGTCATAACATGGTGAAGAAGCATGCAAAGTTTCATGGAGATCGGACCATAGGTGGCGCTATAACTGTCAAAAAGGTCTCATTCTTATTAGGTGTTCAAGCACTTTAGTGCTGAAAACCTATTGTATTTGCTATTTGAAAAAAAAATTTGCCCTAAAACGCATCGTGCAGCCCAAACCGTAAGGCCTAGAGACTTGAAACTCGGCCAGATGGTAGGCCACACTTTTGGGGAGAACCTATCAGAGTATGACCCCGATTGGCTCATAGGTGGCGCTACAGAAACCAAAAGTACTAAATTAACCATAATTCCTCGACCGTTTGACCTAGAATCAAGATTTTTACATCACTGTGATCCCTGGCTCAAGGCGGACAAGATGTATATCTCGGATTTTCGATTTGAGCAAAAACAAATTGTTATGGCCAGCTTTGTCCAAAACCTACTTTTGCGAACTAGTCCCTGGTTTTTCGCCAGATCGGAACCAAACTAGTCTAGGCCTATTTCTCTGGACTCTCTAGATCAATAATTATCGAAAAAAAGTTGAAATTTTGCATTTGGGTGGCTGTAACAGGGTCATTTAGAAAAGGGGCGGGGCAAAATACAGTCAAAAGCCTATAAATCCTAAACGAAAAGTCAAAACTTCACAAAAATTGATGAGCTTATGTGTCATAACATGGTGAAGAAGCATGCAAAGTTTCATGGAGATCAGACCATAGGTGGCGCTATAACTGTCAAAAAGGTCTCATTCTTATTAGGTGTTCAAGCACTTTAGTGCTGAAAACCTATTGTATTTGCTATTTGAAAAAAAAATTTGCCCTAAAACGCATCGTGCAGCCCAAACCGTAAGGCCTAGAGACTTGAAACTCGGCCAGATGGTAGGCCACACTTTTGGGGAGAACCTATCAGAGTATGACCCCGATTGGCTCATAGGTGGCGCTACAGAAACCAAAAGTACTAAATTAACCATAATTCCTCGACCGTTTGACCTAGAATCAAGATTTTTACATCACTGTGATCCCTGGCTCAAGGCGGACAAGATGTATATCTCGGATTTTCGATTTGAGCAAAAACAAATTGTTATGGCCAGCTTTGTCCAAAACCTACTTTTGCGAACTAGTCCCTGGTTTTTCGCCAGATCGGAACCAAACTAGTCTAGGCCTATTTCTCTGGACTCTCTAGATCAATAAGTATCGAAAAAAAGTTGAAATTTTGCATTTGGGTGGCTGTAACAGGGTCATTTAGAAAAGGGGCGGTGCAAAATACAGTCAAAAGCCTATAAATCCTAAACGAAAAGTCAAAACTTCACAAAAATTGATGAGCTTATGTGTCATAACATGGTGAAGAAGCATGCAAAGTTTCATGGAGATCAGACCATAGGTGGCGCTATAACTGTCAAAAAGGTCTCATTCTTATTAGGTGTTCAAGCACTTTAGTGCTGAAAACCTATTGTATTTGCTATTTGAAAAAAAAATTTGCCCTAAAACGCATCGTGCAGCCCAAACCGTAAGGCCTAGAGACTTGAAACTCGGCCAGATGGTAGGCCACACTTTTGGGGAGAACCTATCAGAGTATGACCCCGATTGGCTCATAGGTGGCGCTACAGAAACCAAAAGTACTAAATTAACCATAATTCCTCGACCGTTTGACCTAGAATCAAGATTTTTACATCACTGTGATCCCTGGCTCAAGGCGGACAAGATGTATATCTCGGATCTTCGATTTGAGCAAAAAAAACAAATTGTTATGGCCAGTTTTGTCCAAAACCTACTTTTACGAACTAGTCCCTGGTTTTTCGCCTGATCGGAACCAAACTAGTCTAGGCCTATTCTCTGGACTCTCTAGATCAATAATTATCGAAAAAAAGTTGAAATTTTGCATTTGGGTGGCTGTAACAGGGTCATTTAGAAAAGGGGCGGGGCAAAATACAGTCAAAAGCCTATAAATCCTAAACGAAAAGTCAAAACTTCACAAAAATTGATGAGCTTATGTGTCATAACATGGTGAAGAAGCATGCAAAGTTTCATGGAGATCGGACCATAGGTGGCGCTATAACTGTCAAAAAGGTCTCATTCTTATTAGGTGTTCAAGCACTTTAGTGCTGAAAACCTATTGTATTTGCTATTTGAAAAAAAAATTTGCCCTAAAACGCATCGTGCAGCCCAAACCGTAAGGCCTAGAGACTTGAAACTCGGCCAGATGGTAGGCCACACTTTTGGGGAGAACCTATCAGAGTATGACCCCGATTGGCTCATAGGTGGCGCTACAGAAACCAAAAGTACTAAATTAACCATAATTCCTCGACCGTTTGACCTAGAATCAAGATTTTTACATCACTGTGATCCCTGGCTCAAGGCGGACAAGATGTATATCTCGGATCTTCGATTTGAGCAAAAAAACAAATTGTTATGGCCAGTTTTGTCCAAAACCTACTTTTACGAACTAGTCCCTGGTTTTTCGCCTGATCGGAACCAAACTAGTCTAGGCCTATTCTCTGGACTCTCTAGATCAATAATTATCGAAAAAAAGTTGAAATTTTGCATTTGGGTGGCTGTAACAGGGTCATTTAGAAAAGGGGCGGGGCAAAATACAGTCAAAAGCCTATAAATCCTAAACGAAAAGTCAAAACTTCACAAAAATTGATGAGCTTATGTGTCATAACATGGTGAAGAAGCATGCAAAGTTTCATGGAGATCGGACCATAGGTGGCGCTATAACTGTCAAAAAGGTCTCATTCTTATTAGGTGTTCAAGCACTTTAGTGCTGAAAACCTATTGTATTTGCTATTTGAAAAAAAAATTTGCCCTAAAACGCATCGTGCAGCCCAAACCGTAAGGCCTAGAGACTTGAAACTCGGCCAGATGGTAGGCCACACTTTTGGGGAGAACCTATCAGAGTATGACCCCGATTGGCTCATAGGTGGCGCTACAGAAACCAAAAGTACTAAATTAACCATAATTCCTCGACCGTTTGACCTAGAATCAAGATTTTTACATCACTGTGATCCCTGGCTCAAGGCGGACAAGATGTATATCTCGGATTTTCGATTTGAGCAAAAACAAATTGTTATGGCCAGCTTTGTCCAAAACCTACTTTTGCGAACTAGTCCCTGGTTTTTCGCCAGATCGGAACCAAACTAGTCTAGGCCTATTTCTCTGGACTCTCTAGATCAATAAGTATCGAAAAAAAGTTGAAATTTTGCATTTGGGTGGCTGTAACAGGGTCATTTAGAAAAGGGGCGGGGCAAAATACAGTCAAAAGCCTATAAATCCTAAACGAAAAGTCAAAACTTCACAAAAATTGATGAGCTTATGTGTCATAACATGGTGAAGAAGCATGCAAAGTTTCATGGAGATCAGACCATAGGTGGCGCTATAACTGTCAAAAAGGTCTCATTCTTATTAGGTGTTCAAGCACTTTAGTGCTGAAAACCTATTGTATTTGCTATTTGAAAAAAAAATTTGCCCTAAAACGCATCGTGCAGCCCAAACCGTAAGGCCTAGAGACTTGAAACTCGGCCAGATGGTAGGCCACACTTTTGGGGAGAACCTATCAGAGTATGACCCCGATTGGCTCATAGGTGGCGCTACAGAAACCAAAAGTACTAAATTAACCATAATTCCTCGACCGTTTGACCTAGAATCAAGATTTTTACATCACTGTGATCCCTGGCTCAAGGCGGACAAGATGTATATCTCGGATTTTCGATTTGAGCAAAAACAAATTGTTATGGCCAGCTTTGTCCAAAACCTACTTTTGCGAACTAGTCCCTGGTTTTTCGCCAGATCGGAACCAAACTAGTCTAGGCCTATTTCTCTGGACTCTCTAGATCAATAATTATCGAAAAAAAGTTGAAATTTTGCATTTGGGTGGCTGTAACAGGGTCATTTAGAAAAGGGGCGGGGCAAAATACAGTCAAAAGCCTATAAATCCTAAACGAAAAGTCAAAACTTCACAAAAATTGATGAGCTTATGTGTCATAACATGGTGAAGAAGCATGCAAAGTTTCATGGAGATCGGACCATAGGTGGCGCTATAACTGTCAAAAAGGTCTCATTCTTATTAGGTGTTCAAGCACTTTAGTGCTGAAAACCTATTGTATTTGCTATTTGAAAAAAAAATTTGCCCTAAAACGCATCGTGCAGCCCAAACCGTAAGGCCTAGAGACTTGAAACTCGGCCAGATGGTAGGCCACACTTTTGGGGAGAACCTATCAGAGTATGACCCCGATTGGCTCATAGGTGGCGCTACAGAAACCAAAAGTACTAAATTAACCATAATTCCTCGACCGTTTGACCTAGAATCAAGATTTTTACATCACTGTGATCCCTGGCTCAAGGCGGACAAGATGTATATCTCGGATCTTCGATTTGAGCAAAAAAACAAATTGTTATGGCCAGTTTTGTCCAAAACCTACTTTTACGAACTAGTCCCTGGTTTTTCGCCTGATCGGAACCAAACTAGTCTAGGCCTATTCTCTGGACTCTCTAGATCAATAATTATCGAAAAAAAGTTGAAATTTTGCATTTGGGTGGCTGTAACAGGGTCATTTAGAAAAGGGGCGGGGCAAAATACAGTCAAAAGCCTATAAATCCTAAACGAAAAGTCAAAACTTCACAAAAATTGATGAGCTTATGTGTCATAACATGGTGAAGAAGCATGCAAAGTTTCATGGAGATCGGACCATAGGTGGCGCTATAACTGTCAAAAAGGTCTCATTCTTATTAGGTGTTCAAGCACTTTAGTGCTGAAAACCTATTGTATTTGCTATTTGAAAAAAAAATTTGCCCTAAAACGCATCGTGCAGCCCAAACCGTAAGGCCTAGAGACTTGAAACTCGGCCAGATGGTAGGCCACACTTTTGGGGAGAACCTATCAGAGTATGACCCCGATTGGCTCATAGGTGGCGCTACAGAAACCAAAAGTACTAAATTAACCATAATTCCTCGACCGTTTGACCTAGAATCAAGATTTTTACATCACTGTGATCCCTGGCTCAAGGCGGACAAGATGTATATCTCGGATTTTCGATTTGAGCAAAAACAAATTGTTATGGCCAGCTTTGTCCAAAACCTACTTTTGCGAACTAGTCCCTGGTTTTTCGCCAGATCGGAACCAAACTAGTCTAGGCCTATTTCTCTGGACTCTCTAGATCAATAAGTATCGAAAAAAAGTTGAAATTTTGCATTTGGGTGGCTGTAACAGGGTCATTTAGAAAAGGGGCGGGGCAAAATACAGTCAAAAGCCTATAAATCCTAAACGAAAAGTCAAAACTTCACAAAAATTGATGAGCTTATGTGTCATAACATGGTGAAGAAGCATGCAAAGTTTCATGGAGATCAGACCATAGGTGGCGCTATAACTGTCAAAAAGGTCTCATTCTTATTAGGTGTTCAAGCACTTTAGTGCTGAAAACCTATTGTATTTGCTATTTGAAAAAAAAATTTGCCCTAAAACGCATCGTGCAGCCCAAACCGTAAGGCCTAGAGACTTGAAACTCGGCCAGATGGTAGGCCACACTTTTGGGGAGAACCTATCAGAGTATGACCCCGATTGGCTCATAGGTGGCGCTACAGAAACCAAAAGTACTAAATTAACCATAATTCCTCGACCGTTTGACCTAGAATCAAGATTTTTACATCACTGTGATCCCTGGCTCAAGGCGGACAAGATGTATATCTCGGATCTTCGATTTGAGCAAAAAAACAAATTGTTATGGCCAGTTTTGTCCAAAACCTACTTTTACGAACTAGTCCCTGGTTTTTCGCCTGATCGGAACCAAACTAGTCTAGGCCTATTCTCTGGACTCTCTAGATCAATAATTATCGAAAAAAAGTTGAAATTTTGCATTTGGGTGGCTGTAACAGGGTCATTTAGAAAAGGGGCGGGGCAAAATACAGTCAAAAGCCTATAAATCCTAAACGAAAAGTCAAAACTTCACAAAAATTGATGAGCTTATGTGTCATAACATGGTGAAGAAGCATGCAAAGTTTCATGGAGATCGGACCATAGGTGGCGCTATAACTGTCAAAAAGGTCTCATTCTTATTAGGTGTTCAAGCACTTTAGTGCTGAAAACCTATTGTATTTGCTATTTGAAAAAAAAATTTGCCCTAAAACGCATCGTGCAGCCCAAACCGTAAGGCCTAGAGACTTGAAACTCGGCCAGATGGTAGGCCACACTTTTGGGGAGAACCTATCAGAGTATGACCCCGATTGGCTCATAGGTGGCGCTACAGAAACCAAAAGTACTAAATTAACCATAATTCCTCGACCGTTTGACCTAGAATCAAGATTTTTACATCACTGTGATCCCTGGCTCAAGGCGGACAAGATGTATATCTCGGATTTTCGATTTGAGCAAAAACAAATTGTTATGGCCAGCTTTGTCCAAAACCTACTTTTGCGAACTAGTCCCTGGTTTTTCGCCAGATCGGAACCAAACTAGTCTAGGCCTATTTCTCTGGACTCTCTAGATCAATAAGTATCGAAAAAAAGTTGAAATTTTGCATTTGGGTGGCTGTAACAGGGTCATTTAGAAAAGGGGCGGGGCAAAATACAGTCAAAAGCCTATAAATCCTAAACGAAAAGTCAAAACTTCACAAAAATTGATGAGCTTATGTGTCATAACATGGTGAAGAAGCATGCAAAGTTTCATGGAGATCAGACCATAGGTGGCGCTATAACTGTCAAAAAGGTCTCATTCTTATTAGGTGTTCAAGCACTTTAGTGCTGAAAACCTATTGTATTTGCTATTTGAAAAAAAAATTTGCCCTAAAACGCATCGTGCAGCCCAAACCGTAAGGCCTAGAGACTTGAAACTCGGCCAGATGGTAGGCCACACTTTTGGGGAGAACCTATCAGAGTATGACCCCGATTGGCTCATAGGTGGCGCTACAGAAACCAAAAGTACTAAATTAACCATAATTCCTCGACCGTTTGACCTAGAATCAAGATTTTTACATCACTGTGATCCCTGGCTCAAGGCGGACAAGATGTATATCTCGGATTTTCGATTTGAGCAAAAACAAATTGTTATGGCCAGCTTTGTCCAAAACCTACTTTTGCGAACTAGTCCCTGGTTTTTCGCCAGATCGGAACCAAACTAGTCTAGGCCTATTTCTCTGGACTCTCTAGATCAATAAGTATCGAAAAAAAGTTGAAATTTTGCATTTGGGTGGCTGTAACAGGGTCATTTAGAAAAGGGGCGGGGCAAAATACAGTCAAAAGCCTATAAATCCTAAACGAAAAGTCAAAACTTCACAAAAATTGATGAGCTTATGTGTCATAACATGGTGAAGAAGCATGCAAAGTTTCATGGAGATCAGACCATAGGTGGCGCTATAACTGTCAAAAAGGTCTCATTCTTATTAGGTGTTCAAGCACTTTAGTGCTGAAAACCTATTGTATTTGCTATTTGAAAAAAAAATTTGCCCTAAAACGCATCGTGCAGCCCAAACCGTAAGGCCTAGAGACTTGAAACTCGGCCAGATGGTAGGCCACACTTTTGGGGAGAACCTATCAGAGTATGACCCCGATTGGCTCATAGGTGGCGCTACAGAAACCAAAAGTACTAAATTAACCATAATTCCTCGACCGTTTGACCTAGAATCAAGATTTTTACATCACTGTGATCCCTGGCTCAAGGCGGACAAGATGTATATCTCGGATCTTCGATTTGAGCAAAAAAAACAAATTGTTATGGCCAGTTTTGTCCAAAACCTACTTTTACGAACTAGTCCCTGGTTTTTCGCCTGATCGGAACCAAACTAGTCTAGGCCTATTCTCTGGACTCTCTAGATCAATAATTATCGAAAAAAAGTTGAAATTTTGCATTTGGGTGGCTGTAACAGGGTCATTTAGAAAAGGGGCGGGGCAAAATACAGTCAAAAGCCTATAAATCCTAAACGAAAAGTCAAAACTTCACAAAAATTGATGAGCTTATGTGTCATAACATGGTGAAGAAGCATGCAAAGTTTCATGGAGATCGGACCATAGGTGGCGCTATAACTGTCAAAAAGGTCTCATTCTTATTAGGTGTTCAAGCACTTTAGTGCTGAAAACCTATTGTATTTGCTATTTGAAAAAAAAATTTGCCCTAAAACGCATCGTGCAGCCCAAACCGTAAGGCCTAGAGACTTGAAACTCGGCCAGATGGTAGGCCACACTTTTGGGGAGAACCTATCAGAGTATGACCCCGATTGGCTCATAGGTGGCGCTACAGAAACCAAAAGTACTAAATTAACCATAATTCCTCGACCGTTTGACCTAGAATCAAGATTTTTACATCACTGTGATCCCTGGCTCAAGGCGGACAAGATGTATATCTCGGATCTTCGATTTGAGCAAAAAAAACAAATTGTTATGGCCAGTTTTGTCCAAAACCTACTTTTACGAACTAGTCCCTGGTTTTTCGCCTGATCGGAACCAAACTAGTCTAGGCCTATTCTCTGGACTCTCTAGATCAATAATTATCGAAAAAAAGTTGAAATTTTGCATTTGGGTGGCTGTAACAGGGTCATTTAGAAAAGGGGCGGGGCAAAATACAGTCAAAAGCCTATAAATCCTAAACGAAAAGTCAAAACTTCACAAAAATTGATGAGCTTATGTGTCATAACATGGTGAAGAAGCATGCAAAGTTTCATGGAGATCGGACCATAGGTGGCGCTATAACTGTCAAAAAGGTCTCATTCTTATTAGGTGTTCAAGCACTTTAGTGCTGAAAACCTATTGTATTTGCTATTTGAAAAAAAAATTTGCCCTAAAACGCATCGTGCAGCCCAAACCGTAAGGCCTAGAGACTTGAAACTCGGCCAGATGGTAGGCCACACTTTTGGGGAGAACCTATCAGAGTATGACCCCGATTGGCTCATAGGTGGCGCTACAGAAACCAAAAGTACTAAATTAACCATAATTCCTCGACCGTTTGACCTAGAATCAAGATTTTTACATCACTGTGATCCCTGGCTCAAGGCGGACAAGATGTATATCTCGGATCTTCGATTTGAGCAAAAAAACAAATTGTTATGGCCAGTTTTGTCCAAAACCTACTTTTACGAACTAGTCCCTGGTTTTTCGCCTGATCGGAACCAAACTAGTCTAGGCCTATTCTCTGGACTCTCTAGATCAATAATTATCGAAAAAAAGTTGAAATTTTGCATTTGGGTGGCTGTAACAGGGTCATTTAGAAAAGGGGCGGGGCAAAATACAGTCAAAAGCCTATAAATCCTAAACGAAAAGTCAAAACTTCACAAAAATTGATGAGCTTATGTGTCATAACATGGTGAAGAAGCATGCAAAGTTTCATGGAGATCGGACCATAGGTGGCGCTATAACTGTCAAAAAGGTCTCATTCTTATTAGGTGTTCAAGCACTTTAGTGCTGAAAACCTATTGTATTTGCTATTTGAAAAAAAAATTTGCCCTAAAACGCATCGTGCAGCCCAAACCGTAAGGCCTAGAGACTTGAAACTCGGCCAGATGGTAGGCCACACTTTTGGGGAGAACCTATCAGAGTATGACCCCGATTGGCTCATAGGTGGCGCTACAGAAACCAAAAGTACTAAATTAACCATAATTCCTCGACCGTTTGACCTAGAATCAAGATTTTTACATCACTGTGATCCCTGGCTCAAGGCGGACAAGATGTATATCTCGGATCTTCGATTTGAGCAAAAAAACAAATTGTTATGGCCAGTTTTGTCCAAAACCTACTTTTACGAACTAGTCCCTGGTTTTTCGCCTGATCGGAACCAAACTAGTCTAGGCCTATTCTCTGGACTCTCTAGATCAATAATTATCGAAAAAAAGTTGAAATTTTGCATTTGGGTGGCTGTAACAGGGTCATTTAGAAAAGGGGCGGGGCAAAATACAGTCAAAAGCCTATAAATCCTAAACGAAAAGTCAAAACTTCACAAAAATTGATGAGCTTATGTGTCATAACATGGTGAAGAAGCATGCAAAGTTTCATGGAGATCGGACCATAGGTGGCGCTATAACTGTCAAAAAGGTCTCATTCTTATTAGGTGTTCAAGCACTTTAGTGCTGAAAACCTATTGTATTTGCTATTTGAAAAAAAAATTTGCCCTAAAACGCATCGTGCAGCCCAAACCGTAAGGCCTAGAGACTTGAAACTCGGCCAGATGGTAGGCCACACTTTTGGGGAGAACCTATCAGAGTATGACCCCGATTGGCTCATAGGTGGCGCTACAGAAACCAAAAGTACTAAATTAACCATAATTCCTCGACCGTTTGACCTAGAATCAAGATTTTTACATCACTGTGATCCCTGGCTCAAGGCGGACAAGATGTATATCTCGGATCTTCGATTTGAGCAAAAAAACAAATTGTTATGGCCAGTTTTGTCCAAAACCTACTTTTACGAACTAGTCCCTGGTTTTTCGCCTGATCGGAACCAAACTAGTCTAGGCCTATTCTCTGGACTCTCTAGATCAATAATTATCGAAAAAAAGTTGAAATTTTGCATTTGGGTGGCTGTAACAGGGTCATTTAGAAAAGGGGCGGGGCAAAATACAGTCAAAAGCCTATAAATCCTAAACGAAAAGTCAAAACTTCACAAAAATTGATGAGCTTATGTGTCATAACATGGTGAAGAAGCATGCAAAGTTTCATGGAGATCGGACCATAGGTGGCGCTATAACTGTCAAAAAGGTCTCATTCTTATTAGGTGTTCAAGCACTTTAGTGCTGAAAACCTATTGTATTTGCTATTTGAAAAAAAAATTTGCCCTAAAACGCATCGTGCAGCCCAAACCGTAAGGCCTAGAGACTTGAAACTCGGCCAGATGGTAGGCCACACTTTTGGGGAGAACCTATCAGAGTATGACCCCGATTGGCTCATAGGTGGCGCTACAGAAACCAAAAGTACTAAATTAACCATAATTCCTCGACCGTTTGACCTAGAATCAAGATTTTTACATCACTGTGATCCCTGGCTCAAGGCGGACAAGATGTATATCTCGGATCTTCGATTTGAGCAAAAAAACAAATTGTTATGGCCAGTTTTGTCCAAAACCTACTTTTACGAACTAGTCCCTGGTTTTTCGCCTGATCGGAACCAAACTAGTCTAGGCCTATTCTCTGGACTCTCTAGATCAATAATTATCGAAAAAAAGTTGAAATTTTGCATTTGGGTGGCTGTAACAGGGTCATTTAGAAAAGGGGCGGGGCAAAATACAGTCAAAAGCCTATAAATCCTAAACGAAAAGTCAAAACTTCACAAAAATTGATGAGCTTATGTGTCATAACATGGTGAAGAAGCATGCAAAGTTTCATGGAGATCGGACCATAGGTGGCGCTATAACTGTCAAAAAGGTCTCATTCTTATTAGGTGTTCAAGCACTTTAGTGCTGAAAACCTATTGTATTTGCTATTTGAAAAAAAAATTTGCCCTAAAACGCATCGTGCAGCCCAAACCGTAAGGCCTAGAGACTTGAAACTCGGCCAGATGGTAGGCCACACTTTTGGGGAGAACCTATCAGAGTATGACCCCGATTGGCTCATAGGTGGCGCTACAGAAACCAAAAGTACTAAATTAACCATAATTCCTCGACCGTTTGACCTAGAATCAAGATTTTTACATCACTGTGATCCCTGGCTCAAGGCGGACAAGATGTATATCTCGGATCTTCGATTTGAGCAAAAAAACAAATTGTTATGGCCAGTTTTGTCCAAAACCTACTTTTACGAACTAGTCCCTGGTTTTTCGCCTGATCGGAACCAAACTAGTCTAGGCCTATTCTCTGGACTCTCTAGATCAATAATTATCGAAAAAAAGTTGAAATTTTGCATTTGGGTGGCTGTAACAGGGTCATTTAGAAAAGGGGCGGGGCAAAATACAGTCAAAAGCCTATAAATCCTAAACGAAAAGTCAAAACTTCACAAAAATTGATGAGCTTATGTGTCATAACATGGTGAAGAAGCATGCAAAGTTTCATGGAGATCGGACCATAGGTGGCGCTATAACTGTCAAAAAGGTCTCATTCTTATTAGGTGTTCAAGCACTTTAGTGCTGAAAACCTATTGTATTTGCTATTTGAAAAAAAAATTTGCCCTAAAACGCATCGTGCAGCCCAAACCGTAAGGCCTAGAGACTTGAAACTCGGCCAGATGGTAGGCCACACTTTTGGGGAGAACCTATCAGAGTATGACCCCGATTGGCTCATAGGTGGCGCTACAGAAACCAAAAGTACTAAATTAACCATAATTCCTCGACCGTTTGACCTAGAATCAAGATTTTTACATCACTGTGATCCCTGGCTCAAGGCGGACAAGATGTATATCTCGGATCTTCGATTTGAGCAAAAAAACAAATTGTTATGGCCAGTTTTGTCCAAAACCTACTTTTACGAACTAGTCCCTGGTTTTTCGCCTGATCGGAACCAAACTAGTCTAGGCCTATTCTCTGGACTCTCTAGATCAATAATTATCGAAAAAAAGTTGAAATTTTGCATTTGGGTGGCTGTAACAGGGTCATTTAGAAAAGGGGCGGGGCAAAATACAGTCAAAAGCCTATAAATCCTAAACGAAAAGTCAAAACTTCACAAAAATTGATGAGCTTATGTGTCATAACATGGTGAAGAAGCATGCAAAGTTTCATGGAGATCGGACCATAGGTGGCGCTATAACTGTCAAAAAGGTCTCATTCTTATTAGGTGTTCAAGCA
This sequence comes from Gila orcuttii, assembly GCA_026230005.1. Taxonomy (NCBI): domain Eukaryota; kingdom Metazoa; phylum Chordata; class Actinopteri; order Cypriniformes; family Leuciscidae; genus Gila; species Gila orcuttii. Next base: position 20,729,402 of record JAPDVR010000011.1, read on the forward strand.
CTTTAGTGCTGAAAACCTATTGTATTTGCTATTTGAAAAAAAAATTTGCCCTAAAACGCATCGTGCAGCCCAAACCGTAAGGCCTAGAGACTTGAAACTCGGCCAGATGGTAGGCCACACTTTTGGGGAGAACCTATCAGAGTATGACCCCGATTGGCTCATAGGTGGCGCTACAGAAACCAAAAGTACTAAATTAACCATAATTCCTCGACCGTTTGACCTAGAATCAAGATTTTTACATCACTGTGATCCCTGGCTCAAGGCGGACAAGATGTATATCTCGGATCTTCGATTTGAGCAAAAAAACAAATTGTTATGGCCAGTTTTGTCCAAAACCTACTTTTACGAACTAGTCCCTGGTTTTTCGCCTGATCGGAACCAAACTAGTCTAGGCCTATTCTCTGGACTCTCTAGATCAATAATTATCGAAAAAAAGTTGAAATTTTGCATTTGGGTGGCTGTAACAGGGTCATTTAGAAAAGGGGCGGGGCAAAATACAGTCAAAAGCCTATAAATCCTAAACGAAAAGTCAAAACTTCACAAAAATTGATGAGCTTATGTGTCATAACATGGTGAAGAAGCATGCAAAGTTTCATGGAGATCGGACCATAGGTGGCGCTATAACTGTCAAAAAGGTCTCATTCTTATTAGGTGTTCAAGCACTTTAGTGCTGAAAACCTATTGTATTTGCTATTTGAAAAAAAAATTTGCCCTAAAACGCATCGTGCAGCCCAAACCGTAAGGCCTAGAGACTTGAAACTCGGCCAGATGGTAGGCCACACTTTTGGGGAGAACCTATCAGAGTATGACCCCGATTGGCTCATAGGTGGCGCTACAGAAACCAAAAGTACTAAATTAACCATAATTCCTCGACCGTTTGACCTAGAATCAAGATTTTTACATCACTGTGATCCCTGGCTCAAGGCGGACAAGATGTATATCTCGGATCTTCGATTTGAGCAAAAAAACAAATTGTTATGGCCAGTTTTGTCCAAAACCTACTTTTACGAACTAGTCCCTGGTTTTTCGCCTGATCGGAACCAAACTAGTCTAGGCCTATTCTCTGGACTCTCTAGATCAATAATTATCGAAAAAAAGTTGAAATTTTGCATTTGGGTGGCTGTAACAGGGTCATTTAGAAAAGGGGCGGGGCAAAATACAGTCAAAAGCCTATAAATCCTAAACGAAAAGTCAAAACTTCACAAAAATTGATGAGCTTATGTGTCATAACATGGTGAAGAAGCATGCAAAGTTTCATGGAGATCGGACCATAGGTGGCGCTATAACTGTCAAAAAGGTCTCATTCTTATTAGGTGTTCAAGCACTTTAGTGCTGAAAACCTATTGTATTTGCTATTTGAAAAAAAAATTTGCCCTAAAACGCATCGTGCAGCCCAAACCGTAAGGCCTAGAGACTTGAAACTCGGCCAGATGGTAGGCCACACTTTTGGGGAGAACCTATCAGAGTATGACCCCGATTGGCTGATAGGTGGCGCTACAGAAACCAAAAGTACTAAATTAACCATAATTCCTCGACCGTTTGACCTAGAATCAAGATTTTTACATCACTGTGATCCCTGGCTCAAGGCGGACAAGATGTATATCTCGGATTTTCGATTTGAGCAAAAAAACAAATTGTTATGGCCAGTTTTGTCCAAAACCTACTTTTGCGAACTAGTCCCTGGTTTTTCGCCTGATCGGAACCAAACTAGTCTAGGCCTATTCTCTGGACTCTCTAGATCAATAATTATCGAAAAAAAGTTGAAATTTTGCATTTGGGTGGCTGTAACAGGGTCATTTAGAAAAGGGGCGGGGCAAAATACAGTCAAAAGCCTATAAATCCTAAACGAAAAGTCAAAACTTCACAAAAATTGATGAGCTTATGTGTCATAACATGGTGAAGAAGCATGCAAAGTTTCATGGAGATCGGACCATAGGTGGCGCTATAACTGTCAAAAAGGTCTCATTCTTATTAGGTGTTCAAGCACTTTAGTGCTGAAAACCTATTGTATTTGCTATTTGAAAAAAAAATTTGCCCTAAAACGCATCGTGCAGCCCAAACCGTAAGGCCTAGAGACTTGAAACTCGGCCAGATGGTAGGCCACACTTTTGGGGAGAACCTATCAGAGTATGACCCCGATTGGCTCATAGGTGGCGCTACAGAAACCAAAAGTACTAAATTAACCATAATTCCTCGACCGTTTGACCTAGAATCAAGATTTTTACATCACTGTGATCCCTGGCTCAAGGCGGACAAGATGTATATCTCGGATTTTCGATTTGAGCAAAAAACAAATTGTTATGGCCAGCTTTGTCCAAAACCTACTTTTGCGAACTAGTCCCTGGTTTTTCGCCAGATCGGAACCAAACTAGTCTAGGCCTATTCTCTGGACTCTCTAGATCAATAATTATCGAAAAAAAGTTGAAATTTTGCATTTGGGTGGCTGTAACAGGGTCATTTAGAAAAGGGGCGGGGCAAAATACAGTCAAAAGCCTATAAATCCTAAACGAAAAGTCAAAACTTCACAAAAATTGATGAGCTTATGTGTCATAACATGGTGAAGAAGCATGCAAAGTTTCATGGAGATCGGACCATAGGTGGCGCTATAACTGTCAAAAAGGTCTCATTCTTATTAGGTGTTCAAGCACTTTAGTGCTGAAAACCTATTGTATTTGCTATTTGAAAAAAAAATTTGCCCTAAAACGCATCGTGCAGCCCAAACCGTAAGGCCTAGAGACTTGAAACTCGGCCAGATGGTAGGCCACACTTTTGGGGAGAACCTATCAGAGTATGACCCCGATTGGCTCATAGGTGGCGCTACAGAAACCAAAAGTACTAAATTAACCATAATTCCTCGACCGTTTGACCTAGAATCAAGATTTTTACATCACTGTGATCCCTGGCTCAAGGCGGACAAGATGTATATCTCGGATCTTCGATTTGAGCAAAAAAACAAATTGTTATGGCCAGTTTTGTCCAAAACCTACTTTTACGAACTAGTCCCTGGTTTTTCGCCTGATCGGAACCAAACTAGTCTAGGCCTATTCTCTGGACTCTCTAGATCAATAATTATCGAAAAAAAGTTGAAATTTTGCATTTGGGTGGCTGTAACAGGGTCATTTAGAAAAGGGGCGGGGCAAAATACAGTCAAAAGCCTATAAATCCTAAACGAAAAGTCAAAACTTCACAAAAATTGATGAGCTTATGTGTCATAACATGGTTAAGAAGCATGCAAAGTTTCATGGAGATCGGACCATAGGTGGCGCTATAACTGTCAAAGAGGTCTCATTCTTATTAGGTGTTCAAGCACTTTAGTGCTGAAAACCTATTGTATTTGCTATTTGAAAAAAAAATTTGCCCTAAAACGCATCGTGCAGCCCAAACCGTAAGGCCTAGAGACTTGAAACTCGGCCAGATGGTAGGCCACACTTTTGGGGAGAACCTATCAGAGTATGACCCCGATTGGCTCATAGGTGGCGCTACAGAAACCAAAAGTACTAAATTAACCATAATTCCTCGACCGTTTGACCTAGAATCAAGATTTTTACATCACTGTGATCCCTGGCTCAAGGCGGACAAGATGTATATCTCGGATTTTCGATTTGAGCAAAAAAACAAATTGTTATGGCCAGTTTTGTCCAAAACCTACTTTTGCGAACTAGTCCCTGGTTTTTCGCCTGATCGGAACCAAACTAGTCTAGGCCTATTCTCTGGACTCTCTAGATCAATAATTATCGAAAAAAAGTTGAAATTTTGCATTTGGGTGGCTGTAACAGGGTCATTTAGAAAAGGGGCGGGGCAAAATACAGTCAAAAGCCTATAAATCCTAAACGAAAAGTCAAAACTTCACAAAAATTGATGAGCTTATGTGTCATAACATGGTGAAGAAGCATGCAAAGTTTCATGGAGATCGGACCATAGGTGGCGCTATAACTGTCAAAAAGGTCTCATTCTTATTAGGTGTTCAAGCACTTTAGTGCTGAAAACCTATTGTATTTGCTATTTGAAAAAAAATTTTGCCCTAAAACGCATCGTGCAGCCCAAACCGTAAGGCCTAGAGACTTGAAACTCGGCCAGATGGTAGGCCACACTTTTGGGGAGAACCTATCAGAGTATGACCCCGATTGGCTCATAGGTGGCGCTACAGAAACCAAAAGTACTAAATTAACCATAATTCCTCGACCGTTTGCCCTAGAATCAAGATTTTTACATCACTGTGATCCCTGGCTCAAGGCGGACAAGATGTATATCTCGGATTTTCGATTTGAGCAAAAAACAAATTGTTATGGCCAGCTTTGTCCAAAACCTACTTTTGCAAACTAGTCCCTGGTTTTTCGCCAGATCGGAACCAAACTAGTCTAGGCCTATTCTCTGGACTCTCTAGATCAATAATTATCGAAAAAAAGTTGAAATTTTGCATTTGGGTGGCTGTAACAGGGTCATTTAGAAAAGGGGCGGGGCAAAATACAGTCAAAAGCCTATAAATCCTAAACGAAAAGTCAAAACTTCACAAAAATTGATGAGCTTATGTGTCATAACATGGTGAAGAAGCATGCAAAGTTTCATGGAGATCGGACCATAGGTGGCGCTATAACTGTCAAAAAGGTCTCATTCTTATTAGGTGTTCAAGCACTTTAGTGCTGAAAACCTATTGTATTTGCTATTTGAAAAAAAAATTTGCCCTAAAACGCATCGTGCAGCCCAAACCGTAAGGCCTAGAGACTTGAAACTCGGCCAGATGGTAGGCCACACTTTTGGGGAGAACCTATCAGAGTATGACCCCGATTGGCTCATAGGTGGCGCTACAGAAACCAAAAGTACTAAATTAACCATAATTCCTCGACCGTTTGACCTAGAATCAAGATTTTTACATCACTGTGATCCCTGGCTCAAGGCGGACAAGATGTATATCTCGGATTTTCGATTTGAGCAAAAAAACAAATTGTTATGGCCAGTTTTGTCCAAAACCTACTTTTACGAACTAGTCCCTGGTTTTTCGCCTGATCGGAACCAAACTAGTCTAGGCCTATTCTCTGGACTCTCTAGATCAATAATTATCGAAAAAAAGTTGAAATTTTGCATTTGGGTGGCTGTAACAGGGTCATTTAGAAAAGGGGCGGGGCAAAATACAGTCAAAAGCCTATAAATCCTAAACGAAAAGTCAAAACTTCACAAAAATTGATGAGCTTATGTGTCATAACATGGTGAAGAAGCATGCAAAGTTTCATGGAGATCGGACCATAGGTGGCGCTATAACTGTCAAAAAGGTCTCATTCTTATTAGGTGTTCAAGCACTTTAGTGCTGAAAACCTATTGTATTTGCTATTTGAAAAAAAAATTTGCCCTAAAACGCATCGTGCAGCCCAAACCGTAAGGCCTAGAGACTTGAAACTCGGCCAGATGGTAGGCCACACTTTTGGGGAGAACCTATCAGAGTATGACCCCGATTGGCTCATAGGTGGCGCTACAGAAACCAAAAGTACTAAATTAACCATAATTCCTCGACCGTTTGACCTAGAATCAAGATTTTTACATCACTGTGATCCCTGGCTCAAGGCGGACAAGATGTATATCTCGGATTTTCGATTTGAGCAAAAAAACAAATTGTTATGGCCAGTTTTGTCCAAAACCTACTTTTACGAACTAGTCCCTGGTTTTTCGCCTGATCGGAACCAAACTAGTCTAGGCCTATTCTCTGGACTCTGTAGATCAATAATTATCGAAAAAAAGTTGAAATTTTGCATTTGGGTGGCTGTAACAGGGTCATTTAGAAAAGGGGCGGGGCAAAATACAGTCAAAAGCCTATAAATCCTAAACGAAAAGTCAAAACTTCACAAAAATTGATGAGCTTATGTGTCATAACATGGTGAAGAAGCATGCAAAGTTTCATGGAGATCGGACCATAGGTGGCGCTATAACTGTCAAAAAGGTCTCATTCTTATTAGGTGTTCAAGCACTTTAGTGCTGAAAACCTATTGTATTTGCTATTTGAAAAAAAAATTTGCCCTAAAACGCATCGTGCAGCCCAAACCGTAAGGCCTAGAGACTTGAAACTCGGCCAGATGGTAGGCCACACTTTTGGGGAGAACCTATCAGAGTATGACCCCGATTGGCTCATAGGTGGCGCTACAGAAACCAAAAGTACTAAATTAACCATAATTCCTCGACCGTTTGACCTAGAATCAAGATTTTTACATCACTGTGATCCCTGGCTCAAGGCGGACAAGATGTATATCTCGGATCTTCGATTTGAGCAAAAAAACAAATTGTTATGGCCAGTTTTGTCCAAAACCTACTTTTACGAACTAGTCCCTGGTTTTTCGCCTGATCGGAACCAAACTAGTCTAGGCCTATTCTCTGGACTCTCTAGATCAATAATTATCGAAAAAAAGTTGAAATTTTGCATTTGGGTGGCTGTAACAGGGTCATTTAGAAAAGGGGCGGGGCAAAATACAGTCAAAAGCCTATAAATCCTAAACGAAAAGTCAAAACTTCACAAAAATTGATGAGCTTATGTGTCATAACATGGTGAAGAAGCATGCAAAGTTTCATGGAGATCGGACCATAGGTGGCGCTATAACTGTCAAAAAGGTCTCATTCTTATTAGGTGTTCAAGCACTTTAGTGCTGAAAACCTATTGTATTTGCTATTTGAAAAAAAAATTTGCCCTAAAACGCATCGTGCAGCCCAAACCGTAAGGCCTAGAGACTTGAAACTCGGCCAGATGGTAGGCCACACTTTTGGGGAGAACCTATCAGAGTATGACCCCGATTGGCTCATAGGTGGCGCTACAGAAACCAAAAGTACTAAATTAACCATAATTCCTCGACCGTTTGACCTAGAATCAAGATTTTTACATCACTGTGATCCCTGGCTCAAGGCGGACAAGATGTATATCTCGGATTTTCGATTTGAGCAAAAACAAATTGTTATGGCCAGCTTTGTCCAAAACCTACTTTTGCGAACTAGTCCCTGGTTTTTCGCCAGATCGGAACCAAACTAGTCTAGGCCTATTTCTCTGGACTCTCTAGATCAATAAGTATCGAAAAAAAGTTGAAATTTTGCATTTGGGTGGCTGTAACAGGGTCATTTAGAAAAGGGGCGGGGCAAAATACAGTCAAAAGCCTATAAATCCTAAACGAAAAGTCAAAACTTCACAAAAATTGATGAGCTTATGTGTCATAACATGGTGAAGAAGCATGCAAAGTTTCATGGAGATCAGACCATAGGTGGCGCTATAACTGTCAAAAAGGTCTCATTCTTATTAGGTGTTCAAGCACTTTAGTGCTGAAAACCTATTGTATTTGCTATTTGAAAAAAAAATTTGCCCTAAAACGCATCGTGCAGCCCAAACCGTAAGGCCTAGAGACTTGAAACTCGGCCAGATGGTAGGCCACACTTTTGGGGAGAACCTATCAGAGTATGACCCCGATTGGCTCATAGGTGGCGCTACAGAAACCAAAAGTACTAAATTAACCATAATTCCTCGACCGTTTGACCTAGAATCAAGATTTTTACATCACTGTGATCCCTGGCTCAAGGCGGACAAGATGTATATCTCGGATCTTCGATTTGAGCAAAAAAAACAAATTGTTATGGCCAGTTTTGTCCAAAACCTACTTTTACGAACTAGTCCCTAGTTTTTCGCCTGATCGGAACCAAACTAGTCTAGGCCTATTCTCTGGACTCTCTAGATCAATAATTATCGAAAAAAAGTTGAAATTTTGCATTTGGGTGGCTGTAACAGGGTCATTTAGAAAAGGGGCGGGGCAAAATACAGTCAAAAGCCTATAAATCCTAAACGAAAAGTCAAAACTTCACAAAAATTGATGAGCTTATGTGTCATAACATGGTGAAGAAGCATGCAAAGTTTCATGGAGATCGGACCATAGGTGGCGCTATAACTGTCAAAAAGGTCTCATTCTTATTAGGTGTTCAAGCACTTTAGTGCTGAAAACCTATTGTATTTGCTATTTGAAAAAAAAATTTGCCCTAAAACGCATCGTGCAGCCCAAACCGTAAGGCCTAGAGACTTGAAACTCGGCCAGATGGTAGGCCACACTTTTGGGGAGAACCTATCAGAGTATGACCCCGATTGGCTCATAGGTGGCGCTACAGAAACCAAAAGTACTAAATTAACCATAATTCCTCGACCGTTTGACCTAGAATCAAGATTTTTACATCACTGTGATCCCTGGCTCAAGGCGGACAAGATGTATATCTCGGATTTTCGATTTGAGCAAAAAACAAATTGTTATGGCCAGCTTTGTCCAAAACCTACTTTTGCGAACTAGTCCCTGGTTTTTCGCCAGATCGGAACCAAACTAGTCTAGGCCTATTCTCTGGACTCTCTAGATCAATAATTATCGAAAAAAAGTTGAAATTTTGCATTTGGGTGGCTGTAACAGGGTCATTTAGAAAAGGGGCGGGGCAAAATACAGTCAAAAGCCTATAAATCCTAAACGAAAAGTCAAAACTTCACAAAAATTGATGAGCTTATGTGTCATAACATGGTGAAGAAGCATGCAAAGTTTCATGGAGATCGGACCATAGGTGGCGCTATAACTGTCAAAAAGGTCTCATTCTTATTAGGTGTTCAAGCACTTTAGTGCTGAAAACCTATTGTATTTGCTATTTGAAAAAAAAATTTGCCCTAAAACGCATCGTGCAGCCCAAACCGTAAGGCCTAGAGACTTGAAACTCGGCCAGATGGTAGGCCACACTTTTGGGGAGAACCTATCAGAGTATGACCCCGATTGGCTCATAGGTGGCGCTACAGAAACCAAAAGTACTAAATTAACCATAATTCCTCGACCGTTTGACCTAGAATCAAGATTTTTACATCACTGTGATCCCTGGCTCAAGGCGGACAAGATGTATATCTCGGATCTTCGATTTGAGCAAAAAAACAAATTGTTATGGCCAGTTTTGTCCAAAACCTACTTTTACGAACTAGTCCCTGGTTTTTCGCCTGATCGGAACCAAACTAGTCTAGGCCTATTCTCTGGACTCTCTAGATCAATAATTATCGAAAAAAAGTTGAAATTTTGCATTTGGGTGGCTGTAACAGGGTCATTTAGAAAAGGGGCGGGGCAAAATACAGTCAAAAGCCTATAAATCCTAAACGAAAAGTCAAAACTTCACAAAAATTGATGAGCTTATGTGTCATAACATGGTGAAGAAGCATGCAAAGTTTCATGGAGATCGGACCATAGGTGGCGCTATAACTGTCAAAAAGGTCTCATTCTTATTAGGTGTTCAAGCACTTTAGAGCTGAAAACCTATTGTATTTGCTATTTGAAAAAAAAATTTGCCCTAAAACGCATCGTGCAGCCCAAACCGTAAGGCCTAGAGACTTGAAACTCGGCCAGATGGTAGGCCACACTTTTGGGGAGAACCTATCAGAGTATGACCCCGATTGGCTCATAGGTGGCGCTACAGAAACCAAAAGTACTAAATTAACCATAATTCCTCGACCGTTTGACCTAGAATCAAGATTTTTACATCACTGTGATCCCTGGCTCAAGGCGGACAAGATGTATATCTCGGATCTTCGATTTGAGCAAAAAAACAAATTGTTATGGCCAGTTTTGTCCAAAACCTACTTTTACGAACTAGTCCCTGGTTTTTCGCCTGATCGGAACCAAACTAGTCTAGGCCTATTCTCTGGACTCTCTAGATCAATAATTATCGAAAAAAAGTTGAAATTTTGCATTTGGGTGGCTGTAACAGGGTCATTTAGAAAAGGGGCGGGGCAAAATACAGTCAAAAGCCTATAAATCCTAAACGAAAAGTCAAAACTTCACAAAAATTGATGAGCTTATGTGTCATAACATGGTGAAGAAGCATGCAAAGTTTCATGGAGATCGGACCATAGATGGCGCTATAACTGTCAAAAAGGTCTCATTCTTATTAGGTGTTCAAGCACTTTAGTGCTGAAAACCTATTGTATTTGCTATTTGAAAAAAAAATTTGCCCTAAAACGCATCGTGCAGCCCAAACCGTAAGGCCTAGAGACTTGAAACTCGGCCAGATGGTAGGCCACACTTTTGGGGAGAACCTATCAGAGTATGACCCCGATTGGCTCATAGGTGGCGCTACAGAAACCAAAAGTACTAAATTAACCATAATTCCTCGACCGTTTGACCTAGAATCAAGATTTTTACATCACTGTGATCCCTGGCTCAAGGCGGACAAGATGTATATCTCGGATCTTCGATTTGAGCAAAAAAACAAATTGTTATGGCCAGTTTTGTCCAAAACCTACTTTTACGAACTAGTCCCTGGTTTTTCGCCTGATCGGAACCAAACTAGTCTAGGCCTATTCTCTGGACTCTCTAGATCAATAATTATCGAAAAAAAGTTGAAATTTTGCATTTGGGTGGCTGTAACAGGGTCATTTAGAAAAGGGGCGGGGCAAAATACAGTCAAAAGCCTATAAATCCTAAACGAAAAGTCAAAACTTCACAAAAATTGATGAGCTTATGTGTCATAACATGGTGAAGAAGCATGCAAAGTTTCATGGAGATCGGACCATAGGTGGCGCTATAACTGTCAAAAAGGTCTCATTCTTATTAGGTGTTCAAGCACTTTAGTGCTGAAAACCTATTGTATTTGCTATTTGAAAAAAAAATTTGCCCTAAAACGCATCGTGCAGCCCAAACCGTAAGGCCTAGAGACTTGAAACTCGGCCAGATGGTAGGCCACACTTTTGGGGAGAACCTATCAGAGTATGACCCCGATTGGCTCATAGGTGGCGCTACAGAAACCAAAAGTACTAAATTAACCATAATTCCTCGACCGTTTGACCTAGAATCAAGATTTTTACATCACTGTGATCCCTGGCTCAAGGCGGACAAGATGTATATCTCGGATCTTCGATTTGAGCAAAAAAAAAAATTGTTATGGCCAGTTTTGTCCAAAACCTACTTTTACGAACTAGTCCCTGGTTTTTCGCCTGATCGGAACCAAACTAGTCTAGGCCTATTCTCTGGACTCTCTAGATCAATAATTATCGAAAAAAAGTTGAAATTTTGCATTTGGGTGGCTGTAACAGGGTCATTTAGAAAAGGGGCGGGGCAAAATACAGTCAAAAGCCTATAAATCCTAAACGAAAAGTCAAAACTTCACAAAAATTGATGAGCTTATGTGTCATAACATGGTGAAGAAGCATGCAAAGTTTCATGGAGATCGGACCATAGGTGGCGCTATAACTGTCAAAAAGGTCTCATTCTTATTAGGTGTTCAAGCACTTTAGTGCTGAAAACCTATTGTATTTGCTATTTGAAAAAAAAATTTGCCCTAAAACGCATCGTGCAGCCCAAACCGTAAGGCCTAGAGACTTGAAACTCGGCCAGATGGTAGGCCACACTTTTGGGGAGAACCTATCAGAGTATGACCCCGATTGGCTGATAGGTGGCGCTACAGAAACCAAAAGTACTAAATTAACCATAATTCCTCGACCGTTTGACCTAGAATCAAGATTTTTACATCACTGTGATCCCTGGCTCAAGGCGGACAAGATGTATATCTCGGATTTTCGATTTGAGCAAAAAAACAAATTGTTATGGCCAGTTTTGTCCAAAACCTACTTTTGCGAACTAGTCCCTGGTTTTTCGCCTGATCGGAACCAAACTAGTCTAGGCCTATTCTCTGGACTCTCTAGATCAATAATTATCGAAAAAAAGTTGAAATTTTGCATTTGGGTGGCTGTAACAGGGTCATTTAGAAAAGGGGCGGGGCAAAATACAGTCAAAAGCCTATAAATCCTAAACGAAAAGTCAAAACTTCACAAAAATTGATGAGCTTATGTGTCATAACATGGTGAAGAAGCATGCAAAGTTTCATGGAGATCGGACCATAGGTGGCGCTATAACTGTCAAAAAGGTCTCATTCTTATTAGGTGTTCAAGCACTTTAGTGCTGAAAACCTATTGTATTTGCTATTTGAAAAAAAAATTTGCCCTAAAACGCATCGTGCAGCCCAAACCGTAAGGCCTAGAGACTTGAAACTCGGCCAGATGGTAGGCCACACTTTTGGGGAGAACCTATCAGAGTATGACCCCGATTGGCTCATAGGTGGCGCTACAGAAACCAAAAGTACTAAATTAACCATAATTCCTCGACCGTTTGACCTAGAATCAAGATTTTTACATCACTGTGATCCCTGGCTCAAGGCGGACAAGATGTATATCTCGGATTTTCGATTTGAGCAAAAAACAAATTGTTATGGCCAGCTTTGTCCAAAACCTACTTTTGCGAACTAGTCCCTGGTTTTTCGCCAGATCGGAACCAAACTAGTCTAGGCCTATTCTCTGGACTCTCTAGATCAATAATTATCGAAAAAAAGTTGAAATTTTGCATTTGGGTGGCTGTAACAGGGTCATTTAGAAAAGGGGCGGGGCAAAATACAGTCAAAAGCCTATAAATCCTAAACGAAAAGTCAAAACTTCACAAAAATTGATGAGCTTATGTGTCATAACATGGTGAAGAAGCATGCAAAGTTTCATGGAGATCGGACCATAGGTGGCGCTATAACTGTCAAAAAGGTCTCATTCTTATTAGGTGTTCAAGCACTTTAGTGCTGAAAACCTATTGTATTTGCTATTTGAAAAAAAAATTTGCCCTAAAACGCATCGTGCAGCCCAAACCGTAAGGCCTAGAGACTTGAAACTCGGCCAGATGGTAGGCCACACTTTTGGGGAGAACCTATCAGAGTATGACCCCGATTGGCTCATAGGTGGCGCTACAGAAACCAAAAGTACTAAATTAACCATAATTCCTCGACCGTTTGACCTAGAATCAAGATTTTTACATCACTGTGATCCCTGGCTCAAGGCGGACAAGATGTATATCTCGGATCTTCGATTTGAGCAAAAAAACAAATTGTTATGGCCAGTTTTGTCCAAAACCTACTTTTACGAACTAGTCCCTGGTTTTTCGCCTGATCGGAACCAAACTAGTCTAGGCCTATTCTCTGGACTCTCTAGATCAATAATTATCGAAAAAAAGTTGAAATTTTGCATTTGGGTGGCTGTAACAGGGTCATTTAGAAAAGGGGCGGGGCAAAATACAGTCAAAAGCCTATAAATCCTAAACGAAAAGTCAAAACTTCACAAAAATTGATGAGCTTATGTGTCATAACATGGTTAAGAAGCATGCAAAGTTTCATGGAGATCGGACCATAGGTGGCGCTATAACTGTCAAAGAGGTCTCATTCTTATTAGGTGTTCAAGCACTTTAGTGCTGAAAACCTATTGTATTTGCTATTTGAAAAAAATATTTGCCCTAAAACGCATCGTGCAGCCCAAACCGTAAGGCCTAGAGACTTGAAACTCGGCCAGATGGTAGGCCACACTTTTGGGGAGAACCTATCAGAGTATGACCCCGATTGGCTCATAGGTGGCGCTACAGAAACCAAAAGTACTAAATTAACCATAATTCCTCGACCGTTTGACCTAGAATCAAGATTTTTACATCACTGTGATCCCTGGCTCAAGGCGGACAAGATGTATATCTCGGATTTTCGATTTGAGCAAAAAAACAAATTGTTATGGCCAGTTTTGTCCAAAACCTACTTTTGCGAACTAGTCCCTGGTTTTTCGCCTGATCGGAACCAAACTAGTCTAGGCCTATTCTCTGGACTCTCTAGATCAATAATTATCGAAAAAAAGTTGAAATTTTGCATTTGGGTGGCTGTAACAGGGTCATTTAGAAAAGGGGCGGGGCAAAATACAGTCAAAAGCCTATAAATCCTAAACGAAAAGTCAAAACTTCACAAAAATTGATGAGCTTATGTGTCATAACATGGTGAAGAAGCATGCAAAGTTTCATGGAGATCGGACCATAGGTGGCGCTATAACTGTCAAAAAGGTCTCATTCTTATTAGGTGTTCAAGCACTTTAGTGCTGAAAACCTATTGTATTTGCTATTTGAAAAAAAAATTTGCCCTAAAACGCATCGTGCAGCCCAAACCGTAAGGCCTAGAGACTTGAAACTCGGCCAGATGGTAGGCCACACTTTTGGGGAGAACCTATCAGAGTATGACCCCGATTGGCTCATAGGTGGCGCTACAGAAACCAAAAGTACTAAATTAACCATAATTCCTCGACCGTTTGCCCTAGAATCAAGATTTTTACATCACTGTGATCCCTGGCTCAAGGCGGACAAGATGTATATCTCGGATTTTCGATTTGAGCAAAAAACAAATTGTTATGGCCAGCTTTGTCCAAAACCTACTTTTGCGAACTAGTCCCTGGTTTTTCGCCAGATCGGAACCAAACTAGTCTAGGCCTATTCTCTGGACTCTCTAGATCAATAATTATCGAAAAAAAGTTGAAATTTTGCATTTGGGTGGCTGTAACAGGGTCATTTAGAAAAGGGGCGGGGCAAAATACAGTCAAAAGCCTATAAATCCTAAACGAAAAGTCAAAACTTCACAAAAATTGATGAGCTTATGTGTCATAACATGGTGAAGAAGCATGCAAAGTTTCATGGAGATCGGACCATAGGTGGCGCTATAACTGTCAAAAAGGTCTCATTCTTATTAGGTGTTCAAGCACTTTAGTGCTGAAAACCTATTGTATTTGCTATTTGAAAAAAAAATTTGCCCTAAAACGCATCGTGCAGCCCAAACCGTAAGGCCTAGAGACTTGAAACTCGGCCAGATGGTAGGCCACACTTTTGGGGAGAACCTATCAGAGTATGACCCCGATTGGCTCATAGGTGGCGCTACAGAAACCAAAAGTACTAAATTAACCATAATTCCTCGACCGTTTGACCTAGAATCAAGATTTTTACATCACTGTGATCCCTGGCTCAAGGCGGACAAGATGTATATCTCGGATTTTCGATTTGAGCAAAAAAACAAATTGTTATGGCCAGTTTTGTCCAAAACCTACTTTTACGAACTAGTCCCTGGTTTTTCGCCTGATCGGAACCAAACTAGTCTAGGCCTATTCTCTGGACTCTCTAGATCAATAATTATCGAAAAAAAGTTGAAATTTTGCATTTGGGTGGCTGTAACAGGGTCATTTAGAAAAGGGGCGGGGCAAAATACAGTCAAAAGCCTATAAATCCTAAACGAAAAGTCAAAACTTCACAAAAATTGATGAGCTTATGTGTCATAACACGGTGAAGAAGCATGCAAAGTTTCATGGAGATCGGACCATAGGTGGCGCTATAACTGTCAAAAAGGTCTCATTCTTATTAGGTGTTCAAGCACTTTAGTGCTGAAAACCTATTGTATTTGCTATTTGAAAAAAAAATTTGCCCTAAAACGCATCGTGCAGCCCAAACCGTAAGGCCTAGAGACTTGAAACTCGGCCAGATGGTAGGCCACACTTTTGGGGAGAACCTATCAGAGTATGACCCCGATTGGCTCATAGGTGGCGCTACAGAAACCAAAAGTACTAAATTAACCATAATTCCTCGACCGTTTGACCTAGAATCAAGATTTTTACATCACTGTGATCCCTGGCTCAAGGCGGACAAGATGTATATCTCGGATTTTCGATTTGAGCAAAAAAACAAATTGTTATGGCCAGTTTTGTCCAAAACCTACTTTTACGAACTAGTCCCTGGTTTTTCGCCTGATCGGAACCAAACTAGTCTAGGCCTATTCTCTGGACTCTCTAGATCAATAATTATCGAAAAAAAGTTGAAATTTTGCATTTGGGTGGCTGTAACAGGGTCATTTAGAAAAGGGGCGGGGCAAAATACAGTCAAAAGCCTATAAATCCTAAACGAAAAGTCAAAACTTCACAAAAATTGATGAGCTTATGTGTCATAACATGGTGAAGAAGCATGCAAAGTTTCATGGAGATCGGACCATAGGTGGCGCTATAACTGTCAAAAAGGTCTCATTCTTATTAGGTGTTCAAGCACTTTAGTGCTGAAAACCTATTGTATTTGCTATTTGAAAAAAAAATTTGCCCTAAAACGCATCGTGCAGCCCAAACCGTAAGGCCTAGAGACTTGAAACTCGGCCAGATGGTAGGCCACACTTTTGGGGAGAACCTATCAGAGTATGACCCCGATTGGCTCATAGGTGGCGCTACAGAAACCAAAAGTACTAAATTAACCATAATTCCTCGACCGTTTGACCTAGAATCAAGATTTTTACATCACTGTGATCCCTGGCTCAAGGCGGACAAGATGTATATCTCGGATCTTCGATTTGAGCAAAAAAACAAATTGTTATGGCCAGTTTTGTCCAAAACCTACTTTTACGAACTAGTCCCTGGTTTTTCGCCTGATCGGAACCAAACTAGTCTAGGCCTATTCTCTGGACTCTCTAGATCAATAATTATCGAAAAAAAGTTGAAATTTTGCATTTGGGTGGCTGTAACAGGGTCATTTAGAAAAGGGGCGGGGCAAAATACAGTCAAAAGCCTATAAATCCTAAACGAAAAGTCAAAACTTCACAAAAATTGATGAGCTTATGTGTCATAACATGGTGAAGAAGCATGCAAAGTTTCATGGAGATCGGACCATAGGTGGCGCTATAACTGTCAAAAAGGTCTCATTCTTATTAGGTGTTCAAGCACTTTAGTGCTGAAAACCTATTGTATTTGCTATTTGAAAAAAAAATTTGCCCTAAAACGCATCGTGCAGCCCAAACCGTAAGGCCTAGAGACTTGAAACTCGGCCAGATGGTAGGCCACACTTTTGGGGAGAACCTATCAGAGTATGACCCCGATTGGCTCATAGGTGGCGCTACAGAAACCAAAAGTACTAAATTAACCATAATTCCTCGACCGTTTGACCTAGAATCAAGATTTTTACATCACTGTGATCCCTGGCTCAAGGCGGACAAGATGTATATCTCGGATCTTCGATTTGAGCAAAAAAACAAATTGTTATGGCCAGTTTTGTCCAAAACCTACTTTTACGAACTAGTCCCTGGTTTTTCGCCTGATCGGAACCAAACTAGTCTAGGCCTATTCTCTGGACTCTCTAGATCAATAATTATCGAAAAAAAGTTGAAATTTTGCATTTGGGTGGCTGTAACAGGGTCATTTAGAAAAGGGGCGGGGCAAAATACAGTCAAAAGCCTATAAATCCTAAACGAAAAGTCAAAACTTCACAAAAATTGATGAGCTTATGTGTCATAACATGGTGAAGAAGCATGCAAAGTTTCATGGAGATCGGACCATAGGTGGCGCTATAACTGTCAAAAAGGTCTCATTCTTATTAGGTGTTCAAGCACTTTAGTGCTGAAAACCTATTGTATTTGCTATTTGAAAAAAAAATTTGCCCTAAAACGCATCGTGCAGCCCAAACCGTAAGGCCTAGAGACTTGAAACTCGGCCAGATGGTAGGCCACACTTTTGGGGAGAACCTATCAGAGTATGACCCCGATTGGCTCATAGGTGGCGCTACAGAAACCAAAAGTACTAAATTAACCATAATTCCTCGACCGTTTGACCTAGAATCAAGATTTTTACATCACTGTGATCCCTGGCTCAAGGCGGACAAGATGTATATCTCGGATTTTCGATTTGAGCAAAAAAACAAATTGTTATGGCCAGTTTTGTCCAAAACCTACTTTTGCGAACTAGTCCCTGGTTTTTCGCCTGATCGGAACCAAACTAGTCTAGGCCTATTTCTCTGGACTCTCTAGATCAATAATTATCGAAAAAAAGTTGAAATTTTGCATTTGGGTGGCTGTAACAGGGTCATTTAGAAAAGGGGCGGGGCAAAATACAGTCAAAAGCCTATAAATCCTAAACGAAAAGTCAAAACTTCACAAAAATTGATGAGTTTATGTGTCATAACATGGTGAAGAAGCATGCAAAGTTTCATGGAGATCGGACCATAGGTGGCGCTATAACTGTCAAAAAGGTCTCATTCTTATTAGGTGTTCAAGCACTTTAGTGCTGAAAACCTATTGTATTTGCTATTTGAAAAAAAAATTTGCCCTAAAACGCATCGTGCAGCCCAAACCGTAAGGCCTAGAGACTTGAAACTCGGCCAGATGGTAGGCCACACTTTTGGGGAGAACCTATCAGAGTATGACCCCGATTGGCTCATAGGTGGCGCTACAGAAACCAAAAGTACTAAATTAACCATAATTCCTCGACCGTTTGACCTAGAATCAAGATTTTTACATCACTGTGATCCCTGGCTCAAGGCGGACAAGATGTATATCTCGGATTTTCGATTTGAGCAAAAAAACAAATTGTTATGGCCAGTTTTGTCCAAAACCTACTTTTGCGAACTAGTCCCTGGTTTTTCGCCTGATCGGAACCAAACTAGTCTAGGCCTATTCTCTGGACTCTCTAGATCAATAATTATCGAAAAAAAGTTGAAATTTTGCATTTGGGTGGCTGTAACAGGGTCATTTAGAAAAGGGGCGGGGCTAAATACAGTCAAAAGCCTATAAATCCTAAACGAAAAGTCAAAACTTCACAAAAATTGATGAGTTTATGTGTCATAACATGGTGAAGAAGCATGCAAAGTTTCATGGAGATCGGACCATAGGTGGCGCTATAACTGTCAAAAAGGTCTCATTCTTATTAGGTGTTCAAGCACTTTAGTGCTGAAAACCTATTGTATTTGCTATTTGAAAAAAAAATTTGCCCTAAAACGCATCGTGCAGCCCAAACCGTAAGGCCTAGAGACTTGAAACTCGGCCAGATGGTAGGCCACACTTTTGGGGAGAACCTATCAGAGTATGACCCCGATTGGCTCATAGGTGGCGCTACAGAAACCAAAAGTACTAAATTAACCATAATTCCTCGACCGTTTGACCTAGAATCAAGATTTTTACATCACTGTGATCCCTGGCTCAAGGCGGACAAGATGTATATCTCGGATTTTCGATTTGAGCAAAAAAACAAATTGTTATGGCCAGTTTTGTCCAAAACCTACTTTTGCGAACTAGTCCCTGGTTTTTCGCCTGATCGGAACCAAACTAGTCTAGGCCTATTCTCTGGACTCTCTAGATCAATAATTATCGAAAAAAAGTTGAAATTTTGCATTTGGGTGGCTGTAACAGGGTCATTTAGAAAAGGGGCGGGGCTAAATACAGTCAAAAGCCTATAAATCCTAAACGAAAAGTCAAAACTTCACAAAAATTGATGAGCTTATGTGTCATAACATGGTGAAGAAGCATGCAAAGTTTCATGGAGATCGGACCATAGGTAGCGCTATAACTGTCAAAAAGGTCTCATTCTTATTAGGTGTTCAAGCACTTTAGTGCTGAAATCCTTTTGTATTTGCTATTTGAAAAAAAAAATTGCCCTAAAACGCATCGTGCAGCCCAAACCGTAAGGCCTAGAGACTTGAAACTCGGCCAGATGGTAGGCCACACTTTTGGGGAGAACCTATCAGAGTATGACCCCGATTGGCTCATAGGTGGCGCTACAGAAACCAAAAGTACTAAATTAACCATAATTCCTCGACCGTTTGACCTAGAATCAAGATTTTTACATCACTGTGATCCCTGGCTCAAGGCGGACAAGATGTATATCTCGGATTTTCGATTTGAGCAAAAAACAAATTGTTATGGCCAGCTTTGTCCAAAACCTACTTTTGCGAACTAGTCCCTGGTTTTTCGCCAGATCGGAACCAAACTAGTCTAGGCCTATTCTCTGGACTCTCTAGATCAATAATTATCGAAAAAAAGTTGAAATTTTGCATTTGGGTGGCTGTAACAGGGTCATTTAGAAAAGGGGCGGGGCAAAATACAGTCAAAAGCCTATAAATCCTAAACGAAAAGTCAAAACTTCACAAAAATTGATGAGCTTATGTGTCATAACATGGTGAAGAAGCATGCAAAGTTTCATGGAGATCGGACCATAGGTGGCGCTATAACTGTCAAAAAGGTCTCATTCTTATTAGGTGTTCAAGCACTTTAGTGCTGAAAACCTATTGTATTTGCTATTTGAAAAAAAAATTTGCCCTAAAACGCATCGTGCAGCCCAAACCGTAAGGCCTAGAGACTTGAAACTCGGCCAGATGGTAGGCCACACTTTTGGGGAGAACCTATCAGAGTATGACCCCGATTGGCTCATAGGTGGCGCTACAGAAACCAAAAGTACTAAATTAACCATAATTCCTCGACCGTTTGACCTAGAATCAAGATTTTTACATCACTGTGATCCCTGGCTCAAGGCGGACAAGATGTATATCTCGGATCTTCGATTTGAGCAAAAAAACAAATTGTTATGGCCAGTTTTGTCCAAAACCTACTTTTACGAACTAGTCCCTGGTTTTTCGCCTGATCGGAACCAAACTAGTCTAGGCCTATTCTCTGGACTCTCTAGATCAATAATTATCGAAAAAAAGTTGAAATTTTGCATTTGGGTGGCTGTAACAGGGTCATTTAGAAAAGGGGCGGGGCAAAATACAGTCAAAAGCCTATAAATCCTAAACGAAAAGTCAAAACTTCACAAAAATTGATGAGCTTATGTGTCATAACATGGTGAAGAAGCATGCAAAGTTTCATGGAGATCGGACCATAGGTGGCGCTATAACTGTCAAAAAGGTCTCATTCTTATTAGGTGTTCAAGCACTTTAGTGCTGAAAACCTATTGTATTTGCTATTTGAAAAAAAAATTTGCCCTAAAACGCATCGTGCAGCCCAAACCGTAAGGCCTAGAGACTTGAAACTCGGCCAGATGGTAGGCCACACTTTTGGGGAGAACCTATCAGAGTATGACCCCGATTGGCTCATAGGTGGCGCTACAGAAACCAAAAGTACTAAATTAACCATAATTCCTCGACCGTTTGACCTAGAATCAAGATTTTTACATCACTGTGATCCCTGGCTCAAGGCGGACAAGATGTATATCTCGGATTTTCGATTTGAGCAAAAAAACAAATTGTTATGGCCAGTTTTGTCCAAAACCTACTTTTGCGAACTAGTCCCTGGTTTTTCGCCTGATCGGAACCAAACTAGTCTAGGCCTATTTCTCTGGACTCTCTAGATCAATAATTATCGAAAAAAAGTTGAAATTTTGCATTTGGGTGGCTGTAACAGGGTCATTTAGAAAAGGGGCGGGGCAAAATACAGTCAAAAGCCTATAAATCCTAAACGAAAAGTCAAAACTTCACAAAAATTGATGAGTTTATGTGTCATAACATGGTGAAGAAGCATGCAAAGTTTCATGGAGATCGGACCATAGGTGGCGCTATAACTGTCAAAAAGGTCTCATTCTTATTAGGTGTTCAAGCACTTTAGTGCTGAAAACCTATTGTATTTGCTATTTGAAAAAAAAATTTGCCCTAAAACGCATCGTGCAGCCCAAACCGTAAGGCCTAGAGACTTGAAACTCGGCCAGATGGTAGGCCACACTTTTGGGGAGAACCTATCAGAGTATGACCCCGATTGGCTCATAGGTGGCGCTACAGAAACCAAAAGTACTAAATTAACCATAATTCCTCGACCGTTTGACCTAGAATCAAGATTTTTACATCACTGTGATCCCTGGCTCAAGGCGGACAAGATGTATATCTCGGATTTTCGATTTGAGCAAAAAAACAAATTGTTATGGCCAGTTTTGTCCAAAACCTACTTTTGCGAACTAGTCCCTGGTTTTTCGCCTGATCGGAACCAAACTAGTCTAGGCCTATTCTCTGGACTCTCTAGATCAATAATTATCGAAAAAAAGTTGAAATTTTGCATTTGGGTGGCTGTAACAGGGTCATTTAGAAAAGGGGCGGGGCTAAATACAGTCAAAAGCCTATAAATCCTAAACGAAAAGTCAAAACTTCACAAAAATTGATGAGTTTATGTGTCATAACATGGTGAAGAAGCATGCAAAGTTTCATGGAGATCGGACCATAGGTGGCGCTATAACTGTCAAAAAGGTCTCATTCTTATTAGGTGTTCAAGCACTTTAGTGCTGAAAACCTATTGTATTTGCTATTTGAAAAAAATTTTTCGCTAAAACGCATCGTGCAGCCCAAACCGTAAGGCCTAGAGACTTGAAACTCGGCCAGATGGTAGGCCACACTTTTGGGGAGAACCTATCAGAGTATGACCCCGATTGGCTCATAGGTGGCGCTACAGAAACCAAAAGTACTAAATTAACCATAATTCCTCGACCGTTTGACCTAGAATCAAGATTTTTACATCACTGTGATCCCTGGCTCAAGGCGGACAAGATGTATATCTCGGATTTTCGATTTGAGCAAAAAAACAAATTGTTATGGCCAGTTTTGTCCAAAACCTACTTTTGCGAACTAGTCCCTGGTTTTTCGCCTGATCGGAACCAAACTAGTCTAGGCCTATTCTCTGGACTCTCTAGATCAATAATTATCGAAAAAAAGTTGAAATTTTGCATTTGGGTGGCTGTAACAGGGTCATTTAGAAAAGGGGCGGGGCTAAATACAGTCAAAAGCCTATAAATCCTAAACGAAAAGTCAAAACTTCACAAAAATTGATGAGCTTATGTGTCATAACATGGTGAAGAAGCATGCAAAGTTTCATGGAGATCGGACCATAGGTAGCGCTATAACTGTCAAAAAGGTCTCATTCTTATTAGGTGTTCAAGCACTTTAGTGCTGAAATCCTTTTGTATTTGCTATTTGAAAAAAAAAATTGCCCTAAAACGCATCGTGCAGCCCAAACCGTAAGGCCTAGAGACTTGAAACTCGGCCAGATGGTAGGCCACACTTTTGGGGAGAACCTATCAGAGTATGACCCCGATTGGCTCATAGGTGGCGCTACAGAAACCAAAAGTACTAAATTAACCATAATTCCTCGACCGTTTGACCTAGAATCAAGATTTTTACATCACTGTGATCCCTGGCTCAAGGCGGACAAGATGTATATCTCGGATTTTCGATTTGAGCAAAAAACAAATTGTTATGGCCAGCTTTGTCCAAAACCTACTTTTGCGAACTAGTCCCTGGTTTTTCGCCAGATCGGAACCAAACTAGTCTAGGCCTATTCTCTGGACTCTCTAGATCAATAATTATCGAAAAAAAGTTGAAATTTTGCATTTGGGTGGCTGTAACAGGGTCATTTAGAAAAGGGGCGGGGCAAAATACAGTCAAAAGCCTATAAATCCTAAACGAAAAGTCAAAACTTCACAAAAATTGATGAGCTTATGTGTCATAACATGGTGAAGAAGCATGCAAAGTTTCATGGAGATCGGACCATAGGTGGCGCTATAACTGTCAAAAAGGTCTCATTCTTATTAGGTGTTCAAGCACTTTAGTGCTGAAAACCTATTGTATTTGCTATTTGAAAAAAAAATTTGCCCTAAAACGCATCGTGCAGCCCAAACCGTAAGGCCTAGAGACTTGAAACTCGGCCAGATGGTAGGCCACACTTTTGGGGAGAACCTATCAGAGTATGACCCCGATTGGCTCATAGGTGGCGCTACAGAAACCAAAAGTACTAAATTAACCATAATTCCTCGACCGTTTGACCTAGAATCAAGATTTTTACATCACTGTGATCCCTGGCTCAAGGCGGACAAGATGTATATCTCGGATTTTCGATTTGAGCAAAAACAAATTGTTATGGCCAGCTTTGTCCAAAACCTACTTTTGCGAACTAGTCCCTGGTTTTTCGCCAGATCGGAACCAAACTAGTCTAGGCCTATTCTCTGGACTCTCTAGATCAATAATTATCGAAAAAAAGTTGAAATTTTGCATTTGGGTGGCTGTAACAGGGTCATTTAGAAAAGGGGCGGGGCAAAATACAGTCAAAAGCCTATAAATCCTAAACGAAAAGTCAAAACTTCACAAAAATTGATGAGCTTATGTGTCATAACATGGTGAAGAAGCATGCAAAGTTTCATGGAGATCGGACCATAGGTGGCGCTATAACTGTCAAAAAGGTCTCATTCTTATTAGGTGTTCAAGCACTTTAGTGCTGAAAACCTATTGTATTTGCTATTTGAAAAAAAAATTTGCCCTAAAACGCATCGTGCAGCCCAAACCGTAAGGCCTAGAGACTTGAAACTCGGCCAGATGGTAGGCCATACTTTTGGGGAGAACCTATCAGAGTATGACCCCGATTGGCTCATAGGTGGCGCTACAGAAACCAAAAGTACTAAATTAACCATAATTCCTCGACCGTTTGACCTAGAATCAAGATTTTTACATCACTGTGATCCCTGGCTCAAGGCGGACAAGATGTATATCTCGGATCTTCGATTTGAGCAAAAAAACAAATTGTTATGGCCAGTTTTGTCCAAAACCTACTTTTACGAACTAGTCCCTGGTTTTTCGCCTGATCGGAACCAAACTAGTCTAGGCCTATTCTCTGGACTCTCTAGATCAATAATTATCGAAAAAAAGTTGAAATTTTGCATTTGGGTGGCTGTAACAGGGTCATTTAGAAAAGGGGCGGGGCAAAATACAGTCAAAAGCCTATAAATCCTAAACGAAAAGTCAAAACTTCACAAAAATTGATGAGCTTATGTGTCATAACATGGTGAAGAAGCATGCAAAGTTTCATGGAGATCGGACCATAGGTGGCGCTATAACTGTCAAAAAGGTCTCATTCTTATTAGGTGTTCAAGCACTTTAGTGCTGAAAACCTATTGTATTTGCTATTTGAAAAAAAAATTTGCCCTAAAACGCATCGTGCAGCCCAAACCGTAAGGCCTAGAGACTTGAAACTCGGCCAGATGGTAGGCCACACTTTTGGGGAGAACCTATCAGAGTATGACCCCGATTGGCTCATAGGTGGCGCTACAGAAACCAAAAGTACTAAATTAACCATAATTCCTCGACCGTTTGACCTAGAATCAAGATTTTTACATCACTGTGATCCCTGGCTCAAGGCGGACAAGATGTATATCTCGGATTTTCGATTTGAGCAAAAACAAATTGTTATGGCCAGCTTTGTCCAAAACCTACTTTTGCGAACTAGTCCCTGGTTTTTCGCCAGATCGGAACCAAACTAGTCTAGGCCTATTTCTCTGGACTCTCTAGATCAATAAGTATCGAAAAAAAGTTGAAATTTTGCATTTGGGTGGCTGTAACAGGGTCATTTAGAAAAGGGGCGGGGCAAAATACAGTCAAAAGCCTATAAATCCTAAACGAAAAGTCAAAACTTCACAAAAATTGATGAGCTTATGTGTCATAACATGGTGAAGAAGCATGCAAAGTTTCATGGAGATCAGACCATAGGTGGCGCTATAACTGTCAAAAAGGTCTCATTCTTATTAGGTGTTCAAGCACTTTAGTGCTGAAAACCTATTGTATTTGCTATTTGAAAAAAAAATTTGCCCTAAAACGCATCGTGCAGCCCAAACCGTAAGGCCTAGAGACTTGAAACTCGGCCAGATGGTAGGCCACACTTTTGGGGAGAACCTATCAGAGTATGACCCCGATTGGCTCATAGGTGGCGCTACAGAAACCAAAAGTACTAAATTAACCATAATTCCTCGACCGTTTGACCTAGAATCAAGATTTTTACATCACTGTGATCCCTGGCTCAAGGCGGACAAGATGTATATCTCGGATCTTCGATTTGAGCAAAAAAAACAAATTGTTATGGCCAGTTTTGTCCAAAACCTACTTTTACGAACTAGTCCCTGGTTTTTCGCCTGATCGGAACCAAACTAGTCTAGGCCTATTCTCTGGACTCTCTAGATCAATAATTATCGAAAAAAAGTTGAAATTTTGCATTTGGGTGGCTGTAACAGGGTCATTTAGAAAAGGGGCGGGGCAAAATACAGTCAAAAGCCTATAAATCCTAAACGAAAAGTCAAAACTTCACAAAAATTGATGAGCTTATGTGTCATAACATGGTGAAGAAGCATGCAAAGTTTCATGGAGATCGGACCATAGGTGGCGCTATAACTGTCAAAAAGGTCTCGTTCTTATTAGGTGTTCAAGCACTTTAGTGCTGAAAACCTATTGTATTTGCTATTTGAAAAAAAAATTTGCCCTAAAACGCATCGTGCAGCCCAAACCGTAAGGCCTAGAGACTTGAAACTCGGCCAGATGGTAGGCCACACTTTTGGGGAGAACCTATCAGAGTATGACCCCGATTGGCTCATAGGTGGCGCTACAGAAACCAAAAGTACTAAATTAACCATAATTCCTCGACCGTTTGCCCTAGAATCAAGATTTTTACATCACTGTGATCCCTGGCTCAAGGCGGACAAGATGTATATCTCGGATTTTCGATTTGAGCAAAAAACAAATTGTTATGGCCAGCTTTGTCCAAAACCTACTTTTGCGAACTAGTCCCTGGTTTTTCGCCAGATCGGAACCAAACTAGTCTAGGCCTATTCTCTGGACTCTCTAGATCAATAATTATCGAAAAAAAGTTGAAATTTTGCATTTGGGTGGCTGTAACAGGGTCATTTAGAAAAGGGGCGGGGCAAAATACAGTCAAAAGCCTATAAATCCTAAACGAAAAGTCAAAACTTCACAAAAATTGATGAGCTTATGTGTCATAACATGGTGAAGAAGCATGCAAAGTTTCATGGAGATCGGACCATAGGTGGCGCTATAACTGTCAAAAAGGTCTCATTCTTATTAGGTGTTCAAGCACTTTAGTGCTGAAAACCTATTGTATTTGCTATTTGAAAAAAAAATTTGCCCTAAAACGCATCGTGCAGCCCAAACCGTAAGGCCTAGAGACTTGAAACTCGGCCAGATGGTAGGCCACACTTTTGGGGAGAACCTATCAGAGTATGACCCCGATTGGCTCATAGGTGGCGCTACAGAAACCAAAAGTACTAAATTAACCATAATTCCTCGACCGTTTGACCTAGAATCAAGATTTTTACATCACTGTGATCCCTGGCTCAAGGCGGACAAGATGTATATCTCGGATCTTCGATTTGAGCAAAAAAAACAAATTGTTATGGCCAGTTTTGTCCAAAACCTACTTTTACGAACTAGTCCCTGGTTTTTCGCCTGATCGGAACCAAACTAGTCTAGGCCTATTCTCTGGACTCTCTAGATCAATAATTATCGAAAAAAAGTTGAAATTTTGCATTTGGGTGGCTGTAACAGGGTCATTTAGAAAAGGGGCGGGGCAAAATACAGTCAAAAGCCTATAAATCCTAAACGAAAAGTCAAAACTTCACAAAAATTGATGAGCTTATGTGTCATAACATGGTGAAGAAGCATGCAAAGTTTCATGGAGATCGGACCATAGGTGGCGCTATAACTGTCAAAAAGGTCTCGTTCTTATTAGGTGTTCAAGCACTTTAGTGCTGAAAACCTATTGTATTTGCTATTTGAAAAAAAAATTTGCCCTAAAACGCATCGTGCAGCCCAAACCGTAAGGCCTAGAGACTTGAAACTCGGCCAGATGGTAGGCCACACTTTTGGGGAGAACCTATCAGAGTATGACCCCGATTGGCTCATAGGTGGCGCTACAGAAACCAAAAGTACTAAATTAACCATAATTCCTCGACCGTTTGCCCTAGAATCAAGATTTTTACATCACTGTGATCCCTGGCTCAAGGCGGACAAGATGTATATCTCGGATTTTCGATTTGAGCAAAAAACAAATTGTTATGGCCAGCTTTGTCCAAAACCTACTTTTGCGAACTAGTCCCTGGTTTTTCGCCAGATCGGAACCAAACTAGTCTAGGCCTATTCTCTGGACTCTCTAGATCAATAATTATCGAAAAAAAGTTGAAATTTTGCATTTGGGTGGCTGTAACAGGGTCATTTAGAAAAGGGGCGGGGCAAAATACAGTCAAAAGCCTATAAATCCTAAACGAAAAGTCAAAACTTCACAAAAATTGATGAGCTTATGTGTCATAACATGGTGAAGAAGCATGCAAAGTTTCATGGAGATCGGACCATAGGTGGCGCTATAACTGTCAAAAAGGTCTCATTCTTATTAGGTGTTCAAGCACTTTAGTGCTGAAAACCTATTGTATTTGCTATTTGAAAAAAAAATTTGCCCTAAAACGCATCGTGCAGCCCAAACCGTAAGGCCTAGAGACTTGAAACTCGGCCAGATGGTAGGCCACACTTTTGGGGAGAACCTATCAGAGTATGACCCCGATTGGCTCATAGGTGGCGCTACAGAAACCAAAAGTACTAAATTAACCATAATTCCTCGACCGTTTGACCTAGAATCAAGATTTTTACATCACTGTGATCCCTGGCTCAAGGCGGACAAGATGTATATCTCGGATCTTCGATTTGAGCAAAAAAACAAATTGTTATGGCCAGTTTTGTCCAAAACCTACTTTTACGAACTAGTCCCTGGTTTTTCGCCTGATCGGAACCAAACTAGTCTAGGCCTATTCTCTGGACTCTCTAGATCAATAATTATCGAAAAAAAGTTGAAATTTTGCATTTGGGTGGCTGTAACAGGGTCATTTAGAAAAGGGGCGGGGCAAAATACAGTCAAAAGCCTATAAATCCTAAACGAAAAGTCAAAACTTCACAAAAATTGATGAGCTTATGTGTCATAACATGGCGAAGAAGCATGCAAAGTTTCATGGAGATCGGACCATAGGTGGCGCTATAACTGTCAAAAAGGTCTCATTCTTATTAGGTGTTCAAGCACTTTAGTGCTGAAAACCTATTGTATTTGCTATTTGAAAAAAAAATTTGCCCTAAAACGCATCGTGCAGCCCAAACCGTAAGGCCTAGAGACTTGAAACTCGGCCAGATGGTAGGCCACACTTTTGGGGAGAACCTATCAGAGTATGACCCCGATTGGCTCATAGGTGGCGCTACAGAAACCAAAAGTACTAAATTAACCATAATTCCTCGACCGTTTGACCTAGAATCAAGATTTTTACATCACTGTGATCCCTGGCTCAAGGCGGACAAGATGTATATCTCGGATTTTCGATTTGAGCAAAAAAACAAATTGTTATGGCCAGTTTTGTCCAAAACCTACTTTTGCGAACTAGTCCCTGGTTTTTCGCCTGATCGGAACCAAACTAGTCTAGGCCTATTTCTCTGGACTCTCTAGATCAATAATTATCGAAAAAAAGTTGAAATTTTGCATTTGGGTGGCTGTAACAGGGTCATTTAGAAAAGGGGCGGGGCAAAATACAGTCAAAAGCCTATAAATCCTAAACGAAAAGTCAAAACTTCACAAAAATTGATGAGTTTATGTGTCATAACATGGTGAAGAAGCATGCAAAGTTTCATGGAGATCGGACCATAGGTGGCGCTATAACTGTCAAAAAGGTCTCATTCTTATTAGGTGTTCAAGCACTTTAGTGCTGAAAACCTATTGTATTTGCTATTTGAAAAAAAAATTTGCCCTAAAACGCATCGTGCAGCCCAAACCGTAAGGCCTAGAGACTTGAAACTCGGCCAGATGGTAGGCCACACTTTTGGGGAGAACCTATCAGAGTATGACCCCGATTGGCTCATAGGTGGCGCTACAGAAACCAAAAGTACTAAATTAACCATAATTCCTCGACCGTTTGACCTAGAATCAAGATTTTTACATCACTGTGATCCCTGGCTCAAGGCGGACAAGATGTATATCTCGGATTTTCGATTTGAGCAAAAAAACAAATTGTTATGGCCAGTTTTGTCCAAAACCTACTTTTGCGAACTAGTCCCTGGTTTTTCGCCTGATCGGAACCAAACTAGTCTAGGCCTATTCTCTGGACTCTCTAGATCAATAATTATCGAAAAAAAGTTGAAATTTTGCATTTGGGTGGCTGTAACAGGGTCATTTAGAAAAGGGGCGGGGCTAAATACAGTCAAAAGCCTATAAATCCTAAACGAAAAGTCAAAACTTCACAAAAATTGATGAGCTTATGTGTCATAACATGGTGAAGAAGCATGCAAAGTTTCATGGAGATCGGACCATAGGTAGCGCTATAACTGTCAAAAAGGTCTCATTCTTATTAGGTGTTCAAGCACTTTAGTGCTGAAATCCTATTGTATTTGCTATTTGAAAAAAAAAATTGCCCTAAAACGCATCGTGCAGCCCAAACCGTAAGGCCTAGAGACTTGAAACTCGGCCAGATGGTAGGCCACACTTTTGGGGAGAACCTATCAGAGTATGACCCCGATTGGCTCATAGGTGGCGCTACAGAAACCAAAAGTACTAAATTAACCATAACTCCTCGACCGTTTGACCTAGAATCAAGATTTTTACATCACTGTGATCCCTGGCTCAAGGCGGACAAGATGTATATCTCGGATCTTCGATTTGAGCAAAAAAACAAATTGTTATGGCCAGTTTTGTCCAAAACCTACTTTTACGAACTAGTCCCTGGTTTTTCGCCTGATCGGAACCAAACTAGTCTAGGCCTATTCTCTGGACTCTCTAGATCAATAATTATCGAAAAAAAGTTGAAATTTTGCATTTGGGTGGCTGTAACAGGGTCATTTAGAAAAGGGGCGGGGCAAAATACAGTCAAAAGCCTATAAATCCTAAACGAAAAGTCAAAACTTCACAAAAATTGATGAGCTTATGTGTCATAACATGGTGAAGAAGCATGCAAAGTTTCATGGAGATCGGACCATAGTTGGCGCTATAACTGTCAAAAAGGTCTCATTCTTATTAGGTGTTCAAGCACTTTAGTGCTGAAAACCTATTGTATTTGCTATTTGAAAAAAAAATTTGCCCTAAAACGCATCGTGCAGCCCAAACCGTAAGGCCTAGAGACTTGAAACTCGGCCAGATGGTAGGCCACACTTTTGGGGAGAACCTATCAGAGTATGACCCCGATTGGCTCATAGGTGGCGCTACAGAAACCAAAAGTACTAAATTAACCATAATTCCTCGACCGTTTGACCTAGAATCAAGATTTTTACATCACTGTGATCCCTGGCTCAAGGCGGACAAGATGTATATCTCGGATTTTCGATTTGAGCAAAAACAAATTGTTATGGCCATTTTTTTCCAAAACCTACTTTTACGAACTAGTCCCTGGTTTTTCGCCTGATCGGAACCAAACTAGTCTAGGCCTATTCTCTGGACTCTCTAGATCAATAATTATCGAAAAAAAGTTGAAATTTTGCATTTGGGTGGCTGTAACAGGGTCATTTAGAAAAGGGGCGGGGCAAAATACAGTCAAAAGCCTATAAATCCTAAACGAAAAGTCAAAACTTCACAAAAATTGATGAGCTTATGTGTCATAACATGGTGAAGAAGCATGCAAAGTTTCATGGAGATCGGACCATAGTTGGCGCTATAACTGTCAAAAAGGTCTCATTCTTATTAGGTGTTCAAGCACTTTAGTGCTGAAAACCTATTGTATTTGCTATTTGAAAAAAAAATTTGCCCTAAAACGCATCGTGCAGCCCAAACCGTAAGGCCTAGAGACTTGAAACTCGGCCAGATGGTAGGCCACACTTTTGGGGAGAACCTATCAGAGTATGACCCCGATTGGCTCATAGGTGGCGCTACAGAAACCAAAAGTACTAAATTAACCATAATTCCTCGACCGTTTGACCTAGAATCAAGATTTTTACATCACTGTGATCCCTGGCTCAAGGCGGACAAGATGTATATCTCGGATTTTCGATTTGAGCAAAAACAAATTGTTATGGCCAGCTTTGTCCAAAACCTACTTTTGCGAACTAGTCCCTGGTTTTTCGCCAGATCGGAACCAAACTAGTCTAGGCCTATTTCTCTGGACTCTCTAGATCAATAATTATCGAAAAAAAGTTGAAATTTTGCATTTGGGTGGCTGTAACAGGGTCATTTAGAAAAGGGGCGGGGCAAAATACAGTCAAAAGCCTATAAATCCTAAACGAAAAGTCAAAACTTCACAAAAATTGATGAGCTTATGTGTCATAACATGGTGAAGAAGCATGCAAAGTTTCATGGAGATCGGACCATAGGTGGCGCTATAACTGTCAAAAAGGTCTCATTCTTATTAGGTGTTCAAGCACTTTAGTGCTGAAAACCTATTGTATTTGCTATTTGAAAAAAAAATTTGCCCTAAAACGCATCGTGCAGCCCAAACCGTAAGGCCTAGAGACTTGAAACTCGGCCAGATGGTAGGCCACACTTTTGGGGAGAACCTATCAGAGTATGACCCCGATTGGCTCATAGGTGGCGCTACAGAAACCAAAAGTACTAAATTAACCATAATTCCTCGACCGTTTGACCTAGAATCAAGATTTTTACATCACTGTGATCCCTGGCTCAAGGCGGACAAGATGTATATCTCGGATTTTCGATTTGAGCAAAAAAACAAATTGTTATGGCCAGTTTTGTCCAAAACCTACTTTTGCGAACTAGTCCCTGGTTTTTCGCCTGATCGGAACCAAACTAGTCTAGGCCTATTCTCTGGACTCTCTAGATCAATAATTATCGAAAAAAAGTTGAAATTTTGCATTTGGGTGGCTGTAACAGGGTCATTTAGAAAAGGGGCGGGGCTAAATACAGTCAAAAGCCTATAAATCCTAAACGAAAAGTCAAAACTTCACAAAAATTGATGAGCTTATGTGTCATAACATGGTGAAGAAGCATGCAAAGTTTCATGGAGATCGGACCATAGGTAGCGCTATAACTGTCAAAAAGGTCTCATTCTTATTAGGTGTTCAAGCACTTTAGTGCTGAAATCCTATTGTATTTGCTATTTGAAAAAAAAAATTGCCCTAAAACGCATCGTGCAGCCCAAACCGTAAGGCCTAGAGACTTGAAACTCGGCCAGATGGTAGGCCACACTTTTGGGGAGAACCTATCAGAGTATGACCCCGATTGGCTCATAGGTGGCGCTACAGAAACCAAAAGTACTAAATTAACCATAACTCCTCGACCGTTTGACCTAGAATCAAGATTTTTACATCACTGTGATCCCTGGCTCAAGGCGGACAAGATGTATATCTCGGATCTTCGATTTGAGCAAAAAAACAAATTGTTATGGCCAGTTTTGTCCAAAACCTACTTTTACGAACTAGTCCCTGGTTTTTCGCCTGATCGGAACCAAACTAGTCTAGGCCTATTCTCTGGACTCTCTAGATCAATAATTATCGAAAAAAAGTTGAAATTTTGCATTTGGGTGGCTGTAACAGGGTCATTTAGAAAAGGGGCGGGGCAAAATACAGTCAAAAGCCTATAAATCCTAAACGAAAAGTCAAAACTTCACAAAAATTGATGAGCTTATGTGTCATAACATGGTGAAGAAGCATGCAAAGTTTCATGGAGATCGGACCATAGTTGGCGCTATAACTGTCAAAAAGGTCTCATTCTTATTAGGTGTTCAAGCACTTTAGTGCTGAAAACCTATTGTATTTGCTATTTGAAAAAAAAATTTGCCCTAAAACGCATCGTGCAGCCCAAACCGTAAGGCCTAGAGACTTGAAACTCGGCCAGATGGTAGGCCACACTTTTGGGGAGAACCTATCAGAGTATGACCCCGATTGGCTCATAGGTGGCGCTACAGAAACCAAAAGTACTAAATTAACCATAATTCCTCGACCGTTTGACCTAGAATCAAGATTTTTACATCACTGTGATCCCTGGCTCAAGGCGGACAAGATGTATATCTCGGATTTTCGATTTGAGCAAAAACAAATTGTTATGGCCATTTTTTTCCAAAACCTACTTTTACGAACTAGTCCCTGGTTTTTCGCCTGATCGGAACCAAACTAGTCTAGGCCTATTCTCTGGACTCTCTAGATCAATAATTATCGAAAAAAAGTTGAAATTTTGCATTTGGGTGGCTGTAACAGGGTCATTTAGAAAAGGGGCGGGGCAAAATACAGTCAAAAGCCTATAAATCCTAAACGAAAAGTCAAAACTTCACAAAAATTGATGAGCTTATGTGTCATAACATGGTGAAGAAGCATGCAAAGTTTCATGGAGATCGGACCATAGTTGGCGCTATAACTGTCAAAAAGGTCTCATTCTTATTAGGTGTTCAAGCACTTTAGTGCTGAAAACCTATTGTATTTGCTATTTGAAAAAAAAATTTGCCCTAAAACGCATCGTGCAGCCCAAACCGTAAGGCCTAGAGACTTGAAACTCGGCCAGATGGTAGGCCACACTTTTGGGGAGAACCTATCAGAGTATGACCCCGATTGGCTCATAGGTGGCGCTACAGAAACCAAAAGTACTAAATTAACCATAATTCCTCGACCGTTTGACCTAGAATCAAGATTTTTACATCACTGTGATCCCTGGCTCAAGGCGGACAAGATGTATATCTCGGATTTTCGATTTGAGCAAAAACAAATTGTTATGGCCAGCTTTGTCCAAAACCTACTTTTGCGAACTAGTCCCTGGTTTTTCGCCAGATCGGAACCAAACTAGTCTAGGCCTATTTCTCTGGACTCTCTAGATCAATAATTATCGAAAAAAAGTTGAAATTTTGCATTTGGGTGGCTGTAACAGGGTCATTTAGAAAAGGGGCGGGGCAAAATACAGTCAAAAGCCTATAAATCCTAAACGAAAAGTCAAAACTTCACAAAAATTGATGAGCTTATGTGTCATAACATGGTGAAGAAGCATGCAAAGTTTCATGGAGATCGGACCATAGGTGGCGCTATAACTGTCAAAAAGGTCTCATTCTTATTAGGTGTTCAAGCACTTTAGTGCTGAAAACGTCTCTGGTTACTTGCGTAACCTATGTTCTCTGAATAGGGAACGAGACGCTGCGGAAAGCGCAGTGGGATATCCTCTGGATGTGCCGATTGCCTGAAGCCCTATAGAATCACGCCAATTCATTGGCTGATGGCGCTCGCGCAAAGCTGGCTCCGCCCCGACGCTCTTACGTCGTAGCATGACGAACGCGCGCGCGCCATCCTCTCCTCAGATTTCTCTGCCGAAAAGAAGAACTGTCGGCAGCGCGAGGAGCTTGGCAGCGAACGCAGCGTCTCGTTCCCTATTCAGAGAACATAGGTTACGCAAGTAACCAGAGACGTTCTCTTTCATAGGTTCACTCAACGCTGCGGAAAGCGCAGTGGGAACGAAATACCAAACTCGCCAAGCTTAAGCGCTGCCATAACTGGTAACAGACCAAATAATAATAACCATGACCGGTTCAAGCAGATAGAACCTGGGAACCTGGAGTCATGTCAAGATCTAAATTATAGAACCTCACAAAGGTGTGCGGAGAGGACCAACCTGCCGCCACACAAATGTCTTCCAAGAGGGCCCCTCTAAAAAGAGCTTGAGAGGAAGCCACACTTCTGGTGGAATGTGCTCTGATGCTAAGAGGTGAAGGCAAACCACGCACCTCGTAAGCCAGCGAAATAGCATCTGTTACCCAGTGGGAAATCCTCTGCTTTGATGCCGCAAGCCCGCGGCGGCCAGCACCAAAACACACCAAGAGCTGGTTAGATTTCCTCCAACCGCCTGAGCGATCTACATACAACTTCAAAGAACGGACCGGGCAGAGTAGGTTAAGTTTCCTTTCTTCCTCAGAGGCAAAAGGAGGAGGGTGGAAAGCGTTAAGGTTAACAACCTGAGAGCGGAACGCCGTGGAAAGAACCTTGGGTACATACCCCGACCTTGGCCTCAAGGTAACCCTAACCAGGCCAGGAGCGAAGTCCAAGCATGACTCACTAATAGAGAGAGCCTGCAAATCCCCCATCCGCTTTAGTGAAGATAAAGCCAACAAAAGAGCAACCTTAAGAGTCAGAATCCGCTCAGGGGCTGACTCCAAGGGCTCGAAGGGAGCCTCTGTCAAACCCTCCAGGACGACTGACAGGTCCCACGAGGGAACACCAGGGGGGCGAGCCGGTTTCAGGCGCCTAACCCCACGCATGAAGGCCGAAACTAACCTCAGTTTCCCCAAGGGAATCTCATCTGATTCTCTATGAGCGGCAATAGCTGCGACATATACTCTGAGAGTGGTAGCAGCCGCTCCGGAAGCAAACTTTTCCTGCAGGAATTCCAGCACTGAGCCTACTGGGCAGCCAACTGGGTCCCTATCATGTGCTAAGCACCATGCCTCGAATACCCTCCACTTGGAGGAATACAGCCTCCTCGTAGAAGGGGCTCTAGCACTCGCAATGGTCTCCTGAACGTCGGTTGGGAGATCAAAGCTTAAAGTTAACGGCCTCTGATAGGCCAAACGTACAGCTTCCAAATGTCGGGGCGAGGATGCCATATCCTGCCCTGAAGCTGGGAAAGCAGGTCCTCCCTGACCGGGATCTCCCAGGGGGAGGATACCAACAGAGGGATCAGCTCCGAAAACCATGGCTGGGACGGCCAGAATGGGGCTACCAGAAGGAGGCGGACTCCGCTCTCTCTCACTCTGGACAGAACCGCCTGGATCAGCTTGATGGGCGGGAAGGCATAGAGTTTCTGCATCGGCCAAGGGTGGGCGAATGCATCTATCCCCAACGGAGCTGGAGGGCTCAGGGAGAACCAAAGCGAGCATTGGGACGACTCCTGAGATGCAAAGAGGTCCACTTCCGCTTTTCCGAACCTCTCCCAGATCAGGGCCACCGTCTGGCGGTTCAACATCCATTCCCCAGACCTGAGCTTCTGCCTCGACAGGAAGTCTGCTGCGAGGTTCAGAATCCCTGGGACATGAACTGCTCTCAGAGAGAGGAACTTGTCCTGGGACCACAGAAGAAGGTGACGCGCATGCCTGTCTAGGGTGCGCGAACGTGAACCCCCCTGTCTGTTTACATGGGACACTACTGCCATATTGTCCGTTCTGACAATGACATGGTGCCCTTCGAGGAAAGGGAGAAAGTGGCAAAGAGCCAGGAAGACAGCCCTCAGCTCCAAGCTGTTTATGTGCCATGAGAGGGTCTCGCCAGTCCAAACCCCACACGCTGGCCTGCCCTCGAAAACCGCTCCCCAGCCGGTCAGAGAGGCATCCGTCGTAACCATTTGACGACGGAATACCGCACCCATACCGACTCCTTTCTGAAGGAAGAGGGGGTCCCGCCAGATTGACAGGGCGCGAAAGCAACTGCGCGACACCTTCAATAGGCGAAGGGCTGGCCCCGTGGGCCGAGCCCCTGAGAGCTTCATCCACCACAGAAAAGGTCTCATGTGGAGTAGCCCTAGAGGTAGCACAGGGGAGGCCGCGGCCATAAGGCCCAGAAGTCTGCGGCAGGTGCTCACGGAAACATGCTGGCCTAGCGCAAAGCGGGACAGACATGTCTCCAGACTGGAAATCCGTGCAGGAGCCAAACGGGCCTGCATAAGAACGGAGTCCATGTGTACCCCCAAGAAAACCGTGCTCTGAGCTGGAGTAAGAACGCTCTTCTCCGTATTCAACCTCAAACCGAGAGACTGAATATGACGGAGGACAATGTCCCTGTGGTGAGTCACCAACTCTCTGGAGTGGGCTAAAAGGAGCCAATCGTCCAGGTAGTTGAGTATATGGATGCCCTGGAGCCGCAACGGGGCCAGAGCAGCATCCATACACTTTGTGAACGTCCTTGGCGCTAGAGCGAGGCCAAAGGGGAGGACCCTGTATTGGTATGCCTTCTCTCCAAAGGCGAACCTGAGAAACTTCCTGTGTCGTCGTACGACCTGGATGTGGAAATAAGCATCCTTGAGGTCTACTGTCACGAACCAGTGTCCCAGCCGGATATGAGATATGATGGCCTTCAGCGTCAACATTTTGAATTTCCCTTTGTAAAGAGAGAAATTCAACCGGCGAAGATCTAGTATCGGCCGCAGGCCGCCTCCCTTCTTCGGGACCAGGAAGTAACGGCTGTAGAAGCCCTGTTCGACTTCCCCCGAAGGAATCTCTTCTATCGCCCCCTTCAGCAGAAGGGATGAAATCTCCTGCTGTAGTACAGAAGCCTGAGCGGCGCTGTCGACTACTGTAGGAAAGACCCCGTTGAAGCAGGGGGGGTTGCGACAAAACTGAAGCGTGTAGCCGAGCCGAACTGTGCGAAGGATCCAAGGCGATACCCCTGGTAAACGCTCCCATTCTTGAACGAAATGTGATAGAGGGAGAGGAGTGTTGCAGTGCAGGGGACATACCTGAGATAGGGTGTCGCGCTGTCCGTGAGGAGGCGTGGTTGACCGTGGAGGAGAGCGCTTGGCGTCCTGACACGTACTGGGGGGTACCACCACCTGGATAGAAGTAACTGGGTCCGCCTGCTTCAGAGGAAAACGAACTGTGCCTCCGAGGAAGCGATTGGCGGGTATAACGTGCGCCGGGAGCGAGGGGAGAAAGCAAGACGCGTCTCCTTCCTCCTGCTCCGGACTGGGTGAAGAGAGTGAAACAGGACCTGCACTTCGAAACACACTGGGTGGCGAAGGTGACAAGGTTGGAGGAGGAGAGCCGGTTGGAGGAGGGCAGAAACGCTTGCGCGGTCTGTCCCAACCTCGTAGATCTGGTGCGGCTCTCCTCCTTCTGACCTGCGGGTCAGGAACGGCTCGAGGAGGCTGGAGCGGCCGATTTGTTGGACCGCTTCAGCTGAAGGCGCTTGTGAGGGCGCTGGCGGGGAAACGGACGACCTCGGGCTCCCCAGACCGTAGTTGGTGGGGGATGAGCCGGGTCATTCCTTCTAGTAGGGAATTCAACCCTATGAGCAGAGCGTTCTCGGGTCTGAGAAGGGGGAGGGTTGGAGTCTCTTGGCTCTCTATATCTCCTGGGCATAAACTGCCTGAGCGCCGCCGACTGAGACTTAGCGGCACGGAACTTCTCAACCACCGTGTTGACCGCTTCCCCGAAAAGACCTGAGTGGGAGATAGGGGCGTCCAGAAGAAAACTCTTATCCTTTTCTCTGATCTCCGTGAGATTCAACCAGAGGTGGCGCTCTGCGGCAACCGAGCCCGCCATAGAGCGACCTACAGCCCGAGCAGTATGTTTGGTGGCTCTTAGGGCCAGATCTGTGGCTTTGCGAAGCTCTTTGACAGCTTCGGGCGTCAGTCCCTCTCCTTCGTCCATGTCCTTAAGGACGTCCGCTTGGTAGGCTTGAAGGATGGCCATGGTATGCAGGGCCATGCCTGCTTGACCAGCCGCCATGTAAGACTTCCCAATAAGGGAGGAAGTAGTCCTACAAGCCTTGGAAGGAAGGAGGGGACGCGACTTCCAGGACGGTGCAGACGACGGGGCGAGGTGGTTAGCCAGCGTGTCCTCGACCGCTGGAATAGCGGAATAACCCTGCTCCACAAAACCCACAAGGTTAGTGAAGTCAGCGGCTGCCGCATTAGTTAGGCGTGCGGAGAAAGGCTGCTTCCAGGATCTGGAGATCTCGTGATGCAGATCGCTGAAAAAGGGCAGCTTTCTTCGCTCTGGCCTAGAATTAGGGCCACTAAGGAATCTCTCGTCGAGTTTGGACGATAGAGACTCGCGGGGCTCAACAGGCCAGTCTATAGAGAGCTTCTCTGTAGCGCGCGAAAGCACGTCAATAAGCTCAGTGTAGGCCGGAGTAGGCCGCGCGTCCTGGCCGCTAGGCGGGATAACGTCATCAGTCAAAGCAGGCCCGAAATCCTCGGAGTCGGAAGCTGCAGTGTAAATCACATCATCCAGACCGAAAGAAACCGATTCGCGGGCTCCCGGGCTGGGGCATAAATAATCATGCGCGAATTCAACCGCGCCACGTGCGTGCTCGGGGGAGGGAGGGAGAGAAAGGGCGAGGCCCGTCTGCTCGTACTCAATATCCTCGAGCTCAACATCCGAGCCCCAGGCCGCGGATCCACGAGAGGCCTCAGCGGTCTCGGGAGCGCGACGGGGGGAAACGAATGACTCCTTCTCAAAAACCGCGAGTCTAGAGCGGAGGGTTTTGAGAAGGAGATTGTCACAAAATTTACATTTTGACAATCCTAATACAGCCTCACGCGCATGCGAAAAACCCATACATTTAACACACTTACTGTGAGGGTCGTCGTTCGAAATGAAACGAACGCATGGCGGAGAACAGCGTCGATAATCCATGACACTTCACTGTAAGGAGAACAGAGTTCCACTTATGCCAGTCGCTGAAGTGTTGAGACGAAAGCTGTAGTTGAATTAGAAAAATTCGGGCTCAGAAAAACCGAACGAAGGGAAAGATGTGACCGCTTCGTGAAGGCAGAGAAATCTGAGGAGAGGATGGCGCGCGCGCGTTCGTCATGCTACGACGTAAGAGCGTCGGGGCGGAGCCAGCTTTGCGCGAGCGCCATCAGCCAATGAATTGGCGTGATTCTATAGGGCTTCAGGCAATCGGCACATCCAGAGGATATCCCACTGCGCTTTCCGCAGCGTTGAGTGAACCTATGAAAGAGAACCTATTGTATTTGCTATTTGAAAAAAAAATTTGCCCTAAAACGCATCGTGCAGCCCAAACCGTAAGGCCTAGAGACTTGAAACTCGGCCAGATGGTAGGCCACACTTTTGGGGAGAACCTATCAGAGTATGACCCCGATTGGCTCATAGGTGGCGCTACAGAAACCAAAAGTACTAAATTAACCATAATTCCTCGACCGTTTGACCTAGAATCAAGATTTTTACATCACTGTGATCCCTGGCTCAAGGCGGACAAGATGTATATCTCGGATCTTCGATTTGAGCAAAAAAACAAATTGTTATGGCCAGTTTTGTCCAAAACCTACTTTTACGAACTAGTCCCTGGTTTTTCGCCTGATCGGAACCAAACTAGTCTAGGCCTATTCTCTGGACTCTCTAGATCAATAATTATCGAAAAAAAGTTGAAATTTTGCATTTGGGTGGCTGTAACAGGGTCATTTAGAAAAGGGGCGGGGCAAAATACAGTCAAAAGCCTATAAATCCTAAACGAAAAGTCAAAACTTCACAAAAATTGATGAGCTTATGTGTCATAACATGGTGAAGAAGCATGCAAAGTTTCATGGAGATCGGACCATAGGTGGCGCTATAACTGTCAAAAAGGTCTCATTCTTATTAGGTGTTCAAGCACTTTAGTGCTGAAAACCTATTGTATTTGCTATTTGAAAAAAAAATTTGCCCTAAAACACATCGTGCAGCCCAAACCGTAAGGCCTAGAGACTTGAAACTCGGCCAGATGGTAGGCCACACTTTTGGGGAGAACCTATCAGAGTATGACCCCGATTGGCTCATAGGTGGCGCTACAGAAACCAAAAGTACTAAATTAACCATAATTCCTCGACCGTTTGACCTAGAATCAAGATTTTTACATCACTGTGATCCCTGGCTCAAGGCGGACAAGATGTATATCTCGGATTTTCGATTTGAGCAAAAAAACAAATTGTTATGGCCAGTTTTGTCCAAAACCTACTTTTGCGAACTAGTCCCTGGTTTTTCGCCAGATCGGAACCAAACTAGTCTAGGCCTATTCTCTGGACTCTCTAGATCAATAATTATCGAAAAAAAGTTGAAATTTTGCATTTGGGTGGCTGTAACAGGGTCATTTAGAAAAGGGGCGGGGCAAAATACAGTCAAAAGCCTATAAATCCTAAACGAAAAGTCAAAACTTCACAAAAATTGATGAGCTTATGTGTCATAACATGGTGAAGAAGCATGCAAAGTTTCATGGAGATCGGACCATAGGTGGCGCTATAACTGTCAAAAAGGTCTCATTCTTATTAGGTGTTCAAGCACTTTAGTGCTGAAAACCTATTGTATTTGCTATTTGAAAAAAAAATTTGCCCTAAAACGCATCGTGCAGCCCAAACCGTAAGGCCTAGAGACTTGAAACTCGGCCAGATGGTAGGCCACACTTTTGGGGAGAACCTATCAGAGTATGACCCCGATTGGCTCATAGGTGGCGCTACAGAAACCAAAAGTACTAAATTAACCATAATTCCTCGACCGTTTGACCTAGAATCAAGATTTTTACATCACTGTGATCCCTGGCTCAAGGCGGACAAGATGTATATCTCGGATTTTCGATTTGAGCAAAAAAACAAATTGTTATGGCCAGTTTTGTCCAAAACCTACTTTTGCGAACTAGTCCCTGGTTTTTCGCCAGATCGGAACCAAACTAGTCTAGGCCTATTCTCTGGACTCTCTAGATCAATAATTATCGAAAAAAAGTTGAAATTTTGCATTTGGGTGGCTGTAACAGGGTCATTTAGAAAAGGGGCGGGGCAAAATACAGTCAAAAGCCTATAAATCCTAAACGAAAAGTCAAAACTTCACAAAAATTGATGAGCTTATGTGTCATAACATGGTGAAGAAGCATGCAAAGTTTCATGGAGATCGGACCATAGGTGGCGCTATAACTGTCAAAAAGGTCTCATTCTTATTAGGTGTTCAAGCACTTTAGTGCTGAAAACCTATTGTATTTGCTATTTGAAAAAAAAATTTGCCCTAAAACGCATCGTGCAGCCCAAACCGTAAGGCCTAGAGACTTGAAACTCGGCCAGATGGTAGGCCACACTTTTGGGGAGAACCTATCAGAGTATGACCCCGATTGGCTCATAGGTGGCGCTACAGAAACCAAAAGTACTAAATTAACCATAATTCCTCGACCGTTTGACCTAGAATCAAGATTTTTACATCACTGTGATCCCTGGCTCAAGGCGGACAAGATGTATATCTCGGATCTTCGATTTGAGCAAAAAAACAAATTGTTATGGCCAGTTTTGTCCAAAACCTACTTTTACGAACTAGTCCCTGGTTTTTCGCCTGATCGGAACCAAACTAGTCTAGGCCTATTCTCTGGACTCTCTAGATCAATAATTATCGAAAAAAAGTTGAAATTTTGCATTTGGGTGGCTGTAACAGGGTCATTTAGAAAAGGGGCGGGGCAAAATACAGTCAAAAGCCTATAAATCCTAAACGAAAAGTCAAAACTTCACAAAAATTGATGAGCTTATGTGTCATAACATGGTGAAGAAGCATGCAAAGTTTCATGGAGATCGGACCATAGGTGGCGCTATAACTGTCAAAAAGGTCTCATTCTTATTAGGTGTTCAAGCACTTTAGTGCTGAAAACCTATTGTATTTGCTATTTGAAAAAAAAATTTGCCCTAAAACGCATCGTGCAGCCCAAACCGTAAGGCCTAGAGACTTGAAACTCGGCCAGATGGTAGGCCACACTTTTGGGGAGAACCTATCAGAGTATGACCCCGATTGGCTCATAGGTGGCGCTACAGAAACCAAAAGTACTAAATTAACCATAATTCCTCGACCGTTTGACCTAGAATCAAGATTTTTACATCACTGTGATCCCTGGCTCAAGGCGGACAAGATGTATATCTCGGATCTTCGATTTGAGCAAAAAAACAAATTGTTATGGCCAGTTTTGTCCAAAACCTACTTTTACGAACTAGTCCCTGGTTTTTCGCCTGATCGGAACCAAACTAGTCTAGGCCTATTCTCTGGACTCTCTAGATCAATAATTATCGAAAAAAAGTTGAAATTTTGCATTTGGGTGGCTGTAACAGGGTCATTTAGAAAAGGGGCGGGGCAAAATACAGTCAAAAGCCTATAAATCCTAAACGAAAAGTCAAAACTTCACAAAAATTGATGAGCTTATGTGTCATAACATGGTGAAGAAGCATGCAAAGTTTCATGGAGATCGGACCATAGGTGGCGCTATAACTGTCAAAAAGGTCTCATTCTTATTAGGTGTTCAAGCACTTTAGTGCTGAAAACCTATTGTATTTGCTATTTGAAAAAAAAATTTGCCCTAAAACGCATCGTGCAGCCCAAACCGTAAGGCCTAGAGACTTGAAACTCGGCCAGATGGTAGGCCACACTTTTGGGGAGAACCTATCAGAGTATGACCCCGATTGGCTCATAGGTGGCGCTACAGAAACCAAAAGTACTAAATTAACCATAATTCCTCGACCGTTTGACCTAGAATCAAGATTTTTACATCACTGTGATCCCTGGCTCAAGGCGGACAAGATGTATATCTCGGATCTTCGATTTGAGCAAAAAAACAAATTGTTATGGCCAGTTTTGTCCAAAACCTACTTTTACGAACTAGTCCCTGGTTTTTCGCCTGATCGGAACCAAACTAGTCTAGGCCTATTCTCTGGACTCTCTAGATCAATAATTATCGAAAAAAAGTTGAAATTTTGCATTTGGGTGGCTGTAACAGGGTCATTTAGAAAAGGGGCGGGGCAAAATACAGTCAAAAGCCTATAAATCCTAAACGAAAAGTCAAAACTTCACAAAAATTGATGAGCTTATGTGTCATAACATGGTGAAGAAGCATGCAAAGTTTCATGGAGATCGGACCATAGGTGGCGCTATAACTGTCAAAAAGGTCTCATTCTTATTAGGTGTTCAAGCACTTTAGTGCTGAAAACCTATTGTATTTGCTATTTGAAAAAAATTTTTGCCCTAAAACGCATCGTGCAGCCCAAACCGTAAGGCCTAGAGACTTGAAACTCGGCCAGATGGTAGGCCACACTTTTGGGGAGAACCTATCAGAGTATGACCC
The DNA here is from genome assembly GCA_026230005.1 of Gila orcuttii. Taxonomy (NCBI): domain Eukaryota; kingdom Metazoa; phylum Chordata; class Actinopteri; order Cypriniformes; family Leuciscidae; genus Gila; species Gila orcuttii. The sequence goes on from JAPDVR010000011.1 coordinate 20,773,522, forward strand.
CGATTGGCTCATAGGTGGCGCTACAGAAACCAAAAGTACTAAATTAACCATAATTCCTCGACCGTTTGACCTAGAATCAAGATTTTTACATCACTGTGATCCCTGGCTCAAGGCGGACAAGATGTATATCTCGGATCTTCGATTTGAGCAAAAAAACAAATTGTTATGGCCAGTTTTGTCCAAAACCTACTTTTACAAACTAGTCCCTGGTTTTTCGCCTGATCGGAACCAAACTAGTCTAGGCCTATTCTCTGGACTCTCTAGATCAATAATTATCGAAAAAAAGTTGAAATTTTGCATTTGGGTGGCTGTAACAGGGTCATTTAGAAAAGGGGCGGGGCAAAATACAGTCAAAAGCCTATAAATCCTAAACGAAAAGTCAAAACTTCACAAAAATTGATGAGCTTATGTGTCATAACATGGTGAAGAAGCATGCAAAGTTTCATGGAGATCGGACCATAGGTGGCGCTATAACTGTCAAAAAGGTCTCATTCTTATTAGGTGTTCAAGCACTTTAGTGCTGAAAACCTATTGTATTTGCTATTTGAAAAAAATTTTTGCCCTAAAACGCATCGTGCAGCCCAAACCGTAAGGCCTAGAGACTTGAAACTCGGCCAGATGGTAGGCCACACTTTTGGGGAGAACCTATCAGAGTATGACCCCGATTGGCTCATAGGTGGCGCTACAGAAACCAAAAGTACTAAATTAACCATAATTCCTCGACCGTTTGACCTAGAATCAAGATTTTTACATCACTGTGATCCCTGGCTCAAGGCGGACAAGATGTATATCTCGGATCTTCGATTTGAGCAAAAAAACAAATTGTTATGGCCAGTTTTGTCCAAAACCTACTTTTACAAACTAGTCCCTGGTTTTTCGCCTGATCGGAACCAAACTAGTCTAGGCCTATTCTCTGGACTCTCTAGATCAATAATTATCGAAAAAAAGTTGAAATTTTGCATTTGGGTGGCTGTAACAGGGTCATTTAGAAAAGGGGCGGGGCAAAATACAGTCAAAAGCCTATAAATCCTAAACGAAAAGTCAAAACTTCACAAAAATTGATGAGCTTATGTGTCATAACATGGTGAAGAAGCATGCAAAGTTTCATGGAGATCGGACCATAGGTGGCGCTATAACTGTCAAAAAGGTCTCATTCTTATTAGGTGTTCAAGCACTTTAGTGCTGAAAACCTATTGTATTTGCTATTTGAAAAAAATTTTTGCCCTAAAACGCATCGTGCAGCCCAAACCGTAAGGCCTAGAGACTTGAAACTCGGCCAGATGGTAGGCCACACTTTTGGGGAGAACCTATCAGAGTATGACCCCGATTGGCTCATAGGTGGCGCTACAGAAACCAAAAGTACTAAATTAACCATAATTCCTCGACCGTTTGACCTAGAATCAAGATTTTTACATCACTGTGATCCCTGGCTCAAGGCGGACAAGATGTATATCTCGGATTTTCGATTTGAGCAAAAAAACAAATTGTTATGGCCAGTTTTGTCCAAAACCTACTTTTGCGAACTAGTCCCTGGTTTTTCGCCTGATCGGAACCAAACTAGTCTAGGCCTATTCTCTGGACTCTCTAGATCAATAATTATCGAAAAAAAGTTGAAATTTTGCATTTGGGTGGCTGTAACAGGGTCATTTAGAAAAGGGGCGGGGCTAAATACAGTCAAAAGCCTATAAATCCTAAACGAAAAGTCAAAACTTCACAAAAATTGATGAGCTTATGTGTCATAACATGGTGAAGAAGCATGCAAAGTTTCATGGAGATCGGACCATAGGTGGCGCTATAACTGTCAAAAAGGTCTCATTCTTATTAGGTGTTCAAGCACTTTAGTGCTGAAAACGTCTCTGGTTACTTGCGTAACCTATGTTCTCTGAATAGGGAACGAGACGCTGCGGAAAGCGCAGTGGGATATCCTCTGGATGTGCCGATTGCCTGAAGCCCTATAGAATCACGCCAATTCATTGGCTGATGGCGCTCGCGCAAAGCTGGCTCCGCCCCGACGCTCTTACGTCGTAGCATGACGAACGCGCGCGCGCCATCCTCTCCTCAGATTTCTCTGCCGAAAAGAAGAACTGTCGGCAGCGCGAGGAGCTTGGCAGCGAACGCAGCGTCTCGTTCCCTATTCAGAGAACATAGGTTACGCAAGTAACCAGAGACGTTCTCTTTCATAGGTTCACTCAACGCTGCGGAAAGCGCAGTGGGAACGAAATACCAAACTCGCCAAGCTTAAGCGCTGCCATAACTGGTAACAGACCAAATAATAATAACCATGACCGGTTCAAGCAGATAGAACCTGGGAACCTGGAGTCATGTCAAGATCTAAATTATAGAACCTCACAAAGGTGTGCGGAGAGGACCAACCTGCCGCCACACAAATGTCTTCCAAGAGGGCCCCTCTAAAAAGAGCTTGAGAGGAAGCCACACTTCTGGTGGAATGTGCTCTGATGCTAAGAGGTGAAGGCAAACCACGCACCTCGTAAGCCAGCGAAATAGCATCTGTTACCCAGTGGGAAATCCTCTGCTTTGATGCCGCAAGCCCGCGGCGGCCAGCACCAAAACACACCAAGAGCTGGTTAGATTTCCTCCAACCGCCTGAGCGATCTACATACAACTTCAAAGAACGGACCGGGCAGAGTAGGTTAAGTTTCCTTTCTTCCTCAGAGGCAAAAGGAGGAGGGTGGAAAGCGTTAAGGTTAACAACCTGAGAGCGGAACGCCGTGGAAAGAACCTTGGGTACATACCCCGACCTTGGCCTCAAGGTAACCCTAACCAGGCCAGGAGCGAAGTCCAAGCATGACTCACTAATAGAGAGAGCCTGCAAATCCCCCATCCGCTTTAGTGAAGATAAAGCCAACAAAAGAGCAACCTTAAGAGTCAGAATCCGCTCAGGGGCTGACTCCAAGGGCTCGAAGGGAGCCTCTGTCAAACCCTCCAGGACGACTGACAGGTCCCACGAGGGAACACCAGGGGGGCGAGCCGGTTTCAGGCGCCTAACCCCACGCATGAAGGCCGAAACTAACCTCAGTTTCCCCAAGGGAATCTCATCTGATTCTCTATGAGCGGCAATAGCTGCGACATATACTCTGAGAGTGGTAGCAGCCGCTCCGGAAGCAAACTTTTCCTGCAGGAATTCCAGCACTGAGCCTACTGGGCAGCCAACTGGGTCCCTATCATGTGCTAAGCACCATGCCTCGAATACCCTCCACTTGGAGGAATACAGCCTCCTCGTAGAAGGGGCTCTAGCACTCGCAATGGTCTCCTGAACGTCGGTTGGGAGATCAAAGCTTAAAGTTAACGGCCTCTGATAGGCCAAACGTACAGCTTCCAAATGTCGGGGCGAGGATGCCATATCCTGCCCTGAAGCTGGGAAAGCAGGTCCTCCCTGACCGGGATCTCCCAGGGGGAGGATACCAACAGAGGGATCAGCTCCGAAAACCATGGCTGGGACGGCCAGAATGGGGCTACCAGAAGGAGGCGGACTCCGCTCTCTCTCACTCTGGACAGAACCGCCTGGATCAGCTTGATGGGCGGGAAGGCATAGAGTTTCTGCATCGGCCAAGGGTGGGCGAATGCATCTATCCCCAACGGAGCTGGAGGGCTCAGGGAGAACCAAAGCGAGCATTGGGACGACTCCTGAGATGCAAAGAGGTCCACTTCCGCTTTTCCGAACCTCTCCCAGATCAGGGCCACCGTCTGGCGGTTCAACATCCATTCCCCAGACCTGAGCTTCTGCCTCGACAGGAAGTCTGCTGCGAGGTTCAGAATCCCTGGGACATGAACTGCTCTCAGAGAGAGGAACTTGTCCTGGGACCACAGAAGAAGGTGACGCGCATGCCTGTCTAGGGTGCGCGAACGTGAACCCCCCTGTCTGTTTACATGGGACACTACTGCCATATTGTCCGTTCTGACAATGACATGGTGCCCTTCGAGGAAAGGGAGAAAGTGGCAAAGAGCCAGGAAGACAGCCCTCAGCTCCAAGCTGTTTATGTGCCATGAGAGGGTCTCGCCAGTCCAAACCCCACACGCTGGCCTGCCCTCGAAAACCGCTCCCCAGCCGGTCAGAGAGGCATCCGTCGTAACCATTTGACGACGGAATACCGCACCCATACCGACTCCTTTCTGAAGGAAGAGGGGGTCCCGCCAGATTGACAGGGCGCGAAAGCAACTGCGCGACACCTTCAATAGGCGAAGGGCTGGCCCCGTGGGCCGAGCCCCTGAGAGCTTCATCCACCACAGAAAAGGTCTCATGTGGAGTAGCCCTAGAGGTAGCACAGGGGAGGCCGCGGCCATAAGGCCCAGAAGTCTGCGGCAGGTGCTCACGGAAACATGCTGGCCTAGCACAAAGCGGGACAGACATGTCTCCAGACTGGAAATCCGTGCAGGAGCCAAACGGGCCTGCATAAGAACGGAGTCCATGTGTACCCCCAAGAAAACCGTGCTCTGAGCTGGAGTAAGAACGCTCTTCTCCGTATTCAACCTCAAACCGAGAGACTGAATATGACGGAGGACAATGTCCCTGTGGTGAGTCACCAACTCTCTGGAGTGGGCTAAAAGGAGCCAATCGTCCAGGTAGTTGAGTATATGGATGCCCTGGAGCCGCAACGGGGCCAGAGCAGCATCCATACACTTTGTGAACGTCCTTGGCGCTAGAGCGAGGCCAAAGGGGAGGACCCTGTATTGGTATGCCTTCTCTCCAAAGGCGAACCTGAGAAACTTCCTGTGTCGTCGTACGACCTGGATGTGGAAATAAGCATCCTTGAGGTCTACTGTCACGAACCAGTGTCCCAGCCGGATATGAGATATGATGGCCTTCAGCGTCAACATTTTGAATTTCCCTTTGTAAAGAGAGAAATTCAACCGGCGAAGATCTAGTATCGGCCGCAGGCCGCCTCCCTTCTTCGGGACCAGGAAGTAACGGCTGTAGAAGCCCTGTTCGACTTCCCCCGAAGGAATCTCTTCTATCGCCCCCTTCAGCAGAAGGGATGAAATCTCCTGCTGTAGTACAGAAGCCTGAGCGGCGCTGTCGACTACTGTAGGAAAGACCCCGTTGAAGCAGGGGGGGTTGCGACAAAACTGAAGCGTGTAGCCGAGCCGAACTGTGCGAAGGATCCAAGGCGATACCCCTGGTAAACGCTCCCATTCTTGAACGAAATGTGATAGAGGGAGAGGAGTGTTGCAGTGCAGGGGACATACCTGAGATAGGGTGTCGCGCTGTCCGTGAGGAGGCGTGGTTGACCGTGGAGGAGAGCGCTTGGCGTCCTGACACGTACTGGGGGGTACCACCACCTGGATAGAAGTAACTGGGTCCGCCTGCTTCAGAGGAAAACGAACTGTGCCTCCGAGGAAGCGATTGGCGGGTATAACGTGCGCCGGGAGCGAGGGGAGAAAGCAAGACGCGTCTCCTTCCTCCTGCTCCGGACTGGGTGAAGAGAGTGAAACAGGACCTGCACTTCGAAACACACTGGGTGGCGAAGGTGACAAGGTTGGAGGAGGAGAGCCGGTTGGAGGAGGGCAGAAACGCTTGCGCGGTCTGTCCCAACCTCGTAGATCTGGTGCGGCTCTCCTCCTTCTGACCTGCGGGTCAGGAACGGCTCGAGGAGGCTGGAGCGGCCGATTTGTTGGACCGCTTCAGCTGAAGGCGCTTGTGAGGGCGCTGGCGGGGAAACGGACGACCTCGGGCTCCCCAGACCGTAGTTGGTGGGGGATGAGCCGGGTCATTCCTTCTAGTAGGGAATTCAACCCTATGAGCAGAGCGTTCTCGGGTCTGAGAAGGGGGAGGGTTGGAGTCTCTTGGCTCTCTATATCTCCTGGGCATAAACTGCCTGAGCGCCGCCGACTGAGACTTAGCGGCACGGAACTTCTCAACCACCGTGTTGACCGCTTCCCCGAAAAGACCTGAGTGGGAGATAGGGGCGTCCAGAAGGAAACTCTTATCCTTTTCTCTGATCTCCGTGAGATTCAACCAGAGGTGGCGCTCTGCGGCAACCGAGCCCGCCATAGAGCGACCTACAGCCCGAGCAGTATGTTTGGTGGCTCTTAGGGCCAGATCTGTGGCTTTGCGAAGCTCTTTGACAGCTTCGGGCGTCAGTCCCTCTCCTTCGTCCATGTCCTTAAGGACGTCCGCTTGGTAGGCTTGAAGGATGGCCATGGTATGCAGGGCCATGCCTGCTTGACCAGCCGCCATGTAAGACTTCCCAATAAGGGAGGAAGTAGTCCTACAAGCCTTGGAAGGAAGGAGGGGACGCGACTTCCAGGACGGTGCAGACGACGGGGCGAGGTGGTTAGCCAGCGTGTCCTCGACCGCTGGAATAGCGGAATAACCCTGCTCCACAAAACCCACAAGGTTAGTGAAGTCAGCGGCTGCCGCATTAGTTAGGCGTGCGGAGAAAGGCTGCTTCCAGGATCTGGAGATCTCGTGATGCAGATCGCTGAAAAAGGGCAGCTTTCTTCGCTCTGGCCTAGAATTAGGGCCACTAAGGAATCTCTCGTCGAGTTTGGACGATAGAGACTCGCGGGGCTCAACAGGCCAGTCTATAGAGAGCTTCTCTGTAGCGCGCGAAAGCACGTCAATAAGCTCAGTGTAGGCCGGAGTAGGCCGCGCGTCCTGGCCGCTAGGCGGGATAACGTCATCAGTCAAAGCAGGCCCGAAATCCTCGGAGTCGGAAGCTGCAGTGTAAATCACATCATCCAGACCGAAAGAAACCGATTCGCGGGCTCCCGGGCTGGGGCATAAATAATCATGCGCGAATTCAACCGCGCCACGTGCGTGCTCGGGGGAGGGAGGGAGAGAAAGGGCGAGGCCCGTCTGCTCGTACTCAATATCCTCGAGCTCAACATCCGAGCCCCAGGCCGCGGATCCACGAGAGGCCTCAGCGGTCTCGGGAGCGCGACGGGGGGAAACGAATGACTCCTTCTCAAAAACCGCGAGTCTAGAGCGGAGGGTTTTGAGAAGGAGATTGTCACAAAATTTACATTTTGACAATCCTAATACAGCCTCACGCGCATGCGAAAAACCCATACATTTAACACACTTACTGTGAGGGTCGTCGTTCGAAATGAAACGAACGCATGGCGGAGAACAGCGTCGATAATCCATGACACTTCACTGTAAGGAGAACAGAGTTCCACTTATGCCAGTCGCTGAAGTGTTGAGACGAAAGCTGTAGTTGAATTAGAAAAATTCGGGCTCAGAAAAACCGAACGAAGGGAAAGATGTGACCGCTTCGTGAAGGCAGAGAAATCTGAGGAGAGGATGGCGCGCGCGCGTTCGTCATGCTACGACGTAAGAGCGTCGGGGCGGAGCCAGCTTTGCGCGAGCGCCATCAGCCAATGAATTGGCGTGATTCTATAGGGCTTCAGGCAATCGGCACATCCAGAGGATATCCCACTGCGCTTTCCGCAGCGTTGAGTGAACCTATGAAAGAGAACCTATTGTATTTGCTATTTGAAAAAAAAATTTGCCCTAAAACGCATCGTGCAGCCCAAACCGTAAGGCCTAGAGACTTGAAACTCGGCCAGATGGTAGGCCACACTTTTGGGGAGAACCTATCAGAGTATGACCCCGATTGGCTCATAGGTGGCGCTACAGAAACCAAAAGTACTAAATTAACCATAATTCCTCGACCGTTTGACCTAGAATCAAGATTTTTACATCACTGTGATCCCTGGCTCAAGGCGGACAAGATGTATATCTCGGATCTTCGATTTGAGCAAAAAAACAAATTGTTATGGCCAGTTTTGTCCAAAACCTACTTTTACGAACTAGTCCCTGGTTTTTCGCCTGATCGGAACCAAACTAGTCTAGGCCTATTCTCTGGACTCTCTAGATCAATAATTATCGAAAAAAAGTTGAAATTTTGCATTTGGGTGGCTGTAACAGGGTCATTTAGAAAAGGGGCGGGGCAAAATACAGTCAAAAGCCTATAAATCCTAAACGAAAAGTCAAAACTTCACAAAAATTGATGAGCTTATGTGTCATAACATGGTGAAGAAGCATGCAAAGTTTCATGGAGATCGGACCATAGGTGGCGCTATAACTGTCAAAAAGGTCTCATTCTTATTAGGTGTTCAAGCACTTTAGTGCTGAAAACCTATTGTATTTGCTATTTGAAAAAAAAATTTGCCCTAAAACGCATCGTGCAGCCCAAACCATAAGGCCTAGAGACTTGAAACTCGGCCAGATGGTAGGCCACACTTTTGGGGAGAACCTATCAGAGTATGACCCCGATTGGCTCATAGGTGGCGCTACAGAAACCAAAAGTACTAAATTAACCATAATTCCTCGACCGTTTGACCTAGAATCAAGATTTTTACATCACTGTGATCCCTGGCTCAAGGCGGACAAGATGTATATCTCGGATTTTCGATTTGAGCAAAAAAACAAATTGTTATGGCCAGTTTTGTCCAAAACCTACTTTTGCGAACTAGTCCCTGGTTTTTCGCCTGATCGGAACCAAACTAGTCTAGGCCTATTCTCTGGACTCTCTAGATCAATAATTATCGAAAAAAAGTTGAAATTTTGCATTTGGGTGGCTGTAACAGGGTCATTTAGAAAAGGGGCGGGGCTAAATACAGTCAAAAGCCTATAAATCCTAAACGAAAAGTCAAAACTTCACAAAAATTGATGAGCTTATGTGTCATAACATGGTGAAGAAGCATGCAAAGTTTCATGGAGATCGGACCATAGGTGGCGCTATAACTGTCAAAAAGGTCTCATTCTTATTAGGTGTTCAAGCACTTTAGTGCTGAAAACCTATTGTATTTGCTATTTGAAAAAAAAATTTGCCCTAAAACGCATCGTGCAGCCCAAACCGTAAGGCCTAGAGACTTGAAACTCGGCCAGATGGTAGGCCACACTTTTGGGGAGAACCTATCAGAGTATGACCCCGATTGGCTCATAGGTGGCGCTACAGAAACCAAAAGTACTAAATTAACCATAATTCCTCGACCGTTTGACCTAGAATCAAGATTTTTACATCACTGTGATCCCTGGCTCAAGGCGGACAAGATGTATATCTCGGATCTTCGATTTGAGCAAAAAAACAAATTGTTATGGCCAGTTTTGTCCAAAACCTACTTTTACGAACTAGTCCCTGGTTTTTCGCCTGATCGGAACCAAACTAGTCTAGGCCTATTCTCTGGACTCTCTAGATCAATAATTATCGAAAAAAAGTTGAAATTTTGCATTTGGGTGGCTGTAACAGGGTCATTTAGAAAAGGGGCGGGGCAAAATACAGTCAAAAGCCTATAAATCCTAAACGAAAAGTCAAAACTTCACAAAAATTGATGAGCTTATGTGTCATAACATGGTGAAGAAGCATGCAAAGTTTCATGGAGATCGGACCATAGGTGGCGCTATAACTGTCAAAAAGGTCTCATTCTTATTAGGTGTTCAAGCACTTTAGTGCTGAAAACCTATTGTATTTGCTATTTGAAAAAAAAATTTGCCCTAAAACGCATCGTGCAGCCCAAACCGTAAGGCCTAGAGACTTGAAACTCGGCCAGATGGTAGGCCACACTTTTGGGGAGAACCTATCAGAGTATGACCCCGATTGGCTCATAGGTGGCGCTACAGAAACCAAAAGTACTAAATTAACCATAATTCCTCGACCGTTTGACCTAGAATCAAGATTTTTACATCACTGTGATCCCTGGCTCAAGGCGGACAAGATGTATATCTCGGATTTTCGATTTGAGCAAAAAAACAAATTGTTATGGCCAGTTTTGTCCAAAACCTACTTTTGCGAACTAGTCCCTGGTTTTTCGCCTGATCGGAACCAAACTAGTCTAGGCCTATTCTCTGGACTCTCTAGATCAATAATTATCGAAAAAAAGTTGAAATTTTGCATTTGGGTGGCTGTAACAGGGTCATTTAGAAAAGGGGCGGGGCTAAATACAGTCAAAAGCCTATAAATCCTAAACGAAAAGTCAAAACTTCACAAAAATTGATGAGCTTATGTGTCATAACATGGTGAAGAAGCATGCAAAGTTTCATGGAGATCGGACCATAGGTGGCGCTATAACTGTCAAAAAGGTCTCATTCTTATTAGGTGTTCAAGCACTTTAGTGCTGAAAACCTATTGTATTTGCTATTTGAAAAAAAAATTTGCCCTAAAACGCATCGTGCAGCCCAAACCGTAAGGCCTAGAGACTTGAAACTCGGCCAGATGGTAGGCCACACTTTTGGGGAGAACCTATCAGAGTATGACCCCGATTGGCTCATAGGTGGCGCTACAGAAACCAAAAGTACTAAATTAACCATAATTCCTCGACCGTTTGACCTAGAATCAAGATTTTTACATCATTGTGATCCCTGGCTCAAGGCGGACAAGATGTATATCTCGGATCTTCGATTTGAGCAAAAAAACAAATTGTTATGGCCAGTTTTGTCCAAAACCTACTTTTACGAACTAGTCCCTGGTTTTTCGCCTGATCGGAACCAAACTAGTCTAGGCCTATTCTCTGGACTCTCTAGATCAATAATTATCGAAAAAAAGTTGAAATTTTGCATTTGGGTGGCTGTAACAGGGTCATTTAGAAAAGGGGCGGGGCTAAATACAGTCAAAAGCCTATAAATCCTAAACGAAAAGTCAAAACTTCACAAAAATTGATGAGCTTATGTGTCATAACATGGTGAAGAAGCATGCAAAGTTTCATGGAGATCGGACCATAGGTGGCGCTATAACTGTCAAAAAGGTCTCATTCTTATTAGGTGTTCAAGCACTTTAGTGCTGAAATCCTATTGTATTTGCTATTTGAAAAAAAAATTTGCCCTAAAACGCATCGTGCAGCCCAAACCGTAAGGCCTAGAGACTTGAAACTCGGCCAGATGGTAGGCCACACTTTTGGGGAGAACCTATCAGAGTATGACCCCGATTGGCTCATAGGTGGCGCTACAGAAACCAAAAGTACTAAATTAACCATAATTCCTCGACCGTTTGACCTAGAATCAAGATTTTTACATCACTGTGATCCCTGGCTCAAGGCGGACAAGATGTATATCTCGGATCTTCGATTTGAGCAAAAAAACAAATTGTTATGGCCAGTTTTGTCCAAAACCTACTTTTACGAACTAGTCCCTGGTTTTTCGCCTGATCGGAACCAAACTAGTCTAGGCCTATTCTCTGGACTCTCTAGATCAATAATTATCGAAAAAAAGTTGAAATTTTGCATTTGGGTGGCTGTAACAGGGTCATTTAGAAAAGGGGCGGGGCAAAATACAGTCAAAAGCCTATAAATCCTAAACGAAAAGTCAAAACTTCACAAAAATTGATGAGCTTATGTGTCATAACATGGTGAAGAAGCATGCAAAGTTTCATGGAGATCGGACCATAGGTGGCGCTATAACTGTCAAAAAGGTCTCATTCTTATTAGGTGTTCAAGCACTTTAGTGCTGAAAACCTATTGTATTTGCTATTTGAAAAAAAATTTTGCCCTAAAACGCATCGTGCAGCCCAAACCGTAAGGCCTAGAGACTTGAAACTCGGCCAGATGGTAGGCCACACTTTTGGGGAGAACCTATCAGAGTATGACCCCGATTGGCTCATAGGTGGCGCTACAGAAACCAAAAGTACTAAATTAACCATAATTCCTCGACCGTTTGACCTAGAATCAAGATTTTTACATCACTGTGATCCCTGGCTCAAGGCGGACAAGATGTATATCTCGGATTTTCGATTTGAGCAAAAAAACAAATTGTTATGGCCAGTTTTGTCCAAAACCTACTTTTGCAAACTAGTCCCTGGTTTTTCGCCTGATCGGAACCAAACTAGTCTAGGCCTATTCTCTGGACTCTCTAGATCAATAATTATCGAAAAAAAGTTGAAATTTTGCATTTGGGTGGCTGTAACAGGGTCATTTAGAAAAGGGGCGGGGCTAAATACAGTCAAAAGCCTATAAATCCTAAACGAAAAGTCAAAACTTCACAAAAATTGATGAGCTTATGTGTCATAACATGGTGAAGAAGCATGCAAAGTTTCATGGAGATCGGACCATAGGTGGCGCTATAACTGTCAAAAAGGTCTCATTCTTATTAGGTGTTCAAGCACTTTAGTGCTGAAATCCTATTGTATTTGCTATTTGAAAAAAAAATTTGCCCTAAAACGCATCGTGCAGCCCAAACCGTAAGGCCTAGAGACTTGAAACTCGGCCAGATGGTAGGCCACACTTTTGGGGAGAACCTATCAGAGTATGACCCCGATTGGCTCATAGGTGGCGCTACAGAAACCAAAAGTACTAAATTAACCATAATTCCTCGACCGTTTGACCTAGAATCAAGATTTTTACATCACTGTGATCCCTGGCTCAAGGCGGACAAGATGTATATCTCGGATCTTCGATTTGAGCAAAAAAACAAATTGTTATGGCCAGTTTTGTCCAAAACCTACTTTTACGAACTAGTCCCTGGTTTTTCGCCTGATCGGAACCAAACTAGTCTAGGCCTATTCTCTGGACTCTCTAGATCAATAATTATCGAAAAAAAGTTGAAATTTTGCATTTGGGTGGCTGTAACAGGGTCATTTAGAAAAGGGGCGGGGCAAAATACAGTCAAAAGCCTATAAATCCTAAACGAAAAGTCAAAACTTCACAAAAATTGATGAGCTTATGTGTCATAACATGGTGAAGAAGCATGCAAAGTTTCATGGAGATCGGACCATAGGTGGCGCTATAACTGTCAAAAAGGTCTCATTCTTATTAGGTGTTCAAGCACTTTAGTGCTGAAAACCTATTGTATTTGCTATTTGAAAAAAAATTTTGCCCTAAAACGCATCGTGCAGCCCAAACCGTAAGGCCTAGAGACTTGAAACTCGGCCAGATGGTAGGCCACACTTTTGGGGAGAACCTATCAGAGTATGACCCCGATTGGCTCATAGGTGGCGCTACAGAAACCAAAAGTACTAAATTAACCATAATTCCTCGACCGTTTGACCTAGAATCAAGATTTTTACATCACTGTGATCCCTGGCTCAAGGCGGACAAGATGTATATCTCGGATTTTCGATTTGAGCAAAAAAACAAATTGTTATGGCCAGTTTTGTCCAAAACCTACTTTTGCAAACTAGTCCCTGGTTTTTCGCCTGATCGGAACCAAACTAGTCTAGGCCTATTCTCTGGACTCTCTAGATCAATAATTATCGAAAAAAAGTTGAAATTTTGCATTTGGGTGGCTGTAACAGGGTCATTTAGAAAAGGGGCGGGGCTAAATACAGTCAAAAGCCTATAAATCCTAAACGAAAAGTCAAAACTTCACAAAAATTGATGAGCTTATGTGTCATAACATGGTGAAGAAGCATGCAAAGTTTCATGGAGATCGGACCATAGGTGGCGCTATAACTGTCAAAAAGGTCTCATTCTTATTAGGTGTTCAAGCACTTTAGTGCTGAAAACCTATTGTATTTGCTATTTGAAAAAAAAATTTGCCCTAAAACGCATCGTGCAGCCCAAACCGTAAGGCCTAGAGACTTGAAACTCGGCCAGATGGTAGGCCACACTTTTGGGGAGAACCTATCAGAGTATGACCCCGATTGGCTCATAGGTGGCGCTACAGAAACCAAAAGTACTAAATTAACCATAATTCCTCGACCGTTTGACCTAGAATCAAGATTTTTACATCATTGTGATCCCTGGCTCAAGGCGGACAAGATGTATATCTCGGATCTTCGATTTGAGCAAAAAAACAAATTGTTATGGCCAGTTTTGTCCAAAACCTACTTTTACGAACTAGTCCCTGGTTTTTCGCCTGATCGGAACCAAACTAGTCTAGGCCTATTCTCTGGACTCTCTAGATCAATAATTATCGAAAAAAAGTTGAAATTTTGCATTTGGGTGGCTGTAACAGGGTCATTTAGAAAAGGGGCGGGGCTAAATACAGTCAAAAGCCTATAAATCCTAAACGAAAAGTCAAAACTTCACAAAAATTGATGAGCTTATGTGTCATAACATGGTGAAGAAGCATGCAAAGTTTCATGGAGATCGGACCATAGGTGGCGCTATAACTGTCAAAAAGGTCTCATTCTTATTAGGTGTTCAAGCACTTTAGTGCTGAAATCCTATTGTATTTGCTATTTGAAAAAAAAATTTGCCCTAAAACGCATCGTGCAGCCCAAACCGTAAGGCCTAGAGACTTGAAACTCGGCCAGATGGTAGGCCACACTTTTGGGGAGAACCTATCAGAGTATGACCCCGATTGGCTCATAGGTGGCGCTACAGAAACCAAAAGTACTAAATTAACCATAATTCCTCGACCGTTTGACCTAGAATCAAGATTCTTACATCACTGTGATCCCTGGCTCAAGGCGGACAAGATGTATATCTCGGATTTTCGATTTGAGCAAAAAAACAAATTGTTATGGCCAGCTTTGTCCAAAACCTACTTTTGCGAACTAGTCCCTGGTTTTTCGCCAGATCGGAACCAAACTAGTCTAGGCCTATTCTCTGGACTCTCTAGATCAATAATTATCGAAAAAAAGTTGAAATTTTGCATTTGGGTGGCTGTAACAGGGTCATTTAGAAAAGGGGCGGGGCAAAATACAGTCAAAAGCCTATAAATCCTAAACGAAAAGTCAAAACTTCACAAAAATTGATGAGCTTATGTGTCATAACATGGTGAAGAAGCATGCAAAGTTTCATGGAGATCGGACCATAGGTGGCGCTATAACTGTCAAAAAGGTCTCATTCTTATTCGGTGTTCAAGCACTTTAGTGCTGAAAACCTATTGTATTTGCTATTTGAAAAAAAAATTTGCCCTAAAACGCATCGTGCAGCCCAAACCGTAAGGCCTAGAGACTTGAAACTCGGCCAGATGGTAGGCCACACTTTTGGGGAGAACCTATCAGAGTATGACCCCGATTGGCTCATAGGTGGCGCTACAGAAACCAAAAGTACTAAATTAACCATAATTCCTCGACCGTTTGACCTAGAATCAAGATTTTTACATCACTGTGATCCCTGGCTCAAGGCGGACAAGATGTATATCTCGGATCTTCGATTTGAGCAAAAAAACAAATTGTTATGGCCAGTTTTGTCCAAAACCTACTTTTACGAACTAGTCCCTGGTTTTTCGCCTGATCGGAACCAAACTAGTCTAGGCCTATTCTCTGGACTCTCTAGATCAATAATTATCGAAAAAAAGTTGAAATTTTGCATTTGGGTGGCTGTAACAGGGTCATTTAGAAAAGGGGCGGGGCAAAATACAGTCAAAAGCCTATAAATCCTAAACGAAAAGTCAAAACTTCACAAAAATTGATGAGCTTATGTGTCATAACATGGTGAAGAAGCATGCAAAGTTTCATGGAGATCGGACCATAGGTGGCGCTATAACTGTCAAAAAGGTCTCATTCTTATTCGGTGTTCAAGCACTTTAGTGCTGAAAACCTATTGTATTTGCTATTTGAAAAAAAAATTTGCCCTAAAACGCATCGTGCAGCCCAAACCGTAAGGCCTAGAGACTTGAAACTCGGCCAGATGGTAGGCCACACTTTTGGGGAGAACCTATCAGAGTATGACCCCGATTGGCTCATAGGTGGCGCTACAGAAACCAAAAGTACTAAATTAACCATAATTCCTCGACCGTTTGACCTAGAATCAAGATTTTTACATCACTGTGATCCCTGGCTCAAGGCGGACAAGATGTATATCTCGGATCTTCGATTTGAGCAAAAAAACAAATTGTTATGGCCAGTTTTGTCCAAAACCTACTTTTACGAACTAGTCCCTGGTTTTTCGCCTGATCGGAACCAAACTAGTCTAGGCCTATTCTCTGGACTCTCTAGATCAATAATTATCGAAAAAAAGTTGAAATTTTGCATTTGGGTGGCTGTAACAGGGTCATTTAGAAAAGGGGCGGGGCAAAATACAGTCAAAAGCCTATAAATCCTAAACGAAAAGTCAAAACTTCACAAAAATTGATGAGCTTATGTGTCATAACATGGTGAAGAAGCATGCAAAGTTTCATGGAGATCGGACCATAGGTGGCGCTATAACTGTCAAAAAGGTCTCATTCTTATTAGGTGTTCAAGCACTTTAGTGCTGAAAACCTATTGTATTTGCTATTTGAAAAAAAAATTTGCCCTAAAACGCATCGTGCAGCCCAAACCGTAAGGCCTAGAGACTTGAAACTCGGCCAGATGGTAGGCCACACTTTTGGGGAGAACCTATCAGAGTATGACCCCGATTGGCTCATAGGTGGCGCTACAGAAACCAAAAGTACTAAATTAACCATAATTCCTCGACCGTTTGACCTAGAATCAAGATTTTTACATCACTGTGATCCCTGGCTCAAGGCGGACAAGATGTATATCTCGGATCTTCGATTTGAGCAAAAAAACAAATTGTTATGGCCAGTTTTGTCCAAAACCTACTTTTACGAACTAGTCCCTGGTTTTTCGCCTGATCGGAACCAAACTAGTCTAGGCCTATTCTCTGGACTCTCTAGATCAATAATTATCGAAAAAAAGTTGAAATTTTGCATTTGGGTGGCTGTAACAGGGTCATTTAGAAAAGGGGCGGGGCAAAATACAGTCAAAAGCCTATAAATCCTAAACGAAAAGTCAAAACTTCACAAAAATTGATGAGCTTATGTGTCATAACATGGTGAAGAAGCATGCAAAGTTTCATGGAGATCGGACCATAGGTGGCGCTATAACTGTCAAAAAGGTCTCATTCTTATTAGGTGTTCAAGCACTTTAGTGCTGAAAACCTATTGTATTTGCTATTTGAAAAAAAATTTTGCCCTAAAACGCATCGTGCAGCCCAAACCGTAAGGCCTAGAGACTTGAAACTCGGCCAGATGGTAGGCCACACTTTTGGGGAGAACCTATCAGAGTATGACCCCGATTGGCTCATAGGTGGCGCTACAGAAACCAAAAGTACTAAATTAACCATAATTCCTCGACCGTTTGACCTAGAATCAAGATTTTTACATCACTGTGATCCCTGGCTCAAGGCGGACAAGATGTATATCTCGGATTTTCGATTTGAGCAAAAAAACAAATTGTTATGGCCAGTTTTGTCCAAAACCTACTTTTGCGAACTAGTCCCTGGTTTTTCGCCTGATCGGAACCAAACTAGTCTAGGCCTATTCTCTGGACTCTCTAGATCAATAATTATCGAAAAAAAGTTGAAATTTTGCATTTGGGTGGCTGTAACAGGGTCATTTAGAAAAGGGGCGGGGCTAAATACAGTCAAAAGCCTATAAATCCTAAACGAAAAGTCAAAACTTCACAAAAATTGATGAGCTTATGTGTCATAACATGGTGAAGAAGCATGCAAAGTTTCATGGAGATCGGACCATAGGTGGCGCTATAACTGTCAAAAAGGTCTCATTCTTATTAGGTGTTCAAGCACTTTAGTGCTGAAAACCTATTGTATTTGCTATTTGAAAAAAAAATTTGCCCTAAAACGCATCGTGCAGCCCAAACCGTAAGGCCTAGAGACTTGAAACTCGGCCAGATGGTAGGCCACACTTTTGGGGAGAACCTATCAGAGTATGACCCCGATTGGCTCATAGGTGGCGCTACAGAAACCAAAAGTACTAAATTAACCATAATTCCTCGACCGTTTGACCTAGAATCAAGATTTTTACATCATTGTGATCCCTGGCTCAAGGCGGACAAGATGTATATCTCGGATCTTCGATTTGAGCAAAAAAACAAATTGTTATGGCCAGTTTTGTCCAAAACCTACTTTTACGAACTAGTCCCTGGTTTTTCGCCTGATCGGAACCAAACTAGTCTAGGCCTATTCTCTGGACTCTCTAGATCAATAATTATCGAAAAAAAGTTGAAATTTTGCATTTGGGTGGCTGTAACAGGGTCATTTAGAAAAGGGGCGGGGCTAAATACAGTCAAAAGCCTATAAATCCTAAACGAAAAGTCAAAACTTCACAAAAATTGATGAGCTTATGTGTCATAACATGGTGAAGAAGCATGCAAAGTTTCATGGAGATCGGACCATAGGTGGCGCTATAACTGTCAAAAAGGTCTCATTCTTATTAGGTGTTCAAGCACTTTAGTGCTGAAATCCTATTGTATTTGCTATTTGAAAAAAAAATTTGCCCTAAAACGCATCGTGCAGCCCAAACCGTAAGGCCTAGAGACTTGAAACTCGGCCAGATGGTAGGCCACACTTTTGGGGAGAACCTATCAGAGTATGACCCCGATTGGCTCATAGGTGGCGCTACAGAAACCAAAAGTACTAAATTAACCATAATTCCTCGACCGTTTGACCTAGAATCAAGATTTTTACATCACTGTGATCCCTGGCTCAAGGCGGACAAGATGTATATCTCGGATCTTCGATTTGAGCAAAAAAACAAATTGTTATGGCCAGTTTTGTCCAAAACCTACTTTTACGAACTAGTCCCTGGTTTTTCGCCTGATCGGAACCAAACTAGTCTAGGCCTATTCTCTGGACTCTCTAGATCAATAATTATCGAAAAAAAGTTGAAATTTTGCATTTGGGTGGCTGTAACAGGGTCATTTAGAAAAGGGGCGGGGCAAAATACAGTCAAAAGCCTATAAATCCTAAACGAAAAGTCAAAACTTCACAAAAATTGATGAGCTTATGTGTCATAACATGGTGAAGAAGCATGCAAAGTTTCATGGAGATCGGACCATAGGTGGCGCTATAACTGTCAAAAAGGTCTCATTCTTATTAGGTGTTCAAGCACTTTAGTGCTGAAAACCTATTGTATTTGCTATTTGAAAAAAAATTTTGCCCTAAAACGCATCGTGCAGCCCAAACCGTAAGGCCTAGAGACTTGAAACTCGGCCAGATGGTAGGCCACACTTTTGGGGAGAACCTATCAGAGTATGACCCCGATTGGCTCATAGGTGGCGCTACAGAAACCAAAAGTACTAAATTAACCATAATTCCTCGACCGTTTGACCTAGAATCAAGATTTTTACATCACTGTGATCCCTGGCTCAAGGCGGACAAGATGTATATCTCGGATTTTCGATTTGAGCAAAAAAACAAATTGTTATGGCCAGCTTTGTCCAAAACCTACTTTTGCGAACTAGTCCCTGGTTTTTCGCCTGATCGGAACCAAACTAGTCTAGGCCTATTCTCTGGACTCTCTAGATCAATAATTATCGAAAAAAAGTTGAAATTTTGCATTTGGGTGGCTGTAACAGGGTCATTTAGAAAAGGGGCGGGGCAAAATACAGTCAAAAGCCTATAAATCCTAAACGAAAAGTCAAAACTTCACAAAAATTGATGAGCTTATGTGTCATAACATGGTGAAGAAGCATGCAAAGTTTCATGGAGATCGGACCATAGGTGGCGCTATAACTGTCAAAAAGGTCTCATTCTTATTAGGTGTTCAAGCACTTTAGTGCTGAAAACCTATTGTATTTGCTATTTGAAAAAAAAATTTGCCCTAAAACGCATCGTGCAGCCCAAACCGTAAGGCCTAGAGACTTGAAACTCGGCCAGATGGTAGGCCACACTTTTGGGGAGAACCTATCAGAGTATGACCCCGATTGGCTCATAGGTGGCGCTACAGAAACCAAAAGTACTAAATTAACCATAATTCCTCGACCGTTTGACCTAGAATCAAGATTTTTACATCACTGTGATCCCTGGCTCAAGGCGGACAAGATGTATATCTCGGATCTTCGATTTGAGCAAAAAAACAAATTGTTATGGCCAGTTTTGTCCAAAACCTACTTTTACGAACTAGTCCCTGGTTTTTCGCCTGATCGGAACCAAACTAGTCTAGGCCTATTCTCTGGACTCTCTAGATCAATAATTATCGAAAAAAAGTTGAAATTTTGCATTTGGGTGGCTGTAACAGGGTCATTTAGAAAAGGGGCGGGGCAAAATACAGTCAAAAGCCTATAAATCCTAAACGAAAAGTCAAAACTTCACAAAAATTGATGAGCTTATGTGTCATAACATGGTGAAGAAGCATGCAAAGTTTCATGGAGATCGGACCATAGGTGGCGCTATAACTGTCAAAAAGGTCTCATTCTTATTAGGTGTTCAAGCACTTTAGTGCTGAAAACCTATTGTATTTGCTATTTGAAAAAAAAATTTGCCCTAAAACGCATCGTGCAGCCCAAACCGTAAGGCCTAGAGACTTGAAACTCGGCCAGATGGTAGGCCACACTTTTGGGGAGAACCTATCAGAGTATGACCCCGATTGGCTCATAGGTGGCGCTACAGAAACCAAAAGTACTAAATTAACCATAATTCCTCGACCGTTTGACCTAGAATCAAGATTTTTACATCACTGTGATCCCTGGCTCAAGGCGGACAAGATGTATATCTCGGATCTTCGATTTGAGCAAAAAAACAAATTGTTATGGCCAGTTTTGTCCAAAACCTACTTTTACGAACTAGTCCCTGGTTTTTCGCCTGATCGGAACCAAACTAGTCTAGGCCTATTCTCTGGACTCTCTAGATCAATAATTATCGAAAAAAAGTTGAAATTTTGCATTTGGGTGGCTGTAACAGGGTCATTTAGAAAAGGGGCGGGGCTAAATACAGTCAAAAGCCTATAAATCCTAAACGAAAAGTCAAAACTTCACAAAAATTGATGAGCTTATGTGTCATAACATGGTGAAGAAGCATGCAAAGTTTCATGGAGATCGGACCATAGGTGGCGCTATAACTGTCAAAAAGGTCTCATTCTTATTAGGTGTTCAAGCACTTTAGTGCTGAAATCCTATTGTATTTGCTATTTGAAAAAAAAATTTGCCCTAAAACGCATCGTGCAGCCCAAACCGTAAGGCCTAGAGACTTGAAACTCGGCCAGATGGTAGGCCACACTTTTGGGGAGAACCTATCAGAGTATGACCCCGATTGGCTCATAGGTGGCGCTACAGAAACCAAAAGTACTAAATTAACCATAATTCCTCGACCGTTTGACCTAGAATCAAGATTTTTACATCACTGTGATCCCTGGCTCAAGGCGGACAAGATGTATATCTCGGATCTTCGATTTGAGCAAAAAAACAAATTGTTATGGCCAGTTTTGTCCAAAACCTACTTTTACGAACTAGTCCCTGGTTTTTCGCCTGATCGGAACCAAACTAGTCTAGGCCTATTCTCTGGACTCTCTAGATCAATAATTATCGAAAAAAAGTTGAAATTTTGCATTTGGGTGGCTGTAACAGGGTCATTTAGAAAAGGGGCGGGGCAAAATACAGTCAAAAGCCTATAAATCCTAAACGAAAAGTCAAAACTTCACAAAAATTGATGAGCTTATGTGTCATAACATGGTGAAGAAGCATGCAAAGTTTCATGGAGATCGGACCATAGGTGGCGCTATAACTGTCAAAAAGGTCTCATTCTTATTAGGTGTTCAAGCACTTTAGTGCTGAAAACCTATTGTATTTGCTATTTGAAAAAAAATTTTGCCCTAAAACGCATCGTGCAGCCCAAACCGTAAGGCCTAGAGACTTGAAACTCGGCCAGATGGTAGGCCACACTTTTGGGGAGAACCTATCAGAGTATGACCCCGATTGGCTCATAGGTGGCGCTACAGAAACCAAAAGTACTAAATTAACCATAATTCCTCGACCGTTTGACCTAGAATCAAGATTTTTACATCACTGTGATCCCTGGCTCAAGGCGGACAAGATGTATATCTCGGATTTTCGATTTGAGCAAAAAAACAAATTGTTATGGCCAGTTTTGTCCAAAACCTACTTTTGCGAACTAGTCCCTGGTTTTTCGCCTGATCGGAACCAAACTAGTCTAGGCCTATTCTCTGGACTCTCTAGATCAATAATTATCGAAAAAAAGTTGAAATTTTGCATTTGGGTGGCTGTAACAGGGTCATTTAGAAAAGGGGCGGGGCTAAATACAGTCAAAAGCCTATAAATCCTAAACGAAAAGTCAAAACTTCACAAAAATTGATGAGCTTATGTGTCATAACATGGTGAAGAAGCATGCAAAGTTTCATGGAGATCGGACCATAGGTGGCGCTATAACTGTCAAAAAGGTCTCATTCTTATTAGGTGTTCAAGCACTTTAGTGCTGAAAACCTATTGTATTTGCTATTTGAAAAAAAAATTTGCCCTAAAACGCATCGTGCAGCCCAAACCGTAAGGCCTAGAGACTTGAAACTCGGCCAGATGGTAGGCCACACTTTTGGGGAGAACCTATCAGAGTATGACCCCGATTGGCTCATAGGTGGCGCTACAGAAACCAAAAGTACTAAATTAACCATAATTCCTCGACCGTTTGACCTAGAATCAAGATTTTTACATCATTGTGATCCCTGGCTCAAGGCGGACAAGATGTATATCTCGGATCTTCGATTTGAGCAAAAAAACAAATTGTTATGGCCAGTTTTGTCCAAAACCTACTTTTACGAACTAGTCCCTGGTTTTTCGCCTGATCGGAACCAAACTAGTCTAGGCCTATTCTCTGGACTCTCTAGATCAATAATTATCGAAAAAAAGTTGAAATTTTGCATTTGGGTGGCTGTAACAGGGTCATTTAGAAAAGGGGCGGGGCTAAATACAGTCAAAAGCCTATAAATCCTAAACGAAAAGTCAAAACTTCACAAAAATTGATGAGCTTATGTGTCATAACATGGTGAAGAAGCATGCAAAGTTTCATGGAGATCGGACCATAGGTGGCGCTATAACTGTCAAAAAGGTCTCATTCTTATTAGGTGTTCAAGCACTTTAGTGCTGAAATCCTATTGTATTTGCTATTTGAAAAAAAAATTTGCCCTAAAACGCATCGTGCAGCCCAAACCGTAAGGCCTAGAGACTTGAAACTCGGCCAGATGGTAGGCCACACTTTTGGGGAGAACCTATCAGAGTATGACCCCGATTGGCTCATAGGTGGCGCTACAGAAACCAAAAGTACTAAATTAACCATAATTCCTCGACCGTTTGACCTAGAATCAAGATTCTTACATCACTGTGATCCCTGGCTCAAGGCGGACAAGATGTATATCTCGGATTTTCGATTTGAGCAAAAAAACAAATTGTTATGGCCAGCTTTGTCCAAAACCTACTTTTGCGAACTAGTCCCTGGTTTTTCGCCAGATCGGAACCAAACTAGTCTAGGCCTATTCTCTGGACTCTCTAGATCAATAATTATCGAAAAAAAGTTGAAATTTTGCATTTGGGTGGCTGTAACAGGGTCATTTAGAAAAGGGGCGGGGCAAAATACAGTCAAAAGCCTATAAATCCTAAACGAAAAGTCAAAACTTCACAAAAATTGATGAGCTTATGTGTCATAACATGGTGAAGAAGCATGCAAAGTTTCATGGAGATCGGACCATAGGTGGCGCTATAACTGTCAAAAAGGTCTCATTCTTATTCGGTGTTCAAGCACTTTAGTGCTGAAAACCTATTGTATTTGCTATTTGAAAAAAAAATTTGCCCTAAAACGCATCGTGCAGCCCAAACCGTAAGGCCTAGAGACTTGAAACTCGGCCAGATGGTAGGCCACACTTTTGGGGAGAACCTATCAGAGTATGACCCCGATTGGCTCATAGGTGGCGCTACAGAAACCAAAAGTACTAAATTAACCATAATTCCTCGACCGTTTGACCTAGAATCAAGATTTTTACATCACTGTGATCCCTGGCTCAAGGCGGACAAGATGTATATCTCGGATCTTCGATTTGAGCAAAAAAACAAATTGTTATGGCCAGTTTTGTCCAAAACCTACTTTTACGAACTAGTCCCTGGTTTTTCGCCTGATCGGAACCAAACTAGTCTAGGCCTATTCTCTGGACTCTCTAGATCAATAATTATCGAAAAAAAGTTGAAATTTTGCATTTGGGTGGCTGTAACAGGGTCATTTAGAAAAGGGGCGGGGCAAAATACAGTCAAAAGCCTATAAATCCTAAACGAAAAGTCAAAACTTCACAAAAATTGATGAGCTTATGTGTCATAACATGGTGAAGAAGCATGCAAAGTTTCATGGAGATCGGACCATAGGTGGCGCTATAACTGTCAAAAAGGTCTCATTCTTATTAGGTGTTCAAGCACTTTAGTGCTGAAAACCTATTGTATTTGCTATTTGAAAAAAAAATTTGCCCTAAAACGCATCGTGCAGCCCAAACCGTAAGGCCTAGAGACTTGAAACTCGGCCAGATGGTAGGCCACACTTTTGGGGAGAACCTATCAGAGTATGACCCCGATTGGCTCATAGGTGGCGCTACAGAAACCAAAAGTACTAAATTAACCATAATTCCTCGACCGTTTGACCTAGAATCAAGATTTTTACATCACTGTGATCCCTGGCTCAAGGCGGACAAGATGTATATCTCGGATTTTCGATTTGAGCAAAAAAACAAATTGTTATGGCCAGTTTTGTCCAAAACCTACTTTTGCGAACTAGTCCCTGGTTTTTCGCCTGATCGGAACCAAACTAGTCTAGGCCTATTCTCTGGACTCTCTAGATCAATAATTATCGAAAAAAAGTTGAAATTTTGCATTTGGGTGGCTGTAACAGGGTCATTTAGAAAAGGGGCGGGGCTAAATACAGTCAAAAGCCTATAAATCCTAAACGAAAAGTCAAAACTTCACAAAAATTGATGAGCTTATGTGTCATAACATGGTGAAGAAGCATGCAAAGTTTCATGGAGATCGGACCATAGGTGGCGCTATAACTGTCAAAAAGGTCTCATTCTTATTAGGTGTTCAAGCACTTTAGTGCTGAAAACCTATTGTATTTGCTATTTGAAAAAAAAATTTGCCCTAAAACGCATCGTGCAGCCCAAACCGTAAGGCCTAGAGACTTGAAACTCGGCCAGATGGTAGGCCACACTTTTGGGGAGAACCTATCAGAGTATGACCCCGATTGGCTCATAGGTGGCGCTACAGAAACCAAAAGTACTAAATTAACCATAATTCCTCGACCGTTTGACCTAGAATCAAGATTTTTACATCACTGTGATCCCTGGCTCAAGGCGGACAAGATGTATATCTCGGATTTTCGATTTGAGCAAAAAAACAAATTGTTATGGCCAGCTTTGTCCAAAACCTACTTTTGCGAACTAGTCCCTGGTTTTTCGCCAGATCGGAACCAAACTAGTCTAGGCCTATTCTCTGGACTCTCTAGATCAATAATTATCGAAAAAAAGTTGAAATTTTGCATTTGGGTGGCTGTAACAGGGTCATTTAGAAAAGGGGCGGGGCAAAATACAGTCAAAAGCCTATAAATCCTAAACGAAAAGTCAAAACTTCACAAAAATTGATGAGCTTATGTGTCATAACATGGTGAAGAAGCATGCAAAGTTTCATGGAGATCGGACCATAGGTGGCGCTATAACTGTCAAAAAGGTCTCATTCTTATTCGGTGTTCAAGCACTTTAGTGCTGAAAACCTATTGTATTTGCTATTTGAAAAAAAAATTTGCCCTAAAACGCATCGTGCAGCCCAAACCGTAAGGCCTAGAGACTTGAAACTCGGCCAGATGGTAGGCCACACTTTTGGGGAGAACCTATCAGAGTATGACCCCGATTGGCTCATAGGTGGCGCTACAGAAACCAAAAGTACTAAATTAACCATAATTCCTCGACCGTTTGACCTAGAATCAAGATTTTTACATCACTGTGATCCCTGGCTCAAGGCGGACAAGATGTATATCTCGGATCTTCGATTTGAGCAAAAAAACAAATTGTTATGGCCAGTTTTGTCCAAAACCTACTTTTACGAACTAGTCCCTGGTTTTTCGCCTGATCGGAACCAAACTAGTCTAGGCCTATTCTCTGGACTCTCTAGATCAATAATTATCGAAAAAAAGTTGAAATTTTGCATTTGGGTGGCTGTAACAGGGTCATTTAGAAAAGGGGCGGGGCAAAATACAGTCAAAAGCCTATAAATCCTAAACGAAAAGTCAAAACTTCACAAAAATTGATGAGCTTATGTGTCATAACATGGTGAAGAAGCATGCAAAGTTTCATGGAGATCGGACCATAGGTGGCGCTATAACTGTCAAAAAGGTCTCATTCTTATTAGGTGTTCAAGCACTTTAGTGCTGAAAACGTCTCTGGTTACTTGCGTAACCTATGTTCTCTGAATAGGGAACGAGACGCTGCGGAAAGCGCAGTGGGATATCCTCTGGATGTGCCGATTGCCTGAAGCCCTATAGAATCACGCCAATTCATTGGCTGATGGCGCTCGCGCAAAGCTGGCTCCGCCCCGACGCTCTTACGTCGTAGCATGACGAACGCGCGCGCGCCATCCTCTCCTCAGATTTCTCTGCCGAAAAGAAGAACTGTCGGCAGCGCGAGGAGCTTGGCAGCGAACGCAGCGTCTCGTTCCCTATTCAGAGAACATAGGTTACGCAAGTAACCAGAGACGTTCTCTTTCATAGGTTCACTCAACGCTGCGGAAAGCGCAGTGGGAACGAAATACCAAACTCGCCAAGCTTAAGCGCTGCCATAACTGGTAACAGACCAAATAATAATAACCATGACCGGTTCAAGCAGATAGAACCTGGGAACCTGGAGTCATGTCAAGATCTAAATTATAGAACCTCACAAAGGTGTGCGGAGAGGACCAACCTGCCGCCACACAAATGTCTTCCAAGAGGGCCCCTCTAAAAAGAGCTTGAGAGGAAGCCACACTTCTGGTGGAATGTGCTCTGATGCTAAGAGGTGAAGGCAAACCACGCACCTCGTAAGCCAGCGAAATAGCATCTGTTACCCAGTGGGAAATCCTCTGCTTTGATGCCGCAAGCCCGCGGCGGCCAGCACCAAAACACACCAAGAGCTGGTTAGATTTCCTCCAACCGCCTGAGCGATCTACATACAACTTCAAAGAACGGACCGGGCAGAGTAGGTTAAGTTTCCTTTCTTCCTCAGAGGCAAAAGGAGGAGGGTGGAAAGCGTTAAGGTTAACAACCTGAGAGCGGAACGCCGTGGAAAGAACCTTGGGTACATACCCCGACCTTGGCCTCAAGGTAACCCTAACCAGGCCAGGAGCGAAGTCCAAGCATGACTCACTAATAGAGAGAGCCTGCAAATCCCCCATCCGCTTTAGTGAAGATAAAGCCAACAAAAGAGCAACCTTAAGAGTCAGAATCCGCTCAGGGGCTGACTCCAAGGGCTCGAAGGGAGCCTCTGTCAAACCCTCCAGGACGACTGACAGGTCCCACGAGGGAACACCAGGGGGGCGAGCCGGTTTCAGGCGCCTAACCCCACGCATGAAGGCCGAAACTAACCTCAGTTTCCCCAAGGGAATCTCATCTGATTCTCTATGAGCGGCAATAGTTGCGACATATACTCTGAGAGTGGTAGCAGCCGCTCCGGAAGCAAACTTTTCCTGCAGGAATTCCAGCACTGAGCCTACTGGGCAGCCAACTGGGTCCCTATCATGTGCTAAGCACCATGCCTCGAATACCCTCCACTTGGAGGAATACAGCCTCCTCGTAGAAGGGGCTCTAGCACTCGCAATGGTCTCCTGAACGTCGGTTGGGAGATCAAAGCTTAAAGTTAACGGCCTCTGATAGGCCAAACGTACAGCTTCCAAATGTCGGGGCGAGGATGCCATATCCTGCCCTGAAGCTGGGAAAGCAGGTCCTCCCTGACCGGGATCTCCCAGGGGGAGGATACCAACAGAGGGATCAGCTCCGAAAACCATGGCTGGGACGGCCAGAATGGGGCTACCAGAAGGAGGCGGACTCCGCTCTCTCTCACTCTGGACAGAACCGCCTGGATCAGCTTGATGGGCGGGAAGGCATAGAGTTTCTGCATCGGCCAAGGGTGGGCGAATGCATCTATCCCCAACGGAGCTGGAGGGCTCAGGGAGAACCAAAGCGAGCATTGGGACGACTCCTGAGATGCAAAGAGGTCCACTTCCGCTTTTCCGAACCTCTCCCAGATCAGGGCCACCGTCTGGCGGTTCAACATCCATTCCCCAGACCTGAGCTTCTGCCTCGACAGGAAGTCTGCTGCGAGGTTCAGAATCCCTGGGACATGAACTGCTCTCAGAGAGAGGAACTTGTCCTGGGACCACAGAAGAAGGTGACGCGCATGCCTGTCTAGGGTGCGCGAACGTGAACCCCCCTGTCTGTTTACATGGGACACTACTGCCATATTGTCCGTTCTGACAATGACATGGTGCCCTTCGAGGAAAGGGAGAAAGTGGCAAAGAGCCAGGAAGACAGCCCTCAGCTCCAAGCTGTTTATGTGCCATGAGAGGGTCTCGCCAGTCCAAACCCCACACGCTGGCCTGCCCTCGAAAACCGCTCCCCAGCCGGTCAGAGAGGCATCCGTCGTAACCATTTGACGACGGAATACCGCACCCATACCGACTCCTTTCTGAAGGAAGAGGGGGTCCCGCCAGATTGACAGGGCGCGAAAGCAACTGCGCGACACCTTCAATAGGCGAAGGGCTGGCCCCGTGGGCCGAGCCCCTGAGAGCTTCATCCACCACAGAAAAGGTCTCATGTGGAGTAGCCCTAGAGGTAGCACAGGGGAGGCCGCGGCCATAAGGCCCAGAAGTCTGCGGCAGGTGCTCACGGAAACATGCTGGCCTAGCGCAAAGCGGGACAGACATGTCTCCAGACTGGAAATCCGTGCAGGAGCCAAACGGGCCTGCATAAGAACGGAGTCCATGTGTACCCCCAAGAAAACCGTGCTCTGAGCTGGAGTAAGAACGCTCTTCTCCGTATTCAACCTCAAACCGAGAGACTGAATATGACGGAGGACAATGTCCCTGTGGTGAGTCACCAACTCTCTGGAGTGGGCTAAAAGGAGCCAATCGTCCAGGTAGTTGAGTATATGGATGCCCTGGAGCCGCAACGGGGCCAGAGCAGCATCCATACACTTTGTGAACGTCCTTGGCGCTAGAGCGAGGCCAAAGGGGAGGACCCTGTATTGGTATGCCTTCTCTCCAAAGGCGAACCTGAGAAACTTCCTGTGTCGTCGTACGACCTGGATGTGGAAATAAGCATCCTTGAGGTCTACTGTCACGAACCAGTGTCCCAGCCGGATATGAGATATGATGGCCTTCAGCGTCAACATTTTGAATTTCCCTTTGTAAAGAGAGAAATTCAACCGGCGAAGATCTAGTATCGGCCGCAGGCCGCCTCCCTTCTTCGGGACCAGGAAGTAACGGCTGTAGAAGCCCTGTTCGACTTCCCCCGAAGGAATCTCTTCTATCGCCCCCTTCAGCAGAAGGGATGAAATCTCCTGCTGTAGTACAGAAGCCTGAGCGGCGCTGTCGACTACTGTAGGAAAGACCCCGTTGAAGCAGGGGGGGTTGCGACAAAACTGAAGCGTGTAGCCGAGCCGAACTGTGCGAAGGATCCAAGGCGATACCCCTGGTAAACGCTCCCATTCTTGAACGAAATGTGATAGAGGGAGAGGAGTGTTGCAGTGCAGGGGACATACCTGAGATAGGGTGTCGCGCTGTCCGTGAGGAGGCGTGGTTGACCGTGGAGGAGAGCGCTTGGCGTCCTGACACGTACTGGGGGGTACCACCACCTGGATAGAAGTAACTGGGTCCGCCTGCTTCAGAGGAAAACGAACTGTGCCTCCGAGGAAGCGATTGGCGGGTATAACGTGCGCCGGGAGCGAGGGGAGAAAGCAAGACGCGTCTCCTTCCTCCTGCTCCGGACTGGGTGAAGAGAGTGAAACAGGACCTGCACTTCGAAACACACTGGGTGGCGAAGGTGACAAGGTTGGAGGAGGAGAGCCGGTTGGAGGAGGGCAGAAACGCTTGCGCGGTCTGTCCCAACCTCGTAGATCTGGTGCGGCTCTCCTCCTTCTGACCTGCGGGTCAGGAACGGCTCGAGGAGGCTGGAGCGGCCGATTTGTTGGACCGCTTCAGCTGAAGGCGCTTGTGAGGGCGCTGGCGGGGAAACGGACGACCTCGGGCTCCCCAGACCGTAGTTGGTGGGGGATGAGCCGGGTCATTCCTTCTAGTAGGGAATTCAACCCTATGAGCAGAGCGTTCTC
This sequence comes from Gila orcuttii, assembly GCA_026230005.1. NCBI lineage: Eukaryota > Metazoa > Chordata > Actinopteri > Cypriniformes > Leuciscidae > Gila > Gila orcuttii. Next base: position 20,803,418 of record JAPDVR010000011.1, read on the forward strand.
GGGTCTGAGAAGGGGGAGGGTTGGAGTCTCTTGGCTCTCTATATCTCCTGGGCATAAACTGCCTGAGCGCCGCCGACTGAGACTTAGCGGCACGGAACTTCTCAACCACCGTGTTGACCGCTTCCCCGAAAAGACCTGAGTGGGAGATAGGGGCGTCCAGAAGAAAACTCTTATCCTTTTCTCTGATCTCCGTGAGATTCAACCAGAGGTGGCGCTCTGCGGCAACCGAGCCCGCCATAGAGCGACCTACAGCCCGAGCAGTATGTTTGGTGGCTCTTAGGGCCAGATCTGTGGCTTTGCGAAGCTCTTTGACAGCTTCGGGCGTCAGTCCCTCTCCTTCGTCCATGTCCTTAAGGACGTCCGCTTGGTAGGCTTGAAGGATGGCCATGGTATGCAGGGCCATGCCTGCTTGACCAGCCGCCATGTAAGACTTCCCAATAAGGGAGGAAGTAGTCCTACAAGCCTTGGAAGGAAGGAGGGGACGCGACTTCCAGGACGGTGCAGACGACGGGGCGAGGTGGTTAGCCAGCGTGTCCTCGACCGCTGGAATAGCGGAATAACCCTGCTCCACAAAACCCACAAGGTTAGTGAAGTCAGCGGCTGCCGCATTAGTTAGGCGTGCGGAGAAAGGCTGCTTCCAGGATCTGGAGATCTCGTGATGCAGATCGCTGAAAAAGGGCAGCTTTCTTCGCTCTGGCCTAGAATTAGGGCCACTAAGGAATCTCTCGTCGAGTTTGGACGATAGAGACTCGCGGGGCTCAACAGGCCAGTCTATAGAGAGCTTCTCTGTAGCGCGCGAAAGCACGTCAACAAGCTCAGTGTAGGCCGGAGTAGGCCGCGCGTCCTGGCCGCTAGGCGGGATAACGTCATCAGTCAAAGCAGGCCCGAAATCCTCGGAGTCGGAAGCTGCAGTGTAAATCACATCATCCAGACCGAAAGAAACCGATTCGCGGGCTCCCGGGCTGGGGCATAAATAATCATGCGCGAATTCAACCGCGCCACGTGCGTGCTCGGGGGAGGGAGGGAGAGAAAGGGCGAGGCCCGTCTGCTCGTACTCAATATCCTCGATAATCCATGACACTTCACTGTAAGGAGAACAGAGTTCCACTTATGCCAGTCGCTGAAGTGTTGAGACGAAAGCTGTAGTTGAATTAGAAAAATTCGGGCTCAGAAAAACCGAACGAAGGGAAAGATGTGACCGCTTCGTGAAGGCAGAGAAATCTGAGGAGAGGATGGCGCGCGCGCGTTCGTCATGCTACGACGTAAGAGCGTCGGGGCGGAGCCAGCTTTGCGCGAGCGCCATCAGCCAATGAATTGGCGTGATTCTATAGGGCTTCAGGCAATCGGCACATCCAGAGGATATCCCACTGCGCTTTCCGCAGCGTTGAGTGAACCTATGAAAGAGAACCTATTGTATTTGCTATTTGAAAAAAAAATTTGCCCTAAAACGCATCGTGCAGCCCAAACCATAAGGCCTAGAGACTTGAAACTCGGCCAGATGGTAGGCCACACTTTTGGGGAGAACCTATCAGAGTATGACCCCGATTGGCTCATAGGTGGCGCTACAGAAACCAAAAGTACTAAATTAACCATAATTCCTCGACCGTTTGACCTAGAATCAAGATTTTTACATCACTGTGATCCCTGGCTCAAGGCGGACAAGATGTATATCTCGGATCTTCGATTTGAGCAAAAAAACAAATTGTTATGGCCAGTTTTGTCCAAAACCTACTTTTACGAACTAGTCCCTGGTTTTTCGCCTGATCGGAACCAAACTAGTCTAGGCCTATTCTCTGGACTCTCTAGATCAATAATTATCGAAAAAAAGTTGAAATTTTGCATTTGGGTGGCTGTAACAGGGTCATTTAGAAAAGGGGCGGGGCTAAATACAGTCAAAAGCCTATAAATCCTAAACGAAAAGTCAAAACTTCACAAAAATTGATGAGCTTATGTGTCATAACATGGTGAAGAAGCATGCAAAGTTTCATGGATATCGGACCATAGGTGGCGCTATAACTGTCAAAAAGGTCTCATTCTTATTAGGTGTTCAAGCACTTTAGTGCTGAAATCCTATTGTATTTGCTATTTGAAAAAAAAATTTGCCCTAAAACGCATCGTGCAGCCCAAACCGTAAGGCCTAGAGACTTGAAACTCGGCCAGATGGTAGGCCACACTTTTGGGGAGAACCTATCAGAGTATGACCCCGATTGGCTCATAGGTGGCGCTACAGAAACCAAAAGTACTAAATTAACCATAATTCCTCGACCGTTTGACCTAGAATCAAGATTTTTACATCACTGTGATCCCTGGCTCAAGGCGGACAAGATGTATATCTCGGATTTTCGATTTGAGCAAAAAAACAAATTGTTATGGCCAGCTTTGTCCAAAACCTACTTTTGCGAACTAGTCCCTGGTTTTTCGCCAGATCGGAACCAAACTAGTCTAGGCCTATTCTCTGGACTCTCTAGATCAATAATTATCGAAAAAAAGTTGAAATTTTGCATTTGGGTGGCTGTAACAGGGTCATTTAGAAAAGGGGCGGGGCAAAATACAGTCAAAAGCCTATAAATCCTAAACGAAAAGTCAAAACTTCACAAAAATTGATGAGCTTATGTGTCATAACATGGTGAAGAAGCATGCAAAGTTTCATGGAGATCGGACCATAGGTGGCGCTATAACTGTCAAAAAGGTCTCATTCTTATTAGGTGTTCAAGCACTTTAGTGCTGAAAACCTATTGTATTTGCTATTTGAAAAAAAAATTTGCCCTAAAACGCATCGTGCAGCCCAAACCATAAGGCCTAGAGACTTGAAACTCGGCCAGATGGTAGGCCACACTTTTGGGGAGAACCTATCAGAGTATGACCCCGATTGGCTCATAGGTGGCGCTACAGAAACCAAAAGTACTAAATTAACCATAATTCCTCGACCGTTTGACCTAGAATCAAGATTTTTACATCACTGTGATCCCTGGCTCAAGGCGGACAAGATGTATATCTCAGATTTTCGATTTGAGCAAAAAAACAAATTGTTATGGCCATTTTTTTCCAAAACCTACTTTTGCGAACTAGTCCCTGGTTTTTCGCCTGATCGGAACCAAACTAGTCTAGGCCTATTCTCTGGACTCTCTAGATCAATAATTATCGAAAAAAAGTTGAAATTTTGCATTTGGGTGGCTGTAACAGGGTCATTTAGAAAAGGGGCGGGGCTAAATACAGTCAAAAGCCTATAAATCCTAAACGAAAAGTCAAAACTTCACAAAAATTGATGAGCTTATGTGTCATAACATGGTGAAGAAGCATGCAAAGTTTCATGGATATCGGACCATAGGTGGCGCTATAACTGTCAAAAAGGTCTCATTCTTATTAGGTGTTCAAGCACTTTAGTGCTGAAATCCTATTGTATTTGCTATTTGAAAAAAAAATTTGCCCTAAAACGCATCGTGCAGCCCAAACCGTAAGGCCTAGAGACTTGAAACTCGGCCAGATGGTAGGCCACACTTTTGGGGAGAACCTATCAGAGTATGACCCCGATTGGCTCATAGGTGGCGCTACAGAAACCAAAAGTACTAAATTAACCATAATTCCTCGACCGTTTGACCTAGAATCAAGATTTTTACATCACTGTGATCCCTGGCTCAAGGCGGACAAGATGTATATCTCGGATTTTCGATTTGAGCAAAAAAACAAATTGTTATGGCCAGCTTTGTCCAAAACCTACTTTTGCGAACTAGTCCCTGGTTTTTCGCCAGATCGGAACCAAACTAGTCTAGGCCTATTCTCTGGACTCTCTAGATCAATAATTATCGAAAAAAAGTTGAAATTTTGCATTTGGGTGGCTGTAACAGGGTCATTTAGAAAAGGGGCGGGGCAAAATACAGTCAAAAGCCTATAAATCCTAAACGAAAAGTCAAAACTTCACAAAAATTGATGAGCTTATGTGTCATAACATGGTGAAGAAGCATGCAAAGTTTCATGGAGATCGGACCATAGGTGGCGCTATAACTGTCAAAAAGGTCTCATTCTTATTCGGTGTTCAAGCACTTTAGTGCTGAAAACCTATTGTATTTGCTATTTGAAAAAAAAATTTGCCCTAAAACGCATCGTGCAGCCCAAACCGTAAGGCCTAGAGACTTGAAACTCGGCCAGATGGTAGGCCACACTTTTGGGGAGAACCTATCAGAGTATGACCCCGATTGGCTCATAGGTGGCGCTACAGAAACCAAAAGTACTAAATTAACCATAATTCCTCGACCGTTTGACCTAGAATCAAGATTTTTACATCACTGTGATCCCTGGCTCAAGGCGGACAAGATGTATATCTCGGATCTTCGATTTGAGCAAAAAAACAAATTGTTATGGCCAGTTTTGTCCAAAACCTACTTTTACGAACTAGTCCCTGGTTTTTCGCCTGATCGGAACCAAACTAGTCTAGGCCTATTCTCTGGACTCTCTAGATCAATAATTATCGAAAAAAAGTTGAAATTTTGCATTTGGGTGGCTGTAACAGGGTCATTTAGAAAAGGGGCGGGGCTAAATACAGTCAAAAGCCTATAAATCCTAAACGAAAAGTCAAAACTTCACAAAAATTGATGAGCTTATGTGTCATAACATGGTGAAGAAGCATGCAAAGTTTCATGGAGATCGGACCATAGGTGGCGCTATAACTGTCAAAAAGGTCTCATTCTTATTAGGTGTTCAAGCACTTTAGTGCTGAAATCCTATTGTATTTGCTATTTGAAAAAAAAATTTGCCCTAAAACGCATCGTGCAGCCCAAACCGTAAGGCCTAGAGACTTGAAACTCGGCCAGATGGTAGGCCACACTTTTGGGGAGAACCTATCAGAGTATGACCCCGATTGGCTCATAGGTGGCGCTACAGAAACCAAAAGTACTAAATTAACCATAATTCCTCGACCGTTTGACCTAGAATCAAGATTTTTACATCACTGTGATCCCTGGCTCAAGGCGGACAAGATGTATATCTCGGATTTTCGATTTGAGCAAAAAAACAAATTGTTATGGCCATTTTTTTCCAAAACCTACTTTTGCGAACTAGTCCCTGGTTTTTCGCCTGATCGGAACCAAACTAGTCTAGGCCTATTCTCTGGACTCTCTAGATCAATAATTATCGAAAAAAAGTTGAAATTTTGCATTTGGGTGGCTGTAACAGGGTCATTTAGAAAAGGGGCGGGGCTAAATACAGTCAAAAGCCTATAAATCCTAAACGAAAAGTCAAAACTTCACAAAAATTGATGAGCTTATGTGTCATAACATGGTGAAGAAGCATGCAAAGTTTCATGGATATCGGACCATAGGTGGCGCTATAACTGTCAAAAAGGTCTCATTCTTATTAGGTGTTCAAGCACTTTAGTGCTGAAATCCTATTGTATTTGCTATTTGAAAAAAAAATTTGCCCTAAAACGCATCGTGCAGCCCAAACCGTAAGGCCTAGAGACTTGAAACTCGGCCAGATGGTAGGCCACACTTTTGGGGAGAACCTATCAGAGTATGACCCCGATTGGCTCATAGGTGGCGCTACAGAAACCAAAAGTACTAAATTAACCATAATTCCTCGACCGTTTGACCTAGAATCAAGATTTTTACATCACTGTGATCCCTGGCTCAAGGCGGACAAGATGTATATCTCGGATCTTCGATTTGAGCAAAAAAACAAATTGTTATGGCCAGTTTTGTCCAAAACCTACTTTTACGAACTAGTCCCTGGTTTTTCGCCTGATCGGAACCAAACTAGTCTAGGCCTATTCTCTGGACTCTCTAGATCAATAATTATCGAAAAAAAGTTGAAATTTTGCATTTGGGTGGCTGTAACAGGGTCATTTAGAAAAGGGGCGGGGCTAAATACAGTCAAAAGCCTATAAATCCTAAACGAAAAGTCAAAACTTCACAAAAATTGATGAGCTTATGTGTCATAACATGGTGAAGAAGCATGCAAAGTTTCATGGATATCGGACCATAGGTGGCGCTATAACTGTCAAAAAGGTCTCATTCTTATTAGGTGTTCAAGCACTTTAGTGCTGAAATCCTATTGTATTTGCTATTTGAAAAAAAAATTTGCCCTAAAACGCATCGTGCAGCCCAAACCGTAAGGCCTAGAGACTTGAAACTCGGCCAGATGGTAGGCCACACTTTTGGGGAGAACCTATCAGAGTATGACCCCGATTGGCTCATAGGTGGCGCTACAGAAACCAAAAGTACTAAATTAACCATAATTCCTCGACCGTTTGACCTAGAATCAAGATTTTTACATCACTGTGATCCCTGGCTCAAGGCGGACAAGATGTATATCTCGGATTTTCGATTTGAGCAAAAAAACAAATTGTTATGGCCAGCTTTGTCCAAAACCTACTTTTGCGAACTAGTCCCTGGTTTTTCGCCAGATCGGAACCAAACTAGTCTAGGCCTATTCTCTGGACTCTCTAGATCAATAATTATCGAAAAAAAGTTGAAATTTTGCATTTGGGTGGCTGTAACAGGGTCATTTAGAAAAGGGGCGGGGCAAAATACAGTCAAAAGCCTATAAATCCTAAACGAAAAGTCAAAACTTCACAAAAATTGATGAGCTTATGTGTCATAACATGGTGAAGAAGCATGCAAAGTTTCATGGAGATCGGACCATAGGTGGCGCTATAACTGTCAAAAAGGTCTCATTCTTATTAGGTGTTCAAGCACTTTAGTGCTGAAAACCTATTGTATTTGCTATTTGAAAAAAAAATTTGCCCTAAAACGCATCGTGCAGCCCAAACCATAAGGCCTAGAGACTTGAAACTCGGCCAGATGGTAGGCCACACTTTTGGGGAGAACCTATCAGAGTATGACCCCGATTGGCTCATAGGTGGCGCTACAGAAACCAAAAGTACTAAATTAACCATAATTCCTCGACCGTTTGACCTAGAATCAAGATTTTTACATCACTGTGATCCCTGGCTCAAGGCGGACAAGATGTATATCTCAGATTTTCGATTTGAGCAAAAAAACAAATTGTTATGGCCATTTTTTTCCAAAACCTACTTTTGCGAACTAGTCCCTGGTTTTTCGCCTGATCGGAACCAAACTAGTCTAGGCCTATTCTCTGGACTCTCTAGATCAATAATTATCGAAAAAAAGTTGAAATTTTGCATTTGGGTGGCTGTAACAGGGTCATTTAGAAAAGGGGCGGGGCTAAATACAGTCAAAAGCCTATAAATCCTAAACGAAAAGTCAAAACTTCACAAAAATTGATGAGCTTATGTGTCATAACATGGTGAAGAAGCATGCAAAGTTTCATGGATATCGGACCATAGGTGGCGCTATAACTGTCAAAAAGGTCTCATTCTTATTAGGTGTTCAAGCACTTTAGTGCTGAAATCCTATTGTATTTGCTATTTGAAAAAAAAATTTGCCCTAAAACGCATCGTGCAGCCCAAACCGTAAGGCCTAGAGACTTGAAACTCGGCCAGATGGTAGGCCACACTTTTGGGGAGAACCTATCAGAGTATGACCCCGATTGGCTCATAGGTGGCGCTACAGAAACCAAAAGTACTAAATTAACCATAATTCCTCGACCGTTTGACCTAGAATCAAGATTTTTACATCACTGTGATCCCTGGCTCAAGGCGGACAAGATGTATATCTCGGATTTTCGATTTGAGCAAAAAAACAAATTGTTATGGCCAGCTTTGTCCAAAACCTACTTTTGCGAACTAGTCCCTGGTTTTTCGCCAGATCGGAACCAAACTAGTCTAGGCCTATTCTCTGGACTCTCTAGATCAATAATTATCGAAAAAAAGTTGAAATTTTGCATTTGGGTGGCTGTAACAGGGTCATTTAGAAAAGGGGCGGGGCAAAATACAGTCAAAAGCCTATAAATCCTAAACGAAAAGTCAAAACTTCACAAAAATTGATGAGCTTATGTGTCATAACATGGTGAAGAAGCATGCAAAGTTTCATGGAGATCGGACCATAGGTGGCGCTATAACTGTCAAAAAGGTCTCATTCTTATTCGGTGTTCAAGCACTTTAGTGCTGAAAACCTATTGTATTTGCTATTTGAAAAAAAAATTTGCCCTAAAACGCATCGTGCAGCCCAAACCGTAAGGCCTAGAGACTTGAAACTCGGCCAGATGGTAGGCCACACTTTTGGGGAGAACCTATCAGAGTATGACCCCGATTGGCTCATAGGTGGCGCTACAGAAACCAAAAGTACTAAATTAACCATAATTCCTCGACCGTTTGACCTAGAATCAAGATTTTTACATCACTGTGATCCCTGGCTCAAGGCGGACAAGATGTATATCTCGGATCTTCGATTTGAGCAAAAAAACAAATTGTTATGGCCAGTTTTGTCCAAAACCTACTTTTACGAACTAGTCCCTGGTTTTTCGCCTGATCGGAACCAAACTAGTCTAGGCCTATTCTCTGGACTCTCTAGATCAATAATTATCGAAAAAAAGTTGAAATTTTGCATTTGGGTGGCTGTAACAGGGTCATTTAGAAAAGGGGCGGGGCTAAATACAGTCAAAAGCCTATAAATCCTAAACGAAAAGTCAAAACTTCACAAAAATTGATGAGCTTATGTGTCATAACATGGTGAAGAAGCATGCAAAGTTTCATGGAGATCGGACCATAGGTGGCGCTATAACTGTCAAAAAGGTCTCATTCTTATTAGGTGTTCAAGCACTTTAGTGCTGAAATCCTATTGTATTTGCTATTTGAAAAAAAAATTTGCCCTAAAACGCATCGTGCAGCCCAAACCGTAAGGCCTAGAGACTTGAAACTCGGCCAGATGGTAGGCCACACTTTTGGGGAGAACCTATCAGAGTATGACCCCGATTGGCTCATAGGTGGCGCTACAGAAACCAAAAGTACTAAATTAACCATAATTCCTCGACCGTTTGACCTAGAATCAAGATTTTTACATCACTGTGATCCCTGGCTCAAGGCGGACAAGATGTATATCTCGGATTTTCGATTTGAGCAAAAAAACAAATTGTTATGGCCATTTTTTTCCAAAACCTACTTTTGCGAACTAGTCCCTGGTTTTTCGCCTGATCGGAACCAAACTAGTCTAGGCCTATTCTCTGGACTCTCTAGATCAATAATTATCGAAAAAAAGTTGAAATTTTGCATTTGGGTGGCTGTAACAGGGTCATTTAGAAAAGGGGCGGGGCTAAATACAGTCAAAAGCCTATAAATCCTAAACGAAAAGTCAAAACTTCACAAAAATTGATGAGCTTATGTGTCATAACATGGTGAAGAAGCATGCAAAGTTTCATGGATATCGGACCATAGGTGGCGCTATAACTGTCAAAAAGGTCTCATTCTTATTAGGTGTTCAAGCACTTTAGTGCTGAAATCCTATTGTATTTGCTATTTGAAAAAAAAATTTGCCCTAAAACGCATCGTGCAGCCCAAACCGTAAGGCCTAGAGACTTGAAACTCGGCCAGATGGTAGGCCACACTTTTGGGGAGAACCTATCAGAGTATGACCCCGATTGGCTCATAGGTGGCGCTACAGAAACCAAAAGTACTAAATTAACCATAATTCCTCGACCGTTTGACCTAGAATCAAGATTTTTACATCACTGTGATCCCTGGCTCAAGGCGGACAAGATGTATATCTCGGATTTTCGATTTGAGCAAAAAAACAAATTGTTATGGCCAGCTTTGTCCAAAACCTACTTTTGCGAACTAGTCCCTGGTTTTTCGCCAGATCGGAACCAAACTAGTCTAGGCCTATTCTCTGGACTCTCTAGATCAATAATTATCGAAAAAAAGTTGAAATTTTGCATTTGGGTGGCTGTAACAGGGTCATTTAGAAAAGGGGCGGGGCAAAATACAGTCAAAAGCCTATAAATCCTAAACGAAAAGTCAAAACTTCACAAAAATTGATGAGCTTATGTGTCATAACATGGTGAAGAAGCATGCAAAGTTTCATGGAGATCGGACCATAGGTGGCGCTATAACTGTCAAAAAGGTCTCATTCTTATTCGGTGTTCAAGCACTTTAGTGCTGAAAACCTATTGTATTTGCTATTTGAAAAAAAAATTTGCCCTAAAACGCATCGTGCAGCCCAAACCGTAAGGCCTAGAGACTTGAAACTCGGCCAGATGGTAGGCCACACTTTTGGGGAGAACCTATCAGAGTATGACCCCGATTGGCTCATAGGTGGCGCTACAGAAACCAAAAGTACTAAATTAACCATAATTCCTCGACCGTTTGACCTAGAATCAAGATTTTTACATCACTGTGATCCCTGGCTCAAGGCGGACAAGATGTATATCTCGGATCTTCGATTTGAGCAAAAAAACAAATTGTTATGGCCAGTTTTGTCCAAAACCTACTTTTACGAACTAGTCCCTGGTTTTTCGCCTGATCGGAACCAAACTAGTCTAGGCCTATTCTCTGGACTCTCTAGATCAATAATTATCGAAAAAAAGTTGAAATTTTGCATTTGGGTGGCTGTAACAGGGTCATTTAGAAAAGGGGCGGGGCTAAATACAGTCAAAAGCCTATAAATCCTAAACGAAAAGTCAAAACTTCACAAAAATTGATGAGCTTATGTGTCATAACATGGTGAAGAAGCATGCAAAGTTTCATGGAGATCGGACCATAGGTGGCGCTATAACTGTCAAAAAGGTCTCATTCTTATTAGGTGTTCAAGCACTTTAGTGCTGAAATCCTATTGTATTTGCTATTTGAAAAAAAAATTTGCCCTAAAACGCATCGTGCAGCCCAAACCGTAAGGCCTAGAGACTTGAAACTCGGCCAGATGGTAGGCCACACTTTTGGGGAGAACCTATCAGAGTATGACCCCGATTGGCTCATAGGTGGCGCTACAGAAACCAAAAGTACTAAATTAACCATAATTCCTCGACCGTTTGACCTAGAATCAAGATTTTTACATCACTGTGATCCCTGGCTCAAGGCGGACAAGATGTATATCTCGGATTTTCGATTTGAGCAAAAAAACAAATTGTTATGGCCAGCTTTGTCCAAAACCTACTTTTGCGAACTAGTCCCTGGTTTTTCGCCAGATCGGAACCAAACTAGTCTAGGCCTATTCTCTGGACTCTCTAGATCAATAATTATCGAAAAAAAGTTGAAATTTTGCATTTGGGTGGCTGTAACAGGGTCATTTAGAAAAGGGGCGGGGCAAAATACAGTCAAAAGCCTATAAATCCTAAACGAAAAGTCAAAACTTCACAAAAATTGATGAGCTTATGTGTCATAACATGGTGAAGAAGCATGCAAAGTTTCATGGAGATCGGACCATAGGTGGCGCTATAACTGTCAAAAAGGTCTCATTCTTATTCGGTGTTCAAGCACTTTAGTGCTGAAAACCTATTGTATTTGCTATTTGAAAAAAAAATTTGCCCTAAAACGCATCGTGCAGCCCAAACCGTAAGGCCTAGAGACTTGAAACTCGGCCAGATGGTAGGCCACACTTTTGGGGAGAACCTATCAGAGTATGACCCCGATTGGCTCATAGGTGGCGCTACAGAAACCAAAAGTACTAAATTAACCATAATTCCTCGACCGTTTGACCTAGAATCAAGATTTTTACATCACTGTGATCCCTGGCTCAAGGCGGACAAGATGTATATCTCGGATCTTCGATTTGAGCAAAAAAACAAATTGTTATGGCCAGTTTTGTCCAAAACCTACTTTTACGAACTAGTCCCTGGTTTTTCGCCTGATCGGAACCAAACTAGTCTAGGCCTATTCTCTGGACTCTCTAGATCAATAATTATCGAAAAAAAGTTGAAATTTTGCATTTGGGTGGCTGTAACAGGGTCATTTAGAAAAGGGGCGGGGCTAAATACAGTCAAAAGCCTATAAATCCTAAACGAAAAGTCAAAACTTCACAAAAATTGATGAGCTTATGTGTCATAACATGGTGAAGAAGCATGCAAAGTTTCATGGAGATCGGACCATAGGTGGCGCTATAACTGTCAAAAAGGTCTCATTCTTATTAGGTGTTCAAGCACTTTAGTGCTGAAATCCTATTGTATTTGCTATTTGAAAAAAAAATTTGCCCTAAAACGCATCGTGCAGCCCAAACCGTAAGGCCTAGAGACTTGAAACTCGGCCAGATGGTAGGCCACACTTTTGGGGAGAACCTATCAGAGTATGACCCCGATTGGCTCATAGGTGGCGCTACAGAAACCAAAAGTACTAAATTAACCATAATTCCTCGACCGTTTGACCTAGAATCAAGATTTTTACATCACTGTGATCCCTGGCTCAAGGCGGACAAGATGTATATCTCGGATCTTCGATTTGAGCAAAAAAACAAATTGTTATGGCCAGTTTTGTCCAAAACCTACTTTTACGAACTAGTCCCTGGTTTTTCGCCTGATCGGAACCAAACTAGTCTAGGCCTATTCTCTGGACTCTCTAGATCAATAATTATCGAAAAAAAGTTGAAATTTTGCATTTGGGTGGCTGTAACAGGGTCATTTAGAAAAGGGGCGGGGCTAAATACAGTCAAAAGCCTATAAATCCTAAACGAAAAGTCAAAACTTCACAAAAATTGATGAGCTTATGTGTCATAACATGGTGAAGAAGCATGCAAAGTTTCATGGAGATCGGACCATAGGTGGCGCTATAACTGTCAAAAAGGTCTCATTCTTATTAGGTGTTCAAGCACTTTAGTGCTGAAATCCTATTGTATTTGCTATTTGAAAAAAAAATTTGCCCTAAAACGCATCGTGCAGCCCAAACCGTAAGGCCTAGAGACTTGAAACTCGGCCAGATGGTAGGCCACACTTTTGGGGAGAACCTATCAGAGTATGACCCCGATTGGCTCATAGGTGGCGCTACAGAAACCAAAAGTACTAAATTAACCATAATTCCTCGACCGTTTGACCTAGAATCAAGATTTTTACATCACTGTGATCCCTGGCTCAAGGCGGACAAGATGTATATCTCGGATTTTCGATTTGAGCAAAAAAACAAATTGTTATGGCCAGCTTTGTCCAAAACCTACTTTTGCGAACTAGTCCCTGGTTTTTCGCCAGATCGGAACCAAACTAGTCTAGGCCTATTCTCTGGACTCTCTAGATCAATAATTATCGAAAAAAAGTTGAAATTTTGCATTTGGGTGGCTGTAACAGGGTCATTTAGAAAAGGGGCGGGGCAAAATACAGTCAAAAGCCTATAAATCCTAAACGAAAAGTCAAAACTTCACAAAAATTGATGAGCTTATGTGTCATAACATGGTGAAGAAGCATGCAAAGTTTCATGGAGATCGGACCATAGGTGGCGCTATAACTGTCAAAAAGGTCTCATTCTTATTCGGTGTTCAAGCACTTTAGTGCTGAAAACCTATTGTATTTGCTATTTGAAAAAAAAATTTGCCCTAAAACGCATCGTGCAGCCCAAACCGTAAGGCCTAGAGACTTGAAACTCGGCCAGATGGTAGGCCACACTTTTGGGGAGAACCTATCAGAGTATGACCCCGATTGGCTCATAGGTGGCGCTACAGAAACCAAAAGTACTAAATTAACCATAATTCCTCGACCGTTTGACCTAGAATCAAGATTTTTACATCACTGTGATCCCTGGCTCAAGGCGGACAAGATGTATATCTCGGATCTTCGATTTGAGCAAAAAAACAAATTGTTATGGCCAGTTTTGTCCAAAACCTACTTTTACGAACTAGTCCCTGGTTTTTCGCCTGATCGGAACCAAACTAGTCTAGGCCTATTCTCTGGACTCTCTAGATCAATAATTATCGAAAAAAAGTTGAAATTTTGCATTTGGGTGGCTGTAACAGGGTCATTTAGAAAAGGGGCGGGGCTAAATACAGTCAAAAGCCTATAAATCCTAAACGAAAAGTCAAAACTTCACAAAAATTGATGAGCTTATGTGTCATAACATGGTGAAGAAGCATGCAAAGTTTCATGGAGATCGGACCATAGGTGGCGCTATAACTGTCAAAAAGGTCTCATTCTTATTAGGTGTTCAAGCACTTTAGTGCTGAAATCCTATTGTATTTGCTATTTGAAAAAAAAATTTGCCCTAAAACGCATCGTGCAGCCCAAACCGTAAGGCCTAGAGACTTGAAACTCGGCCAGATGGTAGGCCACACTTTTGGGGAGAACCTATCAGAGTATGACCCCGATTGGCTCATAGGTGGCGCTACAGAAACCAAAAGTACTAAATTAACCATAATTCCTCGACCGTTTGACCTAGAATCAAGATTTTTACATCACTGTGATCCCTGGCTCAAGGCGGACAAGATGTATATCTCGGATTTTCGATTTGAGCAAAAAAACAAATTGTTATGGCCAGCTTTGTCCAAAACCTACTTTTGCGAACTAGTCCCTGGTTTTTCGCCAGATCGGAACCAAACTAGTCTAGGCCTATTCTCTGGACTCTCTAGATCAATAATTATCGAAAAAAAGTTGAAATTTTGCATTTGGGTGGCTGTAACAGGGTCATTTAGAAAAGGGGCGGGGCAAAATACAGTCAAAAGCCTATAAATCCTAAACGAAAAGTCAAAACTTCACAAAAATTGATGAGCTTATGTGTCATAACATGGTGAAGAAGCATGCAAAGTTTCATGGAGATCGGACCATAGGTGGCGCTATAACTGTCAAAAAGGTCTCATTCTTATTCGGTGTTCAAGCACTTTAGTGCTGAAAACCTATTGTATTTGCTATTTGAAAAAAAAATTTGCCCTAAAACGCATCGTGCAGCCCAAACCGTAAGGCCTAGAGACTTGAAACTCGGCCAGATGGTAGGCCACACTTTTGGGGAGAACCTATCAGAGTATGACCCCGATTGGCTCATAGGTGGCGCTACAGAAACCAAAAGTACTAAATTAACCATAATTCCTCGACCGTTTGACCTAGAATCAAGATTTTTACATCACTGTGATCCCTGGCTCAAGGCGGACAAGATGTATATCTCGGATCTTCGATTTGAGCAAAAAAACAAATTGTTATGGCCAGTTTTGTCCAAAACCTACTTTTACGAACTAGTCCCTGGTTTTTCGCCTGATCGGAACCAAACTAGTCTAGGCCTATTCTCTGGACTCTCTAGATCAATAATTATCGAAAAAAAGTTGAAATTTTGCATTTGGGTGGCTGTAACAGGGTCATTTAGAAAAGGGGCGGGGCAAAATACAGTCAAAAGCCTATAAATCCTAAACGAAAAGTCAAAACTTCACAAAAATTGATGAGCTTATGTGTCATAACATGGTGAAGAAGCATGCAAAGTTTCATGGAGATCGGACCATAGGTGGCGCTATAACTGTCAAAAAGGTCTCATTCTTATTAGGTGTTCAAGCACTTTAGTGCTGAAAACCTATTGTATTTGCTATTTGAAAAAAAAATTTGCCCTAAAACGCATCGTGCAGCCCAAACCGTAAGGCCTAGAGACTTGAAACTCGGCCAGATGGTAGGCCACACTTTTGGGGAGAACCTATCAGAGTATGACCCCGATTGGCTCATAGGTGGCGCTACAGAAACCAAAAGTACTAAATTAACCATAATTCCTCGACCGTTTGACCTAGAATCAAGATTTTTACATCACTGTGATCCCTGGCTCAAGGCGGACAAGATGTATATCTCGGATTTTCGATTTGAGCAAAAAAACAAATTGTTATGGCCAGTTTTGTCCAAAACCTACTTTTGCGAACTAGTCCCTGGTTTTTCGCCTGATCGGAACCAAACTAGTCTAGGCCTATTCTCTGGACTCTCTAGATCAATAATTATCGAAAAAAAGTTGAAATTTTGCATTTGGGTGGCTGTAACAGGGTCATTTAGAAAAGGGGCGGGGCTAAATACAGTCAAAAGCCTATAAATCCTAAACGAAAAGTCAAAACTTCACAAAAATTGATGAGCTTATGTGTCATAACATGGTGAAGAAGCATGCAAAGTTTCATGGAGATCGGACCATAGGTGGCGCTATAACTGTCAAAAAGGTCTCATTCTTATTAGGTGTTCAAGCACTTTAGTGCTGAAATCCTATTGTATTTGCTATTTGAAAAAAAAATTTGCCCTAAAACGCATCGTGCAGCCCAAACCGTAAGGCCTAGAGACTTGAAACTCGGCCAGATGGTAGGCCACACTTTTGGGGAGAACCTATCAGAGTATGACCCCGATTGGCTCATAGGTGGCGCTACAGAAACCAAAAGTACTAAATTAACCATAATTCCTCGACCGTTTGACCGTTGGAATCAGAGAAAATCCTTATCACCCCCTGTTGGACAACATTAGTATTACAGCCGACATATTAGTGGAAACGTATGGTAATTTACCATTTGAAACTTAGCATGTTACTTCAGAATGTCTGGATCTCTATATGTACAAAGCTTTGAGAAGTTTGGACATAGTTTGGACCATGCAAGATAATCGGCATAATGGGCCAGACCTAACAAATATATTGGAACGTATTTGCTAAACACTTTAATGCATTTGTTTTGATATCTTTGTCAGCATGGTGTAGAGCGGATGTATGCAAAGTTCGGAAAAATCCAATGAACCTCTGAGGAGTTACACTTGAGATGTACAGTTGTTAGAATAGCAATGATTCAGAAGAGAGAAGAATTCTGAATGTACACACATGGTTGCAGAGTTAGTGAATATGTAAAGTTGCTTATTATAGTGCAACTTTGTGGCCAATATTCACAAAATTCGGTACACATGATGTAAAAATATGCCCAATTTCGTAATGATCGGCCATTCAAATAAGACGTTTTGGAGCTTTTGAAATATTACTTGAAGTCAAAAAGGTTGAGATCCACTGACCTAAAGAACATTTAATTTTTTTTCTGTGCTCAGACTATCAAAAAATAGTTCTATAATGTTGGATGTTACAGGGACTAATAACTGCAAATGCAGATCCATCTGCTGATCAAGTAAAAAACTTTGATTTGCTCAGGTTTTATGGATATGGTGGTGTGTTCTTTATGACAGAAAACAGCATAGTGTATGATCTCTGATTTTTTAGCTTTAGACCACGATTCCATCTAGTAAAAGGGTATCAAACATGTTTTTTTTAAAGGTTTTAGAGCAAATTTTCATCTGCCATGAGTCTCCTAACAACTTTCCATGTTTCTGCATATGCTTTTTGGGTTTCAGTCTTTCAGGCCACATACACACTGCAAAGATTCTGGAGTGACATCAGCATTTAAATGTGGGAGTGAATCCGCCAAATCATTGTTCCGTGAGCTACTCCTGAAACTGCAATGATTGTCAGTGATAATCATAATAGCCACAGAAAGAAAACAAATGCCAAAATAGATACAGCATGTGCATTAGGCATGCAGACTTACAGACCTGACAGTAGTGATGGGGACGAGACCGCATATGCCGAGTCCGAGTCAAGACCGAGTCTTTGAAGGGTCGAGTCCGAGTCGAGACCGAGTTCGTTGGTTTTCAAATACAAATACAGTCGAGTCCGAGTCAAGAACGAGTCTTTGAAGGGTCGAGTCCGAGTCGAGACCGAGTCCGTTGTTTTTCAAATACAGTCGAGTCCGAGTCAAGAACGAGTCTTTGAGGAAGCAAGTCCGAGTCGAGTATCCCAGTTTTGATATTCATGATTTAATATCACCCCAGTTAATAATCAACAGTTAGATTGGGAATTGTTTAGAGGAGCAGTCTTAACGTCTTAATATGGACCAGGGGCGTAGCAAGCTTTTCAAAAGTGCGGGGGATGGATGTGACATTTAAATGTTGGCATTAACAGCTATTAATGACTAAAAAGCTTAAAAGGAACTTTGTTGTACATGCTGGGGTACAATTTATAAATGATCGTTCTTCCCACTGGATTTTGTAAAACTATGTTGTGTGGACCTCTGTCCCTTTATGGGGGGTTCGGGGGCATGCTCCCCCGCAATTTTTTTTTTGTACATTTTACGGTTAAACGCTCAATCTGATGCACTTTTGAGAGCTCAAAATTAAGAGCTTCAACCGGGTTCGACCCATGACCTGTGCACATTGAACAAAGAAAAAACATTGACTTGTACCTAAAGAGGGCTCAAACATCTTTTTAGTTATGATATAGAGTCTCCGTCTACATTACATTATCACTGGTGTTTTAGAATGCCAAACATTTAATATAATAATATAATGATTTATATAATTATTCCTATGATGGAAAATCCATATAGCCTATAAATGTATGCTACTGTATAAATGAAAATGAATATTTCAAAAGTATATTTTATATTACGCTATAGAATAGGAAAATTACAATACTTTTGTCCTAAAGTGTGAGCAAAGTGCACACTTTTCTTTAAATCACGCAGCACAAACAGAATGCCTAAGTCTTGTGCGGTTTAGTCTAAAAAACGAAATATAATACTGAAAACAATAGACATGTCATCAAAACATAAACATAACATCTTCCTAAACACATATCAAGCTTATGTAAAAACCTCGAAAGCATAAACACTCATTCAAAGTACCTGGAAAAGGGCGATGTAAATAACCATAAGTTCCCCCCGCCTCCTCAGCACGAGGTGACCGATAAATCTAACACACCAAGAGAGGCGGGACTTAAGGCAGAACAGCCAATCATCAGCCGGTCACACTCAAAGCCGGTGTCATTTTTGAGAGGAATGGGGAGAGGAGACGCTGCGAGCGCAGACACAGAGCGGCCAGAGAAACGTCTGAACGAGAGCGACTGTAGTAAGGCGTTTGTGCAAAACTGCAGAAAAAGTGCGGGTGTTGAACCCTCTCACCGGGAAAGTGATGGGGACGAGGCCGAGTCCGAGTCAAAACCAAGTCTTTGAAGGGTCGAGTCCGAGTCGAGACCGAGTCTTTGAAGGGTCGAGTCCGAGTCGAGACCAAGTCTTTGAAGGAACAAGCCAGAGACGAGTCCGAGAAAGCAGAAATCGTTCTTGAGACCGGACTCGAGTACTACATCACTACCTGACAGCAATATTCAGCCATCAATAATTTGTATACTTGCCAATAAACTTAGCTTTAAAAAGCCTCTACATTTAGATAATAAAATACTCTTTGTTCTCTTATATTTTTGTTAATTTTATTAGTGACTGTCACTTAAACTTTTTGGTGACTTAATTGAAAAACCATTTGAAGGCATGCTAATGCTTCAATGTATTACTTACATTTATAATCATTACATACAATTATTATCATTAATAGTTCACTTTATTTTCAAATAGTTAATTAAAATGTTAAATAAAGAGTGAGTTCCAATAATTTTTGCTATGGTATCAATTTATACTGAGAACTGTGAAATGTTACTATTTGGGTAAAAAATAAATTACAATAAAAAAGTAAAAGTCCTAAAAGGCAACCATTCAGAACCCAGTCTCTTTCCTGCTGATTCTTGTCTCCACGAATCCCCATGGCAGGCCAGCTGGAACACAGAATATTCTATTATAAGATAAAGTGACTAAGGTCATCCACAAACCCTCATAACTCATGCAGTACTGTGGTCTCATACCCATCTCTCCTCATCCTCCTGGTCAACTCATCATATCTCCTCTTTGTCTCCACAAAAATTATTGTCTTATTCTCCTTCTCACTCATTATCTCCTCCAATAGCCGCAGAAGTCTGGAGAAAATAAGTAACATCAATAATATTAATACAGTTGTTTTTGTAGTTTTTATACAAATTACACCCAGAATATATTACTACAGTAATATTATTGTACTGTAAAAAATTGTATTTAATAATAATAAATAAAATTAAGAGCTAAGAAAGCATATCAGGAAGCATCAGGCCAACTGCAAAAATGTGTATAAACTCCGTGTATAAAAAAGTGATGAGATAGTTAGTAGATTGTGTTCACTCAATGGCTGGCTGTCTAAGTGGTGTCCGCAAAATAATATAGAATTCATAGACAATTGGAAAAGTTTTTGGGGCAAACCTGACCTGTTGAAAAGAGATGGTATTCATCCCTTCTGGGATGGTGCTGCTTTTCTCTCTAGTAATTTGGCTCATAGTCTAAATGCCTGTTCACACCGGGACGAATTTCGTGCGCGATATTCGCCGACGTTTAACGCCTCGTGATTAAAGGGCGCCAATGTGAGTATGCACACCGACGCGAAAAACGCCACGCGTAAAATCGTCATTTTTTAAAAAACGGCAAAAACTATCCGACCAATGAGATTGGCGCTTTTGCTCACGTGTCTGGAGCTTCTGAAGTTACAGTAAAACACAACTTGGGGGCGCTCAAACACAAAACGGTCTTGCCGAGCACACATTCGTAACGGCGAAGAAGATATACGCCAAGTAGCGTCTACAGACGAGGAAGATGCAAGCCAAGATAAATGTAGAGCTGCTGGTCTCGTTGGTGTCGGAACATAAGGAACTGTATGACAAACGCGACAGCGACTACAAAAATATTGATAAAAGAGAACTGTTATGGAGTGGTATTGCAGAGCAAATGGGCCTTGATGGTGAGTTTCATTTCACTTAATTGTCTTTCATGTACATAGGCTTGTAACTTTTTCCAACAAACGTTTGACAATCGCTATCGTTTGTGTGCTGTAGTGTAGTGTTTGTGTTTACATTAAGCGCCATCTAATGTCAGGGAATGAATTTGCATGTTCACTTGGCTCATCGTCAGCGAAAATCGCTTGGGTGTGAACACAAAAAACGTGTTGAAAAACGCTGGCGAATAACGCGCGCCGATATTCGTCCTGGTGTGTATGGCCCTTTAGAGATAAAACATGACAATCTGGGGCTCAGGTCAGGAAGCAGACAAACTGGCTAAACCGACCGTCTGCTAGTGGCCTCGCGTCACCAAGGTCAGATAAATCCCATCACATAGAGGCTCTTTCACCTAGATATCATCATATAGAGACTGTGTCTGTTCCCCGAATTTGGAAATCCAAAAAACGTCCAAACCCATCTAAGGTAAAAATTTAATTGATGTTCAACAAATAAAAAATAGATATAATACAGATGAGCAAACGATAAAGCTTGGGTTGCTGAATATTCGATCCCTTACTTCAAAAGCCTTCATAGTTAATGATATGATTTCAGATTATAACCTAGATGTGCTGTTTGACAGAAACCTGGCTAAAACCAAATGATTATTACATTACTTTAAATGAGTCCACCTCCCAAGATTACTGTTATATACATGAGCCTCGTCCGAAAGGCAAAGGGGGAGGTGTTGCTGTAATTTATAGTAATATTTTCAAAACCACTAAGAAATCTAGTTTTAAATATACTTCTTTTGAAATGTTGGTGCTTAATGTAAAAATATATAGTGCAAATGATAAATCATGTTTAAGATTTGTGCTGGCTACTGTATACAGGCCACCAGGGCACCATAAAGATTTTATCAAAGAATTAGCTGACTTCGTATCAGAATTAGTATTGACTGCAGATAAAGTACTAATTGTTGGTGATTTTAATATACATGTAGATAATGAAAAAGATGCATGGGGATTGGCATTTAAAGACATTGTAAACTCAATTGGAGTTAGACAACATGTGTCAGGACCTACTCATTGTCGTAATCATACTCTAGATCTAATATTATCACATGGAATCAGTGTTGATGCTGTTGAAATTCTGCAGCAGAGCGACGACATCTCAGATCATTATCTAGTCTCATGTAAATTACATTTAGCCAAGGCTGCAAAGCCGACTCCGTGTTATAAATATTTTAGACCTATCACTTCTGCCACTAAAAATTGCTTTATCAATAATCTTCCTAATCAGTTTTATCATCTCAGCATCCCAGATAGCTTAGAAGAACTTGATATTGCAACAGAAACTTTTAACTGTCTCTTTTCAGGCACTTTAGGTACAGTTGCTCCGTTGCGCTTAAAGAAGATTAAAGAAAATAGTCCAACGCCTTGGTACAACGAGCACACCCGGGCCCTTAAGAGAGCAGCCAGAAAAATGGAGTGCAACTGGAAGAAAACAAAACTAGAGGTATTTCGGATTTCATGGAAGGAGAGCTCGATTGCTTACAGAGATGCTTTAAATGTTGCTAGATCTGCTTATTTTTCAGCCCTATTAGAAGAAAATAAACATAATCCTAGGTATTTATTTGAAAAAGTTGCTAAACTTACGAAAAAGAAAGCTTCAAGTCCAGAAGTTTCCAAGAAACACAGCAGTAATGACTTTATGAACTTCTTCAATTATAAGATTGACAATATTAGGGACAAAATTATAACTATGCAACCGTCTACTACAGTATCGCATCAGGGAGTGCATTGTAGTCTCCCTGAGGAAAAATCGACAACATGTATGTTAGACCCTATACCGACTAAGCTACTGAAAGAGATGCTTCCAGATGTCATAGATCCTCTTTGACTTTGTCTCTAGGATACGTACCAAAAACCTTTAACCCTCTGGGGTCTGAAAATGCGCCGGCGCGTTTTGCTCGATTTTTTTTACATAGCAGCAAAATAGACCTAAAATACTCCATCATTTTTGGTTATACAGACTTAAGAAATATGGAAAAATAAACTGTTAAATGTGTACTTTTTATGTGTCCAATTACAATCGAAATAAAACATTGTGCTTTTGTAAAATAAAGAAAACTACAAAAAAAAGTTTGATGAGACAAACTTTAAGTTGGCTTGAGAAAGCCGGACCAGAGAGTTTGAATAAGTTTAAAGTAGTTTGAAGTTTAAAGTAGTTTGAAGTTTGATAGATGGATTAGTTAGAAAGAAAGAATAGTTAGAAAGAAAGAAAACGATTGGTTAGAAAGGAAAGATTAGGTAGAAAGATAGATAAATAATAGATAGATAGAAAGATTAGTTTCAATGAAAGAAAGATTAGTTAGAAAGAAAGAAAGATTAGTTAGAAAGAAAGATAGATTAGAAAGAAAGATTAGTTAGAAAGATAGACAGAAAGAAAGAAATATTAGTTAGAAAGATAGATAGAAAGAAAGATTAGTTAGAAAGAAAGATAGATAGAAAGATTAGTTAGAAAGACAGAAAGATCAATTTGAAAGAAAGATCAGTAAGAAAGAAAGAAAGAAAGAAAGATAGAGTAGTTAAGAAAGAAGGATAGATTAGTTAGAAAGAAAAATGATAGATTAGTTAGAAAGAAAGAAAGATAGATTAGTTAGATAGAAAGAAAAACAGATTAGTTAGAAAGAAAGGATTAGTTAGAAAGAAAGAAAGAAAGGATTAGTTAGAAAGAAAGATGGATTTGTTAGAAAGAAAGAAAGAAAGAAAGAAAGAAAGAAAGAAAGGACTATTTAGAAAGAAAGATGGATTTGTTAGAAAGAAAGAAAGATAGATTAGTTAGAAAGAAAGAAATATTAGTTAGAAAGAAAGAAAGATTAGTTAGAAAGAAAGAAAGATTAGTAAGAAAAAAATAAAGAAAGATAGATAGATTAGTTAGAAAGAAAAAAGATAGATTAGTTAGAAAGATAGATAGATTAGTTAGAAAGAAAAAATATTGATTAGTTAGAAAGAAATAAGATAGATTAGTTAGAAAGAAAGAAAGAAAGATTAATTAGAAAGAAAGAAAGATAGATTAGTTAGAAAGAAAGATAGATGGATTTGTTAGAATGAAAGAAACACAGATTAGTTAGAAAGAAAAAAGATAGATTAGTTAGAAAGAAAGAAAGATTAGTTAGAAAGAAAGAAAGATAGATTTGTTAGAATGAAAGAAAGATAGATTAGTGAGAAAGAAAGAAAGAAAGAAAGACAGATTAGTTAGAAAGAAAGAAAGAGATTAGTTAGAAAGAAAAAAGATAGATAAGTTAGAAAGAAAGATAGATAGATTAGTTAGAAAGAAAGAAAGATAGATAGATAGATTAGTTAGAAAGAAAGATAGATAGATTAGTTAGAAAGAAAGAACAATAGATTAGTTAGAAAGAAAGAACGTTAGATTAGTTAGAAAGAAAGAACGATAGATTAGTTAGAAAGAAAGATAGATAGATTAGTTAGAAAGAAAGAAAGATTAGTAAGAAAGAAATAAAGAAAGATAGATAGATTAGTTAGAAAGAAAAAAGATAGATTAGTTAGAAAGATAGATAGATTAGTTAGAAAGAAAAAATATAGATTAGTTAGAAAGATAAAAGATAGATTAGTTAGAAAGAAAGAAAGAAAGATTAATTAGAAAGAAAGATAGATTAGTTAGAAAGAAAGATAGATAGATTTGTTAGAATGAAAGAAAGACAGATTAGTTAGAAAGAAAGAAAGATTAGTTAGAAAGAAAGAAAGATAGATTTGTTAGAATGAAAGAAAGATAGATTAGTGAGAAAGAAAGAAAGAAAGAAAGACAGATTAGTTAGAAAAAAGAGATTAGTTAGAAAGAAAGAGATTAGTTAGAAAGAAAGAAAGATAGATAGATTAGTTAGAAAGAAAGAAAGACAGATTAGTTAGAAAGAAAGATAGATAGATAGATTAGTTAGAAAGAAAGATAGATAGATTAGTTAGAAAGAAAGAACGATAGATTAGTTAGAAAGAAAGAACGATAGATTAGTTAGAAAGAAAGAACGATAGATTAGTTAGAAAGAAAGAACGATAGATTGGTTAGAAAGAAAGATAGATAGATTAGTTAGAAAGAAAGATAGATAGATTAGTTAGAAAGAAAGAAAGATAGATTAGTTAGAAAGAGAGATAGATAGATTATTTAGAAAGAAAGATAGATTAGTTAGAAAAAAGATGGATAGATTAGTTAGAAAGATAGATTAGTTAGAAAGAAAGAAAGATTAGTTAGAAAGAAAGATTAGTTAGAAAGAAAGAAAGATTAGTTAGAAAGAAAGAAAGATAGATTAGAAAGAAAGAAAGATTAGTTAGAAAGAAAGATACACAGATTAGAAAGAAAGAAAGATTAGTTAGAAAGAAAGAGATTAGTTAGAAAGAAAGAAAGAAAGAAAGAAAGGATTATTTAGAAAGAAAGATGGATTTGTTAGAAAGAAAGAAAGATGGATTAGTTAGAAAGAAAGATTAGTTAGTTAGAAAGAAAGATGGATTAGTTAGAAAGAAAGAAAGAAAGAAAGAAAGAAAGAAAGAAAGAAAGAAAGAAGTGGATTAGTTAGAAATAAAGAAAGATGATTAGTTAGAAAGAAAGAAAGATTAGTTAGAAAGAAAGAAAGATGGATTAGTTAGAAATAAAGAAAGATGATTAGTTAGAAAGAAAGAAAGAAAGATTAGTTAGAAAGAAAGAACGATAGATTAGTTAGAAAGAATGAACGATAGATTAGTTAAAAAGAAAGATAGATTAGTTAGAAAGAAAGATATATAGATAGATTAGTTAGAAAGAATGAAAGAAAGAAAGATAGATTAGTTAGAAAGAAAAAAGATAGATTAGTTAGAAAGAAAGAAAGATAGATTAGTTAGAAAGAAAGAAAGATAGATTAGTTAGAAAGAAAGATAGATTAGTTAGAAAGAAAGAAAGATAGATAGATTTGTTAGAAAGAAAGAAAGATTAGTTAGAAAGAAAGAGATTCGTTAGAAAGAAAGATAGATTAGTTAGAAAGACAGAAAGATAGATTAGTTAGAAAGAAAGATAGATAGATTAGTTAGAAAGAAAGATAGATAGATTAGTTAAAAAGACAGATAGATAGATTAGTTAGAAAGAAAGAAAGATAGATTAGTTAGTTAGAAAGAAAGAAAAATAGATATATTAGTTAGAAAGAAAGAAAGATAGATTAGATAGAAAGAAAAGAAATATAGATTAGTTAGAAAAGAAAAGAAAGATAGATTAGTTAGACAGAAAGAAAGATAGATTAGTCAGAAAGAAAGAAAGATAGATTAGTTAGAAAGGAAGAAAGATAGATTAGTTAGAAAGAAAAAAGATAGATTAGTTAGAAAGAAAGATAGATAGATTAGTTAGAAAGAAAAAAGATAGATTAGTTAGAAAGATAGATTTGTTAGAATGAAAGAAAGATGATTAGTAAGAAAGAAAGAAAGAAAGATTAGTTAGAAAAAAGAGATTAGTTAGAAAGAAAGAAAGATTAAATAGAAAGAAAGAAAGATTAAATAGAAAGAAAGAAAAAAGATAGATTAGTTAGAAATAAAGATAGATAGATTAGTTAGAAAGAAAGAAAGATAGATTAGTTAGAAAGAAAGATAGATTAGTTAGAAAGAAAGATAGATTAGTTAGAAAGAAAGATAGATAGATTTGTTAGAAAGAAAGAAAGATTAGTTAGAAAGAAAGATAGATTCGTTAGAAAGAAAGAAAGATAGATTAGTTAGAAAGAAAGATAGATTAGTTAGAAAGAAAGATAGATTAGTTAGAAAGATAGATAGATTAGTTAGAAAGAAAGATAGATTAGTTAGAAAGAAAGATAGATAGATTTGTTAGAAAGAAAGAAAGATTAGTTAGAAAGAAAGATAGATTTGTTAGAAAGAAAGAAAGATAGATTAGTTAGAAAGACAAAGATAGATTAGTTAGAAAGATAGATAGATAGATTAGTTAGAAAGAAAGAAAAGTTAGAAAGAAAGAAATATAGATTAGTTAGAAAGAAAGAAAGAAAGATAGATTAGTTGGAAAGAAAGAAAGATAGTTTAGTTAGAAAGAAAGAAAGATAGTTTAGTTAGAAAGAAAGATAGATTAGTTACAAAGAAAGAAAGATAGATTAGTTAGAAAGAAAGATAGATTAGTTAGAAAGAAAGAAAGATAGATTAGTTAGAAAGAAAGAAAGAGATTAGTTAGAAAGAAAGATAGATTAATTAGAAAGAAAGATAGATTAGTTAGAAAGAAAGAAAGACAGATTAGTTAGAAAGAAAGATAGATAGATTAGTTAGAAAGAAAGAAAGATAGATTAGTTAGAAAGAAAGAAAGATTAGTTAGAAAGAAAGATAGATTAGTTAGAATGAAAGAAAGATGATTAGTAAGAAAGAAAAAAAGAAAGATTAGTTAGAAAAAAAGAGATTAGTTAGAAAGAAAGAAAGATTAAATAGAAAGAAAGAAAGAAAGATTAAATAGAAAGAAAAAAGATAGATTAGTTAGAAATAAAGATAGATAGATTAGTTAGAAAGAAAGATAGATAGATTAGTTAGAAAGAAAGAAAGATAGATTAGTTAGAAAGAAAGATTAGTTAGAAAGAAAGAAAGATAGATTAGAAAGAAAGAAAGATTAGTTAGAAAGAAAGATACACAGATTAGAAAGAAAAAAAGATTAGTTAGAAAGAAAGAGATTAGTTAGAAAGAAAGAAAGAAAGGATTAGTTAGAAAGAAAGATGGATTTGTTAGAAAGAAAGAAAGATGGATCAGTTAGAAAGAAAGATTAGTTAGTTAGAAAGAAAGATGGATTAGTTAGAAAGAAAGAAAGAAAGAAAGAAAGAAAGAAAGATGGATTAGTTAGAAATAAAGAAAGATGATTAGTTAGAAAGAAAGAAAGATTAGTTAGAAAGAAAGAAAGATGGATTAGTTAGAAATAAAGAAAGATGATTAGTTAGAAAGAAAGAAAGAAAGATTAGTTAGAAAGAAAGAACGATAGATTAGTTAGAAAGAATGAACGATAGATTAGTTAAAAAGAAAGATAGATTAGTTAGAAAGAAAGAAATATAGATAGATTAGTTAGAAAGAATGAAAGAAAGAAAGATAGATTAGTTAGAAAGAAAAAAGATAGATTAGTTAGAAAGAAAGAAAGATAGATTAGTTAGAAAGAAAGAAAGATAGATTAGTTAGAAAGAAAGAAAGATAGATAGATTTGTTAGAAAGAAAGAAAGATTAGTTAGAAAGAAAGAGATTCGTTAGAAAGAAAGATAGATTAGTTAGAAAGACAGAAAGATAGATTAGTTAGAAAGAAAGATAGATAGATTAGTTAAAAAGACAGATAGATAGATTAGTTAGAAAGAAAGAAAGATAGATTAGTTAGTTAGAAAGAAAGAAAGATAGATATATTAGTTAGAAAGAAAGAAAGATAGATTAGATAGAAAGAAAAGAAATATAGATTAGTTAGAAAAGAAATATAGATTAGTTAGAAAGAAAGAAAGATAGATTAGTTAGACAGAAAGAAAGATAGATTAGTCAGAAAGAAAGAAAGATAGATTAGTTAGAAAGGAAGAAATATAGATTAGTTAGAAAGAAAAAAGATAGATTAGTTAGAAAGAAAGATAGATAGATTAGTTAGAAAGAAAAAAGATAGATTAGTTAGAAAGATAGATTTGTTAGAATGAAAGAAAGATGATTAGTAAGAAAGAAAGAAAGAAAGATTAGTTAGAAAAAAGAGATTAGTTAGAAAGAAAGAAAGATTAAATAGAAAGAAAGAAAGATTAAATAGAAAGAAAGAAAAAAGATAGATTAGTTAGAAATAAAGATAGATAGATTAGTTAGAAAGAAAGAAAGATAGATTAGTTAGAAAGAAAGATAGATTAGTTAGAAAGAAAGATAGATTAGTTAGAAAGAAAGATAGATAGATTTGTTAGAAAGAAAGAAAGATTAGTTAGAAAGAAAGATAGATTCGTTAGAAAGAAAGAAAGATAGATTAGTTAGAAAGAAAGATAGATTAGTTAGAAAGAAAGATAGATTAGTTAGAAAGATAGATAGATTAGTTAGAAAGAAAGATAGATTAGTTAGAAAGAAAGATAGATAGATTTGTTAGAAAGAAAGAAAGATAGATTAGTTAGAAAGACAGAAAGATAGATTAGTTAGAAAGATAGATAGATAGATTAGTTAGAAAGAAAGAAAAGTTAGAAAGAAAGAAATATAGATTAGTTAGAAAGAAAGAAAGAAAGATAGATTAGTTGGAAAGAAAGAAAGATAGTTTAGTTAGAAAGAAAGATAGATAGATTTGTTAGAAAGAAAGAAAGATTAGTTAGAAAGAAAGATAGATTCGTTAGAAAGAAAGAAAGATAGATTAGTTAGAAAGATAGATTAGTTAGAAAGAAAGATAGATTAGTTAGAAAGAAAGATAGATAGATTTGTTAGAAAGAAAGAAAGATTAGTTAGAAAGAAAGATAGATTCGTTAGAAAGAAAGAAAGATAGATTAGTTAGAAAGACAGAAAGATAGATTAGTTAGAAAGATAGATAGATAGATTAGTTAGAAAGAAAGAAAAGTTAGAAAGAAAGAAATATAGATTAGTTAGAAAGAAAGAAAGAAAGATAGATTAGTTGGAAAGAAAGAAAGATAGTTTAGTTAGAAAGAAAGAAAGATAGTTTAGTTAGAAAGAAAGATAGATTAGTTACAAAGAAAGAAAGATAGATTAGTTAGAAAGAAAGATAGATTAGTTAGAAAGAAAGAAAGATATATTAGTTAGAAAGAAAGAAAGATAGATTAGTTAGAAAGAAAGATAGATTAATTAGAAAGAAAGATAGATTAGTTAGAAAGAAAGAAAGACAGATTAGTTAGAAAGAAAGATAGATAGATTAGTTAGAAAGAAAGAAAGATAGATTAGTTAGAAAGAAAGAAAGATTAGTTAGAAAGAAAGATAGATTAGTTAGAATGAAAGAAAGATGATTAGTAAGAAAGAAAAAAAGAAAGATTAGTTAGAAAAAAAGAGATTAGTTAGAAAGAAAGAAAGATTAAATAGAAAGAAAGAAAGAAAGAAAGAAAGATTAAATAGAAAGAAAAAAGATAGATTAGTTAGAAATAAAGATAGATAGATTAGTTAGAAAGAAAGAAAGATAGATTAGTTAGAAAGAAAGATAGATAGATTAGTTAGAAAGAAATATAGATTAGTTAGAAAGAAAGATAGATAGATTTGTTAGAAAGAAAGAAAGATTGGTTAGAAAGAAAGATAGATTAGTTAGAAAGACAGAAAGAGAGATTAGTTAGAAAGATAGATAGATAGATTAGTTAGAAAGAAAGATAGATTAGTTAGAAAGAAAGATAGATTAGTTGGAAAGAAAGAAAGACAGTTTAGTTAGAAAGAAAGAAAGATAGATTAGTTACAAAGAAAGAAAGAAAGATTAGTTAGAAAGAAAGATAGATTAGTTAGAAAGAAAGATAGATTAGTTACAAAGAAATAAAGATAGATTAGTTAGAAAGAAAGATAGATTAGCTAGAAAGAAAGAAAGCTAAATTAGTTAGAAAAAAGATGGATAGATTAGTTAGAAAGAAAGATAGATTAGTTAGAAAGACAGATAGATAGATTAGTTAGAAAGAAAGATAGATTAGTTAGAAAGAAAGAAATGAAAAGATAGATTTGTTAGAATGAAAGAAAGAGATTAGTTAGAAAGAAAGATTAGTTAGAAAGAAAGAAAGATAGATAGATTAGTTAGAAATAAAGAAAGATTAGTAAGAAAGAAAAAAGATAGATTAGTTAGAAAGAAAAAAAGATAGATTAGTTAGAAAGAAAGAAAGATAGATAGATTAGTTAAAAAGAATGAAAGAAAGAAAGAAAGATAGATTAATGCAGGCAGATCAATATTATTGGTGAATATTAAATTAAATGTTAAATATAATGTCCCCAACAAAGCAAACCAAGCCAATGGCAACAAAGGTGGAAAAAGGTGACCGTGGCAAGGAATCAAAACTCCATCAGGTGGCAGAATGGAGAAAAAAACCTTGGGAGAACCCAGGCTCAGTCGGGGGACCAGTTCTCCTCTGGCCAATGACCGAACAGTGTATGATTATGATTCAGGCAGCATTATAGGTCAGAAGTCAGATTGGTTTGGTTTTGGTTGGGACATCGCACCTGAGCACCAGGCTTCTTCGCGCCTGCCAGAACAGCCCTGCGCTCGCCAAGACGTCGAGGCCAGTCTTCGCCGCCCCGGCAAGACTTTCATCTTCCTGCCCTAACCCTTCCGTCCCGACGATCCCACCTATCGGGAAATGGACCGTAGCCGGATTGAGGCAAGCGCTGGATAATTCGGACGTACAGGCTTCGCTGGAAAAGAACAAAGCAGAACTGTATGACCTGTACGTTACCTTACAGTCAGCTAATCTCTCTCCAAAGTCCACACCAACTCCCAAACAGCTCACAGGCAGAGCAAAGCCCGCAGGGTCCAAAAGCTGCCTCCCCAGACACCACCGTCGTCCTCGCGCACAAGATCCGGCTCGCTTCGCCCATTGAGCCGCAGCAACAGGCCTTCCGCGAGCCTGGGCAGGTCCACTTCCACCTCTCGACGAGGCCCAGCCCTTCACCACGGCTTCTGCGCCCGCAGCGCCACATGCAGCCGGGCCCAGCGGCCTCCCCACAGCCTCTCAGTTTTATACTCCCAGTGTTCATAACCCTTTTTCTTTTCGGTGGCCTCCAGCTCCAGTCGCAGACACTAGAGCGAGGCAATCACCGCTAGCAACACAGGCCCATCTTTTTCACCAGCCTTACCCAACAGGTTACAACCCCGCCCACTTCCAGTGGGCTGCATCTCCAGTAGCTCAAACAAGTTCGCCTCCGCTTGCAGCACAAGCCCACACTTCATACTACCATCCTTTCTTTCCTTCCTATCCTCCAACTAACTTTCCATTCCAAGCCACAGCGGGTAATCCAAGCGTGAGGCCGCCGCCGAAATTCGCAGCCTCGGCTTATACCCTTCCCACTTCTCTCATTCAAACTAAACCTCAACATTCTCTCTTTACAGCAACACCGATGCCCGTTCCGCCCAACGCCGTTGCCATGGAACCACCACCAGTGTCGCAAAGCATCCGTGCTCAAATCCTCTCAGGCGCGGATGTAGACCTTTCTTCTCTTCTCTCTCTGCTCCCCGCAGCCGGACCAAACCGCCAAATAGATTGTGGTGATTTCTCTGTGACCCTGAAAAACCCAAACACGCACTCATCCCGCGTTCTTTCATTTTCTGAATTTTCAATTGCCTTTTCCCATTTCAGTGAAATTATCTGTTCAGCTTTCCCTCACAGGCGGCGCGAACTGAATGATTATCTAGCAATCATAGCCGAGCTCGTGCTGTACTATGGGGGAGGGCACTTCTACACGTACCATAAACTTTTTTCAGCTAAATGTGCAGTGCGAGTCGCACAGTGGAACCAGTGCACATACTGGGGCGCACTCGACCCAGATCTCCACAGCAGGGTGTTTTTAGGCTGCAAAAACATTTCTTGCGTGGTCTGCAGGTCAGTGACGCACTCAACTGTATCGTGCCCGCAGGTTAACCCTTCCTCTCTTTCCTGCCCAGGAACAAGCACCGCTAAATCCACCAGCTACGTGCCTCGTGCAGCAACCACCAGCGCAAACCAGGATTTCGAAAGGAAAGTCTCTTCTTTCGACGAAAGCAGACAGCCCTGTAATCATTTTAACTCTGGTAAATGAAACAGATCACGCTGCCGGTTCATGCACTTTTGTCTTATGCAAGCCCTTTCTACAAACCTCTGTTAAACTGTCTCTTTGTAATACTGTAGCCAACGCTTAGTGTGCATAATGTTTATTTTCTTATTGTCTAGCTTCTGTGGCAGCGCTCATGCCCGCATTGTGTGTCCAGTGTATAAATCCGTGAATAAAAAATCTAAAAATTATTTGGCGACCCCCGGAAATATTTTGCGCATGCACTTCGAACTAGCTAATCACCCGGATGCTGAATTTACTCTTTATCTGCTATCAGGCCTAAAAAATGGCTTTAAACCCAGCCTAGAATGCCCACTCTCCCAAAACATCATATGTAATAATCCTCAATCCGCCCTCATAGAACCTGAAGTCGTAGACAATCTGATCAAAAAAGAAGTCGAGTCAGGCTTCATGATCGGCCCATATGACAATCCTCCATTTAATCTGTTTCGTATCAGCCCCATTGGAGTGGCTACAAGAAAATTCTTGGGTAAAAAATGCCTAATAATCGACCTGTCAGCCCCGCACAATTCTCCGTTCCCAAGCATAAACAGCTTGATCCCTCTCGATGAATTTTCGCTTAAATACCACGACATAGATCAGGCTATCGACATGATCAAAATCGCAGGTCGGGGCACTTGGCTTGCCAAAATTGACATTACATCTGCTTTCAAAGTAATGCCTTTTCCATCCAGATTCATGGCATCTATTCGGAGTTCGCTGGCTCGGGAAATTTTATTTCGCAGTGCGTCTAACTTTCTGATGGAAAAGTAGCTTAAAAATATTCTACATGCTATCAGAAGCCATTTGCTGGATTTTGTCGAACAACTACGCAATTCCCCACCTCATTCACCTACTAGACGATTTTTTTATAATCTCGCCTCCCAATGCCATCCCAGCCGCGCACATCCTCACAGTCCAAAACGTTTTTTCTGAGCTCGGAATTCCCATCGCACAGGAAAAAACCAGGGGCCCCGCAACATCCATCGAGTTCCTAGGAATTAGTTTGGATTCAGTCAAATTCCAAGCATCCCTGCCCAAAGAGAAAATCAACCGCATAATTCTCGTCATCTACTATCCTTGAAAAACCAAATTGTTCAAAACGCGAACTCCTATCCCTGCTCGGCCATTTAAACTTTGCAATGCGCATCATTCCGCAGGGCCGCCCATTCATATCGCATCTCCTCTCACTCGTGTTCTCCGTCCACTCGCTAGAGGACCTCATCTCCATAACCCAAGCTTGTCGAGACGAACTCAGGTTATGGATAACATTCCTAAGCCAGTGGAACGGCCTATCCTTTTTCTATAACAATCTCGTTTCGTCCCCCATCGATATCCAACTGTTCACAGACGCCGTACTCTCAATCGGTTTTGGGGGATTTTATCAAGGTCGTTGGTTCGCATCTCCATGGCCACCGCAGCTCTAAGACATATCACAATCCTCAGCGCTATTCGAGCTTTACCCTCTCGTAGTAGCAGCTTTTCTGTGGGGGAAAGAATGGGCCGCTAGCAGCATTTTAGTGCATTGCGACAATGACGCAACAGTGCATTGTATTAACAAAGGACGTTCCCATTCACCTGCTCTGATACCACTCCTAAGGAGTCTCATCTGGATTTCAGCTTGCGACCAATTCATCATAATCACTAAACATGTCCCTGGGTCAGAAAACCAAATCGCCGACTCCCGGTCTCGTTTTCTATTCCAGAAATTCAGGACGCTGGCTCCAGAGTCGGACCAATTCCCAACACCAGTTCCTCGCTATTCAGAACTAATATTCCCCTAACCCACACGTTAAAAGCTAAATCTCTTCTGGAACCCTCGTTCATAGGAATCGAATAAACCCGTGGATTAAAAAATAAATAAATAAAAATCCAGTGAGCATTTGGTCTCACAGCGGATGCAGCGAGAACTGTCGCGGTAGAGCACTTACGTTTTCTCTTCCGTCCAGTGAGCATTTGGTCTCTCAGTGGACGCAGTTAGAAAATCTCTTGGTCAAGCACTCATATTTCTCTTCCGGTTTTCTCTTTTTGTCCAGCGAGCATTTGGTCTCACAGCGAGAACTGTCCCGGTAGAGCACTTACGTTTTCTCTTTCGTCCAGCGAGCATTTGGTCTCACAGCGGACGCAGTGAGAAAATCTCCCGGTCGAGTACTCATTTTCCTCTTTTCTGTTTTTCCCTTCTGTCCAGCGAGCGTTTGGTCTCACAGCGGACGCAGTGAGAACTTTCCCGGTAGAGCACTTACGTTTCCTCTTTCGTCCAGCGAGCATTTGGTCTCACAGCGGACGCAGCGAGAACTTTTTCCGGTAGAGCACTTACGTTTTCTCTTTCGTCCAGCGAGCATTTGGTCTCACAGCGGACGCAGTGAGAAAATCTCCCGGTCAAGCACTCATTTTTCTCTTTCATGTTTTCTCTTTCGTCCAGCGAGCATTTGGTCTCACAGCGGACACAGCGAGAACTTTCCCGGTAGAGCACTTACGTTTTCTCTTTCGTCCAGCGAGCATTTGGTCTCACAGCTGACGCAGTGAGAAAATCTCCCGGTCAAGCACTCATATTACTCTTTCCTGTTTCCTCTTTTTGTCCAGCGAGCATTCGGTCTCACAGCGGACGCAGCAAGAACTTTCCCAGTAGAGCACTTACGTTTTCTCTTCTGTCCAGCAAAAAATCATTATTTGGTGATTACTTTTGGTCGTACTTCCGAGTGGTCTGGGGTGTTCACTGATATGCTCACACAAAAATCGCTGCAAAATATGCTTTCCAACAGGTTTTATCATAGTTTTTGTCCTGACTTAAGTCATTGGAGTTGGACAAGAACTACGATAAAACCTGTTGGAAAGCATCTTTTGCAGCAATTTTTGTGTGAGCATATCAGTGAACACCCCAGACCACTCGGTGAGTTTCAAGTCTTTGTAAACTAAAGTTTAATGCGTTTTATGAATGATTGTTCCATTGCCCCTATGAAACCATTGTGTAGGTGGGGGGTGCTAATACAGAAACCGAAAATTCTCGGGACAGCAGCATTTGTCCAAATTTCAATCTTAACCATTCTATTTCATCAGAAACGATCTTAAAACAGGGCTTTAAGTGTAAAATACCGAACTTGTCCTTTAACATTCATGAAAACATGTGGGATGAGTGCTTGAGAAACATGCATGTTCATGTTCTGTGAATGCTAGACACAATTTGATTCAGTTCAAAGTAATTCATAGGCGTCATTATTCTAAGTCAAAACTTCATAAAATGATTTCCATTACACGAGAGTAGATGTTAAAAAACTTAATGCTGATTTTTACTCGGCTTTCGCCAAGATAAGCACCAACTAAGACGTAGCTTTACAGTAACCTATGCTTCTCCATCCATTTACGCTTCTTTCCATATGGTGATGTGAATCTCCTTCTGTCTGGTGTTAATGGCTGCAGTGTATTTTGCGCGTCAGCACACACAACGGCTGCAACCACAGTGCGGTCTCCCCAGTGGATCAGCATGACAACCGTCTGGATTGAGCTGAGTAGGGAACATCTCTAGGGTCTTCAAGTGGGCACCTTCCGTCCTCAGTGTTTCGTCGACTAGCCCACGGCACCTCAAGAGGGTTTGACAGTGACTCTGGCATCCCAGAGTCACCCCCCTCTGTCCCCCACTCAACTCAGCCCAGCTTACTGACCTTTACATCCCTCCTGCTGCTGAGGTTGCTCCTTCCTTGTAGTTCACGTGACCTAACCACAATCTCTCCGCAATCCGACCATACGCACCAACTCGTTTGACTAAGGCTGTCGAGCCCCACTGCCGACGTTAAAGCAGGTTCAGTGGCAACGGTTCCGTATGGCATACTACCGCAAAAAACACAATATCTGTCCAAACACCAATCCTCATTCACGCAAAATACACAGGAACGTAATAACTGTAATTACTATGCAAACTATACAAATAAACCAACAGACTCTTCGAGTTTTTCAAGAATTATTTGAAACCGTAGCATGGCGGCCTGTACACAGCCAGCCAGAATCTTTCTGTCTCAACCACAGCCAGTTGCTGCTCCTCTCTGCTGCTTCAGATAAGTTCTTTACTATGCGACGCAACTCTATATCCCAAATATATCCCACGATTTCTCCACTCTGTAATAAGTGTAAAATGTCAGAAGGCACACTGTTTCATTCTTTATAGTCATGTAGTAAAATTCAGCCATTTTGGGAATGTATATTTAAATTTATTTCTGAAGCAAATTCTATTGATTTGGAGCTTGAGCCTTGCACTGGACTTTTAGGAGCAGAGAAAAAATGCTTTTTGTAATTAATATCAGACACAGGCCATTTCGCTGTGTATGATGCTGGCAAAAAGACTTATTTTACAAATGTGGAAAGCAGATTCTGTCCCCACCTTTTAGATGTGGGCTAGGGAACTGGGAAATATGTTGCACTTGGAAGAACTGAGATTTATATTAAAAGACAAATTATCCATTCTCATTAAGATTTGGGAACCAATAAGAAAATTCTTACAGGTGGAGTGAACAAGCTTTATGTGTATTATTATTATTATTGTTTATTTATTTTTTGTTTCACCGCTCCTTTAATATAACTGGCTGATAATACATTATTTTAATTTCTGTTGTTGCCGTTCACCAGGATAAAAGACTGTGTATGTTCACTCTTTGCCCACTTGAAGACACCTTCTACAATCATTGCAATATTGTGGGGGGAGGGGTGTTCTAATTTAAAAGCTGTAAGTACCTAGCTCAATGTAGCATGTACAATGGTACTGCTTAGAAAGTATATTTAGTCATATTCCTGTATAGTTACTGTTTTGGTGGCATTGTGCATGTGGGTTGTCTTCATAAAAATGAAAATAAAGGGATAAAAAAAAGAAGAGCTGGCCCTTGGGTTGAATGTGAACTGACCCATTGTGGAGGGCATCCCTGGGGGCAGCTCTTCCTTAGACCAATAGCCAGGGACCAGTAGCAGCAACACCTTCATTACTGGTAAATGAGTTTTAAATTCTCTTGCTACACTAAAATAATTTGTTGCTGCATTAAATTAAGTAGGTCTATAATCCAAATGGCTGGTACAGTCATTTCAATTGCTAAATATTGAGTAGTGATCAATTGATTTGACTTGTGAAGGTGAAAACTGCTGAACTTAATGTAAAAATATTTTGCCATGAGTTATACATCACATTTTTTCCTAGTGTAGTTAATTGTAATGCCATTGTGTTTTCCTCTTATGTGCAGTTTTACACAATACACCAACACTTTTACCTGTTCCCAAGAAAGTTGTGGCTGAAATATGTGCAGTAAGTGGACTTTTTCTAACTTCACATCAAAAGGGAAGAAAGTGCAACACTTTGTAATACCCATTTGTTTCTTTTGCACAGGACAGTGAAGAAACCCTCTCAGATTACATTTTCAATCGGATGAAGTACTTGTAAGTGCATAAATAACTTTACTTAATTTATAGTTGTTTACATATTATTTCTGACTGCAATATGAGTTGCAGGAGGAAAGGCCTACTGCACAAAGTGATACAGAGATGGGCAGTGTAGTACTTTTCCTTTTTATTTCTGTTGCATGGGCTTGTGTTGACAGTTTTTTTGTTTTTTTTATTCCCTTTTATGCAAAAATGGCACAGGGTGATATCCGTACTGTTGTATTACAAATTTATTAAATGTTTAATTTAGGTTCCAATACAATAGTATATAAACTGAGACAGTTTCGTATACTGAATTTAGCATTTAAGTTATAGATGATATCAGCTGATTGTATGCAGAGTTTTCCAGCAGGAGATTCCTGCCAGTCCTGTTCTCTCTATTGTAAGTTAATTGAGTCAGACTACTGAGACTATCAGTCTTTGTATGCTGATGAGATCATGGCTGTGGAATTTCCGGTAACAGGCTGACTTCTGTACTTTATTTACATGCTTTGTTCAGATTGTCTCTACCTCTATGTAAATCCCTCTCCCTTGAAAGGTATATAAACTACAATGTATACTGCCTTAGTTAGACTTGGATGACTACAGCGTGGCAACAGCAAAGTCCTCAATAAAGAGTAACTTCTGCTTGAAAGATATCCCAACGTCTCCTGGTCGCTGAAGAAAAAGTTTCCAACAGTTTTGGTGCCGTGACCCAGATAAAGCTACTCACCTGAATCCAGATTGAAACTTCAAGCTCAACAAAGATCTGACTGAGTTCCAGACTGAATCCCTACTCACCTGAATCCAGATTGAAACTTCAAGCTCAACAAAGATCTGACTGAGTTCCAGACTGAATCTTTCTGTACAACCAAGAGTTGGTGAGTGTTACTCTATCCAAAATAACCATTAAGACCAGTACAAATGTGTTATGCTCTGTGCCGTCAGAGAAGAGTTAACAGACAGCTGTAGAGTTTGGTTAACTAAGTGTCATGAACCAGGAGGTTTCTTCCTTTTTTCTCTCTCTTTTGTTAATTATCTCTCGCACACACCCTCACACTCTGTCATTTACGCTCTCTCTCTCTCTCTCTCTCTCTCAGCTGTCCCTTGTTACTACCAGCGATCACGTTAATTTTCTACTCACCTGTTTCTCTATCCCGCTGATTAGATTTGCTATTTCATGCATCCCCTTTTCTCACCTCTTTGCCAGATTATTTCGTTATGCTTTCATGCAACAAGCTCTTTTCGTCTGCCTTATCTGAGTCTTGTCTGGGCGTCGTGTCGTTCAGGTATTTCTTCACATTTATTTGAGAAATCATTCACGCTGTACTCTGCCCAGTTACCCTGCTGCTGAAGGCTGGTCTGCTCCTCATCCCGCTGTCTGTCTACCTGTGCCTCTCTAAAGGGGGCTTTTACACTGGGCTCGTTTGCTGCGGTCCGAGCCCGGGCGTGATTGTTCCCGGCGCCCCCCGCAGCGTTGGTCTGGTTTCACACTCAACTTGATTCTATCGAACTCTGGTGCGTTTGCGTGCATTTTACGTCATTGCAAACGTGCACGGCGCATGATATAAAACACGACGCGGGTCAATATATTGTGTTTTTTATTAATTTGGTGCTATTATTCATAGCTGAGTAAACAACGCAGGTTAACTGTGTGTGTGTTTCGCATAAGCTGTCTTTCCGCTGCTTGCAAATGGACTCTTTTGAGGAGACAGTGGATTTCCATTAATTTGTTGCCCTGATTGCACGCACTATGCGCGAATACACTGCAGACTCACTCTTGCTCGTATCCAGGGTAAATCTTCATCCCTTACTTGTTTTATTTAACTAAATACATCATAATCGGCTAAAACGCATGCGCAGGATACTTTACTTCCTGAACAAGTGCGCAGCCGAGTCTGTGTTGCTTTCACATACACGCGAATCGCAGCACGGTTCGGGAGCAACCGAACTCAGACCACCTCCTCCAGGTAGTCTCGGGTTCGGTACCCCAGTGCGCACCCGGGTCCCATGACAGTGTTCACATTAGCGATTTTTCATGCGAACCGTGCCCCGTTCCGAACTAAACTGCCAGTGTGAAAGCCCCCTGAGAGACCCGCAGCCAGACACCACCAGTTCCCGGATCAACCTGCTGTTTCGGTTCAGTGATTATTCCAGGAGAGGATTTCTGTTGTATTGCCTGGACTGTCGGCTGTTTTTGCTCTGTGATTTTTCTAGAAAGAGTTTTTGTTTTTCTATATTTTTGCCCTCATTGGTGGCTCTCTCCTTGTTTTCATTAAAGACTTTGAATTCCGCAATTTGCTTTTGGGTCCTCTCTCTCTCACTCGTGACAGAATAATCTGGCTATGATGGACCCAGCGAAAGAGAATCCTATCGTGACGGCTGTCGAGCTTCAAGGTGTTATGCTGGGTAGACATGAGGAGGAACTTTCCGCGGCAAGACACGCGGTGGAGACCCTGGCCGCTCAGATGTCTGATCTCTCCACACAGTTTCACCACTTTCGCCTAGATCCTCCGAAGGCATCCGTCGCTCCAGAACCTAGGATTAACAACCCTCCTGGTTATGCTGGTGAGCCCACGGAGTGTCGCTCATTTTTGACCCAATGTGAAGTGGTGTTTTCTCTGCAGCCTTCTACTTACGCCAGCGATCGAGCTAGAGTCGCTTTTGTCATTTCTCTCCTCACTGGACGGGCTCGTGAGTGGGGAGCGGCCAATTCGGAAGCAGAAGCGGACTGCATTAATTGCTTTTCTCGGTTTAAGGAGGAGATGATACGTGTCTTTGACCGCTCTGCTCACGGGGACGAGGCTTCACGCATTCTCTCCACGCTTCGCCAGGGTAAGCCCTCTGCCGCTGATTTCTCTATTGAGTTCCGTACTCTTGCTACCACCTGCGGCTGGAATGAACCTGCGTTGGTGGTCTTGTTTTTTGGAGGGACTCAACGCCGAGGTCAAAGATGAGATTTTCTCCCGTGAGGTACCCACATGTCTTGATTCCCTAATCGACCTGGTTATCCGCGTTGAGAAGCGCTTTGATCTTCACCACCGTGCCCGGAGCATGGAGACCGCTCTTTTCTCCACCTCATCTGCCACCCTTTCTCCATCCTCCTCCAGCTCTGAGCTCGAACCTATGCAGCTGGGAGGAATACGTATCTCCGCTCAAGAGCGCGATCGGAGGATTATCAACCGCCTTTGCCTGTACTGCGGTTCGGCAACCCACTTAGTTTCAGCATGCCAGTTAAAAGCCAAAGCTCGCCAGTAGAGGGAGGGTTACTGGCGAGCGCAACCACTCTGGTCTCTCCACCCAAGTCCTGCACTACCTTCCCTGTCTTTCAACGCTGGCCTGGCTCTTCTATCTCCTGTAGAGCCCTGATTGACTCTGGGGCCGAGGGCAACTTCATCGACGAATCATGGGCTCTCGAATAAGGTATTCCCCTCATAGAGTTAAAGAGCTCCACTCCCCTTTTTGCCCTTGATGGTAGTGCCCTTCCTAGGGTTCACCAAGAGACTGTCCCGGTGTCCCTCACCGTCTCGGGCAACCATCGTGAGACAATTTCTTTTTTAATTTTTCATTCCCCCTTTACCCCAGTAGTCTTAGGACATCCTTGGTTAGTCCAACATAATCCTCAAATTAATTGGTCCAAGGGTACCATCCTCTCATGGAATCTGTCTTGTGATGTTGAGTGTTTAATGTCTGCTGTTCCCCCTGTCTCCTCTGTTTCTCTGTTTCAGGAAGAGCCTGGTGATTTGTCTGGAGTGCCCGAAGAGTATCACGATCTGCGGGCGGTTTTCAGTCGTTCCCGGGCCACTTCTCTCCCCCCTCATCGTCCCTATGATTGCAGTATAGACCTTCTCACCGGTACTATGCCACCTCGCGGAAGGCTATACTCCCTATCGGCCCCGGAGCGAGAAGCGCTTGAGAATTACCTTTCCGATTCTCTTGACGCCGGTACCATAGTTCCCTCCTCCTCTTCCGCCGGTGCGGGATTCTTCTTTGTGAAGAAAAAGGATGGCTCTTTGCGTCCCTGCATCGATTATCGAGGGCTGAATGACATAACTGTCAAGAACCTTTACCCATTGCCACTTATGTCATCGGCCTTTGAGATCTTGCAGGGAGCAAAGATCTTCACAAAGTTGGATCTCCACAATGCTTACCACTTAGTTCGCATTAAGGAGGGAGACGAGTGGAAAACAGCATTTAACACGCCCCTAGGGCACTTTGAATATCGGGTTTTACCGTTCGGTCTAGTAAATGCTCCGGCCGTTTTTCAAGCCCTGATAAATGACGTCCTCAGAGACATGCTCAATATCTTTGTTTTCGTTTATCTAGACGACATTCAGATTTTTTCACCCTCTCCCCAAGTGCACGTCCAGCACGTCAGACGCGTTCTCCAACGTCTTCTTGAAAATCGTCTGTTTGTTAAGGCAGAGAAATGCACCTTTCACGCGCCCTCGGTCACATTTCTTGGCTCTGTCATTTCGGCGGAGGGGCTCAGCACGGATTCCACTAAGGTTCAAGCAGTCACTGACTGGCCAGATCCTGACTCTCATGTTGCGCTCCAGCGGTTTTGCAAACTTTTACCGTCGTTTCATACGCAACTTTAGCCAGGTGGCCTCACCGCTCACAGCTCTCACTTCAACCAAGTCTCGTTTCGCGTGGTCTGAGTCCTCCCAGAGGGCTTTCGATCACCTCAAGACCCTTTTTACTACCGCCCCTATTCTCATGACTCCTGACGTCTCAACACAGTTTATAGTCGAGGTTGATGCGTCAGAGGTGGGCGTCAGGGCTATCCTTTCTCAACGCTTCTCCTCTGACGGCAAGGTCCACCCCTGCGCGTATTTCTCTCATCCTCTCTCCCCCACGGAGCGCAATTACGATGTGGGTAATCGCGAACTGCTCGCTATCCATTTAGCGTTAGGAGAGTGGCGCCAGTGGTTGAAGGGAGTGGTCGTACCGTTCGTGGTTTGGACCGATCATAGGAATCTTGAGTACATCCGTTCGGCGCTTCAGGCTCGCTGGGCACTTTTCTTTGCTCGGTTCGACTTCTCTATCTCCTACCGTCCCGGGTCTAAGAACGTTAAGCATGACGCACTTTCTCGTCTTTTTGATTCCCCAGAAGTCACGTCGACCCAGGAGGTGATTTTTCCTCGGAACCGTGTTATTGGCGCGACTATCTGGGGAATCAAAAGACTAGTTAAACGAGCGCTCACACACTCCCGTCATTCCACGTCACTGTCCTAAGGACCTACTTTTTGTTCCTGTCTCGGCGCGCCCGGCTGTTCTTCAGTGGGGTCACTCATCTAAATTAGCCGCTCACCCCGGCGTTAGGGGCACTCTTGCCTCAATCCGCCAACGTTTTTGGTGGCCCTCTCGAGAACGGGATACGCGTCGTTTTGTTGCGTCATGTGCCGTGTGTGCCCAGACTAAGGGTAATTCTCCTCCGGCCGGTCTCCTTAGACCTCTTCCTATTCCGTCTCGTCTTTGGTCGCCCATTCTTTGTGGTTCTGGGTTGGATCGTGGGCCATCAGCCTGTCCAAGTCGCCGTCCAGCTGCTCTTGGCTCAGGTGCTGTATGTCACTGGCGTCCTTGGGTAGGACGGTGCTCGTCATTGCGCTCAGCCAGGTCTCGAGGTGATCCCAGTGGGCTGCGGGACTGGACGAACGGGACATACTGGCTTACTGTAGGCGAGAGAAAGACAACACGCACAAAGAGGCCAATGCAAGTTTGTTCTAAGGTTAACGAGTTACGTTAATACGGGCTATGCCGTCCATGAGAATTTCGTCAAGGAGGCGCGTGTGTGGCGATCCTTGGAAGCTGTACGCGTTCTCTCGGTCCTTCGGAGCGTGTGCCATCACAGAAAGTTCAAATGTCCATTGAAAGTAAAGTTTGCCAGATAATTCAGGCTAAGTTCATTTCACTCGTCGGTGAAAATGAACAAAGGAGAATCCG
This sequence comes from Gila orcuttii, assembly GCA_026230005.1. Lineage (NCBI taxonomy): Eukaryota > Metazoa > Chordata > Actinopteri > Cypriniformes > Leuciscidae > Gila > Gila orcuttii. The sequence continues at coordinate 20,846,837 of JAPDVR010000011.1, forward strand.
AAAAGGGAAAACAAAAACTTAACGAAAAACAAACAAAAGAAGACGAAGAGGGTTTCTCTTAAGGAGAGTTTCTCTTAAGGAAACTCAGTCCACACCTCTTTGGAGTGAACTGGCCAATAATCATTCAGCAAACCTTGAGCGGGAAAATTCCTTTGTCTTGTCACAGGCTCATTTGCCCAGTTTATGACTTTGTAAGAAAATGTAATTTCTACTCCAGAAAGCCGTGCATAGAGAATAATACATTTTACTGTAATCTCCTGTACGTGACAAACTCAGTTCGGTCGAGAGGATCACAACGGTACCAAATAAGGCATACACACATAATAGGAATACAAAGATATATCTAAATGCATAATTACCAGCACTTATAGTTCATTTAATACTATGATAAAATCAGAGTTATCCCAATATGACATGGGCAAACAGGCAAGCATAAAAACATATCGAATATATCTTAGTAATGTCTTTATATGAGAAAGTTAATGAACGTCCATGTGTGTGTGTGTGTGTGAGAAGAGATCTCTCACTCTCCTCGGAGAGCCAATTAAGATCTCTTTGAAGCTCGGACCTAGGGCTGGGGGAATGTGTGGGATGTTCTGGTATTGCTCTGAGGGCCCATAAAAGGTGTCAAAGAGGCCATCTTCCCCAGACTTTCTGGCGCTTAAGCTGGTAAATTATTAAACAAATAAAAAAGTTGACAAACCTTCCTGAGACTCAGAATGGTTAAGTCACGTGAGACTGTCCAGATACACTACAACTTCAAATAAGTAACACCACTCAATCTGGTCAAATGCCTTCTCGGCGTCAAGTGCAAGTATGACAAGATCAGTAGGTGGACCTCTCTTTGTATATATAATACTGAAAAGATGTCTACGATTGAAAGTAGCATTCCTATTTGGTATGAAACCTGTCTGGTCCATATGAACTAGCTTTCCCAATAGAGGATTCAGCCTGTTAGCCAGTATCTTGGCAAATATTTTCCCATCGACATTAAGGAGGGAGATAGGACGATAAGCACCAACTTCCTGTGAGTCCTTCCCTTTTTTGTGAATTAATGTGATCACAGCCTCAGTTAAGGTGGGGGGTAAATTACCCTGTATCTGGGCATGTTCATATAATTTCAACAGGTAAGGGGATAGGTTTTCATTGAATGTTTTGTGTAATTCCCCTGGAAGTCCATCAGGACTGGGTGTCTTATCTTTAGGGAGGGCGATGGTGCTCTGAACCTCTGGAACCTCTGAACTTACAATGTCATTTAAAACTTTCAAAATAGCCGTTGTAGTACTGTGTTTTTTGCGAAACCCAGATTGATTGATAGACAACACCCCATTTGCATTCAAATAGCATGTCAACTGTTCACCAATGAGGCCTTCTAATATCTTAGATAAAACGCAGAGCTTTGAGATAGGTCTGTAATTATTCATTATAGTGGGATCCCCCCCTTTTAATAAAGGAACAACAAGTGCTGATTTCCAAATTTCTGGAATAACACCAGTATTTAAAGAAAGATTAAAGATATAGGTTAAAGCAGATGTAATATAATCTGCTGCTAGTTTCAAATACACAGGCTCCATACAATCAGGACCTGGAGATTTGCTTATGTTAAGCAGACAGAGTGCTTTATTAACGTCAGTGCTCTTAATTTGTTTAAATCTAAACTCTTCCTTTTCTAGAAAACTTTCTGCATTAATAAAATCAGAATCAGAACCTATAAAATTTAGTGGTTCAAATAGAAACCCGGAGGCAACAAAGTGCTTATTGAAGCAATATGTTCTTTATCTGATATGCTAGTGGAATCCATTTTTATACATGATGGAAAACTAGACTTGTTTTTACTACCTGATATCAGTTTTATGTTCTGCCAGAATTTCTTGGGATTGTTTGAGTTAATAGTGGTTTTTTTCAATAAAATAATCAGCCTTTGCTTTTCTAATAGCGACTGTACATTTATTCCGGAGCTGCCTGAAACGGATCCAATCGGAGCCAACATCAGAATGTCTGGCTTTTGCCCATGCCACATCCCGCTCACGAATTTGAACAGAAAGGGCTTCAGAAAACCAGGGATTATCCCTACCTTTAACACGGAATTTTTTGAAAGGTGCATGCCTATTGATGATTGATAAAAATCCATCATAAAAGTAATACCAGGCAGACTCAGCATCGGGAATAAGAAAAATCCTGTCCCAATCATAGCGTGCTACATCAAAAAGAAAGGCTTGTTCATTAAAATATCGTGTACAACGTTTAGTGATAATACGTGGTTTATGCTTGGGTAATTTGGTATCTCTGACTATGGCAACGACGCAGTGATCGCTAACATCATTAGCATATACAGAGGCCGAAGAATACTTGTGAAGCAAATTACTGAAAATAAGATCAATTAATGTGGACTTTTTGTAATCCTTCGAGTTAGGTCTAGTAGGTGTCTCAACTAGCTGAAAGAGATTTAAAGAGTCACAAATTGCTTTGAAACAATCAGATACTGACTGTAGCCAGTTTACATTAAAGTCACCAAGAAGAACAAGCTCCTTGTAATTCAAAGAAGTCACCGAGTGCATCAGAGAGGAAATGGCATCAGTACTAGCTGATGGGGGTCTGTAGCAACCAACTACAGTAAGATGTAAAGTCTTAGAAACGATAAGATTTAAAGCTAATAATAAATACTTTTTAACTACTGACTCAGAGAGCAATACAGTAACTTCAAAACTGTCCTTAACATAGATTGCTACCCCCCTCCCCTTTTTGGTCTGTCAGTCCTATAAACAGTATAACCATCAATATCTATGGCACTATCTGAAACTGTTTTTTTAAGCCATGTTTCAGATATCACTATAACATCAGCACTGGTATTTTTTGCCCAGATACGCACCAAGTCCAACTTAGGAAGCAGGCTTCTCACATTCATGTGAATAAAACCTAATCCTGATCTAGATTTAAAATCAGCAGGAACTTTGAACATTAGAGAAGTATCATTAAAAGGACCAGGATTTGGTAATACATTACCTGATATCAGTAACATAAGAACTATGAAACTCCGACGCCTTACTGTATCGCTTACATTTCCAACAGGAAAATTCAGACAAGTGGAACAGTTTAAGATGCTGGGCTCCTTATTTGTTTGAGCAGAAACTATGGAGTTCTCATACACAAAGTTTGAAAGCAGTGACTTCAAACGGCAGTCCGAGAGAACGTTAAAGTTTGTATATATACCAATCCCCGTCCAATTTGTCCATTTTAAAGTTGAGGGAATATCGTTATATAGCGGAAAGTCTGAGTCATATCTGTAGCCGATGTTTCCCTGGTAGAGTATCACACCCAGAAATGCCACCAAAGCTGCGCAATTAGATGAAACAAACCACATTGTCCTTTCAAAGTCCAACTGAGCCGACAACCAGTATAAAATATGTAGGTTTCTTTGCTGACGTGTAGACTTGTGGTACTTCAACTCCCCTCACGGAACGCTGCCCGACACCACGGTGCAGAAAGAGGAATCCACGCCAACAGATAATATTGCCCGCACCGAGAGAAAATCAAAACAAACAAAAAAACAACCAGAAAAGGATCAGTGCCAGAACAACAAGCAGCGACCAAATTCTCGAGACGCTAGTCTATGGACAAGGCCACAAGCATTAACGAAATAAGCACTTTCCTTGGCGAAGTAATGCCTAATACACTCAATGCAGTGGGTCGGCGTCTTCCCTTCGTTAATGAAGATATCCCAGCACGATCGGCAGATCAGCTCTTCTCTTCCGTTGGCGGGGATATAAAAACACACACGGTCAGCAAACAATCCCCGGCTAGTCTTGACATAAGACGACGAACTCCATAAGTAAAGGTAGAAAAAAAAACATAAAACGAATAAAATTGTCTTTGACATAAAATTAAGACAGACTAAAACGTGCTACACACAGACGCGGACATGCTGCCATCTTGGAACTTAACATATTAGCGTAGACGCCATCCTTCTTATGATGTACAAAGTACATCAGGATTTATGGGAAGTGTTCCCGGTTCCGGCTGATCTAAACTATGCAGCCTAACATTGAATAATAGAAGTCTATAATGTGTTATGTGTATGCTAAGCCAAAGATATGTGTTTTTAGTCTAGATTTGAACTGACAGACTGTGTCTGCTTCCCGGACAATGTTAGGAAGATTGTTCCAGAGTTTTGGTGCTAAATAGGAAAAGGATCTACCGCCAGCAGTCGATTTTGATATTCTAGGTATTATCAACTGGCCGGAATTTTGAGATCGCAATAGACTTGAAGGACTATAATGCGTTAAGAGCTCGCTCAAGTACTGGGGAGCTAAACCATTTAGTGCTTTGTAAGTAATCAGCAATATTTTATAATGTATATAATGTTTAATAGGGAGCCAATGCAGTGTTGACAGAACCGGGCTAATATGGTCAAACTTTCTGGTTCTGGTAAGAACTCTAGCGGCTGCGTTTTGGACCAGCTGTAATTTGTTTATTAAGCATGCTGGGCAACCACCCATAAGAGCATTACAATAATCTAGCCATGATGTCATGAACGCATGAACTAATTGTTCTGCATTTGTCATTGAGAGCATATCACGTAATTTAGATATATTTTTAGATGGAAAAATGCGGTTTTACAGATACTATTCATGTGACTTTCAAATGAAAGATTGCTATCAAAGAGCACAACCAGGTTCCTAACCGACGACGAAGACTTGACAGAGCAGCCATCAAGTGTTAGACAGTATTCTAGGTTATTAGGTGAGGACGTTTTTTGTCCAATAATCTCTGTCTTTTCAGAATTAAGTAGTAGGAAATTACTAGTCATCCAATTTTTTATATCAGCTATGCATTCCGTTAATTTGGTGAATTGGTAAGTTTCGTCAGGGCTTGAAGAAATATAGAGCTGAGTATAATCAGCATAACAGTGAAAACTAATGCCATGCTTCCTAATGATGTCTCCTAAGGGTAGCATGTACAGAGTGAACAGCAACGGTCCTAGTACTGAGCCTTGTGGGACACCATACTGAACTTGTGATCTATAAGACATCTCTTCATTTACTGCTACAAACTGATAACGGTCAGATAAGTATGATTTAAACCATGCTAATGCAATTCCACTAATGCCAAAATAATTTTCGAGTCTATTTAAAAGAATGTTGTGGTCAATAGTATCAAATGCAGCGCTAAGATCGAGTAACACCAATAGCGAGATACAACCACGATCGGATGATAAGAGCAAATCATTTGTGACTCTAATAAGAGCTGTCTCAGTACTATGGTATGGTACATGACTGAAAATCCTCGCAGATACCATTTCTTTCTAAAAAGGAACATAGTTGTGAGGATACAGCCTTTTCTAGTATCTTTGACAGAAAAGGTAGATTGGAGATTGGCCTGTAATTGACTAATTCTGTACGATCAAGTTGCGTTTTTTTAACAAGTGGTATAATCATAGCCAGCTTAAAAACTTTTGGTACGTTTCCTAGTGACAAAGATGAATTAATGATATTGAGAAGAGGATCTATGACCTCTGGAAGCATCTGTAGCGTATGGACAATGTCGGGATGGCTCACTCATTCCACCATGCCAAAAACCTTTTAACCCTTTTGAGTTTTGCCTATAACTCAACTAGTGAGTGCCAAAAAGTCTCCATCTAATGGGTCCAAATTGTCCATTGACACTTTTGTGGCGTGCACGAAGGAAAGCAAACACCCATAAAACCAGCGATGAGCAAGCTTCAAATAGATGTTTATCAACTGAACCCCCACTCCTTTCCGGCAAGAAAGGACTCCAAATGAAAACGCACACACATACAGACATTCCTCACGTTTAAATCCAGAAATGGGTAATTCTGAAAAGAGCACGATATACTCCTATATACCTATGTGTTCTGCTTTCATTTTAGTATAGTTATGACTTCTCTAGATTTGTTAGGTAAAACCCTAAATGCCCATATTTATGTATATGAATGTAACTCTGTATTCCTATTCTTTTTCCATATCTTTCTTGATACCGTTGTAATCTTCTCGGTCTCACTGAGTTGGTCACGTACAGGAGATTACAGTAAAATGTATGATTCTCTGTGCACGGCTTTCTGGAGTAGAAATCACATTTTCTTACAAGGTCATAAACTACGTAAATGAGCCGTTTTGACAAGACAAAGAGAAGGGTTCGCGCTCAAAAATCTCTAAGGTAATCACCTTAGAGATTTTTGAGCGCGAACCCTTCTCTTTGTCTTGTTATTGTCTGGTTATTCTGCTCCAAAGGAGGTGTGAGCTGTCTTCCTTAAAACAAAGGTGATGGCCCGAACATATTCACTTCGCTCTTCCTGTCGTGTCTTCGTGGTGCTTCGTTTTGTCTTGTCTTATTCTCTCGTTTTACTTTCCGTTTTTAGTTTAGCTCAGTCTTTTATTTTCACTCTAGCTTGCTTTTTCGTGTTTGGTAGAAGTCCGGTCCTACAAAGGGAACGAACTCTTCCATATAGCTTTCAAGAAAACTGACTTTCAAGTAGTTTTGAATTTCCCGCGAGTGAAACGCGCCCCAGAACGCGCTCAAGGACTCAACGAGGACCGAAACGCGCGTCCAAGCAGCCTTATTCAGTGACACAGAGATCCATGCAAGTATTGTTCCATCGTAATTCAAATGTATTAAGTGCTTGCCCTGTTTTAAGGCGTTGTGATTCTTTGCTGGCTCTCCAGGGTTAACTGTTTGTGAAGTTTGCCATTTCTGTGATCTGCTTTCTCTCTCTTCCTTTCCTTACTTCCGTTATTCATTATTCTGTATATATTCGTTGTTAAATGTAATTTGTGCTATAGCTTCATTTATTAAACCCTCATTATACTCTTTATTGTCTCTGACTGTTGCTCATCAAACAAAGCCTCTTAAATGTGTTGATAAATACTTTAATTAGTAATATTATCAGAAAGTTATTCTTCATAAACAGAAGGATAGCTTTTCCTGATAGTGATCAGAATAATCCTTTTCGAGAGATTGATCAGAGAATCGTCAGTAGGTTCGGTGGACGAACAGACCAGGCGAAACGCAGTTAGTTCTGTTTAAAGGATATTCTAAAAATTGATATAGCCTATCTGTATATTATATATATTCATAATTGATTATAATTCGTTGTGGTCAATTGTCTATATATATAGATACAGGTACATGGACTATATATTCCCTTTTTTTGGGCAATTTAAAATTGTAGGTAATAACTCATAACCCGTATGATCAGTTATTGATTTTGAATTATTAATTATTGATTATACATCCCCCCCATTTGAGCTGAGACCTTACACATCTCTTTCAATAGCTTAGTCGGTATGGGGTCTAACATACATGTTGTCGACTTAAATGATTTAGAAAATTCTTCCTCTCCTATAGCAATGAATGAATCGAATTTTTCGAGGATCGTACAGAATTAGTCAATTACAGGCTGATCTCAAATCTACCTTTTCTGTCAAATATACTAGAAAAGGCAGTATCTAACTAGTAAGCACCAGTACAAAACCACCTCTCTGAATATCTTGATTCTCTGCATCAGCAGCGATTGGATCAGTTTAAGCATCCTCCTGTCTCACTTCAGTCGAGCCCGATGTCGAGAGTCGTTCGGCATATTCCTCCGCTTTTTTGGCATCTATGAATGAGATCTGTGTGCCGTTGTGAGTTATAATGAGTCTGGCAGGATAGAGGAGGCCGTACCTGACCCCGGGTCTGCCCCGTAGCAGCTCCCTGGTGCGGTTGAATAATGCCCTCTTTTTAGCCACGGCAGGCGGGTAGTCCGGAAAGATTTGGATCCTTTTACCACCGTGGTAGAGCTGTTTCGTCGCTGTAGCCTTGCGTAGGATGTCCTCAAGCGTGTGGAAGTAGTGTAGCCTCAATACAAAGGGTCTAGGTGGCTCATGACGTCATGAGGTTTGGGCCGCTTTCGGAGGGTCCGGTCCGCTCTATCAATGAGAGGCTTCTCATCCAGGGATAGCACCTCTTGCAGCAGCCCGGCGATAAAGTCTCTCGGCCTGGGTCCCTCGGTCCCCTCAGGGACTCCGATGACCCGGATGTTGTGTCTCCTCGAGCGCCCTTCTAAGTCTTCGCATTTCTCAGTTAGTTTTTCTACTTCAGAGCTCAGGCGGGTGACTTGACGTTGAAGTGCAGTGACATCGTCCGACTAGTGTGAGGCGGACTTCTCTATCTCTCCAATGGTGTTAGCATGCAAGGTCGTGGTTTTCTCCAGGGTCGTAATGGAAGTCTGCAATTCTTCTTTAGTTGTAGCCAATTCACCTCTCAGCACGGTGTACACCGTCTGTATACGGACGTTGATATGTCATCTTTAATCTGGGTAATTTAATTTTGTTGCGCAGCAATAGCGGCCAGTACAGCCCGGTTTGGTGGGTCCGCCTCCTCACTCAGGTAGCCGGGCTCCACCACCTCAGTTGAGTCCGAGGGTTGATCAAGGCCTGATTCTTGTTGGTTGTTCTTTTTGGATTTTCCCTTTTTTGACATCGTTCTCTCCTTTTAGGTTTAGTTTCCCACTTGCTTGTGTCTTCTTATGTCACTCCAAAGCACTTTTATGCGGATATACAGGTGTTTAGTGTATAAATAAAAGAAAAGTTACCGGAGCTATGTAAAACACGTCTCACTCCTACATTGCTCAACAGTGCCTCCGGGTCCTCTCCTTTCTAATGGTGGCAATGTTGTGGAGTGTGGCAATGTTGTGGAGTATGGCACATGCAACTGTAAGGCAGGTGCCAGAAAGTCTGGGCTACCCCTCGAGGAAGCAAAAGGCTCTCCTGAGAATTAACATTTGAACCCTCCCTTGCATAATGATGTAACAGCAACATCCGAGACGCAGCACACAGTGCAACTCACACCTCGCTTTGAAAATCTCCCCCTTCTCCCAGCTTCTCCTCCTCACCTGAAACTCACTGAAAACCCATGAAATGTTAAGTGTGTACAAAAAAGTAACTATACATGTTTAGTATCATTTAAAGTGTCTCAGTGTGCCTGGTAAAATAGTCTCATTCCCCCAACCAAAATGAAAAGCTAAAAGAAGTTACAAAATATGAGAAAAGTGATGTGTCCATTAAAGGTGTTCCCGCCCCCAGATCCTCCATACTGATCTCACAGTTGTGAGCCCCTCACTTGGGGACCAAATCTAATTATAATGACAGACACCACCATTTGGTAAGCAAATTGAATTATCTGGGTTTATAAGGAAAATGAGGAAAAAGGTTCATGGAGTCTGTAGGTTGACTACCCACACAACCGCTGTGTGTAATTTTCGTTGCCAGGTAATAATTTCTACAAATTCCTTGATTTCTGAATTGTTGTTATGATATGATTAACTGATGATTTTATTCTCATGAATTGGATTTTGAATTATTGCTTCATAACCTGGTCAATAAATTGTAAAAGTTTGATTTTATTCTGACTGACTCTAAATTTGTTCTCCCAAGTAGATTAACTGGATTCGTATGCTCCCGCAAGTTTGCGTCAGATTAGCGACGGCTAATACTTTGGCACTAGTTCAAGTGTACTTGTTTGGTAGAGATGGGTTTTTCCGTTTAGGGCAGCAAACGCGCTGCTTGATCAACCTAAATTTGGATACGTCTATTCCACCTCTTAATTTAATGTTACTTTAGATAAGTGTACGTGAGAAATCACGGGCTTGGCCAATCCAAACTATTATAAGGGAAGTATAGTTGGTCAACTCCAGCCTAAAATAGGGCCAAAACCTCTACTGAAGTAAAACGATTGAATTAAGTTCAAGTGTATGCAATTCAAGGGGACTAAAAAGAAAAGTATCTTTGATTGTGTTAGGGTGAATCTGACCGTCTGAGATATTAGTCAAAAACCTCTGTTTGGTAACAAAACTGGCGAGATTGTGAACGCGAGACCCGCAGAAGATGCGAGGACCTCTGCGGCATAGCTTCCTAATCTGAATGGGTAAAACATAATTAAAGAGTTTAAAAAGAATAATCAAACATTCGCTCACTTTTAATGATAGCCAGATATCATTAAAACCCTTTTCATTTATGGAGTCAGATGAAATAACGAGTCAATACATATGAAAAAATGTATTTAATTTAATCTTGAATGTTGCGAAAAAGGAAAGACTTGTAACACGCAGAGCCCTTCACCCGCTGATCAGAAGACCCTCATTGGCCTGATCCAGCCTGGGTTTACACAACAATAATGTCACAGGCCCTGTCAGGTGCAACCCTCAGACTTTTCAGACACTGAAATCTTCCCTTTAGTTGCCCAAAGGTCATTTCAATGCATGCCCTTGTCCTGCCTAGAGCTGCATTGAAACAGGTTTGTGGTCCGGGGTTTGGGTCAGGGAATGGCGTCATGAAATACTGCCTGCAGGCATAGCCCCTGTCACCAAGCAGGATCCCGTCGTAAGCACCTGTATAATGGAAAAATGCAGTTTTGTTAGGCTCAGAATAAATTTATGTAATACAGTGAGCTTAATATTAAAAAATGTTCCTTACCACATTCAAATAATGTGCATAAATGTGACTCTCTGAAAATTCTGGAGTCATGCACAGATTCAGGCCATTTTGCTTCCACATTTGTGATGTAGGCCATAGTCACACACCATCTAAGATATTTTTAGTCAGTCAACTGCATACTTTTTGATTACATTACGCTATTTATTATTTGATATATTACTAATCTGGAATATTAAGAATCGTAATAGTAGCCTAACTTACCTGCACATTTACACTGTGAAATCCCTTTCGGTTCACAAAATCCCCTTCATTGGGGGCTGGTGGGGCCTTGATGGGGACGTGTGTGCAGTCTATGGCACCAATCACGTTAGGGAAGCCTGAGGAACAAATACTGTAAGTCCTACTTTTTGGGATGGTCATGGTTGCATGATCTTCATTAACAATTATAATGTACCTGCAATGGCAAAAAAACTTCTGCTTCACAACCTGGGGTCTTAACTGGCTTGGAAATACCACAAAACCCCCTAAAACCTAAACTTTGCGAATGACACGACAGACAGAAATTTTCAGAGCCCTATTGTTTTGCTTAGGATTATTTGTTATTATTAGGGCCCAAGCCCTGAAAGGGCGCAGAGCCCTATTGTTTTCCTTAGGATTATTATTATTAGGGCCCAAGCCCTGAAAGGGCGAAGGCCCTATTGTTTTCGTAAGGATTATTTATTAGGGCCCAAGCCCTGAAAGGGCGAAGGCCCTATTGTTTTCCTAAGGATTATTATTATTAGGGCCCAAGCCCTGAAAGGGCGAAGGCCATATTGTTTTCCTAAGGATTATTATTATTAGGGCCCAAGCCCTGAAAGGGCACAGAGCCCTATTGTTTTCCTTAGGATTATTAGGGCCCAAGCCCTGAAAGGGCGAAGGCCCTATTGTTTTCCTTAGGATTATTATTATTATTAGGGCCCAAGCCCGGAAAGGGTGAAGGCCCAATTGTTTTCCTTAGGATTATTAGGGCCCAAGCCCTGAAAGGAAGCAGAGCCTTATTGTTTTCCTTAGGATTATTAGGGCCCAAGCCCTGAAAGGAAGAAGGCCCTATTGTTTTCCTTAGGATTATTTGTTATTATTTATTAGGGCCCAAGCCCTGAAAGGGCGAAGGCCCTATTGTTTTCCTAAGGATTATTCATTAGGGCCCAAGCCCTGAAAGGGCGCAGAGCCCTATTGTTTTCCTTAGGATTATTTGTTATTATTTATTAGGGCCCAAGCCCTGAAAGGGCGAAGGCCCTATTGTTTACCTAAGGATTATAATTTTTTTAGGGCCCAAGCCTTGAAAAGGCGAAGGCCCTATTGTTTTCCTTAGGATTATTATTAGGGCCCAAGCCTTGAAAAGGCGAAGGCCCTATTGTTTTCCTAAGGATTATTAGGGCCCAAGCCTTGAAAAGGCGAAGGCCCTATTGTTTTCCTAAGGATTATTAGGGCCCAAGCCTTGAAAAGGCGAAGGCCCTATTGTTTTCCTAAGGATTATTTATTAGGGCCCAAGCCTTGAAAAGGCGAAGGCCCTATTGTTTTCCTTAGGAAAATTAGGAAAATTATTATTTTACTACCTTTTTGGCACTTTTGGGGCCCTTAACGTGCTCGAAAACCCTTGAAACTTTGCACACGGGTCAGAACCCGCGGCCATCAGAGCCGGGCTGAAGCTAGTACCCAGGCGTGGCAGGGGGGCTCAACAGCGCCCCCTGGAACGGGGTCTGAAAACTTGGTCCATAAATCAAACACGGTTGCATGTAATAATATGAAACTCGGTACACTTATAGATCTCATCAGGGTGAACAACTTTCGTGCTCTAAGTTTTACGCCAGCCCAACAGGAAGTCGGCTATTTAGGGTTGTTTGGAAAACGCATGCAATGGAATTTAAAGTACTCCTCCTAGAGAATTGATCGAGATGCCACGAAACTCGGTCAGCGTGAAGTCAAGACATTGAGGATGAAAAATTGCCAGGGGATTTTTTATATCTCGAACGGTTTGGCCGTGGCGAGGAAACAAATTTATGGCGAATAATGGAAACAGGAAGTGTGTTATAACTTCAGCATACATTAACTGATCTTGATGAAACTTCAGCAGTGTGTTCGTTGTAAGAGGCCGATCACATGGATGTGACTATTGTGAGTCAAAGTTATAGCGCCACCAACTGGCAGCAGGAAGTGTGTCACTTTCAAAATGCTTTTAAATCACCCTCTTATTTTTACCCGATTTGCGTAAAACTTTATGTGTATAATGTAAACACACGGCAGATGTAGACCTGTGAAAGGATTATTGATATCTTAGATACTGTTGCCGTGGTAACGCATCAAACTTTAAGATTATTTTTTGATGCTTTTGAGACTCTTAGCATACTTGAAATTGCATGAAACTCGACAGACACATCACATTTATTAGCCAGTAGACATGTGCAAAGTTTCAGAAACGGGCGTGGTGCAGGGGCTCAGTAGCGCCACCTTTTGACAAAAGAGGGGGAGTCAGGTCTATACTTTTATCTACAATCTTAAAACTCAGTATGTATATTGTTCATATCGAGCTGGACAACTTTCTAATTTACAATTATTAGCTCAGACCAACAGGAAGTCAGATATTTTGGTTTGAATGTGGATATTTTGGAGAATTTTCTCTTCCTCTCTCTCTGACCCTACGTCTCTCCGTGTGTTTGGGGGAGGGGGATTTGTCTGCTGAGTGAGAATGCTTTTATTTTTGTTTTTCAAGGTTTTGGGGCCCTTAACGTGCTCGAAAACTCTTGAAACTTTGCACACAGGTCAGAACCCGCGGCCATCAGGGCCGGGCTGAAGCTGGTACCCGGGCGTGGCAGGGGGGCTCGACAGCGCCTCCTGGAATGCGATTTGAACACTTGTCCATATATCAAACATGCTTGCATGTAATAATATGAAACTCGGTACATATTTAGATCTCATCGGGCCGAACAACTTCCGTGCTCTAAGTTTAACGACAGCTCAACAGGAAGTCAGCTATTATGGGTTGTTTGGAAAACGCATGCTTTTATTTTTTATATACTTCTCCTAGAGAATTAATCCAAACACCACGAAACTCGGTCAGCATGAAGTCAAGACATTGAGGATGCTAAATTGCGGACGGATTTTTGATATCTCAAACGGTTTGGCCGTGGCGAGGAAATGAATTTATGACTAAAAAAGGACACAAAGTGTGTTATAACTTAGATAACTTTACCTACAGTTACAAAACTTGGCGTGTATATTGTTCTCATCAAGCCGAACAACTTTCTAATTTACAGTCATTATCTCCGACCAACAGAAAGTCAGATATTGTGGCTTGAATGTGGATTCTGAGAATTTTCCCTCCCTCTCTCTCTCTCTGACAGAGAGAATGCACCCTGCCATTCTGTATGTGTGTGTGTCTGTGTGTCTGTGTGAGGAGGGGGAGGGGGGGGTCTCTTCGGGTGATAGTTTAAACACAAATTCATACATAGGGCCATACTGCCCTCTTGTGTCCAAAATTGTATTTATACGCATTTTTATTTATTTATTACATGTATTACACACACACACACACAGTTCGATCGTGCTTGCGCCTCTCTCTTTCTCTCTCACACACACAGTTCGATCGCGCCCGCGCCTCTCTCTCTCTCACACACGCACGCACACACACACACAGTTCGATCGCGCCCGTGTCTCTCTCTCTCTCTCTCTCACACACACACACACAGTTCGATCGCGCCCGCGCCTCTCTCTCTGTCTCACGCACACACACAGTTCGATCGCGCCCACGCCTCTCCCTCTCTCACACACACACAGTTCGATCGCGCCAGCGTCTCTCTCTCTCACACACACACACAGTTCGATCGCGCCCGCGCATCTCTCTCTCTCTCTCTCACTCACGCACACACACACACACACACAGTTCGATCGTGCCCGCGCCTCTCTCTCTCCCACACACGCGCGCACACACACAGTTCGATCGCGCCCTCTCACACACACACACGCACACACACACACAGTTCGATCGCGCCCGCGCCTCTCTCTTTCTCTCTCACACGCACACACACATATTGGAACGTGAGTGAAGTACAAAGCCTATAATAAAGAATAGTTTAGCATCCAAATACATCGCAAATTTTGAAACAGTTTGATTCTAATGAGAGAGTTACGTGAGCCCAACACCACTTACTTTCACTTTTGCTTTACATTATTTCGGTTACTTCTTGTTTATAGTTTTTTAAATTCTTGTTCTGTTCTGAATATCATTAAATTTAAAGGATTGCTTGTGTAATATTTTGAGTGTATCATCAAATCAGAATAATTTTCTTGGTTTAGTGATTCCCTAGTTATTTTTTTATTTATTTTTTCATTGTTCTAATCAGGTAAGGCAAGTAATATTCTCTGTGTCTTATATATATATATTAGTGCTGTCAGTTAAACGCGTTATTAACGGCGTTAATGCAAACACATTTTAACGGCGTCAATTTTTTTATCGCGAGATTAACGCTCTTTTTGGCCTAGCAAACTTTGTAGTTTTTTTCACATGCTGTTGAAACAACTAGTAACGTTAGAAAAACTACAACATCACACCGGATAGCTAGACCGGAAACAAAACAACAGGCACGCCGCACACACTTGTTTGGGCTTCCGTTGCGCGCCGGCCAAAGAGTAGTAAGCTAACGTTACGTTTTGAGTGGATGACGCCGATCTAGAGAGTGCAGCGCGGGACTAGATTTGATTGCTGAGTGCGAGCACTCACTCTGTGTGTGCGGGTACGGGAGAGTAAAACGATTCGCGGGACTCCCGCAAACTAGAAATAGCCTATCTATGAATAAAACTAATACATTTTTATTCATATGTTGCAGAAAAGCAACAAGAACAACTAAAACAAAATAGAAACGATTTACAGGCCAGAGTTTCTTTCTATAACATGTTTGCAGCGTTGAGCGATGTAGCCAATCACAGACATATGTGTTGATTTCTTGAACGCAATGGCCAATCAGGTGCATTTAAGATAGACTCATCACCGCTCAAAACTGACTTTTTGTTCAGAGCTGAATTCTGTATGCTGGCAAATCCTCTAATTATAACAAACAAAGTGTATGAAAGATTCATTGTGCAGTCAGCTTCATTGATAATAACAGAGATGTGTGAGATTGCGATGAACTGTCAGCTTTTTAGGAATTTTTAAGGGAGCCCACTTTGCGCGCATTCAGTCATGCCAATAAACCATGCACGCAGTATCTGCTTGCTTTATGTTATAACAGTGGTTTGTGTGTTAATGCTTTAATAACAAATAATTTATCAGGAGCATTTATGCTGATGCGTATGGTGGCGACACGTAGGCGAAAGTTCGGTCAGGAAAGAGGAACGAGACAAGGGTGTTGTGCGTCGCCGCTCCTCTTTGCCCTGTTTATAGAACCCATGAGTCAACTGATTAGGTAGAGGTCGGATATAAAGGGGGTAACAATGAAATCTGGGGAGCAAAAACTGGCCCTATTTGCTGACGATTTATTGATAAGTATAACTCAACCTACTCAGACACTCCCAAAATTGATGCAATTACTAGAGGAATTTGGCTTCATTTTGGGTTATAAAATTAATATCAATAAAACTCAAATATTAAAATGTAACTATGACCCACCATCCTCAATTAAGAGCATGTACAATTGGAAATGGGATGCTGAATCCATTAAATATCTGGGTGTTTTATTACCTAGGGACTTCTCAAGATTGTACGACATTAATTACGGCCCATTAAATTCAAAGATAAAATCTGATATACATAGATGGAATGTTATTCCCTTTTTAAGTTTAAGCTCCCGGATAGATTCAATCAGGATGAATATTCTTCCACGGCTACTATACCTTTTTCAGTGTCTGCCAGTCAAAATACCATCTAAGCAGTTCTTAGAATGGGACAGATTAATAGCAAGGTATGTGTGGCAAGGGAAAAGGGCCAGAATTAAATTTAAGACACTGCAGTTAAGAAAAGAGAAGGGTGGAATGGGCCTTCCTTGCCTACAGGATTACTACCATGCAGCCCAACTGAGACCTTTAGTCTGCCTGTGTTCGCCAACATACACTGCAGCATGGAAAGAAATAGAAAGTACGACGTTAAACAGAATTCCAATAACAGCCCTACTAAGTGATAACAAATTACTAGAAGAACAGGAAATCCCGGACGACTCTATAACAGGCAGCTTACTGAAGTCCTGGCAGGTAATAGTAAAAATTTGCAGATTAGGAGAAGCATCTAAAATTATGAGATGGTGTGCCTATGATTCAGACTTTGCACCAAATAGGATTGATGGCAGATTTAAGATATGGATCTCAAAAGGTTTAACTACTTATTATTCATTTACCCACAAAGGGGCATTCCAGAGTTTTGAAACCCTACAGAAAGATTACGGACTGGGAAAAGAGGATTTCTTTAGGTACCTGCAAGTGAGACATCATTTTAACGAAAATCTTAAAGGGGTGTTAGAAACAGATGAGTCAGGGTTCCTGGAAGTATTTTTATCATTAAGTAAACCCAGATCAAGCAACAAAATTATCTCCAAATTGTACAATACCATACAATTATCTAAACAAGAGAATACAGAATACATAAAGAAGAAATGGGAAAGGGAAGTGAAAGTGACGATCACACAGGAGAGCTGGGGGAAAATATGTCAATTACAATGGTTATCAACTGGGTCAAACTCATGGTGGGAGTTCTGCTGGCAAAACATTGCAAGATTTTTTATCACACCTATTCAGAAACGATACCAGGGCAGCGGAGATGCCTGTTGGAGACTTTGTGGGTCTAATGGAGCCAATCACTTTCATATTTTTTGGGACTGCTAGACTATTAGACCTTACTGGGAAGAGATCCACAAACATATAAACAATGTATTTAATGTAAACATTCCATTCAAATGTGAAACTGTATATTTGGGTAATCTAGGGTTCGAAACATGGAATACCAATGACAAAAAACTGCTGGCGATACTAATGGCAGCCAGTAAGAAATCTATTACGAGGAAGTGGTTAAAAGTAGTTCCACCCACCATTGATGAATGGATTGAAATTGTCTATGAGATTTATGTTATGGAGAAGATATCCTTTTCCCTCAGAGTTGACCAAAATGGACCAAGATTTGGACCAAATGGACTGAGTATGTAAAACCAATCAGATCTGATTTCATTTGACTGTACTTGTGCTTTGTGTAGACCTGCCCTCTTGTTAAGTGAGGTTTTAATTACCTGAGGTGTTGCGCATCCCCGTTCCGTTCTGCTTTGTTACTGTTCCTAACTGAAATAAGTAGTGGTATGTAAAAGGTAAACTCAGAAGGGCATTATGGACAACTCATCTAAACTTTCTGAATTCATCCCTACCTATGTACTTGAATGACTAAAATTGTAATTAATGTATGTGATGGGATTTTGCCTTTCCAAATAAAAAGATAATAAAAAAAAAAGAAAAAAAAGAAAGCAGCGACTCCAAAACCCCTCAGACTAAGTGAAGTTCAAGCAGTAGAACATGCCTGTGACACTGAGCGACATATGAGCAGCGAGATTGAGACTCAAGGCCAGAAAAAAGAGTCATTTATGAAAGACATTCTCACTGGCAAAGACAAGAAGAAACAGACACAAAGCAAAGAGAAGGACAACAGCACTACTAAAGCAATCGAAGACCTCAGAGCAAACGTCATGGAAATGACCAAAATGTTCAGAGAGACAATGGAAGCGACCAGATCACAGTTTCATCCACCCGTTACTCCACTGCGGACTGAAAGGAGGAGCAAAGGCTGCCGTTCATGTCAGGAGGCCCAAAAGGCTGAAGAGTGCAGGCACTGTTATCGCTGTGGACAAGATGGACATCTATCACGGGGCTGTCGACAACGGAGGCCAGCATCGGGAAACGGGAGGGGACTGCTGAACTGGACCCCCCAGTAGTCTATTCTGTCTTTGGGTCCCAAGCAAGCTCAGAAGTGCTACAGGCATCCAGGTCTGTACGTAGCAAGCAAGGAAGCAAAGAAAATAACACCCAACCTATTATCCACACAGATGAAATCACTCCTGTTGTCTCGTCACTGTCACTTACCACGCCGGGACTTTTGAACATTATTGGAAAAAGGTGCCTGATCCACTGCTTGCTCAATGATGTCCCAGTTGAAGCCTTATGGGACACAGGAGCCCAAGCCAGCATTATCAATGCGGACTGGAGAAAACGACACTTACCACATACCACTGTCAGACCGATTGAGGAGCTCCTAGGGCCAGGAACACTGACTGGATTGGCTGCCAATCACACAGAGATCCCTTTTGATGGCTGGGCGGAAGTGAGCTTTCGATTGAATGATGATAAAGGCTCAGAAGGGACCCTGCAAGTGCCCATGCTCGTGGCAACTGATTCTAGCATGGCAGAAAACCCGATCATCGGTTACAATATCATTGAGGAGATAATTGGCAGGTGGGAGAAACAGGAACCACGATCCAGTACTGTCGGTAGGGTAAGCAAAGCTTTCTCGATATCAATAAATAAGGCAAGATCAATGCTAAGACTGTTGAAGACTGTGAATTCAAATGTGACTGTTGGAACAGTGCGAGTGGGTAGACAAAAGATCAGACTCAACGCAGGTCAAAAAACCACTGTCTATGCGCAAGCAAACATTGGGGGGCAATTTCCAGAACAAAGCCTGTTATTTTCTCCAAGTGAACCATCACCACTACCTGAGGGTTTGGTAATGCAAGAAGGCGTAGTCAAAGTCGGTACAGAAAAGACGGCGAAAGTGCCAATTGCCATCGCTAATACAGCCAAACACCCAGTCATACTTACGCCACGACTCATACTAGGCCACCTGGAAGTGATAAAGACGACATACCCAGCAACAACAGACTCTTGGATAGAACAGCCAACATCAACGGTGCAGACATGTGGGGTGAGTGTTACACCGCATCAATCAAAGAAACCAAGTCATTGGGATCCCCCAATAAAACTTGAACACTTAACAGTGTCACAACAACATATTGCACGACAACTGTTAAAGGAAGAGTGCAATGCTTTTGCTGATAATGATGTTGGTTACATCCCCTCACTTAACATGCATATCACACTCCATGAAAAAACACCTCTGCAAAAGACTTATCTCTCTGTGCCCAAGCCACTTTTACAGGAGGTGAAGGAATACCTTCAAGATCTGCTGAATCGAGGGTGGATAAGCAAGTCAAGATCTCCTTATTCCTCGCCAGTGGTATGTGTAAGGAAAAAGGATGGCAGCTTGAGACTCTGCTGCGATTATCGTGAGTTAAATCGTAAGTCTGTGCCGGACAGGCACCCCATTCCCAGGATCCAGGATATGTTGGACTCTCTGAGCGGCAGTTCTTGGTTTTCAGTCTTGGACCAAGGGAAGGCCTATCACCAAGGATTCCTTGATGCCGAGAGCCGACCCCTAACAGCCTTTATAACACCCTGGGGACTATTTCAGTGGAACAGGATACCATTTGGCCTTAGCTCAGCCCCAGCCGAGTTCCAGAGGAACATGGAAGCTTGTCTGGAGGATTTGCGAGATGTCATCTGTCAGCCTTACCTGGATGATAACCTTGTTCATAGTACCTCTTTCGATGACCATGTGAACCATGTTCGCACAGTCCTTCAGAGATACCAGAAACATGGAGTCAAACTCAGCCCACACAAGTGTGAAATGTTTCAAAGGAAAGTGCGTTTCTTGGGCCGCATTGTGTCTGAGGATGGATATTCCATGGATCCAGCCGAAATAGCCCCGGTGCAGGCCCTGAAGCTCCGAACACCAGCTACCGTAGGAGATCTGAGGAAAATTATGGGGTTCCTCTCCTATTATAGAACATACATACCCAATTTCTCTCGCCTGGCAAGACCTCTCTATCAGCTGATCGCCGCACCACCACAAAGCACATTACCTGCTGAGACGAGGGGAAAGAAAAAAAGAGTCAGTACAAAGTCAAAAGGGCAGGCATCCCCTAACACACCCATCACTTGGACACAGACTCATCAAGATGCATTGAACACACTGATTGACCACTTAACAGAGCAGCCAATTCTTGCTTATCCTGACCTGACTCTACCATTTGTCCTCCATTGTGATGCGTCACAGGACGGCCTGGGGGCAGTCCTTTATCAAAAACAAAAGGGAAAGATGTCAGTGATTGCATATGGGTCAAGGACACTTACACCACCTGAGAAAAACGATCACATGCATTCAGGTAAACTAGAATTCCTTGCTCTAAAGTGGGCCATTTGTGAGCGCTTTAGGGATTATTTGTTTCATGCTCCACATTTTGTAGTGTACACTGACAATAATCCCTTAACGTACATTTTGACGACAGCCAAACTCAATGCAACAGGACACCGTTGGGTTGCGGAGCTGGCCGATTTTAATTTCACCATCAAATATCGGCCAGGGAAATGCAATGCAGATGCAGATGGGTTGTCGAGGATGCCACCAAACATTGATCAGTACATAAAACTGTGCACAGAGGAGATAAACCAAGATGTGATAAGTGCTACTGTGGAGGGTGTGATGTTACCTTTTAAGGATGCTCCTCTGTGGACAAGTGCAATAGACATACAAGCAGTACACCTGGTGGAAGACGAAATCACACTGCCCACTAATCTGTGTCTTTCGCAGAAGCAGATCAAGCAATCTCAACAGAGAGACCCTGTTATCAGCCGTGTTTTGGAGTACAAAAAGAATAACAGTCGTCCATTCGGCCGTACTCTAAAAAAAGAATCTCATGATCCCAGACTCCTGCTGAAACAGTGGACACGATTGCACTTGGGCGATGACGGTGTCCTGTACAGAAAAGCAGGAAAAAGGAACCAACTCATCCTACCAAAAGAACATCATCAAACAGTTTACAAGGAGTTGGATCAGGAGATGGGGCATCTTGGAACTGAGAGGACTCTAAGTTTGATACGTGAGAGATTCTATTGGCCCCATATGCAAAAAGAGACTGAGCACTTTGTGACACGTGTCTGTGAGTGTCTGAAAAGGAGAAAACCTCACAAGATTACTAAAGCCCCATTGATTACCATTCAAACTACATACCCTTTCCAGCTTGTGTCCATTGATTTTCTTCACCTTGAGAAGTGCAAAAATGGTTATGAGTACATACTTGTAGTGATGGACCATTTCACACGTTTTGCCCAGGCTTATGCCACAAGAAATAAGTCTGCAAAAACTGTGGTACAACACGTCTTCTGTGATTTTGCCCTCAAGTTTGGCTTCCCTGAGAAAATCCACCACGACATGGGAAGAGAATTTGAGAATCATCTCATGGATCAGTTGCAGAAGGTGTGTGGTGTGCGTGGGTCTCACACAACCCCATATCACCCAAGGGGCAAGTTGAAATGTTCAACAGGACGCTCTTGTCCATGCTCCGGACACTGAGTGATGCTAAAAAGGCTGACTGGAAGAATTCGCTGTCCAAAGTGATCCATGCATACAACTGCACCCGCTGTGAAGCGACTGGGTTCTCTCCATATTACCTGCTATTTGGGCATTCACCCCGGCTTCCCATCGATCTCATGTTCAACCTGCAGGCGAATGAGAAACAGCAGAGTTACGCAGATTATGTGGCAAACTGGCAAACACGTATACAGGAAGCTTATCAAATTGCATCAAAGACTGCAGAGAAAGAGGCCTTGAGAAGAAAAAAATACTATGACAAGAAGGTCCATGGTGTTGAACTTTGGCCTGGCAACAGAGTCTTACTCAGGAACTTGAGTGAAAGGGGAGGGCCGGGTAAACTGCGTTCACACTGGGAAGATTGTGTGTATACAGTAGTAAGTAGGAAAAGCCCTGATGGTCCGGTGTACGAGATCAGACCAGAGAAAGGAGGACAGAGTCGGGTGGTACACCGGAACCTCCTGCTGCCCTGTGACAGTTTACCTGTGGAAAAGCCGGACACAGGAGAATGCAAAAAACAGAAAAGAAAGCACACAGCTAAGAGCAGGAAGGAGCCAGAAAAACAATCCAACCCAGACTAAGACAGTGATGATGACGAAGGGTATGAACTGTGCTGTAAATTTCATCCCCGTTCTAAGCAAAGTGGAAAGTCCATCACGCTGAATCCTGAGGCAGAACCATTCGAACCAGCAATAATGAATGAGGACTTGCCCGCATGCCGACCTGATTCTGGAGGAGAAGAGAATCCAGACGTCACAGGAGCTGAAGAGGAGAATGTATTACAGGAGGACAGTGTTTCTGAGGAGGAGGATCGAGATCCTGTGAGTGAACCGGAGGTGCCACAACCATCAACTTACCCAAAAAGACAGAGACATCAGCCAAAGATGTTGACTTATAATGAACTGGGAGAACCAACAGTGGAACGGAGAAATCTAGTTCTGAAGGAGATTGACTTCCAGACTGCCTGTGGTCAGAAACTGTGGAGGCCATGGACTTTAATAAACAACATGGTAGTAAACTAAAGACAATTGACTATCACAGCAGAAAAAAAAGGATAGAAGAAGAAAAAAGAAAAAGATTACATACCTGAGACGTGTGACCTGAGATCTGGGACCTGTAAAGTAAACAGAAAAAAAAAGAGAGAGGTAACAAGACTAAGTGAATAAGTGGCCGGTAATTATGGAGTCTGGTTACATGGTAAGATTCATCTAATTAAGATGTAACTGGTTACATATACTAACATTGCTGGTAGAAATAATCAGATTACTGAAAAAGTGCAATAGTCAGAAAATGTAGCATTAGTGAGTGACCCTTTTTTTTCTAGAAACAAGCCATGGCAAGCAGGGGATGACTGATTTTATGCACAGAGTTCAAACAAACTGAAAACCTACCTTTTTGTTTTACAGCCAGGAACGGGTCAGCCGGGGAAATATTTTTCTGAAGTTGTGGTAAAATGTCAAGGAACATTTTATTTTTAGTGGGGGAGGGTGTAGTCATATAGATTCAAATACTCTTATGTATTGTTATTCATATGTGTTATTGTTATTCTGTATTGCTGGTTAACATTTATTAAGTATAGCCATCTGTTATCATCACTTAAACCTGTGTATACTGGCGGGTGACACTAGGGGACAGTGAGGAGCCGCGGGGTGGTTTCACTTGTTCACATATAGAAGTCACACTGCCAACTATTTCAACACTGTGATACAGAAACTAATTTACGGTTGTCTTTGTTGAATTTGCAGATCTTACAGTGTGTGACAGCAATAAAAATTATATGTGCCACCAGAAAACAGCCTCTTCTGTGTGTGCAACACATACATAGGGCTATACTGCCCTCTTGTGTCCAAAATAATATCAAAATAGTACATAAAACTCAGGTAGGCCTATTGTATTTATATATAAATATATTCCCCCCGATTAATCAACGTGTGACACAAGCGATCGCTAATATAAAAGTGAAAGTATAATACGGACGTCCACACGGACATTGATCATGGTGGAGCTCGCAGAGCGCTCGAATGAATTCCTATGGAAGTAGAAATGACCTAAAAAACGTTCGCTCTGTTCTGCTCGCTCCTCGCTGTGGACGCGCACCGTCATGAATGCCCGTGCAGCCGTTAGTTTCATTTTAAAATTAGCGCCATTTCGGGGGCCGATTGCTTGAATTGTGAGTTCAATAGCCTATTATTCTTCATGGAAAACTCAACAACAAAAGAGTACAATGACAGATTCTCTTAAATAGGCGCTTTTACACAAAATATTCTGTCATCATCTTTTCAGTCAGCTCTTCACTCTCGTGATTAATGAAATTTGATTAATCAAATCGACAGTGGGGGGCAATGATATATTTAAATCTGCATATTGTAATATCGGCAGGGCACCCCTAATCCAGTCTTATTAAATGTATGATTCATCTTTCATTTTTAATTTCTAAATTTGATCAATAGATTCAATTATTTAGAATAATAAGGTCTGTTAGGGCTGTTACCCTAGATAGGGCTGATCAAATGAAATCTTTTACACTGAAAAATAACAATGCATTAAATAATGTTATGAGATTGTTTTAAATAAGTTAATTAACAATTGTTGGAAAGAATGATACTTTTAAACATAACACTAAACCGTCATTAGGTGTCGCCACTCGCCAGGCAACCGTCTTAATGAGTGAGTCATTGATTAATTCAGTCAAACAACTAAGTCATTCATTAATGAGACAGATGTTTATGGATTGATCATGGAATCTCTGAGTCAACCGATTTGTTCAAAATGCTGAATCATTCAGTAATGAGAAAACACGTTGCTGTGAGATGCGCGATCGTGATGGTTCTGCTGTGATCTTTGTTTAACAATTTTCGCTGCTGAAACAGAACAAAAACAGTCAATATTGCATCTAAAATGTAAGTGACTTAATTGCAATTGTTTATTGGACTGTTGTATCAAATCAATGTCACAGTTTCAATCGTGATGGTATTTTGGTTGGGTGACAGTTGTACATTACAGTTTGACAAGAGTTTATAGTTTGACAAAAGCACAATATTGTGTTTCTGCTCCTTAAAATTAGTCCTGCATTAAAAGGATAAAGAAATCTCTAAGGCATTGTCTTTTTGTATAACACTTTATGGATATATATATTTTTTTTATTACAAAATATGCATAGAACCCATATGTGCTATATTTCAGATCAATATATTTGTTTTTCTTAATTTTAATAAACACTAACATTATTCTCATCTGAATTATAAATAATTTATTTCTGTATAAAATAATACTACCATTAAAAAGCACATTCGATTTTCTATTTTAATCAATGTAGAATGTGTAACTTAAAAATAAACAAATTAATTATAAACAATTTGATTAATTTGTTTCTATAGGAGGGGAAGAATTTTGCAAACTCATTAATTCATCTAAATCGACAACATGTATGTTAGACCCTATACCGACTAAGCTGCTGAAAGAGATGCTTCCAGAGGTCATAGATCCTCTTCTTAATATCATTAATTCGTCTTTGTCTATAGGATATGTATCAAAAACCTTTAAGCTGGCTATGATTAAACCGTTTGTTAAAAAATCACAACTTGATCCTACAGAATTAGTCAATTACAGGCCGATCTCAAATCTACCTTTTCTGTCAAAGATATTAGAAAAAGCAGTATCCTCACAACTGTGTTCCTTTCTTGAAAGAAATATCTGCGAGGATTTTCAGTCAGTATTTAGACCGTATCATAGTACTGAGACTGCTCTCATTAGAGTCACAAATGATTTGCTCTTATCATCTGATCGTGGTTGTATCTCTCTATTAGTGTTACTCGATCTTAGTGCTGCATTTGACACCATTGACCACAACATTCATTTAAATAGACTAGAAAACTATGTTGGCATTAGTGGAATTGCACTAGCATGGTTTAAATCATACTTATCTGACCGCTACCAGTTTGTAGCAGTAAATGAAGAGATGTCTTATCGATCACAAGTTCAGTATGGCGTACCACAAGGCTCAGTACTAGGACCGGTGCTGTTCACTCTGTACATGCTACCTTTAGGAGATATCATTAGGAAACATGGAATTAGCTTTCACTGTTATGCTGATGATACTCAGCTGTATATTTCTTCAAAACCTAACGAAACTTACCAATTCAAAAAATTATCGGAATGCATAGTTGATATTAAAAAATTGGATGACTAGTAATTTCCTACTACTAAATTCTGAAAAAACAGAGATTCTAATTATTGGACAAAAAACTACCACACGTAATAACCTAGAATACTGTCTAACACTTGATAGCTGCTCTGTTAAGTCTTCGTCGTCAGTTAGGAACCTGGGTGTGCTCTTTGATACCAATCTTTCATTTGAAAGTCACGTGCCTAGTATCTGTAAAACCGCATTTTTCCATCTTAAAAATATATCTAAATTACGTCATATGCTCCCATTGACAAATGCGGAACAACTAGTTCATGCGTTCATGACATCAAGGCTAGATTATTGTAATGCTCTACTGGGTGGTTGCCCTGCACGCTTAATAAACAAACTACAGCTAGTTCAAAACGCAGCAGCTCGAGTTCTTACCAGAACCAGGAAGTATGACCATATTAGCCCGGTTCTGTCAACACTGCATTGGCTGCCTATTAAACATCGTATACATTTTAAAATATTGCTGATTACTTACAAAGCACTAAATGGTTTAGCTCCGCAGTACTTGAGGGAGCTCTTAACGCATTATAGTCCTTCACGTCTATTGCGATCTCAAAGTTCCGGCCAGTTGATAATACCTAGAATATCAAAATCGACTGCTGGCGGTAGATCCTTTCCTATTTAGCACCAAAAACTTTGGGACAATCTTCCTAACATTGTCCGGGAAGCAGACACAGTCTGTCAGTTCAAAGCTAGACTAAAAACACATCTCTTTGACCTAGCATACACATAACACACTATAGACTTCTATAATTCAATATTAGGCTGCATAGATTAGGTCAGCCGGAACTGGGAACACTTCCCTTAAATCCTGATGTACTCGTTACATCATAAGAAGAATGGCATCTACGCTAATTTTAGTGTCTTTGTTTATCCCGAGGTTTTCCCGCAGCCTGCCGGATCCAGGCAGTTTCCAGATCTGACGAAGGACCTTCGCCTGGACCCGATGACAATGCAGTGCTGAAGTGCCAACTAGCCTCTCCCTATGGAGGATCCCTATACCACTATACAGATAAAGCGTTGTGGAATTTTTTGGTTTGCATACCTACCCGAAGTGATAAAATAAAATAAAATTCTGCATCAAAATTTATAGACAAGTAGTTTGTTTAGGCATGGTTTGTAAGGAATTACAAACCTGCGCACATATATTCAAACGCACATAACTATAGAATCAATTCTTAATGCGCATGTGAATGCCATCAGCGTCTATCACAGGCTCACGTTTAAAGTCTGTTTAGAGAGAACGGTGTCGTCTTAGCGGCCCCTAATTTAATAACAAATGATCATTTAGACGGAAGTGAATTAATCAAAACTAACTTTAGCTGGAAAAATCATTATTCAAGAACCACTATAAAACCAAACCAATCTCCGTTACCTTAAATTATATGTTTATCTCTGTAAAGCTGCTTTGAAAAAATCTACAGTGTTAAAAGCGCTATATAAATGAAGATGACTTGACTTGACTAGAGCTCTGTTTGAGGACAAGAAATGAAAACCAATGCAATATGATGAATGTCCAAAAGATGGCACCCACTGACTGTTTTTAAATGGGGTTGGATAAATATTTTTTGCTTTTAAACAGCATTTTTGTGTGTGTGTGTGAGAGATTTTGGTTGGGTGACAGTTTGACAAGAGTTTATAGTTTGACAAAAGCACAATGTTGTGTTTTATTGCGAGTGTACACAAATATAAGTAAACACTTTGCAGTTTGAATGATGTCCTGTATGAACAAAATGACGGAGTATGTTTTTATGTCTCCATTGTTTGATTGCAGTAATCACCGCTCCACTGTGATGTTTCCAAGCACATTTTTGCGCATGTGAAAAGGATGATTTTTTACGTCGATTTTGGAATGTCAGTGAAGTACAAAGCCTATAATAAAGAATAGTTTAGCATCCAAATACATCGCGAATGTTGAAACATTTTGATTCTAATGAGAGAGAATTAGATTCACTAATTGAGTGAGCCCAACTCCGCTTACTTTCACTTTCGCTTTAAATTATTTAGTTTTGACTAGTTTATAGTTATTTTTTTATTCTTTTTCTGTTCTGAATATCATTAAGTTTAAAGGATTTGTTGTGGAATATTTTGAGTGTATCATAAAATCAGAATAATTCTCTCGTTTTAGTGATTCCCTAGATATTTTTTATTTGATTTTTTTCATTTTTCTAATTAGGTCAGGCAAGTAAAATTCTCTGTCTTGCCTCTTAATTTAAAAAAAAGAATATAAAAAAAGAATATATATATATATATATATATATATATATATATATACACACACTGTATTTATATAGTTATAATATTTTTTTATTATATATATATATATATATATATATATATATATATATATATATATATATATATATATATATATATATATAAAAATAAATATTTAGGTGCCTTTAGGGTAAAGGCTTGGGCCCGTCCTCGCTGCTCGCAGCTATATTTTATTATTACATTTTATTAAAGCTATAATGAACAGGCTGCGATTTCAAGATTGCAATGCTGGAATGCACAATTTGTGTGTGTGGTTCAATCGAACTCCGTAATTTTGTTCATACAGGACATCATTCAAACTGCAAAGTGTTTACTTATATTTGTGCACACTCGCAATAAAACGTACTCGGTTACTAACGTAACCTCGGTTCTCTCTAGAGAGGGAACGAGTACTGCGTAATATCTTACGCTATGGGGAAAACCTCTTTTCCACGAGATATTGAAGCAAAAAATTATCCTTAATTTTGAATTAATGTAAAACGCTGTGCAGCAGCATGCAGATATAGGCAGGACGGCTCGCGCGCCTATTGGCTGCCCTGCGGCAAACAGCAGCAGCCTATCGAGAGAGGTGCTGCGTGACATAATCCTATGGGTGCATTTCGCGCCCATTTCGTCACGTCCAGCCAGAAAAGGGCGCAATTTCGCCCTATAAATATAGCTCGATAAGGCTGGTACACTGGTTTTCATCGCCGAAGCGAACCAGAGCTGTGTATGCACGGCAAGATACGCAGTACTCGTTCCCTCTCTAGAGAGAACCGAGGTTACGTTAGTAACCGAGTACGTTCTCTTACGAGAGTATCTCTCGTACTGCGTAATATCTTACGCTATGGGGAACACAATGCAAAACGCCGTGCGTACTGGGATCCGACACCAAAGTCCCAAGGGCAGTAGCCCGGGGCTCATGTAGTGCATAATCACCATAGACTCACAGAGAGTCGGAGAAGAGAGGCTGCAAGCATCATTCCCCATGAAATAGCATCCTATAGGGGCTAGTTATGTTAAAAGTGTTTCACACAGACAGGGTGAACGTGTTCAGCCTGAACTGGTTAAGATTACGGGTTATTCAACACCCATCGAGCCGTGTTATCGCTCAGTGAGCGATGCACAAGCAAAACTCAGCATCTGGGCCGGCACAGCGGGGCAGATAACACTGAATTCTATACCGACAGAAGCTTGGCTTGTAAGTCGGGAACCTCTAGGTTATAAAACCTTATAAATGTAGACGGC
Source organism: Gila orcuttii (assembly GCA_026230005.1). NCBI lineage: Eukaryota > Metazoa > Chordata > Actinopteri > Cypriniformes > Leuciscidae > Gila > Gila orcuttii. Next base: position 20,876,394 of record JAPDVR010000011.1, read on the forward strand.
GAGGCCCAGCCCGCAGCCGTACGGATATCTTGCAAGGTAACGCCACTATACCATGCCCACGACGAGGCCACGCCTCTCGTGGAGTGCGCTCTGACACCCTAAGGACACTGCAGGCCCTTAGAAGTGTAAGCCAGTGCTATGGCATCGACTATCCATCTGGATAGGCTCTGTTTTGATGCGGCCAGTCTCTTGGAACGTCCGCCAAACAAAACGAAGAGCTGCTCGGTCTGCCTGAAGGCAGACGAGCGGGACACATAAGCTCTCAGTGCCCTGACAGGGCAAAGGAGACTCGCATCCTCCTCCTCATCTTGAACCGAGAGAGCACACAGGGAAATCACCTGGGCTCTGAACGGTGTGTTGAGGGATTTGGGCACGTACCGGTGCCTCGGTTTGAGTATGACTTTTGAGTCATTAGGCCCAAACTCCATACATGATGCGCTTACTGAAAGCGCTTGTAAGTCCCCTATGTGCTTCACTGAAGCGAGAGCCAAAAGAAACACCATTTTGAAAGACAGATGCTTCATGTCTGACAAATGGATTGGCTCGAACGGGGCACCTTTCATGGCTTCCAAAACCGTAGAAAGGTCCCACACCGGGACTGAAGGAGGTCTAGGAGGGTTCAACCTCCGAGCTCCCTTGAGGAATCGCACGACTAGGTCGTTCTTCCCCAGTGACTGGCCAGACACAGGTTTTGTAAACGCTGCTATAGCCGCCACGTACACTTTGAGCGTGGATCGGGTTCTGCCCTTATCCAGCAGCTCTTGAAGGAAGGAAAGCACTTCCGTGACCCCGCAGTCTACGGGTGAAAAGCCCTGAGCTTGACACCAGGCAGAGAACACAGACCATTTCTAGGAGTAGAGCCGTCTTGTAGACGGGGCCCTTGCCTGCGTGATCGTGTTTAGCACTCCCTCCGGGAGGATAGCGGGTACCCGTTGATGGCCCATGCGTGCAGGGACCATTGCTGGGGGCGAGGATGCCAAATCGAGCCCTTGGCCTGGGAGAGGAGGTCTCTCCTCAATGGTATTGGCCACGGGGCAGTGCTGGTCAGCTGCATCAGGACTGGAAACCAAGCCTGGTTTGTCCAGAGCGGAGCCACAAGCAGCACTGGGCATCCATTTTCCCTGATCCGTTCCAGCATTTGAGGCAGGAGCGAGATGGGGGGGAAAGCATAGAGGGGACAGCGGGGCCAAACGTAGGCCAGCGCGTCCTTGCTATTGGAGAAATATTTCGGACAGTGAGCGTTCTCGTTGGACGCGAACAGGTCCACCTGCGCTCTGCCGAATGTCTCCCACAGCAGTTGGATCGTCTGCGGGTGCAGCGACCATTCCCCTGCTGGGACATTGTCTCTGGACAGCCTGTCTGGTCCCAGATTCAGGTGACCAGGCACGTGCGCTGCTCTCAGTGAAAGCAGGTTGTGCTGAGCCCAGACCAGGAGGCACTCCGTCAGCCTGTAAAGGTTTCGGGACTTGATGCCGCCCTGATGATTTATGTACGCCACCACTGACATGTTGTCCGACCGGACCAAGACGTGGTGACCCCTTATCTGGGGACAGAAGCGCCGCAGCGCGTTGTCGACTGCCATCATTTCCAGACAGTTTATATGTAGGAGCTTTTCCCGTTCTGACCACTGGCCAAAGAACGGTCTGCCCTCGAGCAGTACTCCCCATCCCGAGGTGGAGGCGTCCGTGGACACCACCTTCACGCTCGAGGGAGTCCCCAGACTCACACCTGACTGGTACCAGTCGGTTTTCTTCCAAGGCTCAAAAGCTGAGACGCATTTCAGACCGACCCGGAGGCGAAACGACCAGCGGTCCATGCCCTGGGCGGAACCCGCGCTTTCAGCCATAGCTGCAGTGGGCGCATGCGAAGCAGCCCCAACTGGAGCACTGAAGCTGCTGAGGCCATGAGACCCAGCATTTTCTGAAACCTTTTGAGCTGGAGAGTTGAGCCGCGGCGAAAAGATTTCGCGGCGCGCTGAGTGTCCTGTGCGCGCTCTGGCGACAGATGCGCTGTCATAGATAGCGAGTTCAGCACTGTTCCCAGAAAAGATATTTTCTGGCTGGGAGACAGCGAGCTCTTCGCCCAATTGACTGTGAGACCCAGATTCTCGAGATGTTCGAGTAATGTGGCCCTGTGTTCTATGAGCTCTGATTGTGATCGAGCTAGAATCAGCCAATCGTCCAAGTAGTTCAAAACTCACATGCCCTGAAGTCTCAGGGGTGCGAGAGCCGCGTCCATGCACTTCGTAAAAGTACGGGGTGCCAGGGACAGGCCGAACGGCAGGACTTTGTATTGGTATGCCTGGCCTTCGAAGGCGAATCTCAAGAATTGCTTGTGACTTAACGCTATTTGTATTTGAAAATAAGCGTCCTTTAGATCTATCGACATGAACCAGTCTCCTTGGCGCACTGGCGCGAGGATTTTCCTGGTTGTAATCATTCTGAACTGACGCTTCGTGAGCGTTCTGTTCAGCCGTCGCAGATCTAGAATGGGTCTCTGAGACCCCCGTCTTTTTTCGGTACCAGAAAATACCTGCTGGATAGACCCCCTTCGCTCTGAGCCTGAGATAAAGGTTCTATAGCCCCTTTGCTCAGTAGTTTCGCTATCTCGGCTCGAAGTAGGTGAGATACTTCATTTTTTACTGTCGTTTCGACTCGCGCCGCGCAACGGCGGGGGTGTCGAGCGAACTGCAGCGAATAGCCTCTTTTTATAGTGTTCAGCACCCATTCTGATACCCCGGGAAGCTTTGCCCACGCATCTGCATGAAAAGCTAGAGGTAGAATGAAATCTGGGCTCTGGCCGTGATATAGCGGCGGCCGGAGAGCTCCGGTGTGCTGAGAAATAGACACTGTGTTTATAGTGTGCGAGGCGGGGGGTGCGCTGATCACAGCGGGCAGCCTGACCACGCTAGGCTTCTCTCTGACGGGATGTGGAGAGAAGGCGAGCGGGGCGAGCCCCGTGGGGTTCGGCATGTCTGTGAGGGAATGTGGGCGCGGGATAGCGGGCACACTCGCTGCACTGAGAACACTGTCGGCTCCCGCCAACTGAAAATGTGTTGGTTTCGTTTTTACAGAAACCGTGGGACATGCTTCATGTAGTGTTTGTGGGCACTGTGTTGTGGGCACGTACACTACATTTATTGCACAATCGACATGAGTCGATTTTTTTTTTTTTTTTTTGCTAGCCCTGTATTGTGGCGGGCTGTGTCTGCGTGTGGGAATGGGCACTGAGACGTGGGCATTCTTACAACACTCATAACACCATCGGCCGTGGCCTGGAATTCCAGAAAATACACTCTTTTTGGGATTTATCTGGGTCGCCTTAAAGCTGGCGTTTGTGTGCAGGCAAGCGGGCTGTGGTACTAGCTTGTTTACTGCAAAATACACTGGAACAGTCACATTGTTTGGAACTGAACGAGCGAGAAGTTTCGGTAGAGTCTGGCCGCGGCGAGACTTAAACACCGTGGGCCTTAGCTGACTGTATGTGTGTTGGTTTCTTTTACAGAAAACGTGGCACATGCAGTGTGTAGTGTTTGTGGGCACTGGGTTGTGGGCACATTCACTAATTAATGCACAATTGACATGAGTCAAACTCATTTGTGCGAGCCCTGCACTTTGGCGGGCTGTGTTTGTGTGTAGAAATGAACACTGGGCTGTGGCATTTTTAATACACTCATAACACCATCGGCTGTGGCCGGAATACCAGAAAATACGCTGCTTACATGATTTTTCTGGGTCGCCGTGGAAACGGCATTTGTGTGCAGACAAGCGGGCCATGTTACCGGCTTGTTTACTGCAAAATACACTGGTACAGTCGCATTTTCTTGGAACTGAACGAGTGAAAAGTTTGGGTGTAAGTCTGGCTGCGGCGAGACTAAATTTTTATCCGCTGCGAGAGCTGGGCTCGAACACGGGTCTCCCGTGCGAAGGCTTTGGGTTTCGCCACTGAGCCACAGGGGGAAACGACAAAAGCTTAAAATAGCCCAAGATGATAAAGAGCGTCATCACAGTTTTGTGTGCGTCGGCGTTTGTTTGCACGCGTGCGTGTAATACAACAGGCTCATTGCTGCAATATTGACATTTTCAGCCGCTCAAACCAAGAGGAGCTGAGAAATGTTTGAGAAAAGGAGATTGGCCCGGCCTCGGCGGGACTAAAAACACACTCTTTCCTCATTTCGCCGGTGACGCATGCCCACGGGGGGCGGGGTAGCTTTCTTATAACGTAAAGAAAGCTAGCCGCGGTTTTGAAGCTGGCCTTCTCTACAGATGCAGCTATCTCGTCGTCATTAATGGCGGAAGCGGCGGCGCGCGGCGGCCGTTGTCCGTCAGCGAGCGACTCGAGTGAAGCTGGTGAAGCTGGCGGGCGAACCGGCGAGCTATCACGAGCTGGAGAAGGCTCGGGGCTATTTCGTCGACCTCAATGGAGGAAGCGGCGGCAGACGGCGGCCGCTGTCCGTCGGTGAGGGACTCGACTCGGTGCCGGCGAAGCTGGCGGGCGAACCAGCGAGCTTTGGCGGGCAGGAGAAGGCTCGGGAGCGCGCTGAGCACGGCGCTTTTTACGGCGCGGCGCTACAGCGGGCTGAAGTGCAGGCTCTGAGAAGGATGCCAGGCGAGTCCTCAGAGTCACCATAGGCAGTAGCTCACAGTGAGGGCATCCGCCGTCGACGAGAGCGAGAGCCGCATGATCCTCACCCAGGCAGGAAACGCAGATAACATGACGGTCCCCGTCGCTGAGTGTGGCTCGGCACGAGCCGCAGGATCTTTGCATCTTGAAAAAGACTCAGCTCTTTTAGCAGAGAGAGACAGACAGTGAAAAAATGTGTGTCGCAGAGGCGAACACACACACACAGTTTGAAAAGGATATAACGCCGGAAAGCGTAGCAGGTACGGCGGCTAAAGGCGGCGATGCCAGCGACTTCAGACTCAATGGCTCGTCCCGCTGTGTGCTTTTTCTCAGACTTCTCACTCCGGATCCAGCGATGCGTGATGCTTCGCTGAAGAGATGAAAATCAGTGTACCAGCCTTATCGAGCTATATTTATAGGGCGAAAATGCGCCCTTTTCTGGCTGGACGTGACGAAATGGGCGCGAAATGCCCCCATAGGATTATGTCACGCAGCACCTCTCTCGATAGGCTGCTGCTGTTTGCCGCAGGGCAGCCAATAGGCGCGCGAGCCGTCCTGCCTATATCTGCATGCTGCTGCACAGCGTTTTACATTAATTCAAAATTAAGGATAATTTTTTGCTTCAATATCTCGTGGAAAAGAGGTTTTCCCCATAGCGTAAGATATTACGCAGTACGAGAGATACTCTCGTAAGAGAACACAACATTGTGCTTTTGTCAAACTATAAACTCTTGTCAAAACTGTAACCTACAACTGTCACCCAACCAAAATCTCTCACACACACACACACACACACACACACACACACACACACACACACACACACACACACACACACACACACACACACACACACACACACACTGTTTAAAAGCAAAAAATATCCAACCTCATTTAAAAACATTCATCATATTGCATTGGTTTTCATTTCTTGCCCTCAAACAGAGCACTAATCTGTTTATTTTTAAGTTACACATGCTACATTGATTAAAAAAGAAAAGTCAAATGTGTTTTTAGTGGTAGTATTATTTTATACAGAAATAAATTATTTATAATTTAGATGAGAATAAAGTTAGTTAAAATTTTAAGGAAAACAAATATATTGATCTGAAATATAGCACATTCATTTTAAATTCATTCAGGTTCAAACATACAATCTTAATTTAATTTAAAGCAAACACCACATTTGAAATATATGGGTTATATGCATATTTTGTAATAAAAAAAAGATATATATCAAAAAAGACAAGGCCTTAAACTTTATCAAGGGTTAAACTCGTCACTGTAACAGACAATCACACACACACACACACACACACACACAGAGAGAGTGAAACTGGTGGAGGGAGGGGAAGGACAGACAGAGGGAGACAGAGAACATTTTTTTTTAAAAACCTAGAAAGTAGACTGTGATCATGTTTAAATATACATGGAAATGCAGTGATAAATGCAGATATAAAGATTCAAAACAGAAAGCAATACGGAGCTTACAGACGCAAACCACTCAGCAGCAAGGCAGACAGGAGCAATCGATTATACCGTTTCATTATAATTTGGATATTAATATCCACTAAAGAGTTGATAGTTAAAGCCCGTTCAAATGAGCGCGCCCGTTCAATTGAGCGCTGGACGATTCATTTGTTCGGCTGTAACATAAGTGCTTCTTTCAAAATTCCCTATAAATTATTAATAATTCCATTTGAGCTAAATTTACCTATTTCCCTTACATATTATTACTGAAATCTTAATAATTAGTTATACTACTAGTTACTGCAAAAAGTAATATTAAGGTAATGGATTACTAGTAACGGATTACTGCCCAACACTAGATGTCCGAGACAGATTTTTTCAAGAATCCCCAAATCAGTTACTCGTTCCAAATACATTTTATTGATCATAATTTATTCTAAATATGTCCTTTTTGGGCTAATATTTCTCTTCACATCAGAGATTGATTGTTTGAATCTAAATTCAGAAAACATGAGATTTAATTAATAGTCATGGCATGAATTCACAGGAAATTAACAATTACCAAATGCACACCTGCAGGTAACCGATAGAGAGAAGAACAAAAAAAGTAAAAAATCTAAAAAACAAAAAGGAAATCCCGCACACTATCAATACTTGCAAAAACAATGCTAGATGGACTTGGATAATCAAACATCGTTCAACTGCATAACACTATATCATATAATTCAGCATTATGGCATATGCCTGATGAAGGTCATGAGATCGAAACGTTGCTAATAAATATTTTGTGAAAGTTTTTGCAAATATTGATAGTGTGCGGGATTTCCTTTTTTTTATTTTTATGAATTTATAGTAAAAAGATATTCAAGAAAGAACAATTCAACATTTAGTTTGATGTAAATACCAAAACAATCATGATTAGTGTTATTACAAGACACTAGTTCACACACTAACTCAGGAAGCACATTTAAGGTGAAAGGTTTCTCAAGATTAAGGTCAATAAAGTGGAAGACTATATCAGCAGTGGAAGTGTAACTAAAAAGTTTAGCAAGAAAAGCAAGACTGCAAATGTTGTCCTATAGACAAGTTTAAAGTCCAAAAAACCTTCCACTGTAAACTGGTCAAACCTGATACTGACTTATGTCTTACTTGATGCCAGTACTTCAGGTGCAACATTAGGTGTTCTTAAAAAAAAATACAAAAAACAAAGCAACAATACTACAGTAATGCTAATGTATTCCAAGAACAATGCAAGTACATCTCAAACGGTTTACACATTAAATTTCATCTACTTTTTTTAAGGTACCTTTCTAAAGATTAGTATGTAAGAGAGATGCATTGGGAATCAGTATCCATCACAGCTTAATTGGCTAGCGATCACTGCAGTCATCTGGTAGTGTACTGGAAAGATGCCATCTGTACATGTTTCCGTAAGCGTTCCACTTCCAAGTCTCTGAAATAATTATTTTGGTCATTCTGAATAATGATCTTCTGCAGCTCGCCAATCTCTTTCTCCATCTTACTCCTTAACTCCCTTTTCTTTTTCTGCAGAGCCTGTTGGAAATGCATACGTTTAGAACAAATTATTTAGGAGGAATACATTTATTGATTGATGAATTAAAAATGATTAAAGTCAGCATAATTTGGAGTGTTTATTATACAAATAGAAAAACAAATTATAAAAGTCTACTGGTCAAAATTAGCCCTCTGATGTTAATAGTTAATAGTGTGTCGCTTTTGCTTGATAACAGCCTTTAGTGGCATGGACTCTGGTCTTCAGTGTGCCCCACGGATTTTCTATTGGATTCAAGTCTGGGCTTTGTGCAGGCCCTCGTTTGGAGGATGTTCTTCACCAGAAGTGAGGTATGCTTTGGGTCGTTATCATGTTGGAAGACAAAACGTCGATCCAAACCAAGTTTTGTTACAAATTGCCTGAGGTTGTCTTTCAAAATTTTCTCGTAGTCTTCCTTTTTCATGATTCCTTCGACCCTGAAAAGATTCCCAATTCCAAATGCGCTGAAACATCCCCACAGCATTATACTCCCAACATTGTATTTCACTGTGGGAATGGTGTTCTTTGGGTTGAGCGCCTCTCCCTTCTTTCTCCAAACATAGGCAACATCTCTATGGCAAAAGAGCTCTAGTTTTGTCTCATCTGACCAAAGGGCACGTTTCCAGTATGCATCATTCTTCTTTTGATTGTCCATGGCAAACTTCAGTCTAACTTGAAGGCATCTCCAGAAGTGGAGTTTTTCTTGGTTGTTAACCTTGCAGTCCATTCCTGTGCAGGGCTCTAGTTGACCAACTTTGTTGAGATATCAATCTCAGACATGGCTAAATCATTCACTAGTGTCTTGGCAGTTGTTCTTGGGTCTTTAGAAACCTCTCACACTAGTTTTCTTTCCAAAGTTTTAGAAATCTTTCGCTTCCTGCCTCGGGCAGTCTGCTTCACTATGTGGATCTCTTCAAACTTCTTGATAATACTTCTCACGGCAGTTCTTGACACTTGAAAACGCTTTGATAAATGTGTATATCCTTCTCATCCTCTGTGAGCATTAACAATTCTTTTTCTCAAGTCTAAACTAATTTCTTTTGTTTTTGCCATGATGGCAATACAAATTATTTTACTAGCTGTTTCGCAAGATACTAATCCTAAACTTAAAGTGCAATTTAAAGGCTTATTGGATTAATTAGGTTAATTAAGGAAATCATTGATAACAGTGGTTTGTTCCATAGCCAATCAAACAGATAATTTCTTAAGAGGGCTAATAATATTGAGCAGTTTTTTAAATAATTATTTTTATTCCAGGCAAATTTAAATAAATAAGGCTTTCTCCAGAGAAAAAAATATAATAAGAAACACTGTGTTAAAATTCCCTTGCTCTGTTATGCTGCGTTCACACCAAACGCGAATAGAGCATCTGGCACGAGTGATTTCCATGTTAAGTTCCATGTTAAAGAAGCGTTTATGCGCATCTGGAGGTCCTGCGGCACGAATGAAATGGCCATTCACTGCCATTATAAAGCTTGGAAGAGCCAGGACATTTTTTAATATAACTCCAATTGTATTGGTCTGAAAGAAGAATGATATATACACCTAGGATGACGTCAGGGTGAGTAAATAATGGGCTAATTTTCTGTGAACTTTTTGGGTGAACTATCCCTTTAACTGTAGGCAGTGTTCTTTTCAGCGTATGCTTAATTCTTTACCCTCCACAGAACAGAATCGCAAAACTTCTCTGGCTTATTTATATGATTTTGATCATATTGGAGCCAACTTTTCTTGTGCTTTTGGACCAGTAGTGCTGTATGTCTTGGAGTTCTGGCATGGAGACGGAGCACAATAGAATAGTTGCGCAATAATTCTGACTAAAATATACATATTGCTAAAATATTTGTTGTTGGAGACAATAAATGTGCCATATGTGGAATTTTAAACCTACAAGTAGGTTTTTATGAAAGTGACCATTATAATGGGGTAATCAAATGCAGGCTAATATAATTAGTTTGTGCTTTTGTTTTTATTTTTGTTTTTAGTTTAGCCTTTAGCCATTTTAAAAACAAAAGCATTATTTTTGTTTTTAGATTGTAATGTTACAATGTTAGAATGTAAAGTGATTTTAACCACCTTTTTGCACATAATTTATTGCATAGCCTACATTACATTCCCTATATTTGTTTCCATATCCTTCAATATCAACATTGTTTTGTTCTTCATTGACTTCATTGCCATTCATGATGTTAAACGAATGACAAAAATAATCAAGCAAACTAATATACTTTTGTCTAATTACGCCATTTTGAAGTGAAAATAGTCAAGTCAAGTCAAATATATTTATATAGCGCTTTTCACAATACAGATTGTATCAAAGCTGCTTCACAGTATCAATCAAAATAACTTAACAATGTTTGTTTATTACTGGAAAAAAGACATCCAAGTACATACCAATAAAAATACTCAAGAGAGAGAAAATTTGTGAAAGCACTGCAGTGTTAACAGTCAAGAGTTGCATTACGAACACTGTTCATGTCCATCAAAGAGATTCAGATTACCAGATGCAATCGGAAGCGGTACAAATATGTAAAGACACATATATACATACATATTTGGTTTGGTAGAGCTGATCAATGGTATGATTGGTTAATTAATTTGAATATCCACAACTGAGCAAGCCAAAGGCAACTGTGGCAAGGAACTGAAAAACTCCATCCAGTGACCTAATGGTGTCCTAACACCCCATCAGATGACCCAATGGAGAAAAAAAAACCTTGGGAGAACCCAGGCTCAGTCGGGGGCCAGTTCTCCTCTGGCGTTTATGAACTAGAGGCCGAATTTACAGTAACTGTAAGATAAAAAATTTATATGAATGCCTGGCTAAATAGATGCGTCTTCAGTCTAGTTTTAAACTGGGAGAGCGAGTCTGAGCTACGAACAATATCAGGAAGGCTATTCCAGAGCTTCGGAGCTAAATGTGAAAATGCTCTGCCTCCTTTGGTGGATCTGGATATCCTAGGAATGACCAGAAGCCTTGAATCTAGTGATCTTTTACATTTACATTTTACATTTATTCATTTAGCTGACGCTTTTATCCAAAGCGACTTACAATTGCTATATATGTCAGAGGTCGCACGCCTCTGGAGCAACTAGGGGTTAAGTGTCTTGCTCAGGGACACATTGGTGTCTCACAGTGGATTCGAACCCAGGTCTCTCACACCAAAGGCATGTGTCTTATCCACTGCGCCATCACCACCCCTGATCTTAAAGAGCGCGATGGATTGTAAGGCAATAGAAGATCCGTTAAATAGACTGGAGCTAAACCATTTAGAGCTTTATAAGTCAAAAGCAATACCTTGTATTTAATACGGAACTTTATAGGTAACCAATGAAGTGATGATAAAATCGGTGTTATATGATCATATTTTCTTGATCTAGTAAGAACTCTAGCGGCTGCATTTTGGACTAACTGTAGCTTGTTTATTGAAGATGCAGGACAACCAGCTAATAAAGCATTACAGTAATCTAGTCTCGAGGTCATGAATGCATGAACTAACATTTCTGCATCAGAGACTGATAGCATATTACGTAGCTTAGCAATGTTTCTAAGGTGGAAAAAGGCAGTTTTTGTAACATATGAAATATGCTTTTCAAAAGACAGGTTGCAGTCTAATGTAACACCCAGGTCTTTTACTGTAGCGGATAAAGTAACAGGGCATCCTACTATGTTAAAGTCGTGCTGTGAAAGGTTTTGTGGACGGTTTTTAGAACCGATAAGTATTACCTCTGTCTTGTCTGGATTTAATAAAAGAAAATTACGCGTCATCCAATCTTTTATATCTTTAACACAATCTGTCAATTTGGATAATTTAGCGTATTCATCTGGCCGTGATGAAATATATATTTGAGTGTCATCAGCATAACAATGGAAACTAATTCCATGTTTCCTTAGAATATTACCAAGTGGCAGCATATATATTGAGAATAATAAAGGGCCTAACACAGATCCCTGCGGCACTCCATAGTTTGCCGAAGTTATAATCGATTTTTCTCCATTTAAGTAGACGAAATGGTAGCGGTCATATAAGTATGACCTGAACCAGCTTAATGCTTGTCCTTGAACACCAGTGTAACTTTGTAGTCGATCTAAGAGTATTGTGTGACCTATAATATCGAACGCAGCACTAAGATCAAGTAAAACTAGTACTGAGATACAGCCTTGGTCCGAAGCTAAAAGTAAATCATTTGTGATTCTAACAAGCGCAGTTTCAGTGCTATGATGTGGCCTGAATCCAGACTGAAACTTTTCATAGATGTCGTTTTCTTGCAAGAAAGAGCCGAGTTGAGCGGACACAACTTTTTATAATATTTTTGACATAAATGGAAGATTCGAAATGGGTCTGTAATTTGCTAGGTTATTTGGATCTAATTGTGGTTTCTTAATAAGAGGTTTTATAACTGCCAGCTTGAACGTTCTTGGAACATGACCTAAAGATAAAGATGAGTTAATAATATTGAGAAGAGGCTCTTCCACTATAGGTAACACTTCTTTCAGTAGTTCAGTTGGTATAGGATCTAATAAACATGTTGTTTTAGATGAAGTGATAAGTTTATTTAACTCCTTTTGTTCTATGGTTGTAAAGCATTGTAATTGTTCTTGCGGGGTGATAATTGCGGCTGAATTATAAGGCGCGAGCAAAGATCGAACGTTTATGATTTTGATTCTGATGCTTTCAATTTTCTCGGTGAAGAAGTTCATGAAATCAGACCTCCGTCTGTTGCAGCCTAATGTCGTTAGCTCCCGCGTGCAGCACAACAGCTCCGACGCGCTCGTCACCGTTCAAGATCTCATTTACCCGCGCAGTGATATCGAGAACACGAGCACCAGGAAAGCAGTGACTGTGCACCTTACTTTTACCTAACGTAGCGTGGACGTGTCGGACGGTGGAATCGCCGATGATCACAGCATCGCGTTCCGTTTCCCAAAGAGGGGAGAAGCGGTTCTGAGTGGAGATCTCGAAAACCGGGAGGGGCGAAAAGATTCTTGTCCTGGCTCGCGGCTTCCGCGGAACCACCCAGGCTTCGTGGTGGTGTGTTGGAGCCGGAGTGAATGAAATCATGGCTGATCGTGACCTGGACGCTCGGGACCAATGCTGAGAAACGCACGGAGTAGACGAGGTCAGCGTCAGCGGGTTACTAACGTTAATCACTGATCCGTGTGCATCAGCGCGTGATGTTTCAAGAGCTAAACGCCGGTCTCTCAGCTCAGCTTGTCTCTCTAGAAGGTCACGGATCTGCTTTTCTACAGCTTCTAATTCAGACTGCACCGCGAGCAATTCAGATTTGTTCTCATCTGCACCAAAAGGTAGATAACATACACCTGATATATTCGCCATTTTAACAGATGGACAGTAAGTTAGCAATGATGCAACCAGTGATGCTATTAATATTTATACTAATTTGTGACTCAAGTCTTCTTAGTGGTATGGGTGTAATGTAGACGCACGATAGACGGGAAAACAAACAAACTCACAGCAGGCAACGAGGCTGACAAAAGCAGTCGATCGCAGGGCGAACAGCAGTGAAGCGGTGTCTCGCTCTACGACCAACAACCAATGTTCAAACCGTATTTGCGCAAACAAACAGACGCAAACAAACAAACTCACAGCGGGCAACGAGGCTGACAAAAGCAGTCGATCGCACGGCGAACAGCAGTGAAGCGGTGTCTCGCTCTACGACCAACAACCAATGTTCAAACCGTATTCTATGGAAGTAAAATAATGTCAAATGTTTTTGAAATAAAAAGCCTGTTGAATTGCACTACTTGAAAAAAAATATGCATTGCATTAACCCTGCTTGCATTTTAATGCATTGTATTTTTAGGGCTTGCATTTTTATGGGCTGAAATTCAACATGGTTGAATATTTAAGCTGTGAATATTTCAATTAAAAACATTTCAAACACATTTTCATTATTAAAAATTCAATAATCCATATTCACCATTCATATCATGTTCAAACTGTTTAAAAATGCAACCAATAATATTCAACAGGCAATTTTCGGTCCATTTTATTTCGCTTTGCAAATTCGCTTCCACAAATTCAGTGGTTCAAATTCGACAGTAAATTCAACATTGACGTCCAGGAACTGCAGGAAAAGCAGTAGATTACCGAGCATACTCTCCATCTGCTGTTAGTCGATCTCACCAGCAGGGGGTGTAAGCGCGTGTTGTTGACGAAGACATTCATTCATAAAATGGAAATGATTATCTGTGACAGTATTTGCAGAAAAGATGATAAACACACAAAAGCTGTGTTTATGTTTCATTCAATAACTTCATTGTTACTTTCCCTGTGTATTCTACATGTCATCAGCTTTCTCTACCATGAACAGGATTATAATCGGTTTCCCTCAATACCTCATACTCAAGGATTCGCTTTCCATTGGGACAAAACGCTTAACACATACAGTGATATAAAAGACCAATCTTGCACCTTATTGGGGATGTAGGCTGTAGGCTACTATATAGGCTACAGGCAAGAAGATGGACTCAGATTATAAACTTTACGCGCAAAGTTTCATGCTGAGCGTTTCGTGATATACTGGCATAAAATCAACACTTGATCAATATACTAACACATTCTATTCTATTCTATTCTCTCTCTCTCTCTCTTTCTCTCTCTCTCTCTCTCTCTCTATATATATATATATATATATATATATATATATATATAAAAAGTCCTAAAGTCCTAAAATGCCTACGTGTATTGCATTAGCTTAAACTGGGATCATAGCACTTGCATATTGTTGTCCTCCTATTGTTAGTTTAACTGTAAATCGCTTTGGATAAAAGCGTCTGCTAAATTACTAAATGTAAAATTGGCTTGACATTGGACATTTGCACATTTAGGGACCGTCTCTAAAGTTGCATACAACATTGGCATGTACGTTTCTAACTTCAATAGCAAACTTACATTTATTTGAATAAATATCAAAAATCCAAAGGGTGCGCATTATGCCTGACACTACATGAACACTTTACAGTTGGTTTTATGACTGTAAGTCGTTCTATTCAAATGCTATTGAAGTTAGAAACGTTTATACCAAAGTCGTATACACTTTAGAGACGGTCCCTAAATGTGCGAATGTCCAACATCAAGCCATCTTTATGCCAGTCTATCACTGGGAAACACTCAGCTGTGCGCGTTATTCTGAGTCCTTCTGCTTGCCTGTGAGTTTGGACTTTTACATCACTAGTCCATTAAGCTACGTTAAGCGTTTTATATGTCCAGCAGGGGAATCCTGAAGTATTGAGGGAAACCCTAATAGCCTGCATGCAGCACATCGCCACAATATAAAGTTAAGGCAACTAAACAACCAAGGGAAATATATGTCAACCTCAAAAACAACGTTGTAACATTGGATCTGTACATCCGCATCAGGGAATAACATTATGATCTCGTTTACGGTAGAGAAATATGCATGTAGGCTACACAGGAAAAGTAACCGTGAAGGCACCGAATTTAACAAAAACAGCCGTCATAATAATCACAAATAAACTTACATTGCTGTAAATGAGTTTTATGAATGAATGGCTTTCTCTAATTTTGCTGATCTTCGTCAACAACACGCGCTTGCACCCCCTGCTGGTGAGATCGACTAACAGCAGATGGAGAGTATGCTCGGTAATCTACTGCTTTTCCTGCAGTTCCTGGACGTCAATGTTGAATTTACTGTCGAATTTGAACCACTGAATTTGTGGAAGCGAATTTGCAAAGCGAAATAAAATGGACCGACAATTGCCTGTTGAATATTATAGGTTGTATTTTTAAACAGTTAGAATATTTTGGAAGTGAAATATGAATGGTGAATATGGATTATTGAATTTTTAATAATGAAAATGTGTTTGAAATGTTTTTAATTGAAATATTCACAGCTTAAATATTCAACCATGTTGAATTTCAGCCCATAAAAATGCAAGCCCTAAAAATACAATGCATTAAAATGCAAGCAGGGTTAATGCAATGCCTATTTTTTTTTTTCAAGTAGTGCAATTCAACAGGCTTTTTATTTAAAAAAATATTTGACATTATTTTTTACTTCCATAGTATTTGCGCAAACAAACAAACGCAAACAAACAAACTCACAGCGGGCAACGAGGCTGACAAAAGCAGTTGATCGCAGGGCGAACAGCAGTGAAGCGGTGTCTCGCTCTACGACCAACAACCAATGTTCCAACCGTATTTGCGGTTCCAGCCGTATAATGGCCAACAGTCCGAGTTGTAATTATGAGTTAAATGATGGTCCAGAACAGAAAAAAGAGAGAAATACGGAAAAACAGAAGGAAATACGAAGCTAATACGAGGCTTAGACAGCCACGACGCAAACAAACTCACAGCTCACAGCAGGCAGCGAGGCGGACAAAAGCAATCGAGCAATCGACCTCCAATAGGCCTATGTAACGTTACTCATCACTCATGTAATGTAATAATTAGTTTACTGTCATTGAGAGGGGACAAGAAAAATTAATCCTAATGTATACAATAAATACAGTTTAATGGAAAAGTGCTTTTCCTTATATTTCTTTAATGGCCAGTAAAAATATAGAAGGGGCCAGCAAAACTCTGATCTACTCTCCCTGGGGCCAGTGGGGATTATTTTTTTATGTTGAGCCCTGCCACCAAGTCTTGCTGCGGGTATTTTGCAGTCACTCAGGGTTTATTTCTGAACCTGCCTTATCAGAAATCTTGTTGCAGCCATTGATAGCTTCCTTTTTCTGCCCCATCCAGGTAGTGTAACCACTGTTTCTTTAACTCTGAACTTGCGAACTATGCTTCCAACGGTGTCTCTAGGAACATTAAGTGACTTCTCTATCTTTTTGTATGTTTTTGGACCATTCTTTTGAGTAAGTTGCATTTTCAATTGAATTTGGGGAAACCACTTGAAACATTCATTGTGTTGAGCTATTTCAATTACTTTTGTTTAATTTGTTCATTGTAAACCGCTGAAAGTCTGTACATTTTGCAATAAACCTAATTTGCAATGGGGGTGGAATAATCTTGATAAGAATTGTACATACATGTATATGTTAGGGTTGCCAACCGTCCCATAAAAATACGGGATTGTCTGTATTTTACATGTATCCACACATAGTTGAACAAACACCATGATTTTCCAGTGTGGAGAATACTAATAGTAAATAAAAAGAAATGAATGTTACAACAAGTTTTAGAGACGCTAATTTATGTGTGATTTCTGGTTATCTCCTAAGATCTTCTGTGTTTTTCCATTGTGGATTTATTGATTAAAACAGTTTTTTTCTACTCCCGCGTCATACTCTTATATACAGTCACCGTGACAGTAACAGGTTAAGAATTGGCTAAAAAGTGATAACTGGTTTTAGACAGGACTTAAGGCACACATACATATAAAATTATTTCTTTAGAAATAAAAATACAACATAAAATGTGTTCTGTTGCAAGTTCACATACTAGTTATGTTTTATTGAGATGTCATATCTTGAAATCATTTAAATATGTCCCTTATTTTGCCACATTGAAGGTGGCAACCCTAGTATATGTATGTATATATGTATGTATGCATGCATGTATATATACGGATATTATATATACATAAATAGTATACAGTACCTGTCAAAAGTTACAAACATTAAAATCTTTTAATGGTTTTCAAAAAAAGTCTTATGCTCACCGAGGCTGCATTTGTTTAATAAAAAATGCAAATGTAAAAACAGTAATATTACAAGCCATACAGACATTTTACAATTTAAAATAATTGTTTACTATTTTAATGCATTTAATTTTTTTATTTATTTCGGTGATGACAAAGCTGAATTTTCAGCAGCCATTACTTGCATTCCTCACTTTCACATGGTCCTTCAGAAATCGTTCCAATATGCTGATTTGCTGCTAAAGAAACATTTATAATTATCATTATCAATGTTGAAAACAATTTTTGCTGCTTCCGATTTTGGAAACAATGATACAATTTAAATACTTGTGGTAAGATAAAAAAAAGAAGATAAATTAATACTTTTATTCATCAAGTATGCATTAAATAGATCAAAAGTGACAGTGAAGACATTTATAATGTTACAAAAGATTTCTATTTAATAAATGCTTTAATAAATGTAATAAATACATTTAATACATGCAAATAATTGCTGTTCATTGAACTTTTTTTTTTTATTTTAAGATTTATTTGACAGGGACAAATGCATAAAACATTGCTTTATAATAAATACAAAGCAGATGCCACGCATACAGGTTTCTAGCCATGACTAATTTGCAACCCCTGTCCCTGGTTAGGCTATATATAGGCTATAACTGTCTATTTATCAAAGAATCCTGAAAAAATTATCACCATTTTCACAAAAATGTTACACAGAACTACTTTCAAAATTGATAATAATAATAATAATAATAATAATTAAAGCTGCGAGCAACATTTGATGGGGGTTCAAGCATTTAAGGGGTTTAAGCACATATGCATAAAAAGTTATAAAGTTTTATTTAGCAAGCATGTAACCACTGACATAATAGATGGAAAAGACCATTTACAGCCAATACAGGCAATTTACCATAGGAAATATATATTTTTTAAAGCTTTTTAACAGTTATAGCGCCACCTATTGTCCGATCTTAATAAAATTGCATGCTTGTTCAGAATGTTATGTCACATATACTCACCAATTTTCGTGAAGTTCTGAGTTTTCGATTAGGATTTATAGGCTTTTGAGTGTATTTTGCCAGGTCCATTTTCTAAATGACCCTGTTATAGCAATCAAATGCAAAATTTCAAAATATTAACTATTGATCTAGAGAGTACAGAGAATTGTCCTGCACTGGTTTGGTTCTGATCAGGTGAAAACCCTTGGACTAGTTCGCAGTAGGTTTTTAACATAATCGCGAATATTTAATGAACGATTTGATTGACAGCAGTGGTTCTTGAGGGAAAGGTGTTTAAGTATGAGGAGATCTATCGAATGATATGCATATTGTGTGGATGTGTGAAACACCACGTGATTACAGAGGCCATGAGCCGAACAAGCCCACCGAGTTTCGTTCCGATCGGCCCCCGTTAACCTTGTCTAATAGGTGCTAAAACTTCATTGGCCGATGGTGGCCATGTTTTTTGAAATACGCCAATGTCCTCATAGACGTACATGGCACCTTGGACCAAGACACGGCATACAAATTTCCAAGTCAGTCGGACTAACAGTCAGGTGGTTATAGCGCCAACTAGTGGCTAATCGACGCGATTTTTATACTGTGACCACAAATTGAGCCCATACATATGTGTTCTGAGTTTGGTGAAAATATCTTATACCGTTCAAAAGTTATAGCCATTTTAGTAAAAGTGGATCCGCTCACAGCGTACGTTTTGGCACCCCTTAGCATCCGTGAATCGAAATTTCTTCTTTTTTCAATAATTATTTAACTATTGATATTCAGACTCTAGAGAACACATATGTTCTCTAGAGTCTGAATATCAATAATTATTGAAAAAAGTAGAAATTTCGATTGCCACTGGTTTGGTCCCGAAAAACCTAGGACTAGTTCGCAAAAGTAGGTTTTGCACAAAATCCAAAATGGAAGAAAATTTTTCAGGCCGTAAATGAAATTGGAGATATACATTCTATCCGGCTTAAGCAAAAGATTACAGTGATATATAAGACACTTGAGTCTACAATATTGTAGACTCAAGTGTCTTATATATCACTGTAATCTGTCTAGGATGTTATGAGCGATTTCTTACTTTTGGTCGCTGTAGCGTCACCTATGGGCCAATCGGGGTCATACTTTGATAGGTTCTCCCCAAATTGAGGACTACCATCTGGCCAAGTTTCAAGTCTCTAGGCCTTACGGTTTGAGCAGCACAATGCGTTTTAAGGCGGAAGAAAAATAATAAAAATCCTTACAATTACAATAGGGTTTCAGCACTTCGTGCTTGAACCCCTAATAATAATGTTACCTGAGCACTAAGTCATATTACAATGATTTCTGAAAGATCATGTGATACTGAAGACTGGAGTAACGATACAGAAATTCAGCTTTGCCATCACAGGAATAAATTACATTGTAAAATATATTAAAATAGAAAACAGTTCTTTTAATTTGTAATAATATTTCAAAATAATACTGTTTTTGTATTTTTTATTAAATAAATGAAGCCTTGGTAAGCATAAGAGTCTTCTTTCAAAAACATTTAAAAAATGGTAATGTTTCCAAACTTATGACAGCTTTTGACATTTATTATAAGATCTTGTTAAACAAGATCACGTGGCTTTCTCTACAGTTGTATTAAAAAGTTGAAGACTCCTAGGCAACTTCTCCTAGGTAGTACTGGTCTGAAACAAATATTAAACAAAGGGGTGAAAAATATTAATTTACAGTTTATGGAGTCAGCAAACACTCACCTTTTCCTGTGCTTTCGTAGAAATTTGTATGTCTTGCCTTTCATGGGCTAAGGTTTCGGCCAATAAAGAAAACTGCAAAAGAACAAAAAGTAATTGATACATTACACAAACTACTGTACAGGGCCAACCACAATTTAAATCAAAGCACTAAATTAGTGAAAATTAAACAGTGGTTTTTGCAATTGTATATACCTTATATGAAGTCAAGAACTTTAGCTGAATATATGTATTAATATTTCATACTCTGTATATTTAAGAATAGCCCATGGAACATTAATAGCTGCCTTAGGTTTAATATTCTGTCCCAAAGATGATCAGATTAATGTTGCCAGAGAAAACGCATGTGCTAAATTTGTTTCTAATCATGTAAAAGGGCCCCTGAAACATCTAAGTTACATTTGTAGCCTTGGTTCCCTTAGTAAGGAACAAGACACTGCTTCAGAAGCTGACACTAAAGGAACTAAGGCCCAACTAAAGATTTTTAGAGGCGACTAGTAGTCATTCATTTGAACCATTAGTCGACTAATCTTACATTTATACTAAACCATAATGAGCCTTTAATAGGCTATATAGGCGTAATATATAGCCTATTTCAAGCTCAAGCGCATGCTAAAGCTTGCCGTAAACCACCGGGAAATGTAATTGTTATGGATTCAGTTCAGTTTCAGTTTATTATCCCCTAAGGGAAACTTGTCTTGCAGCCAGGTAAACGTACAGGTCACACAACAGGTAGACACCACATACACATACCAAATAAACAACACAAACTACTAATTAAAAAAAAAAATAATAAAATAAAATAAATAAATAAATACTGTTACACTATTACTCATCTAAGTCATAGAATTGTGCAAATTTAGCAACCGAATTGCACTTGGTATAAAAGTTCTTAGTCCTATTGGACTTAAAACAAGGGACTCTAAATCTCCGACCTGAGGGGAGAACCTCAAAAGAACAATGAAGAGGATGATTTACACAGTCCAATATGACATCTGCTTTCCTCATAACCTGCCTCTCATAAATATTTGTCAAGGAGACCTGTGGACAGCCTATTAACTTATTAGCCACCTTCACAATATGGCTGAGGTTATTTTTCTCCCTCAAGCTGATGCCCCCATACCAGGCAATAAAAGCAAAAGTAAGAACAGATTCAATAAAAGATGTATAAAATAAAGACAGCATAGCCTTATCAACATTAAAAGAGTTAAGCTTCCTTATAAAGTACAATCGTTGTTGTCCCTTTTTGCAGATCATCTCTGTGTTAATGTCAAATTTGAGTTTACTATCTATCACAATCCCCACATACTTATACTGCTCTACCACCTCTATACTGATTCCTTTTATGTAGGTGGGTAGAGGAGAACCAGGTTGATTTCTCCTAAAATCTATAAGCATATCCTTGGTTTTACAGGTGTTAAAGGATTAGTTCACTTTTTAAAAAACTTTTGCTGATAATTTACTCACCCCCATGTCATCCAAGATGTCCATGTCTTTCTTTCTTCAGTCGAAAAGAAATTAAGGTTTTTGATGACAACATTCTAGGATTTTTCTCCATATAATGGACTTCATGGGGTACCAAACGGTCCAAGGTCCAAATGACAGTTTCAGTGCAGCTTCAAATGGCTTTAAACGACACCAGGCGACGCATAAGGGTCTTATCTTGCGAAACGATCGGTCATTTCAAAAATAAATAAAAAAGTTTAAGTTTTCTAAGCACAAATGCTCGCCTTGCTCTGTTCTGTGATGCACGTTCGTGACTCTCCTGTTCGAACTCGTTCATCATAATGAACAAATCTTTTTTCGAAAAAAGATTCGTTCATTTTGATGAATACGTTTTTTTCGTGATTGTTGCAGGCAAAAATCCTTGATTATGCGGCCTGTTTTCTTTAAAAATACAATGGAATATGCGGGATATTTATGCAATTTTATGCGATGAAATTACGGGAACTTGCAAAAATTGCGGGAACTTGCAAAAATTGCGGGAACTTGGTTTGATGAAAAAGAGAAAAAAAGTGATTCCCCCAACACCCTGTTCTCACTAGGCTACTACCTTAATGTAAAGAGTCATTTCTTATTACTTCCTTTGAGGCCTTGTTATGGCCCACCTTTTTCGTGAGACAGGGAACTCGAGTGTGCAATTTTAACTTTTAACTTAGCAATACACTTAGCTTGTTCTTGTGCTATGGATAAGCCAAATTATCTGTGGCAGCAGATAATGCCTTTTATGTTTCGCTTCCTAATACATGCACCTAACACCTTCTTGCATTCTTCAATAGACCATACTTTTTCTGGGTGAACACCAAATTTCTTTGTCAAATCCAATCTGACTGACTCAGTCACTATGGAGTCCATCTGCTCCCCTAACAATGACTTGAACTCACTGTCTGTCCATAAAGGGGTAGCTAGTCCACCTTTCTCAGTAGTTGGAACCAGCCTAGCATTCTTTCTAACCATTTTGTGATGTTTTCCTGACACGGTATGTACTTCACTGACAAAACAGAGGATAAACCAATAACTTCTCTGACAAAGCAAAGGATAACTAGTTATGAATACTCATCATAATGTATTCAACCTTCCCTGGCCAGCGGAGGAGAACAAACTCGGTCAGTAACGTAACCTCGGTTCTTTCTAGAAGAGGGAACGAGTACTGCGTAATATCTTACGCTAGGGGAAAAACCTCTTTTCCACAAGATATTGAAGCCAAAATATTATCCTTAATTTTGAATTAATTTAACCCTCTGGGGTCGAGAAACGCGCCGGCGCGTTTTGCTGTTTTTTTTCCACATAGCAGCAACATAGACTTAAAATACTCTGTCATTTTTGGTCATATAAATAAAATCAATACATGATTATAAACTATAGAGGGTCTTCTTTTTTGTGTGTACACTCACATTAACATCAAAACCGTGTGCTTTTGTAAAATGAAGAAAATAAACAGGGTGTGCTTTCTGCCTCTCTGTCTCCGTTAACTTTTTTTCTGGAGCACGTCTCTAAACTTAAACAAAGCTCAGCGAATACTATTCACCCAAGCATGAGCAATATATCTTTATAATCATTTAAGTTTGTACTTTTAAAATATCTAATTCAAAACTAAAATAAATATTCTCTGTTTATGTGATCTATAAAAAAAGAGAGAGGTGTCAGCCGATCTCATTATCGTTCTCTCAGCTCATTATTCTGCTAATGTGACACGCCCACGGAGAGCGCGCGGTATTCAAACGCAAATGATCTGAAGCAACACATGCAAACGTGTCAACGCCCCTCATAAACGCGATGACACAACAAATGTAATCATCAGATTAATGTACTATATCTTCTTGCGAGGCTGTGTGAGGAATAATCCTGGGACATTTACCTCAGAACATGTGCTGGTTTATTTTCATTTCGAGGAGCAACGGATCCATCTGAGAAGTAAGTTTTTTTTATTATTGTTCTAATCGCGATATCATAGTGTATGTAAACCGCAAAAAGACTTTAAATATGAATCGCGTCTGTGTGTGAATGAATGAACTGAACAGTTTTTACCAAACCCTATTGCTATACTGAGATGAGTGAAAATCAACTGAAATATGTTGAAATAACGTTAAAATGTCTTTGTATTAGCAACGTATTAAACTGCAAATTAATATTTATATGCCCTAATATAGGCTCATAAAAACAACAAACGATATGCCTATGTTACAGACGAAATATGAAAGACAACATTTCGTTGACTAGTTTTGGATAGATTATTAACTGTTTACTGTAAACTAGACTACTGCCACATTGAATAAGCTTTTGTTCACCAATTTCTGCTCAAATGTTAAATATATAAGGCTATGTTTGTTTTGTCAAAAATAAAGTCATCAACTAGGATGCTATTATAGTGTTTGTTCGAATGTATGATTTATTCAAACTAATGAATCCTTAACTTTGAAATATGTATGATAAAATGTATACTTTCGTTTTTACAAAGAAATATTACACTTGAAATATCCATCTGAGAAGTTTTTTTTTATTATTGTTCTAATCGCGATATCATAGTGTATGTAAACCGCAAAAAGACTGTTTAAATATGAATCGCGTCTATGTGTGAATGAATGAACTGAACAGTTTTTACCAAACCCTATTGCTATACTGAGCTGAGTGAAAATCGACTGAAATATGTTGAAATAATGTTAAAATGCCTTTGTATTAGCAACGTATTAAACTTCAAATTAATATTCATATGCCCTAATATAGGCTATCATAAAAACAACAAACGATATGCCTATGTTACAGACGAAATATGAAAGACAACATTTCGTTGACTAGTTTTGGATAGATTATTAACTGTTTACTGTAAACTAGACTACTGCCACATTGAATAAGCTGCTCAAATGTTAAATATATTAGGCTATGTTTGTTTTGTCAAAAATAAAGTCATCAACTAGGATGATATTATAGTGTTTGTTCCAATGTAGGCTTTATTCAAGCTAATGAATCCTTAACTTTGAAATATGTATGATAAAATGTATACTTTAGTTTTTACAAAGAAATATTACACTTGAAATATTGTTATTTTAATTGTTGCTGTAATTGTAACCTTTTTAATAAAATAGCAAATAATATATTTACAAGGTAGATGTAAACAAAATCTTAAAAGGTCAATATAAGCCTTCTCTTCAAATTATTTGTATTGTGTTTTATTAGTGACAAATTTGGGGAGAGGATACATATCCAAAACTTTCTGAAAATACAGTATGAGAATTAACTACACAATTACTAGAAATGTTCACCTTGGATATTATACAATTTGCAAGCAAAAATACAAGTGGAAAAATACTATTTTTTTCTAGATGTTTCCAACTGTGAACCAATTTTGTAGTATATATATATATTTCTTTTCTTGTGTCCTTGTATTCTTTCTTGTGGCTCAGTGACACACCTGTGAAAAGCTCATTATGCAGGCTCATTAAGCAGGCCTTTTGTCTTCCCAGGTGTGAATCAGACCATTATACATGAGTCACGCCCATTTCGCATATTGCCTTTCCAAACAAAAAGTGTTTTACTAAATTTAAATAAATGTATTGTTTTATGTGAATGATTTGGCAGGATGATTTTCAGATCATTTTGAAGCAAAAATTCTAGGCGAGAACATCCATTAGTCAAAAGTCTTGTGGACACATATTTAGTATGTGTTTTGGGGCCTTATTTCAGAAACTTTAAGTTTTAGTTTTTTCAATAACCATGCATAAACAATATTCTCTCAAAAATACAAACATGTACATACATCTTGCTCACATATTATGGTAGCCCTGTTTGTGCTAAATAGAGTGTAATTACACCTTTGCCATTAATATGTTTATGAGCAACTGAAAAAAGCACAAATGTCAGAGCATGTCAGAACACCACCAGGTCCCAGAAAACACCTGGGACCCCAGAGGGTTAAATGAATTAATTTATATAAAAAACAAATATTCTCAGTTTATGTAATCTGTATGAAAAGAGAGAGATGTCAGTATTTTTCTTTCCAGCTCATTATACCTCATTACGCGTTAATGTGCCACGCCCACGGAGAGCGCCCGGTATTCAAACGCAAATGATCTAAGGCAAGCCATTCAAACATGCCAACGCCCACCAGCTGGATTATAAAACACATCGTGTTTAGTAAGTATCTTGTACAGCTGTGTACACAGCGTATCCTTTCGCTGTGAGGAATAATACTATCTAATAACCCTGGAAAATGTACAAGAAGTGCTGGTAGTTTCATTTCGAGGAGCAACGGATCCAGCTGATGTAGTAAGTCATTTATTCTTAAGTGCTTTGTTCTAATCGCGATATTGAATAGTGTCTGACTGTAAACCGCAAAAAGACTTTAAATATGAATTGCGTTTCTGTGTGTAGGCTAAATGATGAATGAACGGCATGCAGGCGCGCGCGCTTTGTTTACTACAGTTATACAGCGCGTGTTTGTGCCGTTCATTCACTCTCGCACCTACATTAGTAAACGTTATGTTTACATGAACACATCCAAACTATATTGCTATAGCCTACTAAGATGAGTAAAAATAGACTGAAATATGTTGAAATAAAATGTCTGTATAAGCAACAAGCTGCAAATTCACATGTATATACTAATATATCATACACAATGTTACAGACCAAATATGAATGTTTAGACAAGATTTTGAGATTAGTTTTGGATAGATTATAAAGTTTTAACTGTAAAAAAAGACTACTGTCACATTAAATAGGTACGCTTTTGTTCACCAATTTCTGCTCATAGTTAAATATACTATAGTATGATGTTTTGTCAAAAATAAAGTAGGTATATTGAATGATCAACTAAGATGTTATTATAGTGTTTGTTCCAATATTCAAACTAATGAATCCTTACCTTTTTTAATACGTATGATAAAATGTATACTTTTTACAAAGAAATACACTTGAAATATTGTTAAAATTGTAATTGTAACCTATTTGTAATTGGTTACAATTTCTAATTGTAAAATATGTATATATAGATCATTTCTTTTGTCCTTGCATTCTTTGGGATCCTGTGACACACCTGTGTGAAAGGGCTAATTAGTATGCAGCTCATTATGCGGCACATTATCCGGCCTTTGTCTTCTCAGGAGTGAACACGCCTCCACGCATATTGCCTTTCCAAACAAAAGGTGTCTTATAAAATTTAAATCAATGTATTGTTTTGTGTAAATGATTAGGCAGGATGATTTTCAGATCATTTCTAAGCAAAAATTCTAGGCAACAACACTCATTAGTCAAAAGTCTAGTGGACACATATTTAGTATGTGTTTTGTGGCCTTATTTCAGACACTTTAAGTTTTAGTTTTTTCAATAACCATGCATAAGCAATATTCTCTCAAAAATACAAACATGTACATACTACGGTAGCCCCGTTTGTGCTATATAGAGTTAATTTACACCTTTGCCATTAACGTTTATAAATAACTGAAAAAAGCACAAATGTCAGAGTATGTCAGAACACCTCAAGGACCCCAAAAACCCCTTAGACCTCAGAGGGTTAAAAGGCATTGCAGCAGCATGCAGACATAGGCAAGACAGCTTGCCTGCCTATTGGCTGACCTGCGGCAACAGCAGCAGCCTATCGAGAGAGGCCCTGCGTGACGCCATATCCAATGGGGTCCTGCCGAAATAGGCGTGGCCTCGACCTATAAATATAGCTCGACAGGCTGATACAAACTGTTTTTTCATCGCCGAAGCAAACCAGAGCATGTTGTAAGCATGGCAAGATACGCAGTATTCGTTCCTTCTTCTAGAGAGAACCGAGGTTACGTTAGTAACCGAGTACGTTCTCTTACGAGAGGTTCTCTCGTACTGCGTAATATCTTACGCTAGGGGAACACAGTGTAAAACGCTGTGCGTACTGGGATCCGACACCAAAGTCCCAAGGGCAGTAGCCCGGGGCTCATATAATGCATAATCACCATGGACTCACAGAGTCAGAGAAGAGAGGCTAGAAGCGTCATTCCCCATAAATAGCATCCTACGGGAGCTAACCATATTAACAGTGTACCATGCAGTCAGGGTGAAAAACGTTCAGCCTGAACTGGGTAGCAGTACGGGTCTTTCAATACCCATGGAGTTGTTCTATCGATCAGTGAGCGATGCACAAGCAAAATTCAGCATTCTGAGCCGGCGCAACGGGGCAGACAGTGCTGATTTCTAGACCGACAGAAGCTTAGCCTGTAAGGCGGGAACCTCTAGGTTATAAAACCCTATAAATGTAGACGGCGAGGCCCAGCCTGCCGCCGTACAGATATCCTGCAAGGTAATCCCGCTAGACCACGCCCATGACGAGGCCACGCCTCTCGTGGAGTGCGCTCTGACACCCAAAGGACACTACAGGCCCTTAGAAGTGTTAGCCAGCGCTATGGCATCGACTATCCACCTGGATAGGCTCTGTTTTGATGCGGCTAGTCCCTTAGAATGCCCGCTAAACAAAAAAAAGAGCTGCTCAGTCTGTCTGAAAACAGACGAGCGGGACATATAAGTTCTCAGTGCCCTGACAGGGCAAAGGAGACTCGCGTCCTTCTCCTCGTTGTGAACCGGAAAGGCGGACAGGGAAATAACCTGGGCCCTGAATGGTGTTGAGGGATTTAGGCACATACACGTGCCTTGGTTTGAGTATGACTTTCGAGTCATTAGGCCCGAATTCCATACACGTCGCGCTCACCGAAAGCGCTTGTAAATCCCCAATGCGCTTCACTGAAGCGAGAGCCATAAGAAACACTGTTTTGAAAGACAAATGTCTGACAAATGGATTGGCTCGAATGGGGCACCTTTCATGGCTTCCAAAACCTTAGAAAGGTCCCACACGGGGACTGAAGGGGGTCTGGGAGGATTCAGCCTCCTAGCTCATTTGAGGAAGCGCACAACCAGATCGTTCCTCCCCAGTGACTGGCCAGACGCCGGTTTCGTAAACGCTGCTATGGCCGCCACATAAACTTTGAGCGTGGATGGGGTTCTGCCCTTATCCAGTAGCTCTTGAAGGAAGGAGAGAACTTCCGTAACCCCGCAGTCTAGGGGTGAAAAGCCCTGAGCTTGACACCAGCCAGAGAACACAGACCATTTTGAGGAATAGAGCCGTCTAGTAGACGGGGCTCTAGCCTGCGTGATCGTGTTTAACACTCCCTCCGGGAGGTTAGCGGGTACCTGTTGATGGCCCATGCATGTAGGGACCATAGTTCCGGGCCAGGATGCCAAATCGAGCCCTTGGCTGAGAAAGGAGGTCTTTCCTCATCGGTATTGGCCACGGGGCAGTGCTGGTCAGCTGCATCAGGACTGGGAACCAAGCCTGGTTCGTCCAGAGCGGAGCCACAAGCAGCACTGAGCATCCGTTCTTCCTGATTCGTTCCGACACCTGAGGCAGGAGCGAGACGGGGGGAAAAGCATAGAAAGGGCAGCGGAGCCAGACGTGGGCCAGCGCATCCCTGCTCTTGGAGAAAAACTTCAGACAGTGAGCGTTTTATTGGGATGCGAACAGGTCCACCTGCGCTCTGCCGAATGTCTTCTACAGCAGTCGTATCGTCTGCGGGTGCAGTGACCATTCTCCTGCTGGAACATTGTTTCTGGACAGTCTGTCCGGTCCCAGATTCAGGTGACCAGGCACATGCGCTGCTTTCAATGAAAGCAGATTGTGCTGAGCCCAGACCAGGAGGCGTTCCGTCAGCCTGTAAAGGTTTCGGGACCTGATGCCACCCTGGTGATTTATATATGCCACCACTGACATGTTGTCCGACCGGACCAAGACGTGGTGACCTTTTATCTGGGGACAAAAGCGCATCAGCGCGTTGTCGACTGCCATCATTTCCAGACAGTTTATGTGTAGAAGCTTTTCCCGTTCTGACCACTGGCCAAAGAACGGTCTGCCTTCGAGCAGCGCTCCCCATCCCGAGGTGGAGGCGTCCGTGGACACCACCTTCACACTCCAGAAAGTCCCCAGACTCACACCTGACTGATACCAGTCGGTCGCTTTCCAAGGTTCCAGAGCTGGGACGCATTTCAGATCGACCTTGAGGCGAAACAGACCGGAGGCCCATGCCCGAGGTGGAACTCGTGCTTTCAGCCATAACTGCAGCGGGCGCATGCGAAGCAGACCCAGCTGGAGTACCGAAGATGCTGAGGCCATGAGGCCCAGCATTTTCTGAAACCTTTTGAGCGGGACTATAGTGCCACGGCGGAAGGATTTCGCGGCGCGCTGAATGTTCAGTCCGCGCTCCGGCGACAGACACGCTGTCATAGACAGCGAGTCCAGTTCTGTGCCCAGAAAAGAAATGTTCTGACTGGGAGACAGCGAACTTTTCGCCCAATTGAGATTCTCGAGATGCTCGAGTAATATGGTCCTGTGTTCTATGAGCTCTGAGCGTGATCGAGCTAGAATCAGCCAATCGTCCAAGTAGTTCAAAACTCGCATGCCCCGAAGTCTCAGGGGTGCGAGAGCCATGCACATCGTAAATGTATGGGGTGCCAGGGACAGGCCGAACAGCAGGACTGTGTATTGATATGCCTGGCCCTCGAAGGCGAATCTCAAGAACCGCCTGTGACGTGATGCTATTTGTATTTGGAAATAAGCGTCTTTCAGATCTATTGACATAAACCAGTCCTCTTGGCAAACTTGCGCAAAGATTTTCCTGGTTGTAAGCATCCTGAACTGGCGTTTCACAAGCACTCTGTTCAGCTGTCGCAGATCTAGAATGGGTCTGAGACCCCCGTCTTTTTTCGGTACCAGAAAATATCTGCTGTATAGACCCCTTTCGCTCTGAGCCTGAGATAAAGGTTCTATGGCCCCTTTGCTCAGTGGTTTCGCTATTTCGGCTCGAAGTAGATGAGCTACCTCGTTCTTTACCGTAGTTTCGACTCGCGCCGTGTAACGGCGGGGACGTCGAGCGAACTGCAGCGAATAGCCTCTTTTTATAGTGTTCAGCACCCATTCTGACACCCCGGGAAACTTTGCCCACGCATTTGCATGAATAGCTAGAGGTAGAATGAAATCTGGGCTCTGGCCGCAACGTAGTGGCGACCGGAGAGCTCTGGTGTGCTGAAAAGTAAACCATGATGTTGGGCAGGTTACTCTGAACTATGGTGTACTATAGTAGTAGCTGTAGTTGGAATTGTAATGTGTTTTATACTGCATCATTTATTCTGTTCCGTAAATGTAGCTGAGTAACTGAGTAATTACTTTCAATTGCTTTACACCCTTGGCAAGATATGGACTGAAATGATAGTGATGACATCGAGCCGGGGTGCAGCCAAAGATTTCTTTTTTTCATTCTTTTGAGTCTTGGGTTGACGCTGGCTATAAGTTCCTGCTGATTTTGTACACCAGTATCCAGCTCCTGCTGACATGTTGCATCTTATTTGTTTGTAACTTGAGTTACTTAAATTATGATGTCAGTTATATTACCATATTTAGTGTGTGTAATGTGTTTTAGTTCTTGGCTGCTGAATAAGTAATATATTTTGTAACTTGTTACTTCTGTAATATGCTACCCCCAACAACTGCTTCTGATTTAGTAACTAATGCAATGAATGGTATTGTGAAAAAAAAATAAAAAAAAATAAATAAATTTAAGTTTGTCCTACTCAAACCAATTAATTATTTTGAGCATTAGGGTTTACAGTGTATGTTGAATGTTACACTTAAAGGGGTGGTTGATTGCGATTTCACTTTTTTCATTTTAAATAGTGTGTAATGTTGCTGTTGGTGCATGGTGCAACAGTATCTGCAAAGTTGCTGCGCTTAAAGTTCAACGTAAGCAGAGATATCGTCTTTTAAAAATCAGGAAGTTTAATGCCTATAAAAACGACTCGAATGGGACTACAACGAGATACTTCCCGGGTTTTATACGTAACTAACCCATAAATTTACATCAACCCTCCTTCCGGAATATGCAAAAAAGGGGGCATGGCCATATTTCTGTGGCTTTGTCGAAGAGGAAGAGTTATAGTGGAGAGCAGTAGCCATGCCGTCAAAAGTGTGTTATTTTCATCCAGCTGTCAGGTCTTCTGTGTTCGGGCTTCCTATGGACGCTGTAGTTCGTCAACAATGGCTACAATTTATGTTTGATTATGTTCCAGAAAATTACCATCGTAATTTAGCTCTCTGTGCTGCGCAATTTTACGGAAGACAGCTTCCAGAATCTCCACAAATTCAATGCCGGATTCAACAAGAAACGGTTACTAAAGCATGAAGCAGTTCCAACTTTAAAACCAGAGGCAGCAGTTGTTGGGCCACAACCTGTAAGTAAGACTTAATAATTTTAAATGTCAGAATCAGAATCACTTTATTCGCCAAATGCATCAGCAGACACACAGGAATTTGATATGGCAATCAGTAACACACAAAACTCGACACAAACCATATATACGTGTAGCTACATACAGCATGTTTAAGATAAATTAAATAAAATAGTCCAAAGATAAAATAGTCCAGGAGGGTTGAGTGAGGCACTAGATCAGCTATTCAGGAGAGAAATGGCCCTTGGAAAAAAACTGTTTAAATGGCGTGAGGTCTTCGTTCTCATTGCCCTATACCTTCTTCCTGAGGGAAACAGCCTAAAAATGTCACTTGCTGGATGAGACTGATCAGCAGCAATTTTAGCTGCCCTTTTCCTGACTCTGGCCTCATACAAGTCATTGATTGACAGCTGCCTCTGTCCAGTCAGCCTTTCTGCTGTGCGCACAATGCACTGCAGTCTACTCTTCGCCTGGGCCGATGCTGAGGCAAACCATACGGTAATAGATGCTGAAAGAAGGCTTTCCACAGTGGCTCTGTAAAACCTAGACCGAACAGAGCTGAAAATGTTCAGTTTGGTTAACTGCCTTAGGAAAAACATTCCACTGTGAGCCCTCTTGGTAATGAAGGAACTGTTTTCTTCCCATTTCAAGTTGTTAGTGATGAAAGTGCCTAGGAATTTGAATGACTCCCCCTCCTTAACAACAGAGCTCTTGATGGTTAGGGGTGGGAGAGAGAGGGGGGTTCTACGAAAGTCTATCACCATTTCCACTGTCTTTTGTTAGTTGAACTCCAGATTGTTCAAATAAATGCAAATAAATGTATTTGCATGTATTTTAGACGTAATATTTTAGTTTTATCAAGGACTTAACAAATGCCAGCGCTGGCTTTAGTAGCCAATTAGTTATGCTATTTCGTGTGTCTATGACAAACGCGTACAAACATTTTGGACCTGAATTTGTAATTATGTACTAATTTTGTAAATGTATTTTCCATAATTTATGACGTAATTTTTCGATTTGATCAAGAACGTAAACCAATGCCAACGCTGTTTGTTTATAGTAGCCAGTTAGTTCGATGCTATTTTGTGTGTATAAGACAAACGTGTATAAAGTTTTGCAACAGCAAACTTCAGCTGCTGTTATCAGTGTACAGTATGGTTTGTTTACAGGTTTTATGTATTGTTTATCTCCATACTTATTACTGTTATAGATATAAATTGCCACATGTACACCTAAAGAAAACGATACACCGAGTAAACTAAGTTTTGTGAATAGATAAACGGTTGTTCATTATATCGATAAAACAATAACTTTAAAAAACGGTATTACTCAGTCATTTATTCAGTTATATTAAATATTTAATCAGGAGAAAACCGTATCTAAAAAGCTAACAAGCAGCAGTAACAGTTAGCATTTTCAAGTAACAGCATATCGAAATTCTTATATAATAATAGTAGAATAGAATAATAATAATACAAAAATGTACCATTCAGAAACGTTTTGTAAGAGCCGTGTTTGGGGAGGTTCTGCTTGACTCTCTTCATTGCCGCTTTCTGGGTCTGATTCTGGCTCAATCTGATACGGCAGTATTGACACCATTATTTACATTTGACCGGAGCACATGCAACTTTCGCCCGTAAAGGTAATGGGCGTGAAGTTTCCTGACAACGTGCGCTACGCAGTTTAGCCAATTGCAACACACCGGCCCAACTAACCAATCTGAGCCCATTGCCTGTTTCTGAGGGAGTGGTTTCATAAAATCCAGGCCGGGCCGATATTTCCCGCCACTATGTTCGGGTCGGGTCGGGCCCTTGATCAAGCACGTCACGTGTCACGCACAGCGTCTCCTCCACTCGCGTGCTGTATTGTGTAGCTTAAGTGCAACATGGAGCTTGAAGAAGTAAAGAAAAAAAAATTACAGGAGAATTAACTTTGAGCAAGTATGAAGGAAAGTCGGAGGTATGGAAATATTTTAAACTAGTCGTGAGCAGTGACAACATATGTGTTGGCTTTGTTGAGTGCAAGTGTGGCGCACTGCTAGAGAGTCTGTACTGTTGTAGCCATTAAATAAGCGCATTTAGTTTCATATTTATTGAAATATTATAATGTTATTTTTTTCCATCTATGTTGATTATGAAAGTGAACAGAGTAGATAGGATTATGCGCAATATCGGGAGACATGGAGTGGTTCAGGCATGATTTTGACCACTTCATTATGTTTTGTTTTGTAGAAAGCCTTTCTTTAAAGTGAATTTCGGTTTGTATAAATTGTATCTTAATTTTAATAAATTTTTCATCAACCAATTGCCTGGATTTAATAAATAAGAAGCAAATATATCAGACAATATAATCATGACATGGAGGCGCCGGCGAGCCGCGGTCACCATAGCACGTGAACTGGAGCCATCTCATCATAAATTAAATCAATTCTCGGCACGCTTGTCACCGAATTTACAAATTCACATCTTGCTTGTTGCACGCACACATATGTCGAAATAACATTATTAATAATAATGAATCTTTAAGAATATTTGATTGAATGCTGAATGTTGTGCTTGTTCAATTTAATAAAATTAAAACTGTCATTGTGATAATTAAAATAATTGAATATTGAATATTAAGTGGCCAATTTTTGCACAATTATTAATAGTATTTATATATATATATATATATATATATATATATATATACATATATATATATATATATATATATAAAAAATTGCGCAGCTCCCCCCTGTCAATTGTCTAGCACCCATTCAGCACCTGCGTTAAAAAATGATCTGGCGTCGCCCCTGGTTATAACGGCCCACGTATTAAAAATGGTCGGGTTTAAATCGGACTCGGGCTCATAATAACATTTAGTGTGTCGGGCCGGGCCAGGCTCGGACACAACGTGCACGGGCTCGGGTCGGGCTGGATTTTTTGGGCCCGATCTAAGCTGTACTCCATAAACACAATCATGCAAAGAAAAAAAGCATTAAACCACCCCTTTAATACACATTTATAGACTGAAATATAGACCGATCTGTAGCCCTTTATTTTACTTTAGCCTAGGGATGGCCCGATACCATTTTTTCTGAACCGATCCGATACCAAAAATTCTGAGTATCGACCGATCCGATACCAGCGCAGTTTTTTTTTTAAATCAGGTAGAATTTCTATAACTCTGTGTGTTGAACTGATAATCACTCTGTGTGTTAAACACAATCTACTTAATACAGACAACTTCATTATAAAGAAAAACAACAAATAAAAAAAAATATGATCATAACCTATGACAAAAATTCTATTATAAACTAGATTAGTGGAAAAATCACAAGTGCACAATAATTGTATAAAATCTGAACATTTAGTGAAAAAATACATTATTTAGTGGGGAACAAATAAGAGAATAAGTGTAGCACTAAATCTGGTAAAACGTTACACATTGCTCTTTGTATTGTTGTAAAATACATTCATGAAAAACAAGATAACAAAAATCAAAAAGATAAATTATTTTATATATAGTCTCCTATAAAATTAAGACATATTTTAAATGTATAGAGCAGCTGTTTAATGAGGCAGCAACATATGATAGATAGGACAGAACAAAAAAGGCTATTAATAATCTTCCATTGCGCAAAAGTATTATGATATGATTATGAAAGGCTGCAATACAGTGCGGCAACAAAGCGCTTATGCGCATCCCGAGCGCAGAATGATGCGTTTGGAGCAACACAGTCACAGCGCCCAGCTCTTCGAGTCCGCATTGAAAAGTTCAAAGCACAAAGGAAAGACATAATGATGCATAGTGTATTATACAGTATCTATCTATGCAATAGTTTATTGAGCCTTTTCTTTTAACAGTATTAAATTTCAGTTACTGTGCGCGTGAAGAATTATAGTGCTCTCCAGTGTTGTGATCTAACAGACACACGGTAGAAACGAACATGATTAAGGTATAGCAATACAGCCCAGCAAGATAGTCATTTTATGCGAAACCGTAGAGCTTTATCTACAGATCAAGTATAGTAATATTAACATTGAATCATCTTGGAGAGAGTTTCATCGTTGACTGTCACCGAACGTGACGCGCTGCTGAATGCTGAATGGAGAATGACTGACACCCGCGGTGGAGGGAAAAGTTTACGTGAACTTGAATTTAATGACTTAAATATTCATTTCTATCTTACATTATACTATAGTATGGCTTCAGAACACTTATAATATAGTGCACGAAAACCTTATGGTGCTTTATGCTTTTGTGGGGCTTAACAATAACACAGAATAGTAAACGCACAATATCGGATTTGGATCGGCCTCGTCTGACCGATACCCGATCCGGCAAAAATGGCAGTATCGGATCGGGACATCCCTACTTTAGCCTAATTTATTTATATTTTATTTTATTTAGTTTTTATTTACTACTCCCACATTTTATTTTATTTATTTGTTTCATGTATATATATTTAGTTAAATTTTTCAAGCTCACTTGCACTCAAATATCTATGTTAAAAATAATACTGTTAGTCGTTTTATGTCATGATAGTTTTTACTCCAGGAGGGCTTTTTACATGATCTCGCCTAGGGCCCCACAACCCCACAGGCCGGCACTGAGTCCGGATGCACACATTCTCAGTTTATGGCCAGCAATATTGTTATGTTTCATCACATTATGAAATTAATATAATGTTTGTACTATGTTATCATTGTACTGTACAATTAAATACAACAGTTGCGGAGTCTGCAGTCTGAACACGTTACCTCAAGGGCATACGTTAACTGAATTAATTGAGAATCTCACCTGAAAATCCGATAACTTTAGCAATTTTCATTCACGCAGCTGATTTCTGTAAATGAATGTAAAACTAAATGTATCTTGCCGCACAGGGTGAGGTCAGTATTGTACATTAGTGTCCAGACAAAGAAACACTGACATCAGAGCAAACAGATATGAAAATTAAAGTTGTCTAATGAAGTAAATGTCTCTAATTAACAGAATATTAAGCATAAATTCAACATTTACGCGTGTGTAGCTGCTGTGCACGAGCTAAGTAAAGCACATTAACAGTTGGATGTGCCAAAATTCCTTCAGTTAAACAAA
Source organism: Gila orcuttii (assembly GCA_026230005.1). NCBI lineage: Eukaryota > Metazoa > Chordata > Actinopteri > Cypriniformes > Leuciscidae > Gila > Gila orcuttii. The sequence continues at coordinate 20,913,248 of JAPDVR010000011.1, forward strand.
GACAAAACTGAAGTCATTGCATTTGGAAACAAAGATGAAGTACTCAAGGTGAATGTATACCTTCACTCTAGGGTTTTTTAACAACTAAAAATCAAGTCAGCAATCATGGTGTGATTCTGGAGTCAGACCTTAGTTTCAGTAGTCATGTCAAAGCAATAACTAAATCAGCATACTATCATCTGAAAAAGATTGCAATAATTAGATGCTTTGTTTACAGACAAGACTTAGAGAAACTTGTCCATGCTTTCATCACCAGCAGGGTGGATTATTGTAATGGACTCCTCAATGGCCTTCCCAAAAAGACCAGCAGACAGTTGCAGCTCATACAGAATGCTGCTGCCAAGATTCTGAGCAGAACCAGAGAATATGAACAAATCACACCAGTCCTTCAGGTCTTTACACTGGCTCCCAGTTACAATTAGGATTGAAGTATTATTACTGGTATATAAATCACTCAATGGCTTAGGACCTCAATACATTGCAGATAAGCTCACCGAATATAAACGGATCACTCAGATCATTAGCATCACATCAGCTAGAAATACCAAGGGTTCACTCAAAGAGTCTGCTTTCAGCTATTATGCCAGCCGCAGCTGGAACCACCTTCCAGAAGAGATCAGATGTGCTCCAACAGTAGTCACATTCAAATCCAGACTTAAAACACATCCGTTTAGCTGTGCATTTACTGAATGAGCACTCACTGTGCCACTGTACGTCCGACTGTTTGCACTATTTTATTTCCTTTTCCGCCAGCAGCCATATCACCCTGTAGCCCAAGACTGGTTGCCCACTGAAGCTAAGCAAGGCTGAGCCTGGTTAGTACCTGGATGGGTGACCTCCTGAGAAAACCAGGTTGCTGCTGGAAGAGGTGTTAGTGAGGGCAGCAGGGGGCACTCACCCTGTGATCTGTGTGGGTCCTAACACCTCAGTATAGTGACGGGGACACTAAACTGTCAAAGAGCACCGTCCTTCGGATGAGACGTTAAACCGAGGTCCTGATTCTCTGTGGTCAATAAAAATCCCAGGATGTCCTTCGAAAAAGAGTAGGGGTGTAACCCCGGCATCCTGGCCAAATTTGCCCCTTGGCCTCTGTCCATCATGGCCTCCTAATCATCCCCATATATACTGATTGGCTTCATCACTGTCTCCTCTCCACCAGTAAGCTGGTGTGGGGTGGGCGTTTCTGGCGCAATATGGCTGTCGTCGCATCATCCAGTTGGATGCTGCACATTGGTGGTAGTTGAGGAGATTCCCCCTTCAATGTAAAGCGCTTTGAGTATCCAGAAAAGCGCTATATAAAATGTAACGAAATATTATTATTATTTATTCTAAACTGTTTTAAAGGGGTGGTAAAACACGATTTCACTTTTCTAACTTTAGCTAGTGTGAAATGTTGCTGTTTGAGCATAAACAACATCTGCAAAGTTACAAAGCTCAAAGTTCAAAGCAAAGGGAGATATTTGCTTTTAAAGAAAAGGACTACAACAAACGGCTGGTAGGGACTACACGACATTCCTCCCGGGTTACTGACATCAGCAACCCTAAAATGTACATAAACCCCGCCCCCGGGACACGCAGTCCATGTTGAGAAGAGGAAAAGTTGTTGTATAAGAGTACATTTGAGAGTCAGCTCAAACTTTAGCATCCTTTTCACATGCAATAAAAAGTCACTCCGTGTGCATCTCACAACAGTTCCTATATGAGCGATTTATAGATTATCATGACAGAATATGCTAATTGAAGGTAGTTAACTCCACATCAGCAACATAAATTCATCAACTAACCATTCAGAGACATCCTGTTGCATTCTACATGTTGTCACTACTTCTTCTCTCTCCATCTTTGTCTGACTCTGTTTTAACATTAAACATTAAACGTTTTTGCTAACCGTCAAAAAGTGACAACTTTAACATGCTATATAAAAATATCTGTGGGGTATTTTGTGCTAAAACTTCACACACACTCTGGGGAAATCAGAGATTTATTTTACATCTTGTGAAAAGGGCATTTTACCACCCCTTTAATATATTTTATCACCTTTTTTATTTGTATTTCTTTTGATTATTTTAATTCCTTCTATGTAAAGCACTTTGAATTACCATTGTGTATGAAATGTGCTATATAAAAAAACTTGCCTTGCCTTTATGATGTTTCCTTGAGGGATCACCACGATAGAGTGTAAAAAGATAAATGCTGGCGAACGATAGCGTAGGTGCTTCAGCAACCCGGTGAGTACATTTATTTTTACTATACTGGCTAAAAATGAAAAACAATATTTTACCTCAAGTTCTCTTTGGAGGATTCCATACTGTCCTTTTCGTGGAATCTAGGAACGTGTCAACTATCAGGTTCTCTTTCTTTCTGGAGCTTGTCTGACGACAAGACATCCAGCGCAAAACACGGTAGCCATTGTTTGTTTACACTCAATCACATCACCCGTCAGTTGATTGTCCTGCCTTCTCGATGACATCACACACGTTGTTAAAGATGGCAAGTGATAATTGGTCGGGAAGGAACGTGTAGTCTGACATGTTTTTTGTCCAAGACATGACGAGAATTTAGGAGTCAAAATCGCATAATCTGACACCGTGACTATCATAACAGACAAAAATAGTGTAGTCTGAACCAGGCATTAGAGCAAATACGCTTAGTTGCAGACCGATCTCGATAACGAGACCACTATTAAACAGCAAGATCCAGTTCAAGTTTGACTAGAAATGTCTCTATTTAAAGTTTTCTGAGGGTTCAGCGTTTAGATCAATCGAAACAAACCGATCTCTGCTTCTTCGGAACTAGAAAATGTCTCCAGAATAAAAAAGTATTATCTCCCTCAGAACTGGAGTTTACCAGGGTACAACAGTCATGGGAATCACTCACTGAAATGAGGTGGACCATGCCGAAATTGGAGGGTATAATCATGTTGTATAATTGTGAACTTCTTTACTTACAAATTTGATAATATCAGGGAGAAAATTATAACTATGCAACCGTCTACTACAGTATCGCATCAGGCAGTGCATTGTAGTCTCCCTGAGGAAAAATTTGATTCATTCGTTACTATACGAGAGGAAGAATTTTTAAACTTGTTAAATCATCTATATCAACAACATGTATGTTAGACCGTATACCGACTAAGCTATTGAAAGAGATGCTTCCAGAGGACAAAGATGCTCTTCTTAATATCATCAATTCATCTTTGTCATTAGGATACGTACCAAAAACCTTTAAGTTGGCTATGATTAATTCTGTAGGACCAAGTTGCATTTTTTTAACAAGTGATTTAGTCAATTAAAGGGCCAATCTCGAATCTACCTTTTCTGTCAAAGAGACTAAAAAAGGCAGTATCCTTACAACTATGTTCCTTTTTAGAAAGAAATGGTATCTGCGAGGGTTTTCAGTCAGGATTTAGACTGTATCATAGTATTGAGACAGCTCTTATCAAGAGTCACAAATGATTTGCTCTTATCATCCGATCGTGGTTGTATCTCTCTTTTAGTGTTACTCGATCTTAGTGCTGCATTTGATACCATTGACCACAACATTCTTTTAAATAGACTTGAAAATTATGTTGACATTAGTGGAATTGCATTAGCATGTTTTAAATCATACTTATCTGACCGTTCTCAGTTTGTAGCAGTAAATGAAGAGATGTCCCTTAATGATCAAAAGTTCAGTATGGCTTACCACAAGGCTCAGTACTAGGACCGTTGCTGTTCACTCTGTACATGCTACCCTTAGGAGATATCATTAGGAAGCATGGCATTAGTTTTCACTGTTATGCTGATGATACTCAGCTCTATATATCTTCACGCCCTGACGAAACTTACCAATTCACAAAATTAAAGGAATGCATAGCTGATATAAAGAAAACTGGACGACTAGTAATTTTCTACTACTTAATTCTGAAAAAACAGAGATTCTAATTATTGGACAAAAAAATTCCTCACGTAATAACCTAGAATACAACACTTGATGGCTGCCCTGTCAAGTCTTCGTCGTCGGTTAGGAACCTGGGTGTGCTCTTTGGTACCAATCTTTCATTTGAAAGTCACGTTTTCAGTATCTGTCAAACCGCATTCTTCTATCTTAAAAATATATCTAAATTACGTCATATGCTCGCAATGACAAATGCGGAACAGTTAGTTCATGCGTTCATGACACCAAGGCTAGATTATTGTAATGCTATTATGGGTGGTTGCCCTGCACGCTTAACACCCTGGGGTCGGCTATCGCGCCGGCACGATAGTCTCGCTTTTTTTCTTATCAGTGCAAAAGAAACTCAAATAACTCCGTCGATTTTTGTCATACAGGCAAGTGTTATACATCATTAAAAACTGTTAAATGTCTTCTTTTTTGTGTACACTAATAATAAAAACAAAAAGTTGTGTTTTTCGTAAAATAAAGAAAAAAACATGATGTACGTTCTGTCTTCTCTCTCAATGTGAAGTTCATTCTGAAGCGTGACAGAAAATGATCTGTAACTCAGCCAATACTTGCCACCCACACATGAAAGTAATGTCTTTACAAAGCTTGAAGTCCTTTTTTAAATGAAGTAAATCATATCAAAAACAAATATTCTCGGTTTAAGAAATCCGTATGAAAGCAACGACATGTACAGTTTCTCCAGCCCGAGCTCATTAACTTTAATTTGACCATACCCCCACGCGCGCGAGCTGTTATTTGAATTATCCACGTGAAGGAACGCAGAGCTGTTAACGCCCTCATCAGCTCTAAACAAAGAATCAGCGACTCCAGTATTTCTCTACTTTTCATCAGTTTGGAAGACTGTTTGTGCTGTGGATTTACCTTGGATTTACCTCAGAAGAAGACGTTTTGATTATGAGAACAATTTTTAAGGTAAGAGACATAATAGTAAGTGTTTTATTGTTGCATAAACTTCACATTGTAGCTACTAAACTGGTGCCAGCCTAAAATGTTATGAAATGAGATACAAGTATGCTAGTATGAGTGTTTATTCTAATATGGTGAATATTTTAATGTTTAGACCTGTGTTTACTGTTAAATACTGTGTTTGTGGATATCTGCTCAAACGTAGATGTATAATGTAACAATAATGTTTCATAGTTTGGAGCGGCTCGATCGCTGCACGCGCTGAGTTTGGGTCTGAGTCAGAAATCAGTATAATATGATGATGTGATGCTCAAGAAACATTTATGATTATTATCAATGTTGAAAACAGTTGTGTACCTTTTTTTTTTAGAATTCTTTGATGAACAAAGTTAGAAACAACAGCATTTATTTGAAATAGAATCTTTTGTAACATTATAAATGTCTTTACTGTCTCTTTTTATCAATTTAATTCCTCCTTGATGAATAAAAGTATTGATCCATTTTATTTATTTCCCCCAAAAAATAAAATAAAAATTCTTACTGACCCCAAAGTTTTGAACGGTAGTGTTTAATGTTACAAAAGATTACTTTTCAGATAAATGCTGTTCTTTTGAACTTTCTATTCATCAAAGAATCCTGAAATAAAAATGTAAATAACTGTTTTCAACATTAATGATAATGAAAAATGTTTCTTGAGCATCAAATCATCATATTATACTGATTTCTGAAGGATCATGTGACACTAAAGACTGGAGTAATATTGCTGAAAATTCAGCTTTGATCACAGGAATAAATTACACTTTACTATATATTTACATAGAAAACAGCTGATTTATATTGAAATATTATTTCACAATATTACTGGGTTTGTTTTGTATTTTTAATCAAATAAATGCAGCCTTTGTGAGCATAAGTGACTTCTTTTAAAAACATTAAAAATCATACCGACCCCAAACTTTTGAACAGCAGTGTGTGTGTGTATATACAGATCCTTCTAAAAAAAATTAGCATATTGTGATAAAGTTCATTATTTTCCATAATGTAATGATAAAAAATAAACTTTCATATATTTTAGATTCATTGCCCACCAACTGAAATATTTCAGGTATTTTATTGTTTTAATACTGAAGATTTTGGCATACAGCTCATGAAAACCCAAAATTCCTATCTAAAAAAATTAGCATATTATGAAAAGGTTCTCTAAACGAGCTATTAACCTAATCATCTGAATCAACTAATGAACTCTAAACACCTGCAAAAGATTCCTGAGGCTTTTAAAAACTCCCAGCCTGTTTCATTACTCAAAACCGCAATCATGGGTAAGACTGCCGACCTGACTGCTGTCCATAAGGCCATCATTGACACCCTCAAGCAAGAGGGTAAGACACAGAAAGAAATTTCTGAGCAAATAGGCTGTTCCCAGAGTGCTGTATCAAGGCACCTCAGTGGGAAGTCTGTTTGAAGGAAAAAGTGTGGCAAAAAACGCTGCACAACGAGAAGAAGTGACCGGACCCTGAGGAAGATTGTGGAGAAGGACCGATTCCAGACCTTGGGGGACCTGCGGAAGCAGTGGACTGAGTCTGGAGTAGAAACATCCAGAGCCACCGTGCACAGGCGTGTGCAGGAAATGGGCTACAGGTGCCGCATTCCCCAGGTCAAGCTACTTTTGAACCAGAAACAGCAGCAGAAGCGCCTGACCTGGGCTACAGAGAAGCAGCACTGGACTGTTGCTCAGTGGTCCAAAGTACTTTTTTCGGATGAAAGCAAATTTTGCATGTCATTCGGAAATCAAGGTGCCAGAGTCTGGAGGAAGACTGGGGAGAAGGAAATGCCAAAATGCCTGAAGTCCAGTGTCAAGTACCCACAGTCAGTGATGGTATGGGGTGCCATGTCAGCTGCTGGTGTTGGTCCACTGTGTTTTATCAAGGGCAGGGTCAATGCAGCTAGCTATCAGGAGATTTTGGAGCACTTCATGCTTCCATCTGCTGAAAAGCTTTATGGAGATGAAGATTGCATTTTTCAGCACGACCTGGCACCTGCTCACAGTGCCAAAACCACTGGTAAATTGTTTACTGACCATGGTATTACTGTGCTCAATTGGCCTGCCAACTCTCCTGACCTGAACCCCATAGAGAATCTGTGGGATATTGTGAAGAGAAAGTTGAGAGACGCAAGACCCAACACTCTGGATGAGCTTAAGGCCGCTATCGAAGCATCCTGGGCCTCCATAACACCTCAGCAGTGCCACAGGCTGATTGCCTCCATGCCACGCCGCATTGAAGCAGTCATTTCTGCAAAAGGATTCCCGACCAAGTATTGAGTGCATAACTGAACATAATTATTTGAAGGTTGACTTTTTTTGTATTAAAAACACTTCTTTTATTGGTCGGATGAAATATGCTAATTTTTTGAGATAGGAATTTTGGGTTTTCATGAGCTGTATGCCAAAATCATCAGTATTAAAACAATAAAAGACCTGAAATATTTCAGTTGGTGTGCAATGAATCTAAAATATATGAAAGTTTAATTTTTATCATTACATTATGGAAAATAATGAACTATCACAATATGCTATTTTTTTGAGAAGGACCTATATATATATATATATATATATATATATATATATATAATGTATATGTGTGTGTGTGAGTGAAAAATCTAAAATGTATTCCCAGAATCGTGCAGCCCTATAGTTTGTCTTGATATCAACATGTTTACAGGTGTTTATTTATTTATTTTTTAGAAAGGGACCAGATGCCACTGGATGAGTCCTGCTGACTTCAACATTCACATGAGTCTCTGTACATGAACATGGTAAAATGAAAAGTCAAACACCTTGGACATGACAGGTATGTAGGCTACTATGTTTCAGGAATGGCACAAAGGTGTGTGACTGTTTAAGTCTTTTTCTTTAGATCAGTGTGTTTACTAATGTGCTTTTTGTCCTTTGTTGTGTATCTTTGGATTATGTTGTGTTGTAAATAAATCCAGACAATCTAAAAGCCATTCTTTTTTCTCCTCATTCTTTGTGCAAGGCTCCTCATAATGATCAGGCCTGATAGCACCTGATAGGGCCATTAGGGGTGGGTCTTTGTCTTTCTCAGGTGTAAAACGCATTCATATTAATGAGAGATCCATGCCTCCTCGCATAAAGCTTTCTCACACAAAACACGTCATACAAATTTTAAATCAATATATTGTCTTATCTAAATGAGTATGCAGGATGATTTTCACATAGTTTTGGAGCAAATATTCTAGGCTACGTGATACAATTTTCAAAAGTCTTGTGAAGAAATAATCACTATGGGTTTTATGACCTTATTTCAGTGACATTTGTTTTTTGTTTTTTTCACAAACCATGCATAATCATTATTATCTTAAAACTCCAAACTTTTACATACATGCTGCTGACATATTACTGTAGCAGAGTTTGTGCTGAATACAATGTAATAAGACTTTAGCCATGAAAATGTCACAAGTAACAGAAATAAGCACAAATGTCAGAGCATGTCAGAACACCTCCAGGACCCAGAAAACACCTCAGAGGGTTAATAAACAAACTACAGCTGGTCCAAAACGCAGCAGCAAGAGTTCTTACCAGAACCAGGAAGTATAACCATATTAGCCTGGTTCTGTCAACACTGCATTGGCTCCCTGTTAAACATTGTATAAATTAAAAAATATTGCGGATTACTTACAAAGCACTACATGGTTTAGCTCCGCAGTACTTGAGCGAGCTCTTAACGCATTATAGTCCGCCACATCTATTGTGATCTCAAAATTCTGGCCAGTTGATAATACCTAGAATATCAAAATCGACTACTGGCAGTAGATTATTTTCCTATTTAGCACCAAAACTTTGGAACAGTCTTCCTAACATTGTCCAGGAACCAGACACACCAAATGCAAATGAGCGTTAAGAGTTTTCTGTTAGTTAATAACTAATGATCATTGCAATAGAAGTGAATCAATCAAAACTAACTTTAGCTGGACAATAACTTTATTCTAGAGCCAAAACAATCTCTGTTACTTTAATTTCCTATTATCACTGTAAATCTGCTTTGAAACAATCTATATTGTTAAAAGCACTATATAAATGAAGGTGACTTGACCTGTATGGTTCATAGAACCCAGCAAGATAAGTTTGGCAGAAGTTGCCATGCTGCCAAAATCTGACTTGGAAGAAAGTCATTGGCCTCTGCGCTCATATGAGGTATGAGGAGTATAAAACTGTTTAGTGGGTCCGTCGAAGGCAGACTGTCCTGATCGGTTCCCTGAAACGAGTGGCAGGGTAAAGCCGATTTAAGACAGAACAGCGAAAAGCCTGATCTGGCATAGGGAGCCGAATTTTTGAAATGAGTCCCTTGCTGGACCCCCTGCAGTTTGGGCAATTATTGGGCAAACAGGTCTGTAGATGATGCAGTCAACATGACTGTACTACATCCTGCAACATCTTGACAGACCTGGGTTTTAGGTGAGGATCCTATTTGTGGACTTCAGCTTGGCTACCAAATCAGACCTCATAAGACTACAGCAGTTAGTCCGGCCTGCTGGGAGACTCGTCGGTACATCCCTTCCCACTCTCCAAGAACTGTACTCATTACAGGGCTTGACAATAAGGACTGTCCGATGACCCGGGGCCAGTGTGAACGATGGTCGGGACAGTTGACGGAACTGTCACTTGCTCGATCGGGTCAGTGATGTAGGGGTGTGCGATATAGATCATCTATGATATCGTAATTGTTGATTTAACGATCTGACATTATCGAGTATGTCCCTCACTTTACAACAAACAAACAAAAACACACCCATTGAGTGCACGCATACACTACGTGATGTAGATTAGACTAACGCTCATGCACATTTAGAGTGTATGCTTTTACTGCGTGATTTAGTCCATTAAAATGCATTTAGAATGGCCCCAGATTCAAGATAAGGGGCAAAAATGCCCATATGTCTTTATTTATATCATTTAATATGGTAAACCAATATTACACGAAGAGCGCAGTTTTTCTCCAAATATCAGCATGATTACAAATGTGACATTGATTTTATACAACGTACAGTTTAACAAACAAGTTAATATTAAGTGACTTACATTTTAGACATCAAATCGCCTGTTTCGCACTATTCCGGCAACGAAAATAGTTCCAAACTAAGTCCACAGCACTGTTTTGCGTCTGAGCAACACATGACGGTGTATCTTTACTGAATTCAGCTTTTTGAACAAATCAGCTGAATCAATGATTCAATGACTCACTCATTAAGACAGTGAAATGCTCCTTCCTCAATGAATCAGCCGTTTGAATGAATCGATTGAATCAAGGAATCACTCATTAACAGTGACTTGCTGCCATTTAATGTATCTTTTCATTTTTCAAATAATTTCAAATAACAATATTTAACATTTTACATACATATATATATATATATATATATATATATATATATATATAATTAAAACAATTATTATAACTATACAAATATAGTGTGTGTGTATATATATATATATATATATATATATATATATATATATATATATATATATATTATATTATTTAAAAAAAATTAAGAGGCAAGACAGAGAATTTTACTTGCCTGACTGGATTACAAAAATTAAAAAAAATAATTAAAAAAATAACTAGGGAATCACTAAAACGAGATAATTATTCTGATTTCATGATATATATATATATACATATATATATCATTTCAAAACATTATTTATGCATCTTTAACTGCTCTTCAATGGTTAACCTTAATAAATGTTGATCTATAGTTATACATTACAATTTATGTACCTGAAAATCTCCTGTTTAAACCTACATGAAAAACCTGAAAAGCACAGTTTATTTCATTTATACATTTGTTCGGTTGTATTTATTTGTGCTATTGCTCGTAATTTGATTATTTTATTATTTACTGTTTAAATTAGTTATTCTAGTAGCTTTTGATGTCATAACCTAATGTATAATGGTTACATGTATCAAAAATAACAAAAACAATACTAGGCTTATTTTATAGGCCTATTTTCTTTTACTTTATTTTTTGTTGTTGTTGTGGGGCCAGATAAAATTTTGGCAGGGTAAGTAAAAATTTTAACCACTGGCCCAACCAGGCCAGTGGAAAAAACCCTTAGCCCTGCATCAAGAGTGAGTAAAAGGGCTGGCAAAATTACTCTAGATCCCTCACATCCAAGCCACTTCCTCTTTGAACTGTTGAACAATTACTGTACATGCCCCCACTGGGCATGGGCAATACACTATTTATACTCATATTTATTTAGCATACCATACCTCTTATTCATATTCCCTTGCATTGTATATAACAAACTATACATAGAAATATTGTCTAATTTTTATACATCTATTTTTATTCACTTATTTAATTTTTTATTATCTGTCTTGTCGCTGTGCACTGGAAGCTTGTCACCAAGACAAATCCCCTGTATGTGTAGGCATACTTGGCAATAAACTTTAAAAAGCAACTGTTTTTTGTTTTAGAATAATGTTTATATTTTGTATTACATTTTTTGAAGATTTTTCAGTCTGAAAACACCAAACTCCATTATTCGTGGTGTGCCTTATGAAAAGAAAATTGCCCAATGTGTAGAAAATACTGAGGTATATATTGTGTATCGCCATTTTGCCTAAATATATTGATATAAGATTTTTTGTTCAAATTGCCCCTACTGAGTATTACATTTTGTTCTACAAATGCCGGAGGCTCCTTCAAAGGGAGGGTGATGGGATGGCATGCAATGTGATGAACCATTACATGCAAAATTGGCTAGTGGTTGATAGTGTTACCCGCAATGGTTGATTTTCACTCACATTTGGCAGATTGGCAGATGTTAATTTCTAACCCTGGTTGCAAAGAAACATTTATTGATACTTTATTAATATTGATTTCAGTTGATGTGTACGATGTTTTTGCACATATTGACTATTTTATATATGGGGTATAAACCAAAGTGATTCATTTTAATAAAGTTTGTGTACTCCCATAGAGTTCTAAATTAAAAGAAAGTTGAGTTCAAAGAACATTTCAATAGCGAAGCATTTAACTCACTAAATACTCACTAAAAATAAAAGTTATTGTGATCTTAAACTCTGACTGATTGCTTCTGAAAAGCAAACATTACACTGTCCATTATCAAATAGTGACCTTGTCCAATTTTAAAGTCGACATAAAACAGAAGTTGCATAAGTCGTTTATTCTCTTTTGAAAAATATAGGACAGGACTTGATTTAGCAAACCTGGAATTGATTGGATAATTGTGGTTTGCTACTGATTTCATGGTGACTTTAAAGACAAGCTGAATGCTACACACACACAGTACGCTATGGGTTTCATGGGAGGAGCCCCACATACAGTTTTTACCTGGTCTCTGTAGTAGTTCTCCATGGCCTCGATCTCATCTTGGTATTTGCGGTAGTTCTCCTGAAGCAGTTCTTTACTGTATGCTCGCTGCTCTCTCAGATGAGCCTTCTGCCTTTCCAATCCTTCTTCAAAGATCAGCTTGAGCTTCTGAATAAACAAACAAAAAAAATTCTGTTCATTAAATGATTTACAGGACAAGCTCTCATAAAAGAAAAAAAAAATGTGCATGTGTGCATGTATTTTACTCAATCCAATAAAGAAATTGAAGAACAACAACATACATGGATATTAAAATCTCCTAAGATTAAAGATCTATCACGGGAGTGGATACATGCATAAATTTCTCTTTCACACTGGGCATCAGTGTGTGGCAGGCTGCCTGCGTCTAAATGTGTTTGTGTTTTCTTTGTTTTTATTGTTGTGTTTAATTTCAAACATCTCAACTAGGCTGACCTTCAAAGAGCTGTCTAGCTTTGACTAGAGAAATTTATGCATGTATCCACTCCCGTGATATATCTTTAATCTTAGGAGATTTTAATATCCATGTATGTTGTTGTTCTTCAATTTCTTTAGCTAAAGACAATTCTTTGGGATAAATCAGCTAGTGAAAGGCCCCTCACACATCCTTGGTTATACACTTGATCTGTTATTGACTTGTGGCCAATCTATCTATGGCATTGACATTTGTGATTTTAGTTTTAAGGCTCAAAAACCTGTAATATTTACAACCCCTCTCTGTCATCTGTAAACCCCAGACCTTTACAAAATTGGAAAATTAGATCTGACACTGGGGCAGATTTTCCCATGGCCTTTAAAGAGGCATCTAAGTCTTGTAACCTAGAATGATAAACCCTCCTGATTTATGGAGTGCTGAAGATCATCTTATTTTATTTTATTTTATTTTATTTTATTCTACCTGTATAAAGATTCTGGATGATATTTCTCCTTTGAAACCTAAACCTGTTAAACCGAGATCAGAGCATTAGCTAAACAATAGGACATGCCCTTTAGGACAGATTTGTAGAAGAGTGGAACAGAGGTTTAAAGAGATTCACTGTCAAATTTTCAGAAAGCGGTAAAAGCCACTCGGATAATTTTTCGGATAAAAGCGATCATAGACTTCATAGACTGAATATTAGATCTCACGTCCAACCTCCTGTGTTTGATCCTATTATTTGCTCTGGTGTTTTATCTCAGTTTGAACCCATTTCATTTGAAACCCTTCAAGAAGTGGTCAATCAGTTAAAGCCTACCTCCTATCATGGCACAATTCATATCTGTTGAAAGATGTACTAGATACTGTTGGGCGTAGTATAGTGTCAATAGTTGCTAAATGGCTTGTCACAAGGACTATGCCAGTGTGTTTAAAAACATGCTATTGTCCAACAACGTAAAAAAACAAATCTTGATCATAATTGTGTCAAAAATTGCATGGGAGTATTAAGAGTGATTGATCATATTCAGTGAAATCGACACTATAATCCGACAGAACAACATAAATAAAGTGGTTTTAGAAAAAAACCTGAGCTTCTAACTCCACCTGGACCGTGTTATTTGTTTTGCAAAAATCCACCGCTCCGGGATCATCGGGTCCAATCAGCACAGGGTGGTGTGAGATCTGACTGTCAATCACAGGTCGTGCACACGCCACCCCTCGCGCACGTTACAATCACATGCACACGCCTGAAGTTCGCGCAGTAAGGAAGAGTGATGGCGGAAATGATTCCAATTCCTCGGTTAATCTCAAGAGCTTGGAGGTCAAAAACAACACAGGAAAAGAGAACACCTGCTGAAAAGAAAGAAGTAAAGAAAGAAAGCGACCGTGCCCGTAATAAAACCAGGATCAACATCGGATCGGCATTTGAAAGGTGGAGATTACGTGATTTAATTGGGTTCAAGCTGGATGCAGAGCTTGCAACATTTCTTCTCAAAAGGTAATTGTGCTTTATCAACCAGTTACTTTATTTCTTAGTGTTATGTTAGTAATCTAAGTATGTTTGCCCAAATGTGTTGGTATGGATAGCTAACGTTAGCACTTGTTGGGCAGGTTCGTTAGCTTTGTTTCCACTGAAATCCGTGTGAACGTAACGTTAGGTGGATAAACATGTCCAGATGAAGGGATACAGTTCGGCTTTTTGGAAGAATCAATGCTACTCTATCTTTCTTACGAGAGTAAGAACAGTAGTAAAGCTACTGTTATTGTATGTGCTATCTGACTAGCTGTAGTCAGCAGTATAGCTGACTAGCTATAATACAGATGAACAAATCATAAAGCTTGGGCTTCTGAATATTAAATCCCTTTCTTCAAAAGCACTTATTGTTAATGATGTTACAGATCATAACCTAGATGTGCTGTGTTTGACAGAAACCTGTATAAAACCAGACGATTACATTACTTTAAATAAGTCACCTCCCAAGATTACTGTTATAAACATGAGCCTCGTCTGAAAGGCAAAGGGGGAGGTGTTTCTGTAATTTATAGTAATATCTTCATTATTACTGAGAAGTTTAGTTTCAAATATAATTCTTTTGAAGTGTTGTTGCTTAATGTAACACTATCTAGTGTAAATGATAAATCCTGTTTGACATTTGTGCTGGCTACTGTATACAGGTCACCAGGGCACCATACGGACTTTATCAAAGAATTTGCTGATTTTCTATCAGAGTTATAAAGTCCTAATTGTTGGTGATTTTAATATCCATGTGAGATAATGAAAAAGACGCATTGGGATTGGCATTTAGAAACATTCTGAACACTATTGGAGTTAGACAACACGTGTCAGGACCTACTCATTGTCGTAATCATACTTTAGATCTAATACTGTTACATGGAATCAATGTTGATGTCGTTGAAATTCTGCAGCAGAGCGATGACATCTCAGATCATTGTCTTGTGTACACTTCATTTAGCCATGGCTACAAAGCCGACTCACTGTTACAAATGGTAGAACTGTCACTTCTGCCACTAAAGATTGCTTTTTAAATAATCTTCTGATCAGTTTCATCTCCTCAGCATCACAGATAGCTTAGAAGTCAAGTCACCATTTATACAGCACTTTTAACTATATAGATTGTTTCAAAGCAGCTTTACAGTGATAATAGGAAATTAAAGTAACAGATTGCTTTGGCTTTACAGCAGCTCTAGAAAAAAGTTATTGTCTAACTAAAGTTAGTTTTGATTGATTCACTTCCGTCGCAACGTTCATTAGTTATTAACTTAGGGGACACTAACACTACACTGTTCTAACAGTTGTATCTGTACAGAGGTAAAGGGAAGGGAAGGAGGCCTTCACAGGGGAGAGACTAGTTGACACTTCAGGACTGCGTTGTTGTCATGTCCAGGCGCAGGTCCTTCATCAGATCCGGATACTGCCTGGATCCGGCGGACTGCGGTAAACCTCGGGATAAACAGAGAGATTAATATTAGTGTAGACGCCATCCTTTTTATGATGTAACAAGTACATCAGGATTTATGGGAAGTGTTCCCGGTTCCGGCTGACCTAATCTATGCTGCCTAACATTGTTATGTGTATGCTAGGTCAAAGAGATGTGTTTTTAGTCTAGATTTGAACTGACAGAGTGTGTCTGCTTCATGGACAATGTTAGGAAGACTGTTCCAAAGTTTTGGTGCTAAATGGGAAAAGGATATATAAAGGTTATCAACTGGCCGGAATTTTGAGATCGCAATAGACGTGAAGGACTATAATGCGTTAAGAGCTCGTTCAAGTACTGGGGAGCTAAACCATTTAGTGCTTTGTAAGTAATCGGGAGTAATTTAAGTAATTTAATAGGGAGCCAATGCAGTGTTGACAACCAGGCTAATATGGTCATACTCCCTGGTTCTGGTAAGAACTCTAGCTGCTGCGTTTTGGACCAGCTGTAGTTTGTTTATTAAGCGTGCAGGGCAACCACCCATAATAGCATTACAATAATCGAGCCTTGAGGTCATGAACGCATGAACTAACTGTTCCGCATTTGTCATTGAGAGCATATGACGTAATTTAGATATATTTTTAAGATGGAAAAATGCGGTTCTCTTACGAGAGTATCTCTCGTACTGCGTAATATCTTACGCTAAGGGGAAAACCTCTTTTCCACGAGATATTGAAGCCAAAAATTATCCTTAATTTTGATTTAATGTAAAACGCTGTGCAGCAGCATGCAGACATAGGCAAGACGGCTCGCGCGCCTATTGGCTGCCCTGCGGCAACAGCAGCAGCCTATCGAGAGAGGCCCTGCGGGACGTGATACCCAATGGGGGCGCTTCGCGCCCATTTCGTCACATCCCGCCAGAATAGGCGTGGCCTTGGCCTATAAATACACTCGACAGGCTGATACAAACTGATTTTCATCTCTTCAGCGAAGCACTACTACATCGCTGGATCCGGAGTGAGAAGCCGCTGGCCTTCACCTCGCAGCCTTCAGCCACCGTACCTGCTACGCTTTCCGGCGTTGATATCCTTTTTCACTGCTAGTGTGTGTTCGCCGCTGCGACTCACACTCTCTCTATTAATTCTAAAAGAGCTAGCGTCTTTTTAAAGATGCAAAAATCCTGCGGCTACGGGATCGCTGGATCCGGAGTGAGAAGCCGCGCCGTTTGAGTGCAAGCCTACAGCGGGACGTGCCTTCGAGTCTGAAGCCGCTGGCCTTCACCTCGCCGCCTTCAGCCGCCGTACCTGCTACGCTTTCCGCCGTTGATATCCTTTTTCACTGCTAGTGTGTGTTCGCCGCTGCGACTCACACTCTCTCTATTAATTCTAAAAGAGCTAGCGTCTTTTTAAAGATGCAAAAATCCTGCGGCTCATGCCGAGCCACACTCAGCGATGGGCGTTTCCTGCCTGGGTGAGGATCATGTGGCTCTCGCTCTCGTCGACGGCGGATGCCGTCACTGTGAGCTGCTGCCTATGGTGACTCTGAGGACTCGCCTGGCATCCTTCTCAGAGCCTGCACTTCAGCCCGCTGTTACGCCGCGCCGTAAAAAGCGCCGTGCTCAGCGCGCTAATGAGCCTTCTCCTGCCCGCCAAAGCTCGCCGGTTCGCCCGCCAGCATCGCTCGAGTCGCTCACCGACGGACAGCGGCCGCCGTCTGCCACCGCTTCCGCCATTGAGATCGACGAAATAGCCGAGGCCTGTTCTATCCTGGCGTCGGACAGTGAGGATTGGGCGAGCTCTGTGGACCTCCCCCCGCTGTTCGCAAGCCTTCTGGAAGAAGGGCTGGCATTGAGTCAGAGTTGATGCGTCTGCTCTCTCAAGCCGTCAAAAACCTCGGCCTCGACTGGGAGGCGCCTGCGCAGCCCCCGCGCAACCGACTGGATGGATGCTTCCTCAAGAAGGACCACGCCCCATCACAGTCCAGACCCGCACCTTTTCTTCTTGAGCTTCACGAAGAAGTCGCGAGGTCCTTAAAGCCGATGGTGTGTAAAGACTCAGGGGCGGATCTAATCCGTGAGGGGATTTGCATATCATAATTAATAATTGGTCATTAATAATTATTCATACATGTTTGGATTAGATCAGTCTTACATGTTAATAAATCTTCTGATAAGGGATATGTCATGTCATTTTACCTGCATGCATGCATGTGTATCCTTGCAATTAACCACAAGTTGATTGTAATTAATTACACGGACCACGTCCTACAAAACAGGCAAAATTAATTAGCTCAATTGTCAGAATAATATTTGTGGGGATCCACAATATCATCCTTTTTTTTCAAGGTTTCCTGCCCTATAAGCAAATACTCTGTAAAATATCTTTAATTTGTAAGCTTGTAAGATCTTTTGACACTTAAGGGACGTACATTAAAAGCAGTACATCAATCAAATGAATATAATGAATTTAATAAGGCAGAACTACTTATGTATTTACTACGGTTACATGGGATATATGTATTTACAAACATAATAAACAACAAGACACGATAAGGCATCGATGAACGAGAAATGCATAGAGACAGAGAGAGAGAGGAAATGTAGAGAGTTGCAGTTATGCAAGAGGGAGTTTAGGAAGACCCGAGGATCTTTCTAAATAGCAAATTCACATAGAGAACAGAATTTTGAGAGACAACGAGACTTCAACAAATCTTACAAGCGTGATCAAATACGGATACTTTCACAGGTAATTCTTTGCATGGCTTGTGAAGAAGCGTGTGTGTCTCTCGGTCCGGCGCGTCACGTGGTCACGTGCGCGTGTTTCTCTTTCAAAGCGAGCGCGCGCTCGTTTAAAGGTCCCTTGTAGATGGATTTGCTGAAGAGATATGTCACGCGGTGTTCTTTTCACTCGTCGATTGGAATTAAACACGGAGACTTATCTAAGACTGAAAAAACACAAACTAAACTAGAAACAAATAAAAGAAAGGCGAAGAGGCGAGACGTTACATTATGACACGAGGACAAGAGAAGTAAGAGAGGGATAAACTGGTATTCAGTCCTTTTGAAGACCTGACGTTTCCGCCTTCTTTTGGAAGAGGGTCCAATCAGGAGCTGTCCCTTTGGAGGGAATTTTTATGATCCTTTGTGTTCCAACCAGGCATTTAAATCTCTAGTTTCATTGGGTGTTTAAGAGAAGAATCTTCACAATTCTTATAATACTAATGTGTCACAAAGTTTAGCAAAATGTAATGTCAATTAACAAATGGGGAATGAAAATTGGAGTTTATCGAGACCAAACTTGCCACAAATGGATTTGGTTAAACATTAGTTGGCAAAGTTTGAAACATTATCCCATTAGAGTTGTCGAGAAACATGGACCAAACCACAAAAAGTCAACTCATGAAATAGGGAACTTAGATACATTGTTCATACAATTCTCAAATGGATATATAATAGCATATATATATATGAATACAGGATTCATTTCTCCTCCTTGGTTAGAATTCAGAGAGAGCCACAGTTCTGTAAACATTCCTTTGGGTCGTAAACGCTGTTATCTAAGAACTCCAGTGATGTTAGTTTTGGTCTCTTTTCACTCCAAAGATGGAAAACACAGTAAACTATATTTTACTGGATATTACTGTACATATTCTGATTGATCACACCGAAAGCATTCTGGAGGTGTCCAGAACTATGTGTAAAAGTTATGGGAATAGACAGTTATATTTAAAATGCATAATGAAGGTATTTGTAATTCACTTTAAGCTACGATAAAATCATAGTCATTCCAATGTGACATGGGCAAATGGACACACATAAAAACACATCGAATATATCTGGTTAAATGTCTTTTTAAAAAAAGAATTTTCTTTCTCTTTAGAATCCTTCTTTGGGACATTCCAGTCAGTCATAAAAATGTCTCGTAACTGGACACCACGCTCTGTCCTGAGCGGGCTTCACTTGTGGGGGATGCGTGTGTGGTTGTGTGTGGGTTAATTTACATTCAAAGATTTTTGGTCTTTAGCAGGATGTATTTAGTTATTCAGATTCACCCTCTTAGCCCAGTCCCTACAGGTGTTATGAGTGTTGTAAGAATGCCCACGTCTCAGTGCCCATTCCCACACACAGACACAGCCCACCACAGTTCAGGGCTAGCACAAATAAAATCTCATGTCGATTGTGCAAACGTAGTGAATGTGCCCACGACACAGTGCCCACAAACACTACACAATGCGTGTCCCACGGTTTCTGTAAAAACGAAACCAACACACATTCAGTCAGCGCAAGCCGACGGTGTTTTCAGTGCAGTAAATGTGCCCGCTGTCCCGCGCCCACATTCTCTCACAGACACGCTAAAACCCACGGGGTTTGTCCCGCTCGCTCTCTCTCCACAATCTGTCATAGAGAAACCGAGCGCGACCAGGCTTCATGCCGTGATCGGCGCGCCCCCCGCCTCGCACACTTTAAACACAGTGTTTATGTCTCAGCACACCGAAGCTCTTCAGCCGCCGCTGTGCCGCGGCCAGAGCCCGGATCGCATTCTACCTCTAGCTATTCACGCAAATGCGTGGGCAAAGCTTCCCGGGGTATCAGAATGGGTGTTGAACACTATAAAGAGAGGCTATTCGCTACAGTTCGCTCAACGTCCCAGCCGTTACACGGCACGTGTCGAAACCACGGTAAACAAAGAAGTATCTCATCTACTTCGAGCCGAAATAGCGAAACTGCTGAGCAAAGGGGCCATAGAACCTTTATCTCAGGCTCAGAGCGAAGGGGGGCTATACAGCAGATATTTTGTGGTACCCAAAAAAGACGGGGGTCTCAGACCCATTCTAGATCTGCGGCAATTGAACAAAGCGCTTTTGAAGCGCCAGTTCAAAATGCTGACAACCAGGAAAATCCTCGCGCAAGTTCGCCAGGGAGACTGGTTCATGTCAATAGATCTGAAAGACGCCTATTTCCAAATACAGATTGCGTCACGTCAAAGGCGATTCTTGAGATTCGCCTTCGAGGGCCAGGCATATCAATACACAGTCCTACCGTTCGGCCTGTCTCTAGCACCCCGTACATTTCCGAAGTGCATGGACGCGGCTCTCGCACCCCTGAGACTTCAGGGCATGCGAGTTTTGAACCACTTGGACGATTGGCTGATTCTAGCTCGATCACACTCAGAGCTTATAGAACACAGGGCCACATTACTCGAGCATCTCGAGAGACTGGATCTTACAGTCAATTGGGCGAAGAGTTCGCTGTTTCCCAGCCAGAAAATTTCTTTTCTGGGAACAGTGCTGGACTCGCTGTCTATAACAGCACGTCTGTCGCCGGAGCGCGGACTGGACATTCAGCGCGCCGCGAAATCCTTCCGCCGCTCTATAGTCCCGCTCAAAAGGTTTCAGAAAATGCTGGGTCTCATGGCCACTGCAGTTATGGCTGAAAGCGCGAGTTCCACCCCGGGCGTGGACCCCTGGTCTGTTTCGCCTCAGGGTCGACATGCAATGCGTTTCGGCTCTGGAACCGTGGAAAATAGCCGACTGGTATCAGTCAGGCGTGAGTCTGGGGACTCCCTCGAGTGTGACGGTGGTGTCTACGGGCGCCTCCACCTCGGGATAGGGAGCGCTGCTCGAGGGCAGACCGTTCTTTGGCCAGTGGTCGGAACGGGAAAAGCTTCTACACATAAACTGTCTGGAAATGCTGGCAGTCGCTACGGCGTTTTTGTCCCCAGATAAAAGGCCACCACGTCCTAGTCCGGTCGGACAACATGTCAGTGGTGGCATACATAAATCGCCAGGGCGGCGTCAGGTCCCGAAACCTTTACAGGCTGACGGAACGCCTCCTGGTCTGGGCTCAGCACAACCTGCTTTCACTGAAAGCAGCGCATGTGCCTGGTCACCTGAATCTGGGACCAGACAGACCATCCCGAGACAATGTCCCAGCAGGGGAATGGTCGCTGCACCCGCAGACGATCCAACTGCTGTGGGAGACATTCGGCAGAGTGCAGGTGGACCTGTTCGCGTCCCAGGAAAACGCTCACTGTCCGGACTTTTTCTCCAAGAGCAGGGATGCGCTGGCTCACGTATGGCCCCGCTGCCCCCTCTATGCTTTTCCCCCGTCTCGCTCCTGCCTCAAGTGCTGGAACGAATCAGGGAAAACGGATGCCCAGTGCTGCTCGTGGCTCCGCTCTGGACAAACCAGATTTGGTTCCCAGTCCTGATGCAGCTGACCAGCACTGCCCCATGGCCTATACCGGTGAGGAGAGACCTCCTCTCTCAGGCAAAGGGCTCGATTTGGCATCCTCACCCGGATTTATGGTCCCTACACGCATGGGCCATCAACGGGTACCCGCTAACCTCCCGGAGGGAGTGCAAAACACGATCACGCAGGCTAGAGCCCCGTCTACTAGACGGCTGTACGCCTCGAAATGGTCAGTGTTCTCTACCTGGTGTCAAGCTCAGGGCTTTTCACCCGTAGACTGCGGGGTTACGGAAGTGCTCTCCTTCCTTCAGGAGCTGCTGGATAAGGGTAGAACCCCATCCACGCTCAAATTATACGTGGCGGCCATAGCAGCGTTTGCAAAACCAACGTCTGGCCAGTCACTGGGGTAAAACGACCTGGTCGTACGATTCCTCAGGGGAGCTCGGAGGCTGAATCCTCCCAGACCCCCCTCAGTCCCTGTGTGGGACCTTTCTACGGCTCTGGAAGCCATGAAAGGTGCCCCATTCGAGCCGATCCATTTGTCAGACACGAAACACCTGTCTTTCAAAATGGTATTTCTTGTGGCTCTTGCTTCAGTGAGCTTATGTGTCCCACTCGTCTGTCTTCAGACAGACCGAGCAGCTCTTTGTTTTGTTTGGCGGGCGCTCCAAGGGACTGGCCGCATCAAAACAGAGCCTATCCAGACGGTAGCGCTGTAGCGCTGGCTTACACTTCTAAGGGCCTGCAGTGTCCTTTGGGTGTCAGAGCGCACTCCACGAGAGGCGTGGCCTCGTCGTGGGCGTGGTCTAGCGGGATTCCCTTGCAAGATATCTGTATGGCGGCAGGCTGGGCCTCGCCGTCTACATTTATAAGGTTTTATAACCTAGAGGTTCCCGCCTTACAGGCCAAGCTGCTGTCGGTCTAGAATTCAGTACTATCTGCCCCGCTGCGCCGGCGCAGAATGCTGAGTTTTGCTTGGGCATCGCTCACTGATCGATAGAACAGTTCCATGGGTGTTGAATAACCCGTACTTATACCCAGTTCAGGCTGAACACGTTCACCCTGTCTGCGTGAAACACTGTTAACATAACTAGCTCCTGAGGGATGCTATTTCATGGGGAATGATGCTTGTAGCCTCTCTTCTCCGACTCTCTGTGAGTCTACGGTGATTATGCACTATATGAGCCCCGGGCTACTGCCCTTGGGACTTTGGTGTCGGATCCCAGTACGCACGGCGTGTTGCATTGTGTTCCCCATAGCGTAAGATATTACGCAGTACGAGAGATACTCTCGTAAGAGAACGTACTCGGTTACTAACGTAACCTCGGTTCTCTCTAGAGAGGGAACGAGTACTGCTTATCTTGCCGTGCATACAACAGCGTTGGTTCGCTTCAGCGATGAAAACCAGTTTGTATCAGCCTGTCGAGTGCATTTATAGGCCAAGGCCACGCCTATTCTGGCGGGACGTGACGAAATGGGCTCGAAGCGCCCCCATTGGGTATCATGTCCCGCAGGGCCTCTCTCGATAGGCTGCTGCTGTTGCCGCAGGGCAGCCAATAGGCGCGCGAGCCGTCTTGCCTATGTCTGCATGCTGCTGCACAGCGTTTTACATTAAATCAAAATTAAGGATAATTTTTGGCTTCAATATCTCGTGGAAAAGAGGTTTTCCCCTTAGCCTAAGATATTACGCAGTACTCGTTCCCTCTCTAGAGAGAACCGAGGTTACGTTAGTAACCGAGTACGTTTTACAGATACTAGACACGTGACTTTCAAATGAAAGATTAGTATCAAAGAGCACATCCAGGTTCCTAACCTACGATGAAGACTTGACAGAGCAGCCATCAAGTGTTAGACAGTATTCTAGGTTAGTATGTGAGAAAGTTTTTTGTCCAATAATTAGAATCTCTGTTTTTTCAGAATTAAATGGTAGGAAATTACTAGTCATCCAGTTTTTTATATCAGCTATGCATTCCGTTAATTTTGTGAGTTGGTAAGTTTCGTCAAGGAGTGAAGAAATATAGATTATCATCAGCATAACAGTGAAAACTAATGCCATGCTTCCTAATGATATCTCCTAAGGGTAGCATGTACAGAGTGAACAGCAACGGTCCTAGTACTGAGCCTTGTGGTAAACTATACTGAACTTTTGATCGATAAGACATCTCTTCATTTACTGCTACAAACTGATAACAGTCAGATAAGTATGATTTAAACCATGCTAATGCAATTCCACTAATGCCAACATCATTTTCAAGTCTATTTAAAAAAATGTGGTCAATGGTATCAAATGCAGCACTAAGATCGAGTAACACTAAAAGAGAGATACAACCACGATCGGATAAGAGCAAATCATTTGTGACTCTGATAAGAGCTGTCTCAGTACTATGGTACGGTCTAAATCCTGACTAAAAATCTTCGCAGATACCATTTCTTTCTAGATAGGAACATAGTTGTAAGGATATTGTTTTTTCAAGTATCTTTGACAGAAAAGGTAGATTCGAGATCGGTATGTAATTGATTAATTCTGTAGGATCAAGCTGCGTTTTTTTAACAAGTGGTTTAATCATAGCCAGCTTAAAAGGTTTTGGTATGTATCCTAATGACAAAGAGGAATTAATGATATTAAGAAGAGGATATATGACCTCTGGAAGCATCTCTTTCAATAGCTTAGTCGGTATAGGGTCTAACATACATGTCAATTTAGATGATTTAACGAGTTTTGAAAATTCTTTCTCTCCTATAGCAATGAATGAATCGCATAGTCTCCCCTCAGGGAGACTACAATGCACTCCCTGGTGCGATACTGTAGTAGACAGTTGCATAGTTATAATTTTCTCCCTGATATTATAAATCTTGTAAGTAAAGAAGTTCATAAAGTCATTACTGCTGTGCTGCTTGGAAACGTCTGGGGTTGAAGCTTTATTTTTTGTTAATTTAGCCACTGTTTCAAATAAATACCAAGGGTTTTTTTTTTTTTCGTCTAATAGGGTTGAAAAATAAGCAAATCTAGCAGCTTTTAAGGCCTCTCTGTACGCAATCGGGCTCTCTCTCCATGAAATGCGAAAAAACTCTAGTTTTGTTTTCTTCCAGTTGCGCTCCATTTTTCTGGCTGCTCTCTTAAGGGCCTGAGTGTGCTCATTGTACCACGCCGTTGGACTATTTTCTTTAATCTTCTTTAAACGCAAAGGAGCAGCTGTGTCTAAAGTGCTGGAAAAGAGATAGTCAAAAGTTTGTCGCAATATTGAGTTCAAGAAAAATTATAAGTAAAAAACAGTGAGACAACAGCACATGCACAACAGGAAAACAATGAGAAATTTGGAAACAGATTGAAAGATTATGTGTATTTCAGTAGAGAGAGGGTATTAACATTAAGTGACATGGGCATCTAACGTATTGGCACATCCGGTGGCACATCCGGTCTCCATTGGCATGTGCCAGTGGATAGTGACATGTGTCACTGACATTATCGCGGAACACTGACACTGTCGCGGAACAGGTTGCCGTCTTGTGACACCTCAGTAGTGACTGACAGATGAGCTGAGCAGCTATACTGACGTAATTGTGAAACAAACGCCTATATAAATAGCCTATTTTAGTGATCTTTTTTAAATAGATGTCAATTTAACGTTTTAAAGTCAGTATTTTTTTTCTCAAACATGTCAGTTTGTGACATATTGCGACAGTTGAGTAACATCTACGGGTGGTGTATTTGTCAGTTGTTTGAGTAGC
Source organism: Gila orcuttii (assembly GCA_026230005.1). Classification (NCBI taxonomy): domain Eukaryota; kingdom Metazoa; phylum Chordata; class Actinopteri; order Cypriniformes; family Leuciscidae; genus Gila; species Gila orcuttii. The sequence continues at coordinate 20,938,773 of JAPDVR010000011.1, forward strand.
AAGTACAGTAAGACGGTAGCAAAAATTAAATAAAAACAAGTAATCAGAGTCTGATGTCGATATAAATAATTAGTGGATAATTTAATATATATATAATATATCAATATTATTGAGCTATAATTTATGTAAGTAAATTATTTACTTAATTTATAAAATATAAAAAAAGTATTTACTAATTTATAAAATATAAATAAATTATTTACTAATTATTTATATTGATATCAGCAACCCTGATAGGGTTGCTAACCCTGGAGGAATGTCGTGTAGTCCCAACCAGCCATTTGTTGTAGTCCTTTTCTTTAAAAGCAAATATCTCCCTTTGCTTTGAACTTTGAGCATTGTAACTTTGCAGATGTTGTTTATGCTCAAACAGCAACATTTCACACTAGCTAAAGTTAGAAAAGTGAAATCGTGTTTTACCACCCCTTTAAAATGTCCATTTATTTGGAGATATTTCAAAATTAGGAGGAACACTACTTCTTTAAGTTGAGAGCCACAATTATTCAAAAAGCTTGCTTTTGTAAAAGAGTGTGCAAAACAACAAACCAGTAACTGTAACCGAAAACAAAAGTGTGCAATTATAACAAAATGTAAACTCACTGCCACCTTGGAGTTCAAAAAGAGAATTATTTTATTTATAATTTTATAATCACAAAAACAGCTCTTCAATATGCTCAACTTTTTAAATGCTGAAACTAAATGTATTCAAAGTACATGTATGCAAGAGCTATAGAAATTGAATTACAGAAACACCTTCATTGACCGCATAAGAGTGGTGTTGGACAGCAGTGTTCAGACACCAGAGCACCTCCGCCTGCAAAGTCGTATTCGAGCCAAACGCAGATCGAAGATCGCCCGATTTTGCTCCACAAACGTTGGTGACTACAGCATCAGTTGTCGTCGTAACGTTACTTGTAGATTTGTCGGTCACGCCAAAGTAACTAGACATAGTTTTTTGCTGTCTGACTCTTACCGCCGATTTGTGGCCGTCACACTGCATATGGGATTTTACGGCGCTGATTCCCATTGTCCCCAACTTAAATGCTTTTTTGCAAACGCAGAAAAATCCTTCATAATTTTTACCACTAACGGGCTGCCAGCTAACACAAAAAAACAGTATGGTGTTGGCTGCAACAGCACCAGGATGCTTTCAATGCCTTGATAAAATGCCTAACATGCCGCCCTGTCCTGTCGTACTACAACGTTGACACCCTAGTCTACAAAAAAGGAAGGCACATGTACATAGAGCCACCTTGTCACAAGCCCTACAAGCTTCCGTACAGCAACAGTCAAAGGAAAAAACACCTTTGAGGTAATGAGTGTCTGCAACATCTCACCATCACACATGGATGAACTAAACGCCACACCAGACGACCCCACTCTACAAATGCTTGTGAATACAATCAGACAAGGATGGCCAGACAAACTGCACAAGTGTTCCTCCAGAAATGCGGTTGTTTCACCCATAGACATGAACTGGTCACAGATAATGGAATTGAGTGGAAAGGCCACAATGTTGTCATCCCAGAAACACTTCAGCTGAAATACACACAAATTGTACATAGGGGTCACCCTGGAGCTGAATCCACCAAACAACGTGCACGTGGAATATTCTTTTGGTCTACCATGACAAAAGACATTGATGCTTACGTCACATCTTGCGCCACATGCAACAGTACCAAACCCCACCAACAGAAAGAACCCCTTCAGCTGCATGATGTTCCGAGCCAACCATGGTCAACAGTAGCAGCTGACATCTTTGAGAGGAATAGTTCAATTCAATTCACATTTATTTGTGCAGCACTTTTCACAATACAAATTGTTTCAAGGCAGCTTTCCAGAAAATGCATGTCCACATAACAATTTAAAGTTATCTGTTATCAGAGGTGACTTTCCAAGTTATGCATTTCAGAAATGTACATATACAAATCCCACAGTTAGCTAATAATGAATTAATTTAAACAATGTGTTAATTTCAGGCAGAAATAGTCAGAGAATAGTCACCAATACTTGGTGCTTGTCGACTCGTATTCAGGCTGGTACGAGATCGATCAGCTCCACAATTTAACCTCAGCAAGTGTCATGCTGAAGCTAAAGAGACACTTTTCTATTCATGGGTCACCTAGCGGAGTGCGCGGTTCATAGCGCTAAACAACTCATGGAAAAGTCAGAACAAGATGGCACTGACATCCATCTCAACCTGCTGAATCTGCGAAACGTCCCACAAGATCCTAAGCTTGGCTCAGAGACTAATGTCCAGACAAACCTGCACCACCCTGCCTCTCCACAGCTCTTTGCCGGAACCTTCTCCTCTGGCCTCCAAAGAGATTCATGTACAGCTTACAAAGAAAAGACTGTGTCAAAAGAACAGTTATGAAAAAACAAGTAAACAACTGAGCGCACTCTCAAAAGGGCAAGTATTGAGGATGCAAACCCCTTGTGGTTATCACAGCAAAGGAGTGATGAAGGAAGTCTGCAGTGAAAAGGAATATATGAGAAACCACAGACACCTCCTATATGTGAAAGAGCCTATGCCAAGTCAGTTTGATGATTGTCACCAGGTAATGCTCTAACCAAAGTGAATGATCCAATTCCAAAGATACCTGATGTACCCGCACAAACAACAAGAGATCAAATAACCTCTCAGACACACGCACAATTAAGAGCAAGTCCTTATGTGACATCGTATGGACGTACTGTTCGCCCTAACCCAAAATACAAGGACTGAAGTGCTTGAAACGCTGTTGAATTGCACATTCATGTTTTTTTTCATTGTTTATCTTGGTTAAACATACCAGTTCCTTTATTGTGCACCACACTTCATTTACAATTTATTAATTTACAATAATATTTTTTTTTTTGGTATTGCAACGGTTTCAAATTTAATATACCATTGTTGTTCTAGTAATTCATTGTGAAGAATAATTCTGATGTAAATGCAGCTGTGGAGTTTTGTATTTTGATACTATGCTTAGGAAAGGGGATGTAGTACATCAATATGTGTGACATCACTATAAGTGTATGTGATCACGAGGTCTGGATGATGGATGATTAAGGGAATTTGGCCACCTTGTTTCACAGGAGTTTAAATATGAGGAAACAAAGTCATAACTAGACAATTTCATGTTCCTAGTCACCCTGGTCAGCTAAAAAAAAGGTAAATATTAATGGGAATATACTTCAGAGATATTTTACTTGTAAAAATTTCTAGGGGTGCCGATAATTGTGGCCAACGTGTTTTGTAGAAAAACATCTATTTCATAATGTGATTTTTAATTCTGACCACCACTGTATTAGGCAGGCATGTATCTGGATCAGGGTGATCCAATCCATTTTTGCTTTAAAAAAAAAAAAAAAAAAAAAGGCACAAAAGTAAGATGGATTACCTGATTCTGGATAGCAAAACATGGTTTTTCCAAATCTAGATAATTCTAACCCAGATTAAACTTTTTGAACAACTGGGCCCAGGTCTTCATTGAATATATTGGTCTTTTTATGTCCAATACGTCGTTGACGTTGTTGAATGCTTAAATGACGTCACTGTTGGCCGGCTTCGGTCACTTTTGTTCTTGGGGGACCGCCCTCGTGGCTAGTTCCTATAAAGGAGTTCCTATAACTACCCAGTGTGAAAGGCCCTAAAAAGGACCTGTAGTCAATCCTCAAAAGGGGAGTGGACAAGTAGAAGTCTACAAATTGTGATCAACTCCGAGTACTAATATGGCAAAAATGGATCGCCATCACTCAGGATTTGGCCCTGAAGCTGATATCCAGCATGCCAGGTCGAATTGCAGATGATATGGAGAAGGCTCAACACTGTAAATATTGACTCACAGAAAATATTTTAAAATGTGCATTGTCCCTTTTAAAATAAATAAATTCAAATTCAAATAAAAAAAAATTAAAATTCAAAATTAAAATTCAAACATGTGAAAAAATTATCTACAAATATTGAAGCAGCAAACTTTGTGAAGCAGGAAACTTATGTCACTGCCAATACTTTTGGACATGACTGTATTATGCAATTTTCTTACATGTGGCATGGACTTTTTTCAAGCTGTCAAACTAAATAAATTTGTTACTGAAAAAATTATATTTATAAATCATACATAATATACTATTAACATGAGCAGCACGGCAGGATTCTGAGCAGCCTCTTGAGTCTTCGCTGGGTGCACAGGTGTGTTTTAGCTAGCATCAGTAATAGTAGGTGTGAATTTGGGACTTACTCGCTCTTCTTGTGTCTTTGCTTGCATCAGTTTGGCACGTAGCTGAACGTGATAGATGCTGTAGTATTTTTTAGCACGAGCAAACTGTTGTCGCTGTTCTCTCAGCTTATTCTGAGCAAATTTCTGCTGTTGGATCCTCTCTCTGAACACTCTCTGAAACATAAGATTCAGATTCATTGAGATCTTTTAATTTTGTGTGATTATGTCTTTAAGAGTTTGCTCTTACCAGACGACTGCTATGTTCCTGTTCTTTGCGGATGATCTGCATCAGCATGTCATGTCTTTTCTGAGCTTCTTCCAGCTACAAAAACAAAACAAGTAAACTCATTGCATTCAGTGCTGAAACCTGTGGACCTGGGCACATTGATTAGAAGTGGTTAGCCAAGACAATTTAAAATTAACATATGTTAACGCGTTATCTTTTGCCAAAACATTATGCCGTTTTAATGTTTCAAAAGGCTTGAAATATAGTGCACAAGTCTATCTGTCTGTCTGTCCATCTATCTATATCTATATTACTTTTAGCCATTTTTATTTTTGTTATTATATAGACAGTGCTTTAATTGGCATGCTGACAGTATTCTGATAATTCTAAATGTAAACGGGCCAATAAAACTACTGAATTCAAATTTAGCAGCCTAATGGGCAATAAAAACTGTTTGTGTGTTAAATCTCTCACTTGGTTTAAACGTTTGGGTAGTGTGTATCTGCTCTGGTTTTTGGAGGAGTTGAGCTGGTCAATCTGTCTAAGCTGTTGTTTCCACATGCGGGACAGAGTGTGAGGAGAGAGCTGCACCTGCGGAAACTCATCCAGCAGAATGGGAAGAAGATTGTTCTCCTTCACTCTCACTAGGTAAAATGTAAAAAATATATGAAGCAAATTGTTAAAATGTATTCATATAATAAAGAAAATCTGATAAGCACAAGGAAGAATAAGTGGATGCTGTTCTCAAATCAAATCAAATCAAATCCTTTTATTGTCACACAACCATATACACAAGTGCAACATTGGGTGAAATTCCGAGCAACATAGCAGTCGTGACATGATGGACGTGTGACAGTTTACAGTAAACATACGAATTACTCAAAGTACCATATACATTATAAAAACAATAAATAATATACAATATACAATATACAACAATATCCAAAATAGAAAAAAGTGCTGTTTATGTTTATGTTATGTTTATGTTCTGCAGTGCTGTTTATGTTTGTGTGTGATCTGGCATACATGTTTACAAGGACACTTTCTGTGTACTATTTTTTGACCTTGTAATGTTTAATCAAAATGACATAACTCAATCTTCTAGTGAAAACTCCATTCTCAAAACTGGTGATGTATGCTGGACTTCTCCAAACATTTAGTCCGCTTAAACTTTTCCTCTCCACAGTCGACTGCAAGCATGCATTTAATCTTGTGCTGGAATGTGAAGGGTTAAATGAAAGACGTCCATTTTCTCCCTAATAAAATTGTTCCGCTTAAACACTTTCAGCTCTGTGATCGTGGTCCAGCTATAAAATTATAAATTCATAAGTTATTGTTAACAATAAATTTCCCTATGGATAAAATTAAAGGACTTTTTACTTCCGGAACCCAACTGTTGCATTCTAGCTGCATCAAAAATTGCATACTGTATAGTAAGTTCCACATTTGAATTGAAACGTATGTCACTTAATTCATGTCATGATGTAAATACTATAATTATGAGATGACAACCCTGATATTTTTTGATATCTGTAATTACCTTATCATAGGTTTGGTGCCCTTTTAGGTCCGTGTACTTTTTCCTTTTTTTAACCAAAAATGAAATATGGAAGATGTGGTTTCTTCTTTTTTTTTTTTTTTTTATACTGCTTAATAGAATTAGCAGATACAAGCTAATTTTCCTTATACAAGATTATTATTTTATTAAAAATAACAAATTATTAATATGTATATATGGTAAATTTAATTTCTAGGGTTTTTGAATCAATACACAGACGCTAAAAGCGCACTCTAAAAAGCGCACTCTAGAGCCTTTTCTTCTGGCGTCAATAGAATGACGCATCAAAATGCCTAAAAAGATGGCACTCATTAATTTACATTCCAATTCATTAAATAATTTTTTTAACATTTATATTTCAACCTAAACATTACCATTTCTAAACCCAGCCTCTTGTTTAGCGCTCCAACACATTATCGAGCTTGTGGTGTTGATACCGTCCCTTTGCTTTTCACTCTGTTTTATAAGAATAATGGCCAAAACGACTAAATTAAATTATTTTGGCTGTTAGGCATTTCATATTGTTTTATTTCGAGAAATTGTAAAGGTTTAGGAGTCGTGTAAAGGTTTAGGAGTTGCTTCATAGACTATAGGCTACGCTAGATGAAGCCGGCTGTTCAAATTAAAAATACCCCAACATATGTCATGATGATAAACTTATACCCCAAATATAATTTTAATGAAGACAAAATACCCATGCCCTTTGCCTCAGTGGAGGTTTGACATGAAATGTTTCTCAATTCTCATTGAAAGCAATGCATTATGACGGCGTCACTTGGACATTCTTAAACGCTTTACGTGGCTTAATGTACTAAAACAACAACCAGGGATAACCATATACTGCTAAGACAATGTGACTGTAAACAAAGTGGAAAGACAATACTTTTATGTTAAGAGTTTTCTCCCCCATGGAAAGCCTTTATATAGAAAATGCTTAATGTGTCTGCATCTGCATGTCTGTTTAGTATGCTTTATTAACAAAGGTGTATATTGAATCTTTTAATATCACTGTCTTAATTCAATAAGCCATGTTAAGCGTTTTCTTTATAATGTTTTCTATTGGAAAACGCTTAACGCTGCCACACAGAATGCTGCAGCAAGAGTGGTCTTTAACAAGCCAAAGAGAGCGCAAGCTCTCCACCCCTAAACTCATTACTTAAAAACCGCCAAAGATGCATCTTTTTCTATTCTATTCTGCCTATTCAAAAAAAAAAAAAAAAAAAAAACTTGCACATTGCTAGACTAACTGGGACTTGACAGCACTTAAGGCCTGTTCACACCAAGAATGATAACTATAAAGATAACAATATTAGCGTCCACACCAGCGGACGATATCGTTCTGTTTATTCTAAGCACGTGCTTGTCTGCCGCTTTAAATGATCGAGCTCGTTACAGCAGTATGGATTCTGATGTCAATGTTTTTATCGTTCATCAGCTGGATAAAATCGTTCTGAAAGCGATTCCAACGATATCGTTTCTCAGTGCCATTATTGTTATAGCTGTGGTGTGGACTCTGCTATTCTTTCATTCATTCATTCATTTCATTTTATTTGGTTTATCATTAACAAATATACAATAACAAATATTCAACTCATCATATACATAACTTTTGATTAAACCAAAGGGTATAGGCTGAAGCTCAAGGCTTATTGACGCCTATCCCTCTCAATTTTTTACAACAGTCAAACAGTGCTCAATTCTCTTCTTACAAACACTTGAAACAACGAAGTCATAGATATTAATTACCCAAAACCTATCTATATGAAAGTATCATCTTGTTTCTTAGGAGCCGTTTAAATCCACTTATTGTTTGTGTCAATTTAAGATCTATATGCAAACAATTCCATAAATTCACTCCTCTTACAGAGATAGTTCTACATCTAATATTTGTTCGTACCTTCAGTTTTTTAAACAAACATGTTCCTTTTAACTCATACTTACAATAACGTTTCTCAAACATACTCAAAACTTTATCAGGCAGCATTTTATAGTATACTTTATACATTATCAATGTAACCTTGTAATCCACTAAATCATAAAATTTTAGAATGTTTAATTTTAAAAATAAATCATTAGTATGATCCCTATATTGTGATCTTGTAATAATACGTAAAGCTCTCTTTTGTAAAATAAAAAGTGGTTGGGTGTATGTCTTATACGTATTACCCCAAATCTCCAGACAATACGTTAAATATGGAACAAATAATGATACATATAACATAAATAATGCCTTCTTATTTAACAAATTCCCAATCTTATTTAATATCGCAACTGTCTTTGAGATTTTAGATTTTACATAATCAATATGCTTTTTCCACCCCAATTTAAAATCTAATATAACACCCAAAAATTATTTCATTTACTCTTTCTATTTCCTCCACCCCTATTCTTACTTTCACTTCTGTTACACTATTTTTACCCCAAATCATAAACTTTGTTTTACTCATATTCAGTGACAGCCTATTAATATCAAACCATTTCTTAACCCATTCCATCTCCCTTTCCATATTTCTCACAATATTATTTTAACTCTTTCCCAGAATAAAAAAAATTAGTATCATCCGCAAAAAGAATAGGCTTGAGAACACCTGAGACCCTACAGAGATCATTTAAATATAAAATAAACAATTTTGGTCCCAGGACCGAGCCCTGTGGAACCCCACAAAGAATTTTCAGGGGACTTGACATAATTCCATCAACTGAAACAAATTGTGTTCTGTTATTTATATAAGAACAAATACAAGAATATGCAACCCCTCTGACCCCATACTTAAACAGCTTCTTCAGAAGAATATCGTGATTTATAGTGTCGAATGCCTTTTTCAGGTCAATGAAGACACCCAGACTCACTCTCTTATCATCGATAGCCTTACTTAACTGATCCACTAGTTTCATTATTGCAAGTCGGGTCGACTGCTTGGCCTGAAATCCATACAGCTGCTCACTCAAAATATTATATTTATTAATAAAACTATCCAACCTTTTAACAAAAAGTTTTTCCAATATTTTAGAAAACTGTGGAAGAAGTGATACAGGTCTATAATTTGATAAATCATTTTTATTACCTGCTTTAAACAAAGGTATGACCTTTGCTACCTTCATCTGGTCCGGGAATATTCCCGTCCTAAATGAAACATTACATATGTGTGTCAATGGTTTAATAATTTCTTCTATGGTTTCTTTCATCTTGTGATCTCTTACTTTTAAAGTTTAAAACCGTTCCCCTCACTTCAGATTCACTAACCTCACTTAGATACAAACTTTGCAGATTGTTTTCAATTAATTCATCCAATCCATTTTTCTCTTTTGGTCCAACAATATCCCTTTCGAGATTCAATCCTACATTAACAAAAAAATCATTAAATTCTTCAGCCACATCTTGTTTCTTGTCTATGCACATATTATCTTTTATTATAAATTTAGGATATGCAGCTTCACTAACTTTATTTCTTATTAAACCATTTATAACTTTCCACATTCCTTTCATATTTCCTATATTTTCCTCTAAACAACTGCTATAATATGTCTCTTTCCTTAACCTAAGTATTTTCGTTAGTTTATTTTTATATGCCTTATATTTCATCTCAGCTTTTTCTGTTCTTTGTCTTAAGAAGACCCCTTTATAGTGTGTTTTTTCTTTTTACATGCATTAAGTAACCCTTTTGTCATCCAGGGTTTTTGTTCCCTCTTTTTCTCAATGTACATTTTTAAAGGACAATTCATTTCATATAACTTTAAATAAATATTCAGAAAAGAGCTATACGCTTCATTTACATCATTAACATAAACATTTTCCCAATTATATCTTAATAGATCTTCCTTAAAGGCTTTCAAGGTTACAGGAGTCCTCAGCCTCCATTCTCTTTTCCTCCTTACAGGTGCTTCTTCATTTAATTTACAATTATAATAAACAAAAATTGGCAAATGGTCACTTATGTCTTCCACCAACAATCCCCCTACAATGTCATTATCAACAACATTTGAATAAATATTGTCAATTAATGTAGCACTTTGTCCTGTAATTCTACTCTGCTTTGTGATTGTTGGAAATAAACCTAAGCTATCCATTGTATAAATAAAGTCTGTGGTACCTTTGTGGTCTTGGATTCAAAAGATCAACATTAAAATCTCCACAAACAAAAACATTTTTTCTACCTACCACCTTCTCAAACATACAAACTAATTGAACATTTGTTTTGTCAATACATGTTCCAGGCGCTCTATACACACAACTAACTATTACATTTCTACATGTTTTCATCTCTATTTCTACAGTGACTAATTCAAAATTCCCAACACATTCTTTCGACATAGAGACAACCTGCTTACATTGCAGGGCAGTATTAACATATAAGGCCACTCCACCTCCCTTCTTTAAAGTCCGATTTACAAAGAACATTTCATAGCCTGTCATTCCAAAGTCTTCAGCAGTATCATTTCGCAACCATGTCTCTGAAATCGCAATGACATCAAATACCCTCTTCAGCCGCTTCAAATAATCCATGATATTGCCGAAATTTCTATTTAAACTTCTGCTATTGAGATGGATAATATACACTCCATCCCTCTCTACAATGTCATTAAATTGTTTTTCAGTGAAATATTTACAGTTGGACCCATCTGTTGTGGAGTCATAATTGAAATTCCTCTCAGGGTCTATTTCACTCCCCACATCAAACGCTCTTTCATCCAAATCTTCTAATCTTCCACTGTGCGAGTAATTCAGATATGGTGTTACCAAACTTGACATTGGCATTTCATTGTCCATTTTATCACTCTTCGGCAGGTCTAAGTCTTTGTCATGTCCATCAGTAAAGGGAAACACGTAATCTTTAAACATACAATCAGTCATTGTCTTTTAAAATATGCAACACTTGTAAGCCCAATCCTCTATCTCTGATCCGTTTGCACAAACAATCCATCCATCCAGTTTCACGACATTCCCAGACCAAAAAATAATCATATTCATTAGGCCCAATATCCCTAAGCCCCAAATTAACCATCCTCTTCCAAAAATATCACACAGTCTGGGCCATCTAGGACTCCTGCCATTTCCATCAGAGTGCAATTCATTCATTTCAGGATTCATGTTTTAAATCTTTCAAGTTCGCGTAGATCTCTTACCGTGATAATCTTTGCTTCCTCAGGCGTTCCGTTTAGTTTGATTATCACCTTCCCATTTCTTGTCCATGTTGCTTGAATCTTCATTTGTTTCCTCAGGTTCCTCGCCACTCTGGCTATATCAGCATTCTTTTTGGTTAAATGTTCATTTATATAAACATCGCTCCCCTTCAGTTTTTTCCCTTGCTTTAGAATGTCTCTCTTATGTTTAGTCGCGACAAACCGCAAGACAATTGCTGGCTTCGCTTGTTTGTTTTTCCCTGGAAGACTGTAGCAAGATGACACATTTTCACTTTCAATATTAATATCCTTTGTCTTAAAAAATTGCATCACTTGATATTCAAGCGATTTCTGTTCTTCGCTCGAAATATCTTCACCGTCTTTTCCAGCAGCCACACTTGAGTAAGATCTATTTCGGATATCAAGCCCACTAATAATCAAATCATTCCCTCTTGCATTTTGTTCCAACTCATCAATCCTTCTTTCCAACTGGTCAATCTTCATGTCCTTTTCTTTTACCAAACTTTTCAATTGTTTGACTTCCGACATTAGCTCCTCCAGCATTTCTTGTTTTTTAGCAACTCGAGCAAGATCCTCAGACAACATGCTCAGAGATTTTCGAATTTCCTCCATATCCTCATCGATTTTCTTTTGTCTTGACATGTTTAAATTTCAGCATTTACTTCACATTTACTTGTTATTCACTGTTCACTGTTACTGCTCTGCGGCACGCGTTCCCATAATCACATCATGTCATTCACGTTTGCTTCTTTAATATTGAGAAAGATTTTTAGAACTATATCTTTATAGTTATCGTCCTTGGTGTGAACATAAACGTACATACTGTTGCCCTCTTGTTGTTTTGATTGCTTCTATTCTCATTTGTAAGTCGCTTTGGACAGCTTTTGTGTGTGTGTGCTCTTCTCACTGGTTGATGTCTTACAGGAATGGGTCTCTCTTCTGGCTGTCTGTTGGAGTCTGGTTCGAGAAGATCGAGAGCAAGATGACTTGATGCAGGATCTGGGGATCTGGGAATACATTCATATAAGAAAAATGCATTCATGAAAGAGAAATGCATTCTGATACACAATACAAAATGAAAAGGCATGCTATAAAACAATTCAAGAAGAAAAGAGTATAGAATAAAAACAGTTAAAAAGTAATCAAATAAAAGTGACCCTAAAAAAGAGAGTTTTAATGGAATAATTAAAAACACTAAGATTCTGCATGCCAAATCTCTAAGGGCAGAGATTTCCATAGTTTTGGGGCAAATGAAGAGTAGTAACCCTTTATTGTCATATAGAGAAAGAGAAAGCTATCACCCATTAACAATTTGGCGGAACAGTTATAAGTCAAGCTTCAGAAGAGCAGAGATCACTCATTGGGGTGTAGGAGGTTAAGAGCTCTGACAAATATTGAGGAGCCAAACTACGCAAAGCCTTGCAGGTAAGCATGAGAATTTTAAATTAAAACGAATGACAACATGGGACATAGTCTGTTTCTTAGATAATTTTTTTTAACAGTATTCTGGACATGAGGACATTCTGACAATATGTTAAATTAGCATCAAATATCACTCCCAAATTGAGTTTTGTTTGGAACTCCAGAATAGAGCCATCCACATTTAAGGTAAAAGACTCAGCTTTCCGTAGGCTGGTGGAGTGAGCCAATGATCATAACCTCAGGCTGCTCACTGTTAAAACAAAGAAAATTGATACAGCCATTTTATTCCTCATAAATACCTTGATATAAAGGCCACAGTACCATTATCAGACTGAGTGATCTTAAAAGTTGACCAAGGGGAACAATATAGTAAAGGGCCCAAAATTGAACCCGAGGAACAACAGATTGCACCAAACTAACCTCATACCTGCATCTACCCATAACAAGGAACTGCTTATGATCTAATCTAAGAAGTAGGACTTAAACCAGTTTAGTGCAGTATCAGAAAAACAGAAGACAGTCTCTAAATGGGTGATTAATAGAAAATGATCTAGAGTGAGAAAAAAATTGAAAGACAGTCATTGTCATCATAACACTCAGCCCTCACCTGCATATGAGAATAAACAAACAACACAACACCATATTAGCCTAGTTGTTTTTAACCATAGCGATAAATGGCTAAATAAAAATAACAGTGTGCAAAGAGATGCAAGAAAGAAAATCAATCGCAGTTCAGTGTGCAAATATCCCAATGACATCTGTTAGAAAAACATTTGTGGACCTTGTGGAATTACCTCGATTTCTCCATTGATTACTCTTAGATTTAAAATATGTGATAAAAAGCAATCTGACTAAATCAATAAAATACATAGTTTTACTTAAATTGTAAATCGAATACATTAAATAATCATTCACAGTGCAGGCAGGAAAAAATAAGTGAACTTAGTAATTTAGCAACTTGTAGGTCCTTCTTTAGCAGCCACAACCGAATGGTGGCAGTAAATCTAAGAGCATCACAGGTATCTTTGGCAATCAACTTTTTTTTTGATAGTGGTGGTTTCCTTCATGGTGTCCTTTCTATGAACACCATTCTTTTTCAGTGTTCTTTTGATAGTGCAAATTCAAACAAAAAGGAGAAAGTCTAATCATTTTGTTCTGCTCAAATTTGCGTTTATATCTAAGTTCCTTTCAGGCAAGTCATTGAAATGCCTCTTTGAAATACCTCTCAAGCAACGAATTCAGTCATGCAAGTACAGCTCCTATCTCTTTGTATGGGAAAACATCAATTTCTCCGAAGCTCTTCAAAAAGCTTACGATTAGATTTCATATTTGAATTCACCATTGAAATCTGACAACAACTGTCAAATTTTGTTTCTAAACACTCAAATCATGACAAAATGACTGGACCAGCCAATGTGGGTGTAGAGTCCTACGCGCGCGTCTCAGAACACTGACTGTTTCTATAGCAACCAGAGCCTCTAACGGCAGCTGCAGTGATGCAATGGCTTACCAATTGGCGATTGGCTCTTTTATTTAGAAGGCAGAACATATTCATTTCATCGTAATCTGGTAAATGAGAAATAATTGCAGTCTTCTGGTCAACTGCTTTAGAGTTAGTGTTGCTATCGAGTTAGAACCGGTGAATGTGGTTTACTACAGGTTTCAGAAAGAGAATGATGTTAGCGGCAATGAGCCAAATCAGTCACTGTAGGAATACTTTATCGTATTAAGCTGTTTGATCCGCAAACATTATAGGCAACGCAAACGCAAAGATGGGAAATATAACGTCATCATGTTTTAAAGAACAGTGGCTCAATTAAATGGTGGAAATAACAGATGATGGGAACACCACGGTAACAAAAACCGAGACATGGCACTAACTGAGACATGGCTCACTCCACAAGACTGATTCACTCTCTGGTGATAGATGGGTTTGGTCCGCCACTCTGTTTAGATCGGGACAGAGAGGTAACGGGAAAAAAATCAGGGTGGAGGGGTTTGTTTGTATATCAATCGAAGGTGGTGTACAAATATTACAGTAAGAGCAATGATTTACTCTCCTGACATTGAACTTTGAAGACCCTTTTATCTACCAAGGGAATTTTCACAGATATGCATAACAGTTGTAGACATTTATTCGAAAGCAAACAATAAAACTGCTGCTAGAATTGCCAGTGAATTTTTACAAAATTTTAAATCAATTTTGCCGGATGCTCCAAACTTTGTTTTCAATAACTGCGACTTGAAGACTCTTAGTGATTGTTATCAGTATGTCAATTGCTCTACTTGACATAAGATTTTAGACCTATGGATCAATCAAGGGAGCAATGAAAGCCATAGCAGGCCCTCCTATCAGTTTTTCAGATCATAATGTAGTGCCTCTTCACCCTGTCTATATATCGGTTACGGAGCTAAGACTAGGTGGATTCCTTTGGCTAAGACCAAAGTAATTTAACGATTTTAGGCTGGTAGCTCTTACTTCAATAGTTATGAAGTAGTCAAGGAAAACCCAAAGACCCATATTATTTATTCCTTTTCCTCAGCTTATACAATACCATTTAGTGCTAAAGAAACGTATTTCTCTTTTTAACTTGGATCTTAAAGTCCCCCTGTAGTCAATAATTTGATCCCTTAAAATTCATCTTTGATCACCAAAATGACATATTTAAAAAAAATTCTTAAAAAAAAATTCTCCATGCCTTAAAATATCTTGAATGTAACTCTACACCCTTGCCTCATTTAGTATACGCGGTTTTATGAATATGCAAATTAGCCCCACCTTCATTCACTCACAGCAGCTCAGAGATCCACTCGTTGACCTGATTGGTTACAAGGTAGGTTGTGACGTCAGAAACACCATCAGTTTCTAACCACGTTTTTGGTTCACTGCAGTTTTAAGGAGAAAAAACTCAGCAATGGAGTTGATTTATGATTTTGCACATGGTTTCTCTTAAAGCATATTAAAAACACCACAAAGACAAATAAACAACATTAAAAGCGTGATTTTCACCACAGGGGGACTTTAATATTTCTGGGTGGATTTGGGATTTTTTATCAGGACGTTCTCAATGTGTTAAGAGTTAATAGTGTCCATTCTGATTTACAATATTATTCTACTGGTTCACCACAAGGTTGTTGTCTTTCACAGATTGCCAAAGTAGACATGAGAAGAGTCATATTGTTAAGTATGTGTTAAGTATTCAGTGATTGTGAGTCTTCTCCATGAACAGGATCTGGGGCATGGTCCTGCAGAGGTGGATTTTGTAACATGGTGAGAATAATTTTCTCTTCTGATGAATGTTAATAAAACAAGGGACTTGGTGATTCACTTTAGAGCAGGGTTGGCAACTCCACTGTCCTGCAGAGTTCAGCTCAATCCCCAATCAAACATAGCTGAAAAACATAACAAAAGTCTAAAGGATTGCTTGAAAATTACAGCCAGTTATGTTTGATTAGGAATGGAGCTAAACTATGCAGGACAGTGGCTCTCCAGGACTGGAGTTGCAGATCCCTGCTTTAGGAGGTCTCCACCTTGTCCTTTGATGACAACAATTAAAGGTCTGGACATTTAAATTGTCGACACTCATACATACTTGGATGTGGTGATTGACATCAAGTTGATTTTTCAATCCAATGTTTTAGCTGTTTGTAAAAGTGTTCAACAAAGATTGTTCTTTCTGATGATATTAAAATCACTTAGAGTTTGTCCTACTATAATGATTTTGTTTTACATAAAAATTTATTGAATCTGTCCTCTCAAGTAGCCTTGTGAAGGTAGCAGGGAAAATTATTGGTGTAGATCAGACTGATCCAACTGTTTTTGATGACCACCCATTATGAGTTTCAGGTGTTGCCTTCAGGCCATTGTTTTAGAGTACCTGTAACCAGGACAAAATAACTAAAGATTAATTTGTGTTTGTAGCTATTAAGCTTGTCGGCCTTCAAAGAATCTTAAGACAAAGTTCTGTCTGGGAGACAGAACTTTATACATGAAGACATAAGGGCAACAACAATACAAAACTTTTAGGACCACACACAGGAGATCGATCTACTCTGCAATCTACTCTGAGCAAAGTGGTTTCTTTGTTATCCACACCCATCAGTTTCTATGGGCCATATGTCTGTATGGGTCATTTGAATCACATCTTTACAGACACAGTTGATTGCATCTGAGGCACAGTCACAATGTCAATGCATCTGACTAAAATGACTGAAAATACACATAATATTTCAGTATGTCTCCTGTATAATTTTATACATAATATACATATTAGGGCTGGGCAAGTTAACGCGTTATTATCGCGTTAACGCATTTATTAATTAATGCCGACAATTTTTTTTATCGCACGTTAACGCAGTTTTTTTTTTTTATTATTATTTTGAAAGTCCGTTGCTCACTGGCTCTGAATACACATAGGCCTACAGTAAAACCATGATCACAGGAGGGGTGGGATGTTGGTCAGCCAGCAAATAACCCACCCAAACAAGCAGTGGAGAGAGTCAGGTTCTCTCTGGTGAACAGTTAAAGGGTTGCGCTCCGCGAGTGAATGACAGGCGCTCTATGGATAGTACCTATAAAACCTATAGATAATAACTATTTAGATTCTGGAAACTCACTAACAGCGAGCCGAGGATCAGTCTCTCTTCTAATGATTTGTGCTGCGCGTCCTTTATAAAACGTTATAGACAATTCAACTTCGGCAACGAGCGGGCGCGGGCGCGAGGCGAGCATGACCGCAACAGTTTCACAGGAACGCACCCGCTTGTCGCTGCACCTTGTGCTCGACCACTTCACCTCACTCTTGGCTGATTTATACTTCTGCGTCGGACTTACGCCGAAGACTATACGCTATAGACTACGCGTTGGTTTTCATTTATATCTCTGCTTCGTTGTCCGCGTTGACGCGCAATTACACATGCAGAGGGAGCATGTGAAACCCGGGGAGCGGTTCTAGCAATCACAGCGCTTGCGGTACGCATAGAATTGACGTTACATTTTTGGAGAGGTGCACGTCAGGGTACGCCGAAGTGTACGCGCGCTACACAGCTACGGCGTGAGTATAAAGTATAAATTGTTTTTTTACTCTGTTTAATGTAATCTTACGTGGGAAACCATGGCATGACCAAACCTAAGCTACTATAAGTAACGTTGGTCGACTTATATCTGTAGTAGTGATCATGACCTCTGACTACTACATAGACTGTTTCTGCTGCTCCCTGATAAAAGATACCTGTTGAAACATGTTCAGAAAAAAAACAAGAAAACTGGACTCGTTTTAACAAACTAGATAAAAGGTAATGCCCTGGCAGTGGCAAATAGCTTTGTTTAAATATTTGATTTGATTACATTAATGTTTAAGTTGAGATTTGAGATTACTGTGTAAAGGGAATACTGCTGGTATAAAAGCACCTTATTTGTTTAAAGTTATTGCACTTTTGTGTATATAGCAGTACATTTAAATCAAAAGTGCGCAATACACTACTTTAGAAGTCATTATTCAATTTTGCGCATAACAATGCGATTAATCGCAAGAAAACCATGCGATTAATCGCGATTAAAAATTTTAATCGTTGCCCAGCACTAATACATATACATATAATTTTATAAGATTTTCAATCTTAGTTTCCCACTAAGACCCACCACAGGTGTAGCGTGCAAACTCAAAATACCTCAGTTACATATGTCAGTTCAAATAGATTTTTGTGTGTGTGGGTTTCAGCGATGTTAAGATGACTTTTGGCAAAATTGATTTTAGAAAATATTTAATAGATCTGTTTAAATGATCTTCAGTTTGTTTTCATATTATATGCATATAATATAAAATAATATAATTTATCCTATATTAAAGGGGACCTATTTTTCCCCTTATTACTAGATGTCAGGGACCTGCACAGGAATTTTGAGGGGCAGTTGCTCTGACCTGAAAAAAGGGCACCCCCCTTGCCTTATCTGACCGTGTTTATGTCCAAACTCATTGCCTCATATTATGGTCTTATTATTATTTATAAAGATTGCAAAATGTCAGAGATGACAGGTTTATGATATACAACTTTGTAAACAGTATACAAAATGTATTAACAATATTGTTAAATGTCACCAAAATACACATGAGAAAAAGAGTTCCTCATATTATTTTTTATTGTTTTTTAATTATTATTATTATTTTTTTATTCGAAAATAAATCATCTGGATTGAATTGACAGATGGGGGAAAAACTCGCTTCTAATAAAAAAAATAAAAATAAAAAACGCATAGATTTCGGGAAAAAATACAATCCTTTTTTAACCTTTTGGCTTCCCGTACATTCAGTTGTGCTTCTTGCTCGTATTCAGTTCTGATGGTACGTATGGTAACTGGGCAACTACGCATGATTTGCAGTATGATTGTGTAAAGGGAACAGGAATTCCGGTAAGAAACAGAATCGACTGCTACACCGGTCGCGTGCAGCCACGTAAACAGAGTTTGCCTTTCCCCTACTGACTTTCACTTTCGGTGCCCGAATGGAAGTGAATGAGGCTTTGCGATTATTTTTTTTATCTAGGCCTACATGAAATTCTGCATCCATTGTACGATTTATTTATTTTTTCCCTCGGAAGGGCAACGTGAGTCGAGAAGGGCATATGGGCAGTTGCCCGGGCAACCTGAGCAACCCTTCTGTGCACGTCCCTGCTAGATGTAATATAAGTCTTGGGTGTCCCCAGAATGTGTCTGTGAAGCTTCAGCTCAAACTACCCCACAGATCATTTATCATACCATGTTGTCAATGCCCATTTTTGAGTGGAAGCAAAAACATGCTTTTTTGTGCATTTATCTTTAAATGCAATTTTGCTGCTGCTGTCCCAAAAATTTTGGTCCACTCTTTTTTACAACGTTGCTCCAGTTTATTGAGGTTTGTGGATATTTGTTTATGTACAGCCTTTGCCACAGCATTTCAGTCAGGATGAGGTCTGGATTTTGACTGGGCCATTGCAACACCTTGATTCCTTTTCTTTTTTAGCCATTCTGTTGTATTTTTTTTTTTGGTGTTCTTGGGATCATTGTCCTGTTGCATGACTCAATTTTGGCCAAGCTTTAGCTGTCGAATGGATTGCCTCACATTTGACTCTAGAATACTCTGGTATACAAAAGGAGTTCAAGGTCGACTCAATGACTGTGAGGTGCCCAGGTCCTGTGGCTACAAAACAAGCCCACAATCATCACCCCTTCACCAGCTCTTTTGGTTTTCACTAAACGTGGAGCTGTGCATTATGACCAAACATCTCCACTTTGGTCTTGTCTGTCCTGACATTGTTCTAGAAGTCTAATGTTTGTTCAGACGCAACTTTGCAAACCTAAGCTATCCTGCCATGTTCTTTTAGAGAGAAGAGGCATTCTCCTGGCAACCCTTCCAATCATACCATACTTGTCTGGTCTTTTTCTAATTGTTCTGTCATGAACTTTAACATTTAATATGTTAACTGAGGTCTGTAGAGTCTGAGGTGTAGTTCTTGGGTGTTTTGCGATTTCTCTGAGCATTGCATGGTCTGACCTTTGGGTAAATTGGCTGGGATGTCCACTCCTAGGAAGATTGGTGTCTGTTTTGAATGTCTTCCACTTGTGAATAATCTTCCTCACTGTAGAGTGATGGACTTCAAATTGTTTGGAAATGGCCTTGTAACCCTTCCCAGATTGATGGTAACAACCATTGCTTCTCTAAGATCATTGCTGATGTCTTTCCTCCTTGGCATTGTTTTAACACACACCTGAATGCTCATGACCAGTAAATTGCCAAAACGTCTGCTTTTATATAGGTGAATACACTTTCTGATGATCAATTAATCAAAGGCATTTTATTAGCAGTGCCTGACCGTTACTTACCCTCTTAATTCCTATGTTAACAGTAAGGGTGTCGTTAGTTTGTCACCCATGGCTTTACCATTTTGGACTAGTTTTTGTTAAATAAATAATGACACAGTGTAGTATGTTATGTGTAGTTGTTCATCTGAGGTTTTAATTTACAAATTTTAAGACCTACCAAGGACCAGATGATTTTTTATTATGTCCTGATACGAAAAAACATGGAATTAAATAAATAGTTATTGTGAATATACCAAGTTTTATTTTATTTGGTAATGGGTTTGTTTTTATGTATATACACTTTTTTTATGTATGTATATCACTCTATTGCACTGTGGATTGGTACACCTCACTGTTATAATCACCAACCTTGCAGTGTGTTTTTGTAGAGTTGGGCCATCCTTTCTAACAACACAGACACTTAAAGGTATACTGTAGTTAACCCACAGTTAATAGGCCCCATTGACTTTAGTATTTTTTCAATCTAAGGGGCACATCAACTGTTTGGTTACCCATATTCTTCAAAACATCGTAACTTTTGGGTAAACTATCACTTAGTAACACGTCTCACGAAGCTTGACTTCACAGTACTTTTCCCACCATCCCTAATTGATCATGCTTTTCAGATATGGTTTAAAAAGGGATTTATACTGATATAGATATCTAAATGTATACCTATCGACTGAACGTGATGCGCATGTGCACGCCGTCTGCGTTTTCGCGGGTTTGCGTTTTTGAGGTTTGCACAGAGATAACGGATAATCGTTTGCACCTTTTTCCAGGGAGTGCATTCTCGAGACACCAGGCACTGTTTTATATGGATGGGCGTCCGGAGCGCGTTAATGGTTTTTCCTGTTAGAACGGTGCGGTGTTAGCGGCCCATAAGTTAATAACTAATGATCTTCGCAACGGAAGTGAATCAATCAAAACTAACTTTAGCTGGACAATAACTTTATCCTAGAGCTGTGTTAAAGGCTAAACAATCTGTTACGGTAATTTCTATTATCACTGTAAAGCTGCTTTGAAACTATCCATACTATTAAAAGCGCTTTATAAATGAAGGTGACTTGACTTGAAGCCTAGTAAAAAACAACAACATTTCAGTACCCTTTTCACTTTCCCACTCTCCATCCCTAGATTTTCTCAGGGAAAATGACTTGGGAAGTGTAATCTCAGAAGCAGTCTGGTAGTGTCGTAGTAATGACGGGAGTTATTGTATGACTAATTGACTGTGAATGAGAACATTTCTATACACATAAAAAAATATACTGCGAATTACCATCCATGGAGTAATGCTGTGACTTACCATCCATGCAGACGGTGTAATAAACCATGAGATTAGTGCTACTGAATGTAATGTAATTGTTTATGAGAGGACAACATAATTATTGAGCTAGCCTTCTCAGCGATCACATTATAAAGCAGCACAAAAGCAGAGAAAATGTCACTGACCGTTTGCTGAGCGTTAAGTCTCTCAGTGGTCATATCTGTTCGCTCCTGTTCCACTAATCGATTCAATTTATCATCTTTACAGATTGAGCCTGCCAACTACACACAAAAAAATAAATACAAAATAAATAAAAATCATCGTTCAGCCCACATGATCAGGCTGTTGGGCTATAAATCTTTAAAAATGTATGCTGATGCATTTTGCGGTAACACTTTATAATAAGTAATATTTATATTTATAATAACTTTATAATATACAATCATTTGCAAACTATAAGTTTATAGTCAGGGCTCTGAACCGGTTCAAGGAATAAATACAAAAAACGTAAACGAACAACATTTTTACAGAAACAAAAAAAAACTAAATCAAGTTTAAACGTTCTGAACAGAAACGGTTATTTGAAATTACCATTAACTGGTTAATAACGTTATTTATCGCTCTATTTAAGATTTTAATTTAGCAGTCTACCAATCATGAATTCAAATAGTAGCCTATGTGAAATTGTCAAGTCACCCTATGTAATGCCGGGGACACATTTAACAACAAGCTGAAACATTCTAAAACTGAACACACATACTGTTTCCAATGACTGGAACAGATTTTAAACAGACTATGAACTCCGACTAAACGCAATGGTCTCTGACTCGGAGCGCTTAGGCATGATCAGTCGCAAGTGTCAAATTACATTCATAATCGGCCTTACAGTCGTTAAATGTGTTGTAGCTAATGTGCTGGCATTAGCTGTTGGATCGCAGGAGTTTATCCGAGGATATGTCACCATGGCAGGTTATATCCAGCGTGGTGTGTTTTGAAACCAGCAAAAAACGCAGATCAGTGTAGAACCACACTTGGTTACTAACGTAACCTCGGTTCTCTCTAGATGAGGGAACGAGTGTTGCGTAAGATAGCTTACGCTACGGGGAAAACCTCTTTTCTCGAGAATACTGAAGCCAAAAAATTATCCTTAATTTTGCATTAATTTAAAGCGCATTGCTGCACAGAGCAGACCTAGGCAAAGCAGCTTGCGCGCCCATTGGTTGCTCTGCGGTAACTGCTGCAACCTATCGATGGACTATTCGTGACGTAAGCACCAATGAGGGCGAGGTCGAGGGCGCGGGCGGCCTCGCGCGTCACGTCCGGCCAGAATGGGCGTGGCTTATGTCTATATAAGCCGAGTCCAGATAGGATGTTCTTTGGTTTTTCACACTGAAGCGAAACCAGAACGTAGCACAAGCACGGCAGGGTTACGCAACACTCGTTCCCTCATCTAGAGAGAACCGAGGTTACGTTAGTAACAGAGTGTCGTTCTCTTACGAGAGAGCCTACGGGAACCCAATGTAAAACGCCATGCGTGCTGAAGTCATCCACACACATGGCTCCAAGAGCGTGTGCCCGGGGTGCACATTATAGTGGGTAATATCTAGACCGCCGAGTAGCAGGCCTAAGAATATAACCTAGTCATTCAACAGACTAATGGGATGGGTGCTTAGCACAGTATAACAGTCAGGGTGGACGAAAGTCAGCCTGAGCTGCATGACAATAGAATAATAAAGCCTGTCAGTCAGGCATATTAGACCGAAAACAGTTTAGCCTGTAGGGCAGGAACTTCCAGGTTGTAAAACCTTATAAATGTAGACGGTGAGGCCCAGCCTGCCGCCATACAAATATCCTGGAGTGAAACCCCACTGGACCAGGCCCACGAAGAGGCGACGCCCTTGGTCGAATGGGCTCTGATGCTTCAGGGGCTTTGAAGGCCCTTAGACCTATAAGCCAGCGCGATAGCATCAACTATCCATCTGGAAAGTCTCTGCTTCGAGGTGGCTAGCCCTTTGGTACGGCCACCAAACGAAACAAAGAGCTGTTCTGACTGCCTGAACGCAGCAGACCGCTCGACGTATATCCTCAGCGCCCTGACCGGGCAGAGGAGATTAACATCGCTTCCGCCGTCAGACCCAGGCAGGGCTGACAGGGAGATGACTTGCGCTCTGAACGGAGTGGAGAGCACTTTGGGGACATAGCCGTGTCTTGGTTTGAGGACGACCTTAGAGTCGTTAGGCCCAAACTCAATGCACGCCGCGCTCACAGAGAAGCTCTCGCTTGACTGAAGCGAGAGCCATGAGGAAAACGGTTTTAAAAGATAGAAACCGCAAGTCCACTGACTATAGTGGTTCGAAGGGACCGCCCCTCATAGCATCCAGGACCGTGGAGAGGTCCCAGACCGGAACCAGAGAGGGTCGAGGAGGGTTTAGTCTCCTAGCACCCCTAAGGAAACGGATAAGATCATTCCTTCCCAGTGACTGGCCATGCAAGGGTTTCAAAAACGCTTCGATGGCTGCGACATACACTTTGAGCGTGGAGAAGGACCTGCCCTCATCCAGAAGCTCTTGTAGTAAGGAGAGGATCTCCGTAACGCCGCAGCGTTGTGGGTCTAAGTCTCGAGCTGAGCACTAGCTGGAAAACACTGACCACTTAGAAGCATAGAGCCGTCTAGTAGAGGACGCTCTAGCTTGTGTAATGCGGGTACCCGTTGATGGCCCATACGTGCAGGGCCCATAAGTCGCGCGCGCCCTTGGCCTGAGAGAGGAGATCCTTCCTCACCGGGACAGGCCAAGGGGCCGTGCTCACTAACTGCATCAGCTCTGGGAACCATACCTGGTTTCTCCAGAGTGGCGCCACGAGGAGCACAGAGCAATTGCTCTCCCTGATTCGCTTGATTACCTGAGGTGACAGCGTGATCGGGGGAAACGCGTATAGAGGGAGGCTGGGCCAGTCGTGGACCAGCGCGTCCCTGTTTTTCGTGAAAAATGTTGGGCAGTGCGCGTTCTCTGACGACGTGAAGAGATCGACTTCCGCTCTGCCGAACGAGTCCCATAGCAACTGTACCACTCGAGGGTGCAGGGACCATTACCCTGGGGGAACATTGTTTCTGGACAGCATGTCCGGACCCACGTTTTGACAGCCCGGCACGTGTGCCGCCATCAGTGAGCGCAGGTTGTGCTGAGACCACACGAGGAGGCGTTCTGCCAACGCGTGGAGGCTTCTCGATCTGAGACCGCCCTGGCGGTTTATGTATGACACTACCGCCATGTTGTCTGTGCGAACTAGGATATTCTGGCCCTTTAAGAAGGGCACAAAGTGCCCCAGCGCGTTCTCGACCGCTTTCATCTCCAGACAGTTTATGTGTAAGCGCCCTTCCTGGGCTGGCCACAAGCTGAAGACCGGCCTGCCCTCGTAGAGGGCGCCCCAACCTGAGTTGGAGGCGTCTGTCTAGATTACTTTCCATTTCGATATCGTTCCCAGATCCACGTCTGACTGGTACCAGTTTGCCACCTTCCAGCGTTCCAGTGCTGTAACACAGATCTGGTTCACCTTGAGGCGAAAATGGCCCGAGGTCCACGCTCGAAGCGGGACCCGCGCTTTCAGCCAGTGCTGGAGGGGGCGCATATAAAGCAGACCCAGCCGAAGCCATGCCGAAGCCATAAGGCCTAGCATCCTCTGAAATCTCTTGAGAGGGAGAATGCTGCCGACCTTGAAAATGGCTATTGAGTGTTGTATCTGCAGAGCTCGCTGTGACGTCAGCCGCGCTGTCATTGATACAGAGTCTAAGTCTGTTCCCAGAAAGGAGATTGTCTGTCTGAGAGACAGCGAACTCTTGGTCCAGTTGACCTGGAGACCCAAGGCTTGTAAATGTTTGAGTAATACAGCCCTGTGCGCTATCAGTTCTGCCTCCGACTGGGCTATAATTAGCCAGTCGTCCAAATAGTTCAGTATTCGCAACCCCCGTAATCTCAGGGGGGCGAGCGCCGCGTCCATGCACTTCGTGAATGTACGAGGTGCTAGGGACAGACCGAACGGCAGGACGGTGTACTGATAGTTCTGGCCCTCGAAGGCGAATCGTAAGAATGAATCGGCCTGTGATGGGGCGTTATCTGAATCTGAAAATAGGCATCCTTCAGATCCACTGAAATAAACCAGTCCCTCGGGCAAATTTGCGCGAGGATTTGTCTGGTCGTGAGCATTTTGAACGATCTCCGCATGAGGGCTCTGTTCAAGCATCTGAGATCTAGGATGGGTCTAAGACCGCCATCCTTTTTGGGGACAAGGAAAAATTCTGCTGTAGAAACCCGAAGCGCTCTGTGTCAGAGGAATGGTTTCTATAGCACCTTTTCCCAGCAGTTTCGCTATCTCGGCACAAAGTAGATGTGCTGCTTCGTTTTTTACCGTAGTTTTGACCCTGGCCCGAAAGCGTGGGGGTCTGCGAGCGAACTGCAGCGAATAGCCTCGCTTTAGAGTGTTCAGTACCCACTGTGACACGCCCGGGATCATTTCTCATGCTTTCATACTTAAAGCCAGGGGGAGAATGATATCTGGGCTCTGGCCGCTGCGTGTGTGTGGCACATAGCATGCAGTGTCTGCATGTGGGCGCGCGCTCTCTACACACTGAACGCAATCTGAGTGCGTGTATGTCTCAGAGCGAGCCGTGCTTATGTGTAGGGGTGAACACTGAGTAGTGGTCACTTTTTCTACACTTATAACATCCACGGCGTGAGCCGGATGATGTGTCATATGGCAGACAGTGTTTGTGAGTAGGGGTGAGCACTGTATAGTGGGCACACTTTCTACATTTAGAACACCTGCGGTGTGAGCCGGATTTATTAGAGTGGGTCGTGAAAGAGTGTGTGATACTACACGGGCCGTGCTTATGTGTAGGGGTGAACACTGGGCAGTGGGCACATTTCCTACAATTACAGCATCTTCGGCGTGAGCCGGACAAACAGACAAAATGCTTATTTTGTGATTTATCTGGGTAGCCCTGAAAACGGCCTTTTGGTACAGGCGAGCGGGTCGTGTGACGGGCTCGTTGACAGCAAAATACACTTCTCCAGCCGGCTCTGTTGAGGGGACTGAGAGAGCGAGACATGGTTTCTTTGATGGAGGTCCAGCCGCGGCGGGACTCAGCCATCTTGGTCTTCTCCGCGGGGTCAGGAAGACTTTGAGGGCTCAGATTTCAGCGTTATCTTGGGCAGGGGTCCCCGGGGGGAGGCGGCCTGTGGCGGCTCGAAGAGCGTGAACGCTGCTGAGAGTCCCTCTGTCGGCGGGATGGAGGCGGAGGCGCTGTGCTGCGGCTAGGCGGCTGCTTTTTAGAGCGATCTGCCGCGGAGCTGGAGCGCCTAGGAATGAAGTGTCGCACGGCTTGCAACGTCTTCTGCACCTCCGTGAAGCGCTCAGTGAAACCCTTGACCGCCGGGCCGAAGAGACCGGATGGAGAGACGGGCGCGTTGAGGAAAGTGGCTCTGTCGGACTCCATGTCGGACAGCGTCAGCCATAAGTGTCTCTCAGTAACAGTGAGAGACGCCATGTTCCTCCCGATGGCCTGTGCAGCGGACTTGGTGGCTCGTAGAGCTAAATCCGTCGCCCTTCTGAGATCAGTGAAGTTCTCAGGGTTCGGGCCCGCCTCGTCCATAGAGCAGAGAAGGTTGGCCTGGTAAATTTGTAGCAAAGGCATCGAGTGAAGCGCCGAAGCGGCCTGACCGGTGGCGGCGTAAGCGCGACCGATGAGAGCCGAAGTAGTTCTGCAGCACGTTTGGAGGGCAGAGCAGGTTTAGACTGCCATCCAGCGGAGGGCGGGCATAAGTGGCTGGCTACCGATTCCTCGACCGGAGGGATGGAAAGGTAGCCTTTGTCTTTCGCGCCGTCAACAACGGAGAGCGTCGAAGAGACAGTAGACCGCAGCCTGGCAGAATAGCTGCCAGCTCCTCGTGCAGTTCAGGCAGGAAGGGAGCGGGCCTCGTCTGAGGCATTGAGCGGCGACCGGGCAGGAAACAGCCGTCCAGCCTGCTGAGTGCGGATTTCTCGGGTGGCGACCAATCGAGGTCGAGGTCTTCAACGGCCTTGGTAACAAGGCGAAGCAGTTCGGCGTCGATACTGGCCCGCACACCGCTCGACTCTTGCAGGGAAGGGGCGGGGTCCGGAATGGAGCCCGACCAACCTTCGCTCTGTGACGCGGCAAGAGAGCAGCTGTACTCTTCCGCGTTGTCCCCGTCAGATTGAGATGCACGACATTGCTGTAAATGAGTTTTATGAATGAATGACTTGCTCTAATTTTTCTGGTCTTCGTCAACAACACGTGCTTTTGCACTCCCTGTTGGTGAGGTCGACTAACAGCAGATGGAGAGTATGCTCGGCAATCTACTGCTTTTCCTGCAGTTCCTGGACGTCAATGTTGAATTTAAAATGCAAGCATGGTTAATGCAATGCCTATTTTTTTCAAGTAGTGCAATTCAACAGACTTTTTATTTCAAAAACATTTGACATTATTTTACTTCCATAAAAAACACAGAAAAAAATAATCAATAAATTATTAAAATGTTTAAACAGTCTCCTTGTTTTTTTCAGGACACACTCATAATCATTACTTTTGCCAGTGCGCTGTGGCAAGCTTTATATTATGCGTGTGTTTGAGTGCTGATTAGGCTATGTATTATAGGCAATTAAAAATTATTGTAAGAAAAAATAATAATAAATCATAATTATGATTTAATTATAAATAAAATAAATGAATCATAATTATGATTTATGGATTATTAATATAAACAAACGATTAGTCAACTAATCGCTTAAATAAACGACTACTAGTCAACTAGAAAAATCTTTAGTCGAGGGCAGCCCTAAATCATATTTTTCAAACCTACTGTTGCCTATGTTGTTTGCTGTCCGCCTGCGAACAACTTGACCAGCCCTCAAATGTCATTTTACTGACAACTGCTTCTCAAATCTCAGAGTTCAATGAGGGATTCACAAAACGCTTGCCCTTGAAAGATGGGCCAGTACCCAGTTTATTTGGACCAGCTTGCTCCTTAGAATCACAACCTGTAAGTATGAATAACTATTGATGCATTTTCTACCGGGTGTTGAAAATAGGTAGTTTTGTGTTGTATATTGTGTAGGTCTTCGGCTAACCGGCTAACTCACGTTATTACGGTCTTACTGAAATAATACTTTTGCTAATCAGCTGTGGGCCACTATTACCTAAAACCGTGTCTATACATGCAGTTTGTCTGTCGTTTTTACTACTATGAGTAAAGATAAAGGATAGAGCAAGATTTGTTTGAAAAACGTATGTTACATCAGTCATTCACGTTAGTGCTCGGCTAATGTAAGTTATGCGCTGTTATTGATGCAGTTCCTGCATATGCACCGCAATAAATTAGAAATGTATAAATCGGTTTGTTGATGGACATACTCTTGTTAATACTTCTGCTGATGGTGAGGTTGTATCTTATAATGTACCTCAAAATGAGTAATATATCACTGAGAAACGTCCTGCTCAAGTCGTCCTTGCGATGGAGGTTCGGTTTGAACTACTAGTTCTTCCAATGTGTCATCTTCGGACTCACGAGTCTGGCGCTCGGATTGATGTCATCATAACTGTCTTTAGTTTACAGTGTCGTACAGCTGAGCTGTAGGAAGCCTCAGGACAGAGCTGGAGTTTTGGTAATGGGCCAAAATTGGTATTTTGGAGTTCAGGCACTGTACGTGGTAGACCAATCACAACAGACTGTGCCATCTGGCCAATCAAACAGAGTAGCTAGCGGAAAGGAGGGATTTAGAGAGAGTGATTCACCCATTGAGTCGTTTGAGAATACCTGAAAAATGTGGTGATGTGCAATGTATATTATGAGAAAATGAAACTCTTTTTTGACCTTTGATGCATGTAAACCTGTTGTAGGAGATCTCCAAAACAAAATTAGGAGACTTTAACATAGTCATAATAGGGGCACTTTAAGACCTTTCCAAAAAATTAAGACCTGCACATCACTTCAACTTCTATGCAAACCTTTTTTTACCTTTTAGTACGAATATGTCAGCGTTAAGGTTATGAATAAGCTGGTATGTTTCAAAACAATGACAAAATTTGCATTTAGGAGATATAAGCATTCAAAACTTACAGTCTCTCACTTCCGCTAAAATGGATCACGGATTTTTATCACATCACCACGGACTTCAGCTTCTCATCACATCTTCTGTCCAATCAAATGCTCTCTAGAATCTAAAGCGCCCCGATCCCTATGCTATAAATACCACCTGGCCAAAGCAACCGTTGACACGTCACGGAGCAATATGGGTTGAAGATGTGTGTTCAGTTGCTCAAATGCTTGAGTTCTATTCCATTTTCCAACTGTACATTGGTTAAGAATGAAATGGCTCGAATTTATTCACACCGCTACTATTGAATCCAACGTATCATCAGTGCTCGGATTCGCTTCCATGGTGCTGTCAAGTATGAGAAAACGAAACTCTATTGGCTATTTGAAAAGGGGGAGGAGCCAAAAGGTGAACCTGCACATCACTTGGACTTCTATGCAAACACACAAAATCACCCTGTTCAACAGCGATATACAAATTAATAATGGATATTTATAGCTTTGAAATAACTATAGCAGAGTAAACGTCAATAGAAGTTTATAGGAGACCAAAATTACCATTTGTAATGGTAAAATTAAAAATGTCTACTATTGCCTTTGTGACTTTCCAATAAATGAAAAAATATATATACATATATATATATATAGAGAGAGAGAGAGAGAGAGAGAGATGGATCATGGCAGTCAGAGCGTTTACTGGGGATGAGCGAGTACAGCATTATCTGTATCTGTGTTAACCATATGAATTA
Source organism: Gila orcuttii (assembly GCA_026230005.1). NCBI lineage: Eukaryota > Metazoa > Chordata > Actinopteri > Cypriniformes > Leuciscidae > Gila > Gila orcuttii. The sequence continues at coordinate 20,969,287 of JAPDVR010000011.1, forward strand.
TCTGTATCTGTACTCGGACTGGGCGGGGCCTAACCCGGAAGTGGGCGGGATTTAACCCGGAAGTGGTCGGGTTGTCTTGAAATGGGCGGGGCTTTAACCGGTATGTTATTTTAAGCATGCAGTTGATATGGGTTGTTCAGAAATTGTTATTTATTGCTGATTAGAAAACTATTTACATGACAGCATCAGCATTGAGCTTCAGATCAATGGTTTTGATCACAATAACAAACAAACTATATACAGAACAAATTTTGCAACAATGAATACAACATGCGGTTGCAATTATGAAGTAAAATGTAATGAACAAGAGTTTTCATACTCAACATAACTTTCTTTTTTTAACTTTTAATTTTTTTATGATCAGTGTGATTTTTGTTTTTTGGTTCTTTTTTATTTTTTTATTTCCACACCAGGTATGTGTGTGTGTGTGTGTGTGAGTGAGTAAGAGAGACACAGAGAGAGAGAGAGAGAAAGAGAGAGAGGGGGTCGGGGGGGGGGACTGTGTTCTACGGATCAAATAGTCTGACGCTGTTTTTCAGATCTGCATTGACTTTAATGAAGACCAGTTGTTCCACATGGCTAGGGTCTAAGTTTGCACGCTGTGGACTGACCACATTTCCAGCTGTGCTAAAAACACGCTCAGACTGGACACTTGTAGGTGGACAACTGAGATGCTGCAGTGCAAAGCGTGTAAGATTGGGCCAGCACTGAAGCTTGCCTGACCAGTATTTTACTGGGTCATCGGAAAGGCTGATGTCCCCATCTGCCAGGTAGGCCTCCACATCACCTGATGGTAAATGTGTCCTCATTGGAATAGCCGATTTCTTTTTCTGCAGGAAAGACAAGACTGAAGTGCTGCTGGTGGCAGGTGTCTCTTCTGTGTTTCTTGCAGGTGTAGCCACAGGGTCACAGAGCTCCATCCTGAGGAGTAATGTCCTCTTCAGTGCCTCCACATCAACATTGTTTGGAAAACAGGTGGCCTTATATCTGGGGTCAAGGAGAGTGGCAAGCAGAAATGTGGAGTTTGCAAAAATTGGTTCGAAATGCCATTCTAGTTCTTTGCTCAGATTGGCTGCCAGTTTCCTTGCTGCTGTGCCTAACCTTTCCCTGGACTCAGCCGCAAAATCTTGGCCCAGCCCCACTGTGGCATCCTGATCATCCTCACCAGCCATTAACTGATCAGATTCATCCTCAGATTCCTCACCAGCATGCAGTGACCTGATAATGGAGCACAGGCCATGCAGGAGGGGGATGACCTCAAAGATGGAGGCACTGTGTTTTGAGAGCGCCCGTGTGACCTCCTCAAAAGGACTAAGAACAGTGAGCATGTCTGATGCTAACCCCCACTCATTTGGATAGATGATTGTTGGAGCTTTACCCATGTTAGACTCCTGTGTCATAATTTGCACATCCCTGCGCTGCTCCACCAGCCGCTGGAGCATGTAGAACGTATAGTTCCACCTTCTTTTTACATCTGTTATGAGCGTGTGCTGGGGGAGGTTCAACTGTGTTTGCAGCTCATGTAGTCTGTTGCTGGCTTTGCTTGAGCGATGAACATGGCCAGATATGCTCCTGGCTTTGGAGAGAAGGGATTTCACAACCCTGTCCTTCTCCAGTGCTTTGATCACCACCAAGTGAAGCGTATGGGACATGCAAACGGATGTGCCCGTATTCGGTCAAAGCTTTCACCATGTTCGCTGCATTATCTGCAACAACAAACCGTATTGTGACAGACTGACCAACAGACTCTTCCCACTCTCTCATCTTTTCCTTAAGGCAGCACAGAATGTTGTTTGATGTGTGCTCAATGTCCAGCACACCAACATTTAGCAGCCCTGCTTTCCTCTGTACTGAAGATTCCCCTACACGTTCACACCAGTGCCCAGTAAGACAGAGATATGCATGTGCGTTGTGATTGCTGGTCCAGAGATCTGTAGTGAGGTTGATGACACCTCCTTCAGCTGCCTTAAGTGACTGGACCAACTCCCCTCTCATTGCCTCATACAGCTCAGGCACTACAGTTCGACTGAAATAGTGCCTCGATGGGATCTTATACTTGGGCTCTAAAAAGCCAACAAGTGTCTTGAAGCCTCTCCTCTCCACCACAGAGAAAGGTTCAAGATCAGTGCAGATCATTTTACCAATCATCTCTGTAATTTGTTTTGACCGGGGATGGTTTGCTGAGAATGGCTGCTTTGCTGTAAATGCAGTGAGTATTGGTGAAGAGGAAGATGAATGTGAGCCCTTAGCAGCACCCAGCTGAACACCAGTGACCCGAGAAGGAAGAGGAGAGGAGGAGGAGGTGGCTGATACAGTGGGCTTTTCTCATGTGATGAACATATAGCAGATGGTTATGTAGAGATGTTGTGTTGTAATGTTTTACATCTCTACCTCTGCTTAGCTTGGACTTGCAAAGCTTGCAAATGGCTTTGGAGGGATCATTTTCAGAAACAGTGAAAGAGTTCCATACTGCAGAAGTCCTCTTGGTCTTTGGTGGAGGAGGACCTCCATCCCCAGATGCAATATTGGTCTCAGTGGGGGAAAGGTGGGTGCTACTGCCACTGTTTTCATTGTCGCTGATTTGACCCTCACTGTCCTGCAGGGTTAAGCAAACTCTAACCGGTGGAGCAGTGTCAGCTGAAGTACTCTCTGTATCACTCATTATTCTGTATCACTGATCATGGGGAGGGGGGGGTTTGTTTGTGTTTAGCAGCTTAATTTGTAATATTATTTATACCACAACTACCTTTATTTTTTTTATAAAAAACAGCAAGAAAGTGTCACTCAGTGCGTGAAGTAAAAAAAAATGGTTAGAGCCAGCAGACGGTTTAAAAAAAAAAAACTCAGATGACCGGCAGAGAGAGAGAGAGAAAGAGAGAGAGAGAGAGAGAGAGAAAGAGAGAGAGAGTGTGTGTGTAGCTAGCTAATTAATTTGTAATATAGTTTTATACCACTACTTCCTTTATTTTTTTAATGAAATACAGCAAAAAGTGTCAGACACTCAGTGCGTGAAGTAAAAAAAAAACTGCTGACGGTTTAAAAAAGAAAAAAATTTCTCCGACAGGCCGAAACGCAACGCGAGTTGCATTCTACCAAGCACCACGTCTGAACAAACCCCACGTTTACCAGAACTCTACTGGTTAATAAGTAAGTGTACTACAAACCGAAGTAAAAAACAAACCTGAAGCTGAAGAAACCCTAAACGTTAATGGAAAAAAGACCCGCGAACCTGAGTGACTGAGGGAGAGACAGAGAGAGAGAGAGCTATTCTCTTCTCAGTGTTCTGTGTGTGAGTGAGCAGAGCGGGACACAGCAACACAATAAATCTGTATGCGTGTAGGGGAGGGGCACTGTGACTAGCCTATCACAGAACGCAGACACAGTCAGCTACCCAATGAGGATTTTTATTCAATCCGAGCACAGATATTGACTCGTATTACTCGTATTATACTCGTACTCGGCAAAAGTGCTTTATCCGTACCGGATACTCGTTTCAGCCGAGTATCCGGCTCAACTCTAGCGTTTACCATCACTCCCTCAGGATTAGAAACACCCTCACAGCAGTACTTTTATCTTTTTTATTGGTAATTGAATGCCAGGGTACTATAACAAAATGTTCAGTGTTATAAATGTACAATATAATAAATGTACATAAAAAATATATATAAAAAAATAATTTGTAACATTAATACTGCACTGAAACTAATAACATAATAACAATTATACATATTTGGAGATACAAATAGTAATATAACAAGAGTAAAATATTTCTGTCTTAATTTGCTTTTATGCAAATGTTTCCTATTTTTTCAAGTATTGAGTCAAGAGCAATGAGAGATTCTCTCTTTGTCTTTTGTTGTTTGATTACAATGACAGACAGCAGTAGACCTGTGTATTAGGCTGCTGTCACTTTAAGACAGAATGCACGGATCCAATATAATGACTGCCATGTATCCGACTGTGTTTACATGAATGTCAAGTCGGGCATTTTGGTAAAGCGCAGGTGAACTGAATTGGGTGCTCGTGCACTGACAGACGGCTTTCCTTGTGCATGCTTCGAGTATGTAGGCACATAGGCAGCCTGTCAGCATGCGAGAGCTCAATTCAGATCGCTTGCGCGGTTAATTGCAATTTTAATAACTTATAAAGTACGTTTTGCCTTTTATTTTCTTATTCACCCACTTTTCTTTATCGCTCAAACGCATCCGTTACTTTAAGCAGTCATGGCATTGACATGGTTTTAGGATTTCAGAAAGCAACGAGTGAAAATAAAATGCTAATCTTCACTGCGGTGACTGTTCGGTTGCATTTTAAGACCATTGAAATGTGGATTTAAGACATTTTTATGTTAATTAAGAACTTATTTTTACATTACAGGGGGACTTTAAAATGTCTTAAGTTTGTTAGTCAATAATTGTATCCCTTAAAACTCATCTTTGACCACCAAAAAATTCTTCATGCCTTAAAATAACTTGAATGTAACTACACTCTTGCCTCATTTAGTATATGCTGTTCTATGAATATGCAAATTAGCCCAACCTCCACTCACTCACACCAGCTCATAGATCCACTCGTTGATGATCACACGTTGACGTGATTGATTACAAGGTAGTTTGTGACGTCAGAAACACCAGCAATTTCAAACCGCGTTTTTGAGACAGTCTTTGGTTCACTGCAGAATTAAGGAGAAAATACTCAGTAATGGTGTTGACTAGGGGTGTAACGATATCCAAAACATAGCACGATACGATATTGGAATCCTCCCAGACATATGGTTAAAGGTTAACAAAAACATTTACTGATGATTAAAATGCTAAATTTGGTATTACATTGGGTGGAAATGAATAGGCTTGGAATTGGTGCTGGTAACCCAATGCACAGGACAATGGTGACACCAGAATAAAAATATTCATGATTCTGAAGCTGAAAATACAGAATTATTTTAGACGAATATGCTTTTAATCTGTCACTGACTACATATATTTAAAATAATGTAAGCCACTTTTTACTGGTAACATAAGACATTTGGCATTACCAGGACCCACAAATATTCCACCCATGCATTATTATACATTATATTCAACATTATATATAGTAGTTTAATGACACTAAAACTCTGAAAACTAGAATTTTTTCCTCAAACAGTAATTTTTATTTTGGGTGAACTATCCACGATACATTTTGTTGCATTTTTGTATTGCGAAAAGCATTTGTTGTATTTTTGTTACACCCCTAGTGTTGACTTATGCATTTGTTCATTGTTTTGTCATAAAGCATATTAAAAACCCATACAGACATATAAACAACATTAAAAGCTTGATTTTCACCACAGGGGGACTTTAAGCATCCGCGGACACCCTGGACATTTCAGTATCGATACATTAAATTAGGGATGTGCATCTCCATAACCAGGGATAACCAGGGACGTGCACAGGGGGGTTGCTAAGGTTGCCCGGGCAACTGCCCATATGCCCTTCTCGACTCACGTTGCCCTTCCGAGGGAAGAAAAAAAAAAAATCGTAAAATGGATGCAGAATTTCACGTAGGACTAGATAAGAAAAAAATCGCAAAGCCTCATTCACTTCCATTCGGGCAGCGAAAGTGAAAGTCAGTAGGGGAAGGGCAAACTCTGTTTACGTGGCTGCAGCGCTGCACGCGAACGGTGTTGCAGTCGATTCTGTTCCCTACCGGAATTCCTGTTCCCTTTACGCAATCATACTACAAATCATGCGTAGTTGCTCAGTTACCATACGTACCCATCAGAACTGAATACGAGCAAGAAGCACAACTGAATGTACGGGAAGCCAAAAGGTTAAAAAAGGATTGTATTTTTTCCCGAAATCTAAGCGTTTTTGTTTTAAATTTTTTTTTTTTATTAGAAGCGAGTTTTTCCCCATCTGTCAATTCAATCCAGATTATTTATTTTCAAATTTAAAAAAATAATAATAAATAATAATAATAATAATAATTAAAAAACAATAATATGAGGAACTCTTTTTCTCATGTGTATTTTGGTGACATTTAACAATATTGTTAATACATTTTGTACACTGTTTACAAAGTTGTTTATCATAAACCTGTACATTTGGAGAAACCTATCAGTGACTTGATAGGATATTGATAGGGATATTGATGTATGGATTTTCATGACTCAAGTAATGTTTTTCTGTGTTATTATTAGTAGTAGTTAAGGTGATTGAGTGCTGTATTTCAGTTTTTTACTTCTTTGTGTATATATATTTTAATAAAGACCCTGTTATTCTCAGTCCTTCATATAGCCTGTGAGTTTTTTTTTTTTGGGGGGGGTGCCCTTTTTTCAGGTCAGAGCAACTGCCCCTCAAAATTCCTGTGCACGTCCCTGTCTATTAGTGAGACTAATGCGATACACATCTCGATGCATAACCAACGATAAGATACATTAAGATACATACGAAGCAGCTTCTGATGCGATACACCCCATTATGATGCAGTGCGATCCGATTTCGATTCGATTCAACAATGCGATTAAATGCAATGGAAAAAACATGATGCTTTGCAATTCAATATGGTACAGATAGTTCGCTTGGGATTTCTTTGGTTCAGACAGACAGAAAATCATAAATTAACTTAAGTGCCTTCTGACCTTGTGTGTTTCCAAACTTTGGATTTGTAATTATTTGGTGGAAGATGCAGCTCTACCTCTGCCATGTTAATTTATATTTTATGTCAGTGGTTTCCAACCTTTTTTACTCCAAGGCCCCCCTCCTCTCCGAATCAATACTGCAAGCCACTTGAATACCACTTTTCTATGTGACTCTCAGGACACGCCTCGGACACGTGAAACGTCATATTCACGTAGCAGCGGTGATGAGAGATAGACAACATGCTTGAGAAACAGTTTAGAGAGGAGAAATCAATCTACATATAAAATATTGGTCACAAATTATTGGTCACTTTCTAAATAATAAAAGTATAGCGCATCTACTAATAATTATATATAAATAAATAGTTTTTTTTACCAATGCAAATATGTTAGAAACGATGCATCGCGATACAAATGCCAACTTGTATTCGATGCACACTTTTTTAAATCGATGCATCATTAAAGGCCCACTGAAGTTTCTTGGAACGCGCAGCTTAGTATGATGCGTTGACCTAATTTCCATTGAAACAGGAAGCTGAGGAGGGACATATTGAATAGCTCCTCCCCCTTTTCAAATAGCCAATAGAGTTTAGTTTTCTCACAGACTGCAAGTCGTACTTGACAGCACCATGGAAGCGAATCCGAGCGCTGATGATACGTTGGATTCAATAGTAGCGGTGTGAATAAATTCCAGCCATTTCATTCTTAACCAATGTACAGTTGGAAAACGGAATAAAACTCAAGCATTTGAGCAACCGAACACACATCTTCAACCCATATTGCTCCGTGACGTGTATACGGTTGCTTTGGCCAGGTAGTATTTATAGCATAGGGATCGGGGCGCTTTAGATTCTAGAGAGCATTTGATTGGACAGAAGATGTGATGCCGATGCGAATCTGTGAATCTTACCATCCCTAACACACATATAAGACTGTGTGCTTCATGTATTTGAAAACATTTTTAGGAACACTGAATATGAATGCAATTAATGTCTAATAAAGGTTGGTTTAAAGCACTTATTGACATTTTCCATGACCTAATCTAAAGTGAGAACTATTTACTCCTAATAACCAATTAACAATTCCTATACTACAAGCTAATTACACAATCAAAATTGTGTTAATTACAGAGACAATGAATGAAGAACTCACTATTTGTAAATAGCCAATTAATACATTAAAATTGTAGAGAATACCATTTATTAACTATGAATTAACTATAAACTAATAGTTTGTTAATGATTTGTAAGTACTTTATTAATGTATAATTATTATAAAATGTTACCCATTTTGTGTGGGATGTACCTGGGTGTTCTGGTGCTGGCTGTGCTCTTTGATCAGAGCATCTTGCTGGAAGGAGCACTGTGCAGGTGGAGGGGAGTCCAACAATGAGTGTGCATGAGCTCTAGCATGACATGAACCTAGATAGAAACACAGGCATGTTTAGTTATCTGGGGTACTGTCACATGATGGCAGTGGTGTGAAAGGACCTGAAATACCTATGTTTTTGGGAGTGCGTCTTTCCATGATGCTGTCGCTATGAAGAGACTGTTTATCTTCCTCTTCTGGCTCACACATCTCTACAAACTCACCCAGAGCACGCTTCAACATCTGCACCACAAAGCCAAAGAGAGCTCTTTTAACACAAAGAGAGTTTAACACATATACAGTACATAAACATATACATCATAGCAGCAGTAGAATACTAGAGATTGACATTCTGTTATCATTTACTCACCTCAATGTTGGTCCAAGCCTATGTAATGCAAAATGTAATACAAAGCGATACATTTCTAAACAACAAAAAGACAGAAAACGACTAAACATACTTATGTCCTTTTCATTCTTCAACAGCTTTTGAGTTGTTGTACATTAAACTGCTTCTGGCTTGGTGCACTACGCTTGCATGTTATTTTTGCCTGCAATAAATATTTTAATCATTTATTTGTACAAATTATAATTCTGTGGGTGCTTCTGAGCTGGTGTCAAGTTATGAGAATGTGTTGTCTGTTTGATTACTTGTATGTTTGCTGTTTAGTATGTACACAAATGTTTGATTTATTATTTATATCACAACATTAAATACAAGTGTCTTTATAAAAATATATAATATAACATGAAATCGTCTCTTCAATTTAAATAGACACCAATACATTAAATCATGTCAGGCAACTTGACAAAAATATTCCTTTCAAAATCATTTGTATATATTAAGTATTTTATAATTTTTTTTAAGTATTAAAATTTAATCATCTATAACAATTTCATAACTTTTTGTAAATTATATAAAACTTCAGTGTTAGTGGATAATAGTTCTACAAATGAACTGGTTCAGTGCATTTATCTGTTACATAAGTTATTCAGTCTTTTAAACTGGAGATGGATAGAAAAATATAAAAAATGTAATATTAATAAAAATTTCTTATTTTGTGGATATTAGTATTCCAGCCTTCATCTGTCAGTTGAAATGGCTGATAGTTTACATTTTGCTGTTAGTCCCCTTAGCATCAGAAATGCATTACATTAGGCATGTTTCTTCAGAATGACTTTTTCTCCATACGTACAACGTTTTGAGACACAAGATATAGGCATATTAGTCATAATGGGCCACACCAACACAATTTCAGATCGTAAGAGCTAAACTCTTTAATGGATCAAATTTCTTTTGATAACTTTTTTCATGGTCTAGAGCTGACATGGTATGTTTGTCAGAAAATTAGAATGATGGATACATTTGATAGATACACATAAAAATAAGATAACTGTTAGGCTAAAAGAAAGTATTTAGTGAAAAAAGTTATTTATTATAAAGACACCTTGTGGCTGATTTTTATATAATTTGGTACACATATTTGTTTGCACACATGTACGAATGTTTCCATTTTGTAACGGTAGGCCATTTAAATTTAATATTATTAGTGGCTGACAGCTATTTCTTGATTAGCACTTGACTTAATGAAGGTACACATTACATTTAATTTTCCTTGATCAAACTATAGCATAGCGTTAAGACCCTAAGATATTTAGCATTTTGGCCTTGTCTGCGCCTGACGCTAAACCCTTATTGTAAATAAAGCTCTTGTTATTGGGCATCTTTCTGGTAGTGTGACTCTTCCTTTTTCCTGTTACGGCTGACCCCTAGTGGTCGTAACAATAGTTATGACAGGACCTGTATGTAATAAAATGCTTCTCAGAAATGCTCTTAAGAACAGTCTTAAGCTTTGATTTGAGTGTCAAAAAATTCTTGGTGAAAGTAGGACTTGTCTGACAGTAGGAGACTTTTATAAAGAATCTAAAAGCAACTTTCAACAAAGTCTAAGACTGATTCTTAAGTGCTGACGGCACTTTAGTGTTGTGAACTAAGGACTACATTGATGTCAACCCAAAATGGCCACCCTCAACCTCTGAATCAGCCAATAGTGAGCCTGCAAGGATGGTCACAGCACCATGACACCAATCATGTAATGTTGTTATAATAAAATCATTTAATTAAGACACTGAAACATTAAATTTATTTTAAAAAATGGATTTGCATTTTGCAAAATTATCAATAATTAGTATTGATGCTGTGGAACTCTTTTCAATTGATATGTCTCCTCATTTGCAGTTGGAGCAATGATGAGAACATGAGATCCATCAACGGCTTCAGCAACCCCAGGGAAGCTTGCAATCCTCATAAAAGTGTCTTGCTTTTGCTGCAAGGTTTGAAGATTAGTTGGAAAGTCAATGAACTGCCATACAGTAGTAGCCAAAAGTGTTGACTAGCCTAGGAAAATTGGCATCCTCACCCGTTATCCAAATATTATTAAAAATGTTGTAAGCTTATTGCATAGTTATGCTTGGAGTCAATTGCTTTATTTGTGATAATGCAATGAAACATTAATTCAGGAAATGAAATTATGAACATGCGAAAACAAGAAAGAACCAGTGAAATATTTATAACTGATTATGCTGTTGTCAATGTATTATTTTTCCTCTGAGCTTTTTTGTTTCTCTAAAACATGTAGCTGTAGTTTGCTTTTTTGCCAAATAATTTTGTCAGATAAATACTTTCACTAAGTTTAGTGTTTTGTTCTTCCTTCATATTTTAAAATATAAAAAATTAAAATCAAATAAAAGTTTGATGGATTAAACAAACTTGTAAGGTCATTAAACAAAAACCTCTGCACATCACTTTTGGCCACTACAGTATGTTTGGTGTGGTTAGTGCCACAATAGTGCTACTTAATTCCCTGCTTACTGTGGACTGATGGGGCCATAGTCATCACCAGTGCACTGCTGCATTTTTCCGGATTCTAAAAATGTCATTATTAGGTGTTCAAGCACGGAGTGCTGAAAACCTATTGTAATTGCTATTTGAAAAAAAAAATTCCCCTAAAACACATCGTGCAGCCCAAACCGTAAGGCCTAGAGACTTGAAACTTGGCCAGATGGTAGGCCACACTTTTGAGGAGAACCTATCAGAGTATGATCCCGATTGGCCCATAGGTGGCGCTACAGCAACCAAAAGTACTAAATTGTGCATAACTCCTAGACCGTTGGTCCTAGCCTCAAGCTTTTTACACCACTGTGATCCTTGGCTCAGACGGACAAGATGTATATCTCCGATTTCGATATAAGCAAAAAAAAAAAAAAGTTATGTCGGATTTTGTCCAAAACCTACTTTTGCGAACTAGTCCCTGGTTTTTCGCCCGATCGGAACCAAACCAGTCTAGGCCTATTCTCTGGACTCTCTAGATCAATAGTTATCGAAAAAAAGTTGAAATTCTGCATTTGGGTGGCTGTAACAGGGTCATTTAGAAAAGGGGCGTGGAAAAATACAGTCAAAAGCCTATAAATCCTAAAGGAAAAGTCAGAACTTCACAAAAATTGATGAGCATATGTGTCATAACATGGTGAAGAAGCATGCAAAGTTTCATGGAGATCGGACCATAGGTGGCGCTATAACGGTCAAAAAGGTCTCATTATTATTAGGTGTTCAAGCACGAAGTGCTGAAAACCTATTGTAATTGCTATTTGAAAAAAAAATTCCCTTAAAACGCATCGTGCAGCCCAAACCGTAAGGCCTAGAGACTTGAAACTCGGCCAGATGGTAGGTCACACTTTTGGGGAGAACCTATCAGAGTATGATCCCGATTGACCCATAGGTGGCGCTACAGCAACCAAAAGTACTAAATTGTGCATAACTCCTAGACCGTTGGTCAAGCTTTTTACACCACTGTGATCCTTCGCTCAAGACGGACAAGATGTATTATCTCCGATTTCGATTTAAGCAAAAATAAAAAAAGTTATGTCGGATTTTGTCCAAAAATCGCGTACCACCTCATAATACACATAATAAAATATGTCTACACACAGTCCTACCTGAATTAATCCGCACCTCTAAGTAGGCTTACTAGCACTAAAACTATAACTGGTCATCACATCAGTACAACAGCTTGTTAAAAGAAAGTTTACTGCACACAACGGCTGCCACATATTTAATTTATTTATTTACTCAAGTGCCCGAGGGCATAATCAAGTTCATTTCAGGGATGCAAACATGTATGGTTAAAAAAGAAAGAGGTAATCGAAGCCCTTTACCACGGCAAATATCCAGATACTTACATTGCCGCCAACCCCTGCCCACCCCTATAGGCACATATAGTAAAATGAAATTCAAATAAAGTTTTGACAAAAAAGGTTTTATAAAAAGATAAACCTCACATATTTCAGCCTTTAAATAATTTTTCACAAAAAAGGTTTTATAAAAAGATAAACCTCACATATTTCAGCCTTTAAATAATTTTTCACAAAAAAGGTTTTATAAAAAGATAAACCTCACATATTTCAGCCTTTAAATAATTTTTATAAAAAGAATGAGTCAAAAAAAGATAAATTACTTGACATTTACATTGATGCACATTAGCAATCTTTTATTATTAATAGTAAAATTCGGTCCGATTTCCCATGCTGTCTGTCGTTGCTATGCAACCATGCACTGCGCTCTCCACAACGACAAAGAAGTTTTAGTAGCTAATAGATTTCCACCTTCGAAAAACGCTTGCTGTAGCTCTGCTACAAGATTTATTTACGGAGAAGAGAAAAACACCCGTAGTGTTTGGGTGCACGTGCACCCCCATTGTTCATGTTGACTGAGCTTTCAATGTTTACGGAAAGGATGAAGCTGATTGGTTTGTTCTTGTCACATGAACTGCGGTGCATTTGCGGCATTATGAAAAGTTGAGGTGTTTTCATCTCGCTGCGCCTGGAAAAAATGAGCGCGTTGCTTCAATTATGAGCGCGCTTGCCGTGCTCCTACATGAAATAACGAACTTGAGAGTGCAAAAGACACGGTATGTGAACGGCCCCTTGACGAGCTACCTCCAATCAGGCCACGAGCTACTGGTAGCTCGCGAGCGACGTGTTGGAGACCCCAGTAAAAGATACAGCAAGAAGAAACACTAGTGGTTCACGCTTGCGCGCATACTGCTGTTTTGGCGCCCAGTGTTCTGATTTGCTTATTTCCTATTTAATTGTTTGGTGGAGGCAATCCAGAATTACTGTTGGTGAAATTATAATCAGACAAATATTTAATATAATGGCAAAATATTTGCCTCTGCCTCTTTTCTCTTCAGAGAAACTGTCGCTATCCACCGATCCAAAATAGGCCACTAGCCTATTTTAGTAATCACACAATAACTTAACAATTTAATTAAAATTTTATATCAATATAGGCCTACATATTCTTTTTACTTTTTTATGGGAATTTCCTGGTAAAATGAAGGTAAAAAAATATTATTTTGTATTTTATTTTGCCTTTCCACGGTCCACCTGCAGTACCCTCACGACCACAGTTTGGGAACCACTGCTCTAGATCAATAGTTATCTAAAAAAAAGTTGAAATTTTGCATTTGGGTGGCTGTAACAGGGTCATTTAGAAAAGGGGTCAAAATACAGTCAAAAGCCTATAAATCCTAAAGGAAAAAAAAAAGCTTCAAAACCATGTATTTCCTATGGTAAATTGCCTGTATTAGCTGTAAATGGTCTTTTCCATCTACGATCATATAATGTTCATATCATAATGTTCAAAACCATCATAAATCATTCTAGAATGTGGTATATCATGGTAAATCATCCTATAACATGGTAAATCATGCTAGAATAATATTAAATCATACTAGAATGTGTTCAATTGTGGTAAACCATGCTAGAGCAGGGTAAATCATGGTGAATCATACTAGAACTTGGTATATCATGGTAAACTATGGTAAATCATGCTAGATTCATGGTAAATCATACTGGAACATGGTAAATCATGAAAAATCACACTAAAATTTGGTATATCATGGTAAATCATGCTAAAACAAGGTATATTCCATCTATGATGTCAGTGGTTAAATGCTTGCTACATTAAACTTAATGTCTTTTGATGCTTTTCAGCTTAACTGCCTTAACTGCTTGAACACTGATAAATGCTGCTTGCAGCTTTAATTACTTTCATTACTGCATTGATTTGTAGAGTGGGAGAAGTTATTAAATTTCTTACAAGGTCAGTTACAAAAAGAATACCTTTATGATCAAGCCTGTATCGTTTTATCAACTCCCTGTCATCATATCATAATATACAACACAATATACATACACACTGTCACGGTTCATAAATCCTATGTCTCCTTCTTGTCTCGTGTTTCTGTTGTTGTGTGTGTGTGTGCTGATTATGTGGGCGTGCCGGCTCATTAGCGCTCATCAGCGATCAACTCATCACTCCCGTCACCAGCTGCAGCTCATCTCATCATATATATATATACTCATCACTTTCTTATCTCCTTTGTCAGATCGTTGTTTGTGGTTTCCTGGTGTGGTTTCCCGGTTTCCTTACTTTGGATTCATCTCACCTCTGGACTCTCTTCACCGCACTGCTGCACTCTCTGCACCGAGTTCATCTGGCCATCGGGGTCCCTGCGCCACTGTCTTCTCTGGACTTTAACCAGTTACTTCGTTAATTATACAATAAAGAGTTTTACTTGCACTTTGCTTCCTTCTCTCAATCCTGACAGAACGATCTGACCAAGGCATGGAAGCAGCGAGTAACTCTTCAAGTTCACTGGATGCCTTTGTGAACAGCAGCATACAGAGAATGGACACTCAGGAGAAAAACCTCAACGATACAGCTCGCGCCGTTCAGGCTTTAGTGGCGCAGGTGTCCGGGCTCACCCAACAGATCCAACATCTTCGAGCTCCTACTGCGCCACCCGCACCGCCGATTTCCCCACCACCACCAGCGGAACCCTCCCAGTCAGAGCCTCGTCTGCCGGTTCCCGAGTCCTATTCAGGTGAATCTAACTACTGTCGAGCTTTCTTAACCAGGTGTTCGATGCATTTCTCTCTCCAACCCAGGACATTCCATGATGAGCGAACCAAGGTCGCTACCAAGGTCGCTACCAAGGAACCAAGGTTTGTATTAACGCTGCTGACTGGGAGAGCGGCGCTATGGGGAACGGCGGTGTGGGAGAATCAGGACGAATGCTGCTCCTCGTTCCAGAGGCTCTCCGACGAGATGCGGCGAGTGTTTGATCGCGCCGTTGCGGGGAGAGAGGCTGCTAGGGTGTTGGCGGATTTACGGCAAGGGGAGAGATCCGTATCTGACTTTTCGATTGAGTTTCGAACCTTAGCAGCAGAGAGCCAATGGAACGAGGAGGCGCAGTGGGACATGTTCCTGCATGGGTTGGCTGACCGCGTCCAAAAGGAAATCTACGCCATGGACCTTCCCACCAAGCTCAACGATCTCATTGCTCTGGCCCTGAGAGTGGACGCACGTCTTTCACGAGTAGATCGATGATTTCAACCTAACCGTCCTTCTGGAGGGATCGAGGGACAGCGTTCTGGAGGCGGGGGCGCGGTCAGCCCCGTCTACGATCCCGAGCCCATGCAGGTGGGTCGAGCCCGGCTTTCCCGGGAGGAGAAGGAGAGGCGGAGATCCCTGGGCCTTTGCATGTACTGTGGAGGAGCTGGACATTTCCCTTACAGTTGTCTGTTAAAAGGCCCAGCCCGACAGTAAGTATGAGGCTACTGTCGGATGGGATCTCTGCCGAGAAGACCTCATCCACATCTACTCTCCTTCCGGTAAGACTCCGATGGTCAACTCACCTGCACGACTGTCGGGCACTTCTGGATTCAGGGGCTGAAGGTAATTTCATGGACCACACCTTTGCACGCAAATTTCAAGTTCCTCTCAGACCACTTTCGCACCAGATTGCAGTACACGCCCTCAATGGTCAAAGACTCCCCACCATTTCACTGACCACCGAAGACATCACCCTCATCACATCAGGCAATCATACCGAGACCATCTCCTTTTACATTCTGGACACTCCTCTTGCACCCATCGTCCTTGGTCACCCCTGGCTCACCCGTCACAACCCCAAAGTAAACTGGCAGCTGAAGTCTGTGTCGGCGTGGAGCAGTTATTGTCATAAGTCTTGTCTTGTGTCTGCCTGTCCGTCTGTTTCTGTTCCTGTGTTTCAGGAGGAGGCAGTGGATTTATCTAACGTGCCCACGGAGTACCTGGCCCTGAAGGAGGTGTTCAGTAAGTCTCGGGCTGCTTCTCTTCCCCCACATCGTCCCTATGACTGTGCTATAGAGTTATTGCCAGGTACGTCTCCGCCTAAGGGCAAGTTATATTCAGGTCATGGAGAAATACATTTCTGATTCTCTAGCAACGGGGTTCATCCGCCCTTCCTCTTCTCCAGCGGGGGCGGGGTTCTTTTTTGTGGGGAAGAAGGATGGATCGTTGCGACCTTGTATTGATTACCGGGGGTTGAACACATCACGGTAAAGAATACTTATCCTTTGCCGTTTATGTCTTCAGACTTCGAGAGGTTGCAGGGAGCATCTATCTTCACGAAATTGGATTTACGGAATGCTTATCATTTGGTCCGTATCAGGGAGGGGGATGAGTGGAAGACCGCTTTTAACACCCCCAGGGGGCACTTTGAATACTTGGTTATGCCTTTCGGCCTTTCCAACTCCCCAACGGTCTTCCAGGCACTTGTCAATGACGTATTGCGAGACATGGTCGATCAGTTCATATATGTCTACCTGGATGACATTGATTTTTTCATCATCTCTCCAGGAATACGCGCAGCACGTCCGATAAGTGCATCAGAGGTTGCTAGAGAATGGGCTTTTTGTCAAGGCGGAGAAATGCGCTTTTCATGCACAGTCTGTTCCTTTTCTAGGCTACATCATCTCGGTTGAGGGAATGCGCATGGATCCTGAGAAGGTTAAGGCTGTGGTGGACTGGCCAAGTCCAGATTCCCGTAAGACCCTACTGAGGTTTCTGGGGTTCGCCAATTTCTACCGGCGTTTCATTCGCAATTTCAGCCAACTAGCCGCACCTCTGACCGCCTTGACCTCCCCCAGAACGACGTTCAGGTGGTCAGACGCAGCCGAGGCTGCGTTTGCCAAACTGAAGGGTTGCTTCGTTTCAGCCCCCATCCTGATAACCCCTGATCCATCACGTTAGTTCATGGTGGAGGTCGATGCGGCAGAGGTGGGGGTAGGTGCAGTGCTATCCCAGCGTTCTCCTTCAGATGACAAGATGCATCCGCGCCACTGGTTAGAAGGGTCGGGGGTACCTTTTATCGTCTGGACCGACCACAAGAACTTGGAATACATTCGGACTGCTAAAAGACTAAACTCCAGAAAGGCTGGGTGGGCTCTTTTTTTCGGTCGTTTTGATTTTACTCTCTCGTACCACCCGGGTTCCAAGAACATCAAACCCAACTCTTTATCGCGTATTTTTGACCATTCCGAACGCCCGTCTACCCCCGAGTGCATTTTACCAGAGACCCTATTCATCTCTGCACTCACATGGGAGATCAAATCGAAGGTCAAGAAGGCCTTAGAAGGGTTAACGCCTCCGACCCATTGTCCACCGAATCGTGCCTGAGGGTTTACGGTCCAGCGTCATTCAGTGGGGACACTGTTCAAATGTGGCTTGCCATCCTGGAGTCGATCGCACTAAGTTTTTAGTCAAGCAACGATTCTGGTGGCCTCTCATGGCTCGTGACGTTCACAGTTTTGTCTTGGCTTGCTCAGTTTGCGCCACGGGTAAGACTTCCAATCGACCTCCAGATGGGTTACTTCAACCGCTGCCAGTGCCATCGAGACCCTGGTCCCATATCGCTCTAGATTTCATCACCGCCCTCCCACCCTCCCAGGGTCACACGGTAGTTTTGACTGTGGTGGACTGGTTCTCGAAGGCGGCCCATTTCGTTCCCTTGCCCAAATTACCCTCAGCCAAGGCTACATGGCCTCCCGACAGACGTGGTTTCTGACAGAGGACCCCAATTTGTGTCCAAATTTTGGCGAGAGTTTTGTATATTCCTGGGTGCGACTGTCAGTCTGTCCTCTGGGTTCCATCCCCAGAGCAATGGTCAAACTGAGCGAGCCAACCAGGATTTGGAGAGAACGTTGCGATGTTTAGTGTCCAAGAATCCTTCCTCTTGGAGTCAGCAACTGTCTATGGTGGAGTACGCCCACAACACATTGCCAGTGTCATCCACGAGCCTATCACCGTTTGAGTGTAGTGTAGGATCCCAGCCACCAATTTTTCCTAGTCTGGAATCTGAAGTCGCGTCCCCTCCGCCCACGCCTTCTTCCAGAGGTGTCGCCGCACTTGGACTAGAGCCCGTGAGACTCTACTCCAAGTGGGGGCGCGCACCAAGGCCAAAGCCGATCGTCACCGGCGTAGGCCTCCCGTATACGTCGTTGGTTCCAAAGTGTGGCTTTCTACCAAGGACATTCCTCTCCGCTCCGTTTCGAATAAGCTTGCACCTAAATTCATTGGCCCGTTCTCTGTCACTAAAATCATTAGTGACAGTTCGCCTCAATCTCCCTCCAGTGTACAGGAGGATTCATCCCGTCTTTCATGTGTCCAAAATTAAAGCCGTTTTCTTTGCTCGCATTAATCCGCCAGTCCCGGTTCCCCCCCCGCCGCGACTCGTAGACGGGGAACCTACTTATTCGGTCAATCGTGTTCTGGACTCAAGACGGAGGGGACGCGGATTTCAGTACTTGGTGGACTGGGAAGGTTACGGTCCGGAGGAGAGAAGTTGGGTACCAGCTAGAGACATCCTGGATCACTCCCTTATCGATGATTACAATCGGCAGGTAAGGGAGTCTGGGAATGCCAGGAGGCGTTCCTAGGGAGGGGGGTACTGTCACGGTTCATAAATCCTATGTCTCCTTCTTGTCTCGTGTTTCTGTTGTTGTGTGTGTGCTGATTATGTGGGCTTGCCGGCTCATTAGCGCTCATCAGCGATCAACTCATCACTCCCGTCACCAGCTGCAGCTCATCTCATCATATATATACACTCATCACTTTCTCATCTCCTTTGTCAGATCGTTGTTTGTTGTTTCCCGGTGTGTGTTCCAGTCAGCGTCTCGAGTCTTGTGCATTCCTTGTTCCTGTTCCTGTGGATTTACTTTGGATTCATCTCACCTCTGGACTCTCTCCACCGCACTGCTGCACTCTCTGCACCGAGTTCATCTGGCCATCGGGGTCCCTGCGCCACTAACCTGTCTTCTCTGGACTTTAAACAGTTACTTTGTTAATTATACAATAAAGAGTTTTACTTGCACTTTTTATTTCCTTCTCTCAATCCTGACACACAACCCCAATACATTATATCTTTGTTGGAAATTGTGTGGTCTCCTCCTCTCTGCTGCCAACTTGATACTCCTAACTAGGTTAGGATACCTCTCCAGCTCTCTTAAAAAAATTAGGAGCTGAGACTTAGTCTTAACACTTAGGAGCCTTTAGTCTAGGAATAAGAGTAAAATTACATCATTCTTTAATATTTTAAACTTAAAGCTCCAGTAGGTAACTTTTGTAAACAAATATTTGTTAAAACTGTCATTATGTCCTGACAGTAGAACATGAGACAGATAATCTGTGAAAAAATCAAGCTCCTCTGGCTCCTCCCAGTGGTCCTATTGCCATTTGCAGAAATACACCGCTCCCGGTCAGAAACAACCAATCAGAGCCAAGAGGAATGTCTTAGCAGTGTCAATCGCGCTCGTGTACGCGCTGATCACCCCTCTCTTGCACAGCGCGAGCGCGTACCGTCGTTCGTGACTCTCCTGTTCGAACTCGTTCATCCAAATGAACAAATCTTTTTTCGAGTCATGTCGTTCATTCAACGAACAAAATGACTCCCAAAAAAGATTCGTTCATTTCGAACGAGTCTTTTTCGGAGTCATTTCGTTCATTCAACGAACGAAATGATTCGAAAAAAGATTTGTTCATTTTGATGAATGAGTTCAAACAGGAGAGTCACGAACGTGCATCACAGAACAGAGCAAGGCGAGCATTTGTGCTTATAAAACTTGAAGTTTTTTATTTATTTTTGAAATAACCGATCGTTTCGCTAGATAAGACCCTTATTCATCGTCTGGTATCGTTTAAAGCCCTTTGAAGCTGCACTGAAACTGTCATTTGGTCCTTGAACCGTTTTTGTCCCACTGAAGTACATTATATGGAGAAAAATCCTGGAATGTTTTCATCAAAAACCTTAATTTCTTTTCGACTGAAGAAAGAAAGACATGGACATCTTGGATGACATGGGGGTGAGTAAATTATCAGCAAGTTTTTTTTAAAGTGAACTAATCCTTTAACGTTAGCTATTTATAACTTAAAGAGTGCAACGTTATAAAGTTACATGTATTGCAAAATACATAATGATTTGAGGACCAAGTTTGTAGTCAAAGTATTGGCAGGCCATAGTCAATGTAAAGCATATTGTTGATGTTTCGTCCCTATTAGTGAATGTTCCATAACTGTTTATAATCCGCCGTATACGGTGGTCCCGCTTACTAGCCTGCGCTCACGGCAGGCTCCGCTGTGGGGGAGGAGCTGTGGAAGGAGGGCTGTAGCGCAGCAGAGAGCAAGGGGGTTGGACCTGGAAGTTGTGCTTGTTCAAATTTTCAGGCTAAGTCAACATTTTCTCAAAACTCCCTACTGCAACTTTAAGTGTTTCAAAATTCTGTCTAAATGGCTATATACATACATACCCAGATTTGTAGTTGCAGCACTTCCTAAGGGTAGATTCTGACGCAACTTGGCGTGCAACCCCAGAATGCTCTGTTATCAATGCGTTTTGTTAAAGGGATAGTTGAAATAAATTCTGACATCATTTACTCACCCTCAAGTTGTTCCAAACCTGTATGATTTTTTTTCTTCTGTTGAACACAAAAGAAGATATTTTGAACAATATTGGTAACTAAATAGTTGACGGACCTCATTGACTTCCATTGTATGGGAAAAATACTATGGAAGTCAATGGGGGTCCTATCAACTGTTCGGTTCATCATTCTTCAAAATATCCTATTTTGTGTTCAACAGAAGAAAGGTTTAGAACAATTTAAAGGCAAGTACATTTTCATTTTTGGGTGAAATTTTTTTTTTTAAGGAGATATAGGTAATTTTGTCAAAATATGCGCCTCTATAGACAATTTAATTGACATATTGCAATGCTTTGATAAATGCTTGGGATAATGCATGGCAAGTTTCAATTGAATCAACAGCCTAGGAGAAGTTAGAAAAAGTAGTTTTTTTTTTAATTCTAGACCATATAGCTCTAGAGTTTTGAACTAAAACAGCAGACAAACTCACAGATTGAGTTACTGACCAGATCAAGTTCCTCTAGACGTTGAGATAGTTTCTCCGACATATCATGTAGTTCTCGCTCTGCCTCCTTATTCCTCTGGCTGCGCAGTGACAAAGAACTATCTCCATCGCTTTTTTGCCTGAGGGAAAGAGAGAAAAAATGTGTCAAGAAATACTTACACTTATTTTTTGATGTTGGGAAGCTGTCCCAGTCTCACTGAACTGCATTCTGAGTGACAGGAGTGAGTGATTAATTGTATTAGAGTGCCATATCAGTTTCAAAGGCTATTTGATGGCAGGTACAGGTAATCAGACAATTGATAAATACAGCACATAAAAGGGTCTATCAATTCTACACAATTCTCTGTTACAATTCTATAAAATATATTTTTTAGCTGTAATCGTGAAAATATAAATATAATAATAATATAATAGATTCCAGCTATTTGAATACAGTGAAATATTACAATGACTGCAGTGTTTGAAGTATGCTTACTTTTACTGTACCATAACAGCCTGTATTTTACATAACACATTTAACAGGTGTGAATTATTATTCATATCATAGAATTTTGTTATATAAAAATAATTTACAACTGCAGAAAGATGTTAATAAAACTGCTTGTGAACAACTTGTCATGCAATGCTACATTTACCTTAAATAAGGGCGTGTTAGAACTGTTGTATTACAAATGTATTAAATGTTTAATTTAGGTTCCAATACAATAGTATATAAACTGAGAAAGTTTAGTAGACTGAATTTAGCATTTGAGGTATAAATGATGATTATATCAGAGTTTCCAGCAAGAGATTCCTTGCCAGTCCTGTTTTCTGTATTTGTCAGGTTACTGCTCTCTATCGAGCCTGCCAGTCCTGTTCTCTCTATTGTAAGTTAATTGAGTCAGACTACTGAGACTATCAGTCTTTGTATGCTGATGAGATCAGAGCTGTGGAATTTCTGGTAACAGGCTGGCTTCTGTACTTTATTTACATGCTTTTTTCAGATTGTCTCCACCTTCATGTAAATCCCTCCCCCTTGAAAGGTAAAAAGACTGTGCTTGAGTTATTGAGTTTAGACTTGGACGACAACAGCATTGCAACACCAAAGTCCTCAATAAAAAGTAACTTCTGCTTGAAAGATATCCCAACGTCTCCTGGTCGCTGAAGTAAAAGTTTCCAACAGAACTAAACTGATGGTTTGCTCAAGGCGGTTGATCTGCTGAATTTCAACAATACTATAACTTCTTGCTTTCCTGTATTCTGCTTCAGCTCTCTTTCCCTTGGTAAACTGTATTCATGTATGTATGTATGTATGTATGCATGTATGTATGTCTATTAATTCTATTAACTGATCCAAATACTCATAATCAATTATAACAATTTATTATTGATTATTCATATTTCTTAGAGCTAATTTGCAAAAAAAATTGTTATTATTTTTTTAAGGCAAGGAGAAGATAGAATTCAATTGAATAACTACTATTCAGTATGTCTAAACTATGTAGTACTGTATACAGTACAAAATAAGCACAGGCTCAGTCCTGACATTTATTATGTAGCATACATATAAGTTAAGTACTAAATTTGCTCCTATGAATATGAATTATGTTTTCTGTTGACTGCATTAATCTGGCACACCTCGCAATTAGCCGTAAGAAAAGTCTGCGTCCAATGAAATGTAAGCTCTTGCAGGAAGTGGTGTTGTTGTTAAAGTTTAGAGTGAGATTTATTTCTGATTTCATAGAAAATCATCTGAACGAAATTAACCAGTTAATAAATGGTTTCCAGTTTTTTTTTTTTATTCACTGTAACAACTAAAACCCAGTTTATTCCACTGTTTGAAAAGTTTTGCTGATTGACATCATACAAATATTTTAAAAAAAATAATTCTGCTTATTTTTTTTTTAAAAGCAAAGGCTCCTCGGAGTCTGCGACAAGGCCCAAACAAGGGAGGACATACATTGCGGAGGGTTGTGGGAATGTCCTGTAAGCTATTGCTTACAGTGCATTCAGACCCCTTCATTTTTTCATATTTTATTTTATTATCCATACCTTATAAAAAAAAAAAAGTGTGTTTAATAATAATATTTAAAATTGTATCTCAAAGTACTCTAATTCTAAGTATTTTGATCTTTTGCTGTGAGGCTTGACATTTAGTTTGGATGCATTCAATTTATCTGGATCATCTCTGAGATTTCTACACTTCGAATTGAAATCCATCTGACACAAATTTAATTGATTGGACATGATGTAGAAAGGCACACAGCCGTCTATATAAGTTCTAACCAGTGGTGTAGTCTACGTGATACGCAGGTATACGCTGTATACCCACTAGAAAATGTCAAGGATTTCCGTATGCCCACTAGGAAATGTCAAAGATCTCCTTATACCCACTTTAAAAAGCGTGAGGATTCGCAACAACATCGTTTTATGAAAGAACTTTCATTCATAAATTCACCCCGCCGTGACGTCTGTGTTTGCGCAGCGACACGGATCGAATCACGGAATCCAGCAACAAATGTAACTTAGCCTACTGTAAAGCGGAACGTCACGCAACTTGGCCATTTTTGAATGAATAAATCAAAAGTAATGATACAATGAATCAAATCTCGATATGTACTAAGTGTCTATGAATATTAAAGCTCAAAAAGACTGCTATTGAAATAAACTCTGAATGTTCTGCGTGTTTCTGTGAATGAGCGCTCAATGTGTGCTCTACTGTACACTGACATGCACGTGACACTCGTGGTGTTTTCAGCGTCTATGAGGAGGACATGCACACATTTGAACTTCATTGCAGAGCTTTTATGAGAGTCACTTCACAAGAATTTTACCATTTAATTTGATAAAACTATCATCATTCATTCGTATCATATACACACTCACAAACTTTAAAGTCTTCATGACAACCTGTCAAAATCAAAGTTTTGAATAACTTGAAGAAAATATAACAGAAATATATTACTATTGCACAGTAGAGTATACTTCAAGTAGGCCTAATAATAATAATAATAATAATAATAATAGTTTATTAAAACACACAGAAGCTCAAATGTCTTTAATTTACAACCCACCAAAATAAAAGTTTGTAGAGATAAAGTAACTCGAGGGAATTATGAAACAAATTGCATAGTAAGATGTACTTTTTCAAATAACAATAATCAAATCTATTAAAACATAATTTTAAAGGAATATCACACAAGTTTTTAAAAAGTAAATTTTTATTTGTGCTTATGTTTAAGTCTTTTAATTGTCAGCTGATAAAACCTGTGCTTCAGGGACCATATTCATATAACATCTAAGGCTAAATGTAGCTCTTTGCTGGCTGAGTTAGATGGCGATTAACACTAAACAGTAGAAAATGGGTGGTGGCGGCGGCGGCGGCAGGCCGGCGGGCGGGCGGGCGGGGGTTGGGGCTGGTATATCACAGTATACTCACTACAAAAAACTAGACTACACCACTGGTTCTAACAGCTGAAAATGCATGCAGGAGCAAAAACCAATATCTTAGCCTCAGAGACAGGATTGTGTTGAGGCACAAATCTGGAGAAAGTTTACAAAAAGTTTTGCTCCATGGAAGGTTTCCAAGAGTGTTGTTGACACCATAATTATAAACTGAATTAGTCTGGAACAACTAGGACTTATTTCTCGAGCTAGCCAAACTGATCAATCCAGAAAGAGGTGACCAAGATGGTCACTCTGCATGAGCTTGTGTGGAGATGGGAGAAACCTGCAGAACCTGCAAGACTCCACCGATCTGATGATTTAAATTTCAATATTAATATTTTATTTTTATTCTATTTGCATTATTTATGTTATTGTAACTGCAGTTTAAAGGGATAGTTCACCCAAACATGAAAATTAGCCCATGATTTACTCACCCTGAAGTCATCCTAGGTGTATATGACATTCTTCTTTCAGACGAATACAATCAGAGTTATATTAAAAAATGTCCTGGCTCTTCCAAGCTTGATAATGAGAGTGAATGGCTGTTTGACTTTGGGAGTACATTAAAGCACATCTATTCATGATTAAAGTGCTCGACACGTCTCCGGGGGGTCAATAAAGGTCTTCTGAAGTTAAGCGATGCGTTCGTATAAGAAAAATATCCATATTTAAAACTTCATCGACTAAAATAACTAGCTTCCGGCAGACGGAAAAGTGGAGGAAAGTGTTTTTTTATTTTCAACTATGCAAAGGTCTCAGTTGAGCATTATTTATTTGTTCACTACATTTAACTGTGGATTCTTTGGTAAATCAGTCACAATTCAGGTGCAGGCTTTGCAAACAGACTTCTACGATATGGACTCGACAGTAATGCCACCACATGCAACCAACTGTAAATTCTAATGCCTGATCTGTGATTTCTGATATGTAATGATTCATGTACAGTCAGACATTCTGTCATCTCAAAATAATTTATTGCTTTATTTTAATCAACGAATCGTGTTTACACCATGGTTTGCACTGTTAGTTATGATGAAAGCATTCGTTAGAATGACGAGATCACTGCATTCATGCACTCAACATGTCTGTGATCAGCTACAATGCTCATCAATGCAACCTTTCATGCCACAATTCAAATATAATGCTATAATCAACACTTTCACAATTAGTTAACCTTGTGAGCTGTAATAGTAAAAACGTGCTAAAAGTTTAGAGACTTCTCTCTTGCGCGCGACTCGCAATAGAGTTCCACGTTATACTTATTTAGTTATATGCAAAGATGATAGCCAATCACAGCAGTGGGCATTTACACTGAATTCTCACAGCAGACTTCAAACCGAGCGTTCAAATCAGAGGGTTAAAATCAGGGTAGAAAAAAAAGCCTTTTATTTCTAAATGATGACCATTTTCAATGTAAAAATCATACTAACATTATAAATGTGCACCCCAGGAAACATTATAAAACAATAAAACAATGCAGTTCAGACCTCTTTAATATATAGCAAGCCCAGAAGAAATAAATACGCACATTCACAAGTAAAGTCACTCCATGAATTGCATTGTCATTCAGTCTATTTTAACTGTTTATGTTTGTGTGTTCTTTTGTTCCCTCTCACCAATTTACTTTAATCTGATTGCATTTCTTACCCAGCACCTTGTCTCTCGTCTGTATGCATCACGCAAATTTCTGTTGATCTGTTAGCTTGCTCCTCCTCTCTCTCTTCTTTTTCCTCTACTTCTCTGTGTCTGCCTGGCTGGGTGCAGAACAGGATCGGTCTTGTGTCCACCTGTACCCAGAGAACAGACAACACATCGATAAATCTGGTTGCATAAATTGCATATAAATTAGAAGACAGTTTTTCTGGATAAATTGAACTCCAT
This sequence comes from Gila orcuttii, assembly GCA_026230005.1. Lineage (NCBI taxonomy): Eukaryota > Metazoa > Chordata > Actinopteri > Cypriniformes > Leuciscidae > Gila > Gila orcuttii. The sequence continues at coordinate 20,995,890 of JAPDVR010000011.1, forward strand.
CAAGGTAAGATGGTTTTAAAAGAATCAACCTCTAAATCAATTAAACCAGAAATTGATCGACATAAATTTTAAAAGGCCAACATGCCAAACGAAAAGAGAAGTGTTGAGAATAAAAAATTATGACCTCAACAAGCAGTACTAACACTAGCAGGAACTTCTTTGATATGTTTGTGTTACATTGTTTCAGGAGGAAAATGCTGTTTTAGTACTCTAGCAAAGAGTGGTGAGTAGCCCACCTTTCCCTGATCCTCAGATTCTTCTGAATGGACTACCCTCTGACAGAATTAAAATTTCAGTAAGCATGTTTATAACCCAGATTTCCTTGCTTTGCCGGTTTTTACTGGTTTGCATGTAAACCAGGCTAATGGGTTAATTAAATAAGCTGAGTTTTGGGAGTTATCAGCTTATTAGTGTGCATGTAAACATGCTTAATTCACTGAGTACAAACACCTGCCAATACACCAACAAGAATTCTTCAATATCAAGTGGACAATCAACAATCAATCATTTAGCTTTTGCTCATCACTGTCATTTACTATGATGAATACATTAGGATGCAGTAGATCTGCATGAAATCAAGTGCTGAATTAAAAATGTTAACCTTGTGACATGAGTTTTCTGGCTGCTGTATGGTCTGGTCTTCAGAAAACAGGGCCATGTCAGGGGAGGAAGGGGGTCTCCGGGTGGTGGTCTGGTAGGGAGGCTGGAGAGGAATAGTGGGCCAGAGAGATTCTCTCAGGAGGGTGGTCTGCGTGCTCACCGCATTCTCTAAGGTTTCCACTTGAGGAAGGACAGCAGGCAACACTACGTTTGAAAAGGTAATATAGTGTTAGCTCAACATCCGTTTTTGGAAAAAGGCTGAAATAAGAATTCAATCAAGAGAAATGAGAATGTTAATGGTAGCGGATTTCTCTCCTCCTCTATAGAAATATGATGTGATTGTCAGTAGTGTACCATAATGAAGTATTTTTCGTAACTGTATTTTTCCCAAGTTTCTGAAACTATATTGTTTTGCTAAAGATTATTAGCACTAAAGCACTAAAAGCGCCAAGGACCTGATTGTTTTTCTAAGGATTAAGCCCTATTGTTTTCCTAACACCTGTTTTACACACGATCCGTTTGCAGTGCATATACAGTAAATACTATTTTCATTGCCCATGCTCAGTGCCAAGACAGCATTCACACTGCACACAGAGGTGGAGCGACAATGCATTTGAGACACTTGCATCTCAGCAGAAAGCGACAATCATGTGATAGGCTGGAGGTTGGAGAACAAAGTCTGTATGATTAAAAGGGATCTAAAAATAAAAGGGATTGTTTTAAAAAGAGGTCATATGATGCTTTTTAATATTTTCCTGTTCCTTTAGTGTGTAACGTATCTGTGTGAGCGCTTGTATAAGATCTGCAAAGTTACAAATCACTTAGTCTCCCACAAAAGGGAATTATTCTATCTAATAGAGAACACTGCTCCAAACCTGCCTAAAAAAGTTCTGTTGTTGCCATTTTGTGTGTGTTTGGATGAATCTTGGGCTCCAACTGATACAGTAATGCCAACGACATTACAATTGCTTTAGAAGTCTTGGAAGCTGAAGCTCATGATTATGGTAAGGGGCATTACATTTAGGACACACGCCCAATCACAACGCACTGGCTCAGCTGGCCAATCAGATCACTCTGGGCTTTTTGGAAGGCAGACTTTGTAGAAATCAGAGCAGGTCAGCTCAGTCAGGTCCCCAGTACAGTAGTCACGAAAGCTAACTCAATATGCCTCATGACATCATTAGATGTTTTGAAAAAAGCTAAACGTTATTTAAATATATTAGCTGATTGAGGCACACCCAGAATTTCAGACAAAACGGAAATATTGCAGGTACTGCAATAATGTACAGTATGATGTTTGATGTATGATGAAAAATAATGTTTTTGAACATTAAAAGCATGTTAAGCTGTTCTATTACATCCAACAACTAGCAGATATTCACATTCAGACGGGATTATATTTGTCAGAGGAGTGAGAAAAACACAGACATAGAAGATTCGGACAGCATTAAAATCTCAAAATTCGCCTGTAAAACACAAATTTCTCTAACATCCTCCATGACGTACTCGGTTACATACGTAACCTCGGTTCTCTCTAGAAGAGGGAACGAGTACTGCGTAAGTTGCTTATGCTACGGGTAAAGTCATCTTTTCTCGAGATATTGAAGCCAAAAATTATCCTTAATTTTGCATTTATTGTCAACGCAGTGCAGCAGCCAGCAGACCTAGAGCAGGCCAACTTGCGTGCTCATTGGCTGCCATGCGGCAACTGCTGCAGCCTACCACTGAGCCTCGCGCATGACGTCGCGCCCTCTACGCGTCATAACCCGCCAGAATGGGGGTGGCTTAGCGTATAAAAGACAGACTCGGAAGCTGCATCACTGGTTTCATCAGCTGAAGCGAAAATCGCTCGTGACGCCTGCACAGTTGGGTTACGCAATACTCGTTCCCTCTTCTAGAGAGAACCGAGGTTACGTGTGTAACCGAGTACGTTCTCTTACGAGAGGATCTCTCGTATTGCGTAAGTTGCTTACGCTACGGGAACCCATTGTCAACGCTGTGCGCACCCAGCCTCCACTTCATGAGTCCCAGGGATTCCCGGGGAACATAGATAAGTGGGAAACAGGTGGCCAGCAAAGCGGGCCAGCACATGTTATAAGCACATACAGGGTATACAGAGAGGCGTCGCCGGTCCATATAACTATTCACCATATAGTGCAGCTCAACCAGGAGAGCTCACGTCGCGTGAGAGTAGTCTGCGCATGATAATCTGGGCAGGATATACACACCGCTCACACTTACAGAAGTCTAGCCTGCAAGGCGGGAACTTCCAGGTTATAAAACCTAACAAATGTGGACGGAGAGGCCCAGCCTGCCGCCTCACAAATGTCTTGAATGAAAATCCCGCTGGACCAAGCCCACGACGAGGCCACGCCTCTGGTGGAATGTGCCCTGATGCCCAAGGGGCATTGCAGACCTTTAGACTTATAAGCAGATGTGATAGCATCCACTATCCATCTGGACAGGCTCGGTTTCGAGGCAGCGAGACCCTTGGTGCGCCCACCAAACGAGACAAAGAGCTGCACTCTGAAGGGGGTGCCCAACACTTTAGGAACATAACCATGACTTTAGAGTCATTTGGCCCGAACTCAAGACACGCGGCGCTAACAGATAGCGCGTGTAAATCCCCCACACGTTTGACTGACGACAAAGCTGTCAGGAAAACGGTTTTGAGTGAGAGGTACTTTAGGTCCACGGAGTCTATTGGTTCAAAGGGGAAAGCTTTCAGGGCCTCCAGGACCAATGAAAGATCCCATATGGGAACCGACGGGGGTCGCGGGGATTCATCCGTCTGGCTCCTCTAAGGAAGCGGATGACGAGCTTGTTTCTTCCTACTGACTGACCGTGCGTCGACTCAGCGAACGCTAAAATGGCCGCCACATAAACTTTAAGCGTGGATGGGGACCTGCCCTTATCCAACAGCTCTTGAAGGAAGCCAAGCAACCACGGGACCCCACGTTCATGGGTCTAGATCTCTATCAGCACACCATTTGGAGAACACCGACCATTTAGACGCGTAAAGCCGCCTCGTAGAGGGAGCTCTGGATTGCGTAATCGTGTTCATCACTCCTTCTGGCAGGACAACGGGTATCCGTTGATTAACCATACATGCAGAGACCAGCGCTCTGGATGGGGATGCCAGATTGAGCTGCGGGCTTGAGAGAGGAGATCTCTCCTCACCGAAATCGACCAAGGGGCTGTGTGAGACAGAGAGACCGGAGGGAAAGCATAAAGTGGGAGGCTGGGCCAGATTTGGGCCAACGCATCCTCGTTCTTTGAAAAGAACAGTGGGCAATGAGCTTTGTCTTTTGACGCAAACAGGTCGACTTCCGCTTTGCCGAAAAGGCGCCACAGTAACTGGACTGTCTGGGGGTGCAGGGACCATTCCCCTGGGGGAACGTAGTTCCTGGATAGTTTGTCTGGACCGTCGTTCAAGTGGCCTGGCACATGCGCAGCTCTCAGCGAGCGCAGGAGGTACTGAGACCATACAAGAAGGCGTTCTGTCAGATGGCAGAGGCTTCTGGATCTGACACGGCCCTGACGGTTTATGTAGGACACCACAGACATGTTGTCCGAGCGGACTAGCACATGGTGGTCCTGTATGAACGTGAGGAAGCGTTTGAGCGGGTTCTCGACCGCTATCATTTCCAGACAGTTCCAGACAGTATGTGGAAGCGTCTCTCTTGGTCTGACCACAGGCCAAAGACCGGTCTGCCCTCGTAGACAGCGCCCCAACCTAAGTTGGAGGCGTCCGTCGAGATGACCTTTCGGTGTGAGACGGCCCCCATTGTCACTCCCCGCTGGTACCAGTCGGCCGCTAACCAGGGCTGCAGAGCCAAAACGCAGCCCTGAGTCACTCTGATTCGTCTGTAGCCTGAAACCCAAGCCTGGTGAGGCACTTGGGCGTTCAGCCAGCGTTGTAGCGGGCGCATGCGCAGCAGGCCCAGCTGAAGCACAGCCGCAGCTGATGCCATACAGCCTAGCACCCTATGTCTTCAGAGATGTGATGCTGCCCTCCTGGAAAGACGCGGCCAGGTGTCGAACACGGCGCGCGCGCTGTGTCGATAGGCGGGCCGTCATAGCCACAGAGTCCTGTTCTATTCCTAGAAAGGAAACTGACTGACTGGGCAGTAATGAGCTCTTGGTCCAGTTGACCGTGAGGCCCAAGCTTTCCAGATGGCTGAGAAGCACTGTTCTGTGAGACAACAGTTCTATCTCTGACTGTGCTAAAATCAGCCAATCGTCCAAATAGTTCAGAATTCGAAGCCCTTTCACTCTCAAGGGGGCGAGAGCCACATCCATGCACTTCGTAAATGTACGGGGTGCCAAAGACAGGCCGAACGGGAGGACGGTGTATTGATATGCCCGACCGTCGAAGGCGAATCTCAAGAATGGCCTGTGACGGGGGACTATCGGAATCTGAAAGTATGCATCTTTCAGATCGAGAGAGATGAACCAGTCCCTCGGGCGAATTTGCGCGAGGATTTGTCTGGTCGTGAGCATTTTGAACGGCCGTCTCATGAGAGCTTTGTTCAAATATCTCAGATCTAAGACAGGTCTTAGAGCTCCGTCCTTCTTGGGTACGAGAAAATAACGGCTGTAAAAGCCTGACTCGCTCAGAGAAGGAGGTACTGGTTCTATGGCCCCTTTGCACAGCAGTTTGGCTATTTCTGCGCGGAGTAGATGCGCTACATCCACTTTCACTTTCGTCTTGGTCCGTGCTCGAAAGCGAGGAGGACAGCGAGCGAACTGAAGCGAATAGCCCTGTCTTATTGTGCTCAGCACCCATTCTGACACACCTGGAATAGCCTTCCATGCTTCTACATGTATAGCTAGGGGCAGAATGGACTCCGGGTTCCGATTGCCGCACTTCGCGGGCTCGGGAAACTGAACCGGAGGTGTGTGCGGGGCGCGCGCGCCCTCGGATCTCGGGAACGGCGGCTCGCTGACAGCTGTGACTGTCTGTATCACTTGAGATGACACGATTACTGGGAATGGGGAACATTTTGTGACGATATTTAGTGCGAGCGGAGCCTGGGGCTAAGTGTTTGTCAGTAAGCGTGAGCGCTCGTAAGCGGGCACGTGACTCACATTCATAACTTGGCCGCTGTGAGGCTGTTGCCGTGTAACAGAGCGGGCAGCGAGTAGGTGTGAGCACAGATTTGTGGGCACATTCTCTACATCTAGCACTCGAGCGGCATTTGCCAGCTTTATGAGAGTGGGCTCTGTGAGTGTGTGAGACATGTGGGGCATCGTGTTTATGGGTAGGGGTGAGCACTGACTTGTGGGCACTTTTTCTACACTTAAAACACCATCGGCGTGAGCCGGATAACCAGAATTTATACTCTTTCTGAGATTTCTCTGGGTCGCCATAAAAACGGCGTTTCTGTGCAGACGAGCGGGCTGTATTGCCAACTCGTTCGCTGCTAAATGTACGTCTGCAGTAGCCTTCTCTGAGGGGACTGACAGGACAAGATGTTTTGACGGTGGTCCGGCCGCGGCAAGACCCAGCCGTCTTTTCCTCTCTGGTGTTGCTAGGAGGACTTTGCCTGCTCGGGCTTCACGACTTAGAAAGCTCGGCATGAAGCTATGGCAGAAATGGCGCAGATCTGGAAACAGGCGGGGGCGGCGGCTGTGAAGGAAGCAGCCGTCGAGCCTATTGGGCGCGGGCTCCTTAGGCGGTGACCAATCCAGACCGAGTTGGTTGACGGCCTTAGAAAGGAGGCGCATGAGCTCAGCGTCCACGCCAGCCCGAGTCCTGCTGGACTCCTGGATCGAGGAGGAGGCGGAGTGATGAGAACTCGACCACTCCTCGCTGTCCGATGCCAGGATGGAACAGCTGTCACCTGGGTAGGCTCCTTCAGCTTCGTCCCCTGAGACGGCGGCAGTGAGGGCCGACGGCGGCAGTGAGGGCCGAAGCCGGCAGCTGCGCGTCCGGGAGGGGCGGAGAAGGAGAGAGTGAGGCTGGCGGGATGCAATCCGGCGAACACTTCACTGTGGCCTCAGGCTCCGGCATCCTCTTCTCACGGCGCTTCTTCTTGCGCGGTCCAGAGGGTGGAGTGACAGCGTCCGGGGTGAAGGCTTCGAGTCGAGCCCGCAGGGTCGACAACGGAAGCGCTTCACAATGCTCGCAGCCGCCCGAATCCGGGGCGAGGGCTGCGTGGTCTGGGCTCAGGCAGAGAGCGCAAATCACATGGCGGTCTCCTGCGCTGAGCGGAGCTCTGCACGAGCCGCAGGAAAGGCGAGGCATTTTAATAAAAACGCTCGCGCTCTTTTAGAGAGAGAGTGAGTGTCGCAGCGGCGAACACTCACAGAAGGCACAAAAAGGATACTCAACGCCGGATGGCGTAGCAGGCACGGAAGGCTGAAGGTGGCGGAGACGGCCAGCTTCTTCAGGCGCTTTCCTCTGCGTGCTGGTCGCTAGTTTCGACGGCGGAAGGCTTCTCTCAAAGTCCAGCGATGCGGAGAGCTTCGCTGAAGATGATGAAATCAGTGATGCAGCTTCCGAGCCTGTCTTTTATATGCTATGCCACCCCCATTCTGGCGGGCTATGATGCGAGCACGCAAGTTGGCCTGCTCCAGGTCTGCTGGCTGCTGCACTGCGTTGACAATAAATGCAAAATTAAGGATAATTTTTGGCTTCAATATCTCGAGAAAAGATGACTTTACCCGTAGCGTAAGCAACTTACGCAATACGAGAGAACCTCTCTTAAGAGAACTAGTCCTGTTCGAATAAGCTTTATAGTCCAGGTGAGATGTGAAAAAAATTATGTTCACTTTCTCATAAAAGCATGAACTTGGTACACATGTCCAGTTTGCAGCCCTGAGCACTTTTAGAAATGGATCCATCGCAAAAACGCCTCTTGGTGGCTATGCGGCCATTTTGCTTTCCGCCATAACTGAATTACGTATTTTGTATTATATCTCCTGAACCTAAGTCAAGTCAAGTCACCTTCATTTATATAGTGCTTTTAACAATATAGATTGTTTCACAGCAGCTTTACAGTGATAATAGGAAATGAAAGTAACAGAGATTATTTTGGCTTTACAGCAGCTCTAGAATAAAGTTTTTGTCAAGCTAAAGTTAGTTTTGATTGATTCACTTCCGTCGCAACGATCATTTATTAACTTAGGGGCCGCTAACACGACACCATTCTAACAGAAAACCCTTAATGCGATCCGGCCGCTCATTTGCACAAAACAGTGCCTGGTGGCTCGAGAACGCAAACCATGAAATAGGTTCAAAAGTACAAGCCTTGAAAAATTTATAATACAGAATTTAACGCTTCCGCGTAGCCACGTGAACCGGAATTATCCCGACAATGTTTTATCTGTACAGAGGTACCTTACTACAAGTAGAGAAATATCTAAGCTTTGAACTGCAACTGGTTAAGCTGGAACTGACTTATCCCGTTTACTGTGCACTTATTTACCGCCCTCCTAAATACAATAAGGATTTTATTTTGGACTTTCCAGACTTTTTCTCTTATTGTTCCGACCACTGATAATCTTCTAATCATTGGGGATTTTAATATTCATGTATGCTGCCCATCTAACTCATTTGCAAAGCAGTTCTCTGAACTTGTTGACTCTTAACCCTCTGGGGTCGGAGGGGTTTTCTGGGTCCTGGAGGTGCTCTGACATTTGTGCTTTTTCAGTTATTTATAAACATGTTAATGGCAAAGGTGTAAATTCACTCTATATAGCACAAACAGGGCTACCATAATATGTGAGCAAGATGTATGTACATGTTTGTATTTTTGAGAGAATATTGTTTATGCATGGTTATTGAAAAAACTAAAACTTAAAGTGTCTGAAATAAGGCCACAAAACACATACTAAATATGTGTCCACAAGACTTTTGACTAATGGGCGTTGTTGCCTAGAGTTTTTGCTTCAAAATGATCTGAAAATCATCCTGCCCAATCATTTACACAAAACAATACATTGATTTAAATTTTATAAGACACCTTTTGTTTGGAAAGGCAATATGCGTGGAGGCTGTTCACACCTGAGAAGACAAAGGCCGGATTATGTTCCACATATATAATGAGCTGCATATTAATTAGCCTGGCTTTCACACAGGAGTGTCACAGGGTCCCAAAGAATGCAAGGACAAAATAAATTATCTATATATACATATTTTACAATTAGAAATTGTAACCAATTACAAATAGGTTACAATTACAACAACAATTTTAACAATATTTCAAGTGTATTCTTTGTAAAAAGTATACATTTTATCATACGTATTAAAAAAGGTAAGGATTAGGTAAGGTAAGGATTAGTTTGAATATTGGAACAAACACTATAATAACATCTTAGTTGATAATTCAATATACCTACTTTATTTTTGACAAAACATCATACTATAGTATATTTAACATATGAGCAGAAATTGGTGAAGAAAAGCTTAACTATTTAATGTGACAGTAGTCTTTTTTTTAAAGTCAAAACTTTATAATCTATCCAAAACTAATCACAAAATCTTGTCTAAACATTCATATTTAGTCTATAACATATTGTGTATGATATATTAGCATATACATGTTAATTTGCAGTTTGTTGCTTACCGTAATTCCTCAAATAAAAACCGGGGGCTTTATTTACCTGAACTGCAGAAGGTAACCGGCTTTTATTTGAAGCAGGCTTTTATTAGAGGCAGGCCTTTATTTCTAATTCCATCTTTTTCATAAATAATAGGCTTGGACCGATAGACGATGCAATCATCTATCGCGATGGCAGACAGACATCACTATGTTGAGACTGCATCGCGATGCCCCCGCCCGCCCTGTTTCCATGGTGACGCGTCATGCTTGGCACGCACGTGATTCACCACAGCCAAAGTATCGATGTATGACAGATGTAGGACTTTTTTTCTAAATATTAACAAACTTGCTTAAACTTTCAAACTCCGATTCTCAAATACATGTAAGAGAGTTTGTTGTGTCGTTTAAAAACCTTTAACGTTATAAATGATCTTGATCTGTAACGTGAGATGTTTGTTTGGGCCGCAGTTCAGAGATTCCTGTCTGTTGGATTTATTACAGCACGTGAATTCATCAGTTTCTCACGGAATACATTAAAGTAAGTGGCCGGTGAACTGGGAGAAGAACGAGTAAACTTAATAGTTACTTGCACTGTGATGTGAATAAAACACCTCGGCAAATATATTTGAATGAATTGTTATTGACGCTTCCATAGACACTATTGTGTATTTTACAAACTTTTAAATGTCTGAAACTTAAAATAAACATGATGTGGTTAAAAACACCTTCTTTAGCTCAGCGTGAAAGCACAGTTTGAATCTGGCAGTTATGTCGCGTCAGAACGGGCCGACATCGATGATGAGATGTAGAGGAAAATATCTAGTGGAAAATGAGTATGTTACGTTATGTCATTATATGAAAGGCACAGGAGATTACCTATCAACACTAAATTTTTCCCGGCCTTAATTTGAGACCGGCCTTTATTTGTCTGTGTTGACCCCGCCCCCGGCCACTATCAGAGGCCCGGCTTTTAATTGACTACCGGTTTTTATTTGAGGAATTACGGTATACAGACATTTTATTTCAACATATTTCAGTCTATTTTTACTCATCTTAGTAGGCTATAGCAATATAGTTTGGATGTGTTCATGTAAAAATAACGTTTACTAATGTAGATGTGAGAGTGAATGAACGGCACAGACACGCGCTGTATAACTGAAGTAAACAACGCGCGCGTCTGTGCTGTTCATTCATCATTTAGCCTACACACAGACACGCAATTCATATTTAAACAGTCTTTTTGCGGTTTACAGACACTATCCAATATCGCGATTAGAACAAAGCACTTAAGAATAAATAACTTACTACATCAGCTGGATCCGTTGCTCCTCGAAATACCAGCTCCTACCAGGTAGCAAGACGAGGTAAAGTACAAGTTTTTATCAAACATGATGTGTTTTATAAACCAGCTGGTGGGCGTTGGCATGTTTGAATGGCTTGCCTTAGATCATTTGTGTTTGAATACCGCGCGCTCTCCGTGGGCGTGTCACATTAGCAGAATAATGAGCTGAGAGAAAGATAATGAGATCGGCTGACACCTTTTTTTTTTTATAGATTACATAAACAGAGAATATTTATTTTAGTTTTGAATTAGATATTTTAATAGTACAAACTTAAATGATCATAAAGATATATTGCTCATGCTTGGGTGAATAGTATTCGCTGAGTTTTGTTTAAGTTTAGAGACGTGCTCCAGAAAAAAGGTTAACGGAGATGGAGAAACAGAAAGCACACCCTGTTTATTTTCTTTATTTTACAAAAGCACAATGTTTTATTTCGATTGTAAGTGGACACATAATAAAATAGACATTCAACAGTTTATTTTTTTATATTTCTTAAGTCTGAATGACCAAAAATGACAGTATTTTAAGTCTATTTTCCTGCTATGTGAAAAAAATCGAGCAAAACGCGCCGGCGCGTTTCTGGACCCCAGAGGGTAAATTTAATACAGTCAGTTCGTGATGCCACACACAGGCATGGTCACACTCTTGACCTAATTTTATCACTGGGTTTGTCTCTTAGTAGTGTGGCTATATAAGACAATTGTATATCTGACCATAGATCGTTTTTTTTTTTTTACTTTTGATTTGCCTGTTGTCATATCAAAAGACCAACCTGTTGATTGTTACTTTAGACCTGTAAATGAGGTGACAACAAATCTTTTTGCTGAAGCATATGCGTCTAGCCCAGTCTCTTCTAACATTGAGGCTTCTGGACCCTGTTTAGATACGGAAGAGTTAACTGACATTTTCAATTCTGTATGCTGTAGGACCTGGACAGAATCATGATCCTCTGAGTTTTGGGAAAGCTCGCAACCATTGACTTGTGTCTAATAATTCACCAGCGAGCGCCAGAAAGTCTAAACCTAATTGCATCCATTGACACTTTTGTGGCTGCGCGAGGTAAAACAAACACCCATAAAACTAGCGACGAGCGAGCTTCAAACAGATGCTTATCGTCAAACGACCTCTCTTCCAGCAAGGAAGAATTCCAACTGAAGACAACCCCAACACACACACACACACACACACATATAGACATTCTTCACGTTTGAATCCAGAAATGGGTCATTCTGAAAAGGGCACGATATATTCTTGTATACCGATGTGTTCTGCTTTCATTTTAGTATAGTTATGACTTCTCTAGATGTGTTAGGTAAACTCTAAATGCTTATATTCATGCATATTAATGTAACTTTGTATTCCTATTCTTTTTTCATATCTTTCTTGATACCGTTGTAATCCTATCGGTCTGCTTTAGTTAAAAATATATAGTAGGTTACGATAAAATGTATTACACTATGTTTTCCATTCTTGGGAGTAGAAATGACGCATTCTGACACCCATCATAAACCATGCAAATCAGCATGTCAGACAGAGACAAAGAGATTCTATCCCGCGCAAAACTTTTGAGTGTGATTGGTAATTTCTACTCCAAAGGAGGTGTGGACTGTCTTCGTTAAAACAAAGGTGATGGCCCGAGCAGCTTCATCTTCTACCTTCCTGTCGTGAGCCTTCGACGTCTTTCTCCCTTTCTCTTCGGTGTGCTCTTCCTTTGTGTTCGAGCTCCGACTTTCCTTATTTTCTTTTCTTTGTCTAAACTTTGCTGTAGTCACTTCGACCTCCGGGTGAAACGGACTTAGCCTAATTTTCAGCAACTCACCTACACGTAGTGTTTTGAACTTCCCGCGAGCCATACGCGTCCTGGAAGAACCGGAAGAACGCTTCGACCTAAAGGACATAATGAGGACCGCCACACATACGCCTTCTTGACTCAGCAACACAAGAGAGCTAAATGTGCAAGTATTCGTTTATTGAGCTTTCAAAGCATTAAGATTTGTTTGCCCCCATTTAGGGTGATTGTGATTCCTTGTTGTCTCTCAAAGGTTAACTGTCCAGGTAAATTGCCATTCTGTGTTTCTTCCGTGATCTCTCTCATCTTCTCCCTCTTTCTATCACTTTCTGATTCTCATTCTCTTTCATTGCTTGTTGTTTTATTTTGTTGTATATACATTTATTCCATGTAATTTTAGTCACCGGTATACGTAGTTTTCCTTTATTAAATCCATTACATTCATTTATTGACTCTGTCTCTTGCTCATATTACGAAGTCCCTTTAATGTTCGGTCAAGCCACAAGCTTTACAATTGTTGATACTTTAAATAGTATTTTTATAGAACAAGTTATTTGTCATGGCCAGAGAAATAGCTTTTCTTGAAAGTCTACAAGGATAACTTTTATGAGGTTTGATAAAAGATCGGACGGTCAGTTTGCTGGACAAACAGATTATTCGATAACAAATTAATCCCATTAAGGGTTATCCTGAGAATAGATCTATTCTAGACAATTGATGTATTAATATTTAATTATAACACGTTCTGATTGATTATTGATATAAAAATTGATCTATTTTTGCCTACCTGTATGGATAATTGATTATAATTTGTTGTATTTAGTTGTCCATACAGATACGTTGGCAACATATTCCCTTTAAGGGTAATATTATAATTTGTAGGCGATTCATGATCATATCCATGATCAGTTATTGAAATTATATTCCCTTTATTTGAGCTAGGATCCCTACAATGCTCAAACATTATGAATGATGTTGCTCCACTCAGGCTTAAAAGGCTGAAACTTCGGTCTCAGCCTTGGTTTAATAATGAAATGCGTGCTCTTAGAAAGGCCTGCAGGAAAGCTGAACGCAGGTGGAAGAGAGACAAACTACAGGTTTCCTATGAAATGCTAAAAGACACGCTCAGCAGTTAACAGCATGCAGTTAAAGCTGCTAGAACAAAATATTTGTCAGACTTAAGTAGAACAGCACATTGCCCAAGAGTTCTGTTTGGCACAATAAACACTGTGCTAAACCCGACTATTGCGCCTTCATCAAATTCTACATTATATACTTGTGAGGATTTCTTGAACTTTTTTGTAAGAAAGATTGAACTAATAAGAGAAAAAAATTGTACCCTCTAATATTGTTCTAGAAGCTCCCATGCCATGTTCTTGTATATTGGATCACTTTAATGTTGTCTCTCTTCCAGTTCTAGCAGAAAGGCTTTTAAAAGATGTGTTTGCAACTGTAAACCCGCGCTGGATCAGGCCAATGAGGGTCTTCTGATCAGCGGGTGAAGGGCTCTGCGTGTTACAAGTCATTCCCTTTTCGCAACATTCAAGATTAAATGAAATACATTTTTTCATATGTACTGACTCGTTATTTCATCTGACTCCATAAATGAAAAGGGTTTTAAAGGTTGTATCAGCAATTTCAGGCCCAAAAAAGGCCCAAACATAAATTATCACATTCATCTAATCTTTCCTAACGATCCGCTAGCTGCCCGCCCCATAAGCAGGCCGTCAAAAAAAACGTGTCTCTGTAGGCAGCCTAGGCTCTGAGATCTGCACACAAAAACAATTGGGTTCACCAACCACCCAAAACCAAAATAAATAGTGTTCCAACTTCCAACCAATCACCGACAGGGGGTGGGTGTTGTGAGGTTTTGCGCTCGTGCACGGCTGCACGAGAAGTCGGAGCTGAAGAAGAAGCCAGTGTCTATTATATCAACGAACAAGAGAAATTGAACATGCCTGAGTCAATCCCCAAGAGGAGGAGGAGGATTAGGGCGAGGGAATACCATTGTGTTTATTCAAAGACACCAACAGTTATCGGGAAGGCTTTTGAAAGGTGGAGAGAACTTAAAGAACTGAACAATTTAAAATCGGACGCCGAGGTTAAACTGTTTCTTCTGGACAGGTGAGCAGCTAGTGCTGACTTTTTTGGATGTGAACTGTGTGTGAAAATATCCTTCTTGAAAAAAAATGAGTGAAGCTCGACTAAACTTGGGCAGCTCTAGCTAACGTAGGCGAAACGGGAGGGAGGGAGGGAGGGGAGAGCTAACTTGGTTTGTTTGGGATCTCGCTTCAAACACAAACAGAAGTGACGTCACCCACAATCGCTGATACAACTATAATGATATCTGGGTATCATTAAAAGTGAGCGAATGTTTGATTATTCTTTTTAAACTCTTTAATTATGTTTTACCCATTCAGATTAGGAAGCTATGCCATTCAGAGGTCCTCGCATCTTCTGCGGGTCTCACGTTCACAATCTCGCCAGTTTTGTCACCAAACAGGGGTTTTTGACTAATATCTCAGACGGTCGGATTCACCCTAACACAATCAAATATACTTTTCTTTTTAGTCCCCTTGAATTGCATACGCTTGAACTTAATTCAATCATTTTACTTTAGTAGAGGTTTTGGCCCTATTATAGGCATGAGTTGACCAACTATACTTCCCTTATAATAGTTTGGATTGGCCAAGCCCATGTTTTCTCACGTACACTTAACTAAAGTAACATTAATTTAAGACAGACGTAGAATAGACGTACCTAAATTTAGGTTGGTCAAGTAACGCATTTGCTGCCCTAAATGGAAAAACCCGTCTCTACAAAACAAGTACACATGAACTAGTGCCAAAGTATTAGCCATCGCTAATCTGACGCAAACTTGCGGAAGCATACAAATCCAGTTAATCTACTCGGGAGAACAAATTTAGAGTCAGTCAGAATAAAATCAAACGTTTACATTTTATTGACCAGGTAATGAAGCAATAATTCAAAATCCAATTCATGAGAATAAAATCATCAGTTAATCATATCATAACAACAAAATTAAAACACAGAAAATTACACAGCGGATGTGTGGGTAGTCAACCTACAGACTCCACGAAACTTTTTGCTAATTTTCCTTATAAACCCAGATAATTCAATTTGCTTACCAAATGGTGGTGTCTGTCATAATAATTATATTTGGTCCCCTAGTGAGGGGTTCACAACTGTGAGATCAGAATGGAGGATCTGGGGGAGGGAACACCTTAGAGGGACACGTCACTTTTCTAATATTTTGTAACTTCTTTTAGCTTTTCATTATGGTTGGGAGAATGAGACCATTTTACCAGGCGCAATGAGACACTTTAAATAAAACCAAACATGTATAGTTCCTTTTTTGTACACATTTAACATTTCATGGGTTTTCAGTGAGTTTCAGGTGAGGAGGAGAAAGGGTAGAAGGGGATTTTTGAGATTGTCAAAACGAGGTGTGAGGTGTGAGTTGCACTGTGTGTTGCGTCTCGGATGTTGCTGTTACATCATTATGCAAGGGAGGGTTCAAATGTTAATTCTCAGGAGAGCCTTTTGCTTCCTCGAGGGGTAGCCCAGACTTTCTGGCACCCGCCTTACAGTTAGTGGTGATACCGACGTGATCTCGCAACCAGACGACCAACGTCTTTCCGGCGCGACTTTCAACTTGAACCTTGCCCGGCTTTGATTTCCTTCTCATCCATCTTCAGCTGCTGTGGTAAGTCAATCTTGTTTGCCTTTTAGAAGTGTTAAGGGAAATATTGTTTGCACTTCACATATAGACACATTTTTAGAACGAGTCGGAATACCCTCTGTTTAGACCAGAACCGAAAAATCCGGTGGGGAAGAATTAGACGGTAAACATTAGGGCTGGGTAAAAAAATAAAAAATCGATTTCTCGATATTAATCGATTCTCATTTTTACTAACCGATAACGATTCTTAAATCCCAAGAATCGATTAGTCATCCTGTTTTCATTTGATGAATGAATGGAACATTGTAGCGCGCATCCCATCCAATAAATTGCAATAATCTTTGTGCTTTGTTACTATTGATATGAAATAAAGTCTCAGATTTCAAATTACGTGCATTTTCTTACAAAATTCAAAAACAAATACGGTTTTGGTGCTGTGGCGGATCGCTCTGGCGCCGCTCAGCTCAAGAGAAGCAGCAGCACCGAGCGCACGTGATCTTCTCTTCCGTCTTTATAATACCAGTTACTGTGCGACATAAACATGAATGAGCATCTAAAAGTGTGTTAAAAGATAGAGTCCAACTTATCGAAATGGAATCGCTCAATCAGTGTTTCAACCGTGGAAAGACGTCATTGAAACAGCTTGTAAACATCATGTAATGTCACATTTACCTAAAAAAAAAAAACATAAACGTGTTAGTCAGCTAGAAAAATTAACTCTAGAGGAGCGTTTTGCTGAATATATGCACCATTTTTAATTTTAATTTAAAGCATGTTTGGATAAATTGCAAGCTTGTGAATCGAAATCGAATTGTGAAATTTGTGTCAATACCCAGCCCTAGTAAACATGTCTTTTCAGGGAAAGCACAGCAGCAGCGTAGATGAGGAGATAATGGAGATTCTAGGCGTGCAATTACAAAAGCTCCTTGTTCGGTTAAGCGACAAGGGATTAAACTTAAAGTGGAACAACAACAAAATAATATCCTGGTATTCTGCCGAGGGTGCGAAACTAAAATCAAAATCAAAATACAAGAAAATTCCTGCTGCTATTGTGTATTTGCTTCATCGTAACGACCTCGAGACCATAACCGAGAATGAAACATAACGAACAATAGAAAATATCAAAGAAGAAAACAAGTCGAAATGTTCACATACGAGCAACAAGGGTGGGCTAGACAGTGCGAAGAAATGGCCACAAAGATTTATCAAATGCAAAGAAAACTGCAAACCGGCAGTAATTACATATCTGCTCTCGAAGATTGCTGCGATAAATCAGGTTTTCCAGTAGCCGCAGTTAAACAAGCAGCACTGGATGAAACCTCTGATCTAGAGACTAAAAATGATAGCGATGATGATGATGTCGCGTTAGGATACAGGCCACGGAGAGAAACTCGTAACCGAGCTCTTGTGAGCCTGTGGCCTGAAGAGCCAAACCTGCGAAGCCCAGTTAAGACTCGAACAAAATCGAATGACTTGCCAAAGAAATCAGTTAAAATCGCTGTGCTTAAAACCATGACGAATGCGGATGATGAAATCACAACAATCAGCCGCCCGTTAACATCCGAATAATGTTCTAGGCATAAACAAGTCGTAGGAATTATGCCGAGAAAAGGGCTGTTTCAACCCTAATGGGAAGCATTGATGTTACAGGCCACTGTGTACAAATTAGAAATTTGAGATGTATAGCAAATAGCTCTCCTCACTATCCCTGAGGAGCTTAGACCGAAACTAACCGCAGTTATGAAATCTGGCAACATAATGAACCGAAACGATAATGAAACCGACGAAATAATCTACGAGCGTCTTAAACAGGCATGGTTAGACATGAGGGGACCAAAGCATGCAGATTGGAGCAAAATATTAGAAATCAAACAAGCGAGTCATTTGAAACGTACGCTGAACGGTTATGGGTAACATACAGAGAACACTCGGGCCTAGAAAATGCAGACCGCAACCATGACGCGTTACTACAACTTAAGAACAATGCCGGCATTCCAGTTCAAAAGGCTTTATCAAATGGCGTCGACCCGGCCAAAAACACGTTCAGAGCAATAGTAGACTGGGGTTCAAGGATAGAAAACAGATGGAGATCAAAACCCTGTAGCGTTGCATCCACACAATGGTTAACAGAAGGGAACAGCCCAGACAAATTTAACCAAAGATCTCCAAGCAAAATGCAATGCCACTAACAAGAAAAACTTTGCCAAAAAACGCCCTCTAGTGACGACTCGCGAATTTCATCACCGAGTTTAAAAAAAACAAAAAGCCAAAATGGTGCGGCCCACAACGCGAGTGGAACAACTGAAAAATACCATCACCAATAGGGATACGTGGCCTCCATCACCGTAGGGAGCATAATTAAGAGTGGAAACCGAATTAAAATAAGGGCTAATTTAGGAGGCCGGTTAGCTGACGTACTTATTGATTCTGGGGCATCTTGCTCCTGTACAGACATTCCATTACCTTTAACCAACTAAACTATTCAGATCAAAGAATTTGGCGACACGTTAATGATTGCGACAAAAACACAGCCAGTTCAACTTGATTTAGGTCAGACAGTATTGAAAGAACCCCTCTAGTATTTACCTAATAACAGTGAAGGGACTGTGCTGGGAATGGACATTATGCGAAAGTATGGCTTTGTAATTCACTGCTTTGAAAAACAAATTGAATTGAAAACAAAGCAGTAAAAAAGTGCCATCCAAAAAACAGAACGAGCATTGTGTCCACACATGAACATGACTGCGGCCTCATTAGGGGCCAAGCACCGAAGGTGCGGAGGCACCTATTGTATCTGTTCCGGTTCTTATTATTATTATTAGGGGCCAAGCACCGAAGGTGCGGAGGCACCTAATGTATCTGTTCCGGTTCTTATTAGGGGCCAAGAACCGAAGGTGCGGAGGCACCTATTGTATCTGTTCCGGTTCTTATTAGGGGCCAAGCACCGAAGGTGCGGAGGCACCTATTGTATCTGTTCCAGTTCTTATTAGGGGCCAAGCACCGAAGGTGCGTAGGCACCTATTGTAACTGTTCCCGTTCTTATTATTATACTTCATTCTTCCGACTGGGTGTCTACGGCAGCCCATAGAACCGTTTGCGGGAAAGTTGTTTTGATTTGACATTCTGATAGAGGACAGTCCCAACATTAAATACACCAATTTTGGTGTCTCTAACTCATTGCCTCTAGCGCCACCACCTGTCCAAAATGTCACTTTTATAATGCTAATAACTTTTGAACCGTAAGGCCTATTGACAAAATTATTTTTTCCTTTGATTCCTGAGCTCATGACGATTCGATTGCACCCTATGACATAATTTTCCGTCATAAAAATATGGCCGCCATTTTGAATTGTTCAAAAAACCTACTTTTTCGAACTCGTCCTAGACGGTGTGTCCGATTTTCACCAAAATCGCACCAGATCATCTTCATGCAATGGGGACAAAAAGTTATGGAATTCAAGTTGATTCGTCAAACCGTTTTCGATAAACGCACTAAAAATGTTTACGTAGCGCTTGCAAAAACGGACTTAAGGCTGTATCTTCGCAACACTTTATCGTATTGAGACCAAACTTGGTCCATGTCATCAGAAGCATGACTTGAGGCTACATGCTGCGTTTCGGCGCAGCGCCACCTAATGGTCCGGAGATACAGAAAATGGCTATTTTTGCTTATAACTTCTGAACGGTTTGTCCAAAAATCATAAAAGTGGTCTCGTTAGATTCAGGGCGTCATGTCTAGTCGAGCGATATCCAATTTTCCCAGATCGGCCATTTTGGCTGTCAGCCATTTTGAATTATGTGCTAAAATGCTGTATTTTCTGAACGCATGAACGAATTGTTACGAAACTCGGTATGGGTCATCAGTACGATGCCCTGAAGGAGCCTGAGAAGTTTCGAAACAGCGCCACCTAGTGGTCAAAAGTTATAACAAATTTTCCAAAAAGGCTAATAACTTTTGAATAAATCTGCCTGTTGAAATGCCACTGGTCTTAATAGATTCCTTGGGTCAAGCTGAGAACATAGATACCAGGTTTTCCTTTTTGGCCGAACTTCCTGTCCGCCATCTTGATTTTCAGTCAAAACCTACTTTTTCGAACTCCTCCTACACCGTTTGTTCGATTTTCACCAAAATCAAATCGTATCATCTTCAGACCGTGCCGACTAAAAGTTAAAGATTTCGTGTTGATAGATGAAACCGTTTTCGTATAGCGCAGCAGCAAATTTGAGGCATGATGCTAAAAGCACTATTCAGGCTTTATCTCTGCAATACATTGACATATTGACACCAAACTTTATATGTGTCATTGTCACTTCACTCTGACCACATCACATCAGTTTTGTAACTGCGCCACCTATTGGTCGAAAGTGATAATCCATTAAATCATATTTTTATTTACAGTTTCTATGATTTTTCAGCCATTTCACCTACAATTGTCTTTAAATGTCTTTAATTGCTCATTGTTGCAGTTGGTCTGACACTTTCAGCAATGTTGGCATGTCTTGTCGTCTGATTGTGCTTGGCCCCGGTAATTGCTGCTTGCAGCTATATTTGACTTTGTTGTGTGCATTGAGGGGGAACCCCCTCCCCCACAAAAGCAATACCACAAAAAAACGCATCAAACCAGAGGCTGAGTCAGCTGTTCATGAAATTGTTCAACAACTTGAAATCAGAGGAATAATCCGGCGATGTACTTCGACCACAAACTCTCCGTGTTTACCAGTACCAAAATCGAATGGTAAATGGCGTCTTTGTATTGATTATCAGCATCTCAACAAAGTTTTGCCTAAGGCTACACCTATAGTGGCAAATCCATCAACATTATTATCGCAGATTTGTAAGGCTACACCTATAGTGGCAAATCCATCAACATTATTATTGCAGATTTGTAAAGCTGGCTTCAAATTAAACAAAGAAAAAGCTAAAATCGCACAAAGCGAGGTCCAGTACCTGGGTTAAAAGATAACGCAAAGCCACCGAGCATTAACAGATGATAGGCGGAAATGCATTGCTGAACTTCCCCGACCGCACACGCTGAACGCGTTACAGAAAGTGCTGGGAAAAGCAAACTACGTAAGAGACTTCATTCCAGACTTTGCAAACGTCGTCATGCCATTATATTCCCTCCTAAAAGGAAAATCAAAGCCCTCTGACGTCCTTGAATGGTCAGAGGAACACGAAAAAGCCTTTACGAGTCTAAAAGATGTAGCGATTCTTAGCGCAAATAAAGGGAATTTTAACAAACTGGTCAGAATATGATCAGTGAATCTACTACAGTTTATAAAATTATCCCTAACGGGAATATTTTGCCAATGTATCTGTATGGGCAATTCAATACAACGAATTATAGTCAATTATACATACAGGGAGGCAAAATTAGATCAATTCTTATATTAATTCTCAATCACAACGTGTTATGATTGAATATTAATATCAATTGTCTATTATAGATCTATTTTCAGGATAACCCTTAATGGAATTAATTTGTTATTGAATGGTTTGTTCGTCCAGCAAACTGACCATATGATCTTTTATCAAATCACAAAAGGCTATCCTTTTATAGACTTTCAAGAGAGACTGTTCTTCTTGACCATGAAAAACAGCTCTCTCTCTCTCATTCTATAAAATAAAATACTCTTTAAAGTATCAGCAATTGTAAAGCGTGTAGCTTTCGATCGGACATTAAAGGGACTTCAATATGAGCACAACCAGAATCAATAAATGAGTATATATGGTTTTAATAAAGAAAATACTACGTATATCGGTGACTAAGATTACACAGAATAAAATGTATATACAATACAATAAAACAATGAAACAATGAAAGTCAGAAAGTGATAGAAAGAGGGAGAAGGAGGGGTTACAGAATGGCAAATTACCTGGACAAAAACCTCTAAGAGACAACAAGAATCAAAACACCTTAAGCAGGGCTAAACAATTTTAAACGCATCTAAATCTGAATAGAAATACGATACTTGCAAATATAGCTCTCTTGTGCTGTTGAGAAAGCGGGCCTGTGTGTATGGCCTCGGAGGTTGTGCGCGTTCGCTCTGAGTCCTTCGGAGCTTCGCGTTCACGTGAGAGGTGGTCCGTGTTGCAGGTAAAGTTGCCAGATGATTCAGGCTAAGTTCATTTCACTCGTCGGTGGAAATGAACAAAGGAGAATCCGAAAATGGAAAATAAAAACTTTTCCATAACAAACAAACAAAAGAAAACGAAGAGAAGGCTTGAAGAGCCTTGAAGAGCTTGGAGGGAAGTAGTAAGAGGAAGAGCTAGAGTGATGAAACCGCTGGTCAATGACTTTAAACAGCGTCTGAGTTCCCCTCCCAGGGGTGAAGCTGACCAATCGACTTGGAGTTCTGTGAGCGCGAAAATTTGGTTCCTTTGTCTTGCCAGGCGCTCATTTGCGTAGTTTATGACAGTGACAGAAACGTGGTCAGTCTTACTCCAGCGATGAAAAACATAGTAAAATACATTTTATCACACTCTACAATATAGATTCAGCTGAGCCAAACCAAGAGGTTTACATCGATACTGAGAACGATGTGTTTGGCACATCCAACGACAGAGTTACATTCATATGCATGATTCTAGGCATTTAGAGTTTATCTAAACACATCTAGAGAAGTCATAACTATACTACAGTGAAAACAGAACACATTGGTATACATGAAAATATTTTACCCTTGTCAGAACTACTTATTTCTGACTTCACATGTGAGAAATGTCTGTATGTGTGTGCGTTAAATAAAAAGGTCCGTGTGTGTTTGTGTGTGACGGGATCTCTCACTCTCTTCGGAGAGCCGATGAAGATCTCTTTGAAGCTCACGCGTTCGAGTTTATGGCTGTTGGTTTTTCTCTCACGTATGCCACAAAGTGTCAGTGGGGCAATTAGGGCCCAGACTCTGTGGTGCCAGGCCGGAGTTATGGACCAGAGTCAGAGAGGTTAGAAGCATTTTTACATGTATAAGTGAATGAGTCGTCCTGACACAGTCCAGATACGCTACATCGGATTGAGCTGATCTGCAACGTGCCGGGAACTACGTCATCACCTTGAAAGGTCATGCTTGAAAAAAAAAAGTTTAGGTTTTAAAAGATTTAAACACCCAGGATACGCACATGTAATGACCATTTTAAACAATAATATGACACAAAGGCAAAAATGTGTAATTCAACATACAATACAATTTGAACTATCCTCCTTCGCACGGTCGCTTTGTAAACAGTGGGGTGGTTTTTGAAAATGACCTATCGTTTCGCTAGATAAGACCCTCTTCCTCAGCTGCGATCGTGCAGAGCCCGTTGAAGCACTTCAAAGACCTTTGAAACTGCATTGATTTGGACTTCAAAATGTTGGTTGCCATTGAAGTCCTATATTCGAAGAAAAATCCAGAAAGGTTTTCCTCATAAAACTTAATTTCTCTTCCACTGAGGAAAGAAAGACATGGATATCTTGGATGGCATTGGGGTGAGTAAATTATTAGGAAATTTTCATTTTGAGATGAACTAATCCTTTAAGAGAGCAGCCAGAAAAATGGAGCGAAACTGGAAGAAAAAAAAACTAGAGGTATTTCGCATTTCATGGAAAGAGAGCACGATTGCATACAGAGAGGCCTTAAAAACTGCTAGATCTGCTTATTTTTCAACCCTATTAGAAGAAAATAAACAAAACCCTAGGTATTTATTTGAAACAGTGGCTAAGCTAACGAAAAATAAAGCTTCAAGCAGCACAGCAGTAATGACTATGAACTTTTTTACTTACAAGATTGATAATTTCAGGGTGAAAATCATAACTATGCAACCGTCTACTACAGTATCGCATCAGACAGTGCATTGTAGTCTCCCTGACGAAAAATTCGATTCAATCATTGCTATAGGAGAGGGTGAATTTTATAAACTCATTAAAACATCTACATCGACAACATGTATGTTAGACCATACTGACTAAACTACTAAAAGAGACGCTTCCAGAGGTCATAGATCCTCTTCTTAATAACATTAATTTATCTTTGTCATTAGGATACATACCAAAAACTTTTAAGCTGGCTATGATTAAACCGCTTGTTAAAAAAAACGCAACTTGATCCTACAGAATTAGTCAATTACAGGCTGATCTCGAATCTACCTTTTCTGTCAAAGATACTAGAGAAGGCAGTATCTTCACAACTATTTTCCTTTTTAGAAAGAAATGGTATCTGCGAGGATTTTCAATCAGGATTTAGACCGTATCATAGTACTGAGACCGCTCTCATTAGAGTCACAAATGATTTGCTCTTATCATTCAATCGTGGTTGTATCTCTCTATTATGTTGGCATTAGTGGAATTGCACTAGCATGGTTTAAATCATAATTATCTGACCGTTATCAGTTTGTAGCAGTAAATGAAGAGATGTCTTATCGGTCAAAAGTTCAGTATGGAGTACCACAAGGCTCAGTACTAGGACCGTTGCTGTTCACTCTGTACATGCTACCCTTAGGAGATATCATTAGGAAGCATGGCATTAGTTTTCACTGTTATGCTGATGATACTCAGCTCTATATTTCTTCACGCCCTGACGAAACTTACCAATCCACAAAATTAACGGAATGCATAGCTGATATTAAAAAAACAAAACTGGATGACTAGTAATTTTCTACTACTTAATTCTGAAAAAATAGAGATTCTAATTATTGGACAAAAAACTTCCTCACGTAATAACCTAGAATACTGTCAAACACTTGATGGCTGCTCTGTCAAGTCCTCGTCGTCGGTTAGGAACCTGGGTGTGCTCTGATACCAATCTTTCATTTGAAAGTCACGTATCTATAAAACCGCATTTTTTCATCTTAAAAATATATCTAAATTACGTCATATGCTCTCACTGAAAAATGCAGAACAATTAGTTCACGCGTTCATGGCATCAAGGCTAGATTATTGTAATGCTCTACTTGATGAATGCCCTGCACATTTAATAAATAAACTACAGCTGGTCCAAAATGCAGCCGCTAGAGTTCTTACCAGAACCAGGAAGTATGACCATATTAGCCCGGTTCTGTCAACACTGCATTCATTGGCTCCCTATTAAACATCGTATAAATTTTAAAATATTGCTGATTACTTACAAAGCACTAAATGGTTTAGCTCCCCAGTACTTGAGCGAGGTCTTAACGCATTATAGTCCTTCACATCTATTGCGATCTCAAAATTCTCTCAAAATTATACCTAGAATATCAAAATAAACAGCTGGCGGTAGATCCTTTTCCTATTTAGCACCAAAACTTTGGAACTATCTTCCTAAGATTGTCCGGGAAGCAGAAACAGTCTGTCAGTTCAAATCTAGACTAAAAACATATCTCTTTGGCTTAGCATACACATAACATTATAGACTTCTATAATTCAATGTTAGGCTGCATAGTTTAGATCAGCCGGAACCGGGTACACTTCTCATAAATCCTGATGTACTTGGTAGATCATAAGAAGGATGGCGTCTATGCTAATATTAGTCTCTCTGTTTATTCCGAGGTTTACCGCAGTCCGCCGGATCCAGGCCATATCCAGATCTGATGAAGGACCATCGCATGGACACGACGACAATGCATCCCTGAAGTGCCAGCCTCATCAGCCCTGTGAAGGCATCATGGACACCTCAACAAACTCGTCTCCATACCGGCATGATGACTCCGACCCCCAACCAGATGGAACTGGCTAAATATTGTGAAAGTTCTGATCCAATCTGACTTCTGACCTGTAATGTAGCCTGAATCATAAACATACACTGTTCGTTCGTTGGCTAGAGGAGAAATGGCCCCCTGACTGAGCCTGGGTTCTCCCAAGGTTTTTTCTCCATTCTGTCACCTGATGGGAGTTTTGGTTCTTTGCCACTGTCGCCTTTCTCGCCTTTCTTCGCCTTTATCGCCCTTGGCTTTTGGCTTGCTTATTTGGGGACATTTAATTTTATATATAACAATATTATTACAACATTATTTTCCTGTTATCTCTGTAAAGCTGCTTTGAAACAATGTGTATTGTAAAAAGCACTATATAAATAAAGGTGACTTGACAAATCTAACATAAAATCAGTGTTGGACAAGCTACTTAGAAAATGTAGTGAGCTAAGCTAGCATTTACTCTACATTAAATGTAGCTTCACTACACTGAAGCTACCACCCTGGGAAATGTAGCAAGCTAAGCTACAGCAATATGGCAAAAGTAGTTTACTACATCTAAGCTACTTTTTCAGATTTAATTTTTATATTGAACCAACTTAATTCCAAGTCAATGCTATCTCAGTGATCAATAAAACTGTCAATCAAACATATAGGCAGGCATAATTTGTTAGTTCAATTGTTTATTCAACAACTGTTCCAAACCAATTTGGCAAAAAAAAAAATTAACTAAAACCATATAACTATATAAAACTATAACAAAACCAGGTGTCAAGAGTGTGTGCATCTTTTCCCATTTCTCACGAGTCAGCCCAAGGATTGATATTGGTACGTGATTTCACACCATACAGAGCAGAAGGTGGTGGTAATGCACCAAAAAGCTGGTTTGTAGGGCCCTATGAAATCCGTTTTATTTTTTCCCACATTCCAAATTCAGTTTTATTTTGTTTTCATTTTTCTGGACTCCCATTTTAATGGTTAAATAAAATTTTAGTAATCAAAAACGTGTAATTAATTGAAATCATGAAACATATACAATTTAACAATAATTTATTAACATTTTTAAATAAATTACATTTTAAGGGCACTATGAAATAGTTATTTTTTTTTAATGGTTTAAATTGTAATGACCAATTATTTAAAATGTAGGCCTAATGATTTAAGCAAAACTTTCTTCAAAGGTTAAACCAACCTTTTATTTTGACAGGTTGCCATGTAGCTAGACCTTTGAGTCTGTTTTTTTTTTATATGACGATAGTTTTTTCTCAAATCAAGCTAAAATGCTACTAAAGTGGCTGTGTAGATGAAGTTCATCGATCCATTACTGAAAACATCGCAAGCGCCAAGGGTGCTTCAGTGTGTGCTAAATGAATCCGCGCGTCTGAGCCATTCATTCACAGAGACACGCAGAACATGCATGATTCCTTTTTAAATAGTCTTTATGCGGTTTAATATTCACAAACACTAGTCTATATCGCGATTTTATTTAAGTTTACTTACCTTCTTTTCATCCAAGATCTGACAAATTCCGTGAAATTCCGCGTTATACAGTAAATTTAGTTTTTATGCATGGATACCGCGATTCAGTCCATGTTTTCCGTATTGCGGTAATGAAATCATATGGCCCTATGGTTGCCAACCACCGTAAAACAAGAAGAAAAAGTCACCGTCACTAACTGATCCAGCATCAGTGATACTTAGCAGTTGTATTTCCGATTTGAGCTTGAGCTTTAGAAATGCTTGGGAAAATGTAGCTTGTGTGGACGCTACCGCACTACTTGATCAAAAAAAGAGCTTCGCTACTGAAAAGCTATTTGATTCAGAAAACAAACAGCGACGCTACCACCACACTACTGAGAAATGTAGTTAAACTAGTAGCGTCACTACTTGTAGCGACGTTACTGCCCAACACTGCATAAAATAAAATCGCAATGTAGTCATGCACTTATCACATGACAAAGGCTGGTTGCGGCATGATTCCAAACAAAACGCACTGTGTTCACGCAAACAGATTATGATTTGCATCTCAGAGCGGTTCTGTTCAAAGTAAATGCTGCGCGCTACGTCACTGCATGATCTGTGAGTTTAACCTGCAGTTTTGACTGAGTATTTAATTTAAGTTGCATACATTTTGTTCTTGCACTGATGATACATTTGTAGCAATTTTGTACTTTGTCAGTCAGTTTGAGATATAGGCAATATTTGAGTATTATGTGCATCGGATAATTTACTAAATCAAATGATTTTGGACAGTTTTCGCCATTGAAATGACTGAGGAAAAGTGTCCCAATCAACCTGAAATAACCCTACTACCTAACCCTAATTGCATGGCATTATGTTGTTTCACTTGTAACATTTTTCATTAACAATTATTCAGTTATTTGTAACAATGTCATTGTAGGAAAAAAAAAGTAGTTTCAATGTAGCTAGCTACTTTTTACAGTAACTTGTGTAGCTAACTACTTTTTAAGAAGGGTAGCTTAAAAGTAAAATACTTTAACTTCCGAGTAGCTTGTAACTTATAACTTGTCAAGCTACAGTTTCAGAGTAGCTTCCCCAACACTGCCTGTCACGTAAATGTTAAAAAAGTATATTTGTAATGCATTACTAATTGACATAGCCTTTAACACTGTATAAAATACTATAATTTCTGCCTCATTCTGTGATAAGAAGCAATGCCAGGAACTTATTTCTAAAACTCCACTGACAATGAAGTGAGTTTGGAGCGAGTCTGAAAACATGTCATTTTAACCCCTTAAAAATCCTGCAATATTAGCCTAAAATGCCTAAAAAAAGGCATACCCAAATTAAATTGCATGCTGTTCTTGAACCATTTGGAGTATATGCATGCTTTTGGGCATAATAAAGGTTACACTTAGAGCTATTATATTCCTTATCCAGATTCACTGTCAATAATTGCTGACACATAGTAACTGAAGCATAAACACATTATAGTGTTTTTTTTTCCAATTCTTGAAACCAAACTTTCTACAAATAAAGATACAAAACAAGTGCTATGGTACTAAAACACTTTAATATTAGAAGTCACAAACACACACACATATATATATATATATATATATATATATATATATATATATATATAACAAAATGAACAAATATATATATACACATACACAAAACACACGTATGTGTATGTATTTCAAACTATTTACAAATTATATTTTTCAGAATCCAAGAAAAATAATAAAGATAAAAAAATAAAAAGATTTAAAAAAGTGCCTTATACCACTTCTGGGTCTTGTGGATGACTTTGTAGTAACTTATTAGGGCATGAGATCTACTCCACTCCACCCATGATGTACCTGTTTGGACATAAAAACGACATGATTTTCAGATGATGGTCTGTGATATAAAAAAAACAAATAAATAAGTAATTTACAAAACATTAACATTGTTTCTGTATTCACAAGCATATAAACAGAAACACAAACATAAACAAACATTCCTGCACGAGCGCACACTAGGCTACAGAAGTTAGCAGGTAGGCTAACGTTGCACATCAAAACAAAACACATACACTCGGCATAACACACCAAACACACGACATAACCTGACAAGTACACCTCAAAACAAACGCATACATCAGTATATAGTCAAATATGTAGCATAATATAATAAATCTTACTTGTCGAGAAAGAGAGTGACGTGTCCAACATCCAAAACATGTCCTCTGCTACCGAGTCAATGGATGAAACATCGCTCTCTTCGTCAGAAATGTCATCTTCCGACTCATCACTGTCACGGCGAGTACACTGTTCAATAACTTCTTCAAGTAAGAAGTGTGTTTTTATAGTTCTCTTTGCCATTTTACACGTTACCTTGTTTCACTCTATCAATGCTGTCTTTGCGCACGGGCGCATGGATCACTGCTACTTTGCGCACGGACTTCACGCATGACCAGATGAATCATCCCACTAAAGCGGCATATCAATCTTTACAGAAATTCATTGGCTATCAGAAAATACAGTCATTTCCATACTCTATTACAACTGGTTTGATTTACTGTCACTCAAACAGAGGGAGGTGCCATTCTTCTTCATTGGCGCAACCCAGAGCCGGACTGGGCGCTCCTTGGCTATTGATACAAAGGGACACCTCTATCAGCCTCTAGCATGAATCGATTGGCTAAAATGACCTAAAATGACTAAAATGTGAAACTAGAACATAGAATGCGTCGAAGTTGTGATAGCTCTGTTGGCTAACTTGAAAGGCTACTACTACATTCCGTGGATGCTTATTGATATATAAATGTGTTATGGACAAAATACTTCATTGAATTG
Organism: Gila orcuttii; assembly: GCA_026230005.1. Lineage (NCBI taxonomy): Eukaryota > Metazoa > Chordata > Actinopteri > Cypriniformes > Leuciscidae > Gila > Gila orcuttii. The sequence goes on from JAPDVR010000011.1 coordinate 21,025,821, forward strand.
GATTGTATGGACCCTTTACAGTGTAACCAAACCATTTTTGTTGGAATGTAATGGATCAGTGGACAAACAGAAAGCTTTATAGGTAAGTTTCTTCCGGTTTTTACATGTTTGGTGGTCTGATAAAGAGACAGATTGTACCCGCTGTGTTTAGTGTATATTAAAATGGTTTACATCGTTCGAATCACAAGAGTCTCAGCTTTCCAAAAATATGTGATATGTTTAGCTTTTAATTTTTTCGTTTTTGTATATCGAGAAAATATTGCGCAATAATGCGGCACATCGGATTTTTAAGCTCTTCTGTTGGACATCAGGTTTGTAACGTTTCTCATTACAAGCGGGTGTTGCTTTTTCAAATGCATGTTATAAAACACTTGCAGAGATGGAGCAGCATTTAATTGTGAACCGATCGATCCGCTCACAGTGCTGCGCTTCACCATGAAACGCACTGCATATATATTTGTTTCATAAAAAAAATCGCAGCCTTCACGAATTCATAATCCCATTGTCAAATCGCGATTTCAGTTTAATTTCTGTTAATTGTGTAGCCCTAGTCCGAATAAGACATTTCATTATAATAGGTTTAATTTCCTTAATTATAACATTTGTAGCTCTTTCAAACCAGTAGTCAAGTTATAATGTATTTGTAACAGTCATATGTCTAAAATTAGGGGTTTCAAAACAAATTGGTTTGTTCTGAGCAAAAAGATTAAGGTTTTTTATTTTTTCTTTGTTTTTATAGTTTTACGGTCTTCTTAGGCTGGTTATAACAAAATAAAAATTACTTTATTTAGAAACAAATTTTCAAAAAATGTTCTTACTACAGCAAAAGCACAACGCTCCCAATAGGCTATAACGGAACTACCAACTGTCACAACTGATGAAGACAGATAGGAGGATGAATCAACACAAATAACAGCAAAGCTTTAATAACTCAGAACAAAAGAGAGATCCACACAACAGTGTGTACTAAAACACGACCAATACCAGACAATGAATACCGAGAACTGAAGTGCGGAGTTCAAACCCGCATACTACTCTTAATATTTCTGGCATAGTATGCATACTAGTATGCAGTTCCGAATTCAGCAACTGTCAAGATAATGAACTCAGTGTTTCCGCTACATTCATTCTGCCGTGGTGGTACGTCACACCAAAAATCATCCCACCACGGCTTCAGCTTCTCAGTGAGATCCGATATTGTGCATACTATTGTTATTGTTAAGCCCCACTAAAGGCATAAAAACATTGTAAAGCACCATAAAGTTTTGGTGCACTATTTTCCAAGATTTCTAAAGTCATTTGATATCATAATGTGAGGTAAAAATGAATATTTAAGTTGTGAAGTTAATGGAAACTCATCTCTACTCAGTCATTCTCCATTCAGCATTCAAACAGCGAGTCGCGTTCGGTTACGACAGTAACACGATGACACTCTCTTCAAGATCAATGTTCCCATTATTATACTTTATTTGTAGATAAAGGTCTATGGTTTGCATAAAATTACTTTATCTTGCTGGAGTTTATTGCGCTTTCTAAATCATATTCCTTTCTCCCGGGTGTCTGTTAGATTACAGCACTGGAGTAGAGAGCACTATGAATTGTTCTTCATGCGCACTGTAACTGAAAATTAAAACTGTTAAAAGAAAAGGCTCAATAAACTGTAGCATAGATATAATACACTAAGCATCAAATATCTCACGCACGCTGTGACTTTGTGTTGCTTCAAGTGCATCATTCTGCGCACGGGATGCGCATAATCGCTTTGCCGCTCTAAATTGGAGCCTTTCATATTATAATACTTAGGGGAGGTTTAAACACCTGGGGCAAGGGGGCGTGGCCCGTGGGAATATCACTCATGGGCGACACCCCTCCCCCTCACAGGACACAAACAAAGTCTTTGAAAATTAAACCAAAACAGAATAAAAGTGACACCAATGCTGGAACCCCTCGACTATGTTAAGTTGATCTTGAGCTTAGATATTCAAAGCACTATATTTTATTCATCCGTTTGCAAGAAATCTATATTAAATAATTAAATTGTATCTATAAATTATTTTTAATTACAATTGTCATGATTTTTTTATTCATTAAGTAGACTATTTAAATCAATAAATAATCGAGAACAGGTGCCGTTACATAGGCTGCTACTGTTTTTTTTTTTTTTTTATTTAACTTTTATCAGACTGCAAAACAAAATAGAACAATAGCCTACTTGATAATGTTTTTAAAATTCTGAATTTGTAGAATGCGGTTAAATTTTTTTAATCTGCCGAATAAATCATCTAATGAAGATCTGTAATCCCCAAAAAATTTGAAAATTGCAAAAATAAGGATAAATGATGTTTGACCAAAAGCACAGCATTGTCTCATTCACATTGCAATAGTTGTTAAAGCAGACAAACTCTTTTAGACAGCACAGTCAGCAAAAGCAATTTCCCCCTTTTTTTAACTTAATTCCATCTGAAATAGGCTGTAGGCTAAACTACTATCAGAAATATTTCATTCATGCCCTTGCGTGTGTGTATGTGTGTGTGTCAAGTCAAGTCACCTTCATTTATATAGCGCTTTTAACAATATAGATTGTTTCAAAGCAGCTTTACAGTGATAATAGGAAATTAAAGTAACAGAGATTGTTTTGGCTTTACAGCAGCTCTAGAATAAAGTTATTGTCTAGCTAATGTGTAATGAGAATAGGCACAAACCGGTGTCTTATCTGTAATACCTTTAATGTTTTCCTTAAACTAATTGCATAGTATTAAAAACGCTTAAAAATAAATAAAGATGTGTATGGTAACTATGGGGCTATGAAAAATATATTTGCCAACTTCATAGGTCTATAATTTGTACTTTTTTTCCGATATTGTTGATAATTGTAAGTTAACTGACTGTTGAAATCAACATCAGACACTTGCGAAATATCATCGATATACGATAATATTGTCAAATTGCAAATAGTAGAGCTGCATTTTGTTATTTTTTATTTATTTTCACTTTTTTAGGCCATTGAATAATTGAATGATAGAAATCCTTTTCATTTGCCTAAAAAATATCAAACCAGTTTGAACTGGAATGTCATCCCCACTCAAAATTTGCTACCCAGACTCCATATCTCCTTTTGTGTGTATTTGATCATTTAAGCACAATAAGCCACGTAAAAGGTACTCGCTCACTGTCTGAGAAGCTATTTGGGTATGAGCACACAAAACTATCCCTCAGAAAACACACAAGTACCGAATGAAGTTCTCTTTCACAGGTTCTCACACTTGGATGTATTAAAATTTATTAAATGTATAAATTGGCAAGGCTTTAGTTAAAAATATCTGCAAATTATACATTTTCGTGATGCCCAGTAATGGCCTGATCAGGCCACTGAAAATTAAGCCCTGGCCTTAGCTTGTTCGAGTGTGTTAGGGTTAGAGTCAAACTCTGGCCCTCCAGGATATGAAGAACTATCCCCCATATCGTTATTCATTGTAATTCGCATATTGTGTTCCACTGAGAAAAAAACATGACAGCATCATGTATAATGTGTAATGAATGAAAACTCGGTTACTGGAATGCAATGATTAATGCTGATAGGCACCTTCTTGTTTGGCCATGAACATGCAGCCAGAATCCCTCAGTTTGATGAGCTCTGTGGTTGACTTGAATTCATCCCCATTCCAGGAACAGAGGGAAAGTTCGCTGGACTGGAGTGCAGATCTGGAAACAGGAAGAGAGAAAAAATTCTGGCTTAGCTCTCAGTTCACTGATGGTGTAGCTATGAGCTCATGTACAGAAGGTAGTCAACCAAAATGCCTATTACCGCCACTGTGGCATGAAAAACAACCCAGTCAAATGTGACACTCGTTCCCAAAATCACCACCAGGTGGCACAAAGGGACGGTTTGCAACATTGCTCAATAAGGCTGTAATTGTGACTTTTTACTTGTTAATGAAGATAAAATAATGAAATCAATTACAGGTTATCAGGGTTCAACGCTAAGGTTTTTCCCAAGGATCACATGTGCTCCTAAATGAAAAAATTTAGGAGCACGCAAAGAAATTTTGGAGCGCAGTGAAAAATGTTCAAGTAACAGTTTAACAAACCATTTATTATATACATAAATATACTATGTGTGTGCTCCTTCTCTGTGTGTTCAACTATGGTGTGAAACCATTGGAGGACTATGGAAATTATGACTCTTGTATCTGCACACTCAGCATTGGCCTTAAAAGTTTGTCAAAGTATTTGAAATACTGAAACAGATGTTTTGAAAATTTGACACATTGAAAACAGCTTTTAAAACACTGATCACTCATCACAAAAAACTTTACTGTGATTGGTGCTTATGTAGTTTTTGAACCAGGGACGGATTCACGATACACCAGCAGCACTCAAACAACCCACGCCACACTTAATGTAAACAAGACTACTAAACAGTATTAACGCGTAGGCTACGCCGTCGATTTGATGCAGAAGTATAAATCACACTTTACAATCACTTTAGTAAAACAGAACAAGGGGAACGTGTTGCTCTCAGGAGGAGGCTAGGAGCACATTGGCACACCTGTGCAGTGGAAATATGCATCTTTCCACTGCAGAAGCTCTTTCCACAACATAGAGGAGAAACTACTTTAAATGTGTGTATTAGTATTTATATTATTATAATAACATTAGATAAAAAGTTAAATTTTAATCTAATAGTATACTGTTAGTATGTTAATATATTCATGATTTAATTTTACTATATGCTTTGTAATTTTATGTAATATGCTATATAGCTCACCACAGGTCTAATATTTATTCCAGTCGGACAAAACAGCAGTTTCATATTTGTGAGTGGTTTTTATTCATTAAATCCTTGTGCAAGAAAAATGGCCTACATTGGTCTCTAATTTGTTAATGCTACCATCTCATCAATAATCAGAATTATTAAAGGGTTAGTTCACCCAAAAATGAAAATTCTGTCAGTATTTACTCACCCTCATGTTGTTCCAACCCCGTAAGACCTTCGTTCATCTTCGGAACACGAATTAAGATATTTTTGATGAAATCTGAGAGCTGGATCACTCCTCCATACTAGTCCATAGGCTTCTTCAGGGATTGAACTTGCCGGCCTTGAAAAGTTATTAAAGACATCGTTAAAATAGTCCAAGTGACTACAGTGGCTCTATCTTAAGTTTATCAAACGACGAGAATACTTTTTGTGCACAAAAAAAACTAAAATAACGACTTTATTTCAACTATTCATCTCCTTCTCTGTGGGCCTCGAGTCAGTTCACTAGCGTAATAGCGTACGCTTCTGTTGTTGTACATCACACGCATCACCCACGTGACCAGCGTCGGCCAATAGTGAGCCTACGTGTGACGTAGCTCTACGGAATCACACTAAGTTAACTGACTAGAGGCCCAAAGAGAAGGAAATGAATAGTTGAAATAAAGTTGTTATTTTTGTTTGTTTTTGTGCACAAAAAGTATTCTCGTCGCTTGATAAACTTAAGATTGAGCCACTGTAGTCACTTGGACTATTTTAACGATGTCTTTAATAACTTTTCGGGGCTGGCAAGTTTCAATCCCTGAAGAAGCCTATGGACTAGTATGGAGGAGTGATCCAGCTCTCAGATTGCATCAAAAATATCTTAATTCGTGTTCCGAAGATGAACGAAGGTCTTACGGGATTGGAACAACATGAGGGTGAGTAAATACTGACAGAATTTTCATTTTTGGGTGAACTATACCTTTAATGCAGGAGGAGTTCAACATTTGAAAGTTTACTGTAGCACGTCAAACTTTTTTTAATGCCCCATCCAGGCTTTGATTGGTCAGTTTACGAAAAGTGAAACTGACGTCAATTTTATGAAAAGTTGAACATGTTTAAACAAAAGGCACCTGATATAGCTAAATAGCCAGCTAGCAAACTCAAAACCTCCTTATCTTCTCCCTGCTGTCTTCTGTTTCACCGCTCCAGCTGCTGACATCTCTGTCTTTGTTTTTGTGATGAGCTGCTCAAGCGGCCACCGAGCGACCCGCACACCGGCATCTCTCCCGGTGCTCCGGTGACTAGCTGGCTTTTTTCCTGCCAGAGTTTCAACAACTTTCATATGATTTACACCAGCGTCGCATCCTGCCCGCTACTCGGGGCGGGGTGTTTTGAACGATTCGCGCCGAGGTGCACTGTGCAGCGGGCGGGGTGGGGGGATTATGGTAGGTTGTAGTTACTTGCACATTGTGCTCGTAAATCATTTTTCCGGTTCGCACGTATCGATTTTTAGGGGCATATGCGAACAAAATGGTCGCACTGTAGAGCCCTGGTTATACCGTATTGTTCCGAATATAAGACATTGTTTTTTTCTTGGAAATACATCTGAAAAAACAGAGTTGTCTTATATTCTGGGCCTAAACTTTTACATGTCAATAACACACCCGCTACAATAGGGAGCGCCAAATCCGAGTAAAACGAGTGTTCCGTCCATGACTCAGCAAAGTAATCCAAAAACTCATTAAAACAGCCAAGAAATACAGTGTGTTAGTGTAATGCTTAAAAATGTCTTAAAAATGCTAAATCAAAGAAAAGCTTATCGCTGTAAAAGCGTGTCATTATGTAGCCCAAAAAATAAATGAGGGGCTGCCCAAAACCAGAGCCGTCATTCAACTGAAGGCACTGGATATAGCCAAAGAGCTGAACTTATCCACCAGAGGCCCATCGTTTCTTATTTCGGCTACTTACTGACACACTACCCTGTCAACACCCTCAAAGCGGCCACTTTGATGCAGCGTTATAGATGATTAGCGCTTGCCCTCCGAAAGGGAGAAACTGCTGTCTTTTCAGCGCTATGTTTTCGGCCTAAGGTAAAAACATTCATATCCCACTATGGATCAGATAATCAGGTAATGCTGATCAAACACCTGTGTTTTTTGACATGCCAACATCTGTCAATGTACATAAAAAGGTGAGAAATCAGTCAAAGTGAAATCTACTGGTAAAGAGAACTTCAGGTTATTTTTATGGTATCTATGCCATAAAGTGTTTATTTCTGAATGTGATTAATGTTGGTACATTTTACCAGTATTTACCTTAAATAAAATAAAAAAATTATAAATATATTTAAATATTATAAATTATTTTCAAATAAAGTTTTTTCTTTAAAAGACAAGATTTGGTCTTCAAAAAGCCTTTTTCCAAAAGGTACATCTTGAAAAGGGGGTCAACTTATATTCAGGGTCGCCTTATATTCGGAACAATATGGTAATAATAACAGTATTATAGCATTATAACATTTGATCTTTGATCTTTCTTGGCTAATTATTTATCATATAAGTGCTTAATGTTCCAGCTATTGGACTACTGTTACAGTGAAATATTACAGTGACGGCAGTGCATGAAATGTTCTTACATTTCACTAGCCAGTAGCCTATTTCCTATTTTAAAACCGAGGTCCTGACTCTCTGTGGTCATTAAAAATCCCATGGCATTTCTCATAAAGAGTAGGGGTGTAACCCCGGTGCCCTGGCCACATTCCACCCATTGGCCCTTGCCAATCATGGCCTCCTAATTATCCCCATCCATTGAATTGGCTCTATCACTCTCTCCTCTCCACCTATAGCTGGTGTGTGGTGAGCGCACTGGCGCCGTTGTACTGTGGCTACCGTCGCATCATCCAAGTGGATGCTGCACACTGGTGGTAGTTGAGGAGAGATCCCGACATGATTGCAAAGTGCTTTGGGTGTACAGTAGTACATATGAAAGCGCTATATAAATGCCTCATTCTATTCTATTTTAGATTATTACACAAGGTGTGCATTGTGCCATAAATTAAATAAAACGACAGAAAAGGTGGATATTTAGGTGGGTCTGAATGGGAACAGTGATATAGCCTATTTTTCTAACATGCGGATTTATTTACTTTGTCAATTTTGTGACCAAATGATTTAAAAATAAAACATTTGAAACTACATTTAATAATTCACTGATGCATTTCAACAGGTCACGCATGCACATTGAAAAAATGATTTCCGTACAACACAGAGCTTTGCACATAACATGCAGAACAATAAAGTGTCAATGAATTAAGAAATATATCACTTTTTATTAAATCGTTCCTTTGAAAATGAATTAAGAAACTGTTGATCACTTTCTATTAATCGTTCCTTTGTAGCCTATTAGTTAAACCGTGAGAACATTGTAACCTATACATTCATTCTTATGATTTGAAAAATTATTTAACAAAATTAAGTAGGCTAAAAAGGTAGCCACAATTTAACTACAACAATGGAATTAAAACACAGGGGCGAATTACCCTAATAAAACGTCCTCATGTTTCAGTAAATCAGTAAAGCAAATGATTAATAAAACATGCTTGTGAGCTGATATCTTTTTTTCCCTGCATGTCATGCGTGGGGCTCCGTAAATTGGCAAAACATTTTCAACACAGGCCTACATGAAGTCTGGGGACAGTTTAACATTCATTATTGTAAAGCCTGTTTGCCTCTGTGTTAGAGCTTAGATCGGGCCCAAAAAATCAAGCCCGACCCGACCCGAGCCCGTGCACGTTGTGTCCGAGCCCGGCCCGGCCCGACACATTAACTATAATTATGAGCCCGAGCCCGATTTAAACCCGACCATTTTTAATACGTGGGCCGTTATAACCAGTGGCGACGACAGATCATTTTTTAATGCATGCAGGTGCTGAATGGGTGCTAGACCATTGACAGTGGGGAGCTGCGCAGTTTTATATATATTATATAAATACTATTAATAAATGTGCAAAAATTGGCCACTTAATATTTAATATTAAATTATTTTAATTATCACAACGATAGTTTTAATTTTTATTAAATCGAACAAGCACAACATTCAGCATTCAATCAAATATTCTTAAAGATTCATTATTATTAATAATGTTATTTCGACATATGTGTGCGTGCAACAAGCAAGCGTGACAAGCGTGCCCAGAGTTGATTTAATTTTATGATGAGATGCTCCAGTTCACGTGCTATGGTGACCGCGGCTCGACGGCGCCTCCATGTCATGATTATTGTCTGCTATATTTGCTTCTTATTTATTAAATCCAGGCAATTGGTTGATGAAAAATGTATTAAAATTAAGATACAATTTATACAAAACGAAATTCACTTTAAAGAAAGGCTTTCTACAAAACAAAACATAATGAAGTGGTCAAAATCATGTGTTCATGTTTTGGGTCAGATGTTCCTGCCTATTCATGTGGAGTTTAAGTAAAAACAATGCATGATCCTAATTGGACACTGGAATATTACATTGACATCGTATTAAAACTGAGCGGTTCCGCTTTTACGGCGGGTGCCATGTAGGAGGCTACCACACCAGTGTCTCCAGTCATAATGGCCGCCACGGCAGAGTCTCGTCCCCATGGACGCCACGCCAGAATTCACGGTCGTCATGAACGTCACTGCGTCCCATATGCGAGTGAGACTGATATCCAGTTTGGAGGACAAACCGCTGACTTCGGTTGTCAGGACTTGCTAACCAATGTTAGTCGGCAGCATTTGTTTAGCATTAATTATGAATTAAAGAGGCGTACAGTATGCTATTATATTTAGCATAATTTTCTTAAATAAATAATGAAAACATCTTAACATAAAACATTGAAATAGAAAAATGTCATATCAATGAGGCTTTGCGTAAGCATAAGACGTTAAGCTCATGCCCATAAAACAGAATTCAGACGATAGTTGTGTGGTCAACGCTTTAACGTGCGTCACGGTGCTTCAAGCGTTCTGAGTTCGAATCTCAGGTCTACTATCTTCATAATTTTGTTTGCAGTTCAATAAGTTATTTGTCAAAAATAAAAACATCTGAAATGTTCATTTATTGATTCGAAACACTTTTCGGAGCTTTGCTATTCATTATCTGTCATTTTTATTAATAGGCGTTTAGACGATAACATTGTAACCTACATGCTGTTAACCGATGTTGGCCGACAGCGTTTCTGTTTTACCGTTCTTGATGCTTAAACAGGTAACAGATTATTAAAGTCAAGTGTTTTGTTTAATTAATAATGGCACATTACAACACAAATTTGCTACATTCCAGTAGAGCCTCTGTTGCGCTGCACGACAAAACCTTCTGGTGCTGTTGAAGGCAGATTATCAGCCGATCGCACCATAAAATGAAGATGATGAAGATCGTCCTTAATCTGCCAAATTATTGTTGACTGAAATTGAGATGACTGAAAGTGATACCTGGCGATAGCGACAAAAGAAATTTTTCAAAACAGATCCATACATTGAACAAATCAGAAAAGAGACTGATTTTGTTGAGTTCTACAAAAAATAACAGACTAACTAAATAGTATTGCTTTCAATATAAAAAAACAAATGAAAATATAAAAGAACACTAAAATTAAGTTTGAAACCCCATCGCACATTTCAAGGTTTAAATAAAGAGTCGGCACAGTTTATTTATTTAAAACAAGTCTATGCGATGCAAAATGAAAAATACAGCATCTTATTCTTGTGACATTAATTTGTATTGCCAAAGAAATTGCAGCTTTGCTGTGTACAATTAAAACAGTACAAAATGAAAATAGTAGCCTACAAAGCATCATAAATTAAGATTGGGCGTTTTTCTTTGCCTCTCTCTCACGGACGTGCTGGATCTCTTTTTAGCAAGTTTCTTTTGTCTCCCTTACTGCGCGCGCCAGGTCTCTATTAAAATTAAATGTTTCAGGGTAGAGAAACATCATACAGCTGATAATACTATATATATGTCACTGCGTGTTATCTACACCAATTACAAAAAACAACTGTAACAAATTATTTAGCCTTTGTCTTAATAATGCCTTGAATAATGCCTTGTTGAATTCACCTTAGGCTACAATAAAACGTGGTTGATCGCGAATTAAAGCGTTCTGTATCGTTTCGTCAACAGTTCATGTTTACATAATGCCAGATTGTTGACAATCATACACACTGCTCAAACATTCTAAAACTCTACAAAACCAGTTGAAACAACTGGATTGAACACTTACATTTTTTTTAATGAAAACCCTTTAAATACATTAGCTACAATATTCATAATTTAATTAAGATAGGGCCTATTTGGACACACCGAGAGATTTATTCTGAAAGGAATTTTGCCTTTACTGTATCATCAGGCTGGCTATCCGACACCCTTCATATGAAAGTCGGGACATTAACACCTTATTGTCCTGCACCCCCACAATAAAGCCACTGAACTGCCCCTCCAAACCCCCCATAGGCGATCTGAGAGGAGAGGAGCTCTGAGATTAAGAGAAGTCGCGATTCACACTTAGACATTAGCATTATTAAAGAGTTGATAATTAATTAAATCTTTTAGGCTATATGTAGTTATTTTTCTATTTCATTATTTCAAGAATTAAAACGCTACTTTGGTTTAGGCCAGCTTTTTCCAAGCAAAACGAAATACAAACTTCAAACTCATGTTCATTTGTTGTCATGAAAAAAAAAATTCAACTCAATATTAAATTCCACAGGGATTTTTGGATCCTTAAAACTAGGGTGCGATTTGTAAAATAAAGCAGAGGGCGGTTATTTTTAATAAAAATAAATCTCGAACTACAGTGGGTATTTCGTGCTGCTGTTAAACTATATAACATTTATAGAATAATTATGAACTTAAATTAAACAATATCGCAACATTTCAACAGAGAAATTATTTGATCTGTTTTTACATTTTAATTCTGGGCGATTTACATTTAATTAGAGCGAGATTTTCACTCTTGTGTTGTCCTTTCCACATTGGGATGCGCTCATACACATGATAGCTAAACATATTTGAGTAGATCCACTGTGCCTCTAAGTTTCATATGGATTACATAATCAGATAACATTAAATATTTAGACATTTAAAGCTTTAGACATCTTTCTTATTGTGACTGAGCTGAGGCAAGTGGCATTCAGTTCATTTTTGTGACGCGCAGTTCCCGGAGACAGAGACCACAGAAAAGGTTTTGAAGTTAGCCTATTGTGAGCGTACTTGAATAAAAGTTAACAGTTTTGAATTATGTACTCTTATCTGAATGACCAACAAATGGTGGAGTATATTAAGTTCTTTTAGCTGTTATGAGAAAAATAAATCCAAATGAAAGCATCGCCGCGTTTGTCGAACACTAATTCAACATGCCAGAATAAAACCTGATTTTAGAACAATGCGTAGCGCCACTCGGCGTGGTGTGCCAAAATACTTAATTATAAACTTATGAAATAATTATTTCATTCAAAACAATCCCAAAACGCTTTGTGACATTTTGAAAAGCCGTGCATGCATTAAGGCCACTGGAACCAGGATCGTAAATGAAACGCGTTGCATGTTCTCTCTCAATACAGGACCAGAAGAGCCAACACGATCTCGTGAAAGTACGTATCTATTAAGCATGTGCCGGTATCAAACTTTCACGCTGCGATTAATTGATTGAGCTTTTATCACGGTATATGGTATTATCACGGTATTTTAATTGCACAAGAGAAACGGATTGATTGAAAAAAAAAAACTTGCATCACAATAGGTGTAATTGTGATTGTCAAAACATTTGGTAACTAAACAGAATTTTATTAAGTTTAGTGACAACATGTTACAATGCTTACATGGTACAAGGACTGATAGGCTACTGTTTGTATTATTGCTTAACACAATTTTCACGATTTCAGTTCAATTCTTGATTTGATTTCAATCTTGATTCAATATTGACTCATTTGGATAAATATTAGGTAGGCTACAGTAGATAGCCTACATGTTAATTTTTCTCAAGAAAAAAATATATATCTCACATAATGCTGTAAATACAGAGAGCCCTATCAGCCCTATAAATATAATGCGGTTTTCATTATAATAACAATTATGTGATGACAAGTAAAAATATAATAAACAGGGTTTTTCCTGCATAGACAATTATGAGGCGGCCGCCTCCGTCAAATTTCGTGCCGCCTCCGCCTCTCGACAAAACTCGGACAGACAGTCACGTGCTCATATACACTTTTTCCACCGTGACAGTTCTGTCGCGATTCCCGCTTGTGTCCATTCTCTAACCGTGTAGTTTGCCGATAGTGCTGCACGGATCATAATCCGTAAGTCCGTAATCCGTAAGATCATAAGTCGAGCGGGCCGAGTAATAAAAACAATCCATTCAATCGAGGGTGGATGACAGCTAAATGAGTGTAATAAAGACACGGAACTCCCATCATGGTACCTAATGTACGGACGGTAACAAAGTTGCGCTGTTGAGTCTCGCGCAGTTATTTATAACATTAATTATAGTTAAGAAACTATATATAGGCTACACAGGGGCGGATCTAGAAAAACATTTATGGGGTGGCGAGAGGGAGGCAGTAATTTTTGAGGGGTGGCAACATATGACAGACGTATATACTTGCGTGTTGCACATCTTTATTTTATATGGTCTATTGGTGAATTATAGCGTTGATTACTGTGGGGTGGGGGGGGGGGGGGGGGTTAGTGATAAAAATAATTCAGCAGAAGCATGGATATTTAGACCAGAAGGAAATCCCCGTCCCCCCTGGCAAATCGCACCTTGCTCACATCCATGTTTTTAAAAACTCTTTCTGTGAAGGGAACCCCATAGTTTTTTTTTTCTTTCTGTTTTTAAAAGAACTGCTTTTGAAATTACGATTGGAATTATTATACAAATGTAAATTCAGTCATTCTTTTGGATACCATTTGTCCCTTAGTGTGAAATGGAAATGCAAATTTCACGAATGACTTTGAAATGAGACTGGTTTATTTTTGCCGCGCCAGCTAGCACGCCGGTAATAGGAATACTGGTTGACTACCTACTGTATATAGCCCTTGTATTAACTACTATCCAAACTGTTTTAGACCTAAAAGAGTTGTTGTGCTTGTGCTTTGCTAGTCGTTGTTTTGTGATGGATCGTGTTCATGTTTTGGGTCCTTTTAAGGAACAAAGGCTAAATAAAACTTGGTGTGGATGACACGCAGCGGCATATACAGCATTATTATATACAATATAATATGAAGTGTTTCTTCCTATTATATTGATAGTGATATGGCCAGCAGCCATGTCACCCTGTAGCCCAAGACTGGTTGCCCACTGAAGCTAAGCAGGGCTGAGCCTGGTCAATACCTGGATGGGAGACCTTCTGGGAAAACCAGACTGCTGCTGGAAGAGGTGTTAGTGAGGCCAGTAGGGGGTGCTCACCATGTGGTCTGTGTGGGTCCTGTGTGGGTCTGTATGATAACCGTGATCATTTTGGTCACTACAACCATGAAATGAAATTTTAATACCATTTTATCTCTAGTTATGATGCACTATAAAATCAACAATAGTTATTTGTTTTTACAGTATAATATGCAAAGTACTATTAAACTCTGATTCAGTTCTTTTCTCTGACTAGGGGGACATATATAGGCCTACAAAAACTCTTTTAGGTCTAAAACAGTTTGGATAGTAGTTAATATGAGAGTTATGAGACATTATTTAAGAGAGTTAAGTATTGTATAACATGAGTAGCTCTCAGCCACTTTCATTTTTAACCCTCTGGGGTTGTCAAACGCGCCGGCGCGTTTTGCTCGATTTTTTTCACATAGCAGGAAAATAGACTTAAAATACTCTGTCATTTTTGGTCATAGAGACTTAAGAAATATAAATAAATAATCTCTTCAATGTCTATTTTTTTGTGTCCACTTACAATCGAAATAAAACATTGTGCTTTTGTAAAATAAAGAAAATAAACAGGGTGTGCTTTCTGTCTCTCCATCTCCGTTAACCTTTTTTCTGAGGCACGTCTCTAAACTTAAACAAAACTCAGCGAATACTATTCACCCAAGCATGAGCAATATATCTTTATTATCATTTAAGTTTGTACTTTTAAAATATCTAATTCAAAACTAAAATAAATATTCTCTGTTTATGTAATCTATAAAAAAAAGAGAGGGGTGTCAGCCGATCTCATTATCGTTCTCTCAGCTCATTATTCTGCTAATGTGACACGCCCACGGAGAGCGCGCACTATTCAGACGCAAATGATCTGAAGCGACACATGCAAACGTGTCAACGCCCCTCATAAACGCGATAACACAACAAATGTAATCATCAGATTAATGTACTGTTTCTCTTGCGAGGCTGTGACTGTGAGGAATAATCCTGGGACATTTACCTCAGAACATGTGCTGGTTTATTTTCATTTCGAAGAGCGACGGATCTAGCCGAGAATTGTGAGTAGCCTAAGTTTTTTATTCTTGTGCTTTGTTCTAATCGTGATATGGAATAGTGTCTGTAAATGCAAAAAGACTGTTTAAATTTGAATCACGTTTCTGTGTGTGAATGAATTAACGGCACAGATGGGCGCTGTTGTTTATGTTACAGATGAAATATGAAAGACAACATTTCATAGTTTTGGATAGATTATAAAGTTTTTATTCTAAAATATCAAATAAGCTTTTTTTATCCAGTTTCTGCTCATGTTAAATATATAGTAGGCTATGTTCTGTCAAAAATAAACTCATCAACTAAGATGTTATTATAGTGTTTGTTCCAATGTAAGCTATATCAAACTAATGAATCCTTAACTTTTTTAAATACTTAAAAATAATACTTTATAAGAAATTTATGGGAAAAGACTATTTTCTTTTCAAGATGTTTCCAACTTATTCTGTAGAATGGCCCATATAGCCTATTTGAATAGGATTTGTCTCCAGGAATGATTAAAAATGTGCTTTTGACTTTCATTTATATTTGGATTATATATATACACTGCCGTTCAAAAGTTCGGGGTCGGTACGATTTTTAATGTTTTTAAAAGAAGTCACTTATGCTCACCAATGCTGTATTTGTTTAATTAAAAATACAACAAAAAAAAACAGTAATATAGTGAAATATTATTACAATTTAAAGTAGCTGTTTTCGTGTTTTAAAATATATTAAAATATTATTTATTCCTGTGATCAAAGCTGAATTTTCAGCATCATTACTCCAGTCTTCAGTCACATGATCCTTCAGAAATCATTCTAATATAATGATTTGATGCTCAAGAAACATTTATGATTATGATCAATGTTGAAAACAGTTGTGTACCATTTTTTTACGATTCTTTGATGAACAGAAAGTTAAAAACAACAGCATTTATTTGAAATATAATCTTTTGAAACATTATAAATGTCTTTACTGTCACTTGTGATCAATTTAATTCCTCCTTGATGAATAAAAGTATTGATTTATTTTATTTATTTCCCCCCAAAAATAAAATAAAAATACTTACTGACCCCAAAGTTTTGAACGGTAGTATTACAAAAGATTCTATTTCAGATAAATACTGTTACCCAGGGGGCAAAACACCAGTTTTTTAGGAAATCAGACATGGGCTGCTGTAAAAGGTTGTCATATAAAAATGAAATCTATGATGTCTGAGGACCACAACCTGGGTGGACAACCCGGTCAACAAGCTGCTGGAAACTTGTAATTAGGGTCAAAACAATGCTACCTCAAATTCTGCTTTAACTCCCCGGAATCACCCAAACATGCTAATAAGGTTTAATTATATTCATGAATCCTAAGCCATATCTCCCTGATACTTTATGCTAGAAACAAACTGAGCACACCTTTCAAAAGAGTGGAAGATAAGCTTGCATCTGATTGTACGTGTAATTAGAATGTAAGAGTTAACAATGTCTCTTAATTCATTGGGTGATTCCGGGGAGTTAACCCCTTAAAACCGCCGGCGAGACACCCCGATTATGACACAAATTCATAATCAAATGACTAAGCAACCACAGAATGGAAAAACACAAATTATGTATCATTTTAAAGCTTAGAATCTCAGCTTTTTAATGCATCTAATCACTTTGATCAACTCCTAACGAGTGCTGAGTAATTCCTCTAAAATGGAGTGTACCGCCAACAGGCGCCACCTAGCTGCAAAAAAAATAATAATAATATTTTTCAAAAATATGACCTTGATCAACTTAAAATAGGTGTCATTTGAAAGCTTAAAGTCTGAAATGTACAATGAATATAGCCAATTTGATAAACTCCTAAGTAGTGCTGAGTTATTTGCTGATAAATACCACAAAAAAATCATAATTTATGAAGTACTTTTTTGTACTACATCCTGCAATATGTCAAATACATCAGACAGCTCAGATAGTCATGTGTCATATGTCATTTGAAAGGTCTCAATGAGTAGAATACAACAAGCATAATTGTTCCAGGCTTTTTACTAAACTTGAGTGAGGTTTTGTTCAAGCCCCTCAAGGGACCCATATGTAAATCATATATGGATGCTTAATTTAAGACACATTTCCGCTCCTAACTTCATGAAACATGCCCAGATTGTGGAAAATGACACATTATTTACAGCAGATTCTTACGATCAAAATGTAACATAATCCATCACTCAGAACTAAATATATTCCTCAAGGAGTTCTTAACACACACAAAAATACACAGACGCACAGCCAAGCAAGGTAACTTAGACTTGGCATTTTCACTTGTATCTTCGTGAAACATACATCGATCATGAAAAACGACACATCGTTATTTACAGCAGGAGCTCACGATTAAAAACATCCCAAACTCAATATATTCCATCAATCAGATCTAAAGATATTCCTCATTGCGTTCCAACACAAAAAAATACCACAGACGCACCTAGCCAAGTATATACTGGTGAAGAGCTCGCATTGGTTTTTCGCTTATAACTTCATGAAACATGCACAGATCGTAGAATATTGCACAACATTATTTGAGCAGACTCTCACGATTAAAAAGAGCCCAAACTCAGCATAACCCATCACTCAGATTTTAAGATATTCCTAATGGAGTTGTAACACACGAACCCCCACAGGCACACATAGAGCCTTGTATATAGATGCAGCACTGCTGTCGCGTTTTCACTCATAACTCAATGAAGCATGCATAAATCGTGGAAAATGGCACATCATTATATACAGCAGATTGTTAAGATTAAAAAGAGCCCAGACTCACCATAATCCATCACTCAGATCTAAAGATATTCCTTATGGACTTCTAACACATGAAGTTGCACTATGCGCACCAATGAAGTAGCAGTAGCAGTGATTCTATGTTGTTTTGATGTAACGTTTCAGCCCATAACTCAATGAGCTTGTGAAAAATTGAACATCTTTATTGACAGCAGATTCTTACGATTACAAAGAGCCCAAACTCAACATAATCCATTGCGTTGATCGCAAGATATACCTCACGAAGTGATGCATACTTGGCTAAAAAACATGTCTCTCATCTTTCCGGGATGCAATGTGTTTTCCAATGTTCCCGGAGCCATCCGTGCTTTTTTTCAAACGTGGAATAACACAAAATATGTATCATCTTAAGAAGCTTAGAATCTCAGCTTTGTAAAGATCTAACCACTTCGATCAACTCTGAATGAGAGCTGACTAGTCCCTCTAAAACGGAGTGTACCACCTAGCTGCGAAAATATTCATTATCAGATTTTTCAAAAATATTGCCTTGATTAACACAAAATAGGTGTCATTTGAAACCTTAGAGTCTGAACTTTACAGTGAATGTAGCCAATTTGAAAAACTCCTAAGTATTGCTGAGTTATTTGCTGATAAATAAAAAAAATTTTCATAATCTATAACATACTTTTTTTGTACTATGTACTGCAATGTGTCAAAAACATCATACAGCTCATGAAACATTCACAGACCGTTGAAAATGGCACAATTTTTTACAGCATATTATTACAATTAAAATGAGCTCAAAATTAACAATCTATTGCCTTTGTGACAAGAGATTCTCAATGGAGAGACCATTTTAAGAATTAAATTTAGGGGGCGTCAATAACTGAACAAAAAGGCTGTCTTGGTTCCTTTATACAATCACCAGAAAATTTTATCCAGATGCAGCTCACATGTAGAGGGACTTCACCAAAAAAATAATTTTCCTCCTACCTTATTTCCTTCCTGAGTTATTCCATGTCAAATAAGAAAGATATGCAAAATCATAATAAAAATTATATATATATTTTTTGTCTTCTATAAGCAGTTTCTTGGCAGGAGAATGTCAAAATGTAATGTAATTTATATTTTCAAAAAATTTGAAAAGTGTTCTATCAAACGATACCTACCTTTTGGGTCTCCTTTGTTATAGTTTTGGAGTTATGAGTCTTTACTTTTATGTTCGTCACTCAGACAAAATAACTCTTCAGGGCTTAATGGGGTTAAAGCAGAATTTGAGGTAGCATTGTTTTGACCCTAATTACAAGTTTCCAGCAGCTTGTTGACCGGGTTGTCCACCCAGATTGTGATCCTCAGACATCATAGATTTCATTTTTATATGCAGGGCCGGCGATTGCTATAGGCGAACTAGGCGGTTGCCTAGGGCGACAAATGTGTTGGGGGCGCAGCGCGCGGGCGCCCTCTAATGTCGCCCTACTTCCCATTAATCATAGAATTAGAATGACAAACGAAACAAAAACATGTTTATTAAACATGATCATCCGGCGCCCCCTCAGCCACACGTTTAATTACTTGTCAACCTGATTATTAGATTGAATTGATGATTATTGTCGATCATTTCCTAATGGTGGGGTGGGGGGTTACGTTACGTTACGTTACGTTATGTTAGGCAAGTGCTCGGCTGCTGGCGTGTTGATCGAAACCCTCTGGTGCACAGGGACGAAAACGGAGAAAGCAACCAGATAAAAAGAAAGCCCAGTATAGAGGTAAGTATTCTCATCTCAGCCATTAAGGTGTCAAACGAAATAAATTTACTTCGTATTGTGCACAGGCATGCTGGCCATCGGAACTACCGAGAGCGAATTCTTTTCCCCCAGGATGGTAGAGATTCCCGGTGGGCCGACGTGCTTTTTGGGCCGATACATAATACTTTTATTTATTTATTTTTTTGTCTTAGTGGCCCAAAAAACTCGTACATCGGCCCATTCGTTTTGTTTTGTTTTGTTTAATTGGCGGCGCTGGGTTACTTCCAAGTAACAAAATTAATTATGAAAGTTTCCTTTATTTTTCAGTGCATTTGTTTTACAATATAGCCTATGGCTATTACTGTCATGGGGTTAATATTATAACTATTATTATGTAGTAGTGTCATGTAGACAGACACTGTAACTAAAAGAGGTTTGAGTTTTTCTTTGTTCAATTTGCACACTCAATATGGGTTGGAGCTTTTAATTTTGAACTCTCAAAGTGCACCAGATTGATGAATTTACCATTAAAATGCACAAAATTGTCTTAGGGGGGGCATACCCCCGAAACCCCCTTAGCCTTGTAGCAACCTAATAGATTAGTAATAATAGTAGTGATGGTAGTAATTGTAATTTAAATACTACAAGTTACATGGTCAGACAAAATGTATTTGTACAATGCAGGATGATAGAAATATCATTGAACGTTCTTTGTAGCATTTGTATGAACAATTTATTATACAGTTGAAGTCATAATTTGCTTGTTTAAGTATTTTTAATAAGGGGTTGGGGGGGGGGGGGGGGGGGGCGCAAAACTCAATCTCGCCTAGGGCAACCAAAGGGCTAGAGCCGGCCCTGTTTATATGACAACCTTTTACAGCAGCCCATGTCTGCTAAACCCCCTTTGCCCCCTGGGTATGTTCTTTTGAACTTTACCTCAGAAGTGCTGGTATTTCGAGAAGCAACAGATTCAGCTGAGCTGAGGAATACTGTAGTAAGTTTTTTCATTCTCAAGTGAATCGCGTTTCTGTGTGTGAATGAATGAACGGCAGAGATGCGCTGTTTACCACAACTCGCAAAAAGACAGTTTAAATTTGAATCGCGTTTCTGTGTGTGAATGAATGACCCGCTTTTAGCAAACTATATTGCTATACTGAGATGAGTAAAAATCGACTGAAATATGTTGAAATAAAATGTATTTGTATAAGCAACGTATTAAACTGCAAATTAACATTTATATTTCTTATATAAACGAAAGACCTATGTAACCTTTTTAATAAAAAAATATATTTACAAGGTAGATGTAAACAAACTATTAAAATGTAAATATAAGCCTTTTCTTTAAATAATTTTTATTGAGTTTTATTAGTGACAAATTTGGGGAGAGGATACATATTCCAAAACTGAAAATACAGTATGAGAATTAACTGCACAATTACTAGACATGGAAAAATATTTAAAAATTAGATGCTTCCAACTGTGAACCAATTTGGTAGAATATATATATATATATACAGTAGTGTTAATTTTGTCACCTATTTTTAATTTAGTCTTAGTCTTAGTCTTGTGCCAAATGTCCTTGTTAGTTTTAGTCATATTTAGTCATTCACATATCTTTTTTTGTTAGTCAAGTTTTAGTCGACTAAAAGTCTCGTCATTTTAGTCTAGTTTTAGTCAAAAGAAAACTCAATATATCTTAGTCAAGTTTTAGTCAAAACATTTTAGTCTTTTTTTTAAATAAATTATTTCTGAGATTATTTCTGATAACCATTTCAGTCAAATAGTGTTTCACGCTTCTCAAATATTGGTTAAATGTCATAATTACCTGACAAAATACACTTGTTGAATGATTTTTGTTGAATGCAACTTTGTTAAACGTGTCTGGTTTTCTGAAGTTGTTCTGAAAAGTATTTTATTTTGAACTAACACAATTCAAAAGCTGGGGCCCAACAGACTCCGATTGACAAGTTACAAAGGTTTTTAAAACTGTTTTTGGTTGCCTTGTGTCTCATTTTTCTGTTCAGAGCAGAAATTTTATAAGTATATACCCAGAAAAACTGAAAAGAATAGGCCTACTGTAGCCTACTGTAGGCCTAAAATACAACCTATTTACATTCTAGGTTGGTCTTGAGAAATAACAAACAAATTAGATTTTACAAGGCTTAACAATTAATATTTCTGCTAGGTAACTGGTTGATTTACAGCGTAGATGTTTTTCCCCGATATTTTTTGTCCGCAGTGCTTCCCGTCAGTTATAATGACACATGATTTTGACCACTTATTAAGTTTTGTTTTGTAGAAAGCCTTTCTTTAAAGTGAATTTCGTTTTGTATAAATTGTATCTTCATTTTAATCAATGTTTCATCAACAAATTGCCTGGATTAATAAACGAGAAGCAAATATAGTACACAATATAATCCGGACACGAAGGCGCGGGCGCGTGAACTGGAGTGCGTCTCATAAATGAACCGAAACTCAGCGTATAAGATACTTGCCTCACAAACCTGAGAAGAATATCTATAGAAAGCCTGAAATGTGTACTTTTAAACAAAACAATTCAAAACGAAAAGAAATGGGCTGCTCTCTGCTTATGTAGGCTAATCCGTATGAAGTGTGCATTTCTCTCTATAGGCGCGTTCACTACTGCGAAGATGGCGAGTCAGCATCGTCAACTTTATCTTTGCAGCCAACACTGACATAAAACACTAGTTTATTAATAAACAAATCAAATGTTTAATGCATAATCATTACTTTTGCCGTTTTTTTGTGGCAAGCTTTATGCGTGCGTTGAGATGCGGAATAGGCAATATATAGCCTAACGAAAACATTCATTCTCTCACATATATATATTTAAGTAATTAAATCAATATAAGTATGTGATTAGACTAATGGCTTAAATTAACTAGGCTACTACTAGTTGACTAGAAAAAAAACCTTTAGTCGTGCACGCCAGCCCTACTTATTTCACATATTTTCTAACCAGTGCGCCACTGTGGGCGTTCTGAGCGAGCGGCGCGTAATCTTCAGAAATGCGCTCTCCGCTCTAGAGTAAATATTACCACTCCGCTCACATGCTCTGGTGTGAGACAATGTGTATCTTCTTCTGTTGTCTGAGAGTTGATTGACAGCTTTTAGATGCATTATTGGCATCGCCACCCTCTGGTTACATGAACGTGTCACCGCATCAGAACCGAAAACATGGGGATTTTTCATAGACAACAATTGCACAACCTATTCGATATTCTATAATAAAATCAACTAATGGAATATTCGAAAATCGTGACTAATTCCTAGTAAACGCTGAATATTCTATCTCATGACGAAAAAGTAGAGACGATTGTAGACGAAAATGAAGAGAAATTTTATCTTATTTTTTATTTTAAGCAAAACATTTTAGTCTCGTCTTTTTTCGTCAACAATAATGCATGTTAATTTAGTCTTAGTCATCGTTTTTGGACATTGGTGCAGTCTCGTCATCGTCTCGTCTTAGTCATGGAAAAAAAGGTCGTTGACGAACACATTTAGTCTCGTCTCGTCTGACGAAATTAACACTAATATACAGGTCCTTCTCAAAAAATTAGCATATTGTGATAAAGTTAATTATTTTCCATAATGTAATGATCAAAATTAAACTTTCATATATTTTAGATTCATTGCACACCAACTGAAATATTTCAGGTCTTTTATTGTTTTAATACTGATGATTTTGGCATACAGCTCATGAAAACCCAAAATTCCTATCTCAA
Source organism: Gila orcuttii (assembly GCA_026230005.1). Classification (NCBI taxonomy): domain Eukaryota; kingdom Metazoa; phylum Chordata; class Actinopteri; order Cypriniformes; family Leuciscidae; genus Gila; species Gila orcuttii. Next base: position 21,049,229 of record JAPDVR010000011.1, read on the forward strand.
AAAATTAGCATATCATGAAAAGGTTATCTAAACGAGCTATTAACCTAATCATCTGAATCAACTAATTAACTCTAAACACCTGCAAAAGATTCCTGAGGCTTTTAAAAACTCCCAGCTTGTTTCATTACTCAAAACCGCAATCATGGGTAAGACTGCCGACCTGACTGCTGTCTAGAAGGCCATCATTGACACCTTCAAGCAAGAGGGTAAGACCAGACCTGCCAACCTTGTAATTTTTTTTTTGAGTAGCATCAGCGGGGGGGTGGGGGGGGGGGGTGTTGTCATTTTTTGAGACAATGCAAGACACACACAAACACATGCCTATCTACATAATTCTAGTTTTGACTTCTAAAGTTTTAGCTAGCAATTTAGCTATTGCAGTGAATGTCCAAAAATGCAATATACTGCTCAAAACCATTTTTTATTCATGATTAATATTGCATTGCAATATTGCATTGCATAAAAAAGAATGTAATGTGTAATGTGTGCTGGTCAACAACTAGTATAAAATAAAATAGAATAAACTAGAAAACAGTAAAAAAAAAAAGAAAAAAAAAAAGAATGAGTACATTTAAGATAGGCTACTTAATTTATTATTCCAATATCCAAATATGATACTAAATCACACAGAAAATAGGACTTTTGCTGTCTTTGCATTTGAACATTGCACATTTTTAACAGGACACGCATTAGCTGAATAAACGTTAGCCAATACAAACATATTTATAGAAAATAGTTGACAATAGACAGGAGTCCTGTCACATGACCAATAATAGCAAAACGAATCACTTATTCTAAAAAGAATGATCAAGTAGAATAAAGTTTAGAGGAATCCGAAATATGGGGCTGTGTTAACAGTAAAACGTCTGTCTTTTAACGAATTTTAAAAACACGGATGGATAATACAAAATGCTTTCAGTCATTTTGACACAAAAAAACACAACCAAAACAAAATTTAAACTTAGCCCGTCAATTTACAATTATCTTCTCTCTCTGTGTGCGCGCGGTCTGTGTTTGTGAGAGAGTGCTCGCGCAGCACTGATACAACGGTACTTTTTAATCCATAAGTAACTAATACGCTAGTTTTCATACAAAATAATTATGTAACAATTAGGTAGGCTACTTTAGTTATTATTAACACATTAACATAACATGCAGACTGCGTTTCTCAACACTGAGAATGATTAAATAAACGCCTGTTTCTCCAGGTTTATCAGTAATCCACAATTTATCACAGAACTTTCATAATCACTAAGCCACAGCGATTTTAATTTTATTTAGATTTATTGTTCATCAATACTTAAGCATTTTATAATTTGCATGGCTGAATGATGTTTTCCTCTAATCTGAGTGACCATGAATGACGGAGTATTTTATAGTAATCCATGCGATCACTCCCGCGTGATCATTGAATCCAGATTAAGTTAACTAAAAACAATATTTCAACTTTCCACATCCACCCCAGCCCGTTTACCTTCAGGAGTCAGACGTGCTGTGACTACTGTCCTCACTTATGAACTCAATCAGACGTTGGGCCGCGGGAGTGGAAGAGGATCGAGCGGGATTCTTTATTGCTGTCGATTTTTTTTTTCAGTCTCTTTTTAATTTGATAGGCCTTACGCATTTGTCAATCATCCCCGCTTGCTATTTGGGGAATGAACCCAGCGCTATGATTGGTCGAACTCCGCTTCTTTTGCTGTTGCTTGATTTGAGGACTGCGCATGCACAGAAGCGCCACCAGGTTTTTGCGTAGTTTAGAGTGACAAATCGTACCACCGTACTTTGAGGTCACCGTACTATATATATATATACACACACACACACATATATATATTGCTCTTGCATTCTTTCTTGTGGCTCAGTGACACACCTGAATGAATGGCTCATTAAGTATGCGAGCCCCATTGTCTCCTCAGGTGTGAACCACTAAATATGCATGATGGTGTTGAAATCGTTGACGCCCCTTGCGCATATTGCCTTTCCAAACAAAAAGTGTCTTACAAAATTTAAATCAATGTATTGTTTTATATGAATGATTAGGCAGGATGATTTTCACATCATTTTGAAGAAAAAACTCTAGGCAACGACATCCATTAGTCAAAAGTCTTGTGGACACATATTTAGTATGTGTTTTGTGGCCTTATTTCAGAAACTTTATTTTTTATTTTTTTAACCATGCATAAACAATATTCCCTCAAAAATACAAACATATACATGCATCTTGCTCACATATTATGGTAGCCCTGTTTGTGCTAAATAGAGTGTAATTACACCTTTGCCATTAATATGTTTATAAGCAACTGAAAAAAGCACAAATGTCAGGGCATGTCAGAACATCTCAAGGACCCCAAAAACACCTTAGACCCCAGAGGGTTAAAAAGTAGCTCTCAAACGAAAAAAGGTTGGAGACCACTGATCCTAGTTAGTATTCTTCTTTTTTTTTGTGGTCATTTTAGTCTTTTTAAAACTATAATAAACATACTCAGCCAACACTGATTTGTTCAATGTACAGATCTGTTTTGAAAGGTGTTGTTTTTCTTCAGTTGCTATGGTTATCACCGTCAGTCATCTCAATTTCACATTCACAAAACAATAATTTAGCAGGTTAAAGACGAGCTTCTTCAGGCCATTGTGACTTTCTGGTGCGATCAGCTGACTAAAAATCTACCTTCAACAGATACATTGAGCACCTTCAGAAGGTTTTGTCATCTGTGAAACAGCACAACAAGGGTAAGTTATTAAGTTGGCTTGTGAAAGCCAAATTACTGAAATCCTATTTAAACTTATTATTATTAAGTTGGCTTGTGAGAGCCAACTTACTGAAATCCTATTTAAACTTATTAAGTTGGCTTGTGAGAGCCAACTTACTGAAATCCTATTTAAACTTATTATTAAGTTGGCTTGTGAGAGCCAACTTACTGAAATCCTATTTAAACTTATTATTAAGTTGGCTTGTGAGAGCCAACTTACTGAAATCCTATTTAAACTTATTATTATTATTCTTTTTATGAGCGCTAAAATTTCTGACTCTAACTCCTCCTAGAGCTTTAACTCTACAAACTCCAAACTCGGCACGGACACTCAAACTGTTCTCACTTAGTGTGCTATATCTTTTCTAACTGATCGGACTTACGGTTTTCCTAAAAATGACGATCAAAACTCGAAAAAAAACATTTGAAAATCCCATTGACTTAACATTGCGGAATGTTCAGACTGTCAAACTCCCCAACTGTCAAAATTTCAAATCTAAATACCTTGAAGCCCTAGACTCAATCAAACTGCCATTCTATATACTATATGAGCCATTGAGACTCATTTAAACTAATAAACTCATCTAACTATTGCACTTATCTAATATTAAACTCATAATAAATTAATAAACTCTAAAATTGAACTCTTAGACTAATTTAAACTTATAAACTCTAAACTCATAAACTCTAAATTCATAAACTCATACTCTTATACACTCTCATAAACTATTAAACTCATAAATTAATAAGCTCTGGACACTTACTCATTTAAACTTATAAACTCTAAACTCATAAATTAATAAACTCTGAACTCTTACTCATTTAAACTTATAATCTCATGAATTCATAAACTTATAAACTCAAACACTTATGAACTCATGAATTCATACACTTATGAACACAAACTCATGAATGAATAAACTCTGAACTCTTACTTATTTAAACTTATAAACTCGTACACTTATAAACTCATGAATCCATACACTTATGAACTCAAACTCATAAATTAATAAACTCTGAACTCTTACTCATTTAAACTTGTAAACTCTAAACTCATAAACTCGTACACATAAACTCATAAACTTATAAACTCATGAATTCATACACTTATGAATTTTCATAAATTCATACACTTATGAACTTTTAAATTCATAAATAGTTCACCATAGCAACCACCCAGAACACCCTAGCAACTGCCTAGCAACCACCCAAAATACCTTACAACACCCTAGCAACACCATAGCAACCACCCAGAACACCCTAGCAACTGCCTAGCAACCACCCAAAATACCTTAAAACACCCTAGCAACACCATAGCAGCCACCCAAAATAGCCTAGAACACCCTAGCAACACCATAGCAACCACCCAGAACACCCTAGCAACCACCCAAAATACCTTAAAACATCCTAGCAACACCATAGCAACCACCCAAAATACCCTAGAACACCATAGCAACACCATAGCAACCACCCAGAACACCCTAGCAACTACCTAGCAACAACCCAGAACACCCTAGCAACCACCCAAAAGACATTAGAACACCCTAGCAACACCATAGCAACCACCCAGAACACCCTAGCAACTGCCTAGCAACCACCCAGAACACCCTGGCAACCACCCAAAATACCTTAAATCACCCTAGCAACACCATAGCAACCACCCAAAATACCCTAGAACACCCTAGCAACCACCCATAACATCCTAGCAACACAATAGCAACCACCCAGAACACCCTAGCAACCACCCAAAATACCTCAAAACACCCTAGCAACACCCTAGCAACCACCCAAAATACCTTACAACACCCTAGCAACACCATAGCAACCACCCAGAACACCCTAGCACCTGCCTAGCAACCACCCAGAACACCCTAGCAACCACCCAGAACACCCTAGCAACTAATATAAACTTCAAACTACTTTAAAATTCAAACTACTTTAAACTTCAAACTAATTTACACTTTAAACTAATTTACATATTAAACTAATGTAAACTTCAAACTACTTTAAACTTCTTTAAAATTTCTGGTCCAAACTTTCACAAGCCAACTTAAAGTTTGTCTCGACGAACTTTTTCTAGTTATTATTCTTTTTATGAGCGCTAAAATTTCTGACTCTAACTCCTCCTAGAGCTTTAACTCTACATACTCCAAACTCGGCTCAGACACTCAAACTATTCTGACTTAGTGTGCTATATCTTTTCTAACTGATCGGACTTACGGTTTTCCTAAAAAGCTCCCATTGACTTAACATTGCGGAATGTTCAGATTTTCAAACTCCCCAACTGTCAAAAATTCAAATCTAAACTCCTTGAAGCCCTAGACTGAATCAAACTGCCATTCTATATACTATATGAGCCACTGAGACTCATTTAAACTAATAAACTCATCTATCTATGGCACTTATCTATCTACACTTAAACTCTTAAACTCATAATAAATCAATAAACTCTAAACTTGAACTCAGACTCATTTAAACTTATAAACTCTAAACTCATAAACTCATACACTTATAAGCTCATACACTTATAAACTCATGAATTCATACACTTATGAACTATTAAACTCATAAATTAATAAACTCTGAACTCTTACTCATTTAAACTTATAAACTCTAAACTCATAAACTCATGAATTCATACACTTATGAACAGTGATGGGAATAACGGCGTTATAAATAACGCCGTTACTAACGGCATTACTTTTTCCAGTAACGAGTAATCTAATTGATTACTCTTCTCATCTTAATAACGCCGTTACCGTTACTGCCAAAAAATGCGGCGCGTTACTATAACTGATGAAGCTGTTTTTTTTTTCATCAGACCAACTAGATCTCTGAGCGAGAGGCAAATACTTTTTTTACTGTTCTTCCTTGGTTAGTGGGCAGAGCACGAGACAAGCGCATAAATGCTGACGATTGGCTATAAGGTAGAGTAAAATGTCATTGTAAGCCAATCAGAGGTAGAGTTGGGCGGGTGTTCGAAAGCACGCATAGTAGTGATGGGCATTCGGCTCTTTTGACTCAGCTCACTGAAAAGAGCCGGCTCTTTTGGCTCACAAACGGCTCTTTAAATGACTTTGACTATAATATTTCAATTTTTATTACATCATTATTTAATTTCTATAGGCTAAATTTGTAAAAATAGAGTCGGCTCTTCAGATATGCGAGCCAGCTCCCAACGTTCACCTAAAAGAGCCGGCTCTTAGAGTCGGCTCATTCGCGAATGACCCATCAAAAGCTCATTCGCGAACGAGTCGATCCATCATCACCAGTGTTGCCAGATGTACGATAATTATCGTATTTGTACGATATTTTTGACCTCTGTACGATGTACGATCAATAATGAAAAAAATCCCATAATGTACGATAATTTCAGAGTTTTCAGTCGTTCGTCCAAACACACATCCTACCGCTTCTCTCTCTGACCCAGAATCATTTTGCAGGCTCGCCTGCCTGCACGCAAGCACGCAAGCACGTATACACACACACACACACAGGCACCACACGGCGTCGCCCGGCCCGCACGTCAACACTGAACCCCCCCCCCCCCCCCCAACCCCCCCCAACCCCCCCCCCCACCCCACCCCCCCAACCCCCCCCCCCTACCCCCCCCCCCCCCATTGATCCACTATATAAACATAATATCTACATACATGGCGTTTGATTGGAGGCTAGTCTCACTTTGTCCCACAGCAACATTTTTTTTTTAGATGCGTGTACAATGTTTCATGTTTCTGTTAATAATGTATTGTATTAAGTGTCCATTTCATTATAATATTCAAATTTATCATAAATAATTGAACATGCACATGTATTTTAAGTTCCGTTAAAGAGGGGTAGAGGTGGGGTCACATTTGAGCATTTAAAATTTAATTTTACTTGAAAGTAACGCAATAGTTACTTTCATAAGTAACTAGTTACTTTTAACATTTGTAACTGAGTTACTAATTTAGTTACTTTTTGGAAGAAGTAACTAGTAACTATAACTAATTACTTTTTAAAAGTAACTTGCCCAACACTGCTTATGAACTCATGAATTCATAAACTTATAAACTCATACACTTATAAACTCTTGAATTCATACACTTATGATGAACTCTTAAACTCATAAATTAATAAACTGTGAACTTACTCATTTAAGCTTATAAACTCTAAACTCAAACTTTTACACTTATAAACTCATGAATTCATACACTTATGAACTCATGAATTCATAAACTTATAAACTCATACACTAATAAACTCTTGAATTCATACACTTATGATGAACTCTTAAACTCATAAATTAATAAACTCTGAACTCTTACTCATTTAAACTTATAAACTCTATACTCATAAACTCATACACTTATGAACTCATGAATTCATAAACTTATAAACTCATACACTTATAAACTCTTGAATTCATACACTTATGATGAACTCTTAAACTAATAAATTAATAAACTCTGAACTCTTACTCATTTAAGCTTATAAACTCATGAATTCATACACTTATGTACTCATAAATAGTTCACCATAGCACCCACCCAGAACACCCTAGCAACCACCCAAAAAAACTTAGAACACCCTAGCAACACCATAGCAACCACACAGAACACCCTAGCAACTGCCTAACAACCTCGCAGAACACCCTAGCAACCACCCAAAATACCTTAAAACATCCTAGCAACACCATAGCAACCACCCATAACACCCTAGCAACCACCCAAAATACCTCAAAACACCCTAGCAACACCCTAGCAACCATCCTAAAAAGCGTAGAACACCCTAGCAACCACCAGAACACCCTGGCAACCACCCAAAATACCTTAAAACACCCTAGCAACACCATAGCAACCACCCAAAATACCCTAGAACACCCTAGCAACTGCCTAGCAACCCCCAGAACACCCTAGCATCTGCCTAGCAACCACCCAGAACACCCTGGCAACCACCCAAAATACCTTAAATCACCCTAGCAACACCATAGCAACCACCCAAAATACCCTAGAACACCCTAGCAACCACCAGAAAACAATAGCAACTGCCTAGCAACCACCCAGAACACCCTAGCAACCACCCAAAATACCCTAGAATACCCTAGCAACACCATAGCAACCCACCCAGAACACCCTAGCAACCACACAAAATACCTTAAAACATCCTAGCAACACCATAGCAACCACCCAAAAAAGCCTAGAACACCCTAGCAACACCATAGCAACCACCCAGAAGACCCTAGCAACTGCCTAGCAACCACCCAGAACACCCTGGCAACCACCCAAAATACCCTAGAACACCCTAGCAACACCATAGCAACCACCCAAAATACCTTACAACACCCTAACAACACCATAGCAACCACCCAGAACACCCTAGCAACCACCAAGAACACCCTAGCAACTAATATAAACTTCAAACTACTTTAAAATTCAAACTAAATTTAAACTTTAAACTAATCCAAACTGAACTAATTTAAACTTCAAACTACTTTAAACTACTTTAAACTAATTTAAACTTCTAACTACTTTTAACTTTAAACTAATTTAAACTTATTTAAACTTTAAACTAATTTAAACTATGAACTAATTTAAACTTCAAACTACTTTAAACTTCAAACTAGTTTACATAATTTACATATTAAACTAATGTAAACTTCAAACTACTTTAAACTTCTTTAAACTTTCTGGTCCAAACTTTCACAAGCCAACTTAAAGTTTGTCTAGACAAACTTTTTCTAGTTATTATTCCGATTCTTCTTCTTCTTGCAGGTAAAATTTACAATTCTAACTCCTCCTAGAGCTTTAACTCTACATACTCCAAACTTGGCTCAGACACTCATACTGTTCTGACTCGGTATGCTATATCGTCCCCTTGGAATTATAAGGTTCTATCTGCGTTCTGAGCAGTTTTGAGATATTGAGCTTCAAAGTTTTTGCATTACATATAGGAAAATTTATATGGGGAACAAGTTTCTTTCAAACATGAAAATAACAGGGACCCTAAATGTATTCTAAATGTACAATATCAAAACCCTCTCAAATTTGTAAATGTTTTTTTTTTAAATGGGTCAAATGCAGATAGAACCTTCTAATTCTAAAAAAACACTTTTCGCTTAGAATTATAAGGTTCTATCTGCCAAAACATTATTTGAACATGAAATATAAAATTAATGTTGTAACAATATCTCAACATGTGTTAGAAAGTTAAATTTTATCCTTTCTATGACATTTATTTCATATTTTTTAGCACTTCCATGTATTTAGGACATTTCAAATTAAGCAAGGTAGGTCTAAATATTTTGTCCAGTGCAGAATCTTAATTTTTGTTACCAATTTGGTGGGTAATTAAACACATTATTGCAGAAATTGTTACTTTAATCTTTCTTTTGTTTAGACAGAAAGCAGCTACTGTAATACATCTGAGCAGGACTTTATTCCAGCTAAAGTGGGCCAGGTATAATGGCTTTCTCTCTAGACATCAGTATGGCTGAAATAACATGCTAACGTTTATTGTTGTAATTAAGACACCATCAATTAAATTGTTAACTATTTGACCTTTAAGGCTTAATATTGTAAAAATTAAGACATTTTAAGACTTTAAAAACTACAAGAAAATCGACATGCTTCAGCAAATTAATTCATAAAGTTTAATAATCATTGAAAAATGATTCACTGACTATATGATCACAAAAAAATGTCAGACTAATTTTTTAATCACACACACACACCCCCTCTCTCACTCACACACACACACCCTCTCTCACTCACACACACACACACACACTTTCACACACACACACACACACACACACACACTTTCACACACACACACACACACACACACACACACACACACACACACACAGTCACACACACACACACACACACACACTTACTTTCACACACACTGTCACACACACACACACTTTCACACACACACACACACACACACACTTTCACACATTAGCGCGCACACACACACACACAAATGTTTTTTTTAAATATTCAATTTACTCACTGCATATTTGTATAATTCAAATAATAATAACTATAATAATAATAGTTATTAATAATAACCTCATTGATAATTAATAATAATAACCAATACACTATAAAGAAAATTGCCTAATTGAAGCCACTTCATAACACTACACAATTTAGTGAATATTTAATTTACTGTAAATGTATAGCATTATGCCTTTATGGGGTTTCTTTTTGTCTTCAAGGAAAAAGCTGGCGACATGACATATAAAGTTGATTCTGATTGGTCCTCTTCTGTGCATTCGAAGTGCTGATTGGCTCACGCAGATAGAACCTTATAGAGCCAAGTTAGAGTTCGATTTTGTAGATAGAACCTTTTTGTTTTTTCAATAAAAAGTCCCACAATGTACACAACTTAAAAAAACACATCACATAATGTAAATAAGTTGTCACCGAATAAGAATATATGAATAACTCAATTTTGACAAAAATGTCAGATAGAACCTTATAATTCCAAGGGGACGATATCTTTTCTAACTGATTGGACTTACGGTTTTCCTAAAAATGACGATTATAACTCGGAAAAATTCCCATTGACTTAACATTGCGGAATGTTCAGATTTTCAAACTCATCAACTGCCAAAAATTCAAATCTAAACTCCTCGAAGCCCTAGACTGAATGAAACTGCCATTCTATATACTATATGAGCCATTGAGACTCATTTAAACTAATAAACTCATATATCGATGACACTTATCTATCTACACTTAAACTCTTAAACTCATAATAAATTAATAAACTCTGAACTTGAACTCTTAGACTCATTTAAACTTATAAACTCTAAACTGATAAACTCTTAGACTCATTTAAACTTATAAACTCTAAACTCGTACACTTATAAACTCATACACTTATAAACTCATGAATTCATACACTTATGAACTCTTAAAATCTTAAATTAATAAACTCTGAACTCTTACTCATTTCAACTTATAAACTCTAAACTCAAACTCGTACACTTATAAACTCATGAATTCATACACTTATAAACTCATGAATTCATAAACTTATGAACTCATGAAATCATAAACTCATAAACTTGTACACTTATAAACTCATGAATTCATACACTTTCAGAAATTCAAATCCCAACTGTCACTTTCACACACACCCACAGAAAAGGGCCTGACAGCCCTGCTGCCCTCTCTCTCTCCCTCAGAGGATTTATTTTATCAAGGAGCCAATAAGTAATGGCCTAAAATCTTCATAGCCACACCATAGCAACCAGTTACAGCACCCTAGCAACCGTGGGCGATAGGAACGAGGCCTAGAGATACTAAATATACTAAATAACTCTATAAAAACTCTATAAAAACTCCTTTTAAAAACTCCATAGTAATCATCTGTTAAAAAATACACGCCGACATCACAGACCCCTGATTGAGGCGTCGAATTGTGCGGATTATTGAGGAGAGGTGTGCTGTGACTTTTCTTACCGATCGGGGGTACGGTGTTTGCCCCAGGGGCAAATCATTGGGTAAAAAAAATCCCATAGACTTAACATTGCCACAAACTTTGACGACTCGTAGCACTGACCAATGATTTCTCAGAAACTTGTAATTTACCACATTTGAAGAGGCTGGCAGGCTCTGTAAGAACATACCTCACAATGGGGTAAAAGTTGCACCCCTGGGGGGCAGGAGCTGCTCAAATTTGCCCCATTGACTTACTATGGTGTAGGACGGCCCATGAAATGGGCCGTCCTACACATTGCATAGGGATTTTGTATTGAACGTAGCTCTGGACCACAGTGTCATAGAGACAAGGGGACGGGCTCATTTTTCTCAGATGACCAATCAGTCTCTCAGGATCATTGTGAAGCTATTAAGCCGCGCCCTAGCAACCATTTAGAGCACCTTAGCAACAAGTCCCATAGACTTCCATTGAAAGAGGTCAAAAGAATATCTCCGGATAGAAGTGTCATAGAAACACAAGGGTGGTCTCGTTTGACTCGGGGCAGCACACAGCCAATCATGAATCCCCTCAACACTTCCTAGCCCCTCCCTAGCAACCATTGTCGAGCACCTTAGCAACTAAAATCTATAGAGGGATATCTTCCATTCTGAATGTCACAGAGGCATGGGAGTTGGTTTATATCATTCATACTGACAAGCAACCTTTGGACTTTGATGACTGGCAGCTGCCAAGCTATTCCCTAGCAACCAAACAGAGTACCCTAGCAACCATTTTGCAAGACCTATATCTCTGCATCAGAACATCGTATAGAGATGTGGTTTGGCTCTTTTGACTCATGCTAGCAAACAGGGCTTCCAGCATGCTACACATGCTAGCTGTGAATAGCTACATGCTAATAGCGATTAGGTAAGTGCTAAATCATGCCAAGAAAGTGTTAAGAACTCCAATAGTAACCATCTGTGACAACTACCAACCACCTAGTAACACCATAGCAACCACCCAGAATACCTTAGCAACCACCTAGCAACGTCCTAGCAACCACCCAGAATACCCTAGCAACCGCCTAGCAACACCATAGCAACCACCCAGAATACCCTAGCAACCGCCTAGCAACCACCAGAACACCCTAGCAACCGCCTAGCAACGCCATAGCAACCACCCAGAATACCCTAGCAACCACCTAGCAACACCATAGCAACCACCCAGAACACCCTAGCAACCGCCTAGCAACGCCCTAGCAACCACCAAGAATACCCTAGCAACTGCCTAGCAACGCCCTAGCAACCACCCAGAATACCCTAGCAACCGCCTAGCAACACCAGAGCAACCACCCACAATACCCTAGCAACCGCCTAGCAACACATAGCAACCACCCAGAATACCCTAGCAACCGCCTAGCAACGCCCTAGCAACCACCAAGAATACCCTAGCAACTGCCTAGCAACGCCCTAGCAACCACCCAGAATACCCTAGCAACCACCTAGCAACACCATAGCAACCACCCAGAATACCCTAGCAACCGCCTAGAAACACATAGCAACCACCCAGAATACCCTAGCAACCGCCTAGCAACACCATAGCAACAACCCAGAACACCCTAGCAACCACCTAGCAACCACCCAGAACACCCTAGCAACCACCTAGCAACCACCCAGAATACCCTAGCAACCACCTAGCAACCACCCAGAATACCCTAGCAACGCCCTAGCAACGCCCTAGCAACCACCCAGAATACCCTAGCAACCGCCAAGCAACACCATAGCAACCACCCAGAACACCCTAGCAACCACCTAGCAACCACCCAGATCACCCTAGCAACGCCCTAGCAACCACCCAAAATACCCTACCAACCAACCAGAACACCCTAGCAACCACCCAGAATACCCTAGCAACCACCCAAAACACCCTAGCAACCACTCAGAACACCTTAGCAACGCCCTAGCAACCACCTGAACAACATAAATAAGCCATATCTCAGCACCAGAACATAGTACAGACATGTTTGTTGGCTCGTATGCAATCATGTACCACACCCTAGCAACTGAGTGGCAAGTTTTTCCACTGCAAGCACCACTTCACATTTTCTTCTGGAAATGTACGTTCTAGTTATTATTATTATTATTATTATTATTATTCCACACAAAAGTTTGGCGCGTAACTCCTCTCGCAAAGTTTGCCACAGACCCCTGAGTGAGGCGTAAAAATGACCGGCTCATTGAGGAGAGGTGTGCTATGACTTTTCTAATCGATCGGGTGTACGATGATCGCACAGCGGACGAAAAAGCGGCCAAAAAAGTCCCATTGACTTAACATTGCGGAATGTTCAGAAATTCAAATCCCAACCGACTTTTTCACACACACAGACACAAAGGGCCTGACACCCCTGCGTTTCTCTCCCTCTCTCTCTCCCTCAGATGATTTATTTTATCAAGCAGCCAATAAGTAATGGCCTAAAATCTTCATAGCCACACCATAGCAACCAGTTACAGCACCCTAGCAACCGTGGGCTAACCCTAACCCATAGTAAATAACTCTATACAAACTCTATAAAAACTCCTTTTAAAAACTCCATAGTAATCATCTGTTCAAAAATACACGCCGACATCACAGACCCCTGATTGAGGCGTCAAATTGTGCGGATTATTGAGGAGAGGTGTGCTGTGACTTTTCTTACCGATCGGGGGTACGGTGTTTGCCCCAGGGGCAAATCATTGGGTAAAAAAAATCCCATAGACTTAACATTGCCACAAACTTTGACGACTCGTAGCACTGACCAATGATTTCTCAGAAACTTGTAATTTACCACATTTGAAGAGGCTGGCAGGCTCTGTAAGAACATACCTCACAATGGGGTAAAAGTTGCACCCCTGGGGGGCAGGAGCTGCTCAAATTTGCCCCATTGACTTACTATGGTGTAGGACGGCCCATGAAATGGGCCGTCCTACACATTGCATAGGGATTTTGTATTGAACATAGCTCTGGATCACAGTGTCATAGAGACAAGGGGACGGGCTCATTTTTCTCAGATGACCAATCAGTCTCTCAGGATCATTGTGAAGCTATTAAGCCACGCCCTAGCAACCATTTAGAGCACCTTAGCAACAAGTCCCATAGACTTCCATTGAAAGAGGTCAAAAGAATATCTCCGGATAGAAGTGTCATAGAAACACAAGGGTGGTCTCGTTTGACTCGGGGCAGCACACAGCCAATCATGAATCCCCTCAACACTTCCTAGCCCCTCCCTAGCAACCATTGTCGAGCACCTTAGCAACTAAAATCTATAGAGGGATATCTTCCATTCTGAATGTCACAGAGGCATGGGAGTTGGTTGATATCATTCATACTGACAAGCGACCTTTGGACTTTAATGACTGGCAGCTGCCAAGCCACTCCCTACCAACCAAACAGAGTACCCTAACAACCATTTTGAAAAATACCTATATCTCTGCATCAGAACATCATAATGAGATGGGGTTAACACAAGTTTGACTCGGGGCAGCAAACAGCCAATCATGAATCATGTCAACAATTCTTAGCCCCTCCCTAGCAACCATTGTCAAGCACCTCAGCAACCAAAATCCAAATAGGGATATCTTACATTCCAAATGTCACAGAGGCATGGGAGTTGGTTTATATCATTCACACTGACAATCAGTCTTTGGAGTTTCATGATTGGCAGCTGCCAAGCCACTCCCTAGCAACCAAACAGAGTACCCTAGCAACCATTTTGCAAGGCATATATCTCTGCATCAGAACATCATATAGAGATGGAGTTTGGTTCTTTTGACTCATGCTAGAAAACAGGACTTCCAACATGCTACACATGCTAGCTGTAAATAGCTACATGCTAATAGCAATTAGGTAAGTGCTAAATCATACCAAAAAATGCTAAGAACTCCAATAGTAAACATCCGTGACAACTACCAACCACCTAGTAACACCATAGCAACCACCCAGAATACCCTAGCAACCGACTAGCAACACCATAGCAACCACCCAGAATACCCAAGCAACCGCCTAGCAACCACCCAGAACAACCTAGCAACCGCCTAGCAACCACCCAGAATACCCTAGTAACCGCCTAGCAACGCCATAGCAACCACCCAGAATACCCTAGCAACCACCTAGCAACACCATAGCAACCACCCAGAACACCCTAGCAACCGCCTAGCGACGCCCTAGCAACCACCAAGAATACCCTAGCAACTGCCTAGCAATGCCCTAGCAACCACCCAGAATACCCTAGCAACCGCCTAGCAACACCATAGCAACCACCCAGAACACCCTAGCAACCGCCTAGCAACCACCCAGAACACCCTAGCAACCGCCTAGCAACGCCATAGCAACCACCCAGAATACCCTAGCAACCACCTAGCAACACCATAGCAACCACCCAGAACACCCTAGCAACCGCCTAGCAATGCCCTAGCAACCACCAAGAATAGCCTAGCAACGCCCTTGCAACCACCCAGAATACCCTAGCAACCGCCTAGTAACACCATAGCAACCACCCAGAATACCCTAGCAACCGCCTAGCAACCACCCAGAACACCCTAGCAACCGCCTAGCAACGCCCTAGCAACCACCCAGAATACCCTAGCAACCGCCTAGCAACCACCCAGAACACCCTAGCAACCACCCAGAATACCCTAGCAACCGTCTAGCAACGCCCTAGCAACCACCCAGAATACCCTAGAAACCACCCAAAACACCCTAGCAACCACCTGAACAACATGACTAAGCCATATCTCAGCACCAGAACATCGTACAGACATGTTTGTTGGCTCGTATGCAATCATGTACCACACCCTAGCAACCGAGTGGTGAGTTTTGCCACTGCAAGCACCACTTCACATTTTCTTCTGGAAATGTACATTCTAGTTCTTCTTATTATTATTATTCTGGACAAAGTTTGGCGCGTAACTCGTCCCGCAAATTTTGTCACAGACCCCTGAGTGAGGCGTCAAATCGTGCGGCTCATTGAGGAGAGGTGTGCTATGACTTTTCTAAGCGATCGGGTGTACGATGATCGCACAGCGGACGAAAAAGCGGCCAAAAAAATCCCATTGACTTAACATTGCGGAATGTTCAGGAATTCAAATCCCAACTGTCACTTTCACACACACCCACAGAAAAGGGCCTGACAGCCCTGCTGGGCAGGAGCTGCTCAAATTTGCCCCATTGACTTACTATGGTGTAGGACGGCCCATGAAATGGGCCGTCCTACACATTGCATAGGGATTTTGTATTGAACATAGCTCTGGATCACAGTGTCATAGAGACAAGGGGACGGGCTCATTTTTCTCAGATGACTAATCAGTCTCTCAGGATCATTGTGAAGCTATTAAGCCACGCCCTAGCAACCATTTAGAGCACCTTAGCAACAAGTCCCATAGACTTCCATTGAAAGAGGTCAAAAGAATATCTCCGGATAGAAGTGTCATAGAAACACAAGGGTGGTCTCGTTTGACTCGGGGCAGCACACAGCCAATCATGAATCCCCTCAACACTTCCTAGCCCCTCCCTAGCAACCATTGTCGAGCACCTTAGCAACTAAAATCTATAGAGGGATATCTTCCATTCTGAATGTCACAGAGGCATGGGAGTTGGTTTATATCATTCATACTGACAAGCAACCTTTGGACTTTGATGACTGGCAGCTGCCAAGCCATTCCCTAGCAACCAAACAGAGTACCCTAGCAACCATTTTGCAAGACCTATATATCTGCATCAGAACATAGTATAGAGATGTGGTTTGGCTCTTTTGACTCATGCTAGCAAACAGGGCTTCCAACATGCTACACATGCTAGCTGTGAATAGCTACATGCTAATAGCGATTAGGTAGTGCTAAATCATGCCAAGAAAGTGTTAAGAACTCCAATAGTAACCATCTGTGACAACTACCAACCACCTAGTAACACCATAGCAACCACCCAGAATACCTTAGCAACCACCTAGCAACGTCCTAGCAACCACCCAGAATACCCTAGCAACCACCTAGCAACACCATAGCAACCACCCAGAATACCCTAGCAACCGCCTAGCAATCACCCAGAACACCCTAGCAACCACCTAGCAACCACCCAAAATACCCTAGCAACCGCCTAGCAACGCCATAGCAACCACCCAGAATACCCTAGCAACCACCTAGCAACACCATAGCAACCACCAAGAATACCCTAGCAACTGCCTAGCAACGCCCTAGCAACCACCCAGAATACCCTAGCAACCACCTAGCAACACCATAGCAACCACCCAGAACACCCTAGCAACCACCTAGCAACCACCCAGAATACCCTAGCAACCGCCTAGCAACGCCATATCAACCACCCAGAATACCCTAGCAACCACCTAGCAACACCATAGCAACCACCCAGAACACCCTAGCAACCACCAAGAATAGCCTAGCAACTGCCTAGCAACCACCCAGAATACCCTAGCAACCGCCTAGCAACACCATAGCAACCACCCAGAATACCCTAGCAACCACCCAGAACACCCTAGCAACCGCCTAGCAACGCCCTAGCAACCACCCAGAATACCCTAGCAACCACCTAGCAACCACCCAGAATACCCTAGCAACCGCCTAGCAACCACCCAGAACACCCTAGCAACGCCCTAGCAACCACCCAGAATACCCTAGCAACGCCCTAGCAACCACCCAGAATACCCTAGAAACTACCCAAAACACCCTAGCAACCACCTGAACTACATGAATAAGCCATATCTCAGCACCAGAACATCGTACAGACATGTTTGTTGGCTCGTATGCAATCATGTACCACACCCTAGCAACCGAGTGGTGAGTTTTGCCACTGCAAGCACCACTTTACATTTTCTTCTGGAAATGTACATTCTAGTTAGTGTGAATGCTTCAAGCATTCACTAATGCTTCAAGCTTCAAGCATTCACACTATTGAAATCCAAATCTTTATTATTATTCCGTATTCTTCCGTGGTTGCTTTCTTCTCCTCTCTACTTTGTGCTACAAAAACCATTCAACTATCAAAATGTTCAGCTTTTAAATGACTTGTGTGCTATTACTTTTCTTTTTGATGTGACTTTCAGATTTCTTAAAAATTAATATTAAAAACCATAAAAATCCCATTGACTTTCATTGCAACATGTTCAAATTGAGCCAAGACTACGGTGGCCCAGTAGTGTACAACACAAAAACTCAAATCTAAACTCGCTGAAGCCATAGACTCAATTAAACTACCATTCTATATGTACTAATGAACCTATCTATCTATCTATCTATCTATCTATCTATCTATCTATCTATCTATCTATCTATCTATCTATCTTTCTTTCTTCCTAACTAATCTATCTTTCTTTCTTTCTTTCTATCTAATCTATCTTTCTTTCTAACTAATCTATCTTTCTTTCTTTCTAACTAATCTATCTATCTATCTATCTATCTTTCTTTCTAACTAATCTTTCTTTCTTTCTTTCTTTCTTTCTTTTTTCTACCTAATCTTTCCTTCTTTCTTCCTAATCTTTCTTTCTACCTAATCTATCTTTCTTTCTTTCTCTCTCTCTTTCTCTCTACCTAATCTTTCTTTCTTTCTTTCTAATCTTTCTTTCTTTCTAATCTTTCTTTCTTTCTAACTAATCTATCTTTCTTTCTTTCGAACTAATCTATCTTTCTTTCTTTCTAACTAATCTATCTTTCTTTCTAACTAATCTATCTTTCTTTCTAATCTATCTATCTTTTTTCTTTCTAACTAATCTATTTTTCTTTCTACCTAACTAATCTATCTATCTTTCTTTCTAACTAATCTATCTTTCTTTCTAACTAATCAATCTATCTTTTTTCTTTCTAACTAATCTATCTTTCTTTCTTTCTGACTAATCTATCTTTTTTTCTAACTAACTAGTCTATCCTTTCTTTCTTTCTTTCTATCTTTCTTTCTTTCTAACTAATCTCTTTCTTTCATTCTAACTAATCTATCTTTCTTTCTAACTAATCTATCTTTCTAACTAACTAATCTATCCTTTTTTCTTTCTTTCTTTCTAACTAATCTATCCATATTTCTTTCTAACTATTCTATATTTTTTTCTTTCTAACTAACTTATCTATCTTTCTTTCTAACTAATCTATCTTTCTTTCTTTCTTTCTGACTAATCTATCTTTCTTTCTAACTAACTAATCTATCCTTCTTTCTTTCTTTCTTTCTAACTAATCTCTTTCTTTCATTCTAACTAATCTATCTCTTTCTTTCTAACTAATCTATCCATATTTCTTTCTTTCTAACTATTCTATCATTTTTTCTTTCTAACTAACTTATCTCTCTTTCTTTCTAACTAATCTTTCTTTTTTCTTTCTAAATAATCTATCTTTCTTTCTGACTAATCTATCTTTCTTTCTAACTAACTAATCTATCCTTCTTTCTTTCTTTCTTTCTTTCTAACTAATCTATTTCTTTCATTCTAACTAATCTATCTTTCTTTCTTTCAAACTGATCTATCTTTCTTTCTTTCTTTCTTTCTAACTAATCTATCTTTCTTTCTTTCTTTTTAACTAATCTATCTTTCTTTTTAACTAATCTATCTTTCTTTCTAACTAATCTATCTTTCTTTCTTTCTGAGTAATCTATCCATTTCTTTCTTTCTGAGTAATCTATCCATATTTCTTTCTTTCTAACTAATCTCTTTCTTTCTTTCTAACTAATCTATCTTTCTTTCTAACTAATCTATCTATCTTTTTTCTTTCTAACTAATCTATCTTTCTTGCTAACTAACTAATCTATCTATCTTTCTTTCTAACTAACTTATCTATCTATCTTTCTTTCTTTCTTCCTAACTAATCTATCTTTCTTTCTTTCTATCTAATCTATCTTTCTTTCTAACTAATCTATCTTTCTTTCTAACTAATCTATCTATCTATCTATCTATCTCTTTCTTTCTAACTAATCTTTCTTTCTTTCTTTCTTTTTTCTACCTAATCTTTCCTTCTTTCTTCCTAATCTTTCTTTCTACCTAATCTATCTTTCTTTCTCTCTGTCTTTCTCTCTACCTAATCTTTCTTTCTTTCTTTCTAATCTTTCTTTCTTTCTTTCTAATCTTTCTTTCTTTCTTTCTAACTAATCTATCTTTCTTTCTTTCGAACTAATCTATCTTTCTTTCTTTCTTTCGAACTAATCTATCTTTCTTTCTAACTAATCTATCTTTCTTTCTAACTAATCTATCTATCTTTTTTCTTTCTAACTAATCTATTTTTCTTTCTACCTAACTAATCTATCTATCTTTCTTTCTAACTAATCTATCTTTCTTTCTAACTAATCTATCTATCTTTTTTCTTTCTAACTAATCTATCTTTTTTTCTAACTAGTCTATCCTTTCTTTCTATCTTTCTTTCTTTCTTTCTAACTAACTAATCTCTTTCTTTCATTCTAACTAATCTATCTTTCTTTCTAACTAATCTATCTTTCTAACTAACTAATCTATCCTTTTTTCTTTCTTTCTTTCTAACTAATCTATCCATATTTCTTTCTTTCTAACTATTCTATAATTTTTTCTTTCTAACTAACTTATCTATCTTTCTTTCTAACTAATCTATCTTTCTTTCTTTCTTTCTGACTAATCTATCTTTCTTTCTAACTAACTAATCTATCCTTCTTTCTTTCATTCTAACTAATCTATCTTTCTTTCTTTCTAACTAATCTATCCATATTTCTTTCTTTCTAACTATTCTATCATTTTTTCTTTCTAACTAACTTATCTCTTTCTTTCTAACTAATCTTTCTTTTTTCTTTCTAACTAATCTATCTTTCTTTCTGACTAATCTATCTTTCTTTCTAACTAACTAATCTATCCTTCTTTCTTTCTTTCTTTCTAACTAATCTATTTCTTTCATTCTAACTAATCTATCTTTCTTCCTTTCTAACTGATCTATCTTTCTTTCTTTCTTTCTAACTAATCTATCTTTCTTTCTTTTTAACTAATCTATCTTTCTTTCTAACTAATCTATCTTTCTTTCTGAGTAATCTATCCATATTTCTTTCTGAGTAATCTATCCATATTTCTTTCTTTCTAACTAATCTCTTTCTTTCTTTCTTTCTAACTAATCTATCTTTCTTTCTAACTTATCTATCTATCTTTTTTCTTTCTAACTAATCTATCTTTCTTGCTAACTAACTAATCTATCTATCTTTCTTTCTAACTAATCTATGTTTCTTTCTAACTAATCTATCTTTTTTTCTTTCTAACTAATCTATCTTTCTTTCTTTCTTTCTGACTAATCTATCTTTCTTTCTAACTAACTAATCTATCCTTCTTTCTTTCTTTCATTCTTTCTAACTAATCTCTTTCTTTCATTCTAACTAATCTATCTTTCATTCTTTCTAACTAATCTTTCTTTCTTTCTTTCTGACTAATCTATCTATCTTTCTTTCTAACTAACTAATCTATCCTTCTTTCTTTCTTTCTAACTAATCTCTTTCTTTCATTCTAACTAATCTATCTTTCTTTCTTTTTAACTGATCTATCTTTCTTTCTTTCTTTCTTTCTTTCTAACTAATCTATCTTTCTTTCTTTCTTTCTAACTAATCTATCTTTCTAACTAATCTATCTTTCTTGCTAACTAACTAATCTATCTATCTTTCTTTCTAACTAACTTATCTATCTTTCTTTCTTTCTAACTAATCTGTTTCTTTCTAACTAATCTATCTATCTTTTTTTCTTTCTAACTAATCTATCTTTCTTTCTTTCTTTCTGACTTATCTATCTTTCTTTCTAACTAACTAATCTATCCTTCTTTCTTTCTTTCATTCTTTCTAACTAATCTCTTTCTTTCATTCTAAGTAATCTATCTTTCTTTCTTTCTAACTAATCTTTCTTTCTTTCTAACTAATCTATCGTTCTTTCTTTCTTTCTAACTAATCTATCTTTCTTTCTAACTAATCTATCTTTCTTTCTAACTAATCTATCTATCTTTTTTCTTTCTAACTAATCTATTTTTCTTTCTACCTAACTAATCTATCTATCTTTCTTTCTAACTAATCTATCTTTCTTTCTTACTAATCTATCTATCTTTTTTCTTTCTAACTAATCTATCTTTCTTTCTTTCTGACTAATCTATCTTTTTTTCTAACTAACTAGTCTATCCTTTCTTTCTATCTTTCTTTCTTTCTCTTTCTTTCTTTCTAACTAATCTCTTTCTTTCATTCTAACTAATCTATCTTTCTTTCTAACTAATCTATCTTTCTAACTAACTAATCTATCCTTTTTTCTTTCTTTCTTTCTAACTAATCTATCCATATTTCTTTCTTTCTAACTATTCTATAATTTTTTCTTTCTAACTAACTTATCTATCTTTCTTTCTAACTAATCTATCTTTCTTTCTTTCTTTCTGACTAATCTATCTTTCTTTCTAACTAACTAATCTATCCTTCTTTCTTTCTTTCTTTCTAACTAATCTCTTTCTTTCATTCTAACTAATCTATCTTTCTTTCTTTCTAACTGATCTATCTTTCTTTCTTTTTTTCTTTCTAACTAATCTATCTTTCTAACTAATCTATCTTTCTTTCTAACTAATCTACCTTTCTTTCTGAGTAATCGATCCATATTTCTTTCTTTCAAACTAATCTATCTTTCTTTCTTTCTTTCTAACTAATCTATCTTTCTTTCTAACTAATCTATCTATCTTTCTTTCTAACTAATCTATCTATCTTTTTTCTTTCTAACTAATCTATCTTTCTTTCTAACTAACTAATCTATCTATCTTTCTTTCTAACTAACTTATCTATATTTCTTTCTTTCTAACTAATCTGTTTCTTTCTAACTTATCTATCTTTTTTTCTTTCTAACTAATCTATCTTTCTTTCTTTCTGACTAATCTATCTTTCTTTCTTTCTAACTAACTAATCTATCCTTCTTTCTTTCTTTCGTTCTTTCTAACTAATCTCTTTCTTTAATTCTAACTAATCTATCTTTCTTTCTAACTAATCTTTCTTTCTTTCTAACTAATCTATCTTTCTTTCTAACTAATCTATCTTTCTTTCTTTCTGAGTAATCTATCCATATTTCTTTCTTTCTAACTAATCTATCTTTCTTTCTTTCTTTCTTTCTAACTAATCTATCTTTCTTTCTAGCTAATCTATCTATCTTTTTTCTTTCTAACTAATCTATCATTCTTTCTAACTAATCTATCTTTTTTCTTTCTAACTAGTCTATCTATCTTTCTTTCTTACTAATCTATCTTTTTTCTAACTAACTAATCTATCCTTTTTTCTTTCTTTCTTTCTCTTTCTTTCTTTTTTCTAACTAATCTCTTTCTTTCATTCTAACTAATCTATCTTTCTTTCTTTCTAACTAATCTATCTTTCTTTCTAACTAATCTATCTTTCTTTCTAACTAATCTATGTTTCTTTCTTTCTTTCTAACTAATCTCTTTCTTTCATTCTAACTAATCTATCTTTCTTTCTTTCTAACTAATCAATCTATCTTTCTAACTAATCAATCTTTTTTCTTTCTGACTAATCTATCTATCTTTCTTTCTAACTAATCTATCTTTTTTCTTTCTAACTAATCTATCTTTCTTTCTAACTAATCTATCTTTTTTCTTTCTAACTAATCTATCTTTCTTTCTTTCTAACTAACCTATCTATCTTTCTTTCTTTCTAACTAACCTTTCTTTCTTTCTAACTAATCTATCTTCCTTTCTAATTAATCTATCTTTCTAACTAATCTATTGTTCTTTCTTTCTAACTAATCTATCTTTCTTTCTACCTAATCTATCTTTCTTTCTAACTAATCTATCCATCTTTCTTTCTAACTAATCTATCGTTCTTTCTTTCTAACTAATCTATCTTTCTAACTAATCTATCTATCTTTCTTTCTAACTAATCAATCTTTCTTTCTTTCTCACTAATCTATCTTTCTTTCTTTCTAACTAATCTATCTTTCTTTCTTTCTAACTAATCTTTCTTTCTTTCTAACCAATCTATCTATCTATCTATCTAATCCATCTGTCTTTCTTTCTAACTAATATTTCTTTCTTTCTAACCTATCTATCTATCTAATCCATCTTTCTTTCTTTCTTTCTAACAAATCCATCTTTCTTCTTTCTTTCTTTCTTTCTAACTAATATTTCTTTCTAACTAATCTATCTTTCTTTCTAACTAATCTATCTTTCTTTCTTTCTAACTAATCTTTCTTTCTTTCTAACTAATATTTCTTTCTTTCTAACTTATATATCTTTCTTTCTAACTTATCTATCTTTCTTTCTAACTAATCTATCTATCTTTCTTTCTAACAAATCTATCTTTCTTTCTAACTAATATTTCTTTCTTTCTAACCTATCTATCTATCTATCTATCTAATCCATATTTCTTTCTTTCTAACTAATATTTCTTTCTTTCTTACCTATCTATCTATCTAATCCATCTTTCTTTCTTTCTAACAATTCCATCTATCTTTATTTCTAACTAATCTATCTTTCTTTCTTACTAATCTATCTATCTTTCTTTCTAACTAATCTTTCTTTCTTTCTAACCAATCTATCTATCTTTCTTTCTAACTAATATTTCTTTCTAACTAATCTATCTTTCTTTCTAACTAATCTATCTTTCTTTCTTTCTAACTAATCTTTCTTTCTTTCTTTCTAACTAATATTTCTTTCTTTCTAACTTATCTATCTTTCTTTCTAACTAATCTATCTATCTTTCTTTCTAACAAATCTATCTTTCTTTCTTTCTAACTAATATTTCTTTCTTTCTAACCTATCTATCTATCTATCTATCTAATCCATCTGTCTTTCTTTCTAACTAATATTTCTTTCTTTCTAACCTATCTATCTATCTAATCCATCTTTCTTTCTTTCTTTCTAACAAATCCATCTTTCTTCTTTCTTTCTTTCTTTCTAACTAATCTATCTTTCTTTCTAACTAATCTATCTATCTTTCTTTCTAACAAATCTATCTATCTTTCTTTCTAACTAATATATCTTTCTAACTAATCCATCTTTCTTTCTAACTAATCTATCTTTCTTTCTTTCTAACTAATCTTTCTTTCTTTATCTCTTTTTAAACTAATCTTTCTTTCTAACTAATCTTTCTTTCTTTCTTTCTAACTAATCTCTCTTTTAGTGAAACCAATCTTTCTGTCTATCTAACTAATCTTTCTTTTCTAATCCATCTATCCGACTTCAAACTACTTTAAACTTCTTCAAACTCTCTGGTCCGGCTTTCTCAAGCCAACTTAAAGTTTGTCTCAAACTTTTTTTCTAGTTCCAGTTGAGCCTCTATTTATTAAACCAAACGCTTGACTATAAAAATCTACTGTTTCCCATTTCAAAGTCCTATTTCTAATCAAGAACAGTAAAACGGGGGTGAAGATGGCGTCGTAGAGTGGACACGTCTTTGGCGAGCTCTCGAGACATTAGTTCAAATATTCGATTAATTAATATTTTCACTCAGCGGAATTACTCTACGAGCTTAAATGGTTATTGTGCCATGTCTTTAGATCAATTTTTTTCAAAAGGATCTTAAAGAAAGCCCAAAGCTAAGAAGATTGCGCCGAAAAATCCTACTATCAGCGGCGATGAGCAGGGTGCTAATATGAACGACGTGAGCATGAAGAGTCGTGAGTAGGAAAGTTCCAATTCCAACTTTGCTCAAGCTCTGGATAAATTAACTGAAAACATTACGAATGTAAGAGATGAGAAAGTGAATACTGTTCTAGCCGTGATAAACGATCAAACCGTTCAGTTCCAAGCATTGGTGGAGAAAGTAGGCCAGGCGGAGGAACGAATAGCTGGTGTGGAAAATTCTATGGAATGCCAAAGCTGACTTAATTAAAAATAAATAAATACATAAATAAATATACAAAGAAATGTAAAAAAGTACAAATAAATGAGTATTTATACTTTTATTTCCTTATTTATGTATAATTGTATTTGTTCACACATTTATTTATTTTTTTATTTATACATTTATTCATTTATTTATTTCCACTTTTATTTATTTCCACATTCATTTATGTATATATGTTTTTATGTCTACATTTATTTTCACATTTATTTATTTCTACATTTATTTATTTCCACATTTATTTATTTATACATTTCTTTGTCCGTATGCTAATGAGGGGGGGCGTGTTTAACCTCAGACATCAGCAATCGAGCTCAGAGTGGCAGTGCTGAAGCTTTGAGGCCACAGCGACACCCGTGTGTGACCAAACGAAACGCAAGAGGTGTGCAGACAATATCACATTTTAAGTCATGTATATCACCCTAACTGTATGTAGGGTAGGCTATATAGGGTTAACACACGTAGCACACATGAACAGAAACTGCACTTCAACGGGTCTGATAGCAGACACTTGGACATGGAAGCGCATGAAAGTATCCACTATTAATAACAATGTAAACGCGGTGGATAGGGCTGATAAGAGCTTGCGTTTATTGTCGATGAGACTCGCACACCGGCGCAGAACGTGGAGAGAAACCAGCGCACATTTCACTGACTCCTACGCAAGCATATTGATCAATGAGTTTGAAACGCGACTCAATACATGGTTTACATTCGCGTTTCATAATTTCGTATGCATAACAGGTGACAATTCAAATGCTTAAAACACAACCCATATTTCATAGATGCTGCTCTTAGATACTGATTAATCACAAGTCATCAATTTGGAATTATTCTTAAATCAAACAAAAGGGGCTCAAGTAAACGCAGCTAGTGAGCCACGCATCTCACCCCATGCAGTGGAGGACAGAAGCATCATCATGCCCATTCAAACAGCACCTGTCGTGCCCATGCTCGTGGTGATATTTCCCCTTATAAATTGATTTTATATCTACCCAAACCTTATTAAATAGGTAGGCTATACATCATCATATATGTCAAGTTCTTAATATTAATCGATAAACTACTCAGTTATAATTATAATAAGGCACTATGGCTGTTATCAGTAAAATACAATTAACAAAAGTCATTAAGTCATTAAAAGTCAAAATCTTAATACAGAGGAGAATGCTTTTACACTGCAATTACAATTTCATAAAAGTCGTTATGAGATTAATGATATGACTCACTCGTTTAAGATAGTGACTTACCGCCACCTACTGGCTGTTTTAGTTTCATATTTAAACATACAATTTAATTGATTCCATCATTTCATATTTCTATATTCATTTATTTTTAACATTAATCTCATAACGACTTTTACTTTCTACCTATTTAATAAGGTTTGGGTAGATATAAAATCAATTTATAAGGGGAAATATCACCATGAGCATGGGCACGACAGGTGCTGTTTGAATGGGCATGATGATGCTTCTGTCCTCCACTGCATGGGGTGAGATGCGTGGCTCACTAGCTGCGTTTACATGAGCCCTTTTGTTTGATTTAAGAATCATTCCAAATTGATGACTTGTGATTAATCAGTATCTAAGAGCAGCATCTATGAAATATGGGTTGTGTTTTAAGCATTTGAATTGTCACCTGTTATGCATATGAAATTATGAAACGCGAATGTAAACCATGTATTGAGTCGCGTTTCAAACTCATTGATCAATATGCTTGCGTAGGAGTCAGTGAAATGTGCGCTGGTTTCTCTCCACGTTCTGCGATGGTGTGCGAGTCTCATCGACAATAAACGCAAGCTCTTATCAGCCCTATCCACCGCGTTTACATTGTTATTAATAGTGGATCATTTCATGCGCTTCCATGTCCAAGTGTCTGCTATCAGACCCGTTGAAGTGCAGTTTCTGTTCATGTGTGCTACTTGTGTTAACCCTATATAGCCTACCCTACATACAGTTAGGGTGATATACATGACTTAAAATGTGATATTGTCTGCACACCTCTTGCGTTTCGTTTGGTCACACACCACAGGGTGTCACTGCTCCAAAAAGAGTCAAAGAAGGATGAATTACAGGGCTTTGGAGGCTCAGTTATTGGTTAAGGAAAAAATGTATAACAGATCTCCATCAGCAGATTTATTGAAAGAGTTACAGGCAGTTAGAGCATCTTTAGACTGTCTCCTTACTTTGGAAGCAGAGAAGAAAATAAGATACTCAAAACAAAGATTTTATGAGCATGGAGAAAAACCTGGGAGATTTCTAGCATATATTACAAAACAACGTGCTGCAACTCAGTTCATCAATACTATTGTCGTCTCAGAGGATAATATTTTCCACGATAATAAGAACATTAATAAATCGTTTAAAGATTTTTATATGAATCTATATTCTTCTGAGAAAACAGATGACCATCTCAAGCAAATGGTTGACTTTTTTTCTGAGATTAATCTTCCAACAATTTCATCCACACAAAAAGACTCCCTCAATGGACCTATTACTAGACAGGAGGTTATTAATGCTATTAATGTTCTAAAGAATGGTAAGTCACCTGGACCAGATGGGTTTTGCAGAGAGTTCTTTAAGGAGTTCTTAAAGAGCTGCTTGTAGACCCATTGCTTAATATGTTTAATTATTCGTTTGTGGTTAAAGAATTACCAAAGACCCTTAGAGAAGCTAATATCACGCTTATATTAAAGAAAGGTAAAAGTCCTGAGGTATGTTCTTCTTATAGGCCAATAGCATTACTGAATGTGGACCGGAAATTGCTTTCTAAAATTTTAGCAATGCACCTTGAAAAAATTCTTCCTACAATAATTGGGATCGATCAAACAGGTTTTATACAGGGTAGGAAATCATCTGATAATATAAGACGCCTTTTAAACATTATCTATGCCTTTAAAGGGAAATCCATAGATGGGCTAGTGCTGTCTTTGGATGCGAAGAAGGCGTTTGACCGTATTGAGTGGTCCTACCTTTTTTTTGTTTTGGAAGAATTTGGCCAAGGTGAAAACTTTGTTCAATGGATTAGAGTGCTGTACACGGACCCACGCTCTGCCGTATTGACAAATGGCTTTAGATCTGATTATTTTCCTATACATAGAGGCACCATGCAGGGTTGCCCCCTGTCACCACTTTTGTTTGCGATGGCCATAGAGCCTCTAGCTGAAGCAATCAGATCGGCAACATCTATTTCGGGTTTGCAGATAGGACATAAACATCACAAGATTGCGCTTTACGCTGATGATGTACTGCTTTTTTTATCTGAACCCAAGAAGTCAGTTCCCGCTTTGATTGAGTTGGTCAACAAGTATAGTACCTTTTCTGGTTATAAAATTAATTTAGCTAAATCTGAAGCAATGCCTTTAGGTACTCTCATTTCCATACCTAATATTACACCCTGTTTTCCTTTTAAGTGGTCGCCTTTAGGCTTAAGTTATCTAGGTATTTCTATCTCTTCGTCCTTGAAGCAGATGTATGAATATAATTTTGTTCCTTTATTTTAGAAAATACGGCTAGACTTAGAACGCTGGAATTCCTTGCCAGTATCTTGGCTAGGTCGGATAGCACTTGTAAAGATGATTGTTCTACCAAAATTATTATACCCTATTCGAATGGTTCCTATACTATTCTCAAATAGGACATTAAAGGGCTTGAATAGCTGGCTAACTTCTTTTATATGGAGTAAACGTAAACCTAGATTAAAAATGTCAGTACTCTATTTGCCTAGTTCTATGGGAGGGTTGGATTTTCCAAATATTAAGTAGTATCAGTTAAGTTCTCATCTGAAATACATCGCAGAGTGGGTCAGGAATGATTTTTCCTCTACTTGGTTGCATATCGAATCTTCCTTTTCACAACTTCCTTTCAGAGCTCTTCTTTTTGTTAAGAGCTTTCAAAAAATAAAAGAGATATATGATAATCCAATTATAGTAAACACTCTGAAAGCATGGAGATCAGTAGGTAGGCTCGAAGGTAGATCTAAATTGACTTCTTTCTTTACCCCAATACTAAACAATCTTGCTTTCACCCCAGGAATTTTGGATGATGGTTTTAAACGATGGTGTTGTTTGGGAATTAAGCTTGGGGATATTTTTTCAGACAATAAATTAATGTCATTTGAGGAGTTAACTCAGAAGTATCATTTGTCCAAATTAGATTTTTTTCGTTTCCTCCAATTGAGACATTATATTAACAACAATACAACACTTGTTAGAAATTGTGAAATTTCTTCTATTGAAAGGTTATTATTTTTATCATCAGGGAAAATGTCTCTGGGTAGGATTTATGGTTCAATGTGCTCAATCTCTTCTGTTGATACTCAGAGTATTAAAACTAAATGGGAAGAAGAATTAGCTACTGACATTGACGATGAAACATGGGAAGCCATTTGGTCTAATGCTAAAAAAATATCTGTTTGTTCACGAATAAAAGAAATACAATTAAAAATCATTCATAGACTCCATATTTCCCCTAACCGCAGGCATTTTTTCAACCCCTCTTTATCGCCTATGTGTTTAAAAAGTAAAATTGAAATAGGTACTTTAACACATTGTCTGTGGTCATGTAACAGACTGCAAAGGTATTGGTTTCTGGTGCTAGGGGAGATGGAAAGGATCTTTAATATTCAATTAGATTTTGACCCTGTCTCACTGGTGTTGGGTATAGCTAATAGATCCATTACTTCGTCTGCTAATAAGAAATTGTATAATATTCTATCCTTTACTGCCAGGAAAAATATTTTACTTAACTGGATCAGTGATAAATCTCCATCCTTTAAAGGATGGCACAAGATCATTTTTGAGTTGATTGCCCTGGAGCGCCTTACCTATGTATTACATGGAAAAACAGGCCAGTTTTACAAAGTCTAGAGCCCATATCTGGACGCTTTGGATCCTTGTCTTCGTCCTATTATATTACAAGGAACATTGCAACTAACTTTCTGGACATTTAACCTTATTTTTGCCACCCTTTTCAGCTTTTGGAAATGTTATTTTATACATGTTATATATTATATAATGTTGTTGCTATTTTTCTCACAAATCTGCCTTATTATGGTATGGTCCCGTTTTATATAAAAATCTGAGCTATCCCTTTTTATTTTTTTTATTATATTGTCTGGGGGGGTTGATGTTGATGTATTTTAAGAAAATTCAATAAACAACTATAAAAATCTGTCTGACAAATATTTACAATGTTGTTGAAATAATAAACACCTACTACTAATAAAAATGACAGATAATAAATAACAAAGCTCCGAAGTGTTTCGAATGTACTTTACAAATGGTTTTTAAGTTATGACAAATATTAAACAAGAGGCTACATTTTGTGACCAAACCATCATGTTGGTTTAAGAAGTCTGAACCTTGAACTAGGACTCGAACTCGGATCGCCTGAAGCACAGCTGCAAGGCTATTGTCTTATCGTTCTTAAAACTCCCATGCAAAGTGCGTGTTCTGTGACCAACCAGTAGCCCATCACATAATTTGTTGTGGTGACGTAATAAAATTAGATGAATAACCTTGAATCACCTTAAAATGAGGAAAATCACCTTTCAGCGCCAGAAAAAAAACTGTCAAAACGAACAATATCTGACTTTTTCAAACAATTCTCCTCAAGCACCAACGCAGATGACACACCTGCTAATAAAAAAGCAGGCTCTAGCAGATGTGCAAGCACGCGTGCGAGAGAGAACAACAGAGTGGAATTAATTGAAAACGCATCCCTACTATGCTTTTTTCTCACAGATTATATATTACTTGGTTGGCAGTTGGCACTAACAGTGTCAGTAGTCATGTTTCCACTGTTGGGCAAAAAGAGAGCAAGCTTGTGTGTGCCAGGGCCAGTCATGTTTCCAATAGGGGTGTACAATATTAACCAAAAAAAAAAAAATTGTGCTGGAGCCTTGGCTGGTTTAGGCCTGTCGTGGACAGCTGACTCCTGAAGATTTTAATTCTACATATTCTGTAAGTTGGTTTGTTCACAGCACTGAAATTTACTTTTCCATTAAGGACCTATATTTACCCCCTTTATTTGATTTCCAGAAGGCATTTTTACTATTCTTTAACCTTCGTGTTTCAAGGCTGTTCAAACGGATTCCGGCTCCTTCCCCACTGCATTGTCACCCAACACAACCAGTGGTAAACATCTCCACCATCGCACTGCTCACTTGACTAAATGGAACGTAAATATCACTTAAAGGAGAACTCCGGTCAATTTTAACATTGAGCTAATTTTTTTGTAAATTTGGAGTGCTGTCAGTACAGAGAACAACGACAAAAATCGGTGTTGCCTACACCGTTTTATCCTCTTTTTAAAATTTGCACCCTGTTGACTTAAATGGGGCAAGTTTTAAACCTGCTTTTAGCCTCTTAACATCCTTGATGTGTCATTACAATTGCACAGCCATTTCAGTGATTTTATTCAGAGTGAACACGGTGAATCTGACTGCAGTAGATGTGAAAGATATGAATAAAAGTGATGTTAATTCAGCCAGCTCACATACCTGTATTTACTTCCTGTTTTCGGGCGAAGTCCACAGTAGTCGATTGCGCGCGCGATCATCAAACTCAAAAACCTCCTCCATGTGTTCAACATCTGATTCGGATGAACTATCCATTTCAGCTGATATTCAACTCAGAACACCACACAGCACCGTCATAGGCTGACAGCTGACAGTCTGAGTCTCCACTGTTGCTTAGTTACCAATGATCGCGCGCGCGCACTCGACAATCGACTACTGTGGACTGAGCTCAATGTTAAAATTGACCGGAGTTCTCCTGTAACCAAACCTCTTTCCAAAGTCCTTGGCATTGTTGTACGTTATCAGTATATGATTTTCTAATTTACATTATAGGTAATATAACTGATGTTAGTTAATAACAAATATTCTTTTATTTATTTTATAAGCACTTGGGCTTTTTCTGTACAAAAAGATAACTAAAGTAAATAGTTAAATATAACTAAAATAATTTTTTAAAAAAATATACACTGCCATTCAAAAGTTTAGAAGAGTTAAGATTTTTTTTGTTTATATTTTTTTAAGTCTCTTTTGCTCAAAAATGACAGTAAAGACATTTCAAATAAATAATGTTCTATTGAACTTTCTATTCAAAGAATCTTGGAGAAAAAAAACAAGAAAAAAAAAACCTTATACCAGTTTCCACAAAAATATTAAGCAATGTTTTCAATATTGAATGAATGAAGGCATTTTATATAGCGCTTTCATATGTACTACTGTACACCCAAAGCGCTTTACAATCAAATCAGGGGATCTCTCCTCAACCACCACAAGTGTGCAGCATCCACTTTGATGATGCGACGACAGCCACAGTACAACGGCGCCAGTGACCTCACCACACACCAGCTATAGGCGGAGAGGAGAGAGAATGATAGGGCCAATGGGTGGACTGTGGCCAGGACACCTGGGTTACACCCATACTCTTTTATGAGAAGTGCCATGGGATTTTTAATGACCACAGAGAGTCAGGACCTCTGTTTTATGTCTCATCCGAACGACGGTGCGATTTTACAGGGCGATATGGCTGCTGGCAATATTGATGATGATAATAATAATAATAATAATAATAATAATAATAATAATAATAAACATTATTAATAATTGAGCACGAAAAATAATAATAATTGAGCCCTAAATCATCATATTCTATATGATTTCTACAGGATTATGTGACACTGAAGACTGGAGTAATTCTTTGCTTGACAGAAATAAATTACATTTTAAAATATTTTACAACCCAAAACATTTATTTTAAAATGCAATTCATTAGTGTTTTTTTTATTATATTTAGGGCCCAAGCCCTGAATGGGCGAAGGCCCTATTGTTTTCGTAAGGATTATTAGGGCCCAAGCCCTGAAAGGGCGAAGGCCCTATTGTATTCCTAAGGATTATAAGAGCCCAAGCCCTAAAAGGGCGAAGGCCCTATTGTTTTCCTTAGGATTATTTATTAGGGCCCAAGCCCTGAAAGGGCGCAGAGCCCTATTGTTTTCCTTAGGATAATTTGTTATTATTTATTAGGGCCCAAGCCCTGAAAGGGCCCAGAGCCCTATTGTTTTCCTTAGGATTATTTGTTATTATTAGGGCTCAAGCCCTGAAAGGGCGAAGGCCCTATTGTTTTCCTAAGGATTATTTATTAGGGCCCAAGACCTGAAAGGGCGCAGAGCCCTATTGTTTTCCTTAGGATTATTTGTTATTATTTATTAGGGCCCAAACCCTGAAAGGGCGAAGGCCCTATTGTTTTCCTAAGGATTATTATTTTAAATTTTTTTATCAACCTTTCGGGCACTTTTGGGGCGTGGTGCAGGTGCTCAGTAGCACCACCTTTTGACAAAAGTGGGGGGGTTAGTTTTATAGTTTTACCTTCAATCATAAAACTCGGTACGTATATTGTTCTCATCAAGCCGGACATCCTTCTAATTTACAGTCATTAGCCACGACCAACAGGAAGTCAGATATTTTGGTTTAAATATGGATGTTTTGGAGCTTTTTCTCTGTGTCTCTATGTGTCTCTCTCTGTGTGTGTCTCTCTCTGTGTGTGTCTCTCTCTGTGTGTGTCTCTCTCTGTGTCTCTCTCTGTGTCTCTCTATGTGGGGAGGGGGGCTAATTTAACCGTTTCACTGCTGTTTGGTGTTTCTGCATTAAAAAGGATAATACATGTTTTAAGCCCTGTATTTTTTAAATAAGTTTTATTAATAAAAGCATAGAACCAGTTTATTTGTAGTGCATTGACAATAGTTTTATATAATTAGTTTATTAATTAAATTAACTTGGTCCATAAACTTGGTCTGAAAACTTGGTCCATAAATCAAACACACTTGCATGTAATATGAAACTCGCTACACATATAGATCTCATCGGGCTAAGCAACTTTCGTGCTCTAAGTTAAGCCAGCCCAACAGGAAATGGGCTATTTTGGTCTGAATGTGGATTTTTTTTATATTTCAGACTCTGAGTTTTTAGCTACTCCTCCTAGGTGGTTTATTTTATTCACACCAAACTTTTTCAACATGATGAAAATACATTAAAGATGCTAAATTGTGAACATTTAATCAATGTAGAATGTGTAACTTAAAAATAAACAAATTAGTGCTCTGTTTGAGGACAAGAAATGAAAACCAATGCAATATGATGAATGTCCAAAAGATGGCACCCACAAACTGTTTTTGAATGGGGTTGGATAAATATTTTTTGCTATTAAACAGTGTGTGTGTGTGTGTGTGTGTGTGTGTGTGTGTGTGTGTGTGTGTGTGTGTGTGTGTGTGTGTGTGTGTGTGTGAGAGAGAGAGTGTGATTTTGGTTGGGTGACAGTTGTACGTTACAGTTTGACAAGAGTAATTGGTTTGACAAAAGCACAATATTGTGTTTTATTGCGAGTGTACACAAATATAAGAAAACACTTTGCAGTTTGAATGATGTCCTGTATGAATGACGGAGTATATTTTTATGTCTCCATTGTTTGATTGCGCCACACACACACATATTGTGCATTCCAGCATTGCAATCTTGACATCGCAGCCTGTTCATTATAGTCAACCTAACATATAATAATTACACTGCTCTGTTTAAATATTCAGTAATACAATTTGTATCATTTAGCGTAAGCACCGCTCCACTGATGTTTCCAAGCAAATTTTTGCGCGTGTGGATAGGATGATTTTTTCTGTCGATATTAAAACGTTTATGTTTATGACGATATATATATACACACACTCATACATGTATATATAAAATATAGCTGCGAGCAGCGATGAAAGGGCCAAAGCCGGTGCCAGAGGCTAGGGCCCGTCATCGCTGCTCGCAGCTATATTTATTTATTTTCAAGGTTTTTGCCACTTTTGGGGCACTTAACATGCTCAAAAACTCTTGAAACTTTGCACACGGGTCAAAACCAGCGGCCATTAGTGTGGCCGGACAGAAGCTGGTACCCGGGTGTGGCAGGGGGGCTCGACAGTGCCCCCTGGAACGTCGTCCGAACACTTGTCCATATGTCAAACATGCTTGCCTGTAATAATATGAAACTCGGTACACATATAGATCTCAACGAGCCAAACAACTTTAGTGCCCTAAGTTATACGCCAGCCCAACAGGAAGTCGGCTATTTAGGGTTGTTTGGAAATATATATGCTATGGAATTTGATATACTCCTCCTAGGGAATTCATCCGATCGCCACCAAACTCGGTGTGCATGAAGTCAAGACATTGAGGATGATAAATTGCCAGCTTATTTTTGATATCTCAAACGGTTTGGCCGTGGCGAGGAAATGAATTTATGGCGAAAAAGGGAAACAGGAAGTGTGTTATAACTTCTACATACATTAACTGATCTTGATGAAACTTCAGCCGTGTGTTCGTTGTAAGAGGCCGATCACATGGATGTGACTATTGTGAGTCAAAGTTATAGCGCCACCAACTGACAGCAGGAAGTGTATCACTTTCAAAATGCTTTGAAATCACCCTCTTATTTTTACCCAATTTCCTTCAAACTTCACTACTATAATGTAAACACATGACAGATGTAGACCTGCGAATGGATTCTTGATATCTTAGATACTGTTGCCATGGCAATGCATCAAACTTTAATATTCTTTTTGGATGCTTTTGATCACATTTATTAGCCAGTAGACGTGCAAAGTTTCAGAAACGGGCGTGGTGTAGGGGCTCAGTAGCGCCACCTTTTGACAAAAGTGGGGTGGTTGGTTTTATGGTTTTATTTACAGTCACAAAACTCGGTACGTATATTGTTCTCGTCGAGCCGGACAACTTTCTAATTTACAGTCATTAGCTCCGATCAACAGGAAGTCAGATATTTTGGTTTGAATGTGGATTGTTTTGGAGAATTCTCTCTCTCTCTCTCTGTGTGTGTGTGTGTGGGCTGTGGAGGATTTGTTTATTGCTTTTAATGTTTTTCAGGGTTTCAGGGGCTTTTGGTGCCCTTAACGTGCTCAAAAACTCTTGAAACTTTGCACACAGGTCAGAACCCGCGGCCATTAGGGCCGGGCAGAAGCTGGTAAAAGGGCGTGTCAGGGGGGCTCGACAGCGCCCCCTTGAACGGGGTCCGAAAACTTGGTCCATATATCAAACACGCTTGCATAAATTAATATGAAACTCCGTACACATATAGATCTCATCGGGCCGAACATCTTTCCCTCGGTCAAGTTTTATGCCAGCCCAACAGGAAGTCGGCTATTATGGGTTGTTTGGAAACGCTTGCTGTGGAATTTGAAATACTCCTCCTAGGCAATTCATTCAATCACCACCAAACTCAGTGTGCATGAAGTCAAGACAGTGAGAATGCTAAATTGCGAACGATTTTGATATCTCGAACGGTTAGGCCGTGGCGAGGAAACGAATTTATGGCGAGAAAAGAGAAACACGAAGTGTTAGAACTTCAACATACATTAACTAATCTTGATGAAACTTCAGCAGTGTGTTCGTTGTAAGAGGCCGACCAGATGGATGTAACTATTGTGAGTCAACGTTATAGCGCCACCAACTGGCAGCAGGAAGTGTGTCACTTTCAAAATGCTTTTGACAAAAGTGGGGGGGTTAGTTTTACCTACAGTTACAAAACTCAGTACATATTTTGTTCTCATATCGCCGGACAACTTTCTAATTTACAGTCATTAGCTCC
This sequence comes from Gila orcuttii, assembly GCA_026230005.1. NCBI lineage: Eukaryota > Metazoa > Chordata > Actinopteri > Cypriniformes > Leuciscidae > Gila > Gila orcuttii. Next base: position 21,086,882 of record JAPDVR010000011.1, read on the forward strand.
GACCAACAGGAAGTCAGATATTTTGGTTTGAATGTGGATTTATGGCAAAAATCAGCCCCTGAATTTTTACCCACTCCTCTTAAGTGGTTTATTTTATTCCCACCAAACTTTTTTAACATGATGAAAATGCATTAAAGATGCTAAATTGTGAACGGATAATAAATATCTCAAACGGTTTTGCTATGGCAAGGGATTAAAGTAATGTCAAAAAAGGAAACACTAAAAGCCTCATATCTTCTAAAAATCTAATTATACACCATTTGTTTCTATATAAAATTATACAAATATCAGAACTAAACCCATTTTATTCCTTTTTTTTTCAATTTAAGAATTATGTTTAAGTTTAAAAACAGCCAGAATGGTTGTTTAGTCCAAAAAATAAATAAATCCAAGTCATACATAGGGCTATACTGCCCTCTTGTGTCCAAAATGATATCAAAATAGTACATAAAATTCAGGTAGGCCTATTGTATTTATATAAATATATTCCCCCCGATTAATCAACGTGTGACACCAGCAATCGCTAATATAAAAGTATAATACGGACGTCCGCAAGGACATTGTTCATGGTGGCGCTCGCAGAGCGCTCGAATGAATTCCTATGGTAGTAGGAATTAACTAAAAAACGTTCGCTCTGTTCTGCTCGCTCCTCGCTGTGGACTCGCACCGTTATGAATGCCCGTGCAGCCGTGAACTTTTTAGTTTCATTTTAAAATTAACGCCATTTCGGTGGCTGATTGCTTGAATTGTGAGTTCAATGGCCTATTATTCTTCATGGAAAACTCAACAGCAAAAGAGTACAATGACAGATTCTCTTAAATAGGCTCTTTTACACATAATATTCTGTCATCTTTTCAGTCAGCTCTTCACTCTCGTGATTAATGAAATTTGATTAATCAAATCGATAGTGGAGGCCAATGCTATATTTAAATCTGCATATTGTAATATCGGCAGGGCACCCCCTAGTCTAGTCTTATTAAATGTATGCTTCATCTTTCATTTTTAATTTCTAAATTTGATCAATAGATTCAATTATTTAGAATAATAAGACACTATATGGCTGTTACCCTAGGTAAGGCAGATCAAATTAAATATTTTACACTGAAAAATAACAATGCATTAAATAATGTTATGAGATTGTTTAAAATATAAGTTTATTAACAATCGTTGGAAAGAATGATACTTTTAAACATAACACTAAACCACCATTAGGTGTCGCCAGGCAACCGTCTTAATGAGCAAGTCATTGATTAATTCGTTCAAACGATTCGTTCAAACAACTAAGTCATTGATTAATGAGACAGAGGTTTATGGATTGATCATTGAATCTTTGAGTCAACCGATTCATTAAAAATGCTGAATCATTCAGTAATGAGAAAACACGTTGCCGTGAGATGCGCGATGGTTCTGCTGTGATCTTTGTTTAACAATTTTCGCAGCTGAAACAGAACAAAAACAGTCAATATTGCATCTAAAATGTAAGTGACTTAATTGTAATTGTTTATTGAACTGTTGTATCAAATCAATGTCACAGTTTCAGTCGTGATGGTATTCAGGAAAGAGCACTCGTCATGTGAGGTTGCTTAACTGTATCATATGTTAAAAACATAAAAACTCCATATTTTAAATTTTTAGAGGCAGTGTATTGTTACCTTTGTTTCTTTTTTGTGTGCTTTGCAAATATCAATATATTTGTTTTCCTTAAAATTTTAACTAACACTAACTTTATTCTCATCTGAATTATAAATTATTTATTTCTGTATAAAATAATACTACCACTAAAAACACATTTGATTTTTCTTTTTTAATCAAAGTAGCATGTGTAACTTCAAAATAAACAGATTAGTGCTCTGTTTGAGGACAAGAAATGAAAACCAATGCAATATGATAAATGTCCAAAAGATGGCACCGACAGACTGTTTTTAAATTATGCTGGATAAATATTTCTTGCTTTTAAACAGTGTGTGTGTGAGATTTTGGTTGGGTGACAGTTGTAGGTTACAGTTTGACGAGTTTATAGTTTGACAAAAGCAGAATGTTGTGTTTTATTGCGAGTGTACATGAATATAAGTAAACATTTTATAGTTTGAATGATGTCATGTATGAACAAAATGACAGAGTATGTTTTTATGTCTCCATTGTTCCATTGCCACACACACACACACTGTGGATTCCAGCATTCCAATCTTGACATCGCAGCCTGTATTTTGTTATATTTTATTAAGGCTATAATGAAGTCAACCTAACATTTAAAAATTACACTGCTCTGTTTAACCCTCAGGGGTCTGAGGGGTTTTCTGGGTCCAGGAGGTGTTCTGACATGCTCTAACATTTGTGCTTTTTTCAGTTATTTATAAACATGTTAATGGCAAAGGTGTAAATTCACTGTATATAGCACAAACGGGGCTACCGTAATATGTGAGCAACATGTATGTACATGTTTGTATTTTTGAGAATATTGTTTATGCATGGTTATTGAAAAAACTAAAACTTAAAGTGTCTGAAATAAGGCCACAAAACACATACTAAATATGTGTCTACAAGACTTTTGACTAATGGGCATTGTTGCCTAGAGTTTTTGCTTCAAAATGATCTGAAAATCATCCTGCCTAATAATTTACACAAAACAATACATTGATTTAAATTTTATAAGACACCTTTTGTTTGGAAAGGCAATAAGCGTGGAGGCGTGTTCACACCTGAGAAGACAAAGGCCGGATAATGTGCCACATACATAATGAGCTGCATATTAATTAGCCTCACACAGGTGTGTCACAGGGTCCCAAAGAACGCAAGGACAAAAGAAATTATCTATATATACATATTTTTCAATTAGAAATTGTAACCAATTACAAATAGGTTACAATTACAACAACAATTACAATTTTAACAATATTTCAAGTGTATTCTTTCTTTGTAAAAAGTATACATTTTATCATACGTATTAAAAAAGGTAAGGATTCATTAGTTTGAATATTGGAACAAACACTATAATAACATCTTAGTTGATAATTCAATATACCTACTTTATTTTTGATAAAACATCATATAGTATATTTAACATGATCAGAAATTGGTGAACAAAAGCTTACCTATTTAATGTGACCGTAGTCTTTTTTTACAGTCAAAACTTTATAATCTATCCAAAACTAATCACAAAATCTTGTCTAAACATTCATATTTAGTCTGTAACATATTGTGTATGATATATTAGCATATACATGTTAATTTGCAGTTTGTTGCTTATATAGACATTTTATTTCAACATATTTCAGTCTATTTTTACTCATCTTAGTAGGCTATAGCAATATAGTTTGGATGTGTTCATGTAAATTTAATAACATGTTTACTAATGTAGATGCGAGAGTGAATGAACGGCACAGACACGCGCTGTATAACTGTAGTAAACAAAGCGCGCAGGCCTGTGCCGTTCATTCATCATTTAGCCTACACACAGACACGCAATTCATATTTAAACAGTCTTTTTGCGGTTTATAGACACTATTCAATATCGTGATTAGAACAAAGCACTTAAGAATAACTGACTTACTACATCAGCTGAATCCGTTGCTCCTCGAAATGAAACTACCAGCACTTCTGGTACATTTTCCAGGGTTATTAGATAGTATTATTCCTCACAGGGTAGGGATACGCTGTGTTCACAGCGGTAGTAAGAAACTTACTAAACATGATTTTATAATCCAGCTGGTGGGCGTTGGCATGTTTGCATGGCTTGCCTTAGATCATTTGCGTTTGAATACCACGCGCTCTCCGTGGGCGTGGCACATTAACGCTTAATGAGGTATAATGAGCTGGAAAGAAAAATACTGACATCTCTCTCTTTTCATACAGATTACATAAACTGAGAATATTTGTTTTTTTTATATAAATTACTTCATTTAAAAGAAGAGAATTTCAGCTTCATAAAGAGAAATCTCTCGTATCTCTGTGACAAGTATTGACAGAGTTACAGTTCATTTTTCGGACGTGTTTCAGAATGGACCTCACTGACAGAGAGAAGGTAAAACACGCATCATGTTTACTTTTCTTTATTTGACGAAAAGCACAACACTTTGTTTTTATTGTGAGTACCCACAAAAAAATAGACACTTAACAGGATGTAATGATGTACAGCACTTATATGTAAGATCAAAATCAACAGAGTAATTTGAGTCTCTTTTGCACTGATAAGGAAAAAAGTGAGCTGGTATCGCCGCGATGCATAACTGAAAATAATTATTTGAAGGTTGACTTTTTTTGTATTAAAAACACTTCTTTTATTGGTCGGATGAAATATGCTAATTGTTTGAGATAGGAATTTTGGGTTTTCATGAGCTGTATGCCAAAATCATCAGTATTAAAACAATAAAAGACCTGAAATATTTCAGTTGGTGTGCAATGAATCTAAAATATATGAAAGTTTAATTTTTATCATTACATTATGGAAAATAATGAACTTTATCACAATATGCTAATTTTTTGAGAAGGACCTGTATATATGTGTATATATATATATATATATATATATATATATATATATATATATATATATATATATATATATATATATATATATATATATATATTAGTGCTGGGCAACGATTAAAATTTTTAATCGCGATTAATCGCATGGTTTTCTTGCGATTAATTGTTATGCGCAAAATTGAATAATGACTTCTAAAGTAGTGTATTGCGCACTTTTGATTTAAAATGTACTGCTATATACACAAAAGTGCAATAACTTTAAACAAATAAGGTGCTTTTATACCAGCAGTATTCCCTTTACACAGTAATCTCAAATCTCAACTTAAACATTAATGTAATCAAATCAAATATTTAAACAAAGCTATTTGCCACTGCCAGGGCATTACCTTTTATCTAGTTTGTTAAAACGAGTCCAGTTTTCTTGTTTTTTTTCTCAACAGGTATCAACAGGTATCTTTTATCAGGGAGCAGCAGAAACAGTCTTTGTAGTAGTCAGAGGTCATGATCACTACTACAGATATAAGTCGACCAACGTTACTTATAGTAGCTTAGGTTTGGTCATGCCATGGTTTCCCACGTAAGATTACATTAAACAGAGTAAAAAAAACAATTTATACTTTATACTCACGCCGTTGCTGTGTAGCGCGCGTACACTTTGGCGTACCCTGACGTGCACCTCTCCAAAAATGTAACGTCAATTCTACGCGTACCGCAAGCGCTGTGATTGCTACAACCGCTCCCCGGGTTTCACATGCTCCCTCGGCATGTGTAATTGCGCGTCAACGCGGACAACGACGCAGAGATATAAATGAAAACCAACGCGTAGTCTATAGCGTATTGTCTTCGGCGTAAGTCCGACGCAGAAGTATAAATCAGCCAAGAGTGAGGTAATGTGGTCGAGCACAAGGTGCCGCGACAAGCGGGTGCTTTCCTGTGAAACTGTTGCGGTCATGCTCGCCTCAAGCACGCGCCCGCGCCCGCTCGTTGCTGAAGTTGAATTGTCTATAACTTTTTATAAAGGACGCGCAGCACAAATCATTAGAAGAGAGACTGATCCTCGGCTCGCTGTTAGTGAGTTTCCAGAATCTAAATAGTTATTATCTATAGGTTTTATAGGTACTATCCATAGAGCGCCTGTCATTCACTCGCGGAGCGCAACCCTTTAACTGTTCACCAGAGAGAACCTGACTCTCTCCACTGCTTGTTTGGGTGGGTTATTTGCTGGCTGACCAACATCCCACCCCTCCTGTGATCATGGTTTGACTGTAGGCCTATGTGTATTCAGAGCCAGTGAGCAACGGACTTTCAAAATAATAATAATAAAAAAAAACTGCATTAACGTGCGATAAAAAAATTGTCGGCATTAATTAATAAATGCTTTAACGCGATAACGCGTTAACTTGCCCAGCCCTAATATATATATATATATATATACATATACACACACACATACACATTATATACAAATATAGCTGAGTAGCAATGACGGGCCCAAGCCGGTGGCACCGACCCCTTGGTGCCTTACCCTAAAGGGACTGGGGTGGCTGTGCCACAGGCTTGGGCCCTTCATCGCTGCTCGCAGCTATATTTATTATTTTTTTTTCAAGGTTTTTTCCACTTTTGGGGCCCTTATTATGCTCAAACTCTTGAAACTTTGCACAGGGGTCAGAACCCGTGGCCATAAGTGCCGGGCTGAAGCTGGTACCTGGGCGTGGCAGGGGGGCTCGACAGTGACCCCTGGAATGGCGTCCGAAAACTTGTCCATATGTCAAACAAGCTTGCCTGTAATAATATGAAACTCGGTACACATATAGATCTCAACGAGCCGAACAACTTTCGTGCTCTAAGTTATACGCCAGCCCAACAAGAAGTCAGCTATTTAGGGTTGTTTGGAAACATATGCTATAGAATTTTATTTACTCCTCCTAGGGAATTCATCCGATCGCTACCAAACTCAGTGTGCATGAAGTCAAGACATTGAGGATGAAAACTTGCCAGCGGATTTTTGATAACTCGAACGGTTCGACCGTGGCGAGGAAATTAATTTATGGCAAAAAAGGGAAACAGGAAGTGTGTTATAACTTCTACATACATTAACTGATCTTGATGAAACTTCAGCAGTGTGTTCGTTGTAAGAGGCCAATCACGTGGATGTGACTATTGTGAGTCAAAGTTATAGCGCCACCAACTGGCAGCAGGAAGTGTGTCACTTTCAAAATGCTTTGAAATCACCCTCTTATTTTTACCCGATTTGCTTCAATCTTCACTACTATAATTTAAACACATGGCAGATGTAGACCTGTAAATGGATTCTTGATATCTTAGATACTGTTGCCATGGCAATGCATCAAACTTTAATATTCTTTTTGGATGCTTTTAAGACTCTTAGCATGCTTGAAATTGCATGAAACTCGACAGACAGATCACATTTATTAGTCAGTAGACATATGCAAAGTTTCAGAAACAGGCGTGGTGCAGGGGCTCAGTAGCGCCACCTTTTGACAAAAGTGGGGGGGGTAGTTTTATAGTTTTACCTACAATCATAAAACTAGGTACGTATATTGTTCGGACAACTTTCTAATTTACAGTCATTAGCTACGACCAACAGGAAGTCAGATATTTTGGTTTGAATGTGAATGCTTTGGAGGATTTTCTCTCCCTCTCTCTGTGTGTGTGTGTGTGTGTGTGTGTGTGTGTGTGTGTGTGTGTGTGTGTGTGTGTGTGTGTGTGTGTGTGTGTGTGTGTGTGGAGGGGGACTAGATTAACCGTTTCACTACTGTGTGGCCTGCATTAAAAAGGAAAATAAATGTTTTAAGCCTTGTATTTTTTAAATAAGTTTTATTAATAAAAGCATAGAACCAGTAGATTTGCAGTGTATTGACAGTAGTATTATATATTTAATTCATTAATTAAATTAACTTGGTCCGAAAACTTGGTCCATAAATCAAACACACTTGCATTTAATATGAAACTCGGTACACATACAGATCTCATCGGGCTGAACAACTTTCATGCTCTAAGTTTTAAGCCAGCCCAACAGGAAATCGGCTATTTTGGTCTGAATGTGGATTTTTTGATATTTCAGACTCTGAGTTTTTAGCTACTCCTACTGACTGGTTTATTTTATTCACACCAAACTTTTTCAGCATGATGAAAATACATTAAAGATGCTAAATTGTGAACGGATATTGAATATCTTAAACGGTTCTGCTATGGCGAGTGATTAAAGTAATGTCAAAAAAAGAATCAGGAAACATCTTACATCTTCTAAAAATTTAATTATACAACATTTATTTTTATATAAAATTATAACTAAATTACAACTAAACCCATTTTATTCTGTTCTTTCAATTCAAGAGGTATGAAAAAGTTAAAAACAGGCAGAATAGTTATATTTGGTTAAACAAAAAAATCATACATAGGGCTATACTGCCAAAATACTGCCAAATACTGTGTCCAAAATGATATCAGAATAATACATAAAACCTATTTATATATAAATATATTAGGTATGTGACTGAGGATATTTTCCCACCGGTTAATCGACGTGTGACACCATAATATAAAAATGAAAGTAAAATAAGGCCTTGTCTTTTTGCATAACACTTTTTGGATATATATTTTTTTTAAATAACAAAATATGCATAGAACCCATATCTTTTAAATTTATTGTTTGCTTTAAATAAAATTTAAATTGTATGTTTGGTAATTAAAGCTGAGTGAATTTAAAATAATGCTATATTTCAGATCAATATATTTGTTTTCCTCAATTTTAATTAACACTAACTTTATTCTCATCTGAATTATAAATAATTTATTTCTGTATAAAATAATACTACCATTAAAAAACACAGTTGGTTTTCTATGTTAATCAATGTAGAAAGTGTAGCTTAAAAGACAAATGAGTGCTCTGTTTGAGGACAAGAAATGAAAACCAATGCAATATGATGAATATCTAAAGGATGGCACCGACAGACTGTTTTTAAATGAGGTTGGATAAATATTTTTTGCTTTTAAACTGTGTGTGTGTTAGGGGTGTCGAAATTAATCGTTTTTACGATGCATCGCGATGCAGACGAGGACGATTCGGTATCGGTTCAGTAATAGACCATAACCAATTATAATGTACTAACGCTTTTCTGACGTAATTTATCGCGTATGTGATTTGTCGCGGTAGCATACAATGCCTGAGGGCGGCGAGACACGAGTGCGAGTAATTAAATATGCTCCAACTACTTTAAAAGCCTACATCTGGGCACATTTCGGCTTTTATGAACAACCTGGTAAGCACGACCAGGAGAAGACGCGCTGTGTTCGCTCATGTCACGCACAAATAGAATATGCAGGAGGTAATACCACTAACTTGATAAACCACGTTAATCGTTTTCACCCCGAGCTGTTAATGCCTGGCAGAGTCTGACTGCTTTAGAGTAAGCGGATGAGCTCCAACGTCACCCGAATCGCAGCCAAAATCAAATCCACCCGTTCCAATAATTCTCTGATTCAAGTATCCGCACCCGATGGTCAAATTACAATTATTCTTTGTTGTTACACGTGATTATAAATGGACGATCGTCACCTTCAACAGCAGACTCGGTGACGGTTGATGCGCGCATCTCAAGGGTAACATTATACACTGATGAATGAGCGCTGCTTTTAAATGAACATTTCTTTAAACAGGGTACCCCCAGGATCCTCCAACTTAAATTCAAGGCTTTTTAAGACCTTTTTAATACCATTTCAATACCATTTCAAATGAAATTCAATGCCAACTTTGTACCCATTCCAACAGAAGTATGAGGGGAAAATGTCAAATCTGTATACGTTTTAAACCCTAGAAAATAATTATGTACAAGTAGGCTACTTGAATTAAATAAAACATTTTACTTAAATTATCAGTCATATTTAATACATACGCAACAGCGTTGTAGCGCTCACGTGTGTGTAGGCCAGTGAACATTTTGGCAGCCATTTATGATTTAGTCTCATTGCTTATTGGTCTTAATCACATTTGAGTCATCCTGTTTTTTATAGTTTTAGTTGACAGTTGCTTTAGGTAGTTATTTTATATGTAGTCTTTAGACAGAAAATGTTAATTATTCTCTCTAGGCCAATTCAATTAAGCTTATGAGAAATTATTGACATTATACTCTTTAGCAGTAGCACTTGTGCAGTTCTACATATATATCCCTTTTCCTAAGTTCCGTGGTTCTCCAGTTTTTTAGAGTGCCGTACCCCCTGGAACCACTGCACTCACACCTTTTCCATTAAGTGACAATATTTGCCCCCTTTAATAAATTTTTCCATTTCATTTTTTACTTTTATAATACCTTTAAAAAAAGAAATAATGCTTTAAATAAAACAATGTTCATTAAATATGCAATGTTAAAAACACATTAAAATCGCCAGTAGGTGGCGGTAACTCACTATCTTATGAGTGAGTCTTTGAGTCATTCATTCATTGAATCTCAGGATTCGTTCAAACTAAAGCCACATATTTCGTTGCAAAATAGACCAATAAGCCTGACAATGCTGTTTTAAATTTAGTACATCACTTAATGTTACCCAATGTTATTCGGGAAACATTGCATTCTTGCTCGTATAATATGGTCAATATTAAAAACACTGCTGGATATCAGCCTGTATTTTGATCGCAGATTTAATAGTCGCACAAACAGCGCAAGCGGCTCGTGACAGAACACAGACCGACTGAATGACACTTTAATTTAAATAGAAAATCTCAAATGAAGATCGCTGAACTCCAGCTTGTCTGTGTCTTCAGATCATCCGCGCTTCTTCAGCAGTGTAGAGAGAGTTGACATGGTTGACAGATACTATTGAAAAGACCGGGTAGAAAATATGTTCTTTTAACAGAAAAGCTCTGATTTGGGGTTTAAATTATTGAACTTTGGCATTTGTGGCCACAGCGGATTAAACCGACACTTTCCCATTTCAGACGACAAACTAGGCTAGGTTACTATCTTGTTCGGTACCTCATTTGCCTAGTAACCATAGAAACGGGTGCGCACGCTATGGCTTTTTCTGCTATGACGTGGAGTGCGAGGTGTACCCAACGCTGCATGAATTTTGAATTAGCCTACATTAGTAACAGTTAATTATGTTACGGTATGAACTTAATCCTTGGAAAGGCAAAAAAATATATAAGCCCTTTGTAACGAAATCCAAGACTTTGTATACCAAATTCAAGGCTTTTAAGCCCTTAATTTGAGATTATCAAATTTAAGACTTTTTCAATGCTTTTAAGACCCGCGGGTTCCCTATTAAAACAAAATTGATTTGACAGAATTTCATTTTCTTAATGGCATAAACAGATTTTACTCCCTTCAAACTTAAACTGGAATGTCACCGTTTCTGTCACTGCGACTTCCCTAACATCACTTTTTAAGTAAAATTGAAAATTGAGGATGCAGTGCATCGTAATGCATCGAGATATCGAATTGAACTGAATCGATGACATGATATTCGTAATCGAACCGAACCGTGAGACCAGTGTAGGTTTACACCCCTAGTGTGTGTGTGTGTGTGTGTGTGTGTGTGTGTGTGTGTGTGTGTGTGAGATTTTGGTTGGGTGACAGTTGTAGGTTACAGTTTGACAAGAGTTTATAGTTTGACAAAAGCACAATGTTGTTAATGTTGCAATTATTGTGAGTGTACACAAATATAAGTAAACACTTTGCAGTTTGAATGATGTCCTGTATGAACAAAATGACGGAGTATGTTTTTATACATTGCAAATGTTGAAACATTTTGATTCTAATGAGAGAGTTACGTGAGCCCAACACCGCTTACTTCCACTTTCGCTTGAAATTATTTCGTTTTGGCTTATTTATTTGTTGTTGTTTTTTCTGTTCTAAATATCATTAAATTTAAAGGATTTGTTGTGGAATATTTTGAGTGTATCATGAAATCCGTCATAGTAATCATTTTAGTAATTCCCTAGTTATTTTATTTTATTGTTCTAAACAGGTCAGGCAAGTACAATTATCTGTGGCTTGTCCCTTAAGTTTTTTTTATATATATATATATATATATATATATATATATATATATATATATATATATATAAACTTGTACTAAGTTTTTTTTCTTAATTATTGGCACCCCTTTTTAAGATGCGGTCGAGGACTTCTAAAAATTCTCCTTTTTTTTTAAACAACATCGAACCCAAATGCAAAAAAAGAGAAAAATCCAACCTTTTATTTAAGTACATTACTTTGGTGGTAAAAAAAAAAAATAATCACACATTTAGAAAAAAAACAAACTTGAAATCATGTGTCCCACAATTATTGGCACCCCTAGCAATTCCGCTGAAAATTTTAATTGATTTTTTTAAAAATATATTTTTCTGTAGTTGCTAAAGTTGGTCAGGGTATCTAGGAACTTTTAATTAGTAATTCATGACTTCCTGTTTCCCTGGGGTATAAATATGACGTGACACAGAGGCCTAATTCTCTTACCCATTTGTCAACATGGCAAAGACAAGAGAACACACCATTCAAGTAAGGCAGATGTGTGTCGACCTTCATAAGTCAGGCAATGGCTACAAGAAAATAGCCACTCGCCTTAACTTGCCCGTATCTACAGTCAGAGGAATCATTAAGAAGTTTAAAACAACTGGAACAGTGACAAACAAGGCTGGAAGTGGTCCCAAGTTTATCTTGCCACAACGCACAGTGAGAAGGATGGTAAGAGAAGTTAAAAAAAGTCCTAAGCTCACTGTCACAGAATTGCATCAAAGAGTGGCATCTTGGGGTCACAAAGTCTCCAAAACAACCATCAGACGCTCTCTACATGCCAACAAGCTGTTTGGGAGGCATGCAAGGAAAAAGCCTTTTCTCACTAACACTCACAAACGTAAACGTCTGGAGTTTGCTTAGCGCACTGGGACTTCAACTGGGATCGTGTGCTTTGGTCAGATGAGACTAAGATTGAGCTTTTTGGCAACAAACACTCTAAGTGGGTCTGGCGTAAAACAAAAGATGAGTATGCCGAAAAGCACCTCATGCCCACCGTGAAGTATGGTGGAGGATCTGTGATGCTGTGGGCCTGTTTCTCTTCCAAAGGCCCTGGGAACCTTGTTAGGGCGCATGGCATTATGAACGCTTCGAACTACCAGGACATTTTAAATAAAAACCTGATGGCCTCTGCCAGAAAGCTGAAGATGGGTCGTCATTGGGTCTTTCAGCAGGATAATGATGAGTCTCAATAATAATGAGTCTCAAACTCAAGGTCCTCCCATGGCCATCTCAGTCCCCAGACCTCAACCCAATCGAAAACCTGTGGGGCGAGCTAAAGAGGAAAGTGCATAAGAGAGGACCCAGGACACTGGATGATCAAGAAAGATTGTGCAAAGAAGAATGGTCAAAGATCCCTCTCACTGTGTTCTCCAATCTTGTGAAATGTTATAGGAGGAGATTAAGTGCTGTCTTGTTGGCAAAAGGGGGTTGTACAAAGTATTAACATCAGGGGTGCAAATAATTGTGGGACACATGATTTCAAGGTTTTTTTTTTTTACCACCAAAGTAATGTACTTAAATAAAAGGTTGGATTTTTCTCTTTTTTTGCATTTGGGTTCTATGTTGTTTAAAAAAAAAGGAGATTTTTTTAGAAGTCCTCGACCACATCTTAAACAGGGGTGCCAATAATTGTGGAGGGCACTGTATGTATATATATATATATATATATATATATATATATATATATATATATATATATATATATAGCAGCGATGATGGGCCCAAGCCGGTGGCACCGCCACCCCGGATCCTTTAAGGTAAGGCATCGGGGTGGCGGTGCCACCGGCTTGGGTCCGTCATCGCTGCTCACAGCTATATTTTCATTTAATTTTCAAGTCATTTATGATGTATGAAAAATGTTTTATGCAATATTATTATATATAATTTTGCGCATAAGTTAAATTCATAATTTTGGATGGAAAACAAAGCAAAAGTTGTTGGCCTCGCAGCTCGAGATCAGAGACTATTGGCCCTGCCCCGGCCCATAGGTAACCCTGGCTCGCACTGGGCAGACAGTGGAAAACCTGCTAGTGCAACAGAGAAAGTGAACCCCCACAATTATCTGTGTACCACTTACTGAATGCTGAAGGCCCGACACTGTGTATTGTCTCTGTCCTGATTCCGAGGTTGAAGAGTTGCAGTGGCAGCACTGTTTTTTCCATTAAGCCCTGCATATGTGCATGAGGAGAAATTGTACATATTGTTTAGCTGCAAAATTATGCATCATTGGCATTTTACAAAATTTGGAACACCTGGTAATCTCAGTCCTTTGGTTCAGATGATGAGCACTAACAAATGTGCGATATAAATCACCTTTAAGTTGGGGCTCCTCATCACTCTGCTGTTCTATGAGGTAGTCCAGCAGGCCATCAAAAATCTCCAACAGGTTTCTGATGGATTCTTTTTCTCCTCTGACTACATTCTCACCTAAAGAGAGAAAGCATGTGTTACACACTGTACATGAAGCTACAATCTACATTAAGAATAGAAACATTGTCCTCTGACTGCTCTTAACAGGCATTTTTCAAATTCTCAGTGTTTGGGAAGACACTTTTTAGATAACATGGCATCATTCCTTCTCCAATGACAAGTGATTAGAGACCATGAAAAGTGAGACAGATAGTGAAACATGCCTAACCTGTGATGTGAGATAAACTAATCTGGAGGTAGTCTAAGGCCAGCGAGTCAATTACAGATTGCACATTGTGGATGTCATCTTCCTGACGTTCAGCAGCAACACAATCTGAGGAAGAAAAGGCCCCAAAAATGAGTTTCACAATCATAATACAATCAGGTTATAATCTTTCTCTTCATTTGTGGTAATAACCAAGCCAAAGAGAAGCAATATTAACACTAAGTTGCATGGCATCTTACACACATAAGGCATTGGTGTGATTAGTGGCATATCCAGTTGGCATGTGCCAGTGGATAGTGGCACTAAAACTTATGACGTGCAGATGGATTGCGTCATGTACCACTGACATTGTTGCGGAGCATGTTGCTGTACGTTGTGCCACTGTCCACCGGAACATTATGTAAATGGTATAACATACGCACTTAAAGGTAGACCGATATTTAATTAATAAGTTGCTTTCAAAAATAGGCTTTATGTTATTAAGTTGTTGTTGTTTTTTTTTGTTTTTTTTACAATGCATTTAAGTACGTTTTGATAATTTGCAATTTCATTTGGAATTTAAAAAAAAAAAGAATATAGACACTATTAAGATTGGTGGCCAGAGCTAAAAAAAAGTGAAACGTTCTAATTAAAGTGGTACCAACCAGCAGGGTATGCAAGTAGCCATAGCAACTTACTCTCTGAACATAACCTGCTCCGGAGCAGGCTCTGTTCCAAGGTTAGTTTACTTCAGAGGTGTTCAGCGCATGCGTGCCCTATTGATGAGGCTCCAGTGGAAGTGACAGATTGCGCACAATATTTGGGTTTATATATATATATATATATATATATATCGAAATATAAAGCACTATTAAAACTAGGTAATGTTCCTTTTATTATAATATATATATACATGTTTATGGTCAGGTATGATAAAATAATAATAAATATATATATATACACATACAGATATACAGTAATATATATATTTTTACAGGCATGTTATCCGTGCAAAATAAAAATCTTATTTCTTATTGCATTACTCCATAACATAATTTGTGAAATATTAAAGCCATAGATGAGCACCACTAACCACATAGGCTATTATATGTAAATTATATCTACAATTAATTAGATCAATATCAGAGTCTAAATATTACAACATTCAGTGGCACATGCCACTCATACAGATGAATTACAGACTATGTTTGAAAATATTGCAGAATTGTAGGATTTAGTTAGGATTGTCACAATCACGTTAGAATAGCTGCTCAATTATCTGTCAGTCACTATTACAAGATGCCACCTGCAAGCTTTGTTTATTTCCACTCTTAAAATCAAGTCACCTTTATTTAAATACCACGTTATACAATACAGACTGTTTTCAAGCAGCTTTACAGTAATAAACAGAAAAGTAACACTCAATGATGCAACAAAATTCAATAGTGTCATTGTTCAGCTGAGGTCAGTTCAATGTTGATTCAGTTCAGTTCAATGACTGTATAATTCATCAATTATAAAATGAGCTACATTCATCTATAAAGCAGCTCTGGAGAAAACTGATGTCATCATTGAGCTCAGTTCAGTTCTTAAAAAAAAAATCAATAATATTGCCTAATATTAAGTGTCCCCAACAAGCAAGCCAAAAGGTGACAGTGGCATGGAACCCAAACTCCATCAGGCGACAGAAATGGAGAAAAAATCCTTGGAAGAAACCAGGCTCAGTCTGTGGGCAGTTCGAATGAACATGGTGTGGTTTACCTTAAGCAGCCTAGCAAACCGCCATCTTTTTCTTGGTGGAACACTGTACCCTCATCAAGATCTATTGTTCGGAACTAGCGTCAACCGAGACATCAATCCTCATCATTTCCCCAGTATATTTCTATTAATTTCTGCATTTGTTTTTGTGCCAGTGAAATGAGTAAAGAGCATCTGTCGCTTAAACCATTATTTGTCTGGTGTCTATAAGCAGCACATACAATTTATTTTACTACGTGTAAAATATACCTAAAATAACGGAGGAACACAACTCCTATATTTTTACTTAGTGTTAAAGCAAACTGTTCCTCTTTAAAATAGCTAACTAAAGTTATGATGAAATATTCTGAATTATGATACCAAACCAGTCTGACTTGTAATGCAACCTGGAATCATAACCACACTATGTTGGTTCATTTGGCCAGAGGAGAACCCCCCACACCCCCCGCCCCCGCCCCCTTTATAAATAACTAAAGAGATGCACCGATAGATCTGCTTAAATTAAAAAAACAACTGCTCATGCTACATGTGTAGCATCTTTGTTTGGATCATGATGAAATTCAGTGGTTGCCTCTATTTTCATGGCTACAGATTGCTTCTTGTTTAAGGCCAGTTTGGCCTGTTATAATGCTATTTGCCAAAATTTGCTAAAACAAAAAATAAATTTGCTTAAAGAAAAAAAAATCTGCAACCGGTATCGGAATTAGGGATGTGTATACGACCAATTTCATAAACTTTTAAACAGGAATTTTGCAGTTTAAGTTTAAGTGTCAAGTAATTTTCATTCATAACGTTTGTAGCGAATTAGCTCTATGAAATATTAATAACCAATCATAACTTGTTATAATTGATTATGAATATTTGGGTCAGTTAATCGGATTAACTTGTTGTAGCTACATTAACATTACAACCAATTACTCAGTTCATCCTGTTAACCCTCAATATTGGTTATTAATTAATTAATAGAAATGTACATTTCCGGGGCATAGGAAATGTCTTTCTTACTAAGTACTACTAAGAGCAAGTAGTCAAGATCGATATGATTATTGACTTCCAGATATGAGCTTGAGACACGGACAACTTTACGTGTGATATGAACAAGACTTTATTAACTAGACTAAACATTTAAACTACTCTAACATACACATACATACAGTTTCCCAAGGGAAAGAGAGCCGAAGCAGAACACAGGAAAGCAAGAAGTTATAGCATTGTTTGAAATTCAGCAGATCAACAGCCTTGAGCAAACCATCAGTTTAGTTCTAACACACCCTTCTTTAAAAGGGGTAAGGATACTTAATGTATCGAATAATGAGACTAAGTTTGATACTTGCATGTCTCGCCCATTTGAATTATACTGTCCTGATGCAATTTGTTGAGGCTCCAGTTGATCTTTGCTGATGTTGTCTTGATGAGAGAGAGAACCAGTTGGAGTCAGAGGATCTTTGGTCAATGGAAAGACAAGGCCGCAGCCTGGCACAAGCTTGGGGGGGTCCTTAGAACACTACTAGTTTAGCATCATCTGCACATCAGGACTTCTCAGGAAGGACCAAGAGAAAGTCAACGGGGGCTCAGATACCCCTTTTCCACCAAAGCATTTTGAGAGCCGGTTCGGAGCCGGTGCCTGCTCGCGAACCAGTTCTTTGTGTTTCGACAGCCAAAGAACCGGTTCTCGGCCAGGAAAATTGGTTTCAAAGCGGCACCAACTCTTAGCTGGACTAGAACCGTTCTTTTACCACGTCATGCTTACGTCGGGGGCTGGGGGCGGGGTTATTGTGACCAACAACACGACGGGAAAGGTTGTGACCGCCATTGCTAAAAACACAGCGCTAGTAGAAAGATAGTACAACAATTAAAGAAAGATGGATTCTAAAGCGAAACAGTGGTCGGTGGAGGAGACAAACTGTTTGTTAGCGGTATGGTCCTCGGCAGAGGTACAGCAAAAAATAGAAGGTGCTTCAAGAACAAAACATGTGTTCGAGGAGATCCAGAGGGAGATGGCTGCAGCGGGGTTTAACAGAACCATAGAGCAGATCAATAACAAGTTAAAAAAACTAAAAAAGGACTACAGGGACCAGAAGAAGGAGTTGGGGCGAAGTGGTAATGGACGGCCACGTAGTAGAAATCCCCATTTTGAGGTTTTGGACTCGGTCCTCTGCGACAGACCGGCGTGCCAGATCACCGGGGCATTAAATTTTGCCACTGCCATGATCGAGTCTACGGTGGATGAGACGCTGCTGCAGGGTATTGGCAACAACGTTACTGATTCTGATAAGTTTAACTTTTCTAATGTTTCACCTTATTGCAAACCAACTATACATTCCTTAGCTGTTTTGTTTACAATGCTACTTATTAGTAGCTGTGCTTGCTTGACCAGTCAGCTAGCTAGCATGCTATTGCTAACAATAGCTAACACAAACACTGTATAGGGTGCAATGGAAACGTTTGTGATTAAAACACTGTCTTATTTTTGTTGTTTATAGAGTTGTTGGGCATTGATGATTGTGAACCTGACCGGGAGCTACCGCTACCACTCCACTGCAGCTCACCAGTATCGTTTCGCAGCTCAGCAGCTGAAAGCTCATCTGCCTCTGCCAGTCAGTTGACCAGAAAAGGTAAGGATTCTTGTTATGAGTATCAACAAACTGAAATATATCAGTCTTCATTAAATAATTCACTGCAGATTTGTTTTCTTACATTGCATGAAGTGCCCAATAAGTGTGAACTATTGGTAGTGTAGGGATATGATAGTAAACATACGTTATAAGGTGTATCAGTGTAGCATTAGTGTAGTAATATAGTAGATAATATTTTGTTAATATGTTGCATTGATTCTTGTGTTAGATTCTTTACAATTGCAAAATACACAAGGAAGATCTGTGTTAATTGTAATGTTTTTTGTGCACAGGCAAAAGGAAACGAGACACGAATGGGGAGCTGCTGGAATATTTTGAGAGGTGTGATGAAAGGTTCCTGCAGCACTGCAAGGACATGAATGATACCTTGCTGAAGAAAATGGATGCAGACTCAACTGCAATGCTTGGACTTATGGAGCGTATGGTCGCGGTGATGGAGAGGCAATCCCACTGATGAGTGCTACTGATTTAGAAAGAAACAATGTAGCACACACTGCACTGTACACACTTTAATATTTTGGGAGTTTTTACATAGTGTACTTTTTCTTTTACAAATAAACGTTTTCTAAAGAAACATGTCTGCTGTAGTATGCTTAATCAACAGAGAAGGAAATGCAAGTAATCAAGGTTTAAAAAAAATGTTTTATTTACATTTGTGCAGATTAAACACTGCTGCATTTCAAGAAACCAGAAAAGAGAGAACTATTAACTCAGCAAGTAAACATAAAAATGTTACATCTGGTGTTATGGCAGTTTAATTATTTAACCAAAATACAACATGGGTAGAATTACAATGTATGGTAGTGGTACAGTAAGGAAAATAGAAATCAGTCATTCCCTCTACAAAAGTACTGTATTAATGCAGCTCTGATATCAGCCCCTTCTTGACTACCATGTTCAGGTACCGCCTGGATTGGAAGCTGAATGTTTATAGGCCTGTCTTGATGCTCCTCTGTAAAGTTGTCTCTATGTTCCTCACAAATGTTGTGAAGCACACAGCAGGCGAGTGTCGTTTGCTTGCTCAGCTCCAGTTTGCAATCGTTTCTTTTTAGGAGGCACCTCCATCGACCTTTTAGTCTGCCAAAACACAACTCCACAACTGAACGTGCACTGCTCAGCCGGTAATTGTAGGTCTGTTGTTCATGTGTCAGTCTGCCAGTGTCTGAAAAGGGCTTCATGAGCCAGTTCTGCATGGGATAAGCTGGGTCACCAATTAGATAATGTCCAACATCACACCCAGAGATGTTCATTTTGTTTTGGCCTAATAACTCCCCGTCATTTAGGACTTCCCACAAATGTGACCGTCTCAGTACTCTTGCGTTGTGAACACTACCTGGAAAGCCAACGCACACATCCCAGAAAAGACCTTTGCCATCAACCACTGCTTGGAGAACAATTGAATGCCATCCTTTCCGGTTGTAACAATCTCTAGGGTACTCCTCTAGTGCTATTACAGGGATGTGACTTCCATCTATTGCTCCAACACACTGTGGTACTCTCCAACGATTCTGAAAGAATGTGGCCAGTTCTACAAACTTGTCAGCATCAGGTAATGTAATGTGCACAGGAAGCAGCACCCTGTTGACTGCGTAGCAAAACTCCTGAACACAGTTAAACACAGTGGTGAGGCCTACCCCAAAAAGAATGCTTATGGTCCTGTATTCGCTGCCGGTGGCCAGTTTCCAGATGGCAATTGCCACTCGCTTTCGGATTGTGACACACATACGGTAATTTGTATTACTTCTCCCCATTTCAGGCCTGACTCGACCACAGATGTACTCAAATGACTCCCGGGACACTCGGAAATTCTGCACAAACTGTTGAGCGGTGAAATCCGGAACGATTGTGTCCCACCAGTGGCGAGATCGTGGGTGTGCCAAGACAACAGGCGGTCTCCGTCTTGCGATGTGCCGCAAAACTAACATTGCCTGTAAAGAAAAAAATCGGTGCCCCATTCTTTTTTTTAGTTGATTTCCAATGTAATCGATAGGTAGTCTGCGCTACCGGTACATACTGTAGCTAACGTTAGGGCCATTAGAGCTAGCGGCCTTGCATTTGCTTCTAACAAGAGCTAACATCAATAATAAGAATCGAATCATGTTATATAATTACCCTTCTTCTCGAACGTAACCGTCTATAGTAGTCCAGACGAGCAGTACAAATGTGTTCTAAACGTCTTCTTCTGACTCCAATATAGGATCGCAAAGCCAGGAGAAACATTAGCAGAAAGACGATGTAGTCCGCCTTTGTAATGCTTGAAGTTGCCGCAAGCGTTTCTGGGAAAGCTAAGACGTATGGCGACATACACAGTGACGTAACGACGTCGTTCGCTGGGCTCCCTAGTCAGTGGAAAAACAAACAGGTTCTGAGAAGGTTCGCAAGTTGAACCAACTTTGAACCAGCTTTGAACCAGCACCAGTTCCGAACCAGTTCTTTTTTGGTGGAAAAGGGGTAAGAGAGCCAAGAGCGTCCAGAGAGTCCAAAAACCAAGAGAGAGAGAGACTGATCTTGATCAGTGATTTTTAAAAGGGTGAAGATGTCACACCCTCTGGGTGTGTGTGTGAGCCAATCAGAAGTTGTCCCTTTGGAGGGAGATTTTATGACTCTTTGTGTTCAGGCAGCACATTTGAATCTGTAATTTCATTGGGTGTTTAAGAGAAAGAATCTTCAAGATTCTTATAATACCCATGCGTCACAAAGTTAACAAAATGTAATGTAAATTAACAAATGGGGAACGAAGATTGGAGTTTATAGAGACCAAATATGGTTCACATATTTGTATGCAAAGTCTGAAACATTAACCCATTAGAGTTTACAAGAAAAAAACAAACAAAAGGAAAATCATGAGATGGGAAAATTAGATACACGTTTATACATTTCTCAAGTGGTTATATATATGGAATATATGGATTAGCAGGGTTTATTTCTCCTTCTCAGTAAGAATTTATTAAGAGTCACATCTCTCAGGAATTCCCTCTTTGAGGTCGTAAAAAGGGGTCTTATCTATGTAACAGGATACTGTGAGTGTCCGAGTTCTGCCCGTGGTGTTAGCTTCGGGGGGAAGTTAGACAGATCACTGGGAGAGTGAGTTTGCCGGACCATTCACTAGACAAAACCAACAATCTGTGTGTGTGTGATTGGTCCAGACGCTACATGTTACTCTATTAATCTGATATAAAAGTTAATACCGTATTGTCCCTCATAACCAGTAGTAACAAGCCTATAAGCAAGTTTAATTATTATATACTAGTTTGACATGACGTAGAAGAAAACTGAAAAGTTGTGTAGGCTTTCAAAATACTCCCTCACCTTGCTTATCTTCCGAGTGGACATTTCTCTGAACCCACCACAAGTGGAAACGAACGCATCCAAAGGTAAAATCCAATGCTTTTGACTGAATCGCTTTTGTAACTTCAACAATGATTAATATTTATACAGTGAAAATTATATGCAATGTTATTTTATATTTCATTACTTTATTCAATTTCTGTACCTGAAAATTACTGTTTAATACCTGAAAAACATGAAAAGCACTGTTTATTTTATTTGAATCTTTGCTCTATTGTATTTATTTGGACTGTTGCTTGTAGTTAGATTATTTGATCTTATTAGGGGCCAAGCCCTGAAGTGGCTGAGGTACCTATTGTATCTGTTAGTTTTATTAGGGGCCAAGCCCCGAAGGGGAAGGCCCCTATTGTATCTGTTAATTTTCTTATTATTATTAGGGGCCAAGCCCCGAAGGAGAAGGCCCCTATTGTATCTGTTAGTTTTCTTTTTTTGGGGCCAAGCCCCGAAGGAGAAGGCCCCTATTGTATCTGTTAGTTTTCTTTTTTAGGGGCCAAGCCCCGAAGGAGAAGGCCCCTATTGTATCTGTTAGTTTTCTTTTTTAGGGGCAAAGCCCCGAAGGAGCTGAGGCACCTATTGTATCCGTTAGTTTTCTTATTATTATTCTTCCGCAAATGGGAGTCTATGGCAGCCCTATGAACCTAGGAAAATGATGAAATTTGGCACACTTCTAGTGATGGTCATGAATAGTAATTGGACCAAATTTTGAGTCTCCAGGACCAACTCTATAGGGCCACCACCAGTTCAAAAATTTAACATTGAAATGGTTATAACTTTTGAACCCTTTGATCTAGAGACATGAAACTTGGTACACCTGATTCCTCTCATCATTCTGATCACAACCAATACCTTACATTAAGACCCCGCCCATTACAGTAGTGGCCATTTTGAAATGTACAGTATTTAGTTTTTTCGCTACTCCTCCAAATTTTGTCCACTTTTCTCCAACCATGTGCTCAAATGATCTTCGGACTGAGCCGCATAAAAGTACTGTTCCCGATTTTTTTTATTCATCTTTGTTCAAAAGTTATGGTGTCGCAAACTTAACGAGGTCCAACCAAAATTGGCTAAGAGGCTGTATCTCGGCCAAAATTTGATCAATCGAAACGAAAATTGGTACACTTCATCGGAAGCATGTGTTGGTTCCATGCCAAAGCTGGGAATAGCGCCACCTACGGGTCATGAGATATGAAAAATTGCTATTTTGGCCAATAACTTTGGAACAGTTTGTCAAAAAATCATAATTCTGGTATCTATGGATTCCTTGCATCATGCCGAATCCGTGGATATCGATTTTGCCATGATGGAATGTACCACGTGTCCGCCATTTTGAATTTTGTCATAATTTGCAATATCTTTTAAACTATTTGAAATTTCTTCACCAAATTTGGTATGGATCATCATTGGCATGGCCCGAAGGTACCTGAGAAGTTTGATCACAGCACCACCTAGTGTTCCAGAGATATCATTGTTTTTTGAAAAAACACTTATAACTTTTGCTAACATTGCTTGAAATTTGATTTCTTTATGTCAATATATTCCTTGTCTTATGCCGATTTCAACGATATCTCGTATGTTATTTTTCAACAATGTGACTGGCCGCCATATTGGAGCAAATGTAAAACAGTTTTTTAGCTGCTAATCCTTCAAAATTTGTCCAAAATTGTCCAAAATTTGCTCAAATGATCTTCAGACCGAGCCGCATAGAAGTACTGTTCCCGATTTTTTTGCTATACTGGAAAAAAAAAAGTTATGATGTCGCAAATTTAACAAGGTCGATCCATAATTGGTTTAGAGGCTATAACTTGTGAACAGTTTGTCACAAAATCATAAAATTGGTGTTTATCGATTCCTTGCGTCATGTCGAATCCGAGGATATCTATTTTGCCAGGATTGGATGTACCACGTCATAAGCTACATTAGCATTAAGCTAGCTTAGCATGCTAATCTGGTTAACCTGCTTTTGTGTGCTCATTCTCACACTGAAACCTCTCCTCAGCAGGCTGGTGAACATGCATGAGTGATTAGCTCAACGTGTTACACCACGGATCCCGATGCTTAGCGTTGTGGGTTCGCCACTCAGTGTGACACGTGCCCAGACCGCATGAGGTACTGTGGCAGGAAAAGATGCAGAAGTTGCGTCTGTTCAAGGCATTGTGCCTAAGAATGATATCGTCTGAAGCTGTCACATACAACATGCAGTGCTTTTACATACAATTCATTGTTTTTCTTCTTCCAGAATGGTTGTCAATGGCAGTCCTATGAACCACAAGTAGGAAAATTGGCACACTTGTAGTTATTGTAATGAGTAGTAATCTGACCAATTTTGGATGATTTAATTAAACTTTTTAAATACAATATGATATTGTATTGATATTGTATTGTATTGATGATATTCGTTCTCATCAGACCTTCTGTTAATTTTGATTTCATCCTATCTGTACTTCTGAACCTATCTGATCTTCATGTACATTCAATTTCTGCTGTTTTTGTTCTTCCGGCTCTGCACTGCTGTTGGTGCTTAAATGCTTGCTGTGCTGCTGTGCTTGCAGTACTTGCTGTGCTGCTGTAATATATGTGATGCTGTGCTTGCTGTACTTGTAGCTTGAAGTACTTGTTCTGCTTGCGGTGCCTTCCAGGGCTTGGCCCCGTGTTGCTGCCTGCCGCTATATTTATTATTATTCTTCTGCCTGGTGGAAGTCTATGGCAGCCCTATAAACCGTAAGTAGGAAAATGATGAAATTTGGCACACTTGTAGTGATGCTAATGAATAGTAATTGGACCAATGTTTGACCCTCTAGGACCAACTCTATAGCGCCACCACCAGTTCAAAATTTTTACATTGAAATGGTTATAACTTTTGAACCCTTTGATTAGAGACATGAAACTTAGTACACCTGATTCCACTCATCATGCTGATCACAACCAATACCTTACATTAAGACCCCGCCCATTACAGTAGTGGCCATTTTGAAATGTACAGTATTCAGTTTTTTCGCTACTCCTGCAAAGTTTGTCCAATTTTCTCCAAACATATGCTCAAATGATCTTCGGACTGAGACGCATAGAAATGAGTGAACAGATTTTTTTTATTCATCTTTGTTCAAAAGTTATGGTGTCGCAAACTTAACGAGGTCCACCCAAAATTGGCTAAGAGGCTGTATCTCGGCCAAAGTTTGATCAATTGAAACGAAAATTGGTACACTTCATCGCAAGCATGTTCTGAGGTTCCATGCCAAAGTTGGGAATAGCGCCACCTATGGGTCATGAGATAGGAAAAATGTCTATTTTGGCCAATAACTTTTGAACAATTTGTCAGAAAATCATAATTGTGGTATCTATGGATTATCTATGGCAGCTGTGTAGATGCATGTCTGCCAAGTGGCGCAATGAGATGAGTGACAGGCACCTGACCCATAGATAGTGGGTTCGAGTCCCATTTGGTACAACTTTGAAATTGTGTATAAAGTTGTCATTTCAATTCCTTTATTATCCGGGTAAGAGCTGTACTAATCTTTATTACTCTTGGATTAGAAATAAATGTGTTTTTTTTACTTTATTCTGTGTTCGTTCTCATCAGACCTTCTGTTCATTTCGATTTCATCCTATCTGTACTTCTGAACCTATCTGTTCTTCATGTACATTCAATTTCTGCTGTTTTTGTTCTTCCGGCTCTGCACTGCTGTTGGTGCTTAAATGCTTGCTGCGCTGCTGTGCTTACAGTACTTGCTGTGCTGCTGTAATATATGTGATGCTGTGCTTGCTGTACTTGTAGCTTGAGGTACTTGTTCTACTTGCGGTGCCTTCCAGGGCTTGGCCCTGTATTCCAGCTTGCAGCTATATTTTTCTTTATTTAACAGTAGTCCTTTTTTCCCTGAACATAGCACATACCGAATCGTACCGAAACCGTGAGCTTAAAACCATGATACAAACTGAACCTTGAGTAATTTGAACCGTTGCACCCCAAGATTAGGGCTGGACCCGAATATTCGAATATTCGTTCGGTGGGTTGGTATTCGATTTTCAATTTTTGGATTCGAATATTCGGGGAATTATTTTTTTCCACACACCTGGCATCCCCCTCGAAACGGTTCTCATGTGCGCTTGAAAATGTTTACACTATAAAATCTGCCGAAATACAATACTCTTTTTTACAATTATCTTGGCTTAACCGTTTTTATTAGGATGGACAGTTGAAGGAACCCAACCTTGTTATATAATATATCTGCTTATTCTTAGTCTAAAGTGTTCCCTGCACCTGGAGTATTCTCGGTCTAAAGCACACAACTGCAGCTTGTTTTTTAGGTTAAGCTGCGTTGCTTTGACATTGTGGAAAATAGAATGTGGAAAACAGAATAATAGAAACAAAATGTATTAGCCTTTTTACTCATTATTTAGGGCTGTGCTGGTAAACTTGACAACGCACCACCACTTGAGTAGCACCAGCGGTGGTCCGCAAAAACAATTTTGTTTTGTATGGGAATGCTGTTCAGCCTAACTGTTTTACATGAATATTATGACACAGGTGAAGCACAAAGCATTGTTTACAAAATAAACAATAGGTTAACAGTTAAATGTTACATCGCAGCCATGGAAACATTTGGATTCATGACAAATGAGAGAGTTGTGCGTGAGCCCATAAAAATGTAAGCTTTGTCGGCTTTGTATTCTGGTTTGCGATCTGGTCTCCCAATTATCAGTAACAATATTCAATTAGTTATTCCACTGGACATGGAATCTCTTGTTTCTTTTCCCAAATCTTCACTCACGTCTCACCCATTTTTGCAGAGGATTATAAATGTTTCTTCCTTTGTTTCGCTTTTAATTAGGCCTATTATATTCGCATTCTTTACTGTGGTAGCCTAAAGTAGAAAAAAACGCTGTAGGACAGGTAGCCTAACTTTTTACTTGCATGTCGAATTCTTTTTAACACAGCTTGTGCTTGTTATTAGACTTGGTAAGGCACGTAAGGCAAATTTATTTGTAAAGCGCGTTTACACACACGTGTGATTTTAGTTTCGATTTCTCTGGCAGCGCAAAATCAAACATAGCCTAAATGTCTTGACACTGAGGAAGATAAAATTCACTCTTTTACAACAAGTAGAAAACATGAAGATATTAGAAAAGAGATGGTCTCTTTACTGCTCGTGTCCCACATCCCTGATCCCTCTCAAAGCGCAGAGCGGTAGGCTTAGGCTATATCATGCGTCTTTGTGTGGAAATATAAAACGAATTTAAAAAAAATAACTTTATTAGCCTATATTATTTAAGCAACCATTATTTACTGATATTTATTTCAATGCTTTACAGGCATTAGTGTATTGTTTCATTGACGGAAGTGCTCAAATAAACACGCATGTCTGTTACGAAATGGATGTTTGAGCCTCGTTTATTATTTTTTATTTCCCTCCGAAGCTTTGAATATTCGATGTTGATTACTACGGAAGCTTCGAAGCTCAAAAAAATGGTATTCGGACCAGCCCTACCCAAGATAGGACATTATTTTCAACTTGACCACAATGTTTTATTCTCTATCATTCAATACATATTACCTGTACTAGAGGTCGACCGATTCATCGGTTTTGCCGATATATCGGTACCGATAGTTGATTGGTGGAACTATCGTTATCGGCAAAAATCTATACTGATTGTTTTTCCAAGTTGCCTCCGTTGCTGGAGCGGCTGAGAAGATGGCGCTGTCATTACACAGTACAAGCGCGCTGAGAAGAGACTGCTGGCATTATACAGAGCGAGAGTGGCCTCTAGAGGCCGGTTTATATCCAGCTGGTCACTATTATGCATTCATAAGTCGGCGAAGTTGCATATTTAAAGCTGGTGACGTGATTGCTTTCTCAGCATTGATATGTCCATGCAGCCGACAGAAACAAACAAATCAGAAACGCATTTGATTTCAGTTCTTTTTTTATCACTAAAATACATAGTTAGTTTGATTAGATAATCATCAAGTGTTCTAAAATAGAATCAAATAAAGTGAGAGACTATACATGCAATATAGCTCTACATGTATGTAATTTTAATGCTCTAGCCTTTGCAGATATTTAAATATGGCCATCTTTAAGCATGACTCTTTGGATTTATTTGAAATGGTAACACTTTTCAATAAGATTACATTTTTAGCATTAACTAAGGTTAATAAATGTTGTAGAAGTATTATTCATTGTTAATTTGTTAATTTCAACATTAATACAATTTAAATTGAGTTGTATTTTTTATTTTATCTGTTATTACCTTAGTTAATGTACTATGAACTAACATGAATGATCAAGGTACAATTGTATTGCTCAAATATTAATACATGCAGTAGCCTATAAACATACAGGTCCTTCTCAAAAAATGTGCATATTGTGATAAAGTTCATTGTTTTCCATAATGTAATGATAAAAATTAAACTTTCATATATTTTAGATTCATTGCACACCAACTGAAATATTTCAGGTCTTTTATTGTTTTAATACTGATGATTTTGGCATACAGCTCATGAAAACCCAAAATTCCTGTCTCAAAAAATTTGCATATTTCATCCGACCAATAAAATAAGTGTTTTTAATAAAAAAAAAAAAAGTCAACCTTCAAATAATTATGTTCAGTTATGCACTCAATACTTGGTCGGGAATCCTTTTGCAGAAATGACTGCTTCAATGCGGCGTGGCATGGAGGCAATCAGCCTGTGGCACTGCTGAGGTGTTATGGAGGCCCAGGATGCTTCGATAGCGGCCTTAAGCTCATCCAGAGTGTTGGGTCTTGCGTCTCTCAACTTTCTCTTCACAATATCCCACAGATTCTCTATGGGGTTCAGGTCAGGAGAGTTGGCAGGCCAATTGAGCACAGTAATACCATGGTCAGTAAACCATTTACCAGTGGTTTTGGCACTGTGAGCAGGTGCCAGGTCGTGCTGAAAAATGAAATCAGATGGAAGCATGAAGTGCTCCAAAATCTCCAGATAGCTAGCTGCATTGACCCTGCCCTTGATAAAACACAGTGGACCAACCCAAGCAGCTGACATGGCACCCCAGACCATCACTGACTGTGGGTACTTGACACTGGACTTCAGGCATTTTGGCATTTCCTTCTCCCCAGTCTTCCTCCAGACTCTGGCACCTTGATTTCCGAATGACATGCAAAACTGAGCAACAGTCCAGTGCTGCTTCTCTGTAGCCCAGGTCAGGCGCTTCTGCCGCTGTTTCTGGTTCAAAAGTGGCTTGACCTGGGGAATGCGGCACCTGTAGCCCATTTCCTGCACACGCCTGTGCACGGTGGCTCTGGATGTTTCTACTCCAGACTCAGTCCACTGCTTCTGCAGGTCCCCCAAGGTCTGGAATCGGTCCTTCTCCACAATCTTCCTCAGGGTCCGGTCACCTCTTCTCGTTGTGCAGCGTTTTTTGCCACACTTTTTCCTTCCCACATACTTCCCACTGAGGTGCCTTGATAAAGCACTCTGGGAACAGCCTATTTGTTCAGAAATTTCTTTCTGTCTTACCCTCTTGCTTGAGGATGTCAATGATGGCCTTCTGGACAGCAGTCAGGTCGGCAGTCTTACCCATGATTGCGGTTTTGAGTAATGAAACAGGCTGGGAGTTTTTAAAAGCCTCAGGAATCTTTTGCAGCTGTTTAGAGTTAATTAGTTGATTCAGATGATTAGGTTAATAGCTTGTTTAGAGACCCTTTTCACGATATGCTAATTTTTTGAGACAGGAATTTTGGATTTTCATGAGCTGTATGCCAAAATCATCCGTATTAAAACAATAAAAGACCTGAAATATTTCAGTTGGTGTGCAATGAATCTAAAATATATGAAAGTTTAATTTTTATCATTACATTATGGAAAATAATGAACTTTATCACAATATGCTAATTTTTTGAGAAGGACCTGTATTGCATAATGCAAATGGGACTTGCAAAGTGTTACCTATGAAATTTACGTTTCTAGGTTATAGCTAAAGAAACATGTTTCATGTTTTAATGTTTCAATTATTTTCTGTAGAGTTCATTCTGTAGAACTTCTCATTTTAATATATTCATATTTATATATTTATTTAGCACATTTCAGTTCAGCACTGTTTTACTTAGAGTGTTATGTTTGTTTTTAATCCAGTATCGGTAAATATACCAGTAAAGAGGGTTGGGAGGTATTACGGTAATATCGTATACCGCGGGGTCTTAAAATAGCAACGGTATCAGTTTCAATACCGTCATTACCGGCACTTATACATAATATATAAATATAATTTATTCAATACCTAAAAATGCTTATGTAGTTGTAATCAAGTGACTGTGGAGGAGAAAGAGAGAGAGAGAGAGAGAGAGAGAGAGAAGGGAGAGGCGGTAAATACTGACGAGGCAATTTGTAAATGTTGCAATAAAAAATGTGACCGCGAGAGATGGAAACACCTCTAACTTAATGTCGCATCTCCGAAACAACCACCCACTCACTGCTGCGAGGATGCATTTTGCCCCGAGTATATTAAATAAGCGCATTAGTTTATATTTGTTAAAATATTATAATGTTATTTTTTTTTACGTTGATAATGAAAAGTGAACAGCAGGAGTAAGATGGGATGCATCGGGAGTCAGACATTGACCACTTAATTAAGTTTCATTTTGTAAAAGGCCTTTCTTTAAAGTGAATTTCGTTTAGTATAAATTGTATCTTAATTTTAATAATTTTTTTATCAACCAATTGCCTGGATATCAAATATAGCAGACAACATAATCATGACATGATAGTGCGCTGGCGCGCCGCGGTCACTTGCATTGAAATCTCATCATAAATTAACCGAAACTCAGTGTATGCCTCACAGACATGACAGATAGGCCTATATCTAAATAAAGCTTGAAATTTCATTAAACGAAACAATTCAAAACGAAAAGAAATAGGCCACTCGCTGAATATTTAATCCATGATGTGCATTTCTCTCTATGCGCGTTCATACGGAGATGACGATCATCAAATTCATTAAACGAAACTATTCAAAACGAAAAGAAATAGGCTAGCTTACTCTCTGATTATGTAATCCATGATGTGCATTTCTCTCTATCGTTCACTATGGAGATGGCGATTAGTCAATTTCTTTAAACGAAACAATTCAAAAGGAAAAGAAATATAGGCAGCATTATGAAGGTAAAATGATGTCTAAAAGAATCGCATGCGCAGGGTAAGATTTGTTAAAGTGTGCATAAGATTGCAAGCGTAAATGAAATTTGCAAGCGTAAATTAAATTTGCATATTTGCATTTGCATTGTGTTCCCTTTCGAGAGGTCTCTCCTATTGCGTAAGTAGCTTACGCTATGGGGAAAACTCCTTTTCTCGAGAATATTGAAGTCTTTATGTAAAACGCATTGCGGCTGCACAGCTGACAGCAATGAACGAAGGAGCTCGGTCATTGGCTGTGCTGCGGCAACTTGCTCGAACCAATGACGGGGCGACTCTGAATGCGCGACCAATGAGCGCGCTTCGCGCCCGCGCGCGTCAGAGCCCGCCAAGATGGGCGTGGCCAAGAGCTATATATTGGGTGCCCCGTCATGAGAGTTCTTTAGATTTAATCTCCTTCAGCGAACACCTTCTTCGCTGGATCCTCCGGATTATTGGAAGCCTTCGCCGCCGTGGAAAAGCATACCAGCGGGATTGCTACGAGGACGTCGGCACCTTCAGCCGCCTTCAAGCACCTCCTACTGAGCCATCCGGCGCGCCATATACGCAAGTATTTTACATCTGTCCGCCCCGCGACATTTGTGAAAGAGCAATTTTCCAATAAGGCGTTGTTTCAAATGCCTTCCTGCGCGTCGTGCAGAGACCTTCTCCCGGACGGGGATCGTCACATCATCTGCGCTCGCTGCCTGGGCCGGGACCACGCAGAAGCTGCATTGACCAAGGGCGGATGCCCGGAATGTGATGACCTGGGTCTCTCCGTACTACGGGCTCGCCTCGCCACTTTCGCCGTGAGCGAGCCCATCGCCACCCCTCTGTTTGAGCCGCGCACTAAGAAAAAGCGCAGCTCACAGAGGCTTCCTGAACCTGAGCTCAGTGACGTCACGCCGAGCCAGTCTCCGCGTGCTTCACCGCCGCTCTTGCCTTCCCCACCGCCGGTTCAGTTCACCCAGCCGGACCCACACCCCTCTAGCAGAGCGGTGGGCCTTGTGACTTTCGGCGCGTCCGAGGACGACGGGGGAATGGACGACAGCTTGTCCATCGACGCTGCATCGGACGACTGGCCGAGCTCCACTCTCGACCCCGCCCCGTCGACGCTAGCTAGCACGAGCGGGGGCTCCACTATGGATACTGAGATTATCCGTGTCCTCTCTAAGGCCGTGGAAGACCTCGGGCTCGATTGGTCTTCTCCCGAAGAACCAACCCGGAGCCGACTGGATGAGTGGTTTCTGCAGGGGCGCCAGCAGGCCCCTCGGCAAAGGCCTTCTCCCTTCTTCCCGGAAGTTCACGACGAACTCACCAGGTCGTGGAGAGCCCCCCACTCTGCGCGCCTAAAGCCTTCTTTTTCTTCTTCGCTCTCCTCAGTGGACGGCGCCCCTCGAGGAGGCCGTGGCCAATCATCTCTGCCCGCCCTCCACCACCGGATGGAAAGCAAAGGCTTCCCACTCCTCGAAGCCCTGCCGCACTACCTCTGCTCTCGCCGGCCGCGCCTACGCCACCGCCGGCCAAGCTGCATCAGCGCTTCACTCAATGGCGGTACTTCAAGTGTTCCAAGCCAAGCTTCTCCGCTCTATGGACGAGTCTGGCCCCGAACCCGAAGCCTTCAGGGACCTACGCAGCGCGACTGATATAGCTCTGCGAGCCACGAAGGCCAACGCCCAGTCCATCGGCCGTGCTATGGCTAATTTGACTGTTCTCGAGCGCTATCTGTGGCTGACTCTGACTGAAATGAAGGACACGGATAAGGCGCCATTTCTCGATGCGCCTATCTCCACCAGCGGGCTGTTTGGACCGGCGGTTAAAGGTTTCGCCGAACGCTTCACTGAGGCCCAGAACGCTTCACAAGCTATGCGTCATTTCCTGCCAAAGCGCTCCAGCTCATCGCAGAGCAGACAGAGACCGCCACAGCCGCAGCGGGCTAAAACAGCTCCCACCGCCTCTCAGCCCAAGCCTCAGGCTGACCCTCGACGCCGCTCGCGCTCTCACAACCGCAAGCCGCCTCCTGAGCGACGGGGTCCTCGGCCCAAGATTGTGCTGAACCCTGAGCCTCGA
Source organism: Gila orcuttii (assembly GCA_026230005.1). Taxonomy (NCBI): domain Eukaryota; kingdom Metazoa; phylum Chordata; class Actinopteri; order Cypriniformes; family Leuciscidae; genus Gila; species Gila orcuttii. The sequence goes on from JAPDVR010000011.1 coordinate 21,119,975, forward strand.
AAGCCGTCCTAGCCACAGAAATGAGAAGAGAGAGTGTGTGTCTCGCAAAAGCCGGACCACTCTCTCTGCAAAAGCTCAAACATTACCCAGTCCCCTTACAGGCGGCTGGATATGTCCATACGGCAGTCAATGGGTCAGTCACATAGCTCGCTCACCTGCAAACAAACGCCGTTTTTACGGCGACGCACAGAAAACACAAAAAGAGTCTTTTTCTGCCTGCATCACTAAGGGTTCACATGTCCACAAAGTGTGCATTCCCAGATACTGTCAAAACAGTGCCAAATTCATTCCCAGCTCAGGCTGCGCTTCCCATGAATGTAGATCACGTGCCTACGGTCATGTACGCACCACTACACACAAGCACTGTTCACACAGTTATAAATTCATCCCCAGTAAAAGCGGGAAACATTATAAAAGTGACGCGTGTGCCTACCACCGTTTATGCACCACCACTTATAAACACTGCCCTTACAGTGTCAAACACAACCTCAGCTCAGGCTGCGAGTTTTACAAACACAGCGCGCGCTGTTGTAATCACACACGCGCCCATTCACTCAGCGCGCACCCGCGCCTCTGAGAGCTACGAGCTCAGGCGATTCGCTAGCCGGGTCCTTACGTCACAGCGGCCCGCCCCTAGCCTGTATTCAGCCCATATCTGTTCACGCAGCGGCATGGGAAAACATTCCAGATATGCCGAAATGGGTATTGAATATAGTAAAGCACGGATACTCACTCCAGTTCGCTCGCAGACCACCACGTTTTACGACTGTGGTCGAGACGAAAGTGAGAAAAGAGTGTTCACATGTTCTACGCACCGAGGTGCGCAAACTAATAGAAAAGGGCGCTGTGGAAACTGTTTCCCCCTCTCTGAGAGGGACAGGTTTTTACAGCCGCTATTTTCTCGTCCCGAAAAAGGATGGCGGTCTCCGCCCCATCCTAGATCTCGGACACCTGAACAAAGCAGCGCATGTGCCAGGCGCCCTGAACCAGGGGGCAGACATGCTATCCAGAGACAAGATTCTCCCAGGAGAATGGGCTCTCAACCCACTGACGATTCAGTGGTTATGGAAAACCTTTGGCAACGTGCATGGCCCCTCAACGGGTTCCCAGGAACCTCGCGAGCGGAGCACTAAAAACCATCGCTGAGGCCCGGGCGCCCTCCATGAGACGCTTATATGCCCAGAAATGGAAAGTGTTCAGTGACTGGTGTAATACCAAGGGCCTGAACCCTGTAACATGCGAGATTACGAGTGTACTCGTTTTCCTACAAGGGCTTCTGGAGGCGGGCCGCACCCCCTCCACGCTCAAAGTATATGTGGCTGCCATCACAGCGTCACACGACCTTGTAATGGAACGTCCATTGGGAAGAAACGACCTAATTATTCGTTTCCTAAGGGGCGCCAGAAGGATGAACCCTTCACGCCCCCCCTCAGTGCCGATCTGGGACCTAGCTACGGTCCTAGACGCTCTTAAAGGGCCCCCGTTCGAACCACTCCAAACCGTGCACCTTAAACAGCTCTCGCTCAAGACGGCGCTCTTGCTGGCACTCGCCTCGGTCAAGAGAGTGGGCGACCTGCACGCGCTTTCAACAAGCGCTGCCTGCCTAGAATTCAGACCTAACGACTGCAGGGTCGTCCTTAGACCGAAACATGGGTATATTCCTAAAGTGCTCACCACTCCCTTCAGAGCACAGGTTATCTCCTTAACTGCGCTTTCGTCTCCAGCAGACGAACACGACGCTAATCTACTCTGCCCCGTTAGGACTCTCAGAGTGTATTTGGAGCGTTCTGCCCTATTCAGACAGACAGAACAACTGTTTGTATGCTTTGGCGGCCGTACGAAAGGTTCCGCCGTTTCAAAGCAGAGAATCTCTCACTGGATAGTCGAAGCTATAGCGCTGGCTTATGAAGCTAAGGGACTTCAATGCCCCTGGGGAGTCAAAGCACACTCCACCAGGAGTGTGGCTTCTTCCTGGGCATGGTCGAGCGGGATACCGATCGAGGATATTTGTGCGGCGGCAGGCTGGGCCTCACCGTCCACATTTATCAGATTCTACAACCTACAGGTCCCGACATTGCATTCCAATGTGCTATCAGCATAATGCTAGTTGAACTGCGAGTTTGTATCTAGATTATGTATGTGCTTGTGTCACACTGAGCGCCTTCTAGCCGCTCTGTATTTTTTCCCACATATAAAGCTCGCCTCTGCCGGCTAGTTGGATGATAACTTTGCTTTTCAGCTTAGGCACCAGCCTCTGGCTATTATAAGGCGAAGTTCAGCACGCACGGCGTTTTGCATGGTGTTCCCATAGCGTAAGCTACTTACGCAATAGGAGAGACCTCTCGAAAGGGAACGACTCGGTTACTAACGTAACCTCGGTTCCCTGAGAGGAGGGAACGAGTATTGCGTAAGCTGCCGTGCTTGTGCTTGGTTAGTTCGCTTCAGTCGTTTTAACCTAAAGAACTCTCATGACGGGGCGCCCAATATATAGCTCTTGGCCACGCCCATCTTGGCGGGCTCTGACGCGCGCGGGCGCGAAGCGCGCTCATTGGTCGCGTATTCAGAGTCGCCCCGTCATTGGTTCGAGCAAGTTGCCGCAGCACAGCCAATGACCGAGCTCCTTCGTTCATTGCTGTCAGCTGTGCAGCCGCAATGCGTTTTACATAAAGACTTCAATATTCTCGAGAAAAGGAGTTTTCCCCATAGCGTAAGCTACTTACGCAATACTTGTTCCCTCCTCTCAGGGAACCGAGGTTACGTTAGTAACCGAGTCGTTTCAAGCGTAAAAAGAAAAAAAACTGCAACATTTTGCTGGTTTTCGCAAGTGTAATTAATGTATTGTGAAACTGCAGCTTCATGTTGACGCAAAATAAACATTATCTGTACTCTTCTGACTTCCATTTTTCCGCGCTTACACTTTTGCCACGTTTATATCGCCGAAATACGGCCAAAATCATTGCAAGCCTGTGAACAGTGATTTGCAACCGAAAACAACAGTTTAAAGAACTGCAAACCGGATTGAAAGTGTAAAACCAATCTGTAGGCGTAAAAAATAAAACGTTGCACTTGTCTAAACTACTTGTTGTGTGCGTAGGGTAAATGCTCCCGAAGTAACCTGGTTTGCACAGTTCCGAATTCTGCGCTGACAGTTTTGACACGATTCTCTCACTCACTAAGTTTTGCAAGCACGAAGAGGAGGGCGGGTCCACCTTCATCATGTAGCCAATCAAACGAGCTTCTCGCTGACACTTGATTTACTCTGATCTGATTGGTTCAATAAACACGCCAGTCACCAGAACACATCTTTATCTTGATTTGGCTCTGAAATGTTCTCTTTCATGAAATGGTACTTTTAATGCACACATACATGTTAAATAGGCTAAATAAATAAACGAACAAATAAATTAATCATGATTGCTTAAGCTGTGCACCAGGCTGACTGACATTCATATTGAATTTCGAGCTGGTGTAAATGTTATTGGATTTAAATTTTATACATTTTATAATCTGTTACACCACTGAGCTGATGTTAAACTTTACAATCAAAACATTTAATACCCATTCTTTATGTAATAATACTATTCTGATGCAGTGTTTTTCACATCATGTCTCTGTTCATGGTATTTAACACTCAATTATATATTTTGAAATATTGTCTAGCACTGTCAATATTGATTCTGATTACTTCCGTGTGACTGATCAAGCTATTATATGTAGCTAGCTAGTATGAATAACAAAATGCTTTCTCCGTGTCCAGATTTGACGAATGAAAAACTGATACTAAATCAACATGAACTCAACTTTGACAAAAAGTGACTAATTATGTCTGAATAAAAACCCAGCAACCAGGGAAAACACAGCATAGATATGTTTATATATAAGGCTATACAGCCATCTAGTGGTTACACGATGGAATTGCAGGTGATAAATTGTGCATAATTTTTAATCTTAAAATACATGTTAAAGGGAAAAAATATTATTATAACTCATTTTAGTAAAATAATAATAATAATTCTGGAATCCCCCCGATCAGTAGTCGGGTGAAATTATGCATGCAGTAGTGCAGATACTAGGCCTACATTCAGCAACATCAAGATTACAAACTGGTATGGCCTGATGAGCAGGAGGATGATGATGAGCAGGATAAATGCACTGAATACACAGTAATTTTCTTTCTTAACACACCAGCTCGAAATTCAGTTTTGGCTCATATAGTCAGCCTAATGGTGCACAGCCTATTAAGCAATCATTATGTATTTATGTATCTATTTATTTATTTAGTTAGCTATTTGTTCGTTTATTTATTTAGCCTATTTAACATGTACAGGGTTTCTACAGGTATCTTCAAATTAAATTTAATGCCTTTTTAATGCCATTTTAAAGTGTTTTAATGCCATATACGACCCATGACTAACCACGTGTATGTATATATATATATATATATATATATATATATATATATATATATAAAATGTTTTTTTTTTCTGGAACACATAGGTGTAATTTGCGGGTTTAAACATCTCGCAGCGTATAGGACGGGTCACAGGAATGGTGGTGTTTCATTAGTAATATTATTATTAGTGTTTTTGTTGTTGTTATAATTACTCAAACTTGCAAAAGAGAAGATGGCACATGGCACTGACAATTCAACCAAATACAAAGTATTTATTCTCTTCCTCTTCTACCGGCACCGTCTCCTCCTCTAATGGGCCCTTTTCGCCACCTTCCCTGGGCCGGCATCCTCTAACCTGGCCTTTTTAGGGGGCTTTCCTCTCAGGGCGAACGAGAGGAGGCTTAATTGCTTTTTACCTGACATCTTTGAAAGACAGATGCAATGATTAATGCATCCATGGCCCGGATATAATTATAAAATATGACATGATTTTAAAAGTGACCTATAACATCGACTATGCAATACACTTTAATTTATTTAGTGCTTATAAAATTATTACGCCTATTTGGAGAGAGAGATGTTTATAATGTGACAATATGTCAGTCATCGTGTGATAACGAAAATATGATTAGGCCTGGACTACTTGTTCTGAGCAGGTGTTGTCAGTGAACAGGCTGTAAAACTGTTGTCTAAGTTACAGACACTCATAAAAAACTGATGCTAATTATCTGGGAAACGTTTCTTTAACAGCAATCAAGTTGCCATTGTTCTGAATTTTTTGTAACATTAAAACAGGAGATCATGACTTATCTTGAATCTTACCCAGATACAATAGTGCTATTTTCTAATTGGCTAATGTGTAGACCCTTTCTTTTTTTTTGATTGGCTGATAAGTGGCAGGCTCGACTAGTAAGAACTGCAGGGGAGACGCGCTTAAATCCTGTCGGTTTCATAGTGATAGCGGCGCAGCCAGAGACATTTGGGGCGCTGCGGCATATTCAATACATTATAAATAGGTTTTCAGCGTGAGAAATACAATGTGTGGCTGGAGTGCGTGACAAAAGACTGAAATGAGTGACTGTCACCAGGGCTGTGCACAGACCTTTTGAGGGGCATGTGCTGAAACTGAAAAAGGGCACCCCCCTTTTTCACCCCCAAGTACTCCCTTTCTTTATATCAAGATTATTTAGTAAGCCTACATAAAATGAATAAATAGTCACATTTTCCTGACAAATAACACATAAATATATATATATATATATATATATATATATATATTCTCTCTTTTTTAGCTATTCTGTTTGGTTTTATAAGCTAATTTGTATTATTTGGTTAACATGATTATGTATGACATTGAGAAGAGGGGAAGGTAGAGCAATGAGTCAAGTATTTTTGACAAACTATTTTTAAATATAATTTAAGTAATTATGTCCAACTCAATTCCAGATTATAAGAAACTATAGCCATAAACGGTATTGCTATAGTTTCTTATAATCTGGAATTGAGTTGGACATACTATACTTTACTATAGAATATCCAACATGTATCCGCCTACCTGGCAAAAATTTGATACTGTGGAGGACCAGGGATGTTGGTCTCTTGAAGGTCTCTTATTCACTACATTTTCCCTAAAATAAGCCAGCAATGAAAAAAATATATATATAAAATAGTGTGAAAAGTACAGTTGCAGTGAAAAGCATTTCTGAAGGATCATGTAACACTGAAGAGTACTGAACTGGGGTAATGATGCTGAAAAGCTTTGATCACAGACATAAATTACATTTTAAAATATATTCAAATAGAAAACAGTTATTTTAAAATGTAAAAATATTTCACAATATATTAGGCTACTGTTTTTGCTGTATTTTGGATCAAATAAATTAAGCCTTGCAATGAATTAAATCATGAATTACATTCTGCATGATAAAATATAAAGATTTCACAGTGATCTTCTGTAATGTTATTTTTTAGTTACTACTACAACATTACTGTAGTAAAACCATGTTTTACTACATTTTTTACACGTGAGTACGAGCGGAAAGTAGCCGTGCATATTAACAGCCTTGAATGAACCATAATTTAATATTATTACCATAACATGATTAGCCTAAATGTTAATAAATTAAGTGTATCAGCAATCATAAATCAAAGAAGAATATTTATTAAGAAATAAATATATGTTACCTAGGTGACGAGGATCACTCGTCGCTTTGTGTAAGTTCCAGTACGAAACAGCGGGGGGGCTCACCTGTTATGATTTTCTGATGGTAAAAACAAATTATATGTTGTTTAATTACTTATCAATATATCGTTTTTGACCAGCGAATGTGTGCAAATGTGCATTCTTTTTGTCCGTCATTAAAACGGCGCGGGCAACTGCCGTCATCACATTACATTTTCATCAACAGGTTACAAACTAGTTTGTTAACGTTAACTATATAGGCGGGGCGCTCATTTTTTTCTGTTATAAAATACATTTGGCCAAAATTGCAATTTATAAAAGATGAAATGCTACTGTATACACGCACAGGGTATTTAAGTGTATGCTATGTATTGGTTATGACTATGGCAAATGCTAGCCTAGACCTCTCTCTCAGTCGACGTCCCACATGTCTCAGTCAGTGAGTCAGACATCAAATAAATAAAATATGAGTCTTTATAGACATAGTGTTTAGTAGTACTTATTCAAACAACAAGATATTTATTTACCCTTCGCAAAACTTCGTTCAGCTGCTGTCTAATGTGCGGCTGCTGTGGAACTTCAGTTGATTCAGTGAATATAGAGGGGGCGGAGTTACCAGCTTACTGACAGCTTGAGGATCGAATAAGATTTACACAAGCTCGTTTTAAGAACTTTCATTGGCTAAATATTTGTAAAACAGACAGACAGGCGTAAAGGGGGACCAATAGCATTGATAAAAAAAAATAAATAAATAAAACACCACCAAAAAAAGGGCACTTCGGAGTGTAAGGGCAAAAAGGGCATGTGCTCTGCACAGGTTGAGCCCTACCTGTGCACGTGCCTGACTGTCACGCTCAATGCGTGACACTTGAGAGCCCTGCGTCAAAGAGTATAGAAGAACAATATACGTTCTTTGCCTGCGTTCTGTTGTGGCTCGTGCACAACACTACTTCTCTCGGACTCTCTTTTTGTTACGGTGAAATTACAAAACATAATGCATACAAACATGTCAGTGCTTGATATACAACCACTAATAAACAATCGGTTTTGATGAGGAAAAAAATATATACTTCTTACTGCGGATTAGAACACAAAACCTCTGACACGCTTGGCAAAAGTTCTGCTACTGGACCATTAAAGTGCATGCGTGTAACAGTCGGGTATACTCGCTACTAGCAACATATATTAGATCTCATTAAACAACAAATTAAACACAATGTACGTCAGTGCTCGAAGTGGGACGGTACTCACCGGTACGCAGTACCGGCACTTCTACATTTTACTCTTAAGCGTACCTGCACTTTTTCTTGCGTACCGCTACTTCTCGCAAGTAGCCGGTACTCTACCACTGACAGAAAAAGCGTCAGTGTCAAGCCCGTTTCACATATACTCCGTTTGCAGTGCGTATGTGGTGCATATTTTTTCCGCACCCGTATTAACAGGTTAGAGCGTTCACACTGCACGCGGATGCGCTCCGGCGATCCGTTCCAGGAGCGGTGTGTAGCCTATACAGCAGTGCAGAGATCGTTTCCACACCGAGTCTATTTCTGCTGTGCTGCACATGCTGAATTAAAGTTACAGCGCATGGTTCGTGGTCAAAATGAACACAGATTGACATGAAAATATAATAATCTTACCATAAATGCATTTAATTAAATAAAATGTATAGTATCTCACCATAAATGTATTTTTGGACTTGCAGGAGTTCCGTTTTCTCTCACACACACACACACACGCGCGCGCACGCACACACAAACACGCACGCACGCGCACACACACACACGACTTGTTTAAATACATTTATGTTGTTAATAAATAACAATAAATTGTTGTTGTACCAGCAATATCTCCAAGTTGTGTTTTTCACAGTAGAATTTTCACATGATTTGCCAGTGCAAGAGAGTACCGGCACCTTTTTTCCCCCACTTCAAGCACTGATGTACGTACTATTTAAATCTAACGCCGATTTGTGGCGTCATACTGCATGGGATTGCTGATTCCCATTGTCCCCGACTTTAAATGCTTTTTTACAAACACTGCAAAATCCTTCATCATTTTTACCACTAACGGGCTGCAACCATGTCTTAAAAGTTTTGTTTTCCAGCCACTTTGGCTGGAATTTGCACTTTCCCATTTTTCCAAGGTTCAGACATGTCCACCGCTGTACAACAGACCCGCGTCACCTCCGCATCACGGCACTTTTGCTCCGGCCGGAAGCAATTACCAAACTGGTTCCGCATATTTGTCACACGAACGTACATATTTTGCGACAGCAAATACAAATGATTAATTATGAAGGCTATATTCAAATAAATTTATATAAAATTCTCTTCAAAACTATAGAAAAATTTAATGCCTGCAAGAATCAAATTTAATGCTTTTTAATGCCTTTTAAGGCCTTAATTTTCGCAAAATCCATTTAAGGACTTTTAATGCTTTTTAATGACCCGCGGAAACCCTGATGTATGTGTGCATTAAAAGTACCATTTCATGAATGAGAACATTTCAGAGCCAAATCAAGATAAAGATGTGTTCTGGTGACTGGCGTGTTTATTGAACCAATCAGATCAGAGTAAATCAAGTGTCAGCGAGAAGCTCGTTTGATTGGCTACATGATGAAGGTGGACCCGCCCTCCTCTTCGCGCTTGCAAAACTTAGTGAGTGAGAGAATCGTGTCAAAACTGTCAGCGCAGAATTCGGAACTGTGCAAAACCAGGTTACTTCGGGAGCATTTACCCTACGCACACAACAAGTAGTTTAGACAAGTGCAACGTTTTATTTTTTACGCCTACAGATTGGTTTTACACTTTCAATCCGGTTTGCAGTTCTTTAAACTGTTGTTTTCGGTTGCAAATCACTGTTCACAGGCTTGCAATGATTTTAGCCGTATTACGGCGAAATAAACGTGGCAAAAGTGTAAGCGCGGAAAAATGGAAGTCAGAAGAGTACAGATAATGTTTATTTTGCGTTAACATGAAGCTGCAGTTTCACAATACATTACACTTGCGAAAACCAGCAAAATGTTGCAGTTTTTTTTCTTTTTACGCTTGAAACACAATTTACACCTTTACAAATCTTCTCTTGCGCATGCAAATTTAATTTACGCTTGCGAATTTGATTTACGCTTGCAATCTTATGCACACTTCCACAAATCTTACCCTGCGGATGCGATTCTTTTAGACATCATTTTACCTTCATACAGCATACTCTCTGATTAATCCATGATGTGCATTTCTCTCTATAGGCGCGTTCACTACGGAGATACCAATCGTCAATTTCTTTAAACGAAACAATTCAAAACGAAAAGAAAAAGGCTAGCCTATACCTTCTGATTATGTAATCCATGATTTGCATTTCTCTATATATATGCGCGTTCACTAGGAGATGGCGATCGTCAACTTAATCTTTGCAGCAGACACTGACAGAAAAGTTGTATTAATAAAAATCAATGGACGCGTGTCACCGGATTTACAAATGCACTTGTTGCTTGTTAATTTAATTTAAATTAATTAATAAAATGAATACTTTAATTGTCATAATTAAAATAATTAAATATTATTAAGTGTCCCATTTTTGCTAATTTATAAATAGTATTTATATCTACCACCCCCTCAGCACCTGGGTTAAAAAATTATTTGGCGCCACCATATTATAACGGCCCACGTATTAAAAATAGGGCTCCGGCTCATAATTACATTTAATGCCGTCAGCCGGGATCAGACACAACGTGCACGGGTTGGCCTTGATTTTTGTTTTGATTTTTTTTTGCCCGATCTGGTATTCAGTTTCTGAACGGTGTAGGCACAAGCCAACAGTTTGGTGACGCTGTCTGAGCCTTATGTCATAATTTTTAATTAGTCACGGTAATACCGTATACCCCGGTAAAATAGGTGAGAGGTTTGACGGTATCAAAATTTGGATACAGCCCAAGCCTACCAGTAAATATCGGTCGAATAATCGGTTACCGGTATGTACAGTCAGACCTAAATAACGGTAAAATCCACTATTGGTTGACCTCTAACCTGTACATAAATTTATCTTTATGTTGTCAATGCAGATTAAAATCTATAAATCATAATATTTATTGTATTTATGAAGAAACGCTCTATCGCCAGTTGCCTTAATGGTGTGGATTGCCAGCAACAGCCATATTAGGATTGTTTGTGATTCGGTCTTAGTGACTTAGGAATCCTCTTGACTACCCCTAACTTTTCACAGAATAAGGGGCTGGTTTTAGCACTAAAATGCTTTGTGAAATACTCTTTGAGCAAAAATTTAAAAGTTAGGAGGTAGTTTTAGCCTTAAAATGTTTTGTGAATACGGAGCCTTATTTGTAAATTCTTTTGTACCCTGCTTCTGATTGGTACCTCTTCACAACGAGATCCCAACACATCCTTAAGCTCTTTGTGGACCTTGGCTTTAGCAATAAGATGTGACCAAGAAGAAGTAAAAGTTCTTAGTTATGAGTCTTCTCTTAAAACCCATTCACAAAGCTGCTGAGACCAACTTTTACTAAGGAACAGTGTTGGGTAAGTTACTTTAAAAAAGTAATTCTAGTTACTAGTTACTTCTCACAACAAGTAACTGAGTTACATCATTACAAAAGTAACTAATTACCAGGGAAAGTAACACTTGCGTTACTTTTAAAAACAAAAAAATGTTTAAATATGTGAAATAACCAATATTAATATTAAATGAATGAAATGGACACTAAATGGAATAAATTATTATTATAAAACATTGTACACTAATCTACACAATTTTAATGTTCCTGTGGGACATTGTGAGAGACACCTATTAAAATATTATCATTACTATAGAGGAACAACAAAACACAATAGATGGTTTAGAACTTTACAAATAAGTCTAAAAATAAATTATGCTTCTTAAGAAATGTACCAAAAATAAATAATTAGTAATAAAAAAAATATACATACACTAGCGCAAATTAAAATTATAAAACTCACACACCTTTACAACTGGTAGACATACTGTATAGCCTACTTGAAGTATTTTCTTCCGCACAAAAGTAAACCGTTTAACAAAAAGAAAACATGACATATTTTTGGTTTTTTATTTTTATAACTTAGAGGACGTCATCATCAGAGGTTATTTCAGCCAAATTCTAGTCGTTTTTGCCGCACGTGTTCACAACCTGTCAAACAAAATATGTTTTCTTTGAACGTTCCCTGCAGGTTATTTTGGAGTTCTCTTACGAGAGGTTCTCCCGTATTGCGTAAGTTGCTTACGCTACGGGTAAAGTCATCTTTTCTCGAGATATTGAAGCCAAAAATTATCCTTAATTTTTCATTTATTGTCAACGCAGTGCAGCAGCTAGCAGACCTAGAGCAGGCTATCTTGCGCGCTCATTGGCTGCCCTGCGGCAACTGCTGCAGCCTACCACTGAGCCTCGCGCGGGACTTCGCGCCCTCTACGCATCTCAGCCTGCCAGAATGGGGGTGGCTTAGCGCAGTGTTTCCCAAACCTGTCCTGAAGGACCACCAACACTGCACGTTTTCTTTGTCTCCCTAATCAAACACACCTGATTCAACTTATCAGCTCATTAACCCATGTGATAATGAGCTGATGAGTTGCTCGGAGGCTGCATCACTGATTTCATCATCTTCAGCGAAGCTCTCCGCATCGCTGGACTCTGAGAAGCCGCCGCCGTTGAAACCAGTGACCAGCACGCAGAGGAAAGCGCCTGAGGAAGCCGGTCGTCTTCGCCGCCTTCAGCCTTGCGTGCCTGCTACGCCATCCGGCGACGAGTATCCTTTTAGTGCTATTGCTTCCTGTGAGCGTTCGCCACTGCGACACTCACTTTCTAAAAGAGCGTGAGGCGTTTTTCTAAAAATGCCTCGCATTTCCTGTGGTTCGTGCAGAGCCCCGCTCAGCGCCGGAGACAGCCATGTGATCTGCGCTCTCGGCCTGGGCGCAGACCACGCAGCCCTTGATTCGGAGGCTGCGTGCACTGTGAAGCGCTTCCACTGTCGACCCTGCGGGCTCGACTCGAAGCCTTCAACGTGGAAGCTGTCACTCCGCCCTCTGGACCGCGCAAGAAGAAGCGCCGTTCACAAAGACCACCGGAGCCTGAGGTCACACTGGAATGCTCGTCGGAGTACATCCCGCCAGCTTCTCTCTCTCCTTCTCCGCCCCTCCCGGACGCGCAGCTGCCGGCTTCGGCCCTCACTGCCGCCGCCTCAGGGGACAATGCTGAAGGAATAGACCCAGGTGACCGCTGTTCCACCCTGGCATCGGACCGCGAAGAGTGGTCGAGTTCTCATCACTCCGCCTCCTCGATCCAGGAAGGCTACAAAAGCTACTGCAGCGGTGTATTCGGCAGCCAACGAGCCGGTAATTGAACCCGCTGGCCTGCACACAACCGCCGTTGCTACGGCAACCCAGACAAATCTCTCAAAAAACGGTTGAGTCCCGACGCAGCCGGACCACCATTGAAACAACTCGCCCTGTCAGTCCCCTTAGAAAAGGCTACTGCAGCGATGTATTCGGCAGCCAACGAGCCGGTAATGCAACCCGCTCGCCTGCAAAATCTCAAGAGTATAACGTCTGGTTATCTGGCTCTCGCCGTGGTGCTCTGAGTGTAGAAAATGTGCCCACATCTCAGTGTTCACCCCTACACACAAGCACGATACCCCCGTGTCTCTCACACTCACAGAGCCCACTCTCATAAAGCTGGCAAATGCCGCTCGAGTGCTAGATGTAGGAAATGTGCCCACAACTCTGTGCTCACGCCTACTCTCTGCCCGCTCTGTCACACGGCCAAAACAACCTCATATCGGTCAGGTTACGAATTTAAGTTACGTGCCAGCATACGAGCGCTCACGCTTACCAATAAACGCCAGGCGCTGCTCGTGCATCACAAAGTTATCTCAAACATTCCCCGTTCAAAGCAACCGGGACGTCACATGTGAAACAGCTAGCCATAGCTGTCAGCGAGCCGCCGTATTGCGCGTGCCCATACCTCCAGTTCAGTTTTCCGAGCCCACGAAGTGTGGCGATAGGAACCCGGAGGCTATTCTGCCCACGGCTATGAATGTAAGTCACGTGCCCGCTTACGAGCGCTCACGCTTACTAATAAACGCCCGACGCTGCTCGCGCACCACAAAGAAGGGAATAATGTTTGGTTATCCGGCTCAGGCCGATGGTGTCATAAGTGTAGATAAGGTGCCCACATCTCAATGTTCACCCCTACACACAAGCACTATACCCATGTCTCTCGCTCACAGAGCCCACTCTCTTAAAGCTGGCGAATGCCGCTTGAGTGTTAGATGTAGGAAACGTGCCCACAACTACGTGCCCACGCCTACTATCTGCCCGCTCTGTTGCACGGCCAAAGCAGCCTCATATCGGTCAGGTTATGAATGTAAGTTATGTGCCAGCTCACGAGCGCTCACGCTTACACAAAGTGATCACAAAACGTTCCCCATTTAAAGCAATCGGGACTTCACATATGAATGTAAGTTACGTGCCCGCTCACGCTTACTAAAAACCTTTTGCCCCGGGCGCCGCTCCCGTATCACAAAGCTATCACAAAACGTTCCCCATTCAAAGCAATCGGGACGTCACATGTGAAACAGCCAGCTACCGCTGTCAGCGAGCCGCCGTATTCGAGCGCCGCGCCCATACCTCGGGTTCAGTTTTCCCGAGCCCACGAAGTGCGGCGATCGGAACTCGGAGGCCATTCTGCCCCTAGCTATACATGTAAAAACATGGGAAGCAATTCCAGGGATATCAGAGTGGTTGCTAAGCACAATAAGACAGGGCTATTCACTACAGTTCGCTCGCCGTCCCCCTCGCTTTCGAGCACGGACCGAGACGAAAGTGAAAGCGGAAGTAGCGCATCTACTCCGCGCAGAAATGACCAAACTGCTGTGTCCAAAGGGGCTATAGAACCAGTACCACCTCCTTTGAGCGAGTGAGGCTTTTACAGCCGTTATTTTCTCGTACCCAAGAAGGACAGAGCTCTAAGACCTATCTTAGATCTGAGACATTTGAACAAAGCTCTCATGAGACGGCCGTTCAAAATGCTCACTTACCACAAATCCTCGCGCAAATTCGCCCGAGGGACTGGTTTATATTTCTCGATCTGAAAGATGCTTACTTTCAGATTCAGATAACACCCCGTCACAGGCCATTCTTGAGATTTGCCTTCGACGGCCAGGTATATCGATACTTTGTCCTTCCGTTCGGCCCGTCTTTAGCAACCCGTACACGAAGTGCATGGACGCGGCTCTCACTCCCCTGAGAAATCAGGGCATACGGATTCTGAACTATTTGGACGATTGGCTGATTCTGGCACAGTCAGAGACAGAACTTTTATCTCACAGAACAGTGCTCCGCCGTGTGCGACACCTGGCCGCGTCTTTCCAGAAGGGCAGCGTCGCTTCTCTGAAAACGTTTCAAGAATGCTGGGCTGTATGGCCTCAGCTGCAGCAGTGCTTCAGCTGTGCCTACTGCGCATGCGCCCGCTACAACGCTGGTTGAATGCTCGAGTGCCTCACCGAGCTTGGGCTCTCGGCTGCAGACGAATCAGAGTGACTCAGAGCTGCGTTTCAGCTCTGCAGCTCTGGTTAGCGGCCGACTGGTACCAGCGAGGGGTGACGATGGGAGCCGTCTCATGTCGAAAAGTCATCTCGACGGACGCCTCCAACCTAGGTTGGGGCGCTCTCTTCGAGGGCAGACCAGTCTTTGGCCTGTGGTCAGACCGAGAGAAATGGCTTCAAATAAAACTGTCTAGAGATGATAGCGGTCGAGAACGCGCTCAAGTGCTTCCTCCCGTTCATACGGGACCACCATGTGCTAGTCCGCTCGGACAACATGTCTGTGGTGTCCTACACAAACCGTCAGGGCGGTGTCAGATCCAGGAGTCTCTGCTATCTGACAGAACGCCTTCTCGTATGGTCTCAGTACCTCCTGCGCTCGCTGAGAGCTGCGCAGCTGCGCATGTGCCAGGCCACCTGAACGACGGCCTGCACCCCCAAACAGTCCAGTTACTGTGGCGCCTTTTTGGCAAAGCGGAAGTTGACCTGTTTGCGCCAAAAGACAACGCTCATTGCCCGATGTTCTTTTCAAAGAACGAGGATGCGCTGGCCCAAATCTGGCCCAGCCTCCCACTTTATGCTTTCCCTCCGGTCTCTCTGTTACCACAGGTAATCAAGAGGATCAGGGAAACGCGCCACTCGGTGCTCCTTATAGCCCCGCGATGGGAGAATCAAATCTGGTTCCCGGAGCTGATGCGGCTGTCACACACAGCCCCTTGGCCGATCCCGGTGAGGAGAGATCTCCTCTCTCAAGCCCGCGGCTCAATCTGGCATCCCCATCTAGAGCACTGGTCTCTGCACGCATGGTTAATCAACGGATACCAGTCGTCCTGCCAGGAGTGATGAACACGATTATGTCTCCAGGGCAGGTCTCCATCCACGCTTAAAGTATATGTGGCGGCCGTTTCAGCGTCCACTGAGTCGACGCGCGGCCAGTCAATAGGAAGAAACGAGCTTGTCATCCGCTTCCTTAGAGGAGCCAGAAGGATGAATCCCCCGCGACCCCCGTCGGTTCCCCTGTGGGATCTTTCCTTGGTCCTAGAGGCCCTGAAAGCTTTCCCCTTTGAACCGATAGACTCTGTGGACCTAAAGTACCTCTCGCTCAAAACCGTTTTTCTGACAGCTCTGTCATCAGTCAAACGTGTGGGGGATTTACACGCGCTATCTGTTAGCGCTGCGTGTCTTGAGTTCAGGCCAAATGACTTTAAAGTCATCCTTAAGCCAAGACATGGTTATGTCCCTAAAGTGTTGGGCACCCCCTTCAGAGCACAGGTCATTTCTCTATCGGCTCTGCCAGCATCCGATAGTGAGAGCGATGTTAATCTCCTCTGCCCCGTCAGGGCGCTGAGGGCTTACATTACGCGCTCTGCCCCTTTCAGGCGCTCGGAACAGCTCTTTGTCTCGTTTGGTGGGCGCACCAAGGGTCTCGCTGCCTCGAAACAGAGCCTGTCCAGATGGATAGTGGAAGCTATCGCATCTGCTTTTGTGTCTAGAGGCCTGCAATGCCCCTTGGGCATTAGGGCTCACTCCACCAGAGGCGTGGCCTCTTGGTGGGCTTGGTCCAGCGGGATTTCCATTCAGGACATTTGTGAGGCGGCAGGCTGGGCCTCCCCGTCCACATTTGTTAGGTTTTATAACCTGGAAGTTCCCGCCCTGCAGGCTAGACTTCTGTCAGTATGAGCGGTGTGTATGTCCTGCCCAGATTTATCATGCGCAGACTACTCTCACGCGACCTTAGCTCTCCTGGTTGAGCTGCACTGTATGGTGAATATTTATATAGACCGGCAACGCCGCTCTGTATACCCTATATGTGCTTATAACATGTGCTGGCCCGCATTGCTGGCCACCTGATTCCCAATTATCTATGTTACCCGGGAATCCCTGGGACTCATGAAGTGGATGCTGGGCGCGCACGGCGTTGACAATGGGTTCCCGTAGCGTAAGCAACAAGATAGCCTGCTCTAGGTCTGCTAGCTGCTGCACTGCGTTGACAATAAATGAAAAATTAAGGATAATTTTTGGCTACAATATCTCGAGAAAAAATGACTTTACCCGTAGCGTAAGCAACTTACGCAATACTCGTTCCCTCTTCTAGAGAGAACCGAGGTTACGCATGTAACCGAGTATGTTTTATTTTATAACCATGTAAACTAATTAAAACATTGCAGATGATATCAATATGCTGCAGAGATTATTCTAATGCTGAAATGTGTAATTTATTTATAAACAAACTATATTATGCTCGGACACATTAACTTGTGCTTTTGTTCAGTCCGGCGCCTCAAACACACTAAGAAAAAAACTTTGCAGGTCCTATTGCTGAGAGAGAGCCTACTCGGATGAAAACTGCTTCAGTGAGCTCAATTATAGTAACGCCGCATTTTATTGTCAGTAACAGTAACGGCGGAAACAGTAATTAGTTTGATTACTCGTTACTGAAAAAAATAACGCAGTTAGTAACACCGTTTATTAGGGGTGTAACGATTCACTCGTTTTCTCGATGCATCGATTACAAATCCTGACGAAGCATATGCATCGATCTTGAAACATGTATTTTGAATCGTGAATCGTTTATTTCGGTCAATATTCGATTTAAAATGCTAAGAATCGAATAATTTGGGATTCTATAGCGATTCAGTGCTTTAAAATACATAAACATTAAATGACTACATGCGCGAATTAATGAGGCGTTGTGCGGCGTCATTTCGCGTCCTCACAGCTCTCCTTCACAGATACTCGCTGCACTCTTTACCATCTTTCACTGGATTTCGCTCGCGCTCTGTCCCATATAGCTCTCATCTACAGATTTTTGAGCAGTCCATGTTTGAGCTCTCCTCAGGACAGCCACTGATGTTCACATGAGCAGATGACAGCTCTCTATCGAGAAAGCAAGTTTTGAGTCAAACCGCTCAAGCCATTGATAAAGCTGCCATGTCATTGCGCGGGCACTGCTATGAAACAACGCGTTCGTTGCGTGGAAACGTCGCCGTTATTTTCTTTAAGATAAGATACTGAAGTTTTACGGAAATGGGTCATACCCGTCCTGAGCAGTTGAAAACCCCACTTATTCAAGGGTGCGCATTTATTACATGGAAAGAGCAAACACATAATAGACCTAAAATGCACACGCTTCCTATGAATGATGAATGAAATTTAACTTAATGTTGTTAAACTGAATGTACGAAGGAAACTGCTGAAATAACTACAATATTAATTACACTGAAATAAGAGCGTGTGGTTTATCCATAAATCAGATGCGCATTAAAGTTGCATTCGTAATCGTTACTATAGCACAAGTAGACACCCGGCGCGTTTTCTTTCAGAATCATAAGGAAAATGTTCAGTATAAAGAGAACAGAGTATTCCATGAGGAATACTTACTATTCCATGAGGCAAAGTTAGTTAAAGGATAGTTCACCCAAAAATGAAAATTCTGTCAGTATTTACTCACCCT
Source organism: Gila orcuttii (assembly GCA_026230005.1). Taxonomy (NCBI): domain Eukaryota; kingdom Metazoa; phylum Chordata; class Actinopteri; order Cypriniformes; family Leuciscidae; genus Gila; species Gila orcuttii. The sequence goes on from JAPDVR010000011.1 coordinate 21,138,565, forward strand.
CATGTTGTTCCAACCCCGTAAGATCTTCGTTCATCTTCGGAACACGAATTAAGATATTTTTGATGAAATCTGAGAGCTGATCACTCCTCCATACTAGTCCATAGGCTTCTTCAGGGATTGAACTTGCCGGCCTCGAAAAGTTATTAAAGACATCGTTAAAATAGTCTAAGTGACTACAGTGGCTCAATCATAAGTTTATCAAGCTACGAGAATACTTTTTGTGCGCAAAAACAAACAAAAATAACTACTTTATTTCAACTATAAACTTAATTTGATAAACTTAAGATTGAGCCACTGTAGTCACTTGGACTACTTTAACAATGTCTTTAATAACTTTTCGGGGCCTTTAAGTTCAATCCCTGAAGAAGCCTATGGAGGAGTGATCCAGCTCTCAGATTTCATCAAAAATATCTTAATTCGTGTTCCGAAGATGAACGAAGGTCTTACGGGGTTGGAACAACATGAGGGTGAGTAATTACTGACAGAATTTTCATTTTTGGGTGAACTAACCCTTTAAGGTTTAGTTGGGAAAGTTCATGGTATTTTTAGTCTCACAATGGAAGGCTGTTTAATGTACCAAGAACACTTTAAGGTTATGTATCCATTAACACTATCCTACAAAATAGTTAGCATGATGAACTAACAATACTTTTAAAGCCTTTTTAAATCTTGGCTTACATTTCTACAAATGTTAATTTATAGGCTTTGGAAATATTTTTATAATAATAGATTCATTAAAAACTAACATGAACTAACATTAACAATAGACAAAATGTCGTTGGGGTTTGTTTTTTTTCGTCCCCACTCTCTGACCCCCCGAAGGCCGCTGTGTAATTCACACCCTGACTTACACCCATTGGGGGAAGCATTTAAATAATCCTATGAATGCATAGAAAAAAATGAAGAATCGAATTTTAATGTGAATCACATTGAATCGAATCTTTCTGAATTTGCAAAAATCGTTCTTGAATCGAATACCTATGAATCGTGAATCTAATCGATTCGCTGCCTACCCAAAGATTCACAGACCTACCATTTATCTATAACGCCGTTATTCCCATCACTGCTAAGGAATAGAGAGAAGTCTTAAGCTAAGAGAAAGGGCGGAGTTGACCTCGTTGCTATGGATGATGTCAACACGATTACAAACCATGACCACAGTGACTGGCTGATGGGGGAGGATTCTCCGTGAGTGATTTAATCATAGAAATATTGCAGAATGAGGTATCATGTTGCCATATTCAAATAAAGATTTTAAAATACAAACGTTGCTATATTCAATGTAGGCTGTCACTAATAAAACTAGTATATGTTCATCTAATTGTCAGACTCTTACATATCTGCATCTCAAGAGATTGCAGAATTCAAGCAACAAATTATGTTTTATAAACAAAGTTCGGGAGGAGACCGTTTCGGTCTCTTGTAATCGGATATTATTTATTTATTAGGGGCCAAGCACCGAAGGTGCGGAGGCACCTATTGTATCTGTTATGGTTCCTATTATTAGGGGCCAAGCACCGAAGCTGTGGGCACTTATTGTATCTGTTCCGGTTCTTATTATTATTCCTCTTCTTCTTCCGACTGGGCGTCTATGGTAGCCCATTGAACCGCTTGCGGGAAAGTTGTGAAATTTGGCACACTGATAGAGGTCAGTCCAATCTGTCACCATTTGGCGTCTCGAAACCAATTCCTCTAGCACCACCAACTGTCCAAAGTTTCACTCATATTTAGTCTAACAACTTTTGAACTATAATGGGTAGAAACAATTTTTTTTTCCCTCTGATTCCTGAGCTCATGAAGATTTGATTGCACCCTATTTTTCTGCCAATTTGAATTCTCCAAAAAAAAAACTACTTTTTGCTCCGATTTCCACCAAAATTGATCCAGATCCTCTCCAGACCATGGCGACAAAAAGTTATGGAATTCATGTCGATTCGTTAAACCGTTCTCGAAAAACACGCAAACTTAGCGCTTGCGAAAACAAACGTAAGGCTGTATCTCCGCGACACTTTATCGTATTCAGACCAAACTTGGTACATGTCATCACAAGCATGACCTGAGGCTACATGCAGCGTTTCGGCACAGCACCACCTACTAGTCCGGAGATATGAAAAATATAGATTTTTGCTTATAACTTCTGAACGTTTGTCCAAAAATCATAAAAGTGGTATCGTTAGATTCAGGACGTCATGCCGAGTCGACTGATATCCAATTTTTCCATATCGACCGTTTTCAGGGTACCCCCAGGATCCTCCAACTTAAATTCAAGGCTTTTTAAGACCTTTTTAATACCATTTCAAATGAAATTCAATGCCAACTTTGTACCCATTCCGACAGAAGTATGAGGGGAAAATGTCAAATCTGTATACATTTTAAACCCAAGAAAATAATTATGTACAAGTAGGCTACTTGAATTAAAACATTTTACTTAAATTATCAGTCATATTTAATACATACGCAACAGCGTTGTAGCGCGCACGTGTGTGTAGGCCAGTGTTAATTTTGGCAGCCATTTTTGATTTAGCCTTAGTCTTCAGATGAAAATGCTTATTGGTCTTAATCACTGTAGCGATTCTTAGCTCAAATAAAAGGAATAACTGATCATGGATATGATCACGAACCGCCTACAAATTATAATTTGCCCTTAACGGGAATATTTTGCCAACGTATCTGTATGGACAATTCACTACAACGGATTATAATCAATTATCCATACAGGGAGGCAAAATTAGATACATTTTTATATCAATACTCAATCACAACGTGTTATAATTAAATATTAATATATCAATTGTCTAGAATAGATCGATTCTCAGGATAACTCTTAAAGGGGACTCTTAAAGTTTTAGCTCAAAATACCCAACAGATAATTTTTTACAGCATGTTTAAATTGTCACTTTTTGGGGCTCAGAAAAACGCACCGTTTTAGTGTGTATCCCTTTAAATGCAAATGAGCGGCTGCTGCCGGCCCAGAGGGCGGAGCCTCACGAGCTCGCCCTCAGTCAGGTCAGGACAATCTCATCTCACGGAATGATAATATCAAAACAAACTCTCAGTAGCCGTGTTCATTTCGACCTGGACCTTATCCATAAACTCTCTCCCTCTCCCTTTCATTATCATCAACATAAGTTACACAGCGAAGTACAAAAAACACTTGTTACAACTAACAGTAAACAAATATATACACACCTTTTCAGGGAGTGCTTAAACTGGTAAATATCCGTAAAAAAACTCCTATGAACTGTAATAAAGTGCGCACTCTCACTTTAATTTCTGCCATGATCAATAACGTTAGGCCTATCGCTCCAGTAAATAAATAGAGCTATGTGGATTAATACATCCAGCTACACAACACCGACAACGCTTGGGAGACATTCTCGTCAGTGCAGCAATGGCGGATGTGTACAACTCTCAACTCGCTGTGAACTCGATCAGGGCGGTTCTATGTTAAAACGGCAGTGTCTGTCAACACTCGTGGGCGGGGCCTGTGGCTTTAGTGACGTCACTAAAGCCGCATTCTGAAAACAGGTCGTTGGGAGACACTGCTTATGATTTATGGGGATTAAAAAAAAAGTAGCGGGTGGATTTTTATCACTGCAGGGTGGTTGTGTAATGTGTACACACACTGCCATCACACATTTATGTCCAAACACCATGCAAAAGTGAATTTTGCATAATAGGTCCCCTTTAATGGAATTAATTTGTTATCGACTAATCTGTTTGTCCAGCAAACGGACAGGACGATCTTTTAACCTGTTAAGCTGCAACACCACTTTTGAAAAATCCCCAGAAATGGCATACCCAAACTAAAACAGATACAGTTCATGAACCCTTTGTACTAAAAGCACAAGTATGATCTCATTTGAAAGCTGACATCTGGTAGTTTATTGTAAATGTAGAATTAATTATTCTTATAATGAAAAAAATTGTTATAAATAGCTTCAAAGTTTTGTATAGTTATTAGAAATTTATTTTTATGAAATATCTTCATAAATATGATATTGAAGTTGGCATTGTATCAATCTATGAATGCACTGCAGCTGAAGCCACATGTCTGACCATGTTATATTTAAAATCTGAAGATGACAAGTCTAAAACTCTGTATTTAGTTAAATGTTTTTCAAGATCATGTCATATGACTTTATTTTGATTAGACTCTAAAATGCAAACTGATGTTTATTGTCATGTTCTAAGCATCTATTCAGTCTATTGTCTCTATTGTTTTATGGTGCAAACGAGCCCCATTCAGTCTGTCTCCCCGGCACACATTCACACCTCTCCGGCCTGTTTATGGCTCTAAATATGTTTTTCTTTTGTCTTCATTATAATTACTAACGACTGGCTATTCACACTGTTTCAATCCCTAATTTCTTTTTTCAAAGTTCTCACTTCATATTTGAAACTGTATCAAATGACCTTCTTGAAAAAAAAGAAACATTTCAGTTAGCATTCCTATTTAGAAAAATTCATAAAAATAACAGCTAGGTGGCAGGTGCATCTGAGGGCTAGCTAGCATGTTAGCTTAGCACACCATCAATACACGACAATTTATGAGATTAAAACCATGTTTGTTCTCCAAACTTACTTTATAGGGCAAGTCGAGTGTTTTAAATAACCTTCTGTGATCTGATTTGGCTTCAGATAAAAAAAATCAGACAGTAAATATATTATTTTATAGTATTCTGCACAATGATAAAGTCTATATCGATTAGCATTACATTATAAATATAATCTATTATTATGAAAATACCTGACATGGCTCGAAGAACACAGGTAAATCAAATATCATTGCAATCATGTTTATTGTCTTCAAAACGTCTTTATCTGCATGTTACAGCGATCTCTGGAAGCTTTGTATACGTGTCATGGAGTTCCTGGTATGTCACATGATTATGGCACTTCTTCGTGTGTTCCATATATGGACTGCAAGTGCACAGGGCACCCTCAGGCTGCCAGTATGGATTGAAAACACAGTACATCGGAGTATTCAGTGCTCATAATGATTACATCGGCCAATTTGGGTATAAATTCAATAAATATTATTCCTGTCTATATAAATCTGACGTAAACCTATGAGAATCTATCAATATTTCTCCAAATCTGCACATTTTTGAGCTAAAAGCCCTGAGGGACGCGGTTTTGTGAAGCGCTGTCATGACGACCTCACAGGAGTTTTTTTTTTGAATGAGACCGGCTGACGCGCATAATTCATATTAAAGGTATCGACTTATTTTTTGATTACATAACTCCTGACACAAATTAAGACATAACTGTCCCTATACGTTTCTCAGAATACAATAGTGGTCAAATACTGAAACTTAAGTCTTATATATTTTTAATGATGTATAGTTTTGTCAAGGTAATAACTTTAAATCTGATAGTAACTTTGAACTATTTAAACAAAAAAACGCTTCAGTGCGCCGGCGCTCTGGCAACGGTTAACAGGTTAACAAATCTCAAGAGGAGTTATCCTTCTTATAGAATTTCAAGAAAAGACTGTTTCTCTGGCCATGAAAAACAGCTTTCTCGTTCTATAAAAGAAAATACTATTTAAAGTATCAACAATTGTAAAGCGTGTAGCTTTGATCGAACATTAAAGGGACTTTGTAATATGAGCATGAGACAGAGTCAATAAATGACTATACATGGATTTAATAAAGGAAACACTACGTATACCGGTGACTAAGATTACATGGAATAAAATGTATATACACAAAATAAAACAACAAACAATGAAAGAGAATGAGAATCAGAGAGAGAGTGATAGAAAGAGATGAGAGATATCACGGAAGGGTCACAGAATGGCAAATTACCTGGACAATTAACCTCTGAGAGACAACAAGAATCAAAAATCACCCTAAAGCGGGGGCAAACAAATCTTGATTCTTTGAAAACCCAAACGAATATTTGCACATATAGCTCTTTTGTGTTGTCAAGGCGGCGTGTGTGTGGCTGTCCTTTGGAGCTGCGCGCGTCCTCTCGGTTCTTCGGGGCTGCGCGCCGTCACAGGAAGTTCAAATGTCCATTGAAAGTAAAGTTACATCGATACTAAGAAAGATGTGTTTGGCACATACAACCACAGAGATTTATTCCTATAGCTTGAATATAGGCGTTTGGAGTTCAACTAACGCAACTAGAAAGTCATAACTAGGCTATTATGAGCTAGAAAACATGCATATACACAGGAACGTATCATATACAGTTGGCAATCGCTCATATTCTGAGTTTAATGTAAAAGTCTGTGTGGGAAGAAAGGAGCTTGCTCTTCGGCCACCTGGCATTCCTTTCTCCGCAGAAAGGAGGTGTTAAGGAGATACTGATCTCTTTGAGGCTCGGGCGAGTTCTATTTTATTGGTGTTTGGGTAAACACTCTCATGCCGTAAAGGTCTCAGTAAATACTTTTAACGCAGACTCTGTGGTGCCAGGCCTGAGTTACGGATACGAGTCAAAAGGGGTTAAAAACATTTTCACATGTATAATTGAATGAGTCATCCTGACACAGTCCAGATACGCTACAGGGCGATTCCATGCAAATGTCAACCTTGCCATGAAAAAATAAAGTTATTATCAAAATATCAAAACCCTTTCTAAGGTGTCCATTTGGGTCTGTATTTTATTGTATTGATGTGCGGTCATGTAAATTTTAAGGAAATTTCTGTGTTTATTCACCTCAGATAAGGTGTGCACAGATACTAAAATTGCTTTTTCAAACAAACATATTTCATGCTTTAAAAAGAGGGGTCAAAGATTCATTTTTTTTTTATACTTTATGTTGACAGTAAGCATTTTGCAGAAAGATGGGAGCATGACTGAGATATAAATACACCCACTTTGTTATAACTGCATTGCCCTTTAAATTTATAAAGGCTATATTTAGGAAGTCACGACGCTTCAGTGCTGTGTCACGTCCGTAACGATTTAAAGAATAAGTTTATATTGTATAATAATTATTATTACAATTAATTAGAAAATGTATTTACAAAGCCAAAATATGTCCATTCTATTTATGATTGACAATTCATCTCACTTATTTGCTCTAAACAACCTAATTACGCGTTACGGACTTGACTGTTACGGACGTGACTGTTACGGACGCTTCATATTAAATCATGCATGATTTGACCAGCGCATATTTGTTGAATGAATGAATTAATTTATTTATTTCGAGCAATATAATGACACATAACAAAGGAAATCAAGAAGCATTCTGATTAAATCAATACGAAAAGATAAATTCATCAACTTTACAACATAAATCGATCTATATGCTTGAAATGGAGTGGGAAGAAATCAAACTTATTTAAACCCACCTCGGTCTTTCAACATGTTCAACGTGTTGTTACTGTTAAAAAACCCCGCATATATATATTAAATTGATCTCTATTACTGTACATCAGAACATTTTAGAAATAAATTAATACCAGTACCATAATGTTAAGCATTATTACAGTCTCTGAGAGCGAGAGCGAGAGAAATCTGAGACGCGCCTTTACTCACTTTCTTTCCCGCGCGCGCCCTCTGTGGTCAAGAGTTATTTCTGTGGTGATTTGTAGATATGCGATTTCTGGACAACATCAGTAATTGGTAAGTAATTTGATATCTATGGCTAATTATATCTATATCTATTGATATAATTTGATATCTATGATATCTATTTGATATCTAAACCGGCGATCTCGACTCCGATATGATAAAAATACAAAATAGCTGCTGATGTATCTTAGCAATTCCGTATCTTTCGGGGTCTATAGTTAACACCACATTATAAAGCAATATCATGCCTGAATTGAGTTTTGCCCACGCTGCATTTTAGCAGCATGAGAGATATGCGTGAACGGAGGTTATTCTAGCCTATAACAAAGTGATTTCAGTTTAAATTTGATTCATTGTGCAGCCTTACCTTACTGATGTCTCAGATGTTTGTTGTTTTAAATACCCAACAGAGACACACAAATAGGTTCAAGCATTGTTCAAGCATTTTCTCTGATTTTTCAGCGTCTGCCAAGTGTTGATTTCAGAACTGTCACGTCCATAACGAAAATACGTCACGTCCGTAACAACGTTTTTTCCTCATAAATGAAAAAATGAAAAGTAAAATAAAATAACTAATTTATGTTCTATAGAGAGCCAACACTCATCCCTTCGGTTGGTATTATATATTTTGGCTTGTGCATTTTAATTCGCAGAATTTCTAAAAAAAAGTATGTTGTCTCCCACAAACTCACGTCTTTTTTTGTCACGTCCATAACGCACGTGTATTTTCCTCATATTAAATATAAAACGCATGTGTAGACTGATATTTTTCTATTGTCTGGACTCCTTTATTAAGGTAGTATGGACATATGAACAGACGTTTAAATATATTGGTATTAAATGCATTTTCTGAGAATTTATATTTTACGTTTTGACTGCAAATGTCACGACCATAACGCTGGAATTGGCCTACATCACATTTGAGTCATTCTGTTTTTTATAGTTTTAGTTGACAGTTACTTTAGGTAGTTATTTTATATGTAGTCTTTAGACAGAAAATGTCATAATTATTCTCTCTAGGCCAATTTAATTAAGCTTATGAGAAATGATTGACATTGCACTCTTTAGCAGTAGCACTTGTGCAGTTCTACATATATATCCCTTTTCCTAAGTTCCGTGGTTCTCCAGTTTTTTAGAGTGCCGTACCCCCTGGAACTTCCACTTAGACTGCACTCACACCTTTTCCATTAAGTGACAATTTGCCCCCTTTCATCAATTTTTCCATTTCATTTTTTACCTTTATAATACCTTTAAAAAAAGAAATAATGCTTTAAATAAAACAATGTTCATTAAATATGCAATGTTAAAAAACATTAAAATCGCCAGTAGGTGGCGGTAACTCGCTATCTTTATGAGTGAGTCTTTGAGTCATTGATTCATTGAATCTCACGATTCGTTCAAAGCCACATATTTCGTTGCAAAATAGAGCAATAAGCCTGACAATGCTGTTTTAAATGTAGTACATCACTTAATGTTACCCTTTTTTTTTACTGTTGAATAAAATCAATGTCACATTTGAAATCGTGTGGATATTCGGGAAACATTGCATTCTTGCTCGTATAATATGATCAATATTAAAAACACTGCAGGATATCAGTCTGCATTTTGATCGCAGATTTAGTCGCACAAACAGCGCAAGCGGCTCGTGACAGAAAGACCGACTGAATGACACTTTAATTTAAGTAGAAAATCTCAAATGAAGATCGCTGAACTCCAGCTTGTCTGTGTTTTCAGATCATCCGCGCTTCTTCAGCAGTGTAGAGAGAGTTAACATGGTTGCCAGATACTATTGAAAAGACCGGATAGAAAATATGTTATTTTAACAGAAAACCTCTGATTTGGGGTTTAAATTATTGAATTCTGTCATTTGTGGCCACAGCGGATTAAACCGACACTTTCCCATTTCAGACGACAAACTAGGCTAGGTTACTATCTTGTTCTGTACCTCACTTGCCTAGTAACCATAGTAACGAGTGCACACGATATCGCTTTTTCTGCTATGACGTGGAGCGCGAGGTGCACTCAACGCTGCATGAATTTTGAATTAGCCTACATTAGTAACAGTTAATTTTGTTACGGTATGACCTTAATCCTAGGAAAGGCAAAACAATATATAAGACCTTTTTAACGAAATCCAAGACTTTGTATACCAAATTCAAGGCTTTTAAGGCCTTAATATGAGATTATCAAATTTAAGACTTTTTCAATGCTTTTAAGACCCGCAGGTACCCTGGTTTTAGGCGTCGGCCATTTTGAATTTTGTACCAAAAAAAAAAGTCGGCCTACATGTACTGCGTTAGATTAACTGTGAAGTGTCATAGCACTTGCATATTGTTGTCCCACTGTTAGATTAACTGCTTCTATTGTTCTCATTTGTAAGTCGCTTTGGATAAAAAAAAAAAAACTCTGCTAAATGAATAAATGTAAATTTAAGAAAGAACTTACGAACGGCTGGTGCAACGCCTACCCAAATGTATATTTGTATTGATGATTCTAATTTGATTATTTTATATCCAATTGTTGATATTTGTGTTTTAAAAAAAGTTTTTGATTGATGTTTTGACTCCTAAACAATTTTATACATTAAAAATTGTCTTTTTATTTGGGCTAGCAAAATTCATTTCGGGCTACCAAAATCTGAAGTGTACCAGCCCTGAATTACTAAACATACAGGTCAGTTTATTTGACAAATTAAAATTGTGTGGTAACAGCACTGTTTCACTTGGTCTACACTATCATACTAAACTGCATTTGAGTGTGTTGAAAGTTATATTGTTATTCTAGACTAGGCTATGTGTTTGTTTGTCTGTATGAGACTAGCAGAAAGCTAGATCAACATTACCAGGGCTCGCAAAATTTCAAAATCGCTGGTAGCCGTTCGGGCAGGCACTCTTCAGATTTTGGTAGCCCGAAATGAATTTTACTAGCCCAAATAAAAAGACAATTTTTAATGTAGAAAACTGGTTAGGAGTCAAAACAATCAAAAACTTTTTCAAAACACAAATATCAACAAGTGCGCAGCTCCTTTGTTTTAAAGGCTGACACACTAAAAGTGTTAATTTTCTGATGGAAAAATTCACATATTGAAGTGTAGCAATAAATAATAATAATAAACAACAATACCAGACTTTTTTTTGAGGCAAGTAAAGCTCTAATTATTTTATGCTGTTTATAGCAGAATATATGATGGTCAAGTTACCTTTATTTATGAAGCGCTTTTTACCATACAGATTTGTTTGAGTCAAAGCAGCTTTACAGTAATAGTGTGTTAGCACATGGATTAAAACATTCTGACACTCAAAGTAAACCATTCATGTGAAAGTGGAGCTTTAATTTTTATTGTGCATAGGCGTAATTTATGGGTGGGACATGTCCACACCACTTTTTCTCAGGGTCGATATTGTCCCCCACCACTTTGTGAAACATTGAGGCACGGATGTACCAAATACAAATAAATAAAATATCTCCAGTTAACTAGCAGAGCATGCATTTAGTTTGTCTCTTATTTAAATAACGATCTAGCGCTAAAATGTGTTCTTTAAATCAAGCTGAGTGCTCGTTGCCGCAGCTATCAGTTGCATGGATACAGTGTTCTCTTGCGGCTCGCGCAGTTTTCACTCAGACGCGCACTTCAATCTATAGCCGTTGCGGAGACTCTATTCGTTCCGGTGAAATCACATGACAAAATGCACACAAACATGTCCCTGCTTGATATATACTGTAACCACTGATGAACATATTCAGTTTGATGAGAAAAAATAAATAAATCTATATGTGTGCGGATTAGAACCCAGAACCTCTGACACGCTTGGCATAAGTTAACCACAAGACGATTAAGATACACAAGAAAATTTTCTGATCTATGCATTTATTCAGTAGATCTCATTAAAAGACTAATTAAACACAATGTAACGTTACTATTGAAATTGATTTCTAGACATTGTATTGTTATTTGTTTTCTAAAATTGTTATTGTACATATATCTGATTTTGCATTGTATTACCACCCACACACACACGCACACGTCCCACCCACTTTTTAAAACAAACTTATGCCACTGATCATGTGTTTCTCTTAAAACAGACACAGAGATTCATGAGAAATTGCACTGCGGATAAATCAGCACGAACAAAAACTTGCTGTGATATTTTTCCTTAAAATAACTAGTCAATAATACGAATAAAGGGAGCAATTTGACTATTTCAGATAGCCCGTTGGGCAGGCCGGTTATGCATTTTGGTAGCCCGGCTGGAAAACACAATAGCCTAGCCCTGGGACGTCGGGCTAGCGATTTTGCAAGCCCTGATTAGTAGGTCCTTCTCAAAAAATTAGCATATTGTGATAAAGTTAATTATTTTCCATAATGTAATGATAAAAATTAAACTTTCATATATTTTAGATTCATTGCACACCAACTGAAATATTTCAGGTCTTTTATTGTTTTAATACTGATGATTTTGGCATACAGCTCATGAAAACCCAAAAACTCAAAAAATTAGCATATTTCATCCGACCAATAAAAGAAGTGTTTTTAATACAAAAAAAGTCAACCTTCAAATAATTATGTTCAGTTATGCACTCAATACTTGGTCAGGAATCCTTTTGCAGAAATGACTGCTTCAATGCGGCGTGGCATGGAGGCAATCAGCCTGTGGCACTGCTGAGGTGTTAAGGAGGCCCAGGATGCTTCGATAGCAGCCTTAAGCTCATCCAGAGTGTTGGGTCTTGCGTCTCTCAACTTTCTCTTCACAATATCCCACAGATTCTCTATGGGGTTCAGGTCAGGAGAGTTGGCAGGCAAATTGAGCACAGTAATACCATGGTCAGTAAACCATTTACCAGTGGTTTTGGCACTGTGAGCAGGTGCCAGGTCGTGCTGAAAAATGAAATCTTCATCTCCATAAAGCTTTTCAGCAGATGGAAGCATGAAGTGCTCCAAAATCTCCAGATAGCTAGCTGCATTGACCCTGCCCTTGATAAAACACAGTGGACCAACACCAGCAGCTGACATGGCACCCCAGACCATCACTGACTGTGGGTACTTGACACTGGACTTCAGGCATTTTGGCATTTCCTTCTCCCCAGTCTTCCTCCAGACTCTGGCACCTTGATTTCCGAATGACATGCAAAATTTGCTTTCATCCGAAAAAAGTACTTTGGACCACTGAGCAACAGTCCAGTGCTGCTTCTCTGTAGCCCAGGTCAGGCGCTTCTGCCGCTGTTTCTGGTTCAAAAGTGGCTTGACCTGGGGAATGCGGCACCTGTAGCCCATTTCTTGCACACGCCTGTGCACGGTGGCTCTGGATGTTTCTACTCCAGACTCAGTCCACTGCTTCCGCAGGTCCCCCAAGGTCTGGAATCGGTCCTTCTCCACAATCTTCCTCAGGGTCCGGTCACCTCTTCTCGTTGTACAGCGTTTTTTGCCACACTTTTTCCTTCCCACAGACTTCCCACTGAAGTGCCTTGATACAGCACTCTGGGAACAGCCTATTTGTTCAGAAATTTCTTTCTGTGTCTTACCCTCTTGCTTGAGGGTGTCAATGATGGCTTTCTGGACAGCAGTCAGGTCGGCAGTCTTACCCATGATTGCGGTTTTGAGTAATGAAATAGGCTGGGAGTTTTTAAAAGCCGCAGGAATATTTTGCAGGTGTTTAGAGTTAATTCAGATGATTAGGTTAATAGCTCGTTTAGAGAACCTTTTCATGATATGCTAATTTTTTGAGATAGGAATTTTGGGTTTTCATGAGCTGTATGCCAAAATCATCAGTATTAAAACAATAAAAGACCTGAAATAGTTCAGTTGGTGTGCAATGAATCTAAAATATATGAAAGTTTAATTTTTATCATTACATTATGGAAAATAATTAACTTTATCACAATATGCTAATTTTTTTAGAAGGACCTGTATATCATACTGATCATATTCTAACATTTCATCATGTTGAGCTATGTAACATTAATTTGTTTTTATGTACATTTGCTCACCTGTCTACTAAAGTACAAGAGCGGCGTCTCTGTCAAGTCGAAGTTTGTCACGAAGCTCTCGGCATCTCGAAAACGCTATGCCGATATTGATCGTCGTTTTATTCTCCTTTCGTCCCCAAGTCTGCTTGCCATGGTCCATGTTTTGAGCGAAACAACAACAGCGTGCCGCTAGACGTTACGCAGTTGTCCACGTCTGTTGCCATGGTTACTATGGCAGTACAAGAGGAAACCAGGGATAATGCAGATATTACGTCCTTGACAGACGGCAAGTGACGGGTACTTTTTAAAATTGTGAATTTCTCTGAATTGACAAATTCTTGAAAACATTTAGGATATACACCATTGAACAAATAACACTGTGCAAGTGGTTTTTGGATATTTTAAATAAAAAATCTTACATATTGTACCTTGAAGATGTTATGTGAATACGGCCCCTGATTTTTATTCAGGGTTAATCAGCAACACTTAAATGTTAAGAGAATATCAATAACTATCTTTTTTAGTAAGAGTTTTAATGTGATTGGTTAATTACAAACAAAGTACTATGCCCCATTATGAAAGGGTGTGCACATTTAAGTAACAAGATAATTGTAGATTTTTATTTTTTCTTCATAAAAGTTTCTATTTGCTTTATATGTGGAAAAATATGACATGATTTTACATGGATAATTTTTTTACCTCTCAAAAAGTTGACTTTTTATACCCACACTGTATAACGTAACTTCATGACAGGAGAGAAGAGAGAGCGTCAGACTGCTACCTTCACGTGCTATCGGAATTATAGTAGATACCAGTTTCTTAATAAATAAAATAAAAAAATCTTTTAAATGGACATGAACACCCTCTCAAGTCCAAATTTGAAGGCGATGAGATCGTAATCACGAATTCAGAATTGGATAAGTAGGACATATCCGATGGCATGTGAATGCAGCATTACTGCTGGAGGGCAAAAACGCAAAACCTGCCAGAAATGTTTTACATAGGGCTGAATACCTGGAACTTTCTCTCCCAAGATCGCCTCATACAAAGCCACAAACACATTTGCATCACACTCCGAGATCCGTTCCAGCCTCAGGCTAATGTGACATTTCAACAAAACGTTGTTTGCCACGTCCACCCAATCTATACAAAAACAGTACATAAAACATTTCAAACATAGTGTTTATCAACACTTGCTAAACATGGTTTTAACCAAGCATACAGCATAATATAGTTTACTTTTTTAAATCTTGTAATTTTTAGCCAGAGGAAGGAGTTTGCTCCATCAATACAGAGACAAAGACAGATCATGAATACAGAGAGATAATAATGAACACACACACACATACATGACTATGTTTGGCGCTCTACAGTGCGCCGTCCAGCCTCGTCAGTTAAACGAAGCTTATTTCAATCTCTGATCATACTGTCCGACACTAAGTTATCTAGTTTAACATGTATTCGACTACAAGTATAAAAAATATCCCATATTTTAACTAAGTTAACATATGTCCTGTAGTTTGACAGGCTGATATGGGTTATCATCACTAACACAAGGGTCTATTTCTACATTCCAGTTTACAAACTGTCTTTTGAAAATGTTTTTATTTGAAGATGATTTTGATTATTAAATTACACAGACATAACATAAATAATGTGGCACTTCAAACCAGCTAGCATGCGGCTAACGTAAACAAATGGTTATCATCCGGCAGCAGCACAAACTCACCCTTCTCATCGGATCCCATTGAGGAGATTTTACGCTCAAAGTCAAGATGTTAATACACAGTCCATCGGCACTGACTAAACCGCTTCAGTTGATCAAAAGATGTTGTCTGAAACAGAAATAGAACAGCAACAGCGGTTTAAAACCTTACCGCGCTCTAATTGGCTGAGACTCCAGTGACGTGTGCTGATTGCCGGTGTGGAGGCGAAACTCTTAGGCAGCGGGCCAAGTCCGTCTATCTCGTTTAGTTTTCAATTTGATAGATCTCCTCCAGGGAACTGGTTAATTTTTTATAACTGGCTATATAAATTGTTGTTGAGCACATTACTGCTTGTTTCCAACGTCAATTGTTGCACATTAAAAATATAACGTAATATAATTTCGCTAGCTAACCACAAAATGTTAGCCGGAGTAAGAACCAATCAAAGCTCGTGTTGTTACCTTGTCAACTTGAGTTGACCAATCACGTCATTACTTGAACCGGTGCCTGAAGCCCCGGATGTGAACTGACCGCCGCTCTGAACTCGCTCTCGTCTCCCACTTTTTTCCCCCGTCTCCGAAAGGACGTAACTTCTCGAGAAGGGTCTCAGACTTGCACGCTCTATGGAACGCGATCGGGGCCAAAAGTCTTTAAACGAAACGCGTGAAATTTGACCGCGTCAACACGCACTGTTTGTCCGCGTTAACGCGGCAATTTTTTACGTGTTTCTTTTGAACGCGTAGACACGCTCATTTTGGTCGTGTTAAGGCGTCAGTTGTTGTCACGTTACTTTGTATGGAACGCGATCGGGGCCAATAGTCTTTAAACGAAACGCGTGAAATTTGACCGCGTCAACACGCACTGTTTGTCCGCGTATGGAAAGCCTTTAGGGCCAAAAACACGCGAATTTTAACGCGTATTTCACGCGTATTTCACGTGTAAAATACGCGTAAAATACGCGTTAAAAATCAGTATGAACGGGTCGGTGTCATTGGCTGCTGAAGACTTGGGTCTAACCATTTCTGTGAGCTTAGAGGGGTGTACCTTTCATAGACTAGGCTACCACCAGTTTACATTCTATAGATCAGCTTATTCAGGTTTTTTGTATAACCTATATGAATAATATATTTAAATAGCAGTTTTATGACAATTTAGATAAAATAAAATTAACTTGTTTTTCTCCACTCATGCCTTTTTGTAAATAAACACATTAGTGGACATTATAGCTTTAACATCAAAGCATTAACGTGTGTGGGGAAATCAGTTACAGTGGAGGTAACCAATGCAGGTTTATGATCACTGCAGGTTTAAGATACAGACCACTGTAATCAATATCTGTCTTTGGATAGCTTTTGTTGTGCTTACATTTACAGCTATAGCAAGCAGGGGGCGCTTATTCAAACCTTTTTGTTCTCAAATTGGGCACTCAGACAAACTGTAACTAGGTATACAGGTGATATTATCAATTTAAATGAATTTAATGACTTAAAGTATTTACATATGTTATTTAAGGCTTTCAGGATTAGAATGAGAGCTTGTGCTCAGGTCAGGACAGGTATAAGAACTTGATTTGGCTTTCCTGACAGCAGAAGTATTTTACAGGTCACCTTGGTAATTGGTATTAAAGCAATTTATCTGTAAAAATTATTAGACACTTTGGTAAAACACCATATAACATTTAAGTAAACATATAAACATAAAAATCAGTGACGTAACTTTGTTTTAAAAAGTGGGTGGAACAGGTGGGGTGGGGGTTGCTAATAAAATGCTAAATCAGATTTATGTAGGCTACAATAACATTACAACGTCCAGCAATCGATTTAAATAGTAGGCTACATGGGGTTTAATTTGTCGTTTAATGAGATGAAGTATAATGTATAATGTATGTTGTCAGTGCCGTGTTGTCTCTAATATTTAATGTTAGAATATTTACTCTGCATTTTCTGTTTCTATAGAAAACCACACACTAATACACCCACAACTAAGTACAACCATTCAATCCTTGTTAATAACTGAGTTGTTGTGGTGACAAATAAACAGGTTACTCTCAAATTTCCAACATATGTTCACCAAGTCTCTTACCGGACACCATGTGGCATATTTCATACCTAACCAGCAGTTTACTGAAATGAGACTGTGCTATAAAGCCAACTCTTTTTTTTCAGTTCCCCACTTACTTTACCTTCCTCAAGTACTGACAGAACACATCCAAGCTTGTGATCATAAATTCATACAAATCATCTGCATGATAAAAGGTACAGTGGGTCAGTTTGTTAACATATGCATTACTATTTAAAATCAGAATTGATTTCACTGAAAATGTATTACATTTAGAAAAAATGAAATGAAGCTGAACTCTGCAGGGCAGTGGGCATTGACCCTTGAGGACCGTGTTTGCCCATTGTATTCGGAGCATTCCAAATGAACCCTGCTGATGTAAAAAAAAAAAAAAAAGTGTAAAGGGTTAAATTAGCAATTTAAAAGGGTAGTCATTGCAGTGTCACCTGTCAATCTATCTTTGTTACCATGGGCGTCAGTTTGGTTTGAAATGTGCTGGGGACAGAGACGCATTCGGAAGTGCATTTTCAGAAGTGCTGGGTATGACGTATTATTTTTTTTTCTCTCTTTTGCGCAGGTTATGTTTTCAAAGACGATGTCCTGTAGCTCAGGCACGGCCCCACTTTTCAACAGGCCCACCCAAAACTTTCACACAAAAAAAACCTTTTACTATATTCTAATTTTGTCAATAATTATAAAAAAAATTGCCAAAAGCTCATAATTTGTGCTCAAGCGCACGACCGCACGCACAAAGCTTGCCACAAAGAACCGGTAAAAGTAATGATTACAAATGCATCTAAATACGCTGTGAATGTGAATGTGCATTATACGCCGAGTTTCGGTTAATTTATGAGACGAACTCCAATTCACTCGCCGGCGCCTCCATGTCGTGATTCTGCTATATTTACTTCTTATTTATTAAATAAATCCAGACAATTGGTTCATGAAACATTGCTTAAAATTAAGATATAATTAATACAAAACGAAAATAAATGTAAACAAAGGCAGCTGTTCTGTTTGAGGTCTCTGTGAAAGTTTTAAAGAAGTCTTTTAGTGCCGCTTTCTGAACGCTCACGTCCGTAAATGAGAACTGATACGTTGTTTTTTCCCTCATAAATGCGAACAGAAAAATCAATAAAAAATGTATTATAGTGTTTTTTTTGCTGGGTCAGACAATGATTGCCAAATTTCTCTCTCATATTGCTCCTCATAACCACTGAAAACGGTCCAAAAAATAGAATCAAAAGTCAAATTAATATGGACGGAAGTTAAAAGTGGTGGATACAAAATGACTCATGACGAAATCTGGTGGTACGAAATCACCGCATCCCCGAAATTGACGCCTATGTCTGTTAGCTTTATTTTATTAAAGCCTTCTATGATAAAGTTGATAAATGTCCATGTAATGACACTGTGAATGTGCCCCTGCTGTGTGAGGTCCACCTTGATATATGGCTGCATACATGACCGCACACAGTACACTGAAAATAAATAAATAAACTGGGTCCCACTTTATATTAAGTGTGTTCTTAACTATTATGCTCTAACATTTAAATAATTAGATACAACAATACAATGCACTTATTGTGTACCTAAAGGCTACATGTTTTTACATTGTACTTGTATTTTAAAAGTTCAAGTTTTATCAACTTCGTCTGCTGTCTAAAGTCAAATTGTTCCTTAATCATCAAACTCTAGAGATGGCAGTTCATGCTTTTATCACCTCACGTTTAGACAACTGCAATTCACTTTACTGCAGGATTTCAAAGTCTCAAATTGCTCATCTTTATTTACAAAAAGGCATGAGTGGAGAAAACAAGTTAATTTTATTTTTATCTAAATTGTCATAAAACTGCTATTTAAATATATTATTCATATAGGTTATACAAAAAACCTGAATAAGCTGATCTATAGAATGTAAACTGGCGGTAGCCTTGTCTATGAAAGGTACACACCCCTCTAAGCTCACAGAAATGGTTAGACCCAAGTCTTCAGCAGCCAATGACACCGACCCGTTCATACTGATTTTTAAAGCGTATTTCACGCGTATTTTACGTGTAAAAGACACGTGAAATACGCGTAAAATACGCGTGACATAATCAACGTGTATTTCACGCGTATTTCACGTGTAAAATACGCGTAAAATACGCGTGAAATACGCGTGACATAATCAACGCGTATTTCACGTGTATTTTACGCGTATTTTACACGTGAAATACGCGTTAAAATTCGCGTGTTTTTGGCCCTAAAGGCTTTCCATATCCGCGTTAACGCGGCAATTTTTTACGTGTTTCTTTTGAACGCGTAGACACGCTCATTTTGGTCGTGTTAAGGCGTCAGTTGTCGTCGCGTTACTTTAGTGCGTGTAAAGACGCACAGTTTTACCATGTTAAGACGACCATTTTGAACGTGTTTCTTAACGCGCACATTCTGTACATATTGAAGTGTAATATTTTTAAAAAAGCAGACTTACCTTTATATGTACCTAAATATTAATCCTTTAGTTTATTGTGGCATTGCTTTACTGACTACTGTGCTAGAGTAAAGTAATGTTACAATGTATATTAAGTAAGTCAAGTGCTAATTATCCATATTATACAATTATTATAATGTATATGGGTTATTATTTGTTTTTGTTTTAAGTTATAATTTCCAAAAGTATTATAGGCTAACTTACACAGCACATATTTATAACTAAACACACACACACACACACACACACATTAATTTATTCTCTTTCACATAGCCTAATAATGTTTTGTAATTTGGTGTTTAATTGGTTGTATAGTTTGTTTCTGCTGTTCTGTCTGTATTGTTTCCAGGAACATCATCTTGGCTGCAGGCTGATGAGTGCTATAATAAAATTACTACATTATATTTAACATGTGTTTTGATATTCATTATACTTTTATTATTAATATGTTATTTACCTATAAACTTGTCTTTAGGAATCCATAAGTTATAGTGGCACGAATAACTTTGTCAAACCTTTAGGGGTGGTTTCCCAGACAGCGTTTATATTAAGACAGGAGTAGGCCTTAATCTTCTTAATCATGTTTTAAAAACACAGATTAAGTACAGATTACTAACAAACAGATTTCCAGATTTCTTTTCTTTTATTCCAAAGCTGATGTGTGCAATTTTTTTTTTGCTTGCATTAAAATAATTGTCTCTCTTGTTTTAGTTTTTTATTGCAGTCTTTTTTGTTGCTTCCATTCATGCTTCTCAGTTCCATGCAATTTTAAGATTTTCTTGGTTCATTCCATACGCGACCTCTGTCAGTTTGTTTTACCGTTTTTTCAAATTGCTAAGACACTAAAAGTGAAATTTGAGGCTCACTCGGTGAAACCATTCACTCATGTACCCAATCTTTAGACCAAGTCTCCAAAAATACAAGGACATTATATGCTTTGCACTCAGTTTGCATTTGAAAAACAAACTTTTTGCAAAACTCTAAACACATTTCTCTACATTACACACATCATTCAAAACTAACAGCTCTTGTGTTTCATTTGGGAAACACTGCCATTTAAATGCCACATTAATTTACTGATGACCTACAGCCAATAATCATGTGGGAAAACACTTCTATAAATTGATCACTTAGAAATCAAAACTCAGTTTTGAGAAAGACAGAAATTATTTTTACTATTATTATATATTATTAAATTATTT
This sequence comes from Gila orcuttii, assembly GCA_026230005.1. NCBI lineage: Eukaryota > Metazoa > Chordata > Actinopteri > Cypriniformes > Leuciscidae > Gila > Gila orcuttii. The sequence goes on from JAPDVR010000011.1 coordinate 21,159,501, forward strand.
TTTATTATTTTCAAGACATTTTGGACAATTTCATGCTCCCAACTTTGTGGGAACAGTTTGTAGATGGCCCTTTCTGTTCTAACATGACTGCGCACCTGTCCTGACTCGACCCGATAGAACAGCTGTGGGATGAATTAGAGCGGAGACTGCGAGCCATCAGTAAGCTGGTGTGTGGTGGGTGTTCTATGGCTGTTCTATGAGCAATATGGCTGCCATCGCATCATCCAGGTGGATGCTGCACATTAGAGTCACTTTGGTGACTTTGTGTGTTCCCATGTGCACCCAGGAACCCTGCATCTTCCCTTCTGGTAACACATTATTTGCCATTGTGAGGTATTGTCCAAGACATCCTTGAAAAGTACCCCTTATCGCACAACGTTTCCCTGAGTCAACAAAAAGAAAAACTAATTTTGTGAACGTAAAATAAAATAAAAAACTTCATAAAACCTGTCAAATGGCTTCTCTACACCTTCATGCACACAAACATTTTTTTATATACGGTTCGTGTCAATTTAAATAAGATTACTAAAGCAAATAATCTTGCTTTCTTCTCACACCATATGCTCCTGTGATCATGTGTCAGAAAAGGACGTCCCACCTTCAAATGGTGCTTGATAGTGACTCCCAAACCTTATTGTACTTTTTCAAAGATTCTAATTGGTTGCAATCATTTAAAGAAAAATGTACCGAACATACTGTAGGGCTTAAGAAAACTTTCCGTTGCCTGAGGGCGATGCTGTGCTGTAGAGGGTTAATATTTAACCTTTAAACATTTCCTGTTTTCCCCCCAGAACTCTTATATCAATGAATTATGTTTAAAATATAGATATCATTATATATTATATATATCATTAGTTTATTTACCTAAATTGCTGGATTTAATAAATCATTTTAATAGTAAATAAACATGTTTTTCACATTATTTCACTTAAATACAAAAAACCTTCCAGTAGCTATGTAGCATGCAACGAACAGTTAAAACATATAATACCGGTAGATCATGCATTAAGTGTCTCTGCTGTCCTTTTGTGGGAAAAATGACATAAAATGGCATTTAATGATTATTGCCGCTAGATGGCCTTAACTTTTGTACCTGATCGCGTTTCATACTGAGAAAGAACGTAGGACAACTTAAAAGGGCATGACAAATCATGACATAAGGCTGACATCACACAACGTACCAATGCATTATCCCTCATGAACAATTATAACGTCTGATGTTTGCATACGTGCAGACCAGTATACCATTACGACATCCTTCAAGAATAAACAAGACTTCTGAGGTTTGTATACGTATATACCAATCAGAGACATACGTACCATCGCGTCACATATGCAAATATAGTCTCAAATACAGCAATTTCATTGGCTACTGTGCTTTTTGACGCGTTAACGCGAACAAACAGTGCGTGTTGACGCGGTCAAATTTCACGCGTTTCGTTTAAAGACTATTGGCCCCGATCGCGTTCCATACTGAGCGTGCAAGTCCGAAAGTGCAAGTGACGTCACTTGTCTGCAGCCAGACGCTATTGGACTTCTCCGTTGTTTTGCCTACAGTGTATGGCTGCACCACACATCGTGGAAACGGTAGGTAACTGATTAGCACTAGCATTATCCGAAACATTGTAAAAAGTCTGAATGCATGGGTGGCACATGTTCGCCGTCAAAATAGCTAACTTAATTTACCGCTATCAGTATTTGTACAACTAATGTAAGCAAAGTACTGGATGCTACACGTGGGTAATGTTAAGCTATTTGTTGTTTTAAATGTAGCATTCGGCAAGTTGGCTAGCTTTAGCACCTGAAGTATGTTAACTTAATATGGTAGGATTAGCTTTTTTTCTGTGGATACCGCAAGCTAATTATTTATTTAACTTTGTGTTTGGCTTTATTGTTGTAAAGAGTTTAGCAAGGGCATATTAGCATTTGTCTTAATGTTGATTATGACGCTGAAGTTGATTTTTTTGTCGTCCAGAAGAAGATATAATTAAGATTTAAAGTTTTTTTCCATTGTTCATCCCCTTCCGTGTAGGCTTGCTGTATGAAGTGAAACTAATGTACTGTGACAGTGTTTCCCAAACATCTCCAGGAGTAAGTTACACCTTGTCCTGCCTTTTTTAGACATCTACCTGCTCCAACACACCTGGAACTGTTTGGAGCCCCTCCTCCTCCTCCTCACACTTTGAAAACCCCTGAGTTAATTATCAATGGCTAACTAGGGCTATTTAGTGAATTAACAACACCAGACAAAAATGAACTTGAAGCAGATTAACTTTATTAGTGTCATGTTATTTAAAGATGCACTTAGGCCATGTCTGCACGCTCACAACAATGTTGTGTGTTGCGTCTTTAGACAGCATTGGAGCAGTTCCTACATAGGCACATGTCTGTGCATGGTAGCTGGTGCTTTCTACATGTGCAGTTTCCCCCCACACATTGTAATGCTTTGCATTGGCAATGCACAAACTCCAAGACACTTTTTGGTGCTGGTGGAAGTGTCATCCAATGAACTGCATAGAATTCCCCCTCGATCCTCCATCCATGCTGCATTGGGGGAGGTATGTCTGGCAGGCTTTGCAAACTTCTCCTGTAGAACAGAGGAATAGAAAGTATTTTGATATTCCAGTATAAGGTCAGGCAGACATGGACAGTATTTTTGATACATGTTATGGAGGACCAACTCTACCATATTTAAAAATAAATAAATGCTCAAATAAATAAGCATACAATTAATTGCCCCAAAAAATACAATAAACAAATAAATGTAGGTAGAAATTAAATTATACAGTGAGACATAAATGTATATATCTCTTTTAATTAGCTTCTTTATTTATTCACCTTTGTAATAATTACCTCATTTATTTATTGTCCGTTATAATCTTTAACTTTATTTATTAATTACTTATTTTTTTAAGTATTTATTTATGTGCATGTTATAATATTTCTGTCTGTTTTATTCTTCCTTTGTATTTTTTTTACCCTATTTATTTCTTCAGTGCTATTTATTTCTGCCTGTCGTTTTTACATTTCTGTATGCATTTCTGCCTCATTATGCAAATGAGGAGGGGCTGTGTCTTAAGGGGTCAACTTCTGCCCATTGGTTGGTTAGCATTTTACTGCATCGGTCGAATCTACATGTCACCGGCCCCAGTCACAACAAAGATGGCTACCTACGATGAAGTTGTCAGTGAGCTGAGGCATTTAGCAACTGTTTTTGAAAACAATGCTAACGTTTGTATTGATTTTATTATTTTTCGTTTGGACGCTCTGACAGAACGTGTGTTTCAGTTAGCGGCACACATGGACACAGATGTCGACAATGTAGTTTTTCAGAATCTGGAGGAAGCGGCCCATCTTCTTAACTCGGTCGCTAACGTTAATCACACACTTGGGATAGCTGGTCGCCCTGCTTATATGCTGCCTGTGCCTGTTGGTGCCATTGCAAGGCTTTTTGGAGTCAGCGAAACAACAGTTCGTCGTCGGATGGCAGAGAATGACATAAGGTGAGTGTACCATTACATGTGATGCCAATAGAACCTGTGTGTGTAACGTTACCAAATCACAAGAATGACACAGGAGAAAGACAAACCCTTCCTAGCTTGTGTTAATTTACAAAGTTATGGAACTAAACAAGAATGCATAGAAAGTAACGTTAAGTCGCACACACAGTGACTTTAGACTCTCCTCAAAAGACTTCAGACTCCAGATGGCAGATGGCCAATGCTGAGCTAAACATGTTTACTCACCACAGGTTACTAACCTATTTTGCGTTCAGCGTTTCTTTGTTTGGGTCTTGTTGTGTGAAGTTTTAAAGCCAAAGTTTATGATGAATGGCGGAGCAGCTGCCGGTGTTTGTCGTCAACTCTCACTCACGTGCAGCCGCACGCATCAGATACTACGTGTTACGTAGGCAGGTTATAGGTAACGGAGGAAGCTCATCAGACGCTTCCTAAAAATAAACATTGTTCACGAGTCCCGCACCTCGAGTCCGAGTCGAGTCTGAAGTCTTTTGAGGAGAGTCTAAAGTGGAGTCTGAAGTCACTGTGTGTGCGACTTAACGTTACTTTCTATGCATTATTGTTTAGTTCAATAACTTTGTAAATAGAAGAATAGAAAACCCTGACATACTTTTCCTCTCTCCGCATAGATAGAAACTGAAAACATGAATGGTGAATAACACCCAGGCTTCATGGTTTTTGTTATTTATTGTTGTCTAAACGCTGACCTCTAGCCAAAACCCCAGTAAGCCAGCACATCAAAGACAAAATACATTTAGTGCAGAAAACTGCAGCTAGTCTTAATTCTAACACGCATTATAAGCAGATCTAAGATTCGTTCCTGCAGTAGGCACAGGGTGCGTTACACACACTGGTTCTATTGGCATCACATGTAATGGTACACTCACCTTATGTCATTCTCTGCCATCCGACGACGAACTGTTGTTTCGCTGACTCCAAAAAGCCTTGCAATGGCACCAACAGGCAAACCCGCATGTAAAAGTCCTTCCACGGCGTCCACAGGCGGCATATAAGCAGGGCGACCAGCTATCCCAGGTGTGTGATTAACGTTAGCGACCGAGTTAAGAAGATGGGCCGCTTCCTCCAGATTCTGAAAAACTACATTGTCGACATCTGTGTCCATGTGTGCCGCTAACTGAAACGCACGTTCTGTCAGAGCGTCCAAACGAAAAATAATAAAATCAATACAAACGTTAGCATTGTTTTCAAAAACAGTTGCTAAATGCCTCAGCTCACTGACAACTTCGTCGTAGGTAGCCATCTTTGTTGTGACTGTGGCCGGTGGCATGTAGATTCGACCGATGCAGTAAAATGCTAACCAACCAATGGGCAGAAGTTGACCCCTTAAGACACAGCCCCTCCTCATTTGCATAATGAGGCAGAAATGCATACAGAAATGTAAAAACGACAGGCATAAATAAATAGCATTGAAGAAATAAATAGGGTAAAAAAATACAAAGGAAGAATAAAACAGACAAAAATATTATAACATGCACATAAATAAATACTTAAAATAAGTAATAAATAAAGTTGAAGATTATAACGGACAATAAATAAATGAGGTAATTATTACAAAGGTGAATAAATAAAGAAGCTAATTAAAAGAGATATATACATTTATGTCTCACTGTATAATTTAATTTCTACCTACATTTATTTGTTCATTGTATTTTTTGGGGCAATTAATTGTATGCTTATTTATTTATTGAGCATTTATTTATTTCTGTATTTATTTTTAAATATGGTAGAGTTGGTCCTCCATAACATGTATGTAAAATATGTATTTGAAATACAAAATAGTATTTTTGTAATTTGAATTTGACGGGCCTCATAAAAATGGCTATGTAATGTTTGTAATTTTTGTCGCTCTCTTTGATTGGACAACAAAAAATTGGGTGTATTTTTTGACATGGCTACAGTCATCTAGTTTGCTAAAATAATCCCCATTATGATACAGTGCTTCTCAAAGCAGATTTGTAACGTCTTTTTAAGCAGTAAAGAGCTGTCAATTATGATCAAATGTTGCTTTGGAAACACATTTTAGTATTTTTAAAATATAAAATACTGTTTATTTTGATACATGTCATGGTTGCTGTAATTTGTATTTTTATTTATATACCTTTACAGCTTGAGTATTTTGTATCTTATTTCAAAATACATTTTGATGTATTTTTGCCCATCCCTGAGTAACATTGGAATTCTTGGTATCGCTTGTTCTTACAGTACTAATTAGTCATTTTTTCTGTTCCTAGGTTCTGTACCTGTGTATAGCAGCCTGGTAGTTTGCTCGCTGAATGTGAAGGTAGTCCTTATTTGGAGGAAGACTTCTCTCCAAACATTTCCCTGATTTGAACATTTGCCAACTTGCCTTGTTGACATCCGTTATACCCTTCTGATCATAGAGCTTGCATGTGAATGCTTCTACTGCCTCGTAGAGCTCTGGTGGTACAGTGTGATACATTCAGAAAAATGGGCACAGCTTTCAGTGTTCACGATTAGACAGGAGTGTCTTGACTGTCTTCACCTTTCCTATTCCATACAGGGAACTCACTGTATCACAGCCAGAGAAGCAATGTAGACCAATCAGCGCATCACACACTTCTTCTCCTAGTTGGTCATGGATCCTTTTAACTTCAACTGTGCGAGTGTTGACTCCTTTTCAAGTGTGAAAGTACAGATGAGCCCCAACCTCTTTGTAAAAAGCAAGGGCCAGAACAAACACATCAGTGTCAGGACTTCTGATGACTATATGTCTGCTGTAATTAGCAGCATGTGCACAGTGTAGCAGAAGTCGGGTGTCTGCCTCTTCCTGTACTGTGAACAGATCTGGCATTGGTAAGACTTGCAGATCAGCTGTATTTTGTATTTTTCTTAGAGCATGGCACTCTCCTCCATGTCCAACGATTAAAGTGAGGTCATCCATCAGATAATTTCCGGATTTGCACCATCTCTCAAAGAAAAACTGTAGGAGATTTTCTTTTTCACCACATGCCAAGAACTTTACCCATTGCTTTGGTGTCCTTTGTTATTCAGAATATATTTAGGTGACTTGAGAGCCCTTCACAGCACGTCGATCTCGTTCTGCATTCTTGATGCTCATGGTTTTGTAGGTGTCCGGTACAAAATGCACTACCTTGGATTTGCTTGCTTTAGCCACACTGACAATTAACCTCAGAGCACTGTCTGCAAACATCCCAAATGTTGCTTGAGGTTTCATGACTTGCACAAGTGCCATAGCATCCCACACCCAAGTTGAACCCTCTGGAATGTTGTCTACTGTCACCGGTGGGTTGACCTCTGCTTCCAGAGAGTGCATCAGCTTTGCTTTGTCGGTTTTCATGAGGGAACCGTCATAATAAGCCAGTGATGCGGGTAAGGGCCCTAAACTATATACAAGCATCTCACTCATGTCAATCGTTCTAGAGGTTCCAATTACAATTAGTCTGGCGAACAGATCCCAGTCTGCTTTTAGAGCTATCTCTCTGTCTCTTGCTTTTGTCACAGTTGTAGTTGCAGTGTCTTTGAAGGTCTTGAGCTTAATTTTTTTCATTGGTTCATAGATTCCTGCCTCATCAGTTTGTAGCCTCTTTTCACAAAAATCTATGAAGGCTTTCTCACCTCTCTCTTTTGCTTCATGCAGATCTGTGAAAATGCGCTCTGATGATACATGACCTGATGTGGTAAAGGACCTCTCTGTCTATGGAAGGATCAAATGGATTAATCATGTTCTGAATGGTGGACATGATATTCTTTACATCCTTCGTCACATTCTCTTCGCGCATCATCTAGATCCGCTCCAGGGCTCTACAGTGCGACCAATTTGGTCGCATATGCGACCAAAATTTGTAAGGGTGCGACTAAAATTTTTCCAAGGTCGCACCGGTGCACCTAACGTCCTCGCGTCCGCTGCCTCTCCACGAACGAAGCGCTTGTTCTCCTTAGTCGGAACTCACACTCATGGTTGGATCATATCGTGATCTAAACCAATCAGAGACAGAGATAGGGCGGGTCTTTGCCTCTGATTGGCTGTGGTAGGCCTACACTGCTCCGTGCTGTGTGACTGAAATTGCGACCTGAGCACCAGAGAATCAGTTACGGCAATCAGCATCAGCAAAAGAAACGCAAGAAAACAGACGACGAACAATGAAAAGAAAAAGACCCATAGAGTGTTTTCTTTAAGAAAAGTAGGCTTGTTCCCCCCAACACTCTCCCCGGTAGGGATGGGTACCGAAACCCGGTATTCAACTTCTGAAAGACCGCTGTATTGATCAGCTCGGACGTGATCGGTTCTGATGTCGGTAACTCACTGGAGAAATTAAGAAAATACACATACTATTTATTATTTATATAAAGACGTTATTTAAAAAAAGAATTTAGCAAGCCTTTTCTGTGTATAATAATATTACACAATTTTTGCTATTCGCAGTCCAAGAGAGAAAGGGAGAGAGATCTCTCACGCGGAGCCACAGCGCGCACAACACGACAGCTCTGCTTAATGAGTGACGACGGCAGAACTAAACATTCAAACGTAGCGTGGTTACACTTTAGGTCTGTGATATTAGTCTGATTTTATTTTAGATTTCGGCTTCCAAAGATTATTAAAAAAAATATTGAGGTAAAACCATTAAAAACTACAGCCACATTCGGTCTTGCGCAGCTTCCTTCCCTTCGCAGCAGTGCGCTGTCATTTCTCCCTAAAACTCAAACTTAACGACAGAATCAGCTCGTGATTGTTGTAAAATGCAGTCCAGCTACTGTTGCTAAATTGCGGGATGCGTTTAATAATAAAAAGAGCTATTAAATGCACAAAAGTCTGCACAAGAGATGCTGTTCCCAAGGCGCGCTCCGAAACAGACCGTAACGAGACAAGCAAATTATACTTTGGGTTTCATGTGCGTGTCTAAACTATCAAATGTACACAAAAATATGTCAGAATGACCAGCTTGTATTCACAGCTCTTGAATTAATAACTTCAGCTTTAATAAGCATTATCTATCTATGATAAAATATGCAGTGTTATTTTACATTTGATTACTTTATTAGATTTCTTTTTAGACCATACTTGAACAGTAATGTTAGTAGACCTTCCTGAAATTAAAGCACTGTGTAGGCCTATATAATGTGCATCTTTGTTTAATTGTTTATCTTTGTTTATAAAACAAAAAGAACCGATAAGAATACTGTTAAAGTACCGGATCGATAAGCAGTATCGGTAAGAGTAGTAATACCGTTAAAACCTTATGGATACCCATCCCTACTCCCCGGTCAATGCTCCGACAACAGCCCAGACATGGAGCTACTTCAGCCACCAGTCTCCCCAGTCCCTGTAAGATGCCAAACCCTGGTCCTTCGTCGGAGATGGCATCCGACTCAAGAGGTAGAGCCTACCGAGCCTGAGCTAGAGACTCAAAATAGTTAGTTTGGCAGCTCAGTGAAGCACTTTAAAAAAATAAATAAATGTATATACAGTATAATTGTGCTTCAAATAAAAAAAAGTATTTACCTACACCTTATTCTTGTTTAAAATCATTTACATAATATATATGAATGTATATGGAGCATGATAAAAAGCTGAGCTTGAAATTGTGGCATTAAAGGCGACGCGAGCCGAGGAAACATTTGGGTGCACTTAAATTTTGTGCTGGTGCACCTAAATAAAAAAGTTAGGCGCACCAGTGCAACCAAGGCAAAAAGTTAGTCTGGAGCCCTGCCCTCGTTGCCTTGTTGTGGTGTTGTGTCCAGCCATGTCTCTGCACCCCATAGTGATGGCTGCGCGCTCATGTTGTGTGAGTGTCTATCTATGAACTGCGCTTTTGTTGAGTGAAAACCCAGTTAGTCCACCTTTTGTTTTGGAGTCACGGTTTGCTGTCTGCTCAATCACTTGGTCACATGCAGTATAAGCGAAGCCATAGGTCTGCTGTCTCTGGGCAACAAAATCTCCTGATTGGAGCTGGTGGTTTATGCTAGGATGAGTGTCCCCTAAACTGATCATCTCCATCCAGTATGTTGATAGGTATCGGGCATAGTTGATCCTGTCATAAGAGAAGAACCATGGCAAAATGGAACGGACACTTGACAGATGGGACTCCAATTTGCCTCTAGCGTTCCTCTGATGAAGAGGAAAAGGTCCTCAACCATCGATATGTATGTGCTCCAAAAGTGGAATGTCTTGTTGGTGGTGTTGTCTTTGATAAAATTTTCATACCCTCTCATAACTGTCAAGAAGTTCTCAGACATTACCAAAACATCAAAGTCTTCACCAGGGAAGGCTGTCTGCAGATCAGCAGCTATCTTCATAGCAGCTTCACGGTCATCTTCTGAAAGGATGTCAAGGTATGCCTGCCAGCGGAGTCTTTGAAGTGCCTCACACATTAACTTGTGGGTACGCATGCTTCTGTTGTACTGATGTCCAGTTATGACTCCTTCTATAGATCCTGCTGCAACAACTTCAGCTTCAATGATGACATCTTGAAATCCTGCGTCCCCAAAGCGCTTCCCAATACAGGACAGGTATGCCATGGCTGTATGAAATCCCCCATTCTCAGGACTAGTCGTTCCATAAATGTGTTCATCCAACGAATTTCTTGTGCTTTTGCATACATGGCCTGATCCATTAACAACACAATTTCATTCAGCTCCAGTTTGTCTGCTATTTCTATTGAACGAGTTAGGATGGTGTGTACTGTGTCTAGGTCTGTTGGACTGCCGTCAATGACGGGCAGGTAACCAATGTTAGACTGCTGTGGAATCGTACCTCTCTGTAGCTGTGTATTGTGACCAGTCCATCCAGGTAAAATAATGCCATGGACTTCTTGAGTCTTCATGAAAAAGTAGGCACCATCCAGTCTTCGTGCAGAGTCCTGTGTATACATGTATTTCTCCTGTCCCAGTTCAACTTCTGATCCAAAAGGTTTTGGACCGGTCCTCTTTGCTCTAATGTAGGTGTCAATATGGGCGTGAGGTGGTTGAAGAGACCTTTTCCTTGTTCTCTGCAGAGATACTGTCTCATAAGTAGACACACCACAGGTAATTGGCCTCTGAATTACAATACCATTTGTGTTATGTGTTGTTCCCTTTCCAGATAGTGTTTCTTCACCAAAGTCGTTGTTGTCCCATACAAGAGTTGCTTGAACTTGAACTGTAATGTTTGGTGGGATGTATGCATCACCTCTTTGCAATTGCAGCTCTGCTAGAGCGGTGTCATGTTCCAGTACTTGTGAGTTGAAGGAACAGTGCCCTAGACCATTCAGTATTCGTATCAGCTGAGCTGATCCTGTCGTATGTCGTACAGCCATGGCTAAGGAGGAATGCTTTGGCATGAGCCAGAGTCCTCACATTGTAAGATTCATGATATCCTGACACAATGACACAATCTTCAGATTGTTCTCCACACTAACATTGGCACACAAACCATCAGTTCTAAATTCTGTAGTCATACCTGTTGTCCAAGACAGGACATTGTATAATTCATTTGGTACCAGATTTGAGGCAGTGTCCATCTGAAGGTCTTGCGCTGTGGGTGGCCATGGCAGTTTAGGAGTAGTTTTCCACTTGGTCTCTATAATCTCCCTGAGTGACATGGCTGCATGATACAGAAGTCTTGAGTCTTTTGTTCCTTGCCCTGCTCCAATATGACTTGGTTCTGTGTCCTCTTCTGTGTCATCTTCACTATGGTCTGATGATGATGGCTGTGTAGCTTCATCAGCAGTTAAATCATCAACATACACTAAATAATTTCTCGAGGATTTCAGAGATCTCAAAAATGGATGAGACTTTTGAAGTCTGGCTTTTAAGGAAAAAGCTTTGTAAGATGAAATGTCAACACCTTCTTTTTCCTTAACTTTTTTCTTAAAAAGGCCATTTAGCCAGGACAGCCTTAACACCTCACGGTTTCTCAGCAACCTCTCTTCCACTACTGACTTGCAGAAATGGGTGTAGCCTGCCTGATATGGATTGCTTTCTGGATTTCCCTCTCGAGGAATTTTGGGCAGATGTCTTGTAGAACATCTGTAGCAGCTCAAATGATACATAGCCTCTGAAGCTACAAGATCCCTCCCACGTATGTGCATTAGTAGACTTTCATCCCTCCGTTCCTCTGCAGCAAGAAGTAGCTTACCTGCAGTTAGTGTTTCACACTGAGCAAGTTATTCTTTTGACCTTTTTCTGCTGTGACTGTCAGTTATGTATTGGTTCTTTCTGCATATGAGGCATCCAAAAGGCAGGAGATGGGAAGCTCTTTTTGGGAGGCTTGGGCCATCTGATGCAGAACGCAAAACCCGAACCTTGGATGCAGTGTCATCATTGACTTCCTCTGGCAGCAGTTGGGCTTCATCTACATGGTTATGGGACACCAGGTAGAGGACATAACAAAGGGGAAAAATAATGTGTTTATCAAAGGTGGTTACTTTTAATCTAGTAATCTCACTGTTTAGATTTGGGAGAATACCATGTAATGACTTTGTTTCAAATAAAACATTCATTAAAAAAAATGACTTTTGTGTTCAGTTCTTTGTCAACCTTACACTATTCACTGTAATCTTATATTGAATCTATGCTTTTTTTCCTTGTTAAATGACCATCTTTTAAATAAAAATGAAGATACAAAGTGTTCAAAAATGTACATTTTTAAACTACGTACAATACACACATGCATAGCCTGCCTGACGCTCCAATACACAATTATTTTAATAGAGAATTGATGGATTTCATACATACATTTAGAATCTTTGGCTGCCTTTTCTCTCCTCCTACATGCTCTTGCAATGTGATCTTTATTGGTGAAGAGCATGTAGCATTCCCTATGGAAGCCCACATTAACTGGCACATCTTGATCTCTTCAGGTATCTGTTAGGTTAAATGTTGCTATGGCTTTTTCAGCTACGAAACTCTAAGCAGTGTTGAGGTTAACCCATTTCTGGGCACACTGAACAAATGATGCCCAACTTGTTTCAGAAAACAAAGTTATTGGGCTTTTTACCTTAGAAGAAACATGTATACAACACTTCATATTGTCCTATTTGTGGTGTTGTTTTGCGGTCGATGTAAATTAATTAAGTGACAGTCTTCTCACGGTAAGTGCACAATGTATAATATCGCTCGTTGTAGACCAAAAGAATAAAAAGCCTATTTAAATACCAGAATTTAGTTATAAAGAGAGCAATGTTACGGTATCAACAATACTGGTTGTCAGGGAGACGTGACAGGTTGTCAAGGAGACGGGTGATTTGTTTACGTTTTCTGACGCTACTATTTAGTAGTTCTACAAATTTGCCCTTTTAAAAATGTAAGGGTTTAAATCGATATCTTCATCAAATGTGCACAAATCAACTTTGGAAACAATGCTTACACTACTTATAAGAATTTTTACATGCCATTTGTAAACAAATTACTTAGTTCCCTGGCAGGGATTAGTGAAATTCACAATTTCGGGGTCCGGCCCACGGCCTATTAGCCCGACAGCTGCTGTCAGAGTCGTTAAAATGGAGAGCGACTGGAGTGACGCAAGTAGCTTTTGCAACAGAGCAGTCATGCGAAGTCGAGGACTTTTCTCCCCCACCTTCACCTGAAGTGGAGGATGTTGAATTGTCTGTGGACACATGCAGGGCCAGAGCCATATCAATTCGAGTCCCTGGCTCAAACTGTTAGTCTTATATTCAGTAATTTTGAGGTAATTCTTTCCAGGATTGTTATTACCATTATGTTCAGTATATTTTGCTGCTATGTGAAAAAAATAACCAGCAAAACGCGCGTTGATTTGTCGACACCAGAGGGTTAACTTTAGCCTAATAGGAAGGAACATAAATTCTGATTAAAAAGATATGCTCACTCACATCATGACACCGTCAGCGTTTGGCACTGCGTCGTTTTTCAGCACTTAACTATGCTTCTAACAATACAAACAACACTAACAACTTTTCAATACTCGTAATTCCAACTCCGGACTCGCTACAGTAGTTTTGACGGAACCAGATGTTTTATACCAGTGGCTGCAGGGCGTGGTGAGCTCGCACCAAGGGCGTGACAGAGTTCCGTCACAGAGTACCCCTACTTCAGGAGCTTTCCGTTTAACCTGAAGAGGGCAGCACTCAGACGTTTTTACACCATATATTTGAAAATTAAAACACTTTATACCCAAATGTAAAAAAAAATCGAAAAATTACTCGAATCAATGAACAGCATTTATGAAGCTCCATTCTTACAGATCATTAACTAAAAAAAGTTGTTTTAGTGTTTAGTTACCCTTTAAGCTGTTTATTAATTTTGGTTTTATTGTGTTTCCATTTGGTGAATTAGAACAAATTGAAATGAGACGAAAATATGAAAAACCAAATGAGATTCGATTTTTATATTCATGAGAAGTCGAATATTTATTCTTGAACGTTTTCCCGTTTTGAAGACAAGAAAGAGAAAACAATTTATCCAAAGGTGCATGGTCGTGTACGTTTTGATAATTTGTTTTCCAATTTGAAACGAAAAAAGCAGAAACGAGAAAACGGCTTGATTTTTCGTTTTTAAGTTCACAGGCAAAAAAATGAATAAATAGGCTTGTTCGACTTCATGCAGCTCTGCGCAGACCGATTGGTGGCTGACTTGAAGCAGTGCATGCCGGTTAGAAATTTTGTCGACTGGATTTTTTTATTTATTATTATTCAATGCCACGAGAACAGAGGTATCACATATTCACAATATTACATTAGCTGCCAGAAAAAAAAAGAAAAAATGTAAACAATTTTTTTTACATAAAATCCAGTGTTTTCAAAGCATGTTTTCATTGCTTTTTTGTTTTTAGTTTGTTCCAAAAGATGTACATATAATTTAAAGTCATTTATAAAATGTGGAAAACTTGGTTTACCTTGAGCCCACTTCTTTTTATGTATATGGTATTTTCCTAATAAAATAAATAACTGTAGGCCTATAATATGCTGTTCTTTACATTCCAAATTGTCTTTCTGAGTATAAAAAAGCACATCAAAAACACAAATTTCCATTATACACTTCAGTTTTCTATTAATAAAGGTTTCTAAATCTTTCCAAAATAATCTTGAGTAAATACAGTGAAAAAACAGATGCAAAATTGTTTCTTTCTCTAGTGCACAAAATTCACAAGTATACGAAATATTAAGATTAAATCTTTCCAAAACATGCTTAGCAGGATCAATTCTGTGAAGTATTTTGTAAGACACTTCCTTAATTTTGTTATTGACACAAAACTTATTTGGTAATTTCCATGCTTTAACCCAAGAGATATCACCAAATAAAGAAGACCAAAAGAATCTTGCTGCAGGAAAAGACACCGAGCCAAGAGCTTTCCTTATAATCATATTGCTGCATTTTTGTTGTAAAACATCAACATTATCAATGAAAATTTTACCACAAATATTGTCCATGTTGATTTCCACTGAATCAGCGTTTTTTAAGAGTAAAATCACACTCTTTGGAATCGCGTCAAGAACTAGAACAAACACTCTTGGTTTAACTGGTAATTTAATTTTTTGTAGAAATTCAGTGTATGATATCAAATATCCATTGGAATTAACCAGTTGTCTTACTAATATAATCCCTTCATTGAACCAAGTGTGATAGAATAGTGATTTGTTTTTAAAAAGTATGTCTTTGTTATTCCATATGAAATAGTTGTGTGGTGAAAAATTGTGTTTATATACCAATTTCCATGCTAGCAGGGCTTGTCTGTGAAAACTGGCCAATTTTACTTTTAAAAGAGCCGGAAAGTCGGCGTTCGAGAGCAACGCTACTATTGCTCTCTTGGGACTAGACTACAAAAATACTCCCACAATAATCTTAAGTCTTTTTTTTATTACTGAAAGGTCAATAACACAAATAGTAGCAATAACACAAATATGATAAATGTGTAAATTCAAAATGGCGAAGTAGCAAAATAAAAAAGTATGGGCATTTCACTAAATCTCTACAGGGCCTGAAATAGCTCCCTCTGACGTAAATGGCATGTATAGCTAAGTTCACATCAATGGTCTGGTAGTTTTATACAAAATCCATCAATATTTCTCATATGTAATACGTTTATATTGTGATTTCAGTGGAGTTACGACAGACGCGCTGTTTCATAATAGGTAGGGCCTATGATCAGGGGTGGATCTACCGGGGTGGCATGGGGTGGCAAATGCCACCCTAAAAGAAAGCCTTGCCACCTCTGCTGCCACCCCAGTTGGCAGCAACAAATTAAAAGTTGTGGCCAATTTGACAATTTACGAGCGCGAATCTCCAATGTCCGACTGCAGTGAATGCAGCACGAGATTACGTCAGAGCGGCAAGAGACTAATTTGATTTGAAAACTCTCACACATCTGCCACTCGTCATCACCCGTGTCTTACCTTAATGTTTTTCCTGCGATAATGCCCCTTATTTCTATCATACTTTTATCTCCTATTACGTGAGATGACATTGTATGGTCACTTATTCCCAGTGGTTAAATTGGGCCGGGGCTTAATCTCGTTGTCAGTCGACCATGATCGCGCACGCGCATCTAGGTAACACGGATACGCAGCAATATGTAATGAATGTTCCTGGGAGATCCGTAGTTGCGCGGGATGTGGAAGCGTGCAAATGTTCCAGAAATGTACAAAAATTGCCCTGGGCCTTGAATGACAAGGTAAGGAAAATAAGATTAAATTAAATAAAACTTAAATAACCAAGACTAGGTTGACCATGTGATGATTTTTCTCAGGAGATGTTTTGAGCATTTTACTTCAGACACCGGAATATCAGCAAACTGCCAAGAGAACTGCTAGCTGGCTACTCAAAATAAATTAGCAATCTATTCAGTCAGCATATTTGTATTTGATCTGTGTGAATTACAGAAATATAAGACTTGCTAGACCTACTTTTAGCTACCAAGCAACCTTTCCACAAGGATAGATTGATTAAAATGTGTGTGACTTGTGCATACCTGGATGTGAAATGATGCAGAGTAGGGTGTGTGTGTGTGTGTGTGTGTGTGTGTGTGTGTGTGTGTGATGTAGTACTAAAGAGAGAGAATGGGAGAAGGAAGTGTGTGTGAGGTGGACCTGGTCACCACAGACCCAAATCTTCTCAGCTGTTTCTACTGTCATATGCTGCACTGTCTCTTCATGTGGCACATTATGTTTGGCACATTGTATGGGTCACTATATCATAACAAGTTAATACAATGTGTAATCAAGTGATGACTGATTAACAGTAATGTAAATGCTAAATGTCCTAATACCTGTTGATACTACAACAATGCAAAGTGTATGCTTTTAACCTTGCAGTTTTTCACATATCATGTAATAATCAATTTCTACATTTCTTTGCACAAAACTCTCCAGAAAGTGCCATTTAATGTTTTTTGTTTTTTTTTAAATCCCGGGGGGGCATACCCACCGGACCCCCCTAGGGAGAGCATCGGCCCCCACGTAATAAATCCCAATTTAACCCCTGCTTATTCCTAATATGAACTATTTCACATGAAACCTCAAGTGCAAGACATTGATTCCATGAGACTGAGTTGGTCTGTATGAGTTTGTAAATGGCAGTCTGTGCCCTTTTGTAGTGTGTACATACCATTTCTCATCAGACAGTGATAACTTTGATTAAATTCAGTATATACGTCTGCCATATGTTGCCACCTCTCAAAAATTCCTGCCTCCCTCTCGCCACCCCATAAATGTTTTTCTAGATCCACCCCTGCCTATGATGTCCTTTTATGAATGACAAAACACATCATTAGATGTGCCTCCTAAGGTGATTAAGGAATTAGATAAGATACTTTATGACTTCATATGGAGAAAAAAACACATTATTTAAAAAAGGAGATAATATTGTAACGCTCAGCCTAATGAAGGCAGAATGTTTTGATTGGTGTTGTGAGGTTTTGCTCCGACTTCGCGTGCAGCCGTGCACGAGCGCAAAACCTCACAACACCCACCCCCTGTCGGTGATTGGTTGGTAGTGATGTAGTACTCTGGTCTCGAGACCGATTTCTGCTTTCTCGGACTCGTCTCGGAATTGTTCCTTCAAAGACTCGGTCTCGACTCGGACTCGACCATTCAAAGACTCGGTCTTGACTCGGACTCGGCATAGGCGGGCTCGTCCCCATCACTAGTAAAAGCATAGTCCATATTAAGACGTTAAGACTGCTCCTCTAAACAATTCCCAATCTAGCTTAGTCTGTAGGCCTTACTGTTGATTATTAACTGGGGTGATATTAAATCATGAATATCAAAACTGACATGTCGAGACAAAATCTCGACTCGGACTTGCTTCCTCAAAGACTCGGACTCGACTGTATTTGAAAACCAACGGACTCGGTCTCGACTCGGACTCGACCCTTCAAAGACTCGGTCTTGACTCGGACTCCGCATAGGCGGTCTCGTCCCCATCACTATTGGTTAGAACACTGTTTATTTAGGTTTTGGTGGTTGGTGAAACCCATTGTTTTTGTGTGCAGATCTCAGAGCCTAGGCTGCCTACAGAGACGCGTTTTTTGGACGGCATGCATATGGGGCGGGCAGCTAGCGGATCGCTAGGAAAAATTAGATGAATGTGATAATTTATGTTTAGGCCTTTTTTGGGCCTGAAATCGCTGATACCACCTTTAATGCCGTTTTTAAGAGGAGCAGCGCCACTTCTTCTCCTGTGTTCAAAACTCATTTACTTCTTGGAGGGAGCCCGGTATACAGGGTATCACGTGATTTTCGTGCATCTAACCTGGACATTGCCATTGCCAACATCAGACCGAACTATGGCAAAATCATTTACTATGGTGATTTTTCTTAAGTATTTAAAATACTCTAAATACACTCCCTGAAAATATTTTGTTACAAACTACATTTTATTTTTTCCACACCTGCAAAATACAAATTACAAAATACACTAAAGTAATTAAATACGTATTTAAAATACATTTCATTGAAATACTGCCCATGTCTGTTGCCTATACTGTATATATTTATTGTTGGTGCTTCTATTGAATACACTTTGAGGTATTATTCCATCTTGTTTGTTGTGGTGTTTTGTGAGCAAATTTGTGAGCATTTTTATTAAAAAAGTAAATCATATAGAGGGTATTACCCGTAGATTTTGTGGTGTATTCTGCCTTCATTAGGCTGAGCGTTACAATATTATCTCCTTTTTTAAATAATGTGTTTTTTTCTCCATATGAAGTCATAAAGTATCTTATCTAATTCCTTAATCACCTTAGGAGGCACATCTAATGATAAAGATGTATATACTGATCTAGATATACCTTCCGCCTTTGACAATAATACCCTCCCAATTATTGATATATCCCTCATTAACCACCAATTAAATTTATTTTTTGTTCTCTCAATAATTGGTTCAAAATTTAACTGACTCCTTTGTTTTTCATTTTTACAAATTACTATACCTAGATATGTTAATTGGTGTTTAACTGGGATGTTCTCTATTTCTGTAGAGGAGCAATCCTTAAGGGGAAACAATACAGATTTATCACAATTCATTTTAAGGCCAGATACAGCAGTGAATGCCTCAATACATCTAATTATTTTTGGCACCTCGAATTTGTTTTTCAAAAAAATTGCAGTGTCATCAGCAAACTGGCTAAGTTTAAATTCTAATCCTAAAGCTGTGATACCATTATACTTATTTCTTTTTACATGCATTGCCAAAACCTGGGTGACCAACAAAAATAAAGGAGAGAGGGGGCATCCTTGCCTGATGCCACGATGAATATCAAACCTTTGTGAAGTACCAAATGCAAGTTTGACAGAACTATTACAACCATTGTACAATGTTTTGACTGCTTTCAAAAATACATCTCCAAAACCTAACACTATAATAACTTTGAAAATAAAATCATGATTTACAGTATCAAATGCTTTATAAAAATCAATAAATAAAATAAAACTATCATCTTCAATAAAATTATTATAGTCTACCATATCTAAGATTAGTCTAATATTATTCCTAATATGACGGCCTTGCATAAAACCAGACTGTTCCATATCAAGTATTTGATCTAAACCTTGTTTCATTCTTAAGCAAACTAATAGGCCTCCAATTTTCAATAAGTAACTTGTCCTTGCTAGGTTTGGGAATCAGTGTTATAACCCCTTGTTTTAATGAAGCAGGCAATTCACCGTTTTCTATAGCTTCTATAAATACTAATAATAAAAAGGGTGAAAGTTCTTTAGAAAATGTCTTATAAAACTCTCCTGTTAGCCCGTCATTGCCTGGAGATTTGTTATTTTTTGGCAAGTTAATGCACTCTCTCAACTCCTCAATATCTAGTTCTTTATCACACACATTTTGGAAGTTCTGATCTATTTTTTTGGTATCACTCATAAAGTTATTTAAAAAATATCAATATTTGAAGTAGCCATTGTGGAAGAATACAAATTACTAAAAAACTGAGAAACATATTTTGAAATATCTAAAGAATTATCTACTATTTTGTTGTTAATCATTAGTTTTGAGACTGAGGCAAAATCAGTTTCTTTTTTCAAGGCCAAAAAAATATTTTGTATTTTTTTCCCCTTTTTCTAACCATTTAAGTCTAGATCGAATAAATGCTCCTTTTGCTTTATCCTCATAGATATGATCTAGTTCATTATGTAATACATTTAGTTTATTTATTTCAAAATCATTCAATGCTTCTTTCTTCTTTTTATTCAAATTTAATATTTCCTCAATAATTGAATTTTCTTTCCTTTTTTTATTTTTTGCTTCCAATTTTCCTTGGTTAAAGGATGCCGTTCTAATATCAAACTTCATTAATTCCCAGCACTTTCCATACGTCTTTTCCATAGCTGCAATTGTTCTATATTTTTCAATAATGTGTTTGATTTTTTTCTTTAGGCATTCACTTTCAAGCAATTTATTATTTAATTTCCAGTAACTATTAATTTTTTTGACCAATTTATCTTTCACCATATTTATTCTTATGAATATTCCTTTATGATTTGTCATTATGCAAGGTTCTATCAGTACAGAGGCCACATTATTAGCTAAATCATTGGACACTAACCAATAGTCAATACGAGAATGAAGAGATGAGTTCTTATTACTCCACGTATATTCCTCCCTGTCTGGATTCTTATCTCTCCACACAAGGCCCAATCTTAAACATACATGAACTAGTTCACTCGAAGGGCCAGGCCTACTTTTACGAGGCCATCTATCAATGGTTGCATCAAACACAGTATTGAAATCTCCTCCCCAAATAACTTTAGCTAAAGGATATGATAAAATAAAATGCTGAATTCTATATTCAATATGCAAAAAGAGTGTTTCATTGTTCATGTTGTTATTGGTGGCATAACAATTAACTAATACAAATATTTCGTTATCCTTATCTATCACAAGTAATATCCATCTACCACAATCATCTTTTTCATAATTTAGTATCCGCCCTGTAAATTTATCCTGTAAAATAGCGACCCCCGCTGATCGATTACTGCCAAATGACAACCAAATCTCTTTTCCCCACTGATTTTTCCAGAACTTAGCATCTGAAGAACATGCATGCGTTTCCTGAATTAAACATAAATCTACACATTTTCCTTTGCAATACAAAAATAAAGCTTTTCTCTTTAGAATATCACGAATACCTCTGGCATTGATAGAAAATAAAGAAAGAGACATAACTTGTCAAAAGTAACCAATTACTGAAAAATAAACCACAAAAGTAGGTAAATAGCCTACACTTTAAATTTTAACATAATGGGATTCCCACAAACGATCTTCAAAAATGATAACAGTTGCAAACATTTAAATAAACCTTAAAGTGCGTCCGTTATTTAACCATCCGATTAAGAACTTAGAAGCAACCACTTCTTGTCTCTAATAGAGATGATTAACCTTGACCTTTTCAGGACACCACCAACTGCAGAATCCTACCAAACGACCACAAGTCTATGAAGATCCGTTGCCCTCTTCGGGATAAATCTCTTTACCATCAACGAACGCCCTCGCTCCGCTGAAGTATGCGCTTTTGCCCTCCTTCCTCGTCCTCTCCACAGCCGGCCAAAGACTATTCCGTGCTTCAATGTCAAAAGCAGTCAAGTCCTCCTTAAACCGCAGCCCTTTGGTGGTCAGATACTCGTTGTTTTTTTAATTTTTCCAGATCAAATCTCTGGCTATGCGAGAAATGAATCTCATGATCACCGGTCTTGATATAACTTTTCTGCCACCATCCGAGGTTTTAAGTCTGCCAAGACGATGTGCCACATCCAAAGCATCCGCTAGCATACGCCCTTGTTTGCATATTTCCATGACTCTCGTTTTCAATGGATTGCTCGGACAATCCATATAAACGCAGACACCATCTGCGGCTGTAACGTTCCTGGTCATGAATTTTCGTGTTCATTTCTTTGACTTTTTTTCCTAGAACAGCATTTGCATTTTTTAGGATTTTATTTTTATTTTGCAACTCCATTACATCATCATGAACTGAGGTAAGAGATTTGCCCAAAGCTTCAATGTTGGAAGAATTCTCCTTCACCATTCTTTCAATCTGGTCGGATCTCTCGTTAATCTTCTCAGAGAGAATTCGGATGATATTCTCCTGTACTTCACTTAAAGAGAGTTCACTTTCTTTGGCAGAGGAGGTCACAACATTTTTTTGCCTTTTGGAAGGTTGATTTTTTGCTTGGTGTGTTTGGACACGAATCACAACTTCCTCCGTTTTTTACTTTACAGGCATACGAGTGGGTATCGCTGAAGTTTCTCTTCTCTTTTACTGTCTCAACCTCCATCTCTGCACCAAGATTAGCATCCTCAGCCATTTTTCCAAACTGTGTGCTGATGCTCTGGTAATTAGGGTAGAGTGGAGGAAAACGCCCCCCTGGGGTAAAACGCCCCCCACCTGTTTTTCCCAAAATAACAACTAGAGGTAGTTAAGATACATTTTTACTGTTGCTATGCACTACGTTGATAACGGGGATATACAAATCTCTATGGAGAAGCTGACACCAGCGACATATTTGAAGAGAAGAGGATTACATGGTAAATGCTATAATTTTCAGATATTAGTAAACAAGTGTTTAATATAATATTGTTCACAGTGATATCACAGTGATGTATGATAGATTAATAGTGAAGTCTGTAGTTTGAGAGCATATGTTATTTATAAGGAATATAATTATATTTTAATTTAAAAATTTTTTTTAAGTCATAGCTTGTGGGGTAAAACGCCCCCTACGCTGAGGGGTAAAACGCCCCCCAGGGGGCATAGTTTATCTCTTTCATAATTACTATAATAACATATTTTTGTTTATCAAATCCTTTGTTTTACACTAAATGCAGTATAACTAGGTGGTAAAATCAAAATATTTGAACAAAACATGAAAAAATTACCTCAAGTGAGTAGCTAGCTAGCTTGCTAGCACAGTTAGTTCACTGATGGAAGGTAGTTAAATTTGGCTATTTTGGACATTCCTGAAATAAATATTAACATATATACATGTTGATACATTACTTGCCTTTTACTTTTAGAGATTAAAAACTATTGTCTGTTAATTTTGCTGTTGATCTGAAGCAAACTGGTTGGTAAGAAAGGGGGCATTTTACCCCCACTGTCGCGGCGAACGCCCCTTTTCGTCAGCGATCAGGCGGAACAAATTGTCACTCACCTGTGGGCAATCAAGCAGGAAAGACACGCACATTTTAGATTCAATGTGTCAGCTAGTACCAGTAACAACGCCAGTACAGCGCGAGAAAGGAAAGCGGCTTTCTAATCAGACTTCACTGAAGCTGTGCAGATATCGGTACCAAATCAAAAGACTGAACAGACAGCCGGTAAGATCGCCACATTAATCAGACTTTGTTGCACGCTGATGAGGCGTTGAGGTGCGGGTGGAAGAAGACACTTATGTTTGCGTGCTGTAGTATTTGTGTGTTATAGACACTCACGTGGTATTTACGAAATCACTTAATTTAGTTATTTAATTCTGATATGTGCTCCGACATTTGGGATATTGTTGATTTGGAAAGACATGGTTTAAAATCGTGCTTGGTCCTATTTTTATATAATATTTGCCTAAAATGGAAATTAAAAATATTTAAATGTTAAAATAGTAGTTTGTACAATTTTAATGGGAGTGAATATGTACTGAAAATGTTTTGTATGGGTAAAAAATGAGTTAAATTCACTATTTTGAATATTTAAATACTCATGCAATTCATTGTGCCTCCTGTAATTTAAATAGTAATTTAATGTTTGTGAATGAATTTAAACTTAAATAGTTAATGAAGAGATCTGTGTATTTACTTTTATATATATATGTCTAGTGCTAAGTTTGATAATTAATCACTTTTGAGCTCTGTGTCTGTTTTACCTCAATCATGCAAAAAAGTAAATTGTTGGTGTTTTCTGGTTTTGAAGGTTTTTCACCTGTAATGTCTGGGCTTCAAGAGGTGAAGACAAATAAAAGAAAAAAAGGGCAAAGATCCAATTGAGGCCTGGTTATTGAGTGAAACAGTTTAATGTTCATGATTGGTACATCCCTATCAAGTGAGGGTGAAAGCACAGCTAAAGAAGTAAAACACTTGACAGTGAAAAACCGCTGAGACTGCTTGAAGAAACTCCGATCAAGCTGGCCCAACAGCTCTTGTGACGCCGAGTCCATCCAAAGCTCCCGCCAAGTCCACCTGTAGCTGAGTCCCCAGCCCCGCTGCTCTGTCCGAGCTACCCACGGCTCCTGCCAAGCCAAGCCCGGTCAGCCGATTTAAAGTTCATTCCAAAACCCAAGATGGCTGAGTCAAAGTCTCTGCAGCAGTTAAAGAAAGAGAGAACGACTGCCAAACAGCGGTTTTCCCGACTAGCAAACTCAGTGATGAAGTCTTGCAAGAAGATGTCGGCGGAAGAACTGGAGGAAGCCTTCAGCAAGGTCGCACTGGAGGCTGACCGGGTAATGGAGGCAGATGAGGAGGTGAATGCTGCTTGGACTGAGGAAGAGGAGCTCGCGGCTACCTCCAAAGAGGGTGAGTGCAAGACGTTAAAAGGACAGCAGAGGAGTGTGAGCAAAAGCTTGGGGATGTGGAGGAGGCAGTCCAGAGTGTTCTGTGGCAAGAGTTTGGCTATCCTGAATTGTCCCTGGTATTGGAGGCAGCTGAAAAGGAGTGCAAGCGGCTGGAGAAAAATAGATCTGGCCTGAAATTGGAGGTATATGACTTAATGCTTGATAACCTTGAGGCGTTGGTGAAAGCAGCAAAGGAAGCCAGTCGCCGATGGACTCGCTGGGTCCCAGATGAAGAGCGCCCTGACTTTCGGCAGCGCATAAGGGATGCGGAAGGGCGGCTGCTTGACTTGATTTCAGGGAAAGCTACCTTATTACAAGCGAAGTTAGAAAACGAGGGGTCCCCAGGAGAAGCCCCACACCGATCACCTGCTATCAAATTGAGGCCAAAAGCACTACCGAAGTTTGATGGAAATAAGCGAAATTTCCATCTCTGGAAAAAGGAATGGGAGGCACTGCAAGAGCAAGGGGAACCTACCGGCTCCAAGGAGGTGAGGAAATTCCAGCTGTTGGATAGCCTTGAGGAAAAGGTAGCAAGGGACCTTCGCCTGTCAACTTACGGAACGGCGGACGAAATTTTTCGTATCCTTGAGAATCGATTTGGAAACAAAACTGCAATCGCCCTGGAAATTGTTGAGGAGCTGCAGGCGCTGCCACCAGTGAGAAGCCACCAACCCAGGAAGATTGTGGACTTGATCCAGGTTGTGGAAAAAGCCTTGTACGACCTCGGTGGGTTGGGGAACACGGGCGCCTTGAAAAATCCACTCGTAACAAAGTCCCTGGAGAGCAAACTACCTGAAAGTTTAAAAAAGGAGTGGTTGGTCTATGTATCAAAGGGAGAGGAGGCTGTATCACCTGAAGACAGGTTCGACATACTCCTTAAGTTTCTGAGAAGTCAGGAGAAGATTTATGAGCAATTAGATCAATTAAGGGATGATGACTCCGGTAAGAGGGAGGCAAGAATTCCACAAAAGCACGCCCGGACAAGATCTACCAATTCCTCAAACTCCCAAGGATTGTGCGTTGTCTGTGGAGAGAGGGCCCACGGGAGGAAGCTGTATTATTGTAAGAAGTTTAAAATGCTCAGAGTAGCAGACAAGAAAGAAGCAGTTAAGAAACTTGGTGCTTGTGGGAGGTGTCTCGAGGTTCACGACAACGATGCAGAGTGCAAGACCACCTTTCTGTGTAAAAACGAGGGGTGTAAGGATACTCAAGGCCTGGCTCATCATTATTACCTCTGTCCCAAGGTTGGAGGCAAGGGAGATGGACTGAGAAGATTGAAGCCCAGCCCAGCAAGAGGCGAATTGAGAAAGTACACTGAGACCCAGGAGGAGTTCCTGACGAGCCTGGCCCCTGACTTGGCTCAGCGGTGTAGGGATGCGTTCTGTAATTCTGTCTCAAAAACGTTCAGTTCAGCCATGGTGGAGAAGGGCCTTGAGGAGTTTCCAGTCATAATGATGATCCTCGAAGTTACTGCAAATGCTGGGCAAAAGATTGGGACCTTGTTAGACTTGGCATCCGACACCAATTACATCACTCATGAGGCTGCAGGTGAGCTGAATTTGAGAAGTGAGGATGTCACACTTATAGTCCATGGAGTTGGCGGGATGCAAGTGACGGTCGAGACTAAGCGATATCTATTGAAGATCCGGGTAACAACTTCAAAGGGAACCCTGAGATCACACCAGCTTGTGTGTTACGGGCTGGATAGCATCGCTGAAGTCAATCGGCATGTGCCACCCACGAGACTGCAAAAAATATTCCCGGACATTCCTCTTCACGAACTGGTCCGTCCTACTAAGATCGAGCTCCTCATCAGTCATAAAGAAGGCCGGCTCGTCCCTCAGAAGGTGCATTCCGTCGGTGACCTTGTCCTATGGGATGGTCCCCTTGGGAAAACGGTGGGTGGTTCTCACCTGGATCTCTTGGAAGATGTTACAGTCACTGCCCATTGCTCCAGAACGCATTTTGCACGCTCCATGAGGACAGCAGCTGCGGAGTATAAGGAAATCATCTGTAATGGCTCAGTCCAGTCATCTCTACTTACCCAAACCACTTCGTGTGCTGCCAGGCGAGATTTCATGGATTGGTGGAGATGGGACAGTATCGGGGCTGCCTGTGAACCCAGGTGTGGTGGCTGTAGATGTGGAAATTGTCAACCTGGGGGGAAGGAGATGACCATTTCTGAGGAGCGGGAGCTGGAGCAAATAAAAAGTGGATTGACGTATGTAACTGGAGATCGTCACAGTGAGAAGCCACATTGGCATGTAAAGTACCCCTGGTTGGAGGATCCGGTAACATTGCCCAACAATAGAAGGGCTGTCGAAGCAACGTTCCGGAGGACCGAAAAGCAATTGGCAAGAGAGCCGGAATGGAAGGTAGCCTATAAAGCACAAATCCACGATATGGGTGGGCGGAACGCTGCTGTCAAGCTGTCAGCTGGAGAACTGGAGAGATGGACTGGACCGGTGTGGTACATTAGTCATCTAATTGCACCAAACCCCCACTCTGTTACCACACCGGTTCGCCTTGTGTGGAATAGTAGTCAGAAATTCAGGGGCCATAGCCTGAATGACCTACTCATCAAGGGTCCAGATGTACTCAATGACATCCGTGCTGTCCTCATACGGTTCCGGCAAGGTGTTTTTGCTGCGCTTGGGGACATAAAAAAAAATGTATAATTCTGTATGGCTTGAGGACCAGGAGGTACATCTTCATCGGTTCCTGTGGAGAGACTCTGAAGAAGAGGATGTTCAGGAATTTGCAATTACGAGGGTTAACATCGGAGACAAACCAGCTGGGTGCATTGCGCAAGTTGCCATGCGTGAGACAGCAAATCTGCCAATGTTCAACCATTTTGCAGAAGAGCGCCGTGTGCTGGAACAAGATGCGTATGTAGATGACATCTTGACCTCGCACAATGACCTGGGCAAGCTCAAGCAAATAACAGCCAATATTGTGCAAATTTTGGAAGCCGTGGGTTTACTCTGGCCAAAGTGGGAGGCCAGAACCCAGAGACCTGGGGAGGAAAGAACCCTCGGTGATGGTCCTTCCAAATCAACTCTCCGAAGAGAATAATAAAGCTCTGGGCCTTGGTTATGATCCAGAAGGTGACAAACTTCGCTTGATGGTAGCTGTGAACTTCTCCAAAAAGAAAAAGAAAATGAGGTTGGGAGAAAACCTGTTGAAAGAAGAAGTAAGGGCGCAGGTGCCAAATCCACTTACCCGTAGAGAGCTCCTAAGTCAGGTTTCTGGGTTGTATGATCCCCTCGGTCTTGCGACACCCGTTAAGCAGAAAGGAGCTATCTTGGTGAGGAGAGCTTTTCAAGAAGCGAAGGTCAAATATAGTCCATCAGAAAACACATGGGACGTACCTTTGTCTGAGGACCTCCGGGAAAACGCCATCTGCCTCCTTGAAGATTATGCTGAGCTCGGTCGGTTGAGATTCACCAGGGCTTTAACACCTTCTGACCCTGCCGCCGAGCCCTGCGGTATCACATTCTCTGATGGCAGTGAGCGCTCATACGGCGCTGTATTGTATCTACGTTGGAAATTACCACATGATGTGATCATACGGCTGGTCGAATCGAAGGCCAAACTGACGCCTTTAGACCATAAGGGGGATGCTGTCAAGGCTGAAGTTTGTGGAGCTGTCTATGCTGCCCGTCTGAAGAAGCATTTCCAGAAGCACTGCAGAATTCATGTAGAGACGTGGTACCACCTGGTTGACAGCCAGACAGTCCTGGGAGCGGTCCAACGTGAAAGCTACGGCTACCAGACATTCTTTGCTAACAGAATTGGGGAAATTCAAGGCAGCACAAACGTCCAAGACTGGTGGTGGGTTCCTGGGCCACTCAACATAGCGGATATTATTTCCAGAGGGGCAAGCCCCAAGGAGTTGGACGAAGGCACAGAGTGGCAGCTGGGTCCTAAGTTCTTAAGTCTCCCGCAGAGTGAGTGGCCAGTGAAGTCCGCCAAGGATGTTGCTGTTGAAGCAAGAGAAAACCTCACACGCATCCAGAAGAAGGCTTTTGTTGCTGCTCTTACCCGGGTTGGAGCAAAGAAGGAGCCCTCCATGAATCTGCATAGGCCACCCATTGGGGTTGCAGCTACAAGCCTTCTGGATATCAAGCGGTTCAGTACCCTAGTGAAACTGATAAAGTCACTAGTGCTGGTCTGGAGAGCGGCCAAGAAGTTTCTTCATGGCAGAGCCAGGGGAAGATTAAAGTGGGAGGCAGTCCCGTTGGTTGGCATTGTTACTGTGGCCGAAAGGGAGGACGCCTTCCGAGATTTGTGTCTAGCAGCTCAAGAAGGAGTTACTTTCCCCAGCACCACAACAGACCGGCTGGTCGTGTACAAGGATGAAACTAGTGGGTTGTTACTGTGCGGAGGCCGGATACAGTACTTCAAGGAAGACTGCTGGGCTGTTCCCCTAATTCCCTTTGACACCTGGCTGGGGACTCTACTGGCACGCCAAAGTCATCAGGAAGGGCATGAAGGGGTTGCTGGAACTCTGTTAAGGATGCGGCAAAAGGCTTGGGTCATACAAGGTAGAAGGCTGGCCCAGAAAGTTGTCAACCAGTGCATGCACTGTCGGAAGGCTAGAGCTCAAGTATGTCAACAAGTAATGGGTGATCTACCAGTAGAAAGGTCAAGACCTGCTGCGCCGTTCCAGTTTACTTCTGTTGACTTGTTTGGACCATACCTGGTGAAAGATGACATCAAAAGAAGAGTGTCCATGAAGGTCTGGGGCATTATCTTCTGCTGTATGGCAAGTCGGGCTCTACACGTAGATCTTGCCAGTAGTATGTCCACAGAGAGTTTCTTAATGGCCTACCAAAGATTCGTTGCCATCAGGGGCCATCCCCTTAAGGTTTGGTCAGACCCTGGGACTAATTTTATTGGGGCAAGATCTTTTCTGAAGGACTTGTATACCTTTCTGCGAAGCCAAGATACAGTAAGTCTGGAGGAGTATGCTGCAAAAAATGGGACAAGCTGGACGTGGAAAGTGCTCCCTGCTGATTCACCACATCGAAATGGAGCTGCTGAAGCTGGCGTTAGGGTTGCTAAGAGAGCTCTTCAAAGTTTAAGCAAATCGGCAAACCTTACTTTCAGTGAGTTCCTGACAACCCTCCATTTGGCAGCTAATCTGGCTAATGAGCGGCCAATTGATGCAAGAATCCAGAGTCGCGAGGACCGCATTGAGTATGTAACACCAAACTCGCTTCTCTTAGGGCAAGCATCTCACAGTGGCGACTTCAAGTCTTTTAACTTTAACAACTACCCCTACAAGCGCTTTCGTGAAGTTCAAGCCAAGGTTAACGAGTTTTGGAAAGCGTGGTGCCAGCTTGCTGGCCCAAGTCTTTTCATTAGAACCAAATGGCACACTACGGAAAGAAATGTCGCTGTTGGGGATGTCGTTTGGCTTTGCGACCAGAGCGCTCTGCGGGGTCAGTTTAGGCTTGGCAGAGTCGTCTCCGTAGCTCCAGACTCAAAGGGCATTGTGAGAGATGTTGAGATTCTTGTCACACCAGGAAATTGTCGCTCAGTCCAGTATCAAGAGCCGGCGACCCAGTCCTTAGTTTCTAGTGACCAGGCTAAGAGGTCTAATGGAGTGATATTGCGCAGAGATGTCAGACGACTTATAGTCCTTTTGCCTGTAGAGGAGCAGTCTCTGTAGTGATTAAGTTCGCTTAAAGTTCTGCAACCTTTCCATCCAAGAACAAAAAGGTTGAGTGGGAGGTGTCGCGGCGAACGCCCCTTTTCGTCAGCGATCAGGCGGAACAAATTGTCACTCACCTGTGGGCAATCAAGCAGGAAAGACACGCACATTTTATATTCAATGTGTCAGCTAGTACCAGCAACAACGCCAGTACAGCGCGAGAAAGGAAAGCGGCTTTCTAATCAGACTTCACTGAAGCTGTGCAGATATCGGTACCAAATCAAAAGACTGAACAGACAGCTGGTAAGATCGCCACATTAATCAGACTTTGTTGCACGCTGATGAGGCGTTGAGGTGCGGGTGGAAGAAGACACTTATGTTTGCGTGCTGTAGTATTTGTGTGTTGTAGACACTCACGTGGTATTTACGAAATCACTTAATTTAGTTATTTAATTCTGATATGTGCTCCGATATTGTTGATTTGGAAAGACATGGTTTAAAATCGTGCTTGGTCCTATTTTTATATAATATTTGCCTAAAATGGAAATTAAAAATATTTAAATGTTAAAATAGTAGTTTGTACAATTTCAATGGGAGTGAATATGTACTGAAAATGTTTTGTATGGGTAAAAAATGAGTTAAATTCACTGTTTTGAATATTTAAATACTCATGCAATTCATTGTGCCTCCTGTAATTTAAATAGTAATTTAATGTTTGTGAATGAATTTAAACTTAAATAGTTCATGAAGAGATCTGTGTATTTACTTTTATATATATATGTCTAGTGCTAAGTTTGATAATTAATCACTTTTGAGCTCTGTGTCTGTTTTACCTCAATCATGCAAAAAAGTAAATTGTTGGTGTTTTCTGGTTTTGAAGGTTTTTCACCTGTAATGTCTGGGCTTCAAGAGGTGAAGACAAATAAAAGAAAAAAAGGGCAAAGATCCAATTGAGGCCTGGTTATTGAGTGAAACAGTTTAATGTTCATGATTGGTACATCCCTATCAAGTGAGGGTGAAAGCACAGCTAAAGAAGTAAAACACTTGACACCCACCTTGGGGGGCGTTTTACCCCACCGCTGGGGCAAAACGCCCCCTTTGTACAAAAATATTTTCAGTCAAAATACTAATTAATTATGAAGGCTGAGCAATTTTAATATTTGGTGAATAACTCCTGCCGTAGTCACTCAAAACTGGGATGGCAATTCTAGTCACATCTATGTTTTGTTTCACTGTAATGTCACATTTTCCTTAAAGGGGGGCGTTTTCCCCCACTCTACCCTACTGTTCACAACGCTCCAAAATCAATTTAATCAATTGCTGCAACCAGTGGTGTCATGCCCATTCAAAGTGAGGGGGCACGTGCCCCCTCAGATTTTTCCTCCCTGATAATTTTTTTGTCACAACTTTATTCCTATTATGCTCCATATAATTACCAGAGCCAAATATAACGACTCAAATTCTTCTGGATGTGTAATAAATCGGTCAGCATCAGCCCGCCCCTTTTTCCCAATATGGTGTCTGTGTATTTCAAATCTAGAGCGCTATGCGCGTAGCGCTCTGCTGTGTATGTTCAAGCAACTGACTCGTCTCGCACGTTGAGCTGGCAATGTTTTACAAATGGTCTTGAAGTGGTAAGTGGGCAAAGCAACAAATCGGCATTGAATTAGTTATCGGATGATATTAAAAGGTAGTGGGATTATTTGTGGTTGACCTGGAAATTTTAACTTGATCAAAAAGTTATGGATTTGATATTAGCTGCGAATTCAGAGCATTAACTTAAGTTGTGTCAGTGTAACGTTATCGATAGCTAGCCTAGTCTAACCGTAAACTAGTTGGCTAACGTTACTGCCTGCCATACAAAGCCAATAAGCCATAGTAACGTTATCTGATAAATTGATTCATAGCTCATAAATTACTCTTTACAAGTTCCTTATTTAAAATATAATAATGAGCAGTGTAACTACAGTATTTCAATGATTTTACTAAAGTAATGTTACATTTGATTACTTTTTTACATTTCTGTCAAATATTAACCATTTTCAAATAAATGGGGTATTGGTACCTTATTCAGCACTGAAATCTGTCAAACTTCTTTCAAAGTCCTTCATCACATATTAATATTAAAATAACTTAATTTCAGCTAGCACCACAAAGTCAGACCTCAGCACCTTTATGTACCTTTAATGTAAGATCGTTCTTAGGTCACATACCAATTTAAAATCATAACATAAAAACTGCAATGGTAGCCTACTGTTTTTAAAATCATGTGTAGTAGGCCTAAGTGTACAGTAAGTGTGTGTGTAAACATGCTTTAATGAAGTAGACTTCAAAAGCTTTTGAATTTGAGCTTACAGTTCTTTCTTCAACCTGTCTTTTACATAAACTTAGAAAATAGATACTTTAACTTAGTCCTCAGATAGAGGAGGGTTGCTGCTAGCTCCGTTAAGGTATTTCTGTCCCTCCCAAACTGTATTGAAATGGTATGTTTAGCAGCCAGAATTTAAAAATGTTCAGGGGGAGAAACCACCTGACCCCTCCTAACATGATCCATATCACCCGTCAGAAAACAATTGCAACGTCTCAGATTGTGCCCCCCCCAGAATTTTGGCTTGCATGACGCCCCTGGCTGCAACCCGTAAAAACCTATAAATGTTAGTTATTAACTTTACGAAAACCGTATCTTCATTTGTGGGGAAATACCCGATATTGCTTCTCAGCTTGCAAAACCACAACCGCTCACGGCGCCATCTTGAGCCCCATTCGTCGACTTGATTTGATGCAGCGCCGACGCCACATGACTGTGACGTATGCCATTAAAGTAGCGCGAGAGCGATTCGAGAGCAGTCGCAGGACTCAGCCAGCGCAGATTCTCCAGAGCAGCTGCATGAGCTCTGATGACGACACAACTGTTCTAAGATTGGCCGGATTCACCCCATGACAACGATCACGTGTTTCGTGTTTATTCTCACACCTTTAGTTCCACGAAAGCTCACAAATCATTTTTATAACTATTTTCATGTAGTCACGATGTTATATTGTGTCATGTTTATCAAAATAAAACTGATTAAAAAACGTTAATTCTGCTGCTGCCTCAGCACCCGTCCCAGTTACTCCTTCCACAAATTCATCAGGCAAAATTCTAGCCTCCACCAATTTACTATACAACTTCTCTTTAACAACTTGTTTTCGCCCCTCCCTAGGAACAACAATATTAAAGAAATCTGCAATTTGTAACAAATCAGCTTTACGACATTCATTAAATTCCTCCGTGGTAGGAGACAACGTAAATGACGTTAAATCAAATTCCATGCTTACACTCCTCAAATTCGTCCCGCACCCAAGGAAAATTACCAGGCAACAAATGCATGTGAAACTAATATCAATTACCTTCATTGATATGCAACGGACGAGCCCCCAATTTATGTTACGATCCCTGGTCTAGGTCTGGGTGTAACATAAACAACAAAACCGATTCCTTTAGTTTAGCTTGAGTTTATTGCCATTTTCTTGCCCTCTGGGTTGTTTTCAGGGCCGCATTGTTGACATTCATAAAACAAAATCTTGAGAATACAGAATTAAACAATCAAACAAACAGGGGAAAAGATTGGAAGCAAGATCTTCAGGGGTGAGCTAATGCCAAAACAATAAACCAAACAGAACTAACTTTCCCACGAAAACTACCTTTCCTGTGAATCAAGAAAAAAAAGAAACAAAACATACAATGAAATACCCTATCTCCTTAACTAGCACAATAACCAGGAGAAAAATAACGGCCTTTCGGCCTACAAAGAAAACAAGGCACTCACCCCCTACGGCTTCTCAAATTAATCATAAACATAAAGATACGATCACGAGCACTGATGTGCTGGGTACAGATCACACAGTATCACACAACACTCTGCTAACACAAGCTAAGAGCACATAAATCACACGATTGGGCTACATTTTCACCGGCTGAAAAACACACAGTACAACACCGGGGCAATCAAAGAGGCAGAGAGCATCCTCTACAGGAATTCCAGGGAATTTATAGTCCAAGCGTCTTCTCTGATCCAACCACCCATAGCGTTGCATTAGATCCAGGACCAATCCTAAAGGAGAAGGAGACAGCAGCAACAACAGCAGAAACAACATAGCTGCATTACGTCACAACCGTAACACACTTCATTGATAACGTTATTCTTGTTCAAACAGACGCTGTAAGCAGTAGGCTACATAAAGTATTGAATGGAAATGTCTCTGAAACATCTGTATATTTAGCAAATATTGCATTTATTTCACTTCAGCTGTGGTAAAGTATGCAAACACCACGTGAGCGGTCACTACGGGAACCAGAAAGTGTCCGACTTCACGTCTCTGTTTGCAGCTCCTCCCCACCTGCACGCGGCAACTCTCGCCGATCGGTTACATCCAGCCACAGCCGATGTCGAACACACCCAATGACTTCAAAATTCGTTTTGCACATGTGGGCGGTCATGAGACGCCCCTTTCAGCCGATTGGTCAAGCAAATCTGAGCATGTGACGTCATCAGTAATTCCCCAGGTATTATCAAACAAAATAATAGTCCTATGGCTCTGCGTACCGCTTCTTAAACTGTAGGGCTGTGCAACTTAACGTGTTTCACAGGAATATTTATTTCAGAAATATTAAATATTAATCTGCACCCAGACGGTTTTATTTAGCTGTGCAGAGTTAAATCTGTGTAGTGCGGCACAGACCGTGCAGAGCGCAGACCAATGTTCTGTCAAGTGTAAATACGCAGCAGTCAAGTCAAGTCAAGTCAAATATATTTATATAGCGCTTTTCACAATACAGATTGTATCAAAGCTGCTTCACAGTCTCAATCAAAACAACTTAACAATGTTTGTTTATTATTGGAAAAAAGACATCCAAGTTTGGTAGAGCTGATCAATGGTATGATGGCATGGTGATGGCGCAGTGGATAAGATACATGCCTTTGGTGTGAGAGACCCGGGTTCGAATCCACTGTGAGACACCAATGTGTCCCTGAGCAAGACACTTAACCCCTAGTTGCTCCAGAGGCTTGTAAGTCGCTTTGGATAAAAGCGTCAGCTAAATGAATAAATGTAAATGTAAATGTATGATTGGTCAATTAATTTGAATATCCCCAACTGAGCAAGCCAAAGGCAACAGTGGCAAGGAACCGAAAAACTCCATCCAGTGACCTAATGGTGTTCTAACACCCCATCAGATGACCCAATGGAGAAAAAAAAAAACCTTGGGAGAACCCAGGCTCAGTCGGGGGCCAGTTCTCCTCTGGCGTTTATGAACTAGAGGCCGAATTTACAGTAACTGTAAGATAAAAAATGTATATGAATGCCTGGCTAAATAGATGCGTCTTCAGTCTAGTTTTAAACTGGGAGAGCGAGTCTGAGCTACGAACAATATCAGGAAGGCTATTCCAGAGCTTGGAGCTAAATGTGAAAATGCTCTGCCTCCTTTGGTGGATCTGGATATCCTAGGAATGACCAGAAGCCTCGAATCTAGTGATCTTAAAGAGCGTGATGGATTGTAAGGCGATAGAAGATCCGTTAAATATACTGGAGCTAAACCATTTAGAGCTTTATAAGTCAAAAGCAATACCTTGTATTTAATACGGAACTTTATAGGTAACCAATGAAGTGATGATAAAATCGGTGTTATATGATCATATTTTCTTGATCTAGTAAGAACTCTAGCGGCTGCATTTTGGACTAACTGTAGCTTGTTTATTGAAGATGCAGGACAACCAGCAAATAAAGCATTACAGTAATCTAGTCTCGAGGTCATGAATGCATGAACTAACTTTTCTGCATCAGAGACTGACAGCATATTACGTAGCTTAGCAATGTTTCTAAGGTGGAAAAAGGCAGTTTTTGTAACATATGAAATATGCTTTTCAAAAGACAGGTTGCAGTCTAATGTAACACCCAGGTCTTTTACTGTAGCGGATAAAGTAACAGGGCATCCTACTATGTTAAAGTCGTGCTGTGAAAGGTTTTGTGGACGGTTTTTAGAACCGATAAGTATTACCTCTGTCTTGTCTGGATTTAATAAAAGAAAATTACGCGTCATCCAATCTTTTATATCTTTAACACAATCTGTCAATTTGGATAATTTAGCGTATTCATCTGGCCGTGATGAAATATATATTTGAGTGTCATCAGCATAACAATGGAAACTAATTCCATGTTTCCTTAGAATATTACCAAGTGGCAGCATATATATTGAGAATAATAAAGGGCCTAACACAGATCCCTGCGGCACTCCATAGTTTGCCGAAGTTATAATCGATTTTTCTCCATTTAAGTAGACGAAATGGTAGCGGTCAGATAAGTATGACCTGAACCAGCTTAATGCTTGTCCTTGAACACCAGTGTAATTTTGTAGTCGATCTAAGAGTATTGTGTGATCTATAGTATCGAACGCAGCACTAAGATCAAGTAAAACTAGTACTGAGATACAGCCTTGGTCCGAAGCTAAAAGTAAATCATTTGTGATTCTAACAAGCGCAGTTTCAGTGCTAAGATGTGGCCTGAATCCAGGCTGAAACTTTTCATAGATGTCGTTTTCTTGCAAGAAAGAGCCGAGTTGAGCGGACACAACTTTTTCTAATATTTTTGACATAAATGGAAGATTCGAAATGGGTCTGTAATTTGCTAGGTTATTTGGATCTAATTGTGGTTTCTTAATAAGAGGTTTTATTACTGCCAGCTTGAACGTTCTTGGAACATGACCTAAAGATAAAGATGAGTTGTTAATATTGAGAAGAGGCTCTTCCACTATAGGTAACACTTCTTTCAGTAGTTCAGTTGGTATAGGATCTAATAAACATGTTGTTGTTTTAGATGAAGTGATAAGTTTATTTAACTCTTTTTGTTCTATGGTTGTAAAGCATTGTAATTGTTCTTGCGGGGTGATAATTGCGGCCGAATTATAAGGCGCGAGCAAAGATCGAACGTTTATGATTTTGATTCTGATGCTTTCAATTTTCTCAGTGAAGAAGTTCATGAAATCATTACTACCAAACTGTAACGAGGTATTTTGTTCAGACGACGTCTGTTTATTTGTTAGTCTAGCCACGGTATTAAATAAAAACCTTGGATTGTTTCGGTTGTTTTCTATTAATTTGCTGAGGTGCTCAGCCCTGGCCGTTTTAAGTGCCTTTTTATAAAGTGACATACTGTCTTTCCACGCGATTCTAAAGACCTCTAAATTAGTTTTTTTTTCCATTTACGCTCTAAATTACGGGTTTCTCTCTTTAAAACATACGTAGTATTATTGTACCATGGTGCTATACTTTTTTCTTTTACCTTTTTAATCTAATGGGTGCAACAATAGTTCGTCTAATTCATCTGTTTGTTTGGGTTCAGGCAGCAGCTGAGACAGATCAGATAAGCTATTTATAAGCAGTCATAATAACTCTTCTTGACAATACGCTCAGTTTTGGACAAGGGGTGGTCATTGCAAATACTGTAATGCAAAACTGCTGATGGTGGTGGTGGGTAGGCTACCTACCGATGATATTAATTAAAATGTAACTAATAATAGCCGCGAGAGTGAGCAGGGGGGGGGGGGGGGGTCGGGGGGGCTCAAGCCCCTGCCCCTTTTGTCTCAAAATGTATTGTGCCCTTTTCTGATAATTGTTAATAATAATAATTATTATAAATATTATAATAAATAACAATACACTTAGGCTACACACTCGTGCCACTAACAATAATAATACAAACAATTATTATATAAAAAAAAATTGGCGGAGAAGTGGTAGGCGGAGTTTCCTTTGCAGCGCCTCGTGCGCATTTAACGGTTCTGGTACGCACTACGCAGCAGTTCGCGCGAGTCTTCAAACGAACAGCAGGTAACGTTAAAGCTAATACGGAAAATTACATTTATCCTACCCTCACCATGCTACTCTAAAAGTTGCGGCAGCATTCGAGTTATTCTTAACTACAATAAAAGTATAACTCGATTTCAGACGCATTCTGAGTGAGAATGTCATTCGTTTTTATCCAAGGAATAAAAGTGCAAGGGGAAATACATCTAGTTAAATGAAATCTTAAGTCCATGTCCAACTCTAAATTGTAAGGAACTCATAGGCCTATTTTTGATTTCATAGTAACGCTTTACAATAAGGTTCATTTGTTCATTAGCCTACTCATGTATGAACTAACCATGAGCAACACATTTGTTACTGTATATCTTAGTTAATAATACAACTGTTAATTGTTTTTTCATGTTATGTCACACAGTCAGTGCATTAACTAATGATAACAAATACAACTTTTGATTTTAATGTTTTAGTAAATGCTGAAATTAATATTAACTAAGATTAATAAATGCAGTAGAAGTGCAGTTCATTATTAGCTAATGTTAACTAATTTAACTAATGAAACCTTATTGTAAAGTGTTACTGATCCATGATAGCTAACACTGTCTTTCATACATAATACATACATTAAATTTACAACATCAACAAAACTAAAAATTATTTTTCCATAATTACCTTCTTGATTCTCACTGTTTTGTTTGTTAAAGTAAATAATATTTAGTAATATTATCATCATTTCCCTATTTTCATTTGATGTGTTATGCATTCTAATAATTGTATCAACATATTTTCTTAGAATGCCAAGGAAAGAAAGAATAAAAAAATAAAAAAATCAAGGAACTCTCTGATGCAGCCAAAGGAAGCACCCCTTTCACAAATTGGCTGAAAAGAGAGAATAAAAATGCAGGTACTGTTAAATTAAATGAGAAAAATTTTTAGTGCCCTTTTTGGTCCCTCCGCCCCTGCCCCTGAGGAGGTCTGTGCACGCCACTGAAGTGTAATACCATTTTTTTTTCAGACTTTTGTTGACAGGTAATTGTCTTAACATGCTATTTATTTTTAAAGCAAAAAAACAGAAAGAAAGAAATGCAGATGTTCAGTACTTTATATTTCACACGCAGGGTTTTTCCTAGCTTATAACGAGGCGGAGGTGGTAAAATCCTGATCATGTATTTTAATTAGATAATAACATTTTTATTTTTCGTAGACCATCATTTAGCCTACTGTGTTTCCCACAGTATTTTTGTAGGTGGATCTTGGTACTGCTAGTGGGGTCCGGGGGCATGCTCCCCCGGAAGAAAATTTTGTACATTTTAAAGATAAATTCATTAATCTGGTGCACTTTGAGTCCCCCGAATCCACTGTTAAAAATAAATAATCCACCCGTCAACCGCCCAAACATATGATATTCTCTGATTTAGATATCTGATCATCGCATTACAATTATTCAAATTATAAGTGTTACTGTTAGCATGATAATATGGTTAAATATCAAACTGAAGTAGGCTGATTTAAAAATAACATTTACTTAAAATAAAAGTTCTTCTTTTGGCAAAATAACATTTCCTTAATAGCCTAAAGTCTGTCTTACTAAACGACTCGGTTACTAACGTAACCTCGGTACCCTGAGAGGAGGGAACGAGTATTGCGTAAGTAGCTTACGCTATGGGAAAACTCCTTTTCTCGAGAATATTGAAGTCTTTATGTAAAACGCATTGCGGCTGCACAGCTGACAGCAATGAACGAAGGAGCTCGGTCATTGGCTGTGGCGTGGGCGTGGCCAAGAGCTATATATTGGGCGCCCCGTCATGAGAGTTCTTTAGGTTAAAACGACTGAAGCGAACTAACCAAGCACAAGCACGGCAGCTTACGCAATACTCGTTCCCTCCTCTCAGGGAACCGAGGTTACGTTAGTAACCGAGTCGTTCCCTTTCGAGAGGTCTCTCCTATTGCGTAAGTAGCTTACGCTATGGGAACACCATGCAAAACGCCGTGCGTGCTGAACTTCGCCTTATAATAGCCAGAGGCAGGTGCCTAAGCTGAAAAGCAAAGTTATCATCCAACTAGCCGGCAGAGGCGAGCTTTATATGTGGGAAAAAATACAGAGCGGCTAGAAGGCGCTCAGTGTGACACAAGCACATACATAATCTAGATACGAACTCGCAGTTCAACTAGCATTATGCTGATAGCACATTGGAATGCAATGTCGGGACCTGTAGGTTGTAGAATCTGATAAATGTGGACGGTGAGGCCCAGCCTGCCGCCGCACAAATATCCTCGATCGGTATCCCGCTCGACCATGCCCAGGAAGAAGCCACACTCCTGGTGGAGTGTGCTTTGACTCCCCAGGGGCATTGAAGTCCCTTAGCTTCATAAGCCAGCGCTATAGCTTCGACTATCCAGTGAGAGATTCTCTGCTTTGAAACGGCGGAACCTTTCATACGGCCGCCAAAGCATACAAACAGTTGTTCTGTCTGTCTGAATAGGGCAGAACGCTCCAAATACACTCTGAGAGCCCTAACGGGGCAGAGTAGATTAGCGTCGTGTTCGTCTGCTGGAGACGAAAGCGCAGTTAGGGAGAAAACCTGTGCTCTGAAGGGAGTGGTGAGCACTTTAGGAATATACCCATGTTTCGGTCTAAGGACGACCCTGCAGTCGTTAGGTCCGAATTCTAGGCAGGTAGCGCTTGTTGAAAGCGCGTGCAGGTCGCCCACTCTCTTGACCGAGGCGAGTGCCAGCAAGAGGGCCGTCTTGAGCGAGATCTGTTTAAGGTGCACGGTTCGGAGTGGTTCGAACGGGGGCCCTTTAAGAGCGTCTAGGACCGTAGCTAGGTCCCAGATCGGCACTGAGGGGGGGCGTGAAGGGTTCATCCTCCTGGCGCCCCTTAGGAAACGAATAATTAGGTCGTTTCTTCCCAATGGACGTTCCATTACAAGGTCGTGTGACGCTGTGATGGCAGCCTCATATACTTTGAGCGTGGAGGGGGTGCGGCCCGCCTCCAGAAGCCCTTGTAGGAAAATGAGTACACTCGTAATCTCGCATGTTACAGGGTTCAGGCCCTTGGTATTACACCAGTCACTGAACACTTTCCATTTCTGGGCATATAAGCGTCTCGTGGAGGGCGTCCGCGCCTCAGCGATGGTTTTTAGTGCTCCGCTCGCGAGGTTCCTGGGAACCCGTTGAGGGGCCATGCATGAAGGGCCCACAGATCGGGGCGGGGATGAAATATCATCCCGCTGGCCTGACTGAGGAGGTCTGGCCTCAGTGGAATCGGCCGTGGTGCAGATTGCATTTGCATCAGATCTGGAAACCATGTTTGGTTCTTCCAGAGTGGGGCTATCAGCAGCACTGCGTTTTCCTCCTCTCTGACCCGACTGATGACCTGTGGCAGCATCGCGATCGGGGGAAAGGCATATAAGGGGCGGCTCGGCCAGCTCTGGGCGAGCGCGTCCGTGCTTTTCGTGAAGAAAAGAGAGCAGTGCGCGTTCTCCTTGGAGGCGAAGAGGTCGATCTCCGCTTTGCCAAAGGTTTTCCATAACCACTGAATCGTCAGCGGGTTGAGAGCCCATTCTCCTGGGAGAATCTTGTCTCTGGATAGCATGTCTGCCCCCTGGTTCAGGGCGCCTGGCACATGCGCTGCTCTCAGCGAGCGCAAGTTGTGCTGGGACCATAAAATGAGTCTCCTGGCCATTGAATGCATGGAGCTCGACCAGAGTCCACCCTGGCGATTTATGTACGACACTACCGTCATGTTGTCCGTTCGGACCAGGACGTGTTCGTTTTTTTAGATGTGGGAGCAGGGCTCTGAGAGCCAAAGCGACCGCTTTCATTTCCAGACAGTTTATGTGTAGGCGCTTCTCCGGGTTTGACCAAAAGCCTGGCCTCGTAAAGGGCCCCCCAACCTATTTTGGAGGCATCTGTCGTTATCATCTTTCTCCTTGTGTTCACACCCAGACTCACGCCTGACTGGTACCAGTCGGCGGCTTTCCAGTGCGTCAGGGCTTATATACAGCCGTGGTTCGCTCCGATTAAAAAGTGGCCCGAACGCCACGCGTGAGTAGGGACGCGGCTCTTGAGCCAGCGTTGGAGAGGGCGCATATGCAACAATCCTAGCTGGAGTACGGCCGATGCTGAGGCCATGAGACCGAGCATCCTATGAAACCGTTTGACCGTTTGACGCTCCGATGAGAGACGCGCTGTCATTTGCATCGAGTCTAGAACTATTCCCAGGAAAGAAATCCTCTGGCTGGGAGATAGTATGCTTTTTGCAAAATTGATTCTTAGACCCAGGCATTCTAAATGGCTGATAATCCAAGATCTGTGTGTTATTAGCTGACTCTCTGATTGTGCTAGAACCAGCCAATCGTCGAGATAATTCAGTATTCGCACTCCCCTTCGTCTTAGGGGGGAAAGTGCTGCATCCATACATTTCGTGAATGTACGGGGAGCCAGGGACAGGCCGAACGGGAGTACTGTGTACTGGTATGACTGTCCCTCGAAAGCGAATCTCAGAAACGGCCTGTGATGAGGCGCTATTGGAATGTGAAAGTAAGCATCTTTCAGATCCACTGAGAGAAACCAATCTCCTGGGCGCACTTGCGCGAGGATATGCTTGGTTGTTAACATTCTGAACGAGCGAATCATTAGTGCTTTGTTCAGGTGTCTGAGATCTAGGATGGGGCGGAGACCGCCATCCTTTTTCGGAACGAGAAAATAGCGGCTGTAAAAACCTGTGCCGCTCAGAGAGGGGGAAACAGTTTCCACAGCGCCCTT
Organism: Gila orcuttii; assembly: GCA_026230005.1. Taxonomy (NCBI): domain Eukaryota; kingdom Metazoa; phylum Chordata; class Actinopteri; order Cypriniformes; family Leuciscidae; genus Gila; species Gila orcuttii. Next base: position 21,202,285 of record JAPDVR010000011.1, read on the forward strand.
TTCTATTAGTTTGCGCACCTCGGTGCGTAGAACATGTGAACATTCTTTTCTCACTTTCGTCTCGACCACAGTCGTAAAACGTGGTGGTCTGCGAGCGAACTGGAGCGAGTATCCGTGCTTTACTATATTCAATACCCATTTCGGCATATCTGGAATGTTTTCCCATGCCGCTGCGTGTACAGATATGGGCTGAATACAGGCTAGGGGTGGCCGCTGTGACGTAGGGACCCGGCCAGCGAATCGCCTGAGCTCGTAGCTCTCAGAGGCACGGGCGCGCGCCTGAGCTCGTAGCTCTCAGAGGAAGCGCTGAGCAGCTGAGTGAATGGCCGCGTGTGTGATTACAACAGCGCGCGCTGTGTTTGTAAAACTCGCAGCCTGAGCTGAGGTTGTGTTTGACACTGTAAGGGCAGTGTTTATAAGTGGGGGTGCATAAACAGTGGTAGGCACACGCGTCACTTTTATAATGTTTCCCGCTTTTACTGGGGATGAATTTATAACTGTGTGAACAGTGCTTGTGTGTAGTGGTGCGTACATGACCGTAGGCACGTGATCTACATTCATGGGAAGCGCAGCCTGAGCTGGGAATGAATTTGGCACTGTTTTGAAAGTATCTGGGAATGCACACTTTGTGGACATGTGAACCCTTAGTGATGCAGGCAGAAAAAGACTCTTTTTGTGTTTTCTGTGCGTCGCTGTAAAAACGGCGTTTGTTTGCAGGTGAGCGAGCTCTGTGACTGGCCCATTGACTGCTGTATGGACATATCCAGCCGCCTGTAAGGGGACTGGGTAATGTTTGAGCTTTTGCAGAGAGAGTGGTCTGGCTTTTGCGAGACACGCACTCTCTCTTCTCATTTCTGTGGCTAGGACGGCTTTCGAGGCTCAGGGTTCAGCACAATCTTGGGCCGAGGACCCCGTCGCTCAGGAGGCGGCTTGCGGTTGTGAGAGCGCGAGCGGCGTCGAGCGTCAGCCTGAGGCGCGGGCTGAGAGGCGGTGGGAGCTGTTTTAGCCCGCTGCGGCTGTGGCGGTCTGTCTGCTCTGCGATGAGCTGGAGCGCTTTGGCAGGAAATGACGGATAGCTTGTGAAGCGTTCTGGGCCTCAGTGAAGCGTTCGGCGAAACCTTAAACCGCCGGTCCAAACAGCCCGCTGGTGGAGATAGGCGCATCGAGAAATGGCGCCTTATCCGCGTCCTTCATTTCAGTCAGAGTCAGCCACAGATGGCGCTCGAGAACAGTCAAATTAGCCATAGCACGGCCGATGGACTGGGCGGTGGCCTTCGTGGCTCGCAGAGCTATATCAGTCGCACTGCGTAGGTCCCTGAAGGCTTCGGGTTCGGGGCCAGACTCGTCCATAGAGCGGAGAAGCTTGGCTTGGAACACTTGAAGTACCGCCATTGAGTGAAGCGCTGATGCAGCTTGGCCGGCGGCGGCGTAGGCGCGACCGGCGAGAGCAGAGGTAGTGCGGCAGGGCTTCGAGGGGTGGGAAGCTTTGGCTTTCCATCCGGTGGTGGAGGGCGGGCAGAGATGATTGGCCACGGCCTCCTCGAGGGGCGGCGTTCCCTCGTAGCCTCTTTCCTTCGCGCCGTCCACTGAGGAGAGCGAAGAAGAAAAAGAAGGCTTTAGGCGCGCAGAGTGGGGGGCTTTCCACGACTTGGTGAGTTCGTCGTGAACTTCCAGGAAGAAGGGAGAAGGCCTTTGCCGAGGGGCCTGCTGGCGCCCCTGCAGAAACCACTCATCCAGTCGGCTCCGGGTTGGTTCTTCGGGAGAAGACCAATCGAGCCCGAGGTCTTCCACGGCCTTAGAGAGGACACGGATAATCTCAGTATCCATAGTGGAGCCCCCGCTCGTGCTAGCTAGCGTCGACGGGGCGGGGTCGAGAGTGGAGCCCGGCCAGTCGTCCGATGCAGCGTCGATGGACAAGCTGTCGTCCATTCCCCCGTCGTCCTCGGACGCGCCGAAAGTCACAAGGCCCACCGCTCTGCTAGAGGGGTGTGGGTCCGGCTGGGTGAACTGAACCGGCGGTGGGGAAGGCAAGAGCGGCGGTGAAGCACGCGGAGACTGGCTCGGCGTGACGTCACTGAGCTCAGGTTCAGGAAGCCTCTGTGAGCGGCGCTTTTTCTTAGTGCGCGGCTCAAACAGAGGGGTGGCGATGGGCTCGCTCACGGCGAAAGCGGCGAGGCGAGCCCGTAGTGCGGAGAGACCCAGGTCATCACATTCCGGGCATCCGCCCTTGGTCAATGCAGCTTCTGCGTGGTCCCGGCCCAGGCAGCGAGCGCAGATGATGTGACGATCCCCGTCCGGGAGAAGGTCTCTGCACGACGCGCAGGAAGGCATTTGAAACAACGCCTTATTGGAAAATTGCTCTTTCACAAATGTCGCGGGGCGGACAGATGTAAAATACTTGCGTATATGGCGCGCCGGATGACTCAGTAGGAGGTGCTTGAAGGCGGCTGAAGGTGCCGACGTCCTCGTAGCAATCCCGCTGGTATGCTTTTCCACGGCGGCGAAGGCTTCCAATAATCCGGAGGATCCAGCGAAGAAGGTGTTCGCTGAAGGAGATTAAATCTAAAGAACTCTCATGACGGGGCGCCCAATATATAGCTCTTGGCCACGCCTATCTTGGCGGGCTTTGACGCGCGCGGGCGCGAAGCGCGCTCATTGGTCGCGCATTCAGAGTCGCCCCGTCATTGGTTCGAGCAAGTTGCCGCAGCACAGCCAATGACCGAGCTCCTTCGTTCATTGCTGTCAGCTGTGCAGCCACAATGCGTTTTACATAAAGACTTCAATATTCTCGAGAAAAGGAGTTTTCCCATAGCGTAAGCTACTTACGCAATAGGAGAGACCTCTCGAAAGGGAACTAAAACTTTCCAATTGAAAACCTTCAAACGTCAAGCTTTTAAAAATACTTCAAACTTTCTAGTTAGGCTTTTTCAAGAGAACTTAAAGTTTGTCTACAAACTTTTTTATCTAATTGTAAAGTGTTACCGAATTATGGTAAACATCATAGTCTACACATGTTATTGCCTGATTCAAGCAGATCGTGGCTGTTAATGCATGAACATACAAATTCAGCATTAACAATCACCATGTTTATTCTAATTTGAAGGGCTTTGATAACATATCTGTGAAAATAAAAGATATTACGAATAAAAAAAGATTGAAAATAGTGCACGTGTATGCGGGTATAGTGAATATTTTCAATTTACAACAAAACTTGTTAATTATTCAACAAGAGAAATAGGCAGAGTTATTCATCATTGTGCAACACAATTCGGATACCACATGACAACTTACTTACAGTGCTTGACTTTTTCGTGAAAAAGGAGTGAAGAGTTTTTTTTGCCGTTTTGAACTCTATGAAACTGATGGATTCGGCGCGGGTGGGAGCATGGGCGCATCGTAAGCTAATGCACGAGTGACTGACCATGGAAGCGTGAAAGTCACGTATGTAGATAGACTATCCTTGACTCTTAGGATTTTAAATCTCGATGTAGGGCAGGCTATACACACCCGCAGAAACCTCAGCTTGTCATAGACACATTTGCCCTATGAAAAAGTGCGGGTGAACCCGCGTAATCTGCGCCCATGAGACTGAGACAGCGAGATGATTGACAGGACGATAGCGGAGGAAAAAACTCAAGATAGCCTAACATGTGTTAGTAAAAAAATATTTATTTGTTTAATATAGGTGAGTTTGTATTTGAAAACAACAACAAAAAAGAAACAATCAAATAACAGTGTGGACCACAAACTGAGCTGTGCATTCATTTTAAAGGGACATTTCCAAATATCTTTTATTTATTTGTTATGATCAGTGTTGGGCAAGTTACTTTAAAAAAGTAATTACTTACAGTTACTAGTCACTACTTCCAAAAAGTAACTAAATTAGTTACTCAGTTACAAATTATAAAAGTAACTAGTTAATTCAGAAAGTAACTATTGCGTTACTTTCAAGTACATTTTTAAATGCTCAAATGTAACCCCACCTCCACCCCTCTTTAACGGAACTTAAAATACATGTGCATGTTCAATTATTAACGATAAACCTGAATATTATAATGAAATGGACACTTTATTCAATACATTATTAACGGAAACAATGTACACAGATCTAAACTATTTTAATGTTGCCGTGGGACAAAGTGAGACTAGCCTCCAATCAAATGCCATGTAGATATTATGTTTATATAGTGGATCGATACAAATAACACAATAGATGTTTTGATACATTTGATATCTATTGCCCCTCAACAGACCACAACTGGGCAAAATTAAAAACCAAAAAGAAATAACAAATATATACACTCTTTGTAGTGGCCTACAAATAAAACAAAACAAAAAATGTTTATTGCTTTATTACTCCTTAATAAAGGAGTCCAGACGTTAGAAAAATATCAGTACATGCGTTTTACATTTAATATGAGGGAAATACACATGCGTTTTATATTTAATATGAGTGAAATACACATGTGGGACGTGACAAAAAATCTTTAACTTTTAGGTGGCAAAATATGTTTTAGTAATTCTGTGATTTACAATGCGCAATACTACCCACCGGATGAAGAAGGGTTGGCTCTCCACAGAACATAAAATATTCATTTTATTTAATTTTTCGTGTTCGCATTTATGAGGAAAAAACAATGTTACGGACGTGACAGTTCTCCGGTATGGACGCGACCGCTCTGAAAGCGACTTTAAAACTTTCACAGAGACCTCAAACAGAAAGCACAAAGCCTTTCTTTAAAGTGAATTTCGTTTTGTATTAATTGTATCTTAATTTTAATCAATGTTTCATCAACCAATTACCTGGATTTAATAAATAAGAAGTAAATATAGCAGACAATAGATAATCACGACCAGGAGGCGCCGGCGCGTGAACTGCAGCTCGTCTCATAAATGAACCGAAACTCAGCATATAAGGTAGCATACTTGCCTCACAGACCTGAGAAATATATCTATATTGAAATGTCTACTTTTAAACAGGACAATTCAAAACGAAAGAAAACAGACTCTCTACTTATGTAGTATGAAATGTGCATTTCTCTCTGGTGCTTTAACTACTGCGAAGATCGCGAGTCAGCATCGTCAACTTCATCTTTGCAGCCGACACTGACACAAAAAAACACTTGCTTATTAATACACAATTAAAATGTCTTCTTGCTGTATTTGACATATTAATAATCATTTATTTTGCCGGTTCTTTGTGACAGCTTTTATGTGCTTTATTGGCAGCATATGTTTTCCCTGGACTCTACACCAGGGGTAAATATACATAGGCTGTGACCTCAGCACCCCTACTTCCCGCGGTACCAACTAATGTACAGTATGCTGTGTTGCATACAGTTTAAATCTTTGGAATTTGAACTTTTTAATTTATTTTCCTCTAAATCACTTTACAGTGTGATGAAAATAAACGTTTCTTAAAGAGTGTTGTATCACTCTATTAGCACCCTTATGTCTATGTTGTATACTGTAATAGACATTGTCCAGCGAAATTGGGTTTTTGTAAGAAAAATGTTGTAAGCAAATGTAGAATTGTTTTTTTAAAACCTGTAAATGTCATCACTTTCTTAATATTTAATCAACACAAATTGCAGTAGCCTAATATATAGGCTGTCTGATGAAATCTGTATCTGACATGGAATTTAGATGTATTTACACAGTTTTATGCAGCTCAAATGTGGCACAGTAGTGCATTTACAAATCAATTTCAATTGCATACTAAGAGACTATTAAATGCCACAGTGAAAAATATTAAGTTACATGTAACAATACTTTCAATATGAAAGACCGCCAGTAGGTGGCGCCAAGTCAGCCATAAGCCAATTACATAATTATATCATGAAAATACCATACATTAACTCAGTTGCATTGGTCTCAGTTTCTTTAAATTTGGTGGCATTACTGTCGGCCCATCATAATCATGGCTGTATAATCAAAAAATAAAAATGAGAAACATGCATGCGTCAATAAAATGTATTGCATCAAAACCACAGGAGCTTATGCAATTAGTAGGCTACCATGAACTCTATACCCATAAATAAAGTAAAGTGTAGCCTATGTATATTTACCGAGGCACTTCATAAACCCAAATTAAAATCTTAATTGATCTTCCCAGGTAGAAGGTGACGTTCCCGCAACCATGGGTAACGTTTCCTAAAAGTTCTCAAAAGATGACGAACATTCTGAACCTTTACAGAACATTAGGGACGTTCCTGAAAAGTCCTCTTTTGGTAATGAAAGTGCTGCAGTTCAACGTTCCTTAAATTACTTTAGGGGGACGTTCCGTAATGGTAATCTTATGGTCACATAACAACGTTACAAAGAGGATGTAATCAAAACGTTCTCATATGGGTCTAAGTTGGTCCTATTATAACGTTCCTTATAGGACTTTAGAGGGAGGTTCCGTAATGGTAATCTTATGGTCACATAACAACGTTACAAAGAGGATGTAATCAAAACGTTCTCATATGGGTCTAAGTTGGTCCTATTATAACGTTCCTTATAGGACTTTAGGGGGACGTTCCGTAATGGTAATCTTATGGTCACATAACAAAGTTACAAAGAGGACGTAATCAAAACGTTCTCATATGGGTCTAAGTTGGTCCTATTATAACGTTCCTTATAGGACTTTAGGGGGACGTTCCGTAATGGTAATCTTATGGTCACATAAAGTTACAAAGAGGACGTAATCAAAACATTCTCATATGGGTCTAAGTTGGTCATATTATAACGTTCCTTACAGGACTTTAGGGGGACGTTCCGTAATGGCAATCTTATGGTCACATAACAACGTTACAAAAAGGATGTAATCAAAACGTTCTCATATGGGTCTAAGTTGGTCCTATTATAACGTTCCTTATAGGACTTTAGGGGGACGTTCCGTAATGGTAATCTTATGGTCACATAACAACGTTACAAAGAGGATGTAATCAAAACGTTCTCATATGGGTCTAAGTTGGTCCTATTATAACGTTCCTTACAGGACTTTAAGGGGACGTTCCGTAATGGCAATCTTATGGTCCCATAACAACGTTACAAGAGGATGTAATCAAAACGTTCTCATATGGGTCTAAGTTGGTCCTATTATAACGTTCCTTATAGGACTTTAGGGGGACGTTCCGTAATGGTAATCTTATGGTCACATAACAACGTTACAAAGAGGATGTAATCAAAACGTTCTCATATGGGTCTAAGTTGGTCCTATTACAACGTTCCTTATATGACTTTAGGGGGACGTTCCGTAATGGCAATCTTATGGTCACATAACGTTACAAAGAGGACGTAATCAAAACGTTCTCAGACAAAGCTAAGGGCCCGTTCACAGATTGCCTCTTTTGCGCGCTCCAGTTTGTCATTTCAAATATACGCGCTCATAATGGAAGCGACGTTGTCACGACAGACGTGGTCAGGCGTCTGATTGACTCGTCAAACGCGTCCGTTTCGACAGCCAAGGGACTCGCGATTTGCCATAAAAGCTCGCGTTCTTAACGTGCGCTTTGTGGTCACGGAAAACGCGCGTCAGAAACGCCCGGTTTTGCATCAAAACCTGCGTCCTCAACGTGTGATCTGCTATTCAAACGAGATTGTTTCTGTCTGCAGGTGTTTTATAAAGAAAAACAACTCTCGGTTTCAGGTTCACTGTTTTTTAGTTCAGCACCTCGGACAGTCCCTAATCCCTTCGTTCGAGACACATCTGGCAAATCGCGCGTCCCGCATGCTTTTGAGGGTCAGTGTGAAATCAGACACCTGACCAGGCGTTTATGAATATTTTGGCTTGCCATACGCATGTGGTGCAGGCTGAAGCGCGCTCGATTTTCCAGGCGCACATATATGCTGCGGCGAGATGAAAACATCACAACTTTTCAGAGAGTGCCGTAAGCGCACCGCAGGTCATGTGACAAAAACTAACTGGTCAGCTTCGGCCTTTCCGTAACAATTTCGAAAGCTCGGCAGAACAGCTGATCATAGCTGTACAGTGCAGTTTTTATTTCTCATCTCCATAAATAGCCTATCTAGTAGTAAAGCTAATACACAATCTAGAAACCCTAGATTCAGGCCCACCTCGACTTAATCCAGGCCCACCCATCTGTCACGTTCTGCATCCGCCACTGTTACAAAGAGGATGTAATCAAAACGTTCTCATATGGGTCTAAGTTGGTCCTATTATAACGTTCCTTATAGGACTTTAGGGGGACATTCCGTAATGGCAATCTTATGGTCACATAACAAAGTTACAAAGAGGAGGTAATCAAAACGTTCTCATATGGGTCTAAGTTGGTCCTATTATAACGTTCCTTATAGGACTTTAGGGGGACGTTCCGTAATGGTAATCTTATGGTCACATAAAGTTACAAAGAGGACGTAATCAAAACATTCTCATATGGGTCTAAGTTGGTCATATTATAACGTTCCTTACAGGACTTTAGGGGGACGTTCCGTAATGGCAATCTTATGGTCACATAACAACGTTACAAAGAGGATGTAATCAAAACGTTCTCATATGGGTCTAAGTTGGTCCTATTATAACGTTCCTTATAGGACTTTAGGGGGACGTTCCGTAATGGTAATCTTATGGTCACATAACAACGTTACAAAGAGGATGTAATCAAAACGTTCTCATATGGGTCTAAGTTGGTCCTATTATAACGTTCCTTACAGGACTTTAGGGGGACGTTCCGTAATGGCAATCTTATGGTCCCATAACAACGTTACAAGAGGATGTAATCAAAACGTTCTCATATGGGTCTAAGTTGGTCCTATTATAACGTTCCTTATAGGACTTTAGGGGGACGTTCCGTAATGGTAATCTTATGGTCACATAACAACGTTACAAAGAGGATGTAATCAAAACGTTCTCATATGGGTCTAAGTTGGTCCTATTATAACGTTCCTTATAGGACTTTAGGGGGACGTTCCGTAATGGTAATCTTATGGTCACATAAAGTTACAAAGAGGACGTAATCAAAACGTTCTCATATGGGTCTAAGTTGGTCCTATTATAACGTTCCTTATAGGACTTTAGGGGGACGTTCCGTAATGGTAATCTTATGGTCACATAAAGTTACAAAGAGGACGTAATCAAAACATTCTCATATGGGTCTAAGTTGGTCATATTATAACGTTCCTTACAGGACTTTAGGGGGACGTTCCGTAATGGCAATCTTATGGTCACATAACAACGTTACAAAGAGGATGTAATCAAAACGTTCTCATATGGGTCTAAGTTGGTCCTATTATAACGTTCCTTATAGGACTTTAGGGGGACGTTCCGTAATGGTAATCTTATGGTCACATAACAACGTTACAAAGAGGATGTAATCAAAACGTTCTCATATGGGTCTAAGTTGGTCCTATTATAACGTTCCTTACAGGACTTTAGGGGGACGTTCCGTAATGGCAATCTTATGGTCCCATAACAACGTTACAAGAGGATGTAATCAAAACGTTCTCATATGGGTCTAAGTTGGTCCTATTATAACGTTCCTTATAGGACTTTAGGGGGATGTTCCGTAATGGTAATCTTATGGTCACATAACAACGTTACAAAGAGGATGTAATCAAAACGTTCTCATATGGGTCTAAGTTGGTCCTATTACAACGTTCCTTATATGACTTTAGGGGGACGTTCCGTAATGGCAATCTTATGGTCACATAACGTTACAAAGAGGACGTAATCAAAACGTTCTCAGACAAAGCTAAGGGCCCGTTCACAGATCGCCTCTTTTGCGCGCTCCAGTTTGTCATTTCAAATGTACGCGCTCATAATGGAAGCGACGTTGTCACGACAGACGTGGTCAGGCGTCTGATTGACTCGTCAAACGCGTGCGTTTCGACAGCCAAGGGACTCGCGATTTGCCATAAAAGCTCGCGTTCTTAACGTGCGCTTTGTGGTCACGGAAAACGCGCGTCAGAAACGCCCGGTTTTGCATCAAAACCTGCGTCCTCAACGTGTGATCTGCTATTCAAACGAGATTGTTTCTGTCTGCAGGTGTTTTATAAAGAAAAACAACTCTCGGTTTCAGGTTCACTGTTTTTTAGTTCAGCACCTCGGACAGTCCCTAATCCCTTCGTTCGAGACACATCTGGCAAATCGCGCGTCCCGCATGCTTTTGAGGGTCAGTGTGAAATCAGACACCTGACCAGGCGTTTATGAATATTTTGGCTTGCCATACGCATGTGGTGCAGGCTGAAGCGCGCTCGATTTTCCAGGCGCGCATATATGCTGCGGCGAGATGAAAACATCTCAACTTTTCAGAGAGTGCCGCAAGCGCACCGCAGGTCATGTGACAAAAACTAACTGGTCAGCTTCGGCCTTTCCGTAACAATTTCGAAAGCTCGGCAGAACAGCTGATCATAGCTGTACAGTGCAGTTTTTATTTCTCATCTCCATAAATAGCCTATCTAGTAGTAAAGCTAATACACAATCTAGAAACCCTAGATTCAGGCCCACCTCGACTTAATCCAGGCCCACCCATCTGTCACGTTCTGCATCCGCCACTGTTACAAAGAGGATGTAATCAAAAGGTTCTCATATGGGTCTAAGTTGGTCCTATTATAACGTTCCTTATAGGACTTTAGGGGGACATTCCGTAATGGCAATCTTATGGTCACATAACAAAGTTACAAAGAGGAGGTAATCAAAACGTTCTCATATGGGTCTAAGTTGGTCCTATTATAACGTTCCTTATAGGACTTTAGGGGGACGTTCCGTAATGGTAATCTTATGGTCACATAAAGTTACAAAGAGGACGTAATCAAAACATTCTCATATGGGTCTAAGTTGGTCATATTATAACGTTCCTTACAGGACTTTAGGGGGACGTTCCGTAATGGCAATCTTATGGTCACATAACAACGTTACAAAGAGGATGTAATCAAAACGTTCTCATATGGGTCTAAGTTGGTCCTATTATAACGTTCCTTATAGGACTTTAGGGGGACGTTCCGTAATGGTAATCTTATGGTCACATAACAACGTTAAAAAGAGGATGTAATCAAAACGTTCTCATATGGGTCTAAGTTGGTCCTATTATAACGTTCCTTACAGGACTTTAGGGGGACGTTCCGTAATGGCAATCTTATGGTCCCATAACAACGTTACAAGAGGATGTAATCAAAACGTTCTCATATGGGTCTAAGTTGGTCCTATTATAACGTTCCTTATAGGACTTTAGGGGGACGTTCCGTAATGGTAATCTTATGGTCACATAACAACGTTACAAAGAGGATGTAATCAAAACGTTCTCATATGGGTCTAAGTTGGTCCTATTACAACGTTCCTTATATGACTTTAGGGGGACGTTCCGTAATGGCAATCTTATGGTCACATAACGTTACAAAGAGGACGTAATCAAAACGTTCTCAGACAAAGCTAAGGGCCCGTTCACAGATCGCCTCTTTTGCGCGCTCCAGTTTGTCATTTCAAATGTACGCGCTCATAATGGAAGCGACGTTGTCACGACAGACGTGGTCAGGCGTCTGATTGACTCGTCAAACGCGTGCGTTTCGACAGCCAAGGGACTCGCGATTTGCCATAAAAGCTCGCGTTCTTAACGTGCGCTTTGTGGTCACGGAAAACGCGCGTCAGAAACGCCCGGTTTTGCATCAAAACCTGCGTCCTCAACGTGTGATCTGCTATTCAAACGAGATTGTTTCTGTCTGCAGGTGTTTTATAAAGAAAAACAACTCTCGGTTTCAGGTTCACTGTTTTTTAGTTCAGCACCTCGGACAGTCCCTAATCCCTTCGTTCGAGACACATCTGGCAAATCGCGCGTCCCGCATGCCTTTGAGGGTCAGTGTGAAATCAGACACCTGACCAGGCGTTTATGAATATTTTGGCTTGCCATACGCATGTGGTGCAGGCTGAAGCGCGCTCGATTTTCCAGGCGCGCATATATGCTGCGGCGAGATGAAAACATCTCAACTTTTCAGAGAGTGCCGCAAGCGCACCGCAGGTCATGTGACAAAAACCAACTGGTCAGCTTCGGCCTTTCCGTAACAATTTCGAAAGCTCGGCAGAACAGCTGATCATAGCTGTACAGTGCAGTTTTTATTTCTCATCTCCATAAATAGCCTATCTAGTAGTAAAGCTAATACACAATCTAGAAACCCTAGATTCAGGCCCACCTCGACTTAATCCAGGCCCACCCATCTGTCACGTTCTGCATCCGCCACTGTTACAAAGAGGATGTAATCAAAACGTTCTCATATGGGTCTAAGTTCGTCCTATTATAACGTTCCTTATAGGACTTTAGGGGGACATTCCGTAATGGCAATCTTATGGTCACATAACAACGTTACAAAGAGGACGTAATCAAAACGTTCTCATATGGGTCTAAGTTGGTCATACAATGACGTTCTTTATGTGACTTTAGGGGGACGTTCCATATTGGTTATTTTATGGTCACAAAGCAACATTACAAAGGGGACATAATAAGGACGTTCCCATATGGTTCTCTGTTGACCATATGAGAACGTTTTGTGACTAACTTAATGAGAACATTCTAATATGGGTCTAAGCTGGTCATAAAAATAACCTCCCTTATAGGACTTTAGGGCGACATTCCATATTGGTTATTTTATGGTCACACAACAACGTTACAAAGGACATAATCAGAGCGTTCTCATATGGTTCTAAGTTGGTCATATTATAACGTTCCTTATATGACTTTAGGGGGACGTTCCGTAATGGCATTCTTATGGTCACATAACAACGTTACAAAGAGGACGTAATCAAAACGTTCTCATATGGGTCTAAGTTGGTCATACAATGACGTTCTTTATGTGACTTTAGGGGAACGTTCCATATTTCGTTGTTTAATGGTCACATAGCAACATTACAAAGAGGACATAATAAGGACGTTCCCATATGGTTCTCTGTTGACCATATGAGAACGTTTTGTGACTAACTTAATGAGAACATTCTCATATACATCACGTTTTGTGCGCGGTGACGTGGGACGAACCGAGGTTCAACTTCCGTCAACTTCTGTCACGTTTATCTGGTTTGTCTGCGGGCTGGACCCTTCTCGGACGGACACCTGACGGCGGTCTTTTTCCTGTTTTTTTCACCGACAGCGAGCCAGAAAAAGCCAATGTGATTATCATGTAAAGTTATTTTAATGAACCATTCTCGCGTAGATGGTCAGGCTATATTGGCTTTTTTTTTTTTAGACAAACAAGTTAACGTAAGCGCTAGGCCTATTCCAATTTGCTTATTTTAACTCTTGTTTACATAGCCTGCAGGGTCTCCTCACGAAATATAAGCGGCATAAAGTTCAATGCGAGGGTCTTTAGAATATGTTTGTATTATTTTTGTCTCTTTTATTTTATTGTCATTTTTTCCTATTATTTGGTAAAGGCTACACCACTTTTCCATGGGAAAAAGTTGTGGTGATCCCGCTATTTGGCTCGTTGATGTAAAACAGTCTTTTACAATTGTTATTATAAAATCAAGAATGCAGACGTTTTAAGCTCAGCAACAATGGGAGCAAAATGTACACAGTATATTAAAAAAAAATCTCCTGTCACACACACAGAGCCTGCAGATCAGGTTGAAGCGGAGAAGCATCAGCTTCTTATTCTTTAAATATAACAGAAGACCTTAATAGGACAAAAAATAATATTCTAGGTTGGTCCCTAAAAGTTCTGCAGGACGTTCTCAGAATGTTTTGGAAAAATTGGATTTCTGAATTAAATATGGTCTTCTAAACGTTCCCAGAACGTCCTGACTGTTCCCTGAAGGTCCTCCAAATAACGTCCCCAAACCCTTTAAAGAACTCCACATCGTGACTGTCTGGGAACGTTGTGGGAACATTACTGTAACGATCACCAGCTGGAGTGCCCTCGAGAGCCACCAGAGGGCGCTCCACAATAGACTATGATCACTTCCTCACAAACTACATTTCCCATAACTCACTGCCCCCATTCATCAGCACTCATTTCATTCACCTATGTCTTATCACCTTGTTTCTCTCACACCATAAATACCTGGTTTTCACATTCACTCGGTGCAAAGTATTGCTTTCCCAGTGAACTATTCTGAGCGTTTGTACCAGTGGCGTGCACAGACCTCCTCAGGGGCAGGGACGAGCTTTTCTTTCTGTCAGGCAGAATAAGAGTCAGGACGAGTGCGGCACAGACAAATGCACTTAATAATGCCTGAAACCGCACTCACTGTTAACTACGCACAATATTTGAAGCAGAAATATGTTGCTGGTCACGTAATTCGTGCTGCTGCGACTTGCAAGTGACCCACACGGACCTATATGAAATATTATTTTAGCATGATGTATTTCCCATTGATAAATACAGTGCAAATAGTTCTGTCTCTTTGGATAAAAGGGAAGAGGAAATAAAAATCAATAATAGGCTGAACTGTACCATCATAATATGTCCGTAACATTTACCACTCTCTTATTTTATTTACATCACAAGGCAAAAATTGAATAGAAATAAAGATTATTTTTATGAATGTAATCATGTGTAGCCTACTCAGTTCACATGAAAAGAAAGACAGAAAAGAGAGAAGCAAGAATCAGTGAACGTACACTAATACTGACAAAATTAGCAGGGTTTGGGATTAATTAAAATCATGTCGGTTGAAGACGGCATACCTTTAAAATGTTATTAGTTTTATTATAAAACGAATAAAATTGTATTACATATTGAATTGGTCGATGTTTCTCTGAGTTTTCTTTATTATGTTGCCTTGAGAAAGCCACATTATTATTATTATGAGAAATTGACTCCGCCTAGAACTTTAATGCTTCACCAAACTCAGCTCAGACCTTCAGACTGGTCTGACTCGCTTATATCTTTTCGGACTGGTCAGACTTACCTTCCGAAAAAAAAAATCCCATTGACGCGTTATCTGAGCAAAGAAGGCCGTAATACTTAATGCTGTCCACTAGAGGGGGCGACAGGATAATAAGTCTTTTCTACTCTCTTTCCCTTTTTGCATCAGTTTAAATGACAAATAAAGCATGAATTTCATTCATAAATAGGCCATATCTGTGTATGAGAATAAGCTTTACACTTCAAGCTGTACAACTAATTAAAACTTGAACCCTACTTCAAAGTTTGCCACTCTCTAGTTTCTTTTAAGATATTGTTATTCACACTGGTTTTTGCATTTATTGTTTGTCCATCTGGAACTATTATTTGTCATGAGCTCTATATTTTAAGATGTACTAAAAAAAAATATGATTCAACAACACAAACTCTGTTTTTACTCTGCAAATTTGTTTTCCTTTTAAGGCTATAGCCTACAAGTTATCCTGCTTTTTTCCATGGCTTGCCATACTGCACAGAATAAAAAATATTTTCTCCACATGAGATGTTTAAAAATCCTGCATGTAGTTTTTGTGAAGACAAGCGCATATCTTACAAAGGTTCCAGTTCTGTTTAGGCTATTGTAGTTCATAATGCTTATGTTTTAAATTTATAGGCCAAACACATTTAAACCTATCTATCTATCTATCTATCTATCTATCTATCTATCTATCTATCTATCTATCTATCTATCTATCTATCTATCTATCTATCTATCTATCTATCTATCTATCTATCTATCTATCTGTCTATTTATTTGTAGGCTATCTGTCTGTCTGTCTGTCTATCTATCTGTAGGCTCTCTGTCTGTCTATCTATCTATCTATCTATCTATCTATCTATCTATCTATCTATCTATCTATCTATCTGTCTGTCTGTCTGTCTGTCTGTAAAAACTTGAATGCAAACATTTATGCACAAATATAGAGCTTAAATAATAGTTTAAAAAATGTGGTCTGCTATATTTCACAAAGGAAGCCCATTTGTGCGGTAGTTGGCGTTATATGAGAAGGACATTCTGAATATTAGCCTAGCTGGTTTAAAAATGCGGATTGATAATTGCACAGTCATCCCAGACGCCTCCCGGTGCTATTAGTATTGGAATTGTGTAATCACAGATTATGAACAGATGTTTTACACAACAAGGATATATTCCCATTGGGTTGTTAGGTTTTCATGTTGTATATGAATTTTAGACATAATGATTTTTATACCGTAGCTACAAACTGTGTTATCCCCTAACTCTAATGTAACAGTTATGGGTAGGTAATCTACGGACATCTAATGTTACGGACATATTATCATGGTAGGCTACAGTTCAGCCTATTATTGATTTTTATTTCCACTTCCCCTTATCCAAAGAGACGGAACTATTCGCACTGTATTTATCAATGAGAAATACTACATCTAGCTAAAATAATCTGTGTAGGCCTACAGTGGCTCACATTAATGGGGTCGCTTGCAAGTCGCAGGAGCACGAATTACGTGACCAGCAACATATTTCTGTTTCAAATACTGTGCGTAGTTAACAGTGAGTGGTGGTTTCAGACATTATTTTATTAAAGTGCATTTGTCAGTGCCGCACTCGTAGGCTACTGACTCTTATTCTGCCTGACAGAAAGAAAAGCTCGTTCTGAAGGCGGAGCGGTTTGACCAATCAGATGAAAGGGGCGTGTCAGTGCACCCACGTCTGCCAAATGAAATATCGAACCCATAAACCGATTTGTAAACCACAAACGAAAAATGAAAAATCGAGCCAAAATCTAATTTTTCGTTTTTTAAACTAAAGTAAAAAACGAATAAACGAGCTGGTTTTCATTTCTCGTTATTCCATTCCAAACAGGAAATGAAATGATCTAAAAGTACGAGAAGGGTCTGGCTGCAGACTGTGGGCGCTTGGAGCTCCACTCAAACAGGAAATACGTCATACGTTCGCGGGGGCGGGGCGGGGCGGGGCGGGGCGGAGTAAATTACATTCCATACTTCGCTGTGGAGAAACATCAGCGATTTTCTCCCCTTCTATTCAGGTATTAATTCTAATGATTTTTTTAAATATAATGTTTGTAGAGTGTGCAGATGTGAGTATTATATTGATTGCTTGTTAATTGAAATGTTTGACATTTTTTAGTTAAGAGATGCACGAATGCAAATCTCCATTTTGAGCATTATTTAATAGCCCGAGACCACATATAGATAACATTTTAGTGTTGGTGTGTGGCAGGTATGTTTGTATTTATTGTTTAATTCTGTTTAGTGGTGATTGTTTGATTGTATTGAGAAGTGTAAATGTGAAGAGAATTTAACGTTATTCATTTTCAGTTAAAACGTTTTTTTTTTTTTCTCCCAAAGGTGACTTCCCCGACTGTTTTCATTCTCGTTTTCTCACTCACTTTCAGTGCTAGGCGACTTTCATTAGCTTGAAGGATGCAGCAACCTTTACATTTTGAAGGTAGTTGCCACCCTAAAAGTCGAAGGCTTTTTACACGTTTCTATTTGTCCTATATATTTTTTTCTATTATTTTGTTGTTTTACCTTTGCATGCATAATAGCCTTTCTGCCTTTACAGTATACCTGGTACATAAAGGTGGAGGCAGCCTTTGATTTCACCACCGTAAGTGCAGTCTTGGCGTTGACAAAGATGTTTAATGTTAATTGTGGTGAATCACATTACAACTGTTCTTATCTTCAGTCTGACATGCCATATCTGAGGAGTTGGTGGTGCAAGGTTTTGCTCGAGAACCTTAAGATTGAGGGGTATGGTTTGTGAAATGAAAAGTAGTACATTAATAGATAGTACTGTCAAAGTGGGAAAGCATGATGAACATATTTGGTCAATGTCAATTACAGACATGGTCGAAGACTTGCGCATTTTACACAGGAAGGCAGGGGGGATGGAAGTCTGCCGCCTGTTTTTCGTGTCCTTAGGAAAAGGAGATATAGCACTTTGGTAATATTTCAGTAAAAAGTATTGAAAGTAGCATGTATTATGTAATATGCAGCTTTTTCTTAAACTGTGTTTTTCTTTGTTTTCCTTTTTTTTTTTTTTTTAAAGGTACCTACGATCCCAGCAAAGATGTTAAGGGTTTCACAGGATGGGGCTGTGGCCACTGACATTTTGCAGGTATGTGTTCATAATCACTTTAATGTTGATGAAATGGCTTGCAATGACTCTATATTAAATCTTGTTTCATATCTACAGTTGCCCGATGACATTCTCCAGAGGATCCTTGTCTTTGTAGTTCTAAAAGACGGCTGTTCTGCAATCCCGAGGATGGCTCTGACATGCCAGAGATTAAACAACATTGTCAGCCAGGAGCATTTTCAGCAGGAGGCACACTTCAGCTGGCTTGATAGTGAGTTCAATAAGTGTGGTTGAACAGGTGTAGTGAATTGGAAAAGACTTTCAGAGAGACACCGTCAAATGTACAGAAAGCCGTACCCCAATCTCTATATGCAGCCGCCTACAATGCAGCCAGCTTTACAAAGACTGTGGGGCTGGCTACCAGGGAAATGGACAACGGGGAGTGCTTTTGGGGTTTTACTCCTCAGATGACAACCCTGGCTACTGTAGCTGGGATTGCTTTTTGGATGATGGAGGTCTTGAACAGTGAAGTGTGTGTGCGCGCAGTGTTGTCTTTGATGTAACAATTTTGGTCACTTTTTTGTAATTCAAGTGTGTTGTCAATATGTATGTATATTTTTAAACAATTCAATTAACTGGAAATTATTCTGCATTATTTTACTGTGGTTGATTTGCATGTTATTTTGCTTTAAATACAAAATTCTACTTCTAAATAATTATTTTTTTCATATTTGTATTTTTTTTACAGTATGGTCCCTTGCAGTTATTGTGTTGCAAAAATTTAAGATTATTATTTTATTTTTTTTGTGTGTGTTTTTTTACATAAAAACAATTCAAACTTAAATTGTGGAAATTATTCTTCATTATTTTACATTGGTTGATTTGTACATGTTATTTAGCTTTAAATAGAAAATTCTGAAATTATTTTTACTATAATATTATATTTAAAAGTCATAAACCGTAAAAGTTTAGTATACTGCTTTGATATTGTGTGTGAAGATTAGGTGAGGTCACGTATATATGCGCTCGGTTAAATAAATATATATATATATATATATATATATATATATATATATATATATATATATATATATATATATATATATATATGCGCTCGGTCTCAAGGGGGTAATCCATCAGGCGGAAGTTGAAGCTGCCTCCGGGGGCCGCCATTGTAGCTGGCTATCAGCTGCTGTTAGCATCCCATTGACTCCCATTCATTTTGGCGTCACTTTGACAGCGAATAACTTTACATCTGAGGCGTCCAAAGACTTCATTTGTCCATTATTTATTTCTAAAGAAACACGACAATGTATAAAAGGCTCCATTACTTTGTATCTTACGTTATTGTCCCGTAGAAGCCATTCTTGTAAAAATAGGCTAAAAATTGCGTCATAACCACGCGACTTCATGTCGCACAATAGAGACATTACCGTATAGACAGGAGGAGAAGCTCGCACAGTCTCGCAGGCAGTCTTTTACTGTCAGTCAGCCCATGGCATAGATAGACAGAGTCCATAAAAGCAACGCGACAAAATATTTAAACAACGTTTTTGAGGAATTGGAAATAATTCGATATGTGGCAGGTGAATACATATGAAGTAACATTTATCCACGAACTTTAAATTATTTATCTACTACTACACCTACGGGGGATGGGGAAATTAATTATCAGGAAATTATACAGGCAATGGAAGAAGAAGAAAAAACAACTCAATGTCTATCGCGGTTAACGTTGTTCCTTTGTTTATTTACAGATCTACGCTTGAAGATGAATGTGATCCCGTTCGGAAGCCATTATGTACTACAAAATGCCTACATAACGTGAAATAAAGAAAAACGGTTTTGTTCAAGTGTTTGTGACCATGATTTATTAGCCAAAACTACATGATTTAACACCTAGCTCACAATTCTTTATATATTGGAATATTTTTTGTTCATGCAGAGGTGGAAAGAGTAATAAAATATTCTACTCAAGTAAAAGTACTACTACTTCAATGAAATTGTACTTAAGTAGCCTACAAGTAAAAGTACCGGTCTAAAAATCTACTCAAGTAAAAGTAAAAAGTAGCTCATTTAAAATTTACTCAGAGTAAAAGTTACTGAGTTACTTTTTTTAACAGCGGGGGTGGGGTGGTCAGGGCCGACCCGTGGCATAGGCAGTATAGGCAAATGCTAAGGGCGCCGGCGCCTTATACCCTAGGGGGGGCGCCTAGCCGCGTAAGGAACTTTCCGCTTTTATTGTACTTCATCAACACTGCAACGAGTGGAGCAATTACATAAGCCTGCCAGTGGCGCACAAAGTGGGTATACCGATATGTGTAGCGGAGTAGGCGCCCTCATAAGGTTTCATGATAGAATTTTGACAGGGGACCCCCCTCCAATAATATCGCAAGCGGGCGCGGGTGCCGTGAGCGCTGAGCAAACAGGCACGAGTTGAGTAGTGAGTTGTCGTTGAAAAAGATGGATAAAGGGGCTAAAATAGAAATAGCCCATTCGTTTTGTTTTGTTTTGCTTAATCGGCGGCGCTGGGTTAGTTCTGGTGTAATGCATTGGTCAAAAAAAAGTCAGTGTTAGCTTTTTTTCTGACACCGCATGAAACGCGTAGATCAGCGGTTTTCTTGATTGACACTGGGCTGGCCCAATCACATCTTTAATGTGAAGTATAGAAAAATACTCTTTCTATTAGTATAGAAATTAGTACAAAACTTATGAAAGTTTCCTTTATTTTTCAGTGCATTGTTTTACAATATATGAGTATTATCATGGGATTAATATTATAACTATTATTATGTAATGTAGACAGACACTAACTAAAAGAGGTTTGAATTTTTCTTTGTTTAATTTGAACACTAAATATGGGTTGGAGCTTTTAATTTTGAACTCTCAAAGTGGACCAGATTGATTAATTTAACATTAAAATGCACAAAATTTTCTTACGGGGGAGCATGCCCCCGAACCCCCCTAGCCTTGTAGCAGCCTAATAGATTAGTAATAATAGTAGTGGTGCTAGTAATTGTCATTTATCTACTACAAGTTCCATGGTCAGATAAAATGTATTAGTACAATGCAACTATGTATGATGATTGAAATATCCTTGAACGTTCTTTGTAGCATTTTTATAAACAATTTATTACAGTTCAAGTCATAATTTGCTTATTGAAGTCTTGGAGTGACTATAAGAGCATTTTTGTTTAGTTAAATAAATACTCATTATTTTTCAACAAAAAAAATCTCGCCTAGGGCAACCAAAGGGCTAGAGCCGGCCCTGGGGGTGGTAGCCTGGTAATACCAAACTCTGCTACTTCGCTTTGCTTCGTAGACAGAGTCTGGAATGGCATAATTGAAAAGTGTTTTCTTTCTCGCGGGGGGCGCTTGTCTGAAGTATAAAATCATTGGTTACCCTTAAGCCAATCACATAACGCAATCACCTCTCTCTCCAACTTAAACATCACCTCCATTCAAAATGTTTAACAAACACTCTTCTTGTTCGGGCTTCAGTTTGCAAATGCTTGGAATATTCTCCACAACAGAGCGAATTGCATCCCGTGTCTCCATATCCGCGGTTGTTTTTGATTTCCCAAACCTAAAATACAATCTTAAACTCGGCGCTTAGCGTCTACGTCACGGCTCTCAGCCCGCCCTCTGTTCGTTGATTGGCCGGCTGTTTTCAGGCCGGAGGAAAACTGAGAGATAGGTCGCTATCTCAGACTGAGTACAGAAGCGAACTGAAATTGAGCGGAAGTACGAAGTCTGACGTAGTCAGGCTAGTGGGGTGGGGGACCCTCCCGTGTAGGGTTGTAATGGTATGAGATTTTCACAGTATGGTAACGTCTCAGAAAATATCACGGTTTACAGTATTAATCAATTGTTAAATAAATCAACTGTATTATTAAATTATGGGTATTATTATTATTATCATCAGTTAAAATGACAGTTAAATTAATGAAAACAGGAATTTTTTTTGGTTGAACAAATGCTTTTATTATAACAAACTTGAAATAATTTGTTTATTAAAATTTCAATAAAACATGTCTAATCAATTAAATTCGATAATTGATAATGAATTAGATTAACAACTTATTTTTAACATTAATAATTTATTAAAATGTTTAAGAATAATACTGTCCTATGAAATGTATTTTATTCAGAAAATTAATGTTTCTTTTTATGATTTAATCCAAATATATTATCAAAAACGGTGGTAATCAAATGTAAATTAACTTGTGTCCTTTTATTTTTTGGGGAAGTGCTGCAAAAACAGATTTACTAAATTAAACCATGGACAAAAAAAATATTCCTTTAAATAATGTTTAAATAAAATGTATTATTATTGTTGTTATTATTATTATTTTGAGAAGTAGGCTACGTTCTATTGTATGCCTACAATAGTAATATATTTCTGTCATAATTTCTCCTAGTAAAACCGAACTTTTATTTTGACGGGTTGTAGTGACGACCAGGGGCGTTTCTAGCTTTTAAAAACATCAGGGGCTGAACCCGAAACATCAGGGGCTGGGGTGGGTAATGAGATAACATGATTCGATAGAGAGAATAATGTATATTGCTGGCCTATACGCAGGGGCAGACTGGTTAAAAAAAAATCCATCCCTGGCACTGTAACCACACCAGCCCACATTACCACACATTCACGCACATTCAAATGTGAGGTAGTTCGGGGGGTTCGGGGGCATACTCCCCCGAGAAAATTTGTATTTCTTAGACCTACATATGTGCATTTTAAGGTGTTTGAAGGTCAAAAGAATTGGATAACAATAAAATGCAAAAGCATGTCAGTGGGCAGTAGCATCAATTATTGGTCAAGCAGATAACAGATTCTTATATATGAGAATGAGGATAAATGTTGAAATGAATGGAAATGCAGAATGTTTCTGGTTATTGTTGACAAAACACAATCACATAAAATCTTTCAAGGATTATTTTGCATAGATGTTACATTTCAATCAAACACCAGTGCAATCTTTTTGTGTCCAGAGGCAAATGAGCAATTTATATATTAGCATTAAAGATTGGTTTCAGCAACTTGTTTCTTTCTTAAGTTAATCAATGTTTTTGGCACTAATTAGTTCAATTAAAGTTCAATTGTTCACTCATAAAGACAGTCACTTGTCGCCACCTACTGGCTTAATGATGCAAGTTGGGCAAACACAGACAAGCGGAGCGATACAAACGGTGAAAAGGACCATACAATTCGAGGACAATACAAATATATATAGGCTACTTATACATTTTATAAATATATATATTTATACTCATGAATTGTGCTTATAGTTTCTGTAAATAGCAAAGAACTTCTGTGTTAAATAGGAATACATTGTATAATGTTAATCATGCTGACTAAATCACATGACTGCGCAGCAGTTAACAATAAAAATACAAAATAATTTAAAACAAAGACAAGCTCATTATACAAAGGAAATAATATTACAGATCTAGACAAAGGTCATTTAGGCTAGGTGTATTTTTCACATTTTTGGTCACAAAATAAAAAAAATATATGACACAAGTAAGTTTTGATGACTTTGTTTGCAATATTGATAAAATGTTAGAATATTAATAATGAAAAATTAGCCAAAATGTGTAACATGTATGTAGCCTACAAATGAATACCAAAGCCCCGACATAGAGTTTTGACGCAGCTTTAATCTCCCTTGTGGTTATTTTTTGAATACGTAACTGACGACAGAACGCGACGGTACATGCTCGTAGTTTATTTTGCGTGATACAGGGCCCGCCGCATTTGCGCGTAGTTGAAGAGAGCGCGCCGCGAGCACAGGGCTGACACGAGAGGAAAGTTCGTTTTTCTGATTTTTACTGACATATAGCCTGACAACACAGAGGACTGTGCGGCGGTGTTGACAGCGTTATTTTTTATTTTATTTTTATTGCTTGTTTGCTGTTGCGCGCAGATCCTGGAGATATTCTAGGATAGGCTGAAATCCCTCACGTGGTGCGTCTCTGTGTGAGAGACAGATTTCAACAATCATCAGTCAGAGACAGCAGCAAAGCCAAAGCACAATGAAATAAGGCAACTTATGATTTCGGGGGTTTACATAGGCTATTGTCCGGTTTCATATTGTCAGTCGACTTTTCAAAATACATTCGGGGCTGCACTCAAAACATTCGGGGCTGAAGCCCCGGCAAAATCGGCTGACGCCGCCCCTGGTGACGACCTGTTTCAAAGTGTATTTGACAATGGTTTTTCTCAAATAAAATTATTAAAATGCTCATTAGGCGTTCTCTCAGAGCAGCTCTGGAAATGTTCATGTAATCATATCAAATTGTTTGTGAGACGCGGAAAACACCATGAACGTCACGAGTAGGCTACTTGAGTATGTAGTAGACAAACGCAGCTCAGCAGAACAAATAGGGTTATATATTTACATGCAGTGTATTTGTGCTTAATATAGCTTAAATATTCACAGACCATGTCGCGATTGGATTTATTGCACAGTTCTACTTTCCATGTATTCATCCATCCATTATTTTGCATGTTTTACGTGACATCTGCATTATGTGAATTCAATTTTCATGACTGGATTCCGGGATTCCCTTTGCATCACGTAAATCGGGACATACCTTTATCTGCAGGAGGGATGGTGTCCTATATCCTCTTTTTGCAGCCACATTTTTTGCAAATTGGATATCTATCCTCAAGGACAACCACGCTTTTTTTCTACTTTTTTCTACTTCGCTTTCAGCTTCAGCTGGGTCTGCGTCACCTTTTTTGCGCGTTTGTTCTTTTTACTCAGTAACGGATATGATTTCAAATGTAGCGAAGTACAATACTTCAAAGAAAACGTACTTAAGTAAAAGTACAGATTTTAAAAACTACTTTAAAAAGTAGAAGTACACAAAAAAACTACTCAATTACGTAACGCGAGTAAATGTAATTCGTTACTTTCCACCTCTGTTCATGTAATATTGAATGGATACGAAAATGACTCGAGGGGACAGTATTTTATAGTATGGTTCCTGGGCTCATACTAAGAAGTATTTTTTGGATGGGTTATTATTCTGTTTGATGTAGAAGGAAACGAAAAAGAAGGGACAAAATTATTTGCATATGTGCCTATATTTGAATCATTTTTAATAATTTTGGAAGATTGTGCCGTAGCCTACATGCATTTATTTATCTGTTATTTTTGATTGTATTGTGTGTGTGTGTGTGTGTGTGTGTGTGTGTGTGTGTGTGTGTGTGTGTGTGTGTGTGTGTGTGTGTGTGTGTGTACAAGCCAAATATTTAAATCTAATGGATATATACATAAACATGTTCAAAATAAACTAAAATTACTAGAACTGCAGATAGGCTACTCAAACGATTACAATCCTAAAGTAGGCTATTTTAAAGTCGATTTTAGCCACTTCTTTTATCATGTCATATTGTAATTATATAGCGTAATGTTATATTAAATTAATTATTAATAGTATTGTAATATATTAATAAACATTATATTATGTTTTTACAATACTAAACTATTTTGATTTCCAAAACACACACACGCACACACACACATCAATGTGAGTTTACTCTTTACTCTGATGCGTCATTGACCGTTCGAGATTAGCTTGCTTGCGCCTGCCAGTCAAAGCCCTTATTTCTGGAGAGCCGTACTTCGACCTTGGAAACTTCTGATCCTCATTCAAGACAAGTATTGTGTTATAGGTATTTTGTTAATTCAGTGTGATAACTTTTTGTTGGCTTTTTTCTTTTCCTCCCCCGGTGATTTCATCTTCCCTTTTACTTCAATTTACTTGTTGCTAGCATATTGTCCCTCGCGCGAATATGTCTTGCTGTGTTGCATACATGTGTTCTAAGAGACAAGTCTATTCCAATTTAAGCTTTTTCAGGTAAGTTAAGTCCACAGTCTCCATCAGTATAATGCATTATTTTAGTATTTTACTCATACTAAATGTGGCTAAAAAAGATGCACATAGTCCTCGACAGCTGACAGACATCTAGGTGACTTAAGACATGCAGGTGAAAGAAAAAAAATATTTGTAATGTGGCGACACGGAGGACATTTAAAAATAGATATACAATACCCGCAAGGGGACCAAATATCCTATAAATCAATGCTCGACTAGACCACCTGGAATACACCAGGAAAATACAGCCCTATACCAGGGCACACAGGTTCGTTGCCAAATGCAGGGGTGAGCAAGGATATGTGGACTAAAATACACAAACAAGTCACTTTATTAAAATACAAAAGAACATGAATGAAGACATACAATACCTAATGCCACAGTCGTACTAGTAAACCGTACCAAATAACATTTACTAAAGACACACGAGGAAGATGGCCAGCAGAGACTTTGGATTTCACCCCACATTCAATATCCGACACACACACAGTGATAAAATATTAAACACACTACATGCAAATACACAATCAAATTATAACCACGGCCAACCCCTCCCACTCAGCGATCCAATGAAACAATGAAAAGAAAATACACAAACTACTGACATACAAAAGATTATACACTTGTAAAACAAACATACACATTCATAAACCAAAATAACAAATACAGTTACTCCAAAACAAAATGAACTCAAGTTTAGGCAAAACTCAAAACAGTAAAAATAAAGCAAGTTTTGCCAACAAGATTATTCAATTGAGACAAAGTGATGTGTACTAATGTGACTGCAAAGCAGAAGTGCAGTCACATAAGTAGGTTTAAATCCCACCATCAAATAAATTAAAAAAAAAAACTAAATTAACTTAAAATCATACATACCACAGGAGGTTTGCAGCACTGTATTACACATCGTCACTCGCCTTATGAGAATACCGCAGCTTACGAGACAACACTAAAAACATGCAAGCAATTCAGTCTCCCATTAACAAAGAACACTTTTAAACATACATAAACTTACCTAGCAGCTATTTCAAGAGCCAGTGCACACCAGAGAGCAAAAGCAGAGGATGCATCAAACTCTCCTGCCAGCCACAAATAAACTAATGTAAACATCTCAATCAAGTTCAAAGTTTGAGGTTCAAAACCAACGCTACTACACCTACCATTACTCACAACATGAAGTTTACAATGGGCAGGACCCATAGTGACGCATACCTGGCCAACAAACCACTCACATTTTTATACTCTCCAAACTGGGCACTGATAGGCCCACAGAGTTGGCATGACACCAACCAATCACAGCAAAGGCTATACATCACCCTGCTACATTCGGCACTTATAGGCTCACAGGGTTAGCATGACACCAACCAATAACAGCAAGGGTTATACATACCCTGCTACAGTAAGATGAAATAATCATGTTTATTTTCTAAAATCAAAATAAAGCTGAACACCTCAATATTGCAATAAATCAAAGTCGACACAACAGCCTTTAACGTCTACAAACTCTCAGTTAAGCTCAAGTGCACAAAAAGACTATTAGTAAACCAACATCCTTCAAAAAGGCCATGTCAATATAGAGGACATATAAAATAGTGTTAATTAAAATTAACTAGTCAAAGGCTACTTGCACTGGATGTGCTGGTTCCGGCCTCATCAGCAGCTGCAGTCTTGGCACAGCTACTAGAAGATTTACAACTGTCAGTCAGGTTGCTCACGTGACATCTACGTCATCAAGCTCAGTTTGAGCCTGCGCAGAACGCTTGGCTATCAGGAAGTGAGTGCCCATGTTTGGCTTCAACTCTCCATTAAAATCAACGGGGTCGCTGTGTCCATTTCTTTTACTGTCTATGCTCGGTCGCAGTATAAGGTCGCAGTAGAGGTGACGTATATGCGCTCGGTCGCAGTGGAGGTGACGTATTTCCGCTATTGAATGGAGCTCCACTTGCCCCGTAGTCTGCAGCCAGCCCCTATTGGAGAGTACACGGACCACCCGTGTACAAACTATCAAACCCTCTTATTCTGCTGTGTGGAGCCGAGGAAGAACTGATGACAGAACAGTTTGATCTTCGGCTGACAAATCAGAGGAAAGGGGCGTTTCATTCTCGCCCACCTGTAGAAATCGAATATTCAAGCTGTTTATAAATTTTTCTATCTCAGAACGAAAAACGAAAAATCAAGCTAAATTCGTGTTTTTCGTTTTTTTTTGGAATAAAATAAAAAACGATAGTTTGTTCCCTTTCGAGAGGTCTCTCCTATTTCGTAAGTAGCTTACGCTATGGGAAAACTCCTTTTCTCGAGAATATTGAAGTCTTTATGTAAAACGCATTGCAGTTGCACAGCTGACAGCAATGAACGAAGGAGCTCGGTCATTGGCTGTGCTGCGGCAACTTGCTCGAACCAATGACGGGGCGACTCTGAATGCGCGAGCAATGAGCGCGCTTCGCGCCCGCGCGCGTCAGAGCCCACCAAGATGGGCGTGGCCAAGCTATATATTGGGCGCCCCGTCATGAGAGTTCTTTAGATTTAATCTCCTTCAGCGAACACCTTCTTCGCTGGATCCTCTGGATTATTGAAAGCCTTCGCCGCCGTGGAAAAGAGTACCAGCGGGATTGCTACGAGGACGTCGGCACCTTCAGCCGCCTTCGAACACCATCCTACTGAGGCATCCGGCGCGCCACCCACGCAAGTATTTTACATCTGTTCGCCCCGCGACATTTGTAAAAGAGCAATTTTTCTGAGGCGTTGTTTCAAATGCCTTCCTGCGCGTCGTGCAGAGACCTTCTCCCGGACGGGGATCGTCACATCATCTGCGCTCGCTGCCTGGTCCGGGACCACGCAGAAGCTGCTTTGACCAAGGGCGGATGCCCGGAATGTGACGACCTGGGTCTCTCCACACTGCGGGCTCACTTCGCCGCTTTCGCCGCGAGCGAGCCCATCGACGCCACCCCTCTGTTTGAGCCGCGCTTTTTTAAAAAAAAAAAAACGCCGCGCACAGAGGCTTCCTGAACCTGAGCTCAGTGACGTCATACCGAGCCAGTCTCCGCGTGCTTCACCGCCGCTCTTGCCTTCCCCACCGCCGGTTCAGTTCACTCAGCCGGACCCACACCCCTCTAGCAGAGCGGTGGGCCTTGTGACTTTCGGAGCGTCCGAGGAGCGTCCAAAACCAACGCTACTACACCTACCATTACTCACAACATGAAGTTTACAATGGGCAGGACCCATAGTGACGCATACCTGGCCAACAAACCACTCACATTTTTATACTCTCCAAACTGGGCACTGATAGGCCCACAGAGTTGGCATGACACCAACCAATCACAGCAAAGGCTATACATCACCCTGCTACATTCGGCACTTATAGGCTCACAGGGTTAGCATGACACCAACCAATAACAGCAAGGGTTATACATACCCTGCTACAGTAAGATGAAATAATCATGTTTATTTTCTAAAATCAAAATAAAGCTGAACACCTCAATATTGCAATAAATCAAAGTCGACACAACAGCCTTTAACGTCTACAAACTCTCAGTTAAGCTCAAGTGCACAAAAAGACTATTAGTAAACCAACATCCTTCAAAAAGGCCATGTCAATATAGAGGACATATAAAATAGTGTTAATTAAAATTAACTAGTCAAAGGCTACTTGCACTGGATGTGCTGGTTCCGGCCTCATCAGCAGCTGCAGTCTTGGCACAGCTACTAGAAGATTTACAACTGTCAGTCAGGCTGCTCACGTGACATCTACGTCATCAAGCTCAGTTTGAGCCTGCGCAGAACGCTTGGCTATCAGGAAGTGAGTGCCCATGTTTGGCTTCAACTCTCCGTTAAAATCAACGGGGTCGCTGTGTCCATTTCTTTTACTGTCTATGCTCGGTCGCAGTATAAGGTCGCAGTAGAGGTGACGTATATGCGCTCGGTCGCAGTGGAGGTGACGTATTTCCGCTATTGAATGGAGCTCCACTTGCCCCGTAGTCTGCAGCCAGCCCCTATTGGAGAGTACACGGACCACCCGTGTACAAACTATCAAACCCTCTTATTCTGCTGTGTGGAGCCGAGGAAGAACTGATGACAGAACAGTTTGATCTTCGGCTGACAAATCAGAGGAAAGGGGCGTTTCATTCTCGCCCACCTGTAGAAATCGAATATTCAAGCTGTTTATAAATTTTTCTATCTCAGAACGAAAAACGAAAAATCAAGCTAAATTCGTGTTTTTCGGTTTTTTTTGGAATAAAATAAAAAACGATAGTTTGTTCCCTTTCGAGAGGTCTCTCCTATTGCGTAAGTAGCTTACGCTATGGGAAAACTCCTTTTCTCGAGAATATTGAAGTCTTTATGTAAAACGCATTGCAGTTGCACAGCTGACAGCAATGAACGAAGGAGCTCGGTCATTGGCTGTGCTGCGGCAACTTGCTCGAACCAATGACGGGGCGACTCTGAATGCGCGAGCAATGAGCGCGCTTCGCGCCCGCGCGCGTCAGAGCCCACCAAGATGGGCGTGGCCAAGCTATATATTGGGCGCCCCGTCATGAGAGTTCTTTAGATTTAATCTCCTTCAGCGAACACCTTCTTCGCTGGATCCTCTGGATTATTGAAAGCCTTCGCCGCCGTGGAAAAGAGTACCAGCGGGATTGCTACGAGGACGTCGGCACCTTCAGCCGCCTTCGAACACCATCCTACTGAGGCATCCGGCGCGCCACACACGCAAGTATTTTACATCTGTTCGCCCCGCGACATTTGTAAAAGAGCAATTTTTCTGAGGCGTTGTTTCAAATGCCTTCCTGCGCGTCGTGCAGAGACCTTCTCCCGGACGGGGATCGTCACATCATCTGCGCTCGCTGCCTGGTCCGGACCACGCAGAAGCTGCTTTGACCAAGGGCGGATGCCCGGAATGTGACGACCTGGGTCTCTCCACACTGCGGGCTCGCTTCGCCGCTTTCGCCGCGAGCGAGCCCATCGACGCCACCCCTCTGTTTGAGCCGCGCTTTTTAAAAAAAAAAAAACGCCGCTCACAGAGGCTTCCTGAACCTGAGCTCAGTGACGTCATGCCGAGCCAGTCTCCGCGTGCTTCACCGCCGCTCTTGCCTTCCCCACCGCCGGTTCAGTTCACTCAGCCGGACCCACACCCCTCTAGCAGAGCGGTGGGCCTTGTGACTTTCGGAGCGTCCGAGGACGACGGGGGAGTGGATGACAGCCTGTCCATCGACGCTGCATCTGACGACTGGCCGGGCTCAACTTTCGACCCCGCCCCAGTCGACGCTAGCTAGCACGAGTGCAGGCTCCACCATGGATACGGAGATTATCCGCATCCTCTCGAAGGCCGTGGAGGACCTCGGGCTCGATTGGTGTTCTCCGCCAAGTCATGGAAAGCCCCCCACTCTGCGCGCCTAAAGCCTTCTTTTTCTTCTTCGCTCTCCTCAGTGGACGGCGCGAAGGAAAGAGGCTACGAGGGAACGCTGCCCCTCGAGGAGGCCGTGGCCAATCATCTCTGCCCGCCCTCCACCACCGGATGGAAAGCCAAAGCTTCCCACCCCTCGAAGCCCTGCCGCACTACCTCTGCTCTCGCCGGTTGCGCCTACGCCGCCTCCGGCCAAAGCTGCATCAGCGCTTCACTCAATGGCGGTACTTCAAGTGTTCCAAGCCAAGCTTCTCCGCTCTATGGACGAGTCTGGCCCCGAACCCGAAGCCTTCAGGGACCTACGCAGCGCAACTGATATAGCTCTGCGAGCCAAGAAGGCCACCGCCCAGTCTATTGGCCGTGCTATGGCTAATTTGACTGTTCTCGAGCGCCATCTGTGGCTGACTCTGACTGAGATGAAGGACGCGGATAAGGCGCCATTTCTCGACGCGCCTATCTCCACCAGCGGGCTGTTTGGACCGGCGGTTAAAAGTTTCGCCGAACGCTTCACTGAGGCCCAGAACGCTTCACAAGCTATGCGTCATTTCCTGCCAAAGCGCTCCAGCTCATCGCAGAGCAGACAGAGACCGCCACAGCCGCAGCGGGCTAGAACAGCTCCCACCGCCTCTCAGCCCGCGCCTCAGGCTGACGCTCGACGCCGCTCGCGCTCTCACAACCGCAAGCCGCCTTCTGAGCGACGGGTTCCTTGGCCCAAGATTGTGCTGAACCCTGAGCCTCGAAAGCCGTCCTAGCCACAGAAATGAGAAGAGAGAGTGCGTGTCTCGCAAAAGCCGGACCACTCTCTCTGCAAAAGCTCAAACATTACCCAGTCCCCTTACAGGCGGCTGGATATGTCCATACAGCAGTCAATGGGCCAGTCACAGAGCTCGCTCACCTGCAAACAAACGCCGTTTTTACGGCGATGCACAGAAAACACAAAAAAAATAGTCTTTTTCTGCCTGCGTCACTAAGGGTTCACATGTCCACAAAGTGTGCATTCCCAGATACTGTCAAAAAAGTGCCAAATTCATTCCCAGCTCAGGCTGCGCTTCCCATGAATGTAGATCACGTGCCTACGGTCATGTACGCACCACTACACACAAGCACTGTTCACACAGTTATAAATTCATCCCCAGTAAAAGCGGGAAAAATTATAAAAGTGACGCGTGTGTCTACCACTGTTTATGCACCCCCACTTATAAACACTGTCCTTACAGTGTCAAACACAACCTCAGCTCAGGCTGCGAGTTTTACAAACACAGCGCGCGCTGTTGTAATCACACACGCGCCCATTCACTCAGCTGCTCAGCGCGCGCCCGCGCCTCTGAGAGCTACGAGGTCAGGCGATTCGCTGGCCAGGTCCCTACGTCACAGCGGCCCGCCCCTAGCCTGTATTCAGCCCATATCTGTACACGCAGCGGCATGGGAAAACATTCCAGATATGCCGAAATGGGTATTGAATATAGTAAAGCACGGATACTCGCTCCAGTTCGCTCGCAGACCACCACGTT
Organism: Gila orcuttii; assembly: GCA_026230005.1. Lineage (NCBI taxonomy): Eukaryota > Metazoa > Chordata > Actinopteri > Cypriniformes > Leuciscidae > Gila > Gila orcuttii. The sequence continues at coordinate 21,234,998 of JAPDVR010000011.1, forward strand.
TTACGACTGTGGTCGAGACGAAAGTGAGAAAGGAGTGTTCACATGTTCTACGCACCGAGGTGCGCAAACTAATAGAAAAGGGCGCTGTGGAAACTGTTTTCCCCCTCTCTGAGCGGGACAGGTTTTTACAGCCGCTATTTTCTCGTCCCGAAAGAGGATGGCGGTCTCCGCCCCATCCTAGATCTCAGACACCTGAACAAAGCACTAATGATTCGCTCGTTCAGAATGTTAACAACCAAGCATATCCTCGCGCAAGTACGCCCAGGAGATTGGTTTCTCTCAGTGGATCTGAAAGATGCTTACTTTCACATTCCAATAGCGCCTCATCACAGGCCGTTTCTGAGATTCGCTTTCGAGGGACAGTCATACCAGTACACAGTACTTCCGTTCGGCCTGTCCCTGGCTCCCCGTACATTCACGAAATGTATGGATGCAGCACTTTCCCCCCTAAGACGAAGGGGAGTGCGAATACTGAATTATCTCGACGATTGGCTGGTTCTAGCACAATCAGAGAGTCAGTTAATAACACACAGATCTTGGATTATCAGCCATTTAGAATGCCTGGGTCTAAGAATCAATTTTGCAAAAAGCATACTATCTCCCAGCCAGAGGATTTCTTTCCTGGGAATAGTTCTAGACTCGATGCAAATGACAGCGCGTCTCTCAGAGGATGCTCGGTCTCATGGCCTCAGCATCGGCCGTACTCCAGCTAGGATTGTTGCATATGCGCCCTCTCCAACGCTGGCTCAAAGAGCCGCGTCCCTACTCACGCGTGGCGTTCGGGCCACTTTTTAATCAGAGCGAACCACGGCTGTATAAAAGCCCTGACGCACTGGAAAGCCGCCGACTGGTACCAGTCAGGCGTGAGTCTGGGTGTGAACACAAGGAGAAAGATGATAACGACAGATGCCTCCAAAATAGGTTGGGGGGCCCTTTACGAGGGCAGGCCTGTCTCCGGCTTTTGGTCAAACCCGGAGAAGCGCCTACACATAAACTGTCTGGAAATGAAAGCGGTCGCTTTGGCTCTCAGAGCCCTGCTCCCACATCTAAAAAAACGAACACGTCGTGGTCCGAACGGACAACATGACGGTAGTGTCGTACATAAATCGCCAGGGTGGACTCAGGTCGAGCTTCATGCATTCAATGGCCAGGAGACTCATTTTATGGTCCCAGCACAACTTGCGCTTGCTGAGAGCAGCGCATGTGCCAGGCGCCCTGAACCAGGGGGCAGACATGCTATCCAGAGACAAGATTCTCCCAGGAGAATGGGCTCTCAACCCGCTGACGATTCAGTGGTTATGGAAAACCTTTGGTAAAGCGTAGATCGACCTCTTCGCCTCCAAGGAGAACGCGCACTGCTCTCTTTTCTTCACGAAAAGCACGGACGCGCTCGCCCAGAGCTGGCCGAGCCGCCCCTTATATGCCTTTCCCCCGATCGCGATGCTGCCACAGGTCATCAGTCGGGTCAGAGAGGATAAAAACGCAGTGCTGCTTATAGCCCCACTCTGGAAGAACCAAACATGGTTTCCAGATCTGATGCAAATGCAATCTGCACCACGGCCGATTCCACTGAGGCCAGACCTCCTCAGTAAGGCCAGCGGGATGATATTTCATCCCCGCCCCGATCTGTGGGCCCTTCATGCATGGCCCCTCAACGGGTTCCCAGGAACCTCGCGAGCGGAGCACTAAAAACCATCGCTGAGGCGCGGGCGCCCTCCACGAGACGCTTATATGCCCAGAAATGGAAAGTGTTCAGTGACTGGTGTAATGCCAGGGCCTGAACTCTGAGACATGCGAGATTACGAATGTACTCGTTTTTCTACAAGGGCTTCTGGAGGCGGGCCGCACCCCCTCCACGCTCAAAGTATATGTGGCGGCCATCACAGCGTCACACGACCCTGTAATGGAACGTCCATTGGGAAGAAACGACCTAATTATTCGTTTCCTAAAGGCCGCTAGGAGGATGAACCCTTCACGCCCCCCCTCAGTGCCGATCTGGGACCTAGCTACTGTCCTTGACGCTCTTAAAGGGCCCCCGTTCGAACCACTCCGAACCGTGCACCTTAAACAGCTCTCGCTCAAGACTGCGCTCCTGCTGGCACTCGCCTCGGTCAAGAGAGTGGGCGACCTGCACGCGCTTTCGACAAGCGCTGCCTGCCTAGAATTCGGTCCTAACGACTGCAGGGTCGTCCTTAGGCCGAAACAGGGGTATATTCCTAAAGTGCTCACCACTCCCTTCAGAGCACAGGTTATCTCCCTAACTGCGCTTTCGTCTCCAGCAGACGAACACGACGCTAATCTACTCTGCCCCATTAGGGCTCTCAGAGTGTATTTGGAGCGTTCTGCCCTATTCAGACAGACAGAACAACTGTTTGTATGCTTTGGCGGCCGTACGAAAGGTTCCGCCGTTTCAAAGCAGAGAATCTCTCACTGGATAGTTGAAGCTATAGCGCTGGCTTACGAAGCTAAGGGACTTCAATGCCCCTGGGGAGTCAAAGCACACTCCACCAGGAGTGTGGCTTCTTCCTGGGCATGGTCGAGCGGGATACCGATCGAGGATATTTGTGCGGCGGCAGGCTGGGCCTCACCGTCCACATTTATCAGGTTCTACAACCTACAGGTCCCGACATTGCATTCCAATGTGCTATCAGCATGATGCCAGTTGAACTGCGAGTTCGCATCTAGATTATGTATGTGCTTGTGTCACACTGAGCGCCTTCTAGCCACTCTGTATTTTTTCCCACATATAAAGCTCGCCTCTGCCGGCTAGTTGGATGATAACTTTGCTTTTCAGCGCAGGCACCTGCCTCTGGCTATCATAAGGCGAAGTTCGGCACGCACGGCGTTTTGCATGGTGTTCCCATAGCGTAAGATACTTACGCAATAGGAGAGACCTCTCGAAAGGGAACGACTCGGTTACTAACGTAACCTCGGTTCCCTGAGAGGAGGGAACGAGTATTGCGTAACTTGGTTAGTTCGCTTCAGTCGTTTTAACCTAAAGAACTCTCATGACGGGGCGCCCAATATATAGCTTGGCCATGCCCATCTTGGCGGGCTCTGACGCGCGCGGGCGCGAAGCGCGCTCATTGGTCGCGCATTCAGAGTCGCCCCGTCATTGGTTCGATCAAGTTGCCGCAGCACAGCCAATGACCGAGCTCCTTCGTTCATTGCTGTCAGCTGTGCAGCTGCAATGCCTTTTACATAAAGACTTCAATATTCTCGAGAAAAGGAGTTTTCCCATAGCGTAAGCTACTTACGCAATACTCGTTCCCTCCTCTCAGGGAACCGAGGTTACGTAAGTAACCGAGTCGTTTTCCAATTTGAAACTAAATAAGCAGAAACGAGAAAACGGCGCCTTTATTCGTTTTTTCGTTTTTTGGAAAAAAACGAGGTTTCGGCTTGATTTTTCGTTTTTTAGTTCACAGGCAAAAAACGAATAAATGACTTCAAAATTCGGTCATGAGACGCCCCTTTCAGCCGATTGGTCAAGCAAATCTGAGCATTTGACGTCATCAGTAATTCCCCAGGTATTTTCAACAAAATATAGTCCTATGGCTCTGCGTACCGCTTCTTAAACTGTACAGGGCTGTGCAACTTAACGCGTTTCACAGGAATATTTATTTCAGAAATATTAAATATTAATCTGCACCCAGACGGTTTTATTTAGCTGTGCAGAGTTAAATCTGTGTAGTGCTGCACGGACCGCGCAGAGCGGGTGAAGCACAGACCAATGTTCTGTCAAGTGTAAATACGCAGCAGTCATAATAACTCTTCTTGACAATATACGCTCAGTTTTGGACAAGGGGTGGTCATTGCAAATACTGTAATGCAAAACCGCTGATGGTGGTGGTGGGTAGGCTACCTACCGATGATAGTAAATTAAAATGTAACTAATCATAGCTGCGAGAGTGAGACAGCGAGATGATTGACAGGACGATAGCGGAGGAAAAAACTCAAGATAGCCTAACATGTGTTAGTAAAAAAAGATTTATTTGTTTAATATAAGTGAGTTTGTATTTGAAAACAACAACAACAAAGAAACAATCAAATAACTGTGGACCACAAACTGAGCGTTCATTTTAAAGGGAAATTTCCAAATATCACTTATTTATTTTCTTATAATGTTGTTGTTTTATGAATTCCGTCTTAATCGTTTTGTTAATAAAAGTTTAATAGGCCTACTATGCGGGAGTTTTTTTATAGTAGCCTACTATTTTATTGTATATATACCGAGGCACTTCATAAACCCAATTGGAAAGCTAAACAGTTCTAAGCATGAACTCTAGCAAGATCAATTAAGATTTTCATTTGGGTTTATGAAGTGCCTCGGTAAATATACATATGCTACACATTACATTCTTTATGGGTATAGAGTTCATGGTAGCCTACTAATTGCATAAGCTCCTCCTTGATTATACAGCCATGATTATGAAGGGCCGACAGTAATGCCACCAAATTTAAAGAAACTGAGACCAATGCAACTGAGTTAATGTATCGTATTTTCATGATATAATTATATAATTGGCTTATGGCTGACTTGGCGCCACCTACTGGCGGTCTTTAATATTTAAAGTATTGTTACATGTAACTTCATATTTTTCACTGTGGCATTTAATAGTCTCTTATTATGCAATTGAAATTGATATGTAAATGTACTTACTGTGCCACATTTGAGCTGCTTAATGATAATAATGATCATAATAATACTTTATAAGACAGATATTACTGTTGTATGTTGTTGAAAACATTACTTCGTTTCAACGTCCAGATCTTGTAAAAAATTCAACGTTGATTTAGAAGTGTTTTATTAACATTTTTCAACCATTTAGCATTAAACGTTATATCAACGTTGTTTCAACGTTGTAACAATAACTGACATTATTTCAACCATATTTAAACGTTGAAGGTCGGTCATATGCCGGCTGGGACTCCATCGTGATATTTGTAGCGTAAGTAGGGCCCAAACGTTCACGTGGATGCATTTACGCAGAGCGCTGTAGCTATATGGCACGTCTGAGTCTAACCATGAAATAATTTATCGCCAAAGGCAACGTGCTGAGATAGCTTTCGACATTCTTCTCTTCTTTATAGCTCTTTTGAGGCAGTTTCTATCGTGTAATTTTAATAACAACTGTCAAGAGCGTATATTGTAACACTAGAGTGGTTGTTAATGCGCGAGAGCGAATCTCATCGCAGGCGAATTCACTCTCACACGAATCTCGGGGCGCGCTTTTTATTGCGAGTGCACGCTCAATCTTGGTCCTTTTGACTCAATCTCAATACTTTTATAGAATTATCTTATCTCTTTTATAATGTGTTCATAAGTTGTCGACAAACAGAATAAGACATAACCGATTAAATAAAATAAGGATTTATTATATAAGTCATCATTAGGCTAATTATTGTTTTAGGTATTTATATGCCTATAGGCCTACTGTATAGGGTGAATTCAGGGTTTTCCAAGTCACACCAAGACACATTTCTAGAGAGAGAGAGATACAATATGATGTCAGATAATAATAAAATGCTATGATGTTGTCTATATAGGCTGGTCTCAATTGCAGCTGTGGTTGTAAAATGGGTACTTGTAAAATTTAAGGCTATACAAATACAGACAGATCAAAAGATCCAATTGCAGGAACCACAGGAATTTCAAAAGCCATGCAATCCAGGGGTTCCTGAGGGACACAACCCTGCTCCAATACTGTTTTCAAATAATATTCTGATTTATAGCTGAAGCAGGTGAGTTATAGGATTAACATGGGTAGTAGAAATAAAGCATGACAGAGTGGTGATACTGTGGTTCAGCATCATCATTAAAAACAATATCTGCTCAGAAATCGCTTAGAAAAGATTTGAGAAATGAAATATTTATGCTTTTGAAGGACAGTCAGATTCACATAAAGGGATTTCTGGAAATGAAGCTGCTGATAAGGTAGCAAAGAAGGGTTTCACTTAGTTCCTGGAGGGCCACTGTCCTGCAGTGACGTGACATATAACAAAGTATGGTGTCCCATATTTGGAATTTGTGCTCCACTTATCCCATCCAAGTGCACACACACACGAGCAGTGAACAAACACACACCATGAACACACCCGGGGTGGGCAGCCATTTTTTGCTGCGGGTGTTTAAATGCGTTTTGCACCATATTCACTGCAGCAACTGTAGCAAAAATGTGAGCGAACGAGTTTATTAATTTGTGATTTGTAGAATAGGATTTGTGCACCTGCAATGAAGAATTTGAGAAGGTGTTACTGTTGTGTTGTGTTTGTGGGAGAGAAAAAAAAGTCTACAAGTTTGCAACTCTTAAAACATTTATCTCTGTGACTTCAAATTTACTGATACACTTGTGGCTATTCTCTACAACTATAAATTTCACTGTCACAGGCGTTCAGTTGTTTTGCACCAAAAATACCTTCATAAGACTCAGGGGCGGCTGGCCAGTAGAGGACGCTAGGACGCTAGGGCGCCCATCCCCCCCCCCCCCCCCCCCCCATGAGCCAGACCACAGTTTAAGAGCCACAGGCAATACATAAATAAGTAAATACATACATTAATTGTGTATACAAATTGGCAACATTTGTGTGTTTGATATATTAAATGCACCCAGTATATGTGAAAACGTGATAGAAATTCTAAATGTCTGGTTTTTCTACACGTCTCCTCGACCTGTGTGCACATGTCATCAGCTCTGGGGCCCTGGAGAAATCGCCCCAGGGAGGCGGGTCTCTGGAGCAGCTTAGCCAATTGCTGATTTAAGAAATAAATGTTTGACATAAACTGTAGCCAATCAGCGAGCTCAAATCTAGTCAGCTATGGGCGATTCTTTTAGCGCCCCAAGCGCGCGCGCCCATGCGCGCCCAGACTGCCACAGGCTATTATTATGTATTATGGGACACCATACTTTGCTATATGTCACGTCACTGCAGGACAGTGGCCCTCCAGGAACTAAGTGAAACCCTTCTTTGCTACCTTATCAGCAGCTTCATTTCCAGAAATACCTTTATGTGAAATTATGTGAATTTGAACTGTCCTTCAAAAGCATAAATATTTCATTTCTCAAATCTTTTCTAAGCGATTTCTGAGCAGATATTGTTTTTAATGGTGATGCTGAACCACAGTATCACTACTCTGTCATGCTTTATTTCTACTACGCATGTTAATCCTATAACTCACCTGCTTCAGCTATAAATCAGAATATTATTTGAAAACAGTGTTTGGGCAGGATTGTGTCCCTCAGGAAGCCCCGGATTGCATGGCTTTTGAAATTCCTGTGGTTGCAATTGGATCTTTTGATCTGTCTGTATTTGTATAGCCTTAAATTTTACAAGTACCCATTTTACAAACACAGCTGCAATTGAGATCAGCTTATATAGACAACATCATTATTATAGCATTTTATTATTAACTGACATCATATTGTATCTCTCTCTCTCTAGAAATGTGTCTTGGAGTGACTTAGAAAACCCTGAATTCACCCTATACAGTAGGCCTATAGGCCTATATAAATACCTAAAACAATAATTAGCCTACTAATGATGACTTATATAATAAATCCTTATTTTATTTAATCGGAGATGTCTTATTCTGTTTGTCGACAACTTATGAACACATTATAAAAGAGATAAGATAATTCTATAAAAAGTATTGAGATTGAGTCAAAAGGACCAAGATTGAGCGTGCACTAGCAATAAAAAGCGCGCCCCGAGATTCGTGTGAGAGTGAATTCGCCTGCGATGAGATTCGCTCTCGCGCATTAACATCCACTCTAGTGTTACAATAATACGCTCTTGACAGTTGTTATTAAAATTACACGATAGAAACTGCCTCAAAAGAGCTATAAAAAAGAGAGGAATGTCGTGTCTGAAAACTATCTCAGCACGTTGCCACTGGCGATAAATTATTTCATGGTCAGACTCAGACGTGCCATATACATAACTCTACAGCGCTCTGGGTAAATGCATCCACGTGCACCCCCCGCGGAACTGGTACGGTCCAACCGCGAGCAAAACACAGAGAAATGGAAAATCAGAGCAATGAGTCGTTTTTTATGTTTGTTCAAAAACCAGACTCGGACGCAACAACCCAAGCTTGGTCCTTGTACGTTTTCATAGTTTGTTTTTTCGTTTGAACCACAAAACAAAATAACGAGAAACCACTTTTTTTCGTTTGTCGTTTCAAACCAAAAACAAAAAAACGATAAAAAAGAGCCGTTTTCCCGTTTTTGGTTTCTGAATCAAATAAAGAAAAACGACTAAACCAAATTCAAATAATGGTCCGATTTTGTTTTTTTTAAATTCCTTTTTTCATTTCTCCGTTTGAATATCTACATTCAAAAACGGATAAATGACTTCAAAATCTGTTTTGCACACGTGGGCGGCGGTCATGAGACGCCCCTTTCAGCCGATTGGTCAAGCAAATCTGAGCATGTGACGTCATCAGTAATTCCCCAGGTCTTTCCAACAAAATAATAGTCCTATGGCTCTGCGTACCGCTTCTTAAACTGTACAGGGCTGTGCAACTTAACGTGTTTCACAGAAATATTTATTTCAGAAATATTAAATATTAATCTGCACCCAGCCGGTTTTATTTAGCTGTGCAGAGTTAAATCTGTGTAGTGCTGCACTAGGCCGCGCAGAGCGGGTGAAGCACAGACCAATGTTCTGTCAATACGCAGCAGTCATAATGACTCTTCTTTTAGACAATACGCTCAGTTTTGGACAAGGGGTGGTCATTGCAAATACTGTAATGCAAAACTGCTGATGGTGGTGGTGGTGGGTAGCCTACCGATGATGGTAAATTAAATGTAATTAATCATAGCCGCGAGACTGAGACAGCGAGATGATTGACAGGACGATAGCGGAGGAAAAAGCTTAAGATAGCCTAAATAACACAATAGAGGAAAAAGCTTGTTAGTTAAAAAATATTTCTTTGTTTAATATAAGTGAGTTTGTATTTGAAAACAACAACAACAACAACAAAGAAACAATCAAATAGCCTAGCAGTGTGAACCCACAAACTGAGCGTTCATTTTAAAGAGACATTTTCAAATATATTTTATTTATCTGTTATAGGCTAATGCTGTTGTTTTATGTATTCCGTCTTAATCGTTTAAATTTGTTAATAAAAGTTTAATACTATGCGGGATTTTTTATAGGCTAGTATACTATTTTATTGTGCCTATATTTACCGAGGCACTTCATAATCCCATTTAGAAAGCTAAACAGTTCTAAGCACTGTACAACAAATTATATGTAAATGCACTTACTGTGCCACATTTGAACTGCATAAAACTGTAAATACATCTAAATTCCATGTCAGATACAGATTTCATCAGACAGCCTATATATTAGGCTACTGCAATTTGTGTTGATTGAATATTAAAAAAGTGATGACTTACAGGTTAAAAAAAACAATTCAACATTTCCTCACAGCATTTTTCTTACAAAAACATAATTTCGCTGGACAATGTCTATTAAAGTATACAACATATAAGGGTGCTAATAGAGTGATACAACACTCTTTGAGAAAAGTTTGTTCATCACACTGTAAAGTGATTTAGAGGAAAATAAATTAAAAACTTAAAATTCCAAAGATTATATAAAAAATAAATAAACATTAAATAAATATTAAATATAAACTCTGTATGCAACACAGCACTGTAAATTAGTTAGTACCGCGGGAACGTGCTGAGGGTGACCCCTGGCGTACACTGTAAGAAATGATTCTGTGGTCATGTAGATTTGAATTAATGTTTTTGGTTAAAATGTATTCAATATAATTGTGTTTTTGATTTTGGGGCAAATATTTAATTAAATTTCAAATAAAAATGTTTGGAATAAAAACCATCCATTGTAGGTAAATAAAACTTAAGCATTTTATTAATTTAATTCCAAATGGAGAGAATATTGAGTGAATTCAAATTAATGTAATCAGGCAAATTTAAATTCAAAAGCACTTCCTGTCAAAGTGCGCATTTTTTAAATGCAATAGGCTAGACATTTGAAGAGAGTACGTTAAGCTGCCTACAGACAGTGAATGTTCGTCTTCTTCCACATTGTTCATCTTGCAACTGGTTGACTAAGGTAAGAAAACTTATTTTGTTTTCTCTGGACTAGTAAAAAGAACGCATGTAGTGGTTATATGTAAGGGATAATGTAGAGCGAGGCGTTGTTATAGCAAATAGAAAACCTGACAGGCTGATTATGACCCCGACGCGAAGCGGAGATGAAGGGGTTGTATTCGCTATAACAACCGCCTCGCTCTATATTATCCCGCTTATTACACGGCTACCTACCAAATAAATAAATAATTTGACACGATTTATTGATTTAAAAAGGAGTTTATTTATTTAAAAACGATTGTATTGCTTCCGCTAAAGAAAATAGTCCGTTCCGTCTCTACGGTTAGAATCCATGGCAACGCTTTTGGGAACTTTGAACTTTAATTTGAACTTTGTGTCAAATTATTTATTTATTTGGTAGGTAGCCATGTAATACGCGGGATAATATAGAGCGAGGTGATTGTTATAGCGAATACAACCTCTTCAGGCTGATCAGGACCCCGGCGCGAAGCGGAGGGATCTTGAATCAGCCTGAAGGGTTTGTATTGTATTGATTCCGCTAAAGAAAATAGTTTCATTTATAATTATACATTACAGAAACATTCAGTGATAAAAATATATAGAGATATATATAAATATATATAATTATTATTATTATATATAATTATTATTTGACTTATCAGTTGTTGCATTCCTCCCCAGGACTCGGTTGAGAGGACCAGAAAGGTTGTTCCTCGCTGTCTTATAGAATACATTGGAGAACAAGGGGGACATACATCTTATCAAAGAATTCAATGTAGGTAAACTTAATTTGCATTACCTTAATTCAAGGACAATAATTCCTTAATTCCTCAAGTAGGTGCTTGATCTAGATCTGTGGCCTTTGTTTTTTTTAGTATCTTTTTTCTTATTTAACAGCTTCTGTGCTCCTTGTCATATATTCTCTAAATCTCTGAACTCAACTAGAGGCATGAAGATACTGTACATAGAGGGTTTTCACCAACGTCACATTCTGGGCGGTAACCCGGATGAGCGGCCATTATGGAGGCACTCGGATGTAAACAACAGCATAGACTGCACTGTTTATGTACTACTGAACACATTGTTACACTAAAAAATAAAACACAGAAAAAACCTAGTGGTAGGTGCGAAATCATATGGAGAAGGACTTATCAAGCAGGAGAGAGCGCAATATTTTGACAAACTAAAGTTAATATGTGGTAAAGGCCCGAATGAGCTATCTTCTCTAGCCCGTACTGCAATTCTTTCTTCTATTTCTTATTCCGACATAGGCTACGTTCAGATTGTCAGCCCAAAAAAGCACATGAAATCCTTTTCAAGCTACATCCATATGTGAAATTCTATTCAAATACCAGGACATATGCCTCAGTCTGAACGATCGGATTTTGGGTGGAATGCGACTCTCACGCCACATAAAATGTAAACGTCAGTGGTTGTTAGAGGAGACATGCTGCAAGTCGCGGTGTAAAGGCAGTAAGCAAGCGGTCTGGGGCAAAAAAAGTTCCTATGAAAAAAGTTCCTGGGACAAATAGTTCCTGGTAATTGCGGTGGAAACGCTGCTATAGAGAAGAAAACAACGAACAATTTGAGGCCTGTGAGAAAATAAAATGTAATAAAATAGATTTATAAGCTATGAAAACAATAATGAATGTATTGTCTAGTCCGCTATATGCTTACAATATACTTCTGACAGTTTTATACTAAGACACTACAATTTCATGTTGCAGGACACTGAGAACTTGGAGGAACAGGTCATAATGGCCATTACTCTGACCCCAAAGCCTGGAGCTTCTACAAGCAACTACCCAAAGAACATTGTAATCGTCATCACAGGACTTGGAAATATTGCAAGGGCCTTGCTCTGTCCTCCTTGGCTTGACCTACGCGCTGAATCTTGATTATCACCTTTGTACACCTTTGAGGTATTCCAAAAACGTTTCTTGGAACTGGATCAACAAAGTCCAATCCCTCAAGAGCAAACTTCAGGCTTGAAATGAGACTGTATTGCAGTGCAGACTTTTGTGCTACACAATGTCTTACTTACTTGAGAATTGCACATTTGAAAGTGCTATGTTTGTAAGTTAGCACTGATTTGTCCCACGAATGTCATGACATTTCAATTGTTGTAAGTTCAAAGTACAAATGTATTTTACTCTGTACAAATTGCACTTTAAAGGTCCCGTTCTTCGCGATTCCATTTTTCAAACTTTATTTAGTGTGTAATGTTGCTGTTAGAGCATAAATAATACCTGTAAAATTATAAAGCTCAAAGTTCAATGCCTAGCGAGATATTTTATTTAACAGAAGTCCCCTTTCAAAGCATACAGCGAACGCCCGGTTTGGACTACATCCCTCTACTTCCTTTTTTAATGACGTAACTAGGAATACACAAAAATAGGGAGCGTGGTCTTGTTGCGCTCCCACGGAGAAGAAGCACTTCAACTGCACAAGCATCTCCAATTTATGGTAACACAGCGGTTCGCTGGCACAATCAGAACTCGTTACGTATTTCTGAAGGAGGGATTTCATAGAACAAGGAAGTCATCGGGCCGTTTTTTGGACAGTGAAAACAGCAGTAAACAGTAAATTGTGTGAAAAATACAGTGTTTTTGTACACGCGAAACATGAACACATGTTATATTGCACACTGTAAACACAATCAAAGCTTCAAAAAACACGAAGAACGGGACCTTTAAGTATTTATGGAGTATTTTTATTTTAAGATCTTTATTGACCCAATTTAGTGGCTAAGTCAGGTGAAAAAAAATGCAAACAGGTTTATGGACACATGTATGGCATTTATTTTTGTTTTTACTAAATAGTTTGAAGTCAGCATTCTGTCCTTTTTAAATGTCTGGTTTGAAATGCAAGATCCTACTTCTGTCTTGAAATGAGACTGTGGCTGCAGTGTACAATGATGTGCTTCAATGTATTGAAAGCACAAAAGTGAATTGTTAATAAAATTCTTATTTGAGTATTTGTTAAGTTCTGTACTTTCTGGGCCATTATTCCTAGGAAAGGAATATTTAGATTTAATTAATTGCATTGATTAAATTCAAATCAATGTGCGGATTAATGTTGATTATTATTACTTAATTATGTATCATTGTTATGTAGAATTAAATTAATTTTTATTAGTACTATTTACACATTAAAGGTCTTTTTCAAATCAACTCAATATTTTTGTTTAGGTTATAAGTAATTCTGTTCTGTTTTCTATTCGAATCTACTCATTTTAAAAGGATAACTATTAAGAGTCTCGTTTAATTAATATTTACTCAATACCAAACCGTGTGAAATTTAATTAATAATATTGCTTGTAATCTGTTGCCTCATTTTTATTGAGTAGATATGGTGTATCTTTTCTTACAGTGTAGAGTCCAGGGAAAAAATATGCTGCCAATAAAGCACATAAAAGCTGTCACGAACTGGCAAAAGTAATGATTATGAATATGTCATATACAGCGAGGAGACATTTTAATTGTTTATTAATAAACAAGTGTTTTTTGTGTCTGTGTCGGCTGCAAAGATGAAGTTGACGATGCTGACTCGCGATCTTCACAGTAGTGAATGCGACAGAGAGAAATGCACATTTCATACGGATTACATGCAGAGAGCAGTCTGTTTTCTTTCGTTTTGAATTGTTCTGTTTAAAAGCTTTATACATATATAGGCCTATATATGTATATATACTGTATATATGTATGTAGTAGCCTAGGTATAATGTAGCCTATGTATGTATATTTCTCAGCTGAGTTTCGGTTCATTTATGAGACGAGCTCCAGTTCACGCGCAGGCGCCTCCGTGTCGTGATTATCTATTGTCTGCTATATTTACTTCTTATTTATTAAATCCAGGCATGATGAAACATTGATTAAAATTAAGATACAATTAATACAAAATTCACTTTAAAGACAGGCTTTGTGCTTTCTGTTTGAGGTATCTGAAGTTTTAAAGTCTTTTATGGCGCTTTCAGAGCGGTCACGTCCATAACATTGTTTTTTCTCATAAATGGGCACACGAAAAATTAAATAAAATTAATTTATTTTTTGTTCTGTGGAGAGCCAACCATTCTTCATCCGGTGGGTAGTATTACTTTTGGTTTGCGCATTGCAAATCACAGAATTACTCAAAAATATTTTGCCACCTAAAAGTTAAAGATTTTTTGTGTCACGTCCGTGCATGCTATTAACAATATACGCATACTCATATTAAATATAAAACGCTTGTGCATTTCCCTCATATTAAATATATTTTTTTTATATAAAAATCATGTGTAGAATGATATTTTTCTAATGTCTGGACTCCATCATTAATGAGTAATAAAGTAATAAACATTTTTTGTTTTGTTTTATTTGCACTACAAATTTGTATAGGCTATATTTGTTATTTCTTTTTTGTATAGTTGTGGCCTGTTGAGGGGCAATAAATATTATAAGTTCCAAAACATCTATTGTGTTATTTGGGCTATCTTCAGCTTTTTCCTCTATTGTGTTATTTAGGCTATCTTAAGCTTTTTCCTCCGCTATCGTCCTGTCAATCATCTCGCTGTCTCACTCTCGCGGCTATGATTAGTTACATTTAATTTACCATCATCGGTAGGCTACCCACCACCACCACCATCAGCAGTTTTGCATTACAGTATTTGCAATGACCACCCCTTGTCCAAAACTGAGCGTATTGTCTAAAAGAAGAGTTATGACTGCTGCGTATTTACCATAGACTGTAAAAAAAGGTATTTACACTTGACAGAACATTGGTCTGTGCTTCACCCGCACTGCGCTGTCTAGTGCAGCACTACACAGATTTAACTCTGCACAGCTAAATAAAACCGGCTGGGTGCAGATTAATATTTAATATTTCTGAAATAAATATTTCTGTGAAACGCGTTAGGTTGCACAGCCCTGTACAGTTTAAGAAGCGGTACGCAGAGCCATAGGACTTTTGTTGAAAAGACTTGGGGAATTACCGATGACGTCACAGGCTCAGATTTGCTTGACCAATCGGCTGAAAGGGGCGTCTCATGACCGCCCACACGTTCAAAACGAATTTTGAAGTCAGTAGGCTTGTTTGAGATGCGCCTTGCCTTGCCTGAAATATAGGCGAGAGTAGGCGGCTGCAGTGAGGGGAGGAGTGAAAAAAGCGCAGGCAAGCCGGACAGTTCTCGCTTCTCGCAGTGGATCTGACACCTGCGAGATCAATGATGGATATCGCGGGATTCACGGGATTCACGCTCGTGCACAGTGTTGCTAATAAACTGGATGTAATTTAAGTTCTGTTGCTTTTATATGAAAATAAATATAATGAACAAGACACCCAAAGTACTTGTTATTTAATTCCATCCCAAATAAGTGTTTATCAATCATTTTTTCTTTAATACAGACATAGGCTATGTGTTTTTTTATATATATATAAAAAATGACATTGCATAACCCATAGAGATCGCACTGTCCGAGAGTTTGGGAATATTCACACATAACATATACACATAAACATGATATCCGAGTTTTCAAATCAAACATTTTAAAAGAGAACAATACATCACGGTTGTTTAAACCAATCAACATTAAGCTGTGTCGTCAGCAAGTCGTTTCCCATCATGCTTTTGATCAGCGCAGTCGGTGGAGAGCAACTGCGCGCGACTGCAGAATCCGGCACGCGCGCCTTGCGCTCGCGAGAGCTTTTTAACATACGTCAGCATGATATCAGAGCAAGGCGGACCGCACTCGGACACATTTCTAACCGGCATGCATTACGCGCTGATCACCGGTGATCGGTTCTGCGCAGATTTTGCTCATCTCAAACAAGCCTATTTATTCGTTTTTTGCCTGAGAACTAAAAAACGAAAAATCAAGCCGAAATCTCGTTTTGTCATTTTTTTGAAAAAACGAAAAAACGAATAAAGGACCAAGGTACGTTTTAACCGTTTGTTTTTTTGGTATAATTAACAAAGGAAAAAAACAGAAACAGGCCGTTTTTCCGTTTTTTGAATTTTGGCCTGAAACGAAAAAACAATATTCAGTTTGATTTTTCATTTTTTCGTTTTTTTAATCAAAACAAAAAAACGAAATTCAGCGCAATGTCTTGTTTACCATTATTAGTAGGGAGGTTAAGTGACTTTTGACTTCAAGTCATGATGCAAAGGTCCCCTTTGGTATGGAAGTACCTTAGGGCCATAGAAATAAATTTATCCTAAGACACAAGTGACATCACATTTTGTATCTTATATATGCAAAACATTTTTAAAATTGCCGCCGACCATTCTTGAGAGGCCCATATCTTTGCTTCTGTTATAGCTATAATGACAAATTTGGTATCAACGTGTACATTTTTGTGGTCAAGGAGTCCAATAAAATAGGTTCAAAGACTAAAAAACAATAATGTTGTCCTTACCATGACAATTGGAGGTGAAGTATGCAATTTTAAATTAAAAAACGCATGCCAAACACACAGTCCATTCACAACTTAATAATTTCTTTGTTTAGGTCTGCTTCGCATGCGCCCTTAACAGCACTGGCTGAAGACGCGGGTCCCGCGTCGAGCATGGGCATCCGGTCGTTTACGTCTCAAGGTAACTCAGAACTGTGTCACAGCTCTGGAGCCCTGGAAGGTGGTCGACTGGTATCAGACAGGTGTAAACCGGGGGGTAATCTCGAAACTGAAAGTGGTTTCGACAGACGCCTCCAATTCGGGCTGGGGCGCCCTCTACGAAGGCAGACCGACTTTTGGCCTGTGGTCAAGCCAAGAAAAGAGCTTGCACATAAACTGTCTAGAGATGATGGCAGTCGAGAACGCCTTGCGGTTCTTCCTTCCCCTTCTAAAGGGCCACCATGTCCTTGTCCGCACGGACAACATGTCGGTGGTTTCCTACAAAAATCGCCAGGGCGGTCTGAGATCACGGAACCTTCATGCACTGGCAGAATGCCTCCTTGTATGGGTTCAGCGCAGCCTACTCTCGCTGAGAGTGGCGCATGTGCCAGGCCATCTGAATGTGGGTTCAGACAGGCTGTCCAGGGACAACGTTCCCCCAGGTGAATGGTCCCTCCACCCTCAGACAGTTCAGCTGTTGTGGGGCACCATTGGCAAAGCGGAAGTCGACCTCTTTGCGTCTCAAGACAACGCTCAGTGTCCAATATGCTTCACAAAGAACAAGGACGCGCTGACCCATCACTGGCCCACCCGCCCTCTCTATGCTTTCCCTCCGATCACGCTGTTACCACAGGTAATCAAGCGTATCAGGGAGAACGGTTCCTCTGTGCTTCTAGTAGCTCCGTTCTGGCCGAACCAAGTTTGGTTTCCGGAGCTGATGCAGCTTCAGAGCTTGGCTCCGTGGCCTGTCCCGTTGAGGAGAGATCTCCTCTCACAGGCCGGGGGTACGATTTGGCACCCACTACCAGAGCTTTGGGCTCTGCATGTGTGGGCCATCAACTGGTACCCGTCAGTCTCCCCGACGGAGTGTTAAACAGGATTACGCAAGCTAGAGCGCCCTCTACTAGACGGCTTTATGCTTCCAAGTGGTCAGTGTTCTCAGGTTGGTGCTCAGCTCGCAACCTGGATCCACAAGATTGTGGGGTGTCGGAGGTTCTCTCCTTTCCTACAGGTGCTCTTGGATAAGGGTAGATCCCCATCCACGCTCAAGGTATATGTCACGGCTATTGCTGCGTTTGTCAAACATTCCCATGGCCAGTCACTGGGTAGGAACGACCTTGTAGTCCGCTTCCTCAGGGGAGCTAGAAGGATGAACGCTCCTCGTCCCCCCTCGGTTCCCATATGGGACCTTTCCTTGGTCCTGGAGGCCATGAAGGGTTCCCCTTTCGAACCTCTACAGTCTGTGGACCTTAAGTATCTCTCATTGAAAACCGCCTTTCTGGTGGCTATCGCCTCAGTCAAGCGGGTAGGTGACTTACACGCACTTTCTGTTAGCGCGTCGTGCCTTGAGTTTGGGCCTAATGACTCCAAGGTCATCCTCAAACATGGTTAAAAAAAGACATGGATATGTCCCCAAAGTACTTGCCACTCCTTTCAGAGCGCAAGTCATCTCCCTGTCAGCCCTCTTCGGATCTGACAGCGAGTCTGACGTGAATCTCCTTTGCCCGGTTAGGGCCCTGAGAATTTACGTGGAACGTTCGGCTGCTTTCAGACGGTCAGGACAGCTCTTTGTTTCATTTGGTGGCTGATCTAAAGGTCTAGCTGCCTCGAAACATAGCCTTTCCAGGTGGATAGTGGACGCTATCTCACTGGCTTATACATCTAAGAGCCTTCATGGCCTTTTGGGCGTCAGAGCTCATTCCACTAGAGGCATGCCTCTTCGTGGGCCTGCTCCAGTGGGATTTCCCTTCACGATATCTGTATGGCGGCAGGCTGGGCCTCTCCGTCTACATTTATAAGGTTCTATAACCTGGAAGTTCTCTCGCTCCAAGCTAGACTGTTGTCAGTTTAGTTTATCCGCTCAGTTCTGCCGGACTCTCTTCCACGGACTGCAAAGTTTTCAGTTCAGGCAGGCTATTGCCTCCCCTGATTGTTATACAGTGTTAAGCACCCTCTATGCATTTAAGGTAACCACGTTTGCCTCATTCTTATTAAGCCCATTCCCAATGTCGGCTTTTTATATCCCCATATCATATGAGCTCAGGGCGCTCGCCCTTGGGTCAGTGTTGTGGTAGATTTAGCGCGCACGGCGTTTTAAATTGGGTTCCCGTAGCGTAAGCTAGCTTACGCAACACGAGAGTACTCTCGTAAGAGAACGTCTCGGTTACTAACGTAACCTCTGTTCTCTCTAGAAGAGGGAACGAGTGTTGCGTAACCCTGCCGTGCTTGTGCTACCATCTGGTTTCGCTTCAGTCGATGAAAACCAAGGAGCATCCTATCGAGCTCTGGCTTATATAGGCATAAGCCACGCCCATTCGCGCGGGACGTGCATGACAACTGAGGGCGCCGGCGCCCTCATTGGTGCTTACGTCACGAGCAGTCCCTCGATAGGTTGCAGCAGTTGCCACAGAGCAGCCAATAGGCGCGCGAGCTGCCTCGCCTAGGTCTGCTAGCTGCAGCAAGTGCGTTTTAAATTTATACAAATTATAAGGATAATTTTTGGCTTTAGTATTCTCGAGAAAAGAGGTTTTCCCTCTAAGGTTTTTTTTCCATAGTCAACTAGCTAGCTAGTTATTAGTTATCTAACATTAAAAACATTTTTCTATTTAATGAGAAAGTCATACGAACCTCAAAGTGTTAAGCTGTCACCTCTGACCTTCAACAGCTGTCACAGCTCCTGGTGCAGATGGGATGTGTTGTTGCAGGAACTGATTTGCTATAGGCTACTCCTGACTGGTCGAAATCTCATGCTACTTAGGACAAATGTAATGTACAGAAGTAGCTGCACTGCTTAAATACAAAATTAAAGTTTTTGAACGAAAAGATAAGTAAATTCACTCTGATGACACAATTTTTATGTGAAATATGCATATTTACCCCCAATTGTCATGGTATGGGGAACATTTTTTTTTTTTAAACTTGAAACCAATTTTATTGGATTCTTTGACCCCAAAAATGTACACTTTGACACCAAATTTGTCATTATAGCGATAACAGAAGCAAAGATATGGACTCTAGAGTATTTTTGGCGCATTTGGCGGCCATTTTTGAAAAAACATGTTTATTTCTGATACAAAGTGTGATCTCACTTGTGTCTTAGGATAAATTTATTTTTATGACCCTAAGGTACTTCCATACCAAAGGCGACCTTTGCATCATGACTTGAAGTCAAAGGCCTATTTTTTGGGCTTAACCTCCCTACTATATTACTGACAAAACAAATTTATTACTCAATATTTCCTTTCATTGGTGGGTGGGACTTTATCAACCCTTCGCTTCTGATTGGATAGTGTTCTCCATCAGTTATGTTCTTCAGGCTACTTTTCAAAATTAAGGTTCTACCAAAGAATTTCCATTACTGCTGTGGAGCTCCCTCTTTGCCTTAAGACGATGCAATGTCTCCACAAAAATATACACTTAGATAATTTATTTGTAAAAACGAATTAAATAATGCAATAAATCCCCCTTCATGATTAAGAGATTAATAGTTTTTAAGAGGTGGCGATTCAACTGTATGATCAGTTTGGAGCATGTTTGTGATGAATTAAATAAAGGTATTTCTGTTATTTAGCATCACAGGTTAAGACTTATTTTAGTAAATGCTGTGGATAGTAACGTGTTCTCAATATTATAAAGATCGATGGCATCGAACTAACAGTAAGCACACCAAAAGGATTTACAGAAAATGACCAGCAGGTGTCGCACTGCACCTCCCCCAGCTGTGATCACAAGCATGTTTTATCAAGTGGCTACTTGATAAAACATGCTTAGTGTTATTCTGCAGTGTTTGCAGATTCATCCTACCCTATATGGTCTAGTTATCATATTTTATTATTAAGCTTACTATTGCCAAGATTTGAAACGCAAATTAACATTAAAAGCATAAAAAATAATGTGATAAAATATGATCTCCGCTGTCAAAACAGCAACCAGCTTTAGTTAGCCTACTAACATACGCTACACGTGTACACTTAAGATTTTCCTGTATTAGGAAGCGCATTAGAGTAGACTACCATCTATCTCCCCATTGTGAGCATGCGTGTTATTGGATGGAGACACCAAATGCCAGTGCGCCACAGTTCAATCATTTGATGTAGCCTCAGCGTCAGACACAGAACGTTACAGTTGATCTCAGACGGTCTGACCCCGGGGAGGCCCCAGTCTCTCTATACTCTTCTCTCTGTGAGATGGAAGAGTTTAGAAAGTTGTGAGGCGCTGTGGAGAGGCCCACGCTGCAGCTCTGGCTGGATGAAACCTGATGACCCCCAAAATTTCACAAATCATGTCTTTATGGGAGCTCATGTCTTACTGTATTATAAAGAGCTAAGCTTCCCCTGGCTCCCCCGTAGTTCGCACCCTGGGAGGACCTGAACTGTGGCGCACTGGCATTTGCGTTCTCTATCATCACAACGCACTCTCACAGTGCAATTGGAAACGTGCAGTTCATCAAGGGGGGTTCAAGCTGAAGTGTAGCTATTTTGACACAACAGAGGAGATCATATTCGATCACAGATGTTGGATAATCTTAAATAAGGTGACTGCCTGGGAGCGTTCCAAGCCAGTTTACAAACTTTTTTTTATCGCACCTGGTTTCATATGCTATGTCATATCAAGGCGCAATTAACTCAGATTTAGACATTTCAGCATACTGGCCTCTTACTTACTCAACCAAGGTAGCCTACTGTAATATCTTAGTTTC
This sequence comes from Gila orcuttii, assembly GCA_026230005.1. NCBI lineage: Eukaryota > Metazoa > Chordata > Actinopteri > Cypriniformes > Leuciscidae > Gila > Gila orcuttii. The sequence continues at coordinate 21,256,370 of JAPDVR010000011.1, forward strand.
CTAAACACAAATGTATGTAGTAAATTATTTGCAAATTATAGGCTATGATTATTAGGATAATTAAATGAGTTACAATTATGAGTTGGTGTGCCTTGATGTTCTGGTTTGACCTTTGATGTGGAAACCTTTGCCTTAGACAGAGCATCACCACAGCACCAGTTTATTTACATTTCAGGATATCCAAGTTGTGTACAAAAGGAAAGTGTAACATTTTCAGTGCCTGTATTTCACCAGCCTTTTCAGTTTTTGTCAAGAGGCTAAGTTCATACGGAATGCTTGGTCATATGGATCTGCCCTGTCAACGTGACGGTTGTCTGAAGGTTACCCGTGTCCTGCATAACTTCTTGAGGACCGTAAGCACACCCAGGATGCCCATACCATCATCTGGAGATGAAGAAGCTGTGGGCAGTATTAAATCCACAGCGGAGGCCAAACATTGCCAGATATATTTGTTTACTATTTCTTTGCAGATAGGGCTGTACATTTTCTGTATTTTAAGAGCCACCAATTACTTTTAAAACATCAGATTACCATAAATATTACAATCTAATGCAGATAGCATATATGTGCAAAAGATTTCAGGTGTTTCATTTAGTATTTTAACATCAATGTATTGTTTGCAGTCATTAAAACAACTGAAAAGCACGACAACACCCAATTTCACCTACTCTTTAATAATTGGAATATAATAGTTTTGAAAACAAAACACATAAACAGAAATGTTGAAATAATATTATTATATTCAAAAATAAAAGATAAAATCAGAGGAAACTCTGCAGAGGAACTAGAATTCCCCTTTTAGCTTCTGAAATTATTGACAGGCTCTGATGGAGCTCAGGACTGATCAGGAGGACGGCTGCTTTACTCCAAACAGTTTCTCTGTATGAACTTGGACTGTGTGTGAGACCTTTTGGATGTGTAAAGAACACAGGACATCAGTTAATATTGATCCCGACCGATCCTGTCAGCTGTCAGGAGATTTTAATAATCAGTGAAGTTACGCTGCTGTGCCTCGTGCGTAAATGCGCACGGTGTCAAAGTAATGCGCACCTAAAACAACAAAACCAGTGTAAGCCTAACAAAACCATATCAGGTGTGATGAATCTTTAAACACTGCAGGATTAACTCAGTGGAACTGTTTTCTCAAGTGGCTCCAGGTGATCACAGCTGAGGGAGGTGCAGTGCGACACCTGCTGGTCATTTTTGTCAATCCTTTTCGTGTGCTTGCTGTTAGTTCGATGGCATCGATCTTTATAATATTGAGAACACTTTACTGTCCACAGCATTTACTAAAATAAGCCTTAATCTGTGAGGCTAAATAACAGAAACACCTTTGCTTAATTCATTACAGTTTAACAGCACCACAAACTAGGCTACATGCTCCAAACTGATCATACAGTTGAATCGCCACCTCTTAAAAACTATTAATCTCTTAATCATGAAGGGGGATTTATTGCATTATTTAATTAGTTTTTACAAATAAATTGTTATCTAAGTGTATATTTTTGTGGAGACATTGCATCGTCTTAAGGCAAAGAGGGAGCTCCACAGCAGTAATGGAAATTCTTTGGTAGAACCTTAATTTTGAAAAGTAGCCTGAAGCACAGACATAACTGATGGAGAACACTATCCAATCAGAAGCGAGGGGTGATAAAGTCCCACCTACCAATGAAAGGAAATATTGAGTAGGGTAGTGTGGGGGAAAATGCCCCCCTGGGGTAAAACGCCCCCCACCCGTTTTTCCCAAAATATCCACTAGAATGAATCAAGATACATTTTTACTATTGCTATGCACTACGTTGACAACGGGGATATACAAATCTCCATGGAGAAGCTGACACCAGCGACGTATTTGAAGAGAAGAGGATTACATGGAAAGTGCTATAACTTTCAGATATTAATAAACAAGTGTTTAATAGAATATTGTTCACAGTGATATCACATTGATGTATGATAGATGAATAGTGAAGTCTGTAGTTTGAGAGCATATGTTATTTATAAGGAATATAATTATATTTTTTAAAAAGATTTTTTTTTTTTTTTTTTAAAAAAGACATAGCTTGTGGGGTAAAACGCCCCCTATGCTGAGGGGTAAAACGCCCCCCAGGGGGCATAGTTTCTCTTTATCATAATTACTACAGTAACATATTTCTGTTCATCAAAGTCTTTATTCTACACTTTAATGCAGTATAACTAGGTGGTAAAATCAAAATATTTGAACAAAACAGGAAAAAATTACCTCAAGTGAGCATTAGCTAGCTAGCTTGGTGAATGCAATGATGGAAGGTGGTTAGGTGACCCAATGATAAAACACAGTGACTTTTAATGCATTTATGGAATATATTTCACTATAAATATACTAATTTATGTTTAATATTTATTTAGGGTTTTCTGTTTTTCTTGATGATAGTGGTGAACAAATACTACATCAATTATCAACCCCATATAGGCCTAGTGTAGAAATGAAAATATTAAAATGTTAGAAATTTGGCTATTTTTTACATTGCTAAAATAAATATTAATAGGTATATATATATACATGTTGTTGCATTACTTGCCTTTTACTTTAGAGATGAAAAACTATGTTCATTTTGCTGTTGATCTATGAAGCAAACTGGTTGGTAAGAAAGGGGGCATTTTACCCCACCTTGGGGGGCGTTTTACCCCACCGCTGGGGCAAAACGCCCCCTTTGTACAAAAATATTTTCAGTCAAAAAAAAAAAATTATTATGAAGGTTGAGCAATTTTAATATTTGGTAAATAACTCCTGCCATAGACACTCAAAACTGGGATGGCAATTCTAGTCACATTTATGTTTTGTTTCACAGTAATGTCACATTTTCCTTAAGGGGGGCGTTTTCCCCCACTCTACCCTAATACATTTGTTTTGTCAGTAATAATGGGAAACAAGACACTGCGCTGAATTTCGTTTTTTTGTTTTGATTAAAAAAACGAAAAAAACGAAAAAACGAAAAATCAAGCTGAATGTTGTTTTTTCGTTCCAGGCCAAAATTAAAAAAACGGAAAAACGGTCTGTTTCTGTTTTTTCCCTTTGTTAATTATACCAAAAAACAAACGGTTAAAACGTACCTTCGTCAATCTCATTTTTCGTTTTTTAAACTAAAGTAAAAAACGAATAAACGAGCTGGTTTTCATTTCTCGTTATTCCATTCCAAACAGGAAATGAAACGATCAAAAAGTACATGGACCGATGTAGCCTACAATTCAAACTGCTGTTTCAATGCAATGCACATACATAGATCAAGCGTTGTGCATTGAAAAATAACATTAAAGTCATATGCACTTTGTTGCATTGCAACGCATTCAAGAACCAACTCATTCCGTAGTGCGTTGAAGAGATGTACAATTCAAACTGCTGTTTCAATGCAATGCACATACATACGATCAAGCGTTGTGCATTGAAAAATAACATTAACGTAATATGCACTTTGTTGCATTGCAACGCATTCAAGAACCAACTCATTCCGTAATGCGTTGAAGAGATGTACAATACAAACTGCTGTTGCAATGCATTGCACATACGATCAAGCATTGTGCATTGAAGAATAACATATAAGCAATATGCACTTTGTTGCATTGCAATGCATTGAAGAATTATCTCATTTTGTAGTGCATTAAAGAGATGTGCAATGCAATATGCTGTTTTAATAACATTTTTGTTGTTTCATTCCATTGTATAAAAGGTCTAACTTATTCCTTTTTACAATGAAAAAATTAACCATTATAATTTGTGAATGAATGAAAATCATTGCATTAGCTGTTGAAAAGACATCTCACAGCATATTGTTTTTCGCAATGCATACGGCTAATTGATTTGTGTAGCTACTCACGAGAAAACATCACAGAGCTGTCGCTTTCCAATGCATGCAATAACTAACTCTTTCCTTTGTACAACGAAGAGATGTGCAATGCAGCGTGCTGTTGCATTGGATTGAACAATCGTTGTGCATGGAAAAATAATATAATCAATATGCACTTTTTTCCATTGCAATGCATTCAAGAACCATTCATTCCGTAGTGGATTGAAGAGATGTGCAATGCAATCTGCTGTTGCATTACACATATGCTCAAGCGTTGTGCATTGAAGAATTACATATAAGCAATATGCACTTTTTTGCATTGCAATGCATTCAAGAACTAACTCATTCCGGAGTGCATTGAAGATATGTGCAATGCAATCTGCTAATGCAATGCATTGCACATACGATCAAGCATTGCGCATTGAAGAATAACATAAGCAATATGTACTTTGTTGCATTGCAATGCATTCAAGAACTAACTCATTCCGTAGTGCATTAAAGAGATGTGCAATGCAATCTGCTGTTGCATTGCATATACGATCATGCGTTGTGCATTGAAGAAAAACGTCATATAAGCAATATGCACTTCTTTTGCATCATTGCAATGCATTCAAGAGCTAACTAACTCGTTCCGTAGTGCATTAAAGTGCATGTGCAATCAAGCGTTTTGTGCAGTGAAGAATAACATTAACCTTAACTGTCACCTGCCCGTATACGGGCAACCTAAATTTACTTCACTATATTACTATTAAATCCTAATTTAATCATGACAAACTATATATCGTTGGAAAGGTCTAAGACTCCTAAATAGATATTTTAGCACTGTTTTTTTCTTACAAATTATGAATGAACAGTAATATATGAATTTATGACAAGAGTGCGCCTCAAAAAATCAACGTCATTACAGGAGTTTCTGACCTTTGTCACAAAAAGTCGACGCACACACTTTTAATAATTGAAACTTTGGTTTTTAGTGCTAAAAGTTCATAATAAGACATAATCTAGTATTTGTCAATAAAAAAAGATAAAATTATATATTTTAAAAAGTAAAGTAAGAAGTCCTCTAAAAAGTATAATATATATTTATATTTATAATTTTTTTATTATTATTATATCACATATTTTAGTAGTTATCATAAATTAGGTATCATTTGAAAGCTTACGAACTCAGAATTTATCCTGTGAAAACCGTTTTGAAATTGGACGTTGCGTTACCATAGAAACGGTATTTTTTATTAGGCCCCTCCCCTTTTGGGCATCATCTTTCATAATTTATTATCAAAACCTTTTCTAATCTTGACAAAACACATATTGTCAGAAAGGTCTGAGTCTCAAGGTTCCATATTTAGTGACAGAAGTGATATTTGGATAGAAATTTATTAATTTGTTATGGCAGAATGCATACAATTAAATTCAATGGAATTCAATGGCACCCGGTGGCTATTTTTGGTATAACGCCTAAACAAAATTTCATGGGAACTTCAATTTTTGTGATATCAACTTTAAATTTGGAACACAACTTGGTTAGATATATAGCTTTCATTTTATAGTAATTTTATAGTAAAAAAGTGCATATTTTTACTATATATATTTTGTAAAATATTTATTTTATATAAAAAAAAATAAATAATAAAGTATATTTGATTTACTGTAAATTATAACTTCCATAACTTTTTCATACTTTAATTTTTTGAAGTGCTTTCACTTCAGTAATAATCTGCTGATTGTTTTCTTTAAAACAAGACCAAACTTAGGTCTATATTCCAAAGCATTCTTGAATTACAACCATTTAAGTTTGTATAGTGCATTTTAATGTCAATTATCAAAAGGGGGGTGACAGGTAAAGGGTTAAGTACAAGCACATTGCAAAGCGTTTTGTGCATTGAAGAATAACAAATAAGAAATATGCACTTTTTTGCATTGCATTGCAAGAACTAACTCATTCCGTTGTGCATCGAAAAATAACATGCAATATGCACTTTGTTGCATTGCAATGCATTCAAAAACTAACAAATTTCGTAGTGCATTGAAGAGATGTGAAATGCAAACTGCTGTTGCATTGCATGCATTGTACATAGAATCAAGCGTTGTGTATTTAAAAATAACCTATAAGCAATATGCACTTTTTTTGCATTTAGGAACTAACTAATTCCGTAGTGCATTGAAGATATGTGCAATGCAATCTGCTAATGCAATGCATTGCACATACGATCAAGCATTGCGCATTGAAGAATAACATATAAGCAATATGCACTTTGTTGCATTGCTGCAATGCATTCAAGAACTAACTCATTTTGTAGTGATTTAAAGAGATGTGCAATGCAATATGCTGTTTTAATAACATTTTTGTTGTTTCATTCCATTGCATAAAAGGTCTAACTTATTCCTTTGTGCAATGAAAAAACTAACCATTATCAATAATGAAGCATAAAGGAAAATCATTGCATTAGCTGTTGAAAAGAAAACTCACAGCATATTGTTTTTCGCATTGCATACAGATCATTAATTTGTGTACTCACGAGAAAATATCACAGAATCCTCAAAAGACTCCTGATGTGAACTCGTCCATACTCTAGTCCATATTTAATCTACTGGACATATTACTGGCGAAAGAGTTCTCGAAATTGAACTATCTGCACATTATCATTGACTACGTCTGATGTCAGCCAGCCTGTTTTTGACCCATTGCAAATATTTTTGGCCCAAGGGTCACTAAAAGGTAACACTATATATTCTCATAGACTATTTCTGATGTTAAATCAGCCAAACAATAGTCCGTTTTAAACAACTGAACATATTTCTGGCCAAAGAGAACTTGATCTTAAACATTCTATACATAATGACTCCATCTGATGTTACCTCAGCCATAGTACATATCTAATCTATTGAACATATTTTTGTTCAAAGGTCCTCAAATGATTTTGTACTACATAAACTCATAGACTCCTTCTGATGTTAAATCAGCCAGAGAGTTATCCACCTGCTGAGCACATTTCTGGCCAGAGAGTACTCTATATTGAACTTCCTACACATTCTCATTGACTACTTCTAATGTTTCTTCAGGCAGCCTATTTTTGACTTATTAAAAATATTTCTGGCCAAAATGAAGTTACCATATATTCTCATAGACTCTTTCTAATGTTAAATCAGCCAGAGAGTTGTCCTTATTTGACCTGTGGTACATTTTTCTGGCCAAAGAGTCCTCGATTTTAAAAATTTTAGACATTCTCATTGACTATACTTCTGATGTTTCTTCAAGCAGCCTAATTTTGACCCATTAAAAATATTTCTGGCGAAAGGGTCCCCAAAAGGGAACTCAGCATTTATTCTCATAGACTCTTTCTGATGTTAAATCAGCCAGAGAGTTGTCCATATTTGACCCACTGAACATGTTTCTGGCCAAAGAGTCCTCAATCTTCATTGAATCCTTCTGATGTTACGTCAGTCATACAATAGTCCATATATGATCTTTTGAACATATCTCTGGCATAATGTTCTGAAAAAAAAAAAATTACTCAATAAACTCATAGACTCCTTCTGATGTTACGTCAGCCATACATTATACCATATTTATCCTACTGAACATATTTCCGGCCAAACAGTACTCAAACTTAATTATTGTACATACTTATTGCCTCTTTCATATGTTAAATCAGCCAAAAAGTAGTCCATAATTTGACTTGCCTAACATATTTCTGCCAAAGAGTCCTGGATATTGATTTTTCTATACATTCTCATTGACTCCTTATGATGCTTCGTCAGTCGTTACTGGATGAAGAGTTGTAAAAAGGCAACAAACTATATATTCTCATAGACTATTTCTGGTGTTAAATCAGCAAGACAGCAGACCATGTTTTACCTACTGAAAATATTACTGGCCCAAGAGTACTCGATCTTAAACATTCTATACCTAATTAATCCTTCTTATGTTACAAAGTCCAAATTTGAACTATTGAACATATTTCTTTCCAAAGTACTCGAAATTGAACTTTCTGCACATTCTCATTGACTACTTATGATGTCACGTTCAGCCAGCCTGTATTTGACCCATTGAAAAATATTTTTGGCCCAAGGGTCACTAAAATGTAGCTCAATTGTCATAGACTATTTCTGATGTTAAATGAGCCAGACAATAGTCCATGTTTTAACTACTGAACATATTTCTGGCCAAAGAGTACTTGATCTTGAACATTCTATGCATAATGACTACTTCTGATGGTACCCCAGCGATACGTAGTACATATCTGATCTATTGAACATTTTATTTATGTCCTCAAAATGTTTGTTTTTTTACAATATTCATAGACATAGACATAGTTCAGTAGGTCATAGACTCCTTCTGATGTTAAATCAGCCAGAAAGTTTCCATATTGACTTGCTGAACATATTAATCCATATAATCTGCCATATCTCTGGCATAAGGATCCTCAATATATTTTTACTATATAAAACTCATAGACTCCTCATGTTACCTCTGCCATACTGTAGACCACATTTAACCTACTGAACATATTTCTGGCCAATACATACTTATTGCCTTATTGTTAATGTTAAATTAACCAGACTGTAGTCCATATTTGACTTGCTGAACATATTTCTGCAAAGAATCCTCGATATTGATTTTTCTATTCATATTCATTGCCTCTTTCTGGTATTAAATCAGCCAGACAGCAGTCCATATTTGACCTACTGTACATATTTCTGACCCGAGTACTCGATTTTGAACTTTCTATACATAATGAATCCTTCTTAATGTTACGTCAGTCATACAGTAGTCCATATTTGAACTAATTAATATATAGTTAGTAATCGATATTGAATTTTCAACAAAATCTCATTGACTTGATATTGAACATTCTATACATAATGACTCCTTTTGATGTTACCTCAGCCATACAGTAGTCCATATTTAAACTACTGAACATATTTCTGGCCAAAGAGTCCTCAATCTTAAACTTTCCATTCATTCAATACTTCTGATGTTACGTCTTCTGATGTACTCAATCTTGAATATTTCATCATTGTTCAAGGTCAAGTACTTTTTTACAAGAAATATATGCACCAGGTCAAATATGGACAAATGTCTTGCTGATTTAACATCGGAAGGAGTATATGAGTTTATATTTGTAGCCCTGTTGAAATTATATCTATACTATTTTATTTTTCTTCAAAATGTATCTTAATATTGGGTTGTTTATATATTTGATTTAAGTGGTATATCTGTACTTCTCACGTGTATTGAAAACAACATTTCATATTGTTAGAAGTGTATAAAGTTTGTCTAGGCTCTGATTGGGTATTTCACATGTCCGTTTGGTTTGGAGAGTGATGTGATAGGGAGAGGGGGCGGGAGCAGTGAGTGAGAGGAGAGGTGATGAAGAAGAGCGGGAAAAAAAAAAACAGAACGAGAACGAGATTGAGTGTGACGCAGTTACGATTTGAGTATTCAGTTGCTTTTACTAATAGTAGTGAGTATGTAATTTCGTACAGAAGTTAAAGTGTTGATCTCCTACTTTAGTTCATCGTGAGTGTGTGCCGTGTATTCTCGCGAGTCACGAATGTGACGCACTTGTTATTCACTAGTGATTTGAGGTAACCGGAGACTGAGCTCCTCCGGCCACGTTGGATTTCAATACCAGGTAGCGCTTCGGGTACCCTGGATTGCCTGGAAGTTCCCCTGGCCTCGTTGGATTCCCTGATCGGGACCGCATGGCGGGTGATGATCTTTTTGCCCGGTGCAGCACGGTGTTTTCTCCTTCCTGATGCTCTCTGCATTGCTCCTTTTTTCCGTGGGACTGTGAGCATGACAATCGTGAGTAGTATTTTCCATTATTGTTGGCTCTAATAAGAGTGAAGCGGCGATTTGTATTTTTTCCGCCCCAACGCACACAAGCGTCGTTCAGGCCTGCATCTCATTTTATTTGTTTACTTTATTGGGACTATTTTTGACCTTTATATATTTTTTCAAGAGCCTGGGCCAAGTGAAGGTTAATTACTGACTGAAACTAAATGTAAAACTATGTGAAAGTGTTGAATATACTCCATCAAGTTAATCGTGAGTAATGTAAAGTTGTTTATTGTGATTCATAACTTGCTTTGGAGGTTCATTTCATAACTTTAGTTGATTGTCACGTAAAAGAGAAACAAGGGAGTATTTGAAATTGAGTCCTTATTCATTTTTTCTTTATTACAATTAAATTCTGAGATTTTACTGATTTCTATTCAGTTTCCCTTCCATAAACTCTTATTACATCAGTAACGAACCTAGGGCACTCTAGATAATGGTACGTATAGAGTGCTACATATAAATTGGAGGCACCGCTGGGATCTTTCCCCCCATTTTTCTACCGTATAGTGTGTAATTTGAGAGACACATATTACTCGGTATGGATATTCCCAAAAATTTAACCATTGGTGAGCTCAATGAATGGTGTGAGGGTTTAGGAGTTAACCCCTCCCAGGCTTTTGTGTTAAGTGGAGTGCCCACTGATTTAGAGGTATCAGACATCGAAGAATTGGCACAAACTGTAAAAGTTTTTGGGAGAGTTCGAGTAAGGGATGAAAAATACTACTCTCAAACGCAAAGTAAAATTGTGCTGTGTGAGTGCAGGCAGCCAGTAAGCCCTGATCATACCCCACCTGAGATCCAACCTCCTAGTGGAGAAATTCCCTGGAAGATAATTCTACTTACCCCAAGAGAGTCAGATCAGTTTTCTGATAAATTTCGCAAGTTATTACAAGAGGAAGGCAAGACTATGGATGATGTCAGGGCTCTTTTCTCCAACGATCCCCTGCAAGGAAGTTCACCTGATAGTATCATCCGAGCAGTTGGGGATCTCCTTGAGAAAACCATGAGACCCAGCAGTGATACTAATGCTTTCAGACGCTTGAGGACATTTTCTGGGACCATTCCCACACCTCCCGGCGAAGAAAGCCTAGAACATTGGCTGGCTCAGGCACATTTAATGGTTGAAGAGTGTAGCTGTTCCAACCGAGAAAAACGCACAAGGATAGTTGAAAGCTTAAAGGGTCCTGCTTTAGATATAATCCAAGCAGTGAGGCTAAACGATGCAGATGCAACCCCTACTGGTTATTTGAAGGCATTAGAGAATGCTTTTGGTACACCTGAGTCAGGGGAGGACTTGTATTTCGCCTTCAGATCGATGCACCAGCAGTCTGGTGAAAATCTGTCTGATTTCTTGCAAAGGTTGGAGAGATCTCTTAGAAGAGTTTTGCACAGAGGGGGAATATCTCCCCAACGCGCAGACCAAGTTAGGCTAGAACAGCTTATTAGAGGTACCACACAATCTGACATGATATTGGTGCATCTACGACTAAGGGAGAGAAAAGAGAAGCCTCCTACCTTTTTGCAGTTGTTGAATGAAATCAGAGAGGAAGAAGAATACGAAGCCTCACGTCGAAAACTGAATCCTACTGTAAGACAGGTGCAGGCTAGTAAAGAGATGAAGTCAAGTTCTTCTGAAATTCAAGAGCTGAAAGCCGAACTCAAAGTGTTAAATTCTAAGTTGAAGAAAAGAGACACTGAGGCTGAAACAAAACTGAAAAATTGTCAAAAGCCAGTTGAGATTGAAACGGAGAATGAGGTTCAGATTCTGCAGAAACAAGTGAAAAAACTCCAGGAACAGCTTAGTGTAATGACAGTGTCACAAGGTATGTCTGTGTCTAGAGAGTTCCCAAGAAGGGATGGCAGAAGCAAGCCTAATAGTAACCGGAAACCCCTGTTACCTCCTGAAACTTCAGATTATTTCTGTTACAGATGTGGTGAAGACGGCCATATTGCCACTCATTGCAATTCTCCTGAGAACACTGCAAAAGTCATTCAAAAGCTGATCCGTGCTCTTCGGAGGGGCAGGGCTGGAAAAGAACCAGCGTCTGCAGCAGTAGAGAACTTTTCTGTTCGTCAGGGAAAAGTAGAGTCTCTCAAGCCAAGTCCCTTACCTGAGGGGTTAGTGGGCCCTTCTCCTCTTGCTAGTGTCACGCTTGAAGGTCAGCCATGCAAAGCCCTACTGGACAGTGGTTCTCGTGTCACCATAGTGTTTGAAAGTTGGTACCAGCAGCACCTTTCGCATGTTCCGCTTATGCCTCTTTCAGACCTTGCAATATGGGGTCTCAGTGATTCCACTTACCCTTACAGTGGGTATATATCTGTTGAATTGGCTTTTCCTGAAGTCAGATCACTCTCCAAAGAGAAGATTTTGATCTTGGCACTTGTATGTCCGGACCCCAAAAGTCCAGATCCGGTTTCAGTCATTCTTGGCACAAATACTTCCAAGCTTAACACTCTGTTGGCTCACTGCAAAGAGTTGGTCAATAGCAGCACCGTCAATTCGCTGAGAATACTTCCTTATGAGTTGAATGTTACCAAACCGTCTTTAACATCCAGCAGCAGAGTATCTACTGATGTTGTGGGACTAGTGAAATGGGAGGGTCCTGGACCATTAACTATTCCTCCTCGCAGTACTAGTTATGCTGTGTGCAAGGTCATGCCCCACCAACCTTTGGCCAATCACATTCTTCTAGTGGAGATGCCGGAGGATGGTCAACTTCCTGCTGGGGTCCTAATACCCTCTCTTGTGATGACTCCTTCTGTTGTGAATGTAGATCATTTCCTTGTACCCCTTCAAAACGAATCTCGGAAGGGAACCGTGATTCCTATCGGGACTCTAGTGGCTCAAGTATGTGTGGTAGACACTGTCACAGTGCCACAGAAATCAGTTTCCACACAAAAGACCCTAGACCCTAGCTTGTTTGACTTTGGCGACTCTCCAATTCCAGAAGTTTGGAAAAACCGCCTTGTTAACATTCTGTCACAGAAAACTGGAGTTTTTTCAATAGATGAATGGGACGTAGGACTAGCCAGTGGGGTGAAACACCAAATACGACTCTGTGATTCAAAGCCATTCCGAGAGAGATCCAGGCGTATAGCCCCGGCTGATATTGAGGATGTTCGCCGGCATATACAGGAACTGTTGGCAGCCGGAATAATCAAAGAATCACGCAGTCCTTACGCTTCCCCCATAGTCATTGCAAGAAAGAAGAATGGCCGAATACGCATGTGCATTGACTATCGCACATTGAACTCGCGCACAGTTCCTGACCAGTACACCATGCCACGTATTGATGATGTGCTTGATTGTTTGACGGGCAGCAAATGGTTTTCTGTTCTGGATCTGCGGAGTGGATATTACCAGATTGCAATGGCGGAAGAGGATAAGGAGAAAACAGCGTTCCTTTGTCCATTGGGGTTCTACCAGTTTGAGAGGATGCCTCAGGGAATAACTGGAGCTCCTGCGACATTCCAACGATTGATGGAAGCAGCAGTTGGAGACATGAATCTGTTACAGGTACTGGTTTATCTGGATGATTTGATAGTGTTCGGGAAAACCCTTGAGGAGCATGAGGAACGCCTGTTGAAGGTACTGAAAAGGCTAGAGGAGTGTGGCCTAAAAATTTCAATCGATAAGTGTCAATTTTGCCAGCCTCAGGTGAAGTACCTGGGCCATATCGTTTCTGCAGCTGGTGTCTCAACAGACCCTGAAAAAGTGAAAGCCGTTCTTGACTGGAAGAAACCTGTAGATTTGAAGTCGCTACGATCCTTCCTTGGGTTCTGTGGGTATTATCGGCGTTTTATTGCCAATTACTCATCCATTGTCAGGCCCTTGACGGAGTTAACTAAGGGTTACCCACCGACTCAGAAAAGGAAGAAATCTGGTAGTGCGGAGAAGCAGCAGTACTTCAAGGAGTCAGAACCCTTCGCTGATAGATGGGACAAAGTCTGTGATGATTCCTTAGAGAAAATCCTACATTGCCTCACCAATACCCCTGTGTTAGCTTTCGCTGACCCCAGCAAACCTTACATCCTTCATGTGGATGCGAGCCTGGATGGGTTGGGTGCAGTGCTTAATCAGGAATATCCTGAAGGTCTCCGTCCCATTGCTTTTGCCAGTCGAAAGCTGAGTACGTCAGAACGTAATTATCATATACATCAGCTAGAATTCCTCGCTGTGAAATGGGCCGTCGTGGATAAGTTCCATGACTACCTTTATGGAGCTAAGTTTACAGTGAGGACAGATAACAATCCTCTCACCTATGTGCTGACAACTGCCAAACTTAACGCCACAGGCCATAGGTGGTTGGCTGCGTTAACTACGTATGACTTTGATGTAGAGTACAAACCAGGAAGAAGCAATGTGGATGCTGACCTTTTGTCAAGGAATGCTCAGGATTTTCAGGATGAATGGGAGAAGATATCCCTTGCTGGAGTGAAAACTCTTTGTCGGCAGGTTTGTGTTGGTATGAATGACACCTCTAGATTTATAGACCAGCTTGGGGCATCTCCTAAAGCCATCCCAGATGTTTTTGCTTTTCCAACACAAGTTGGTGTTAGTCCACTTGACCAGTTAAGTAGAGGTGACTTGACAAAAGCACAAAGATGTGATCCCGCCATTGGGGTTGTGATGAAACATATAGAGGCTAGGAAGTCCATGTCTGATCTGAAAACACAAGATCCTGTCCTCATGATATTTCAGCGGGAGAGTCCTAAGATCCAGATGAAAAAAGGACTTCTATACAGAATCATCCAAAGATCTGGAAAAGAGGTGTGTCAGTTAATTCTACCCGAGCAGTACCGGCCTATGGTTCTAAAAGCTATGCATGATGACCTAGGACATTTTGGAGTTGAGAGAACCATGGTTCTCATAAAGGACCGGTTTTATTGGCCCAGGATGGCATTTGAGATTACACAGTACATCAAGAATTGTGGTAGATGTGTTGCTCGAAAGACTGTGCCACAGAGAGCTGCGCCATTACAGCAGATCACGAGCACCGGACCGCTTGATTTAGTGTGTATAGACTTTTTGTCTATAGAGCCGGATTCTAAGGGAATCTCAAACGTGCTAATAGTGACAGATCACTTCACCAGATATGCACAGGCCTTCATAACTAAAGATCAAAAGGCTTTAACAGTGGCGAAGGTCCTGTTTGAAAAGTTCTTTGTGCATTATGGATTTCCTAATCGTATCCATTCTGACCAAGGACGCGATTTTGAGAGTCAGGTCATTAAAGAGTTGTTGGGAATGTTGGGTATCCATAAGTCAAGAACTTCGCCTTATCACCCTCAGGGAGACGCCCAACCAGAAAGATTTAACCGCACGTTACTGTCCATGCTTGGGACCCTCGACCCAGACAAAAAGTCAAGGTGGAGCCAGTATGTATGCCAGCTGGTCCATGCATATAACTGCACCAAAAATGATGCCACTGGTTTTTCGCCATACTATTTGATGTTTGGTCGAGAGGCTAAACTGCCCATTGATTTGTGTTTTGGAATATTTCCTGATGGCGAAGATGGTGTGAAATATCATCAGTACGTGGGTCAAATGAAACGTGAGTTGAGAAAGGCTTATCAGCTGGCCATGGAGGAAGCCTCTAAGAATCATAAAAGAAACAAAAAACATTATGATTCTAGAGTTCGAAATCAGACTCTCGAAGGAGGTGATCGGGTGTTGGTGCGTAATCTAGGACTCACGGGAAAACACAAGCTACAGGATAGGTGGAATCCATTGCCTTACCTGGTGATAGAAAAGCTTCCTCACCTACCTGTTTACCGAGTAAAGCCTGAACGGGGATTAGGCGTTGTGAAAACATTACACCGTAATCACTTACTGCCAATTGGTTATCTGGTGAGGATGCCTGTGAATGTTCCCAAAGCACCACAAAGTAGGATGCCGATGACTCGAGCACGAGGGGTTGAAAGATTACGAGGATCAAACAATCCAAGTTCAGCACAAAGCGGTGACCATGAAGAACAAGATGAGTGGAATTTTGAGTCTGAGGAGGAAGATCTTGATCCTGTACCACAATTTACCTTTCAAAGGACTGGGTTAGGGGATAGTACAGTTGAGTCTAATAATACCTTACCTGCTCCAAGTGATACCCCGGTTGTTCCTGTTGAAGGATATCCAGTTTCAGATGTATCTGAGGAAGAGAATGAACAAGAGGAGTTAATTCAAGGTGGAGGAACAGAGGATCCTCTATCACCTGTCCTGGAACCTGTGGTGGACACAGAACTAGATGCGGGAGACGTCCTTGCTTCTAGTGTCTCGGATAAGGAGGTGGAGTCTATCTCTGAGCCAAAAGAACGTAGAAAAGTAAAGCCTGTCATTCGCCTTAGTTACGATGAACCTGGAAAACCAACAGACATACCAATTACAATAGTACATAGGGGCATGATGATTCAGATCTCTTATCAATAAGAACTTAGTCTCACAGTTTATACATTGATACCTTGATATCTTCATTTCTTACCTGTCAGGGGTAGACAATTGAGTTCCCTTTTAAGTCTCATGGGGACATGAAGACCTTTTAGTAGGGGGAGAGTGTAGCCCTGTTGAAATTATATCTATACTATTTTATTTTTCTTCAAAATGTATCTTAATATTGGGTTGTTTATATATTTGATTTAAGTGGTATATCTGTACTTCTCACGTGTATTGAAAACAACATTTCATATTGTTAGAAGTGTATAAAGTTTGTCTAGGCTCTGATTGGGTATTTCACATGTCCGTTTGGTTTGGAGAGTGATGTGATAGGGAGAGGGGGCGGGAGCAGTGAGTGAGAGGAGAGGTGATGAAGAAGAGCGGGAAAAAAAAAAACAGAACGAGAACGAGATTGAGTGTGACGCAGTTACGATTTGAGTATTCAGTTGCTTTTACTAATAGTAGTGAGTATGTAATTTCGTACAGAAGTTAAAGTGTTGATCTCCTACTTTAGTTCATCGTGAGTGTGTGCCGTGTATTCTCGCGAGTCACGAATGTGACGCACTTGTTATTCACTAGTGATTTGAGGTAACCGGAGACTGAGCTCCTCCGGCCACGTTGGATTTCAATACCAGGTAGCGCTTCGGGTACCCTGGATTGCCTGGAAGTTCCCCTGGCCTCGTTGGATTCCCTGATCGGGACCGCATGGCGGGTGATGATCTTTTTGCCCGGTGCAGCACGGTGTTTTCTCCTTCCTGATGCTCTCTGCATTGCTCCTTTTTTCCGTGGGACTGTGAGCATGACAATCGTGAGTAGTATTTTCCATTATTGTTGGCTCTAATAAGAGTGAAGCGGCGATTTGTATTTTTTCCGCCCCAACGCACACAAGCGTCGTTCAGGCCTGCATCTCATTTTATTTGTTTACTTTATTGGGACTATTTTTGACCTTTATATATTTTTTCAAGAGCCTGGGCCAAGTGAAGGTTAATTACTGACTGAAACTAAATGTAAAACTATGTGAAAGTGTTGAATATACTCCATCAAGTTAATCGTGAGTAATGTAAAGTTGTTTATTGTGATTCATAACTTGCTTTGGAGGTTCATTTCATAACTTTAGTTGATTGTCACGTAAAAGAGAAACAAGGGAGTATTTGAAATTGAGTCCTTATTCATTTTTTCTTTATTACAATTAAATTCTGAGATTTTACTGATTTCTATTCAGTTTCCCTTCCATAAACTCTTATTACATCAGTAACGAACCTAGGGCACTCTAGATAATGGTACGTATAGAGTGCTACATATTATAAAAAAAAAAACTTTTACGGACCCTTTCAGTAGTACCTCAATGAAATCCACGGAAAGGAGTCGGATCCAGATCCAAGGGGGGAGATGGGTAGGATTAGTGGTGGTTTTAGGGATTAGGGGTGGGTTTAGGGATCAGGGGGCGGAGATGGGTAGGTTTAGGTATATGTAAGGTGGGAGGAGTTGGATCTGGATCCGACTCCTCTCCGTGGATTTCATGTTCTGCAGTGAGGACTATCTCGACCCTTTGGCCAATTCCGGCTAATGTTACATCAGAATAATGTCTGTTGAAAGTTCAAGATTGAGCAGGCTAAATATGGACTACTGTATGGCTGACGTGCAATCAGAAGTCATTATGTAAAGAAGTTCAAGAATGTTCAATAATGTACAGTAGGTCAAATATGAGTCAAATAAAGTCTATGTGAATAAATTTTATGTTGCCTTTTAACAACCCTTTGGCCAGAAACATGATCAATAGGTAAATTACGGACTTGGGTATGGCTGACGTAACATCAAATGAAGTCTGATTTTGTGAGTTTGTAAATAAATAAATAAAAACATTTTGAGGACAGAGATACTAAATGTTCAATTGATCAGATGTGGACTACTGTATGGCTAAGGTATATCAGAAGGAGTTATTATGTCAGCTCAGGATCAAGTACTTTTTGTCCAGAAATATATTCAGTAGGTATGATATGGACTACTGTTTGGCTGATGTAACATCAGGAGTCAATGAGTTTGTAGAGAAACTTCAAGATCAAGTACTCTTTGGCCAAATATATGTTCATCAGGTCAAATATGGACTACTGACTGACTGACTTAACTTTAGAAAAAGTCTATGATAATATATAGTATGGTTCCATTTGACAACCCTTTGGCCAGAAATATGTTTAATAGATCAGATATGGATTTTTTTTGTATGACTGATGAAACAGACAATGAGTATGCAGAGAATGTTTAAGATGTACTCTTCGGCCAGATCAGGTCTTGTTTAGTAGGTTAAATATGGACTCCCATTCGACTGAGCTAACATCAGGAGGAGTAATTGTGTAAAAAATGTTCAAGATCAAGTACTTATTGGAACAGATATATACATGGTAGGTCAAATATGCACTACTCTCTGGCTGATTTAACATCAGAAAAAGTCTATGAGAATGTAAGGTATGTTGCCTTTTGACAACCCTTTAGCCAGAAATATGTTCAGTAGGTCAATTTTGTTCTTGTGTAGGGCTGATGTAACATTAGAAGAAGTGAATAATAATGTATAGAAAGTTCATGATCGATGACTGTTTGGCCATATGTTCAGTAAGTCAATTATGGACTACTTTATGGCTGAGATAACATCACAGGAGTTATTATGTAAAGAATGTTCAAGATCCAGTACTCTTGGGCCATAAATATCTACAATAGGTACAGTAATGTACAGTAGGTCAAATATGGACTACTATCTGGCTGATTTAACATCAGAATGAGTTTATGACAATGTATAGTAAGTTGCTTTTTGGTAACCCTTTGGCCAGAAATATTTTCAATGGGTCAAATACAGGCTGGCTGATGAAAAATCAGTAGTAGTCGAGTTCAAAGTAGAAAGTTCAATATTGAGTATACTCTTTGGCCAGAAATATGTTAATTAGGACAAATATGGACTGCTATATGGCTGACGTAACATCGGAAGTATGCATTAAGTATATATAGGTTGTTCAAGATTGATTACTCTTGGCCCGGAAATATGTACAGTAGCTCAAATATTCACTGTTTTCTGGCTGATTTAACATAAGAAAAAGTCTATAATAGTCTAAATTATGCTGCCTTTTGACAACCCTTTGGCCAGAAATATGTTCAGTAGGTGAATTATGGACTTGTAACATCAGGCTGACGTAACATCAGAAGAAGTTAATGAGAATGTATAGAAGTTCATGATAGAGGACTGTTTGGCCAGATATATGTTCAGTAGGTCAAATTTGGACTACTATATGGCAAAAAGATAAGAATAAGTCAATGAGAAAGTATAATGTTCATGCTGGAGGACTTTTGGGCAAAAAAATGTGTGCAGTAGGTTAAATTTTGACTTCTATCTGACTGAGGTAACATCAGAAAGAGTCTCCAACGAAGCATCAGAATTAGTCAATGAGAATGTGTAGAAAGTTAAATATAGAGTACTCTATAGCAAGAAATATGTTCATTAGGTCAAATATGGCTGATTTAACATCAGAAGGATTCTATAAGTTTATATAGTTTTTAAACCTTTTGGAACTTTGACAAGAAAAAAATTCAAAAGGTCCGATATGGACAACTGTCTGGCGGACTTAACACCAGAAGAGTCTGTAAATCTGTACATAGAAAAAAAGAAAAAAAGATCAATATGTCAAATATGATCAATATGTATGGATTTCTATATGGCCTCTGAAGCATGAGTAGGATCATAAGACAATCTGTTTGAAAAGTTAGTATTGTTCCAGAACTCTTTGTCCAGAAATATGTTCAGTAGGTCAAAATCGACCTCTGTATGGCTGATTAAACATCAGAAGGAGTCTATTTAGAAAGTTCAAGATCAAATACTCTTGGACCAGAAATATGTTCAGTAGGTCAAAAAGTGACCTATGAATGGCTGATTTAACATCAGAAGGAGTCTATTAAAAGGAAATTGACCAGAAAAAAAGTTCAAAAGGTCCGATATGGACTACTGTCTGGCGGACTCGACATCAGAAAGAGTCTATAAGGATATAAAGCTATACTTTGAGGACCCTTTTAACTGAAAAAAGATCAATAGGTCAGATTTGGACTTCTATATGGCCTCTGAAGCATGAGAAGGATCATAAGAAGTCAATCTAAATGAAAAGTTAGTATTGTTCAAGAACTCTCTGTCCAGAAATATGTTCAGTAGGCCAAAAAGGGACCTCTCAATGGCTGATTTAAAATCAGAAGAAGTCTATCATAAGGAAATTGACCTGTAAAAAGTTCAAAAGGTCCGATATGGACTACTGTCTGGCGGACTTGACTTTTTAACATCAGAAAGAGTCTATAAGGACATCATGTAGCTTTTGGACATCCTGGGGACCCTCTGAGCAGAAAAAAGTTCAAAAGGTACCATATGGACTACTGTCTGGCGAACTTGACTTTTTAACATCAGAACGAGTCTATAAGGACATCATCATGTAGCTTTTAGACTTTCTGGGGACCCTCTGACCTGACTTTTTAACATCAGAGAGAGTCTATAAGGACATCATATAGCTTTTAGACCTTCTGGGGAACCTCTGACCAGAAAAAAAGTTAAAAAGATCCCATATGGACTACTGTCTGGCAGACTTGACTTGAATTTTTAACATCAGAAAGAGTCTATAAGGACATCATGTAGCTTTTAGACCTTCTGGGGATCCTCTGACCAGAAGAAAAGTTCAAAAGGTCCCAATATGTACTACTGACTGGCAGGCTTTACTTGACTTCTTAACATCAGAAAGAGTCTATCGTCTATCAAGAGACTATCATAGAAAGAGACATCATCATGTAGCTTTTGGACCTCCTGGGGACCCTCTGAGCAGAAAAAAAGTTCAAAAAGTCCCATATGGACTACTGTCTGGCGGACTTGACTTTTTAACATTAGAAAGAGTCTATAAGAACATCATGGATCTCTTAGACCTCCTGGGGACCCTCTGACAAGAAAAAAAAATCAAAAGGTCCCATATGGACTACTGTCTGGCGGACTTGACGACTTTTTAACATCAGAAATAGTCTATGAGGAGATCATGTAGCTTTTGGACCTCCAGGGGACCCTCTGAGCAGAAAAAAAGTTCAAAAGGTCCCATATGGACTACTGTCTGGCGGAATTTACTTTTTAACACCAGAAAAGGTCCATACGGACATCATCATGTCGCTTTTAGGCCTTCTGGGGACCCTCTGACCAGAAAAAAAGTTCAAAAGGTCCCGTATGGACTACTGTCTGACGGACTTGACCTGACTTTTTAACATCAGAAAGAGTCTATAAGGACATTATGTGGCTTTTAGACCTTCTGGGGACCCTCTGACCAGAAAAAAAGTTCAAAAGGTCCCATATGGACTACTGTCTGGCGGACTTGGCTTGACTTTTTAACATCAGAAAGAGTCTATAAGGACATCATGTAGCTTTTAGACCTGCTGGGGACCCTCTGACCAGAAAAAAAGTTCAAAAGGTCCCATATGGACTACTGTCTGGCGGACTTGGCTTGACTTTTTAACATCAGAAAGAGTCTATAAGGACATCATGTAGCTTTTAGACCTCCTGGGGACCCTCTGACCAGAAAAAAAGTTCAAATGGTCCGATATGGACTACTGTCTGGCGGACTTGGCTTGACTTTTTAACATCAGAAAGAGTCTATAAGGACATCATGTAGCTTTTAGACCTGCTGGGGACCCTCTGACCAGAAAAAAAAGTTCAAAAGGTCCCATATGGACTACTGTCTGGCGGACTTGGCTTGACTTTTTAACATCAGAAAGAGTCTATAAGGACATCATGTAGCTTTTAGACCTCCTGGGGACCCTCTGACCAGAAAAAAAGTTCAAATGGTCCGATATGGACTACTGTGTGGCGGACTTGACTTGACTTTTTAACATCACAAAGAGTCTATAAGGACATCATGTAGCTTTTGGACCTTCTGGGGACCCTTTGAGCAGAAAAAAAGTTCAAAAGGTCCCATATGGACTACTGTCTGGCGGACTTGACTTTTTAACATTGGAAAGAGTCTATAAGAACATCATGGATTTCTTAGACCTCCTGGGGACCCTCTGACCAGAAAAAAAGTTCAAAAGGTCCCATATGGACTACTGTCTGGCGGACTTGACGACTTTTTAACATCAGAAAGAGTCTATAAGGACATCATGTAGCTTTTAGACCTCCTGGGGACCCTCTGACCAGAAAAAAAGTTAAAATGTTCCGATATGGACTACTGTGTGGCGGACTTGACTTGACTTTTTAACATCACAAAGAGTCTATAAGGACATCATGTAGATTTTGGACCTTCTGGGGACCCTTTGAGCAGAAAAAAAGTTCAAAAGGTCCCATATGGACTACTGTCTGGCGGACTTGACTTTTTAACATTGGAAAGAGTCTATAAGAACATCATGGATCTCTTAGACCTCCTGGGGACCCTCTGACCAGAAAAAAAGTTCAAAAGGTCCCATATGGACTACTGTCTGGCGGACTTGACGACTTTTTAACATCAGAAATAGTCTATGAGGACATCGTGTAGCTTTTAGACCTTCTGGGGACCCTCTGACCAGAAAAAAAGTTCAAAAGGTCCCATATGGACTACTGTCTGGCGGACTTGGCTTGACTTTTTAACATCAGAAAGAGTCTATAAGGACATCATGTAGCTTTTAGACCTGCTGGGGACCCTCTGACCAGAAAAAAAGTTCAAAAGGTCCCATATGGACTACTGTCTGGCAGACTTGGCTTGACTTTTTAACATCAGAAAGAGTCTATAAGGACATCATGTAGCTTTTAGACCTGCTGGGGACCCTCTGACCAGAAAAAAAGTTCAAATGGTCCGATATGGACTACTGTCTGGCGGACATGACTTGACTTTTTAACATCAAAAAGAGTCTATAAGGACATCATGTAGCTGTTGGACCTTCTAGGGACCCTCTGAGCAGAAAAAAAGTTCAAAAGTTCCCATATGGACTACTGTCTGGCGGACTTGACTTTTTAATCAGAAAGAGTCTATAAGAACATCATGGATGTCTTAGACGTCCTGGGGACCCTCTGACCAGAAAAAAAGTTCAAAAGGTCCCATATGGACTACTGTCTGGCGGACTTGACTTGACTTTTTAACATCAGAAAGAGTCTATGAGGACATCATGTAGCTTTTAGACCTTCTGGGGACCAGAAAAAAGTTCAAAAGCTTCCATATCGACTACTGTCTGGCGGAATTGACTTTTTAACACCAGAAAAGGTCCATACGGACATCATCATGTAGCTTTTAGACCTTCTGGGGACCCTCTGACCAGAAAAAAAGTTCAAAAGGTCCGATATGGACTACTGTCTGGCGGACATGACTTGACTTTTTAACATCACAAAGAGTCTATAAGGACATCATTTAGCTTTTGGACCTTCTGGGGACCCTCTGAGCAGAAAAAAAGTTCAAAAGCTTCCATATCGACTACTGTCTGGCGGACTTGACTTTTTAACATCAGAAAGAGTCTATGAGGACATCATGTAGCTTTTAGACCTTCTGGGGACCCTCTGACCAGAAAAAAGTTCAAAAGCTTCCATATCGACTACTGTCTGGCGGACTTGACTTTTTAACATCAGAAAGAGTCTATGAGGACATCATGTAGCTTTTAGACCTTCTGGGGACTCTTTGACAAGAAAAAAAGTTCAAAAAGGTCCCATATGGACCACAGTATTGCGTATTTGACTTGACTTTTTAACATCAGAACGAGTCTATAAGGACATCATGGATATTTTAGATCTCCTGGGGACCCTCTGAGCAGAATAAAGTTCAAAAGCTCCCATATGGACTACTGTCTGGCGGACTTGACGACTTTTAAACATCAGAAAGAGTCTATGTGGACATCATGTAGCTTTTAGACCTTCTGGGGACCCGCTGAGCAGAAAAAAAGTTCAAAAGGTCCCATATGGACAGTAGTTTTGACCTTTTGAACTTTTTTTCTGTTCAAATCAAGTAGTCTGGCGGACTTGATTTGAATTTTTAACATCAGAAAGAGTCTATGAGGACATCATGTAGCTTTTAGACCTTCTATGAGCAGAAAAAAAGTTCAAAAGGTCCCATATGGACTGCTGTCTGGCAGTCTTAACAGCATCATGTCACACATGTATGAATAATTTTGAAAATTGAATAGAAATAAAGTTAATATTTATGAATACATGCATGTGTAGCCTACTCATTTCACATGAAAAGAAAGAGATAGAAAAGAGAAAATCTAAAATCAGTGAATGTACATCAGTACTGACTAAATTAGCAGGGCATTAGCAATAATTAAAAACATGTCGGTTTAAGAGTACGACTTTGGCTACCTAAAAAAAAGCACGCTGTTGCAATGGATTGAAACGCATTAGGTCTTGAATGCATTGCAATGCAACTAAGTGGATATTACTTTTAAAATGTTATTCTTCCATGCACAACCCCTGTGCAATGCAACAGCAGGCTGTTGCAATGGAACGAAACGCATCAATTCTTGAATGCATTGCAATGCAAATAAGTGGATATTACTTTTAAAATGTTATCCTTCCATGCTAAACGCTTGTGCAATGCAACAGCACGCTGTTGCAATGGAATGAAACGCATCAGGTATTGAATGCATCGCAATGCAACAAAGTGCATATTACTTTTAAAATGTTATTCTTCCATGCAAAACGCTTGTGCAATGCAACAGCACGCTGTTGCAATGGAATGAAACGCATAAGTTTTTGAATGCATTGCAATGCAACAAAAGTGCATATTACTTTTAAAATGTTATTCCTCCATGCTAAGGTCCCGTGCAATGCAACAGCACGCTGTTGCAATGGAATGAAACGCATCAGGTCTTAAATGCATTGCAATGCAACAAAGTGCATATTACTTTTAAAATGTTATTCTTCCATGCAAAACGCTTGTGCAATGCAACAGCACGCGGTTGCAATGGATTGAAACGCATCAGTTCTTGAATGCATTGCAATGCAACAAAGTGCATATTACTTTTAAAATGTTATTCTTCCATGCAAAACCCCCGTGCAATGCAACAGCACGCTTTGCAATGGAACGAAACGCATTAGGTCTTGAATGCATTGCAATGCAACAAAGTGCATATTACTTTTAACATGTTATTCTTCAATGCAAAACGCTTGTGCGATGTAACAGCACGGTGTTGCAATGGATTGAAACGCATCAGTTTTTGAATGCATTGCAATGCAACAAAGTGCATATTACTTTTAAAATTTTATTCTTCCATGCAAAACCCCTGTGCAATGCAACAGCAGGATGTTGCAGTGGATTGAAACGCATCAGTTTTTGAATGCATTGCAATGCAACAAAGTGCATATTACTTTTAAAATGTTATTCTTCCATGCAAAAACCCCTGTGCAATGCCACAGCACGCTGTTGCAATGGAATGAAAAGCATTAGGTCTTGAATGCATTGCAATGCAAAAAAAAAGCATATTACTTTTAAACTGTTATTCTTAAATGCAAAACGCTTGTGCAATGCAACAGCACGCTGTTGCAATGAATTGAAACGCATCAGTTTTTGAATGCATTGCAATGCAACAAAGTGCATATTACTTTTAAAATTTTATTCTTCCATGCAAAACGCTTGTGCAATGCAACAGCACGCTGTTGCAATGGAATGAAACGCATCAGTTCTTGAATGCATTGCAATGCAACAAAGTTCATATTACTTTTAAAATGTTATTCTTCCATGCAAAACACCTGTGCAATGCAACAGCAGGCTGTTGCAATGGAATGAAACGCATCAATTCTTGAATGCATTGCAATGCAACAAAGTGCATATTACTTTTAAAATGTTATTCTTCCATGAAAAACGCTTGTGCACGCTGTTTGCAATGGATTGAAACGCATCAGTTTTTGAATTTATTGCAATGCAACAAAGTGCATATTACTTTTAAAATGTTATTCTTCCATGCAAAACCCCTGTGCAATGCAACAGCACGCTGTTGCAATGGAATAAAACGCATCAGGTCTTGCATTGCAGTGCAACAAAGTGCATATTACTTTTAAAATGTTATTCTTCCATGCAAAACGCTTGTGCAATACAACTGCACGCTGATGCAATGGATTGAAACGCATCAGTTCTTGAATGCATTGCAATGCAACAAAGTGCATATTATTTTTAAAATGTTATTCTTCCATGCTAACTCCTGTGCAATGCAACAGCACGCTGTTGCAATGGAATGAAACGCATTAGGTCTTGAATGCATTGCAATGCAACAAAGTGCATATTACTTTTAAAATGTTATTCTTCCATGCAAAACGCTTGTGCAATGCAACAGCACGCTGTTGCAATGGAATGAAACGCATCAGGTCTTGAATGCATTGCAATGCAACAAAGTGCATATTACTTTTAAAATGTTATTCTTCCATGCAAAACACTTGCTAATGCTGCAGCACGCTGTTGCAATGGAATGAAACGCATCAGTTCTTGGAATGCATTGCAATGCAACAAAGTGCATATTACTTTTAAAATGTTATTCTTCCATGCTAACTCCTGTGCAATGCAACAGCACGCTGTTGCAATGGAATGAAACGCATCAGTTTTTGAATGCATTGCAATGCAACAAAGTGCATATTACTTTTAAAATGTTATTCTTCCATGCTAACTCCTGTGAAATGCAAACAGCACGCTGTTGCAATGGAATGAAACGCATCATGTCTTGAATGCATTGCAATGCAAAAAAGTGCGTATTACTTTTAAAATGTTATTATTCCATGCTAAACTCCTGTGCAATGCAACAGCACGCTGTTGCAATGGAATGAAACGCAACAGGTCTTGAATGCATTGCAATGCAACAAAGTGCATATTACTTTTAAAATGTTATTCTTCCATGCAAAACGCTTGTGCAATGCACGCTGTTGCGATGGATTGAAACGCATCAGTTCTTGAATGCATTGCAATGCAACAAAGTGCATATTACTTTTAAAATGTTATTCTTCCATGCAAAACGCTTGTGCAATGCACGCTGTTGCGATGGATTGAAACGCATCATTTCTTGAACGCATTGCAAAGCAACAAAGTGCATATTACTTTTAAAATGTTATTCTTCCATGCAAAAAAAACTGTGCAATGCAGCAGCACGCTGTTGCAATGGAATGAAATGCATCAATTCTTGAATGCATTGCAATCCAACAAAGTGCTTATTACTTTTAAAATGTTATTCTTCCATGCAAAACGCTTGCTAATGCTACAGCACGCTGTTGCAATGGAATGAAACGCATCAGTTCTTGAATGCATTGCAATGCAACAAAGTGCATATTACTTTTAAAATGTTATTCTTCCATGCAAAACCCCTGTGCAATGCAACAGCACGCTGTTGCAATGGAATCAAACGCACCAGTTCTTGAATGCATTGCGATGCAACAAAGTGCATATTACTTTTAAAATGTTTTTCTTCATGCAAAACGCTTGTGCAGTGCAAAAATGCAGTTAAAATGCAGTGAAAAATGCACTGAATTGCACATCTCTTCGTTGAACAAAGGAAATAGTTAGTTACTGCATGCATTGGAAAGCGACAGTCTTTTGACAGAGTTGTCTTTTCAATAGCTGATGCAATGATTTTCCTTCAACCACAAATGATTATGGTTAGTTTTTTCATTGCACAAAGGGATTTTATGCAATGGAATGAAACAACAAAAGTGTTATTAAAACAGCAGATTTCTTTGCCCATCTATTTAATGCACTACGGAATGAGTAAGTTCTTGAATGCATTGCAATGCAAAAAAGTGCATATTGCTTATATGTTATTCTAACGCTTTATCATATGTGCAATGCAACAGCAGTTTTTTAAGCGTTAGTTTTTTCATTGCACAAAGGAATAAGTTAGTCCTTTTATGCAATGGAATGAAACAACAAAACGTTATTAAAATAGCAGATTGCGTTGCCAATCTCTTTAATGCACTACAAACTGAGTTAGTTCTTGAGTGCATTGTACCGCAAAAAAGTGCATATTGCTTATGCACAACGCTTTATCTTATGCGCAATGCAATTCAACAGCAGATTGCATTGTAATCTCTTCAATGCACTACGGAATGAGTTCGTTCTTGAATGCTTTGCATTGCAAAAAAGTGCATATCGCTTTTATGTCATTCTAACGCTTTATCATATGTGCAATGCTAAAGCAGGTTTTAAACGTTAGTTTTTTCATTGCACAAAAGGAATAAGTTAGTTCTTTATGCAATGGAATGAAACACCAAAACGTTATTAAAACAGCAGATTACATTGCCCATCTCTTTAATGCACTACAAAATGAGTTAGTTCTTGAATGCGTTGCAATTCAACAAAGTGCATATTGCTTATATGTTATTCTAAAGGGTCTTCAAAAGGTTTAAAACCTATATAAACTTATAGACTCAGGTCCATATGACATAGGTCCATGACCTATTGATCTTTTTTCTGTTAAAAGGGTCCTCAAAGTATAGCTTTCTACCCTTACAGACTCTTTCTGATGTTAAGTCGTCCAGACTACTGTCCATATCGGACCTTTTGAACTTTTTTATTGTCAAATGGTCCTCAAAAGTTTTAAAAACTATATAAACTTATAGACTTTTTCTGATGTTAAATCAGCCATACATAGGTCCCTTTTTGACGTACTGAACATTTTTCTGACCAAAGACTCCTTTTAACATTAAATTACTATATATACAAATTAACTTCTTATGATGTTATATTAGCCAAAAAGATATTTGATCTACTGAACATATTTCTGGCCCAAAAGTACTTTATCTAGAACTTTCTATACATACCAAAGACTCCTGAACTTTTTTCAGGTCAAAAGGTTTAAAAATGTATCCTAATAGACTCTTTCTGATGTTAAATCAGCCACACATAGGTCCCTTTTTGACCTACTGAACATATTTCTGGACAAAGAGTTCTTGAACAATAATTACTTTTCATTCAGATTCACTTATAATTCTTGTGATGCTTCATATATTCTTCTAATCGGAACTTTTGAACTTTTTTTCTGATCAATTTCCTTATAATATTTCTGATGTTAAATCAGCCATTCATAGGTCCCTTTTTGACCTACTGAACAAACTTCTTGTCCAAGAGTACTTGATCTTGGACTTTCTATATAGACTCCTTTTTTTGCTTCATAAGCCACGTAGAAGTCCATACCTGACCTATTGAACTTATTTTTGGTCAAAGGGAACTCAAAACTTTTTAAACAATATAAACTTGTATTCTTCCATGCAAAACGTTTGTGCAATGCAACAGCACGCTGTTGCAATGGATTGAAACGCATCAGTTTTTGAATGCATTGCAATGCAACATTGTGCATATTACTTTTAAAATGTTATTCTTCCATGCAAAACGCTTGTGCAATGCAACAGCACGCTGTTGCAATGGATTGAAACGCATCAGTTTTTGATTGCATTGCAATGCAACAAAGTGCATATTACTTTTTAAATGTTATTCTTCCATGCTAACTCCTGTGCAATGCAACAGCACGCTGTTGCAATGGAATGAAACGCATCAGGTCTTGAATGCATTGCAATGCAACAAAGTGCATATTACTTTTAAAATGTTATTCTTCCATGCAAAACCCCTGTGCAATCCAAAAGCACGCTGTTGCAATGGAATGAAACGCATCAGTTATTGAATGCATTGCAATGCAACAAAGTGCATATTACTTTTAAAATGTTATTCTTCCATGCAAAACGCTTGTGCAATGCAAAAATGCAGTGAAAATGCAGTGAAAAATGGGGTTGCAATGCAATTGCAAAGGTTTAAAAATAATGCGGTCCGATGATAAGGAACTGCTTTCTGGAGGACTTTACTTTTTTTTTTAACATCAGAAAGAGTCTATAAGGATATATGTATATATGTAGCTTTTAAGCCTTTTGGGGACCCTTTTTTCGAGAAAAGAAAAAAAAAACTTCAAAATGTCCGATGATAAGGAACTGATGTCTGGAGGAGTTGACTTTTTTTTTTTTACATCAGAAAGAGTCTAAAACATCTATTTCTTCCATGCAAAACGCTTGTGCAATGCAAAAATGCAGTGAAAATGCAGTGAAAAATGCACTGAATTGCACATCTCTTCGTTGAACAAAGGAAATAGTTAGTATTGCATGCATTGGAAAGCGACAGTCTTGTCTTTTCAATAGCTGATGCAATGATTTTCCTTCAACCACAAATGATTATGGTTAGTTTTTTCATTGCACAAAGGAATAAGTTAGACCTTTTATGCAATGGAATGAAACAACAAAAATGTTATTAAAACAGCAGATTTATTTGCCCATCTCTTTAATGCACTACGGAAGGTGTTAGTTCTTGAATGCATTGCAATGCAAAAAAGTGCATATCGCTTATATGTTATTCTAACGCTTTATCATATGTGCAATGCAACAGCAGTTTTTTAAGCGTTAGTTTTTTCATTGCACAAAGGAATGTTAGTCCAACAAAACAACAAAACGTTATTAAAACAGCAGATTGCGGTGCCAATCTTTTTAATGCACTACAAAATGAGTTAGTTCTTGAGTGCATTGCACCGCAAAAAAGTGCATATTGCTTATATGTTATTCTAACGCTTTATCATATGTGCAATGCAACAGCAGTTTTTTAAGCGTTAGTTTTTTCATTGCACAAAGGAATAAGTTAGTCCTTTTATGCAATGGAATAAAACAACAAAACGTTATTAAAACAGATTAATACAGATTAATACAGATTATAAAACAGTTATTAATACAGATTGCGTTGCCAATCTTTTTAATGCACTACAAACTGAGTTAGTTCTTGAGTGCATTGCACAGCAAAAAAGTGCATATTGCTCTTGAATGCTTTGCATTGCAAAAAAGTGCATATCGCTTTTATGTCATTCTAACGCTTTATCATTTGTGCAATGCTAAAGCAGTTTTTAAGCATTAGTTTTTTCATTGCACAATAGGAATAAGTTAGTCCTTTATGCAATGGAATGAAACACCAAAACGTCATTAAACAGCAGTTGCATTGCCCATCTCTTTAATGCACTACAAAATGAGTTAGTTCTTGCTTTCTACCCTTACAGACTCTTTCTGATGTTAAGTCGTCCAGACTACTGTCCATATCGGACCTTTTGAACTTTTTTATTGTCAAATGGTCCTCAAAAGGTTTAAAAACTATATAAACTTATAGACTTTTTCTGCTGTTAAATCGGCCATACATAGGTCCCTTTTTGATCTACTGAACATTTTTCTGACCAAAGAGTCCTTGAACATTAAATTACTATATATACAAATTAACTTCTTCTGATGTCTACTGAACATATTTCTGGCCCAAAAGTACTTTATCTAGAACTTTCTATACATACCATAGACTCCTTCTGATGCTTCAGAGGTCATATAGAAGTCCATATCTGACATATTGATCTTTTTTCTGTTAAAAGGGTCCATAAAGTATAGCTTTATATCCTTGTTGACTCTTTCTGATGTTAAATCTGCCAGAGAGTAGTCCATATTGGACCGTTTGAACTTTTATCCTTTCAAAGGGTCCTCAATAGGTTTAAAAATAATGCGGTGCGATGATAAGGAACTGCTTTCTGGCGGACTTGACTTTTTTTCTAACATCAGAAGGAGTCTATGAGGATATATGTATATATGTAGGTTTTAAGCCTTTTGGGGACCCTTTGATGAAAAAAAAAAAAAAAACTTCAAAAGGTCCGATGATAAGGAACTGCTGTCTGGAGGACTTGACTTTTTTTTAACATCAGAAAGAGTCTATATGTATAAATGTATCTTTTAAGCCTTTTGGGGACCCTTTGACAAGAAAAAAAAAAGTTCAAAAGGTCCGATGATGAGGAACTGCTGTCTGGAGGACTTGACTTTTTTTTTAACATCAGAAAGAGTCTATAAGGTTATATGTATAAATGTAGCTTTTAAGCCTTTTGGGGACCCTTTGACAAGAAAAAAAAAAAAAGTTCAAAAGGTCCGATGATGAGGAACTGCTGTCTGGAGTACTTGACTTTTTTTTTTTTTTACATCGGAAAGAGTCTATAAGGATATATGTATATATTTAGCTTTTAAGCCTTTTGGGGACCCTTTGACGAAAAAAAAAATAATTTCAAAAGGTCCGATGATAAGGAACTGCTGTCTGGCGGACTTGACTTTTTTTTTTTTTTACATCAGAAAGAGTCTATAAGGATATATGTATATATGTAGCTTTTAAGCCTTTTGGGGACCCTTTGTAGAGAAAAAAAAAAAAAAAAGTTCAAAAAGTCCGATGATAAGGAACTGCTGTCTGGCGGACTTGACTTTTCATTTTTTTAACGTCAGAAAGAGTTTATAAGGATATATGTATATATGTAGCTTTTAAACCTTTTGGGGACACTTTTATGAAAAAAAAAAAAAATTCAAAAGGTCCGATGATAAGGAACTGCTTTCTGGAGGACGTGACTTTTTTTTTTTTTTTTTACATCAGAAAGAGTCTATAAGGATATATGTATATATGTAGCTTTTAAGACTTTTGGGGACCCTTTGACGAAAAAAAAAAAAAAAAATTTTCAAAAGGTCCGATAATAAGGAACTGCTGTCTGGCGGACTTGACTTTTTTTTCTTTTAACATCAGACAGTGTCTATAAGGATATATGTATAAATGTATCTTTTAAGCCTTTTAGGGACCCTTTGACAAGAAAAAAAAAAAAAAGTTCAAAAGGTCCGATGATGAGGAACTGCTGTCTGGAAGAGTTGACTTTTTTTTTTTTTACATCAGAAAGAGTGTATGAGGATATATGTATATATGTAGCTTTTAATCCTTTTGGGGACCCTTTGAAGAGAAAAAAAAAAAAAAAAAGTTCAAAAGGTCCGATGATGAGGAATTGCTGTCTGGAGGACTTGACTTTTTTTTTTTTTACATCAGAAAGAGTCTATAAGTATATATGCATATATGTAGCTTTTAAGCCTTTTGGGGACCCTTTGAAGAGAAAAAAAAAAAAAACTACAAAAGGTCCGATATCAAAGAACTGCTTTCTGGCGGACTTGACTTTTTTTTTTTTTAAATCAGAGAGAATCTATAAGGATATATTTATAAATGTATCTTTTAAGCCTTTTGGGGTACCTTTGGCGAGAAAAAAAAAAGAAAAAAGTTCAAAAGGTCCGATGATAAGGAACTGCTGTCTGGAGGTTGACTTTTTTTTTTTTACATCAGAAAGAGTCTGATGTAAAAAATGATGCCTTTTGGGGACCCTTTGACGAAAAAAAAAAAAATTCAAAAGGTCCCGATGATAAGGAACTGCTGTCTGGAGGACTTGACTTTTTTCTTTTACATCAGAAAGAGTCTATAAGGAACTGCTTTCTGGCGGACTTGACTTTTTTTTCTAACATCAGAAGGAGTCTATGAGGATATATGTATATATGTAGGTTTTAAGCCTTTTGGGGACCCTTTGATGAAAAAAAAAAAAAAACTTCAAAAGGTCCCATGATAAGGAACTGCTGTCTGGAGGTTGACTTTTTTTTTTAACATCAGAAAGAGTCTATAAGGATATATGTATATGTAGTTGTTAAGCCTTTTGTGGACCCTTTGATGAAAAAAAAAAAAAATTCAAAAGGTTTGATGATGAGGACCTGCTGTCTGGTGGACTTGACTTTTTTTTTAACATCAGAAAGAGTCTATTAGGATATATGTATATATGTAGCTTTTAAGTATTTTGGGGACCCTTTGATGAAAAAAATAAAAAAAAACTTCAAAAGGTCCGATGATGAGGAACTGCTGTCTGGAGTACTTGACTTTTTTTTTTTTTTACATCGGAAAGAGTCTATAAGGATATATGTATATATTTAGCTTTTAAGCCTTTTGGGGACCCTTTGACGAAAAAAATAATAATTTCAAAAGGTCCGATGATAAGGAACTGCTGTCTGGCGGACTTGACTTTTTTTTTTTTTTACATCAGAAAGAGTCTATAAGGATATATGTATATATGTAGCTTTTAAGCCTTTTGGGGACCCTTTGTAGAGAAAAAAAAAAAAAAAAGTTCAAAAAGTCCGATGATAAGGAACTGCTGTCTGGCGGACTTGACTTTTCATTTTTTTAACGTCAGAAAGAGTTTATAAGGATATATGTATATATGTAGCTTTTAAACCTTTTGGGGACACTTTTATGAAAAAAAAAAAAATTCAAAAGGTCCGATGATAAGGAACTGCTTTCTGGAGGACGTGACTTTTTTTTTTTTTTTTTACATCAGAAAGAGTCTATAAGGATATATGTATATATGTAGCTTTTAAGACTTTTGGGGACCCTTTGACGAAAAAAAAAAAAAAAAAATTTCAAAAGGTCCGATAATAAGGAACTGCTGTCTGGCGGACTTGACTTTTTTTTCTTTTAACATCAGACAGTGTCTATAAGGATATATGTATAAATGTATCTTTTAAGCCTTTTAGGGACCCTTTGACAAGAAAAAAAAAAAAAGTTCAAAAGGTCCGATGATGAGGAACTGCTGTCTGGAAGAGTTGACTTTTTTTTTTTTTACATCAGAAAGTCTATAAGGAACTGCTGTCTGGAGGACTTGACTTTTTTTTTTTTTACATCAGAAAGAGTGTATGAGGATATATGTATATATGTAGCTTTTAATCCTTTTGGGGACCCTTTGAAGAGAAAAAAAAAAAAAAAAAGTTCAAAAGGTCCGATGATGAGGAACTGCTGTCTGGAGGACTTGACTTTTTTTTTTTTTTACATCAGAAAGAGTCTATAAGTATATATGCATATATGTAGCTTTTAAGCCTTTTGGGGACCCTTTGAAGAGAAAAAAAAAAAAAACTACAAAAGGTCCGATATCAAAGAACTGCTTTCTGGCGGACTTGACTTTTTTTTTTTTTAAATCAGAGAGAATCTATAAGGATATATTTATAAATGTATCTTTTAAGCCTTTTGGGGTACCTTTGGCGAGAAAAAAAAAAGAAAAAAGTTCAAAAGGTCCGATGATAAGGAACTGCTGTCTGGAGGTTGACTTTTTTTTT
This sequence comes from Gila orcuttii, assembly GCA_026230005.1. Taxonomy (NCBI): domain Eukaryota; kingdom Metazoa; phylum Chordata; class Actinopteri; order Cypriniformes; family Leuciscidae; genus Gila; species Gila orcuttii. The sequence continues at coordinate 21,291,394 of JAPDVR010000011.1, forward strand.
TTTACATCAGAAAGAGTCTGATGTAAAAAATGATGCCTTTTGGGGACCCTTTGACGAAAAAAAAAAAAATTCAAAAGGTCCCGATGATAAGGAACTGCTGTCTGGAGGACTTGACTTTTTTCTTTTACATCAGAAAGAGTCTATAAGGAACTGCTGTCTGGAGGACTTGACTTTTTTTTTTTTGACATCAGAAAGAGTGTAAGAGGATATATGTATATATGTAGCTTTTAAGCCTTTTGGGGACCCTTTGACAAGAAGAAAAAAAAAAAGTTCAAAAAGTCCGATGATAAGGAACTGCTGTCTGGCGGACTTGACTTTTCATTTTTTTAACGTCAGAAAGAGTTTATAGGGATATATGTATATATGTAGCTTTTAAACCTTTTGGGGACACTTTTATGAAAAAAAAAAAAAATTCAAAAGGTCCGATGATAAGGAACTGCTTTCTGGAGGACGTGACTTTTTTTTTTTTTTTTTACATCAGAAAGAGTCTATAAGGATATATGTATATATGTAGCTTTTAAGACTTTTGGGGACCCTTTGACGAAAAAAAAAAAAAAAAAAGTTCAAAAGGTCCGATGATGAGGAAGTGCTGTCTGGAGGACTTGACTTTTTTTTTTTTTTACATCAGAAAGAGTCTATAAGGATATATGCATATATGTAGCTTTTAAGCCTTTTGGGGACCCTTTGAAGAGAAAAAAAAAAAAAATAACTACAAAAGGTCTGATGTCAAAGAACTGCTTTCTGGCGGACTTGACTGTTTTTTTTTCAACATCAGAAAGAGTCTATAAGGATATATGTATATATGTAGCTTTTAAGACTTTTGGGGACCCTTTGACGAAAAAAAAAAAAAAAATTCAAAAGGTCCGATAATAAGGAACTGCTTGTCTGGCGGACTTGACTTATTTTTTTTACATCAGAAAGAGTCTATAAGGAACTGCTGTCTGGAGGACTTGACTTTTTTTTAACATGAGAAAGAGTCTATAAGGATATATGTATATATGTAGCTTTTAAGCCTTTTGGTGACCCTTTGACAAGAAAAAAAAAATGTTCAAAAGGTCCGATGATGAGGAACTGCTGTCTGGAGGATTTGACTTTTTTTTTTTACATCAGAAAGAGTCTATAAGGATATATGTATATATGTAGCTTTAAAGCCTTTTGGGGACGCTTTTGCGAAAAAAAAAAAAAAAAAAGTTCAAAAGGTTCGATGATAAGGAACTGCTGTCTGGAGGAGTTGACTTTTTTTTTTTTTACATCAGAAAGAGTCTACAAGGATATATCTATATATATAGCTTTTAAGCCTTTTGGGGACCCTTTGACAAGCAAAAAAAAATAAATTCTTCAAAAGGTCCGATGATAAGGAACTGCTGTCTGGCGGACTTTACTTTTTATTTTTTTAATGTCAGAAAGAGTCTATAAGGATATATGTATATATGTAGCTTTTAAGCCTTTTGGGGACACTTTTATAAAAAAAAAAAAAAAAAATTCAAAAGGTCCAACGATAAGGAACTGCTTTCTGGAGGACTTTACTTTTTTTTAACATCAGAAAGAGTCTATAAGGATATATGTATATATGTAGCTTTTAAGCCTTTTGGGGAACCTTTGACGAGAAAAGAAAAAAAAAAAAACTTCAAAATGTCCGATGATGAGGAACTGCTGTCTGGCGGACTTGACTTTTTTTTTTTTACATCAGAAATAGTCTATTAGGATATATGTATATGTAGCTTTTAAGCCTTTTGGGGACCCTTTGACGAGGAAAAAAAAAAAATGTCAAATGGTCCGATGATAAGGAACTTTTTTTTTCTGCTGTCTGGAGGAGTTGACTTTTTTTTTTAACATCAGAAAGAGTCTACAAGGATATATCTATATATGTAGCTTTTAAGCCTTTTGGGGACCCTTTGACGAGCAAAAAAATAATAAATTCTTCAAAAGGTCCGATAATAAGGAACTGCTGTCTGGCGGACTTGACTTTTTATTTGTTTAACATCAGAAATAGTCTATCAGGATATATGTATATGTAGCTTTTAAGCCTTTTGGGGACCCTTTGACGAGGAAAAAAAAAAAATGTCAAATGGTCCAATGATAAGGAACTTTTTTTTTCTGCTGTCTGGAGGAGTTGACTTTTTTTTTTAACATAAGAAAGAGTCTCTAAGGATATATGTATATATGTAGCTTTTAAGCCTTTTGGAGTACCGTTGGCGAGAAAAAAAAAAAGTTCAAAAGGTCCGATGATAAGGAACTGCTGTCTGGAGGACTTGACTTTTTTTTTTTACATCAGAAAGAGTCTATAAGGATATATGTATATATGTAGCTTTTAAGCCTTTTGTGGATCCTTTGATGAAAAAAAAAAAAAAACTTCAAAAGGTCCGATGATAAGGAACTGCTGTCTGGAGGACTTGACTTTTTTTTTTTTACATCAGAAAGAGTCTATAAGGATATATGTATATATGTAGCTTTTAAGCCTTTTGGGGACCCTTTGAAGAGAAAAAAAAAAAAAAAACTACAAAAGGTCCGATGTCAAAGAACTGCTTTCTGGCGGACTTGACTTTTTTTTTTTTACATCAGAAAGAATCTATAAGGATATATGTTTAAATGTATCTTTTAAGCCTTTTGGGGACCCATTGACGAAAAAAAAGAAAAAAAAAGTTCAAAAACTCCAATGATAAGGAACTGCTTTCTGGCGGACTTGACTTTTTTTTTTTTTTACATCAGAAAGAGTCTATAAGGATATATGTATATATATATAGCTTTTAAGCCTTTTGGGGACCCTTTGATGAAAAAAAAAAAAGTTCAAAAAGTCCAATGATAAGGAACTGCTGTCTGGAGGTTGACTTTTTTTTTTTTACATCAGAAATAGTCTATTAGGATATATGTATATATGTAGCTTTTAAGCCTTTTGTGGACCCTTTGATGAAAAAAAAAAAAAAAAAAACTTCAAAAGGTCCGATGATAAGGAACTGCTTTCTGGCGGACTTGACTTTTTTTTCTAACATCAGAAGGAGTCTATGAGGATATATGTATATATGTAGCTTTTAAGCCTTTTGGGGACCCTTTGATGAAAAAAAAAAAAAAAAACTTCAAAAGGTCCGATGATAAGGAACTGCTGTCTGGAGGACTTGACTTTTTTTTAACATCAGAAAGAGTCTATAAGGATATATGTATAAATGCATCTTTTAAGCCTTTTGGGGACCCTTTGACAAAAAAAAAAATAAAAAGTTCAAAAGGTCCGATGATGAGGATCTGCTGTCTGGAGTACTTGACTTTTTTTTTTTTTTTACATCGGAAAGAGTCTATAAGGATATATATGTAGCTTTTAAGCCTTTTGGGGACCCTTTGACGAAAAAAATAATAATTTCAAAAGGTCCGATGATAAGGAACTGCTGTCTGGCGGACTTGACTTTTTTTTTTTTTACATCAGAAAGAGTCTATAAAGGATATATATATATATATATGTAGCTTTTAAGCCTTTTGGGGACCCTTTGGCGAGAAAAAAAAAAAAAAAGTTCAAAAGGTCCGTTGATAAGGTACTGCTGTCTGGAGGACTAGACTTTTTTTTTTTTTACATCAGAAAGAGTCTATAAGGATATATGTATAATTGTATCTTTTAAGCCTTTTGGGGTACCTTTTAGGAAAAAAAAAAAAGAAAAGTTCAAAAGGTCCGATGATAAGGAACTGCTGTCTGGCGGACTTGACTTTTCATTTTTTTAACGTCAGAAAGAGTCTATGAGAATATATGTATACATGTATCTTTTAAGCCTTTTGGGGACCCTTTGAAGAAAAGAAAAAAAAAATGTTCAAAAGGTCAGATGATGAGGATCTGCCCTCTGGCGGACTTGACTTTTTTTTCTTTACATCAGAAAGAGTCTATAAGGATATATGTATATATGTAGCTTTTAAGCATTTTGGGGACCCTTTGGCGAGAAAAAAAAAAAAGTTCAAAAGGTCCGTTGATAAGGAACTGCTGTCTGGCGGACTTGACTTTTTTTTTTTTTTTTTACATCAGAAAGAGTCTATAAGGATATATGTATAAATGTATATTTTAAGTCTTTTGGGGTACCTTTGGCGAGAAAAAAAAAAAAGTTCAAAAGGTCCGATGATTAGGAACTGCTGTCTGGAGGAGGTGACTTTTTTTTTTTTACATCAGAAAGAGTCTATAAGGATATATGTATATGTAGCTTTTAAGCCTTTTGGGGACCTTTTGACGAAAAAAAAAAAAAATTTTCAAAAGGTCCGATAATAAGGAACTGCTGTCTGGCAGACTTGACTTTTTATTTTTTTTAACGTCAGAAAGAGTCTATAAGGACATCATGTAGCTTATAGACCTTTGGGGACCCTATGACCTGACTTTTTAACATCAGAAAGAGTCTATGGGGACATCATGTATTTTTTATACCTTCTGGGGACTATCTGAGCAGAAAAAAAGTTCAAAACGTCCCATATGGACTGCTGTCTGGCGGACTTGACATGACTTTTTAACATCAGAAAGAGTCTATAAAAAAAAAAGTTCAAAAGGTCCGATGATAAGGAACTGCAGTCTGGAGGACTTGACTTTTTTTTTTTACATCAGAAAGAGTCTATAAGGACATCATGGATCTTTTAGACCTCCTGGGGAGCATCTGACCAGAAAAAAAGTTCAAAAGGTCCCATTTGGACTACTGTCTGACGGACTTGATCTGACTTTTTAACATCAGAAAGAGTCTATAAGGACATGATGGATCTTTTAGACCTTTCTGGGGCCCCTCTGAGCAGAAAAAAAGTTCAAAAGCTCCCATATGGACTACTGTCTGGCGGAATTGACTTTTTTTTACATCAGAAAGAATGTAGGAGGACATCATGTAGCTTTTAGACCTTCTGGGCACCCTCTGAGCAGAATAAATTTCAAAAGCTCCCATATGGACTACTGTCTGGCGGACTTGACGACTTTTTAACATCAGAAAGAGTCTATGAGGACATCTTGCATTTTTTAGACCTTCTGAGGACCCTCTGAACAGAAAAAAAGTTCAAAATGTCCCATATGGACTGCTATCTGACGGTCTTAACATCATCATGTGACACATGTATGAATAATTTTGAAAATTGAATAGAAATAAAGTTAATATTTATGAATATAAGCATGTGTAGCCTACTCATTTCACATGAAAAGAAAGAGACAGAAAAGAGAAAAGCTAAAATCAGTGAATGTACCTCAGTACTGACTAAATTGGCAGGGCAATAGCAATAATTAAAATCAAGTCGGTTTAAGAGTACGACTTTGGCTACCTAAAAAAAAGCACGCTGTTGCAATGGAATGAAACGCATCAGGTCTTGAATGCATTGCAATGCAACAAAGTGCATATTACTTTTAAAATGTTATTCTTCCATGCAAAACGCTTGTGCAATGCAAAAGCACGCTGTTGCAATGGTTTGAAACGCATCAGTTTTTGAATGCATTGCAATGCAACAAAGTGCATATTACTTTTAAAATGTTATTCTTCCATGCAAAACGCTTGTGCAATGCAACAGCACGCTGTTGCAATGGTTTGAAACGCATCAGTTTTTGAATGCATTGCAATGCAACAAAGTGCACATTAATTTTAAAATGATATTCCTTCCATGCAAAACCCCTGTGCAATGCAACAGCACGCTGTTGCAATGGAACGAAACGCATTAGGTCTTGAATGCATTGCAATGCAACAAAGTGCATATTACTTTTAAAATGTTATTCTTCCATGCAAAACGCTTGTGCAATGCAACAGCACGCTGTTGCAATGGAATGAAACACATCAGTTTTTGAATGCATTGCAATGCAACAAAGTGCATGTTACTTTAAAAGTTTTATTCTTCCATGCTGACTCCTGTGCAATGCAGCAGCACGCTGTTGCAATGGAACGAAACGCATTAGGTCTTGAATGCATTGCAATGCAACAAAGTGCATATTACTTTTAAAATGTTATTCTTCCATGCAAAACGCTTGTGCAATGCAACAGCACGCTGTTGCAATGGAATGAAACGCATCAGTTTTTGAATGCATTGCAATGCAACAAAGTGCACATTAATTTTAAAATGATATTCCTTCCATGCAAAACCCCTGTGCAATGCAACAGCACGCTGTTGCAATGGAACGAAACGCATTAGGTCTTGAATGCATTGCAATGCAACAAAGTGCATATTACTTTTAAAATGTTATTCTTCCATGCAAAACGCTTGTGCAATGCAAAAGCACGCTGTTGCAATGGATTGAAACGCATCAGTTTTTGAATGCATTGCAAGGCAACAAAGTGCATATTACTTTTAAAATGTTATTCTTCCATGCAAAACGCTTGTGCAATGCAGCAGCACGCTGTTGCAATGGAATGAAACGCATCCGTTCTTGAATGCATTGCAATGCAACAAAGTGCATATTACTTTTAAAATGTTATTCTTCCATGCAAAACGCTTGTGCAATGGATTGAAAAGCATCAGTTTTTGAATGCATTGAAATGCAACAAAGTGCATATTACTTTTAAAATGTTATTCTTTAATGCAAAACGCTTGTGCAATGCAAAAATGCAGTGAAAATGCACTGAATTGCACATCTCTTCGTTGAACAAAGGAAATAGTTAGTTACTGCATGCATTGGAAAGCGACAGTCTTTTGACAGAGTTGTCTTTTCAATAGCTGATGCAATGATTTTCCTTCAACCACAAATAATTATGGTTAGTTTTTTCATTGCACAAAGGAATAAGTTAGACCTTTTATGCAATGAAATGAAACTACAAAAATGTTATTAAAACAGCAGATTTCTTTGCCCATCTCTTTAATGCACTACGGAATGAGTTAGTTCTTGAATGCATTGCAATGCAAAAAAGTGCATATCGCTTATATGTTATTCTAACGCTTTATCATATGTGCAATGCAACAGCAGTTAGTGCAATGCAACAGCAGTTTTTTAAGCGTTAGTTTTTTCATTGCACAAAGGAATAAGTTAGTCCTTTTATGCAATGGAATGAAACAACAAAACGTTATTAAAACAGCGATTGCGTTACCAATCTCTTTAATGCACTACAAACTGAGTTAGTTCTTGATTGCATTGCACCACAAAAAAGTGCATATTGCTTATGCACAACGATTTATCTCATGTGCAATGCAATTCAACAGCAGATTGCATTGTAATCTCTTCAATGCACTACGGAATGAGTTAGTTCTTGAATGCTTTGCATTGCAAAAAAGTGCATATCGCTTTTATGTCATTCTAACGCTTTATCATATGTGCAATGCTAAAGCAGTTTTTAAGCGTTAGTTTTTTCATTGCACAAAAGGAATAAGTCAGTCCTTTATGCAATGGAATGAAACACCAAAACGTTATTAAAACAGCAGATTGCATTGCCCATCTCTTTAATGCAGTACAAAATGAGTTAGTTCTTGAATTCGTTGCAATTCAACAAAGTGCATATTGCTTAGATGTTATTCTAAAGGGTCCTCAAAAGGTTTAAAACCTATATAAACTTATAGACTCAGCTCCATATGACATGGTCCATGACCTATTGATCTTTTTTTCTGTTAAAAGGGTCCTCAAAGTATAGCTTTCTACCCTTACAGACTCTTTCTGATGTTAAGTCGTCCAGACTACTGTCCATATCGGACATTTTGAACTTTTTTATTGTCAAATGGTCCTCAAAAGGTTTAAAAACTATATAAACTCATAGACTTTTTCTGATGTTAAATCATTGGACCTTTTGAACTTTTTTCCTTTCAAAGGGTCCTCAAAAGGTTTAAAAACGATATATCTATATAGACTCTTTCTTATGATAAGTCCACCAGACATTAGTCCATATCGGACCTTTTGAACTTTTTTCAGGTCAAAAGGTTTAAAAACTATATATCCTTATAGACTCTTTCTGATGTTAAATCAGCCACACATAGGTCCCTTTTGACCTACTGAACGTATTTCTGGACAAAGAGTTCTTGAACAATAATTACTTTTCATTCAGATTGACTTTTATAATTCTTGTGATGCTTCAAATATTCCTCTGATGCGTCCAAATCGGAACTTTTGAACTTTTTTTCTGGTCAATTTCCTTATAATATTTCTAATGTTAAATCAGCCATTCATAGGTCCCTTTTTGACCTACTGAACAAAATTCTTGTCCAAGAGTACTTGATCTTAAACTTTCTATATAGACTCCTTCTTTTGCTTCATAAGCCACATAGAAGTCCATGTCCATACCTGACCTATTGAAATTATTTTTGGTCAAAGGGAACTCAAAACTTTTTAAACAATATAAACTTGTAGACTCCTGATGTTAAATCAGCCATTCATAGATCTTTTTTTTTTTTTTTTGACGAGAAAAAAAAAATTTCAAAAGGTCCGATGATAAGGAATGGCAGACTTGACTTGTTTCGAAACATCGAAAGAATGATGTTTTTTTGAACATCAGAAAGAGTCTATAAGGATATGTATATATGTAGCTTTTAAACCTTTTGGGGACACTTTTATAAAAAAAAAAAAAAAAAATTCAAAAGGTCCGATGATAAGGAACTGCGGTCTGGCGGACTTGACATGTTTTTTTTACAATCAGAAAGAGTCTATAAGGAACTGCTGTCTGGAGGACTTGACTTTTTTTTTAACATCAGAAAGAGTCTATAAGGATATATGCAGCTTTTAAGCCTTTTGGGGACCCTTTGACAAGAAAAAAAAATGTTCAAAAGGTCAGATGATGAGGAACTGCTGTCTGGAGGATTTGACTTTTTTGTTTTAACAACAGAAAGAGTCTATAAGGAACTGCTGTCTGGCGGATTTGACTTTTTTTAACATCAGAAAGAGTCAAGGATATATGTATATATGTAGCTTTTAAGCCTTTTGGGGACCCTTTGAAAAAAAAAAAAAAAACCTACAAAAGGTCCGATGTCAAAGAACTGCTTTCTGGCGGAATTGACTGTTTTTTTTCAACATCAGAAAGAGTCTATAAGGATATATGTATATATGTAGCTTTCAAGCCTTTTGGGGAACCTTTGACGAGAAAAGAAAAAAAAAAACTTCAAAATGTCCGATGATGAGGACCTGCTGTCTGGCGGACTTGACTTTTTTGTTTTTTACATCAGAAAGAGTCTATAAGGATATATGTATATATGTAGCTTTTAAGCCTTTTGGGGACCCTTTGTAGAGAAAAAAAAAAAAAAAAGTTCAAAAGGTCCGATGATAAGGAAATGCTGTCTGGCGGACTTGACTTTTCATTTTTTTAACGTCAGAAAGAGTTTATAAGGATATATGTATATATGTAGCTTTTAAACCTTTTGGGGACACTTTTATGAAAAAAAAAAAAAAATTCAAAAGGTCCGATGATAAGGAACTGCTGTCTGGCGGACTTGACTTTTTTTTCTTTTAACATCAGACAGTGTCTATAAGGATATATGTATAAATGTATCTTTTAAGCCTTTTAGGGACCCTTTGACAAGAAAAAAAAAAAAAAGTTCAAAAGGTCCGATGATGAGGAACTGCTGTCTGGAGGAGTTGACTTTTTTTTTTTTTACATCAGAAAGTCTATAAGGAACTGCTGTCTGGAGGACTTGACTGTTTTTTTTAACATCAGAAAGAGTCTATAAGGATATATGCATATATGTAGCTTTTAAGCCTTTTGGGGACCCTTTGAAGAGAAAAAAAAAAATAATAACTGCAAAAGGTCCGATGTCAAAGAACTGCTTTCTGGGGGACTTGACTGTTTTTTTTTCAACATCAGAAAGAGTCTATAAGGATATATGTATATATGTAGCTTTTAAGCCTTTTGGGAACCCTTTGACAAGAACAAAAAAAAAAGTTCAAAAGGTTCGATGATGAGGAACTGCTGTCTGGAGGACTTGACTTTTTTTTTGAACATCAGAAAGAGTCTATAAGGATATATGTATATATGTAGCTTTTAAGCCTTTTGTGGACCGTTTGAAGAAAAAAAAAAAAAAAGTTCAAAAGGTCCAAAGATGAGGAACTGCTGTCTGGAGGACTGGACTTTTATTTTTTTACATCAGAAAGAGTCTATAAGTATATATGCATATATGTAGCTTTTAAGCCTTTTGGGGACCCTTTAGCGAAAAAAAAAAAAAAAAGTTCAAAAGGTCCGTTGATAAGGAACTGCTGTCTGGAGGTTGACTTTTTTTTTAACAACAGAAAGAGTCTATAAGGAACTGCTGTCTGGAGGACTTGACTTTTTTTTTTAACATCAGAAAGAGTCTATAAGGATATATGTATATATGTAGCTTTTAAGCCTTTTGTGGACCCTATGAGAAGGAAAAAAAAAACTTCAAAAGGTCCGATGATAAGGAACTGCTTTCTGGCGGACTTGACTTTTTTTTTTACATCAGAAAGAGTCTATGAGGATATATGTATATATGTAGCTTTTAAGCCTTTTGTGGACCCTTTGGCGAGAAAAAAAAAAAAAAAAAAACTTCAAAAGGTCCGATGATAAGGAACTGCTGTCTGGAGGACTTGACTTTTTTTTTTTAACATCAGAAAGAGTCTATGAGGATATATGTATATATGTAGCTTTTAAGCCTTTTGGGGACCCTTTGATGAGAAAAAAAAAAAAAACTTCAAAAGGTCCGATGATAAGGAACTGCTTTCTGGCGGACTTGACTTTTTTTTTTTTACATCAGAAAGAGTCTATAAGGATATATGTATATATGTAGCTTTTGAGCCTTTTGGGGACCCTTTGACGAAAAAAAAAAAAAAAAACATAAGGATATATGTATATATGTAGCTGTTAAGCCTTTTGGGGACCCTTTGGCGAAAAAAAAAAAAAAAGTTCAAAACGATGATAAGGAACTGCTTTCTGGAGGACTTGACTTTTTTTTTTTTACATCAGAAAGAGTCTAAAAGGATATATGTATATATGTAGCTTTTAAGCCTTTTGGGGTCCCTTTGATGAAAAAACTAAAAAAAAAGTTCAAAAGGTCCGATGAAAAGGAACTGCTGTCTGGAGGACTTGACTTTTTTTTTTAACATCAGAAAGAGTCTATAAGGATATATGCATATATGTAGCTTTTAAGCCTTTTGGGGACCCTTTGAAGAGAAAAAAAAAAATAATAACTACAAAAGGTCCGATGTCAAAGAACTGCTTTCTGGGGGACTTGACTGTTTTTTTTTCAACATCAGAAAGAGTCTATAAGGATATATGTATATATGTAGCTTTTAAGCCTTTTGGGAACCCTTTGACAAGAACAAAAAAAAAAAGTTCAAAAGGTCCGATGATGAGGAACTGCTGTCTGGAGGACTTGACTTTTTTTTTGAACATCAGAAAGAGTCTATAAGGATATATGTATATATGTAGCTTTTAAGCCTTTTGTGGACCGTTTGAAGAAAAAAAAAAAAAAAGTTCAAAAGGTCCAAAGATGAGGAACTGCTGTCTGGAGGACTGGACTTTTATTTTTTTACATCAGAAAGAGTCTATAAGTATATATGCATATATGTAGCTTTTAAGCCTTTTGGGGACCCTTTAGCGAAAAAAAAAAAAAAAAGTTCAAAAGGTCCGTTGATAAGGAACTGCTTTCTGGCGGACTTGACTTTTTTTTTTTTTTTTACATCAGAAAGAGTCTATAAGGATATATTTATAAATGTATCTTTTAAGCCTTTTGGGGTACCTTTGGCGAGAAAAGAAAAAAAAAAACTTCAAAATGTCCGATGATGAGGACCTGCTGTCTGGCGGACTTGACTTTTTTGTTTTTTACATCAGAAAGAGTCTATAAGGATATATGTATATATGTAGCTTTTAAGCCTTTTGGGGACCCTTTGTAGAGAAAAAAAAAAAAAAAGTTCAAAAGGTCCGATGATAAGGAACTGCTTTCTGGCGGACTTGACTTTTTTTTTTTTACATCAGAAAGAGTCTATAAGGATATATGTATATATGTAGCTTTTAAGCCTTTTGGGGTACCTTTGGCGAGAAAAAAAAAAGAAAAAAGTTCAAAAGGTCCGATGATAAGGAACTGCTGTCTGGAGGTTGACTTTTTTTTTAACAACAGAAAGAGTCTATAAGGAACTGCTGTCTGGAGGACTTGACTTTTTTTTTTAACATCAGAAAGAGTCTATAAGGATATATGTATATATGTAGCTTTTAAGCCTTTTGTGGACCCTTTGAGAAGGAAAAAAAAAAAACTTCAAAAGGTCTGATGATAAGGAACTGCTTTCTGGCGGACTTGACTTTTTTTTTTACATCAGAAAGAGTCTATGAGGATATATGTATATATGTAGCTTTTAAGCCTTTTGTGGACCCTTTGGCGAGAAAAAAAAAAAAAAAAAACTTCAAAAGGTCCGATGATAAGGAACTGCTGTCTGGAGGACTTGACTTTTTTTTTTAACATCAGAAAGAGTCTATGAGGATATATGTATATATGTAGCTTTTAAGCCTTTTGGGGACCCTTTGATGAGAAAAAAAAAAAAAACTTCAAAAGGTCCGATGATAAGGAACTGCTTTCTGGCGGACTTGACTTTTTTTTTTTTACATCAGAAAGAGTCTATAAGGATATATGTATATATGTAGCTTTTGAGTCTTTTGGGGACCCTTTGACGAAAAAAAAAAAAAAACATAAGGATATATGTATATATGTAGCTGTTAAGCCTTTTGGGGACCCTTTGGCGAAAAAAAAAAAAAAAGTTCAAAAGGATGATAAGGAACTGCTTTCTGGAGGACTTGACTTTTTTTTTTACATCAGAAAGAGTCTAAAAGGATATATGTATATATGTAGCTTTTAAGCCTTTTGGGGTCCCTTTGATGAAAAAACTAAAAAAAAAGTTCAAAAGGTCCGATGAAAAGGAACTGCTGTCTGGAGGACTTGACTTTTTTTTTAACATCAGAAAGAGTCTATAAGGATATATGTATATATGTAGCTTTTAAGCCTTTTGTGGACCCTTTGACGAGAAAGAAAAAAAAAATTCAAAAGGTCCGATGATAAGGAACTGCTGTCTGGCGGACTTGACTTTTTTTTTTTTTACATCAGAAAGAGTCTATAAGGATATTTGTATATATGTAGCTTTTAAGCCTTTTGGGGACCCTTTGACGAAAAAAAAAAAAAAAAAAAACTTCAAAAGGTCCGATGATAAGGAACTGCTTTCTGGCGGACTTGACTTTTTTTTTTTTTACATCAGAAAGAGTCTATAAGGATATATGTATATATGTAGCTTTTAAACCTTTTGGGGACCCTTTGACGAAAAAAATAAATAAAAAAAAACTTATAAGAATATATGTATATATGTAGCTGTTAAGCCTTTTGGGGACCCTTTGACGAAAAAAAAAAAAAAAAAAAACTTCAAAAGGTCCGATGATAAGGAACTGCTGTCTGGAGGAGTTGACTTTTTTTTTAACATCAGAAAGAGTCTATAAGGATATATGTATATATGTAGCTTTTAACCCTTTTGGGGACCATTTGACGAAAAAAAAAAAAAAAAAAAAAAACTCCCATGATAAGGAACTGCTGTCTGGAGGTTGACTTTTTTTTTAACATCAGAAAGAGTCTATAAGGATATATGTATATGTAGTTGTTAAGCCTTTTGTGGACCCTTTGATGAAAAAAAAAAAAAATTCAAAAGGTTTGATGATGAGGACCTGCTGTCTGGTGGACTTGACTTTTTTTTTAACATCAGAAAGAGTCTATTAGGATATATGTATATATGTAGCTTTTAAGTCTTTTGGGGACCCTTTGATGAAAAAAATAAAAAAAAACTTCAAAAGGTCCGATGATAAGGAACTGCTGGCTGGAGGACTTGACTTTTTTTTTTTACATCAGAAAGAGTCTATAAGGATATATGTATATATGTAGCTTTTGAGCCTTTTGGGGACCCTTTGACGAAAAAAAACAAAAAAAACTTATAAGGATATATGTATATATGTAGCTGTTAAGCCTTTTGGGGACCCTTTGGCGAGAAAAAAAAAAAAAAGTTCAAAAGGTCCGATGATAAGGAACTGCTGTCTGGAGGTTGACTTTTTTTTTAACAACAGAAAGAGTCTATAAGGAACTGCTGTCTGGAGGACTTGACTTTTTTTTTTTAACATCAGAAAGAGTCTATAAGGATATATGTATATATGTAGCTTTTAAGCCTTTTGTGGACCCTTTGAGAAGGAAAAAAAAAAAACTTCAAAAGGTCTGATGATAAGGAACTGCTTTCTGGCGGACTTGACTTTTTTTTTTACATCAGAAAGAGTCTATGAGGATATATGTATATATGTAGCTTTTAAGCCTTTTGTGGACCCTTTGGCGAGAAAAAAAAAAAAAAAAAACTTCAAAAGGTCCGATGATAAGGAACTGCTGTCTGGAGGACTTGACTTTTTTTTTTAACATCAGAAAGAGTCTATGAGGATATATGTATATATGTAGCTTTTAAGCCTTTTGGGGACCCTTTGATGAGAAAAAAAAAAAAAACTTCAAAAGGTCCGATGATAAGGAACTGCTTTCTGGCGGACTTGACTTTTTTTTTTTTACATCAGAAAGAGTCTATAAGGATATATGTATATATGTAGCTTTTGAGTCTTTTGGGGACCCTTTGACGAAAAAAAAAAAAAAAAACATAAGGATATATGTATATATGTAGCTGTTAAGCCTTTTGGGGACCCTTTGGCGAAAAAAAAAAAAAAAGTTCAAAAGGATGATAAGGAACTGCTTTCTGGAGGACTTGACTTTTTTTTTTTACATCAGAAAGAGTCTAAAAGGATATATGTATATATGTAGCTTTTAAGCCTTTTGGGGTCCCTTTGATGAAAAAACTAAAAAAAAAGTTCAAAAGGTCCGATGAAAAGGAACTGCTGTCTGGAGGACTTGACTTCTTTTTTTTAACATCAGAAAGAGTCTATAAGGATATATGTATATATGTAGCTTTTAAGCCTTTTGTGGACCCTTTGACGAGAAAGAAAAAAAAAATTCAAAAGGTCCGATGATAAGGAACTGCTGTCTGGCGGACTTGACTTTTTTTTTTTTTACATCAGAAAGAGTCTATAAGGATATTTGTATATATGTAGCTTTTAAGCCTTTTGGGGACCCTTTGACGAAAAAAAAAAAAAAAAAAACTTCAAAAGGTCCGATGATAAGGAACTGCTTTCTGGCGGACTTGACTTTTTTTTTTTTTACATCAGAAAGAGTCTATAAGGATATATGTATATATGTAGCTTTTAAACCTTTTGGGGACCCTTTGACGAAAAAAATAAATAAAAAAAAACTTATAAGAATATATGTATATATGTAGCTGTTAAGCCTTTTGGGGACCCTTTGACGAAAAAAAAAAAAAAAAAAACTTCAAAAGGTCCGATGATAAGGAACTGCTGTCTGGAGGAGTTGACTTTTTTTTAACATCAGAAAGAGTCTATAAGGATATATGTATATATGTAGCTTTTAACCCTTTTGGGGACCATTTGACGAAAAAAAAAAAAAAACTCCCATGATAAGGAACTGCTGTCTGGAGGTTGACTTTTTTTTTTAACATCAGAAAGAGTCTATAAGGATATATGTATATGTAGTTGTTAAGCCTTTTGTGGACCCTTTGATGAAAAAAAAAAAAATTCAAAAGGTTTGATGATGAGGACCTGCTGTCTGGTGGACTTGACTTTTTTTTTAACATCAGAAAGAGTCTATTAGGATATATGTATATATGTAGCTTTTAAGTCTTTTGGGGACCCTTTGATGAAAAAAATAAAAAAAAACTTCAAAAGGTCCGATGATAAGGAACTGCTGGCTGGAGGACTTGACTTTTTTTTTTTACATCAGAAAGAGTCTATAAGGATATATGTATATATGTAGCTTTTGAGCCTTTTGGGGACCCTTTGACGAAAAAAAACAAAAAAAACTTATAAGGATATATGTATATATGTAGCTGTTAAGCCTTTTGGGGACCCTTTGGCGAGAAAAAAAAAAAAAAAGTTCAAAAGGTCCGATGATAAGGAACTGCTGTCTGGAGGACTTGACTTTTTTTTTAACATCAGAAAGAGTCTATAAGGATATATGTATATATGTAGCTTTTAAGCCTTTTGGGAACCCTTTGATGAGAAAAAAAAAAAAAACTTCAAAAGCTCCGATGATAAGGAACTGCTTTCTGGCGGACATAAATTTTTTTTTTAACATCAGAAAGAGTCTATTAGGATATATGTATATATGTAGCTTTTAAGTCTTTTGGGGACCCTTTGATGAAAAAAATAAAAAAAAACTTCAAAAGGTCCGATGATAAGGAACTGCTGTCTGGAGGACTTGACTTTTTTTTTTTTACATCAGAAAGAGTCTATAAGGATATATGTATATATGTAGCTTTTGAGCCTTTTGTGGACCCTTTGACGAAAAAAAAAAAAAAAAAAAATTATAAGGATATATTTATATATGTAGCTGTTAAGCCTTTTGGGGACCCTTTGGCGAGAAAAAAAAAAAAAAAAGTTCAAA
Organism: Gila orcuttii; assembly: GCA_026230005.1. Classification (NCBI taxonomy): domain Eukaryota; kingdom Metazoa; phylum Chordata; class Actinopteri; order Cypriniformes; family Leuciscidae; genus Gila; species Gila orcuttii. Next base: position 21,307,747 of record JAPDVR010000011.1, read on the forward strand.
AGGTCCGATGATAAGGAACTGCTGTCTGGAGGAGTTGACTTTTTTTTTAACATCAGAAAGAGTCTATAAGGATATATGTATATGTAGTTGTTAAGCCTTTTGGGGACCCTTTGATGAAAAAAAAAAAATAATAATTCAAAAGGTCCGATGATAAGGAACTGGTGTCTGGAGGACTTGACTTTTTTTTTTATGTATGTATATATGTAGCTTTTGAGCCTTTTGGGGACCCTTTGACGAAAAAACAAAAAAAAACATAAGGATATATGTATATATGTAGCTGTTAAGCCTTTTGGGGACCCTTTGGCGAGAAAAAAAAAAAAAAGTTCAAAAGGATGATAAGGAACTGCTTTCTGGAGGACTTGACTTTTTTTTTTACATCAGAAAGAGTCTAAAAGGATATATGTATATATGTAGCTTTTAAGCCTTTTGGGGTCCCTTTGATGAAAAAACTAAAAAAAAAGTTCAAAAGGTCCGATGAAAAGGAACTGCTGTCTGGAGGACTTGACTTTTTTTTTTACATCAGAAAGAGTCTATAAGGATATTTGTATATATGTAGCTTTTAAGCCTTTTGGGGACCCTTTGACGAAAAAAAAAAAAAAAAAAAACTTCAAAAGGTCCGATGATAAGGAACTGCTTTCTGGCGGACTTGACTTTTTTTTTTTTTACATCAGAAAGAGTCTATAAGGATATATGTATGTATGTATCTTTTGAGCCTTTTGGGGACCCTTTGACGAAAAAAAAAAAAAAAAAAAAACTTATAAGGATGTATTTATATATGTAGCTGTTAAGCCTTTTGGGGACCCTTTGGCGAGAAAAAAAAAAAAAAAAGTTCAAAAGGTCCGATGATAAGGAACTGCTGTCTGGAGGAGTTGACTTTTTTTTTAACATCAGAAAGAGTCTATAAGGATATATGTATATGTAGTTGTTAAGCCTTTTGGGGACCCTTTGATGAAAAAAAAAAATAATAATTCAAAAGGTCCGATGATAAGGAACTGGTGTCTGGAGGACTTGACTTTTTTTTTTATGTATGTATATATGTAGCTTTTGAGCCTTTTGGGGACCCTTTGACGAAAAAACAAAAAAAAACATAAGGATATATGTATATATGTAGCTGTTAAGCCTTTTGGGGACCCTTTGGCGAGAAAAAAAAAAAAAAGTTCAAAAGGATGATAAGGAACTGCTTTCTGGAGGACTTGACTTTTTTTTTTACATCAGAAAGAGTCTAAAAGGATATATGTATATATGTAGCTTTTAAGCCTTTTGGGGTCCCTTTGATGAAAAAACTAAAAAAAAAGTTCAAAAGGTCCGATGAAAAGGAACTGCTGTCTGGAGGACTTGACTTTTTTTTTTACATCAGAAAGAGTCTATAAGGATATTTGTATATATGTAGCTTTTAAGCCTTTTGGGGACCCTTTGACGAAAAAAAAAAAAAAAAAAAACTTCAAAAGGTCCGATGATAAGGAACTGCTTTCTGGCGGACTTGACTTTTTTTTTTTTTACATCAGAAAGAGTCTATAAGGATATATGTATGTATGTAGCTTTTGAGCCTTTTGGGGACCCTTTGACGAAAAAAATAAATAAAAAAAAACTTATAAGGATGTATGTATATATGTAGCTGTTAAGCCTTTTGGGGACCCTTTGGCGAAAAAAAAAAAAAAAAAAAGTTCAAAAGGTCCGATGATAAGGAACTGCTGTCTGGAGGAGTTGACTTTTTTTTTAACATCAGAAAGAGTCTATAAGGATATATGTATATATGTAGCTTTTAACCCTTTTGGGGACCATTTGACGAAAAAAAAAAATAATTTTCAAAAACTCCAATGATAAGGAACTGCTGTCTGGAGGTTGACTTTTTTTTTTAACATCAGAAAGAGTCTATAAGGATATATGTATATGTAGTTGTTAAGCCTTTTGTGGACCCTTTGATGAAAAAAAAAAAATAATTCAAAAACTCCAATGATAAGGAACTGCTGTCTGGCGGACTTGACTTTTTTTTTTTTACATCAGAAAGAGTCTATAAGGACATCCTGTAGCTTTTAGACCTTCTGGGGACCCTCTGACCAGAAGAAAAGTTCAAAAGTTCCCAATATGGACTACTGACTGGCGGACTTGAATTGACTATTTAACATCAGAAAGAGTCTATGAGGACATCATGGATCTTTTAGACCTTCTGGGGACCCTCTGACCAGAAAAAAAGTTCAAAAGGTCCCATATGGACTACTGACTGGCGGACTTGAATTGACTTTTTAACATTAGAAAGAGTCTATAAGGACATCATAGATCTTTTAGACCATCTGGGGACCCTCTGACCAAAAAAAAGTCCCATATGGACTACTGTCTGGCGGACTTTACTTGACTTTTAACATAAGAACGAGTGTATAAGGACATGATGGACCTGTTAGACCTCCTGGGGACCCTCTGAGCAGAAAAAAAGTTAAAAAGGTCCCATATCGACTACTGTCTGGCGGACTTGACCTGACTTTTTAACACCAGAAAGAGTCTATAAGGACATCATGTAGCTTTTAGACCTTCTGGGGACCCTCTGACCAGAAAAAAAGTTCAAAAGGTCCCATATGGACTACTGTCTGGTGGACTATTTAACATCAGAAAGAGTGTATAAGGACATCAAGTAGCTTTTAGACCTTCTGGGGACCCTCTGACCATAAGATAAGTTCAAAAGTTCCCAATATGGACTACTGACTGGCGGGCTTGACTTGACTTTTTAACATCAGAAGGAGTCTATAAGGACATCATGTAGCTTTTAGACCTTCTGAGGACCCTCTGACCAGAAAAAAAGTTCAAAAGGTCCGATATGGACTACTGTCTGGCGGACTTTACTTGACTTTTTAACATAAGAACGAGTGTATAAGGACATGATGGACCTGTTAGACCTCCTGGGGACCCTCTGAGCAGAAAAAAAGTTAAAAAGGTCCCATATCGACTACTGTCTGGCGGACTTGACCTGACTTTTTAACATCATAAAGAGTCTATAAGGACACCATGTAGCTTTTAGACCTACTGGGGACCCTCTGAGAAAAAAGTTCAAAAGGTCCGATATGGACTACTGTCTGGCAGACTTGACTTTTTAACATCAGAAAGAGTCTGTAAGGACATCCTGTAGCTTTTAGACCTTCTGGGACCCTCTGACCAGAAGAAAAGTTCAAAAGTTCCCAATATGGACTACTGACTGGCGGACTTGAATTGACTATTTAACATCAGAAAGAGTCTATGAGGACATCATGGATCTTTTAGACCTTCTGGGGACCCTCTGACCAAAAAAAAGTCCCATATGGACTACTGTCTGGCGGACTTGACCTGATTTTAACATCAGAAAGAGTCTATAAGGACATCATGTAGCTTTTAGACCTTCTGGGGACCCTCTGACCAGAAAAAAAGTTCAAAAGGTCCCTTATGGACTACTGTCTGGTGGACTATTTAACATCAGAAAGAGTGTATAAGGACATCAAGTAGCTTTTAGACCTTCTGGGGACCCTCTGACCAGAGAAAAAGTTCAAAAGGTCCCATATGGACTACTGTCTGGCGGACTTGACTTGACTTTTTTTACATCAGAATGAGTCTGTGACGACATCATGTAGCTTTTAGACCTTCTGGGGACCCTCTAAGCAGAAAACAATTTCAAAAGGTCCCATATGGACTGCTGTCTGGCAGACTTGACTTTTTACATCAGAAAGAGTCTATAAGGACATCATCATGTAGATTTTAGACCTTCTGGGGACCCTCTGACCAAAAAAAAAGTTCAAAAGATCCCATATGGACTACTGTCTGGCGGACTTGACCTGACTTTTTAACATCAGAGAGAGTCTATAAGGACATCATGTAGCTTTTAGACCTTCTGGGGACCCTCTGAGCAGAATAAATTTCATAAGCTCCCATATGGACTACTGTCTGGCGGACTTGACGACTTTTTAACATCAGAAAGAGTCTATGAGGACATCATGCAGCTTTTAGACCTTCTGAGGACCCTCTGAGCAGAAAAAATGTTCAAAAGCTCCCATATGGACTGCTGTCTGGCAGTCTTAACATCATCATGTGACACATGTATGAATAATTTTGAAAATTGAATAGAAATAAAGTTAATATTTATGAATCTGGAGGACTTGAAGCATGTGTAGCCTACTCATTTCACATGAAAAGAAAGAGACAGAAAAGAGAAAAGCTAAAATCAGTGAGTGTACATCAGCACTGACTACATTAGCAGGGCAATAGCAATAATTAAAATCATGTCGGTTTAAGAGTACGAGTTTGGCTACCTAAAAAAAAGCACGCTGTTGCAATGGAATGAAACGCATTAGGTCTTGAACAATGCATTCAACAAAGTGGATATTACTTTTAAAATGTTATTCTTCCATGCTAAACGCTTGTGCAATGCAACAGCACGCTGTTGCAATGGAATGAAACGCATCAGGTCTTGAATGCATTGCAATGCATCAAATTGCATATTACTTTTAAAATGTTATTCTTCCATGCAAAACGCTTGTGCAATGCAACAGCACTCTGTTGCAATGGATTGAAACGCATCAGTTCTTGAATGCATTGCAATGCAACAAAGTGCATATTACTTTTAAAATGTTATTCTTCCACGCAAAACCCCTGTGCAATGAAACAGCACGCTGTTGCAATGGAATGAAACGCATCAATTCTTGAATGCATTGCAATGCAACAAAGTGCATATTACTTTAAAATGTTATTCTTCCATGCAAAACGCTTGTGCAATGCAACAGCACGCTGTTGCAATGGAATGAAACGCATCAGGTCTTGAATGCATTGCAATGCAACAAATTGCATATTACTTTTAAAATGTTATTCTTCCATGCAAAACGCTTGTGCAATGCAACAGCTCTCTGTTGCAATGGCATGAAACGCATCAGGTTTTGAATGCATTGCAATGCAACAAAGTGCATATTACTTTTAATATGCTGTTGCAATGGATTGAAACGCATCAGTTCTTGAATGCATTGCAATGCAACAAAGTGCATATTACTTTTAAAATGTTATTCTTCCACGCAAAACCCCTGTGCAAAGAAAGAGCACGCTGTTGCAATGGAATGAAACGCATCAATTCTTGAATGCATTGCAATGCAACAAAGTGCATATTACTTTTAAAATGTTATTCTTCCATGCAAAACGCTTGTGCAATGCAACAGCACGCTGTTGCAATGGAATGAAACGCATCAGGTCTTGAATGCATTGCAATGCAACAAAGTGCATTTTACTTTTAAAATGTTATTCTTCCATGCAAAACGCTTGTGCAATGAAAAGCACGCTGTTGCAATGGTTTGAAACGCATCAGTTTTTGAATGCATTGCAATGCAACAAAGTGGATATTACTTTAAAAATGTTATTCTTCCATGCTAACTCCTGTGCAATGCAACAGCACGCTGTTGCAATGTAATGAAACGCATCAGGTCTTGAATGCTTTGCAATGCAACAAAGTGCATATTACTTTTAAAATGTTATTCTTCCATGCTAAACGCTTGTGCAATGCAACAGCACGCTGTTGCAATGAATGAAACGCATTAGGTCTTGAATGCATTGCAATGCAACAAAGTGCATATTACTTTTAAAATGTTATTCTTCCATGCAAAACGCTTGTGCAATGCAACAGCACTCTGTTCCAATGGCATGAAACGCATCAATTCTTGAATGCATTGCAATGCAACAAAGTGCATATTACTTTTAAAAATGTTATTCTTCCATGCAAAATGCTTGCTATTGCTACAGCAAGCTGTTGCAATGGAATGAAACGCATCAGGTCTTGAATGCTTTGCAATGCAACAAAGTGCATATTACTTTTAAAATGTTATTCTTCCATGCTAAACGCTTGTGCAATGCAACAGCACGCTGTTGCAATGAATGAGGTCTTGAATGCATTGCAATGCAACAAAGTGCATAATACTTTTAAAATGTTATTCTTCCATGCAAAACGCTTGTGCAATGCAACAGCACGCTGTTGCAATGGAATGAAACGCATCAGGTCTTGAATGCATTGCAATGCAACAAAGTGCACATTACTTTTAAAATGTTATTCTTCCATGCAAAACGCTTGTGCAACGAAAAGCACGCTGTTGCAATGGTTTGAAACGCATCAGTTTTTGAATGCATTGCAATGCAACAAAGTGCATATTACTTTTAAAATGTTATTCTTCCATGCTAACTCCTGTGCAATGCAACAGCACGCTGTTGCAATGTAATGAAACGCATCAGGTCTTGAATGCATTGCAATGCAACAAAGTGCATATTACTTTTAAAATGTTATTCTTCCATGCAAAACCCCTGTGCAATGCAACAGCACGCTGTTGCAATGGAATGAAACAACAAAACGTTATTAAAACAGCAGTTGCGTTGCGTTGCCTATCTCTTTAATGCAATACAAACTGAGTTAGTTCTTGAGTGCATTGCACCGCAAAAAAGTGCATATTGCTTATGCACAACGCTTTATCTTATGTGCAATGCAATTCAACAGCAGATTGCATTGTAATCTCTTCAATGCACTACGGAATGAGTTAGTTCTTGAATGCTTTGCATTGCAAAAAAGTGCATATCGCTTTTATGTCATTCTAACGCTTTATCATATGTGCAATGCTAAAGCAGTTTTTAAGCGTTAGTTTTTTCATTGCACAAAAGGAATAAGTCAGTCCTTTATGCAATGGAATGAAACACCAAAACATTATTAAAACGTTAGTTCTTGAATTCGTTGCAATTCAACAAAGTGCATATTGCTTAGATGTTATTCTAAAGGGTCCTCAAAAGGTTTAAAACCTATATAAACTTATAGACTCAGCTCCATATGACATGGTCCATGACCTATTGATCTTTTTTCTGTTAAAAGGGTCCTCAAAGTATAGCTTTCTACCCTTACAGACTCTTTCTGATGTTAAGTCGTCCAGACTACTGTCCATATCGGACCTTTTGAACTTTTTTATCGTCAAATTGTCCTCAAAAGGTTTAAAAACTATGTCAACTCATAGAATTTTTCTGATGTTAAATCAGCCAGAGAGTAGTCCATATTGGACCTTTTGAACTTTTTTCCTTTCAAAGGGTCCTCAAAAGGTTTAAAAACGATATATCTATATAGACTCTTTCTTATGATAAGTCCACCAGACAGTAGTCCAAATCGGACCTTTTGAACTTTTTTCAGGTCAAAAGGTTTAAAAAATATATATCCTTATAGACTTTTTCTGATGTTAAATCAGCCACACATAGGTCCCTTTTTAACCTACTGAACATATTTCTGGACAAAGAGTTCTTGAACAATAATTACTTTTCATTCAGATTGACTTTTATAATTCTTGTGATGCTTCATATATTCCTCTGATGCGTCCAAATCGGAACTTTTGAACTTTTTTTCTGGTCAATTTCCTTATAATATTTCTGATGTTAAATCAGCCATTCATAGGTCCCTTTTTGACCTACTGAACAAAATTCTTGTCCAAGAGTACTTGATCTTAAACTTTCTATATAGTCTCCTTCTTTTGCTTCATAAGCCACATAGAAGTCCATGTCCATACCTGACCTATTGAACTTATTTTTGGTCAAAGGGAACTCAAAACTTTTTAAACAATATAAACTTGTAGACTCTATTGGCTATTAAATCAGCCATTCAGAGATCTTTTTTTTTTTTTTTTTTGACGAGAAAAAAAAAAGTTCAAAAGGTCCGATGATAAGGAATGGCGGACTTGACTTGTTTCGAAACATCGAAACAATGATGTTTTTTTGAACATCAGAAAGAGTCTATAAGGATATATGTATATATGTAGCTTTTAAGCCTTTTGGGGACACTTTTATAAAAAAAAAAAAAATTCAAAAGGTCCGATGATAAGGAACTGCTTTCTGGAGGACGTGACTTTTTTTTTTTTTTTTTACATCAGAAAGAGTCTATAAGGATATATGTATATATGTAGCTTTTAAGCCTTTTGGGGACCCTTTGTAGAGAAAAAAAAAAAAAAGTTCAAAAGATCCGATGATAAGGAACTGCTGTCTGGCGGACTTGACTTTTCATTTTTTTAACGTCAGAAAGCGTTTATAAGGATATATGTATATATGTAGCTTTTAAACCTTTTGGGGACACTTTTATAAAAAAAAAAAAAAAAAAATCCAAAAGGTCCGATGATAAGGAACTGCTTTCTGGAGGACGTGACTTTTTTTTTTTTTTACATCAGAAAGAGTCTATAAGGATATATGTATATATGTAGCTTTTAAGCCTTTTGGGGACCCTTTGACAAGAAAAGAAAAAAAAAAACTTCAAAAGGTCCGATGATAAGGAACTGCTGTCTGGCGGACTTGACTTGTTTTTTTTTTACAATCAGAAAGAGTCTATAAGGAACTGCTGTCTGGAGGACTTGACTTTTTTTTAACATCAGAAAGAGTCTATAAGGATATATGTATATATGTAGCTTTTAAGCCTTTTTGGGACCCTTTGAAGAGAAAAAAGAAAAAAAAAATCTTCAAAAGCTCAGATGATAAGGAACTGCTTTCTGGCGGACATGACTTTTTTTTTTTACATCAGAAAGAGTCTATAAGGATATATAGATATATGTAGCTTTTAAGCCTTTTGGGGACCCTTTGAAGAGAAAAAAAAAATAATAACTACAAAAGGTCTGATGTCAAAGAACTGCTTTCTGGCGGACTTGACTGTTTTTTTTCAACATCAGAAAGAGTCTATAAGGATATATGTATATATGTAGCTTTTAAGACTTTTGGAGACCCTTTGACGAAAAAAAAAAAAAAAATTCAAAAGGTCCGATAATAAGGAACTGCTGTCTGGAGGACTTGACTTTTTTTTTTTAACATGAGAAAGAGACTTTAAGGAAACATGTATATATGTAGCTTTTAAGACTTTTGGGGACCCTTTGACGAAAAAAAAAAAAAAAAAATTCAAAAGGTCCGATAATAAGGAACTGCTTGTCAGGCGGACTTGACTTATTTTTTTTTCATCAGAAAGAGTCTATAAGGAACTGCTGTCTGGAGGACTTGACTTTTTTTTTTTAACATGAGAAAGAGTCTATAAGGATATATGTAGCTTTTAAGCCTTTTGGTGACCCTTTGACAAGAAAAAAAAAATGTTCAAAAGGTCCGATGATGAGGAACTGCTGTCTGGAGGACTTGACCTTTTTTTTTTACATCAGAAAGAGTCTATAAGGATAAATGTATATATGTAGCTTTAAAGCCTTTTGGGGACGCTTTTGCGAAAAAAAAAAAAAAAAAGTTCAAAAGGTTCGATGATAAGGAACTGCTGTCTGGAGGAGTTGACTTTTTTTTTTTTTACATCAGAAAGAGTCTACAAGGATATATCTATATATATAGCTTTTAAGCCTTTTGGTGACCCTTTGACAAGAAAAAAAATTTTTTCAAAAGGTCCGATGATGAGGAACTGCTGTCTGGAGGATTTGACTTTTTTTTTTTTACATCAGAAAGAGTCTATAAGGATATATGTATATATGTAGCTTTTAAGACTTTTGGGGACCCTTTGAAGAAAAAAAAAAAAAAATTCTCTATATACTTGAATTTTTTTTTTTTTTTTTCGTCAAAGGGTCCCCAAAAGTCTTAAAAGCTACATATATACATATATCCTTAGATATATGTATATATGTAGCTTTTAAGATTTTTGGGGACCCTTTGACGAAAAAAAAAAAAAAAAATTCAAAAGGTCCGATAATAAGGAACTGCTTGTCTGGCGGACTTGACTTATTTTTTTTTACATCAGAAAGAGTCTATAAGGAACTGCTGTCTGGAGGACTTGACTTTTTTTTTTTAACATGAGAAAGAGTCTATAAGGATATATGTATATATGTAGCTTTTAAGCCTTTCTGGGAACCTTTCACGAGAAAAAAAAAAAAAAAACTTCAAAATGTCCGTTGATGAGGAACTGCTGTCTGGAGGATTTGACTTTTTTTTTTTTTACATCAGAAAGAGTCTATAAGGATATATGTATATATGTAGCTTTAAAGCCTTTTAGGGACGCTTTTGCGAAAAAAAAAAAAAAAAAAGTTCAAAAGGTTCGATGATAAGGAACTGCTGTCTGGAGGACTTGACTTTTTTTTTTACATCAGAAAGAGTCTATAAGGATAAATGTATATATGTAGCTTTAAAGCCTTTTGGGGACGCTTTTGCGAAAAAAAAAAAAAAAAGTTCAAAAGGTTCGATGATAAGGAACTGCTGTCTGGAGGAGTTGACTTTTTTTTTTTTTACATCAGAAAGAGTCTACAAGGATATATCTATATATATAGCTTTTAAGCCTTTTGGTGACCCTTTGACAAGAAAAAAAAATTTTTCAAAAGGTCCGATGATGAGGAACTGCTGTCTGGAGGATTTGACTTTTTTTTTTTTACATCAGAAAGAGTCTATAAGGATATATGTATATATGTAGCTTTTAAGACTTTTGGGGACCCTTTGAAGAAAAAAAAAAAAAATTCTCTATATACTTGAATTTTTTTTTTTTTTTTTTCGTCAAAGGGTCCCCAAAAGTCTTAAAAGCTACATATATACATATATCCTTAGATATATGTATATATGTAGCTTTTAAGATTTTTGGGGACCCTTTGACGAAAAAAAAAAAAAAAAATTCAAAAGGTCCGATAATAAGGAACTGCTTGTCTGGCGGACTTGACTTTTTTTTTTTTACATCAGAAAGAGTCTATAAGGAACTGCTGTCTGGAGGACTTGACTTTTTTTTTTTAACATGAGAAAGAGTCTATAAGGATATATGTATATATGTAGCTTTTAAGCCTTTCTGGGAACCTTTCACGAGAAAAAAAAAAAAAAAACTTCAAAATGTCCGTTGATGAGGAACTGCTGTCTGGAGGATTTGACTTTTTTTTTTTTTTACATCAGAAAGAGTCTATAAGGATATATGTATATATGTAGCTTTAAAGCCTTTTGGGGACGCTTTTGCGAAAAAAAAAAAAAAAAAAGTTCAAAAGGTTCGATGATAAGGAACTGCTGTCTGGAGGAGTTGACTTTTTTTTTTTTTACATCAGAAAGAGTCTACAAGAAAAAAAAATGTTCAAAAGGTCCGATGATGAGGAACTGCTGTCTGGAGGATTTGACTTTTTTTTTTTACATCAGAAAGAGTCTATAAGGATATATGTATATATGTAGCTTTAAAGCCTTTTGGGGACGCTTTTGCAAAAAAAAAAAAAAAAAAAGTTCAAAAGGTTCGATGATAAGGAACTGCTGTCTGGAGGAGTTGACTTTTTTTTTTTTACATCAGAAAGAGTCTACAAGGATATATCTATATATATAGCTTTTAAGCCTTTTGGGGACCCTTTGACAAGCAAAAAAAAATAAATTCTTCAAAAGGTCCGATGATAAGGAACTGCTGTCTGGCGGACTTTACTTTTTATTTTTTTAATGTCAGAAAGAGTCTATAAGGATATATGTATATATGTAGCTTTTAAGCCTTTTGGGGACACTTTTATAAAAAAAAAAAAAAAAATTCAAAAGGTCCAATGATAAGGAACTGCTTTCTGAAAGACTTTACTTTTTTTTAACATCAGAACGAGTCTATAAGGATATATGTATATATGTAGCTTTTAAGCCTTTCTGGGAACCTTTGACGAGAAAAAAAAAAAAAAAAAACTTCAAAATGTCCGATGATGAGGAACTGCTGTCTGGCGGACTTGACTTTTTTTTTTTTTACATCAGAAAGAATCTATAAGGATATATGTATAAATGTATCTTTTAAGCCTTTTGGGGTACCTTTGGCGAGAAAAAAAAAAAAGAAGTTCAAAAGGTCCGATGATGAGGAACTGCTGTCTTGAGGACTTGACTTTTTTTTCTTTTAACATCAGAAAGTGTCTATAAGGATATATATATAAATGTATCTTTTAAGCCTTTTAGGGACCCTTTGACAAGAAAAAAAAAAAAAAAGTTCAAAAGGTCCGATGATGAGGAACTGCTGTCTGGAGGACTTGACTTTTTTTTTTAACATCAGAAATAGTCTATTAGGATATATGTTTATGTAGCTATTAAGCCTTTTGGGGACCCTTTGACGAGGAAAAAAAAAAAATTTCAAATGGTCCGATGATAAGGAACTTTTTTTTTTCTGCTGTCTGGAGGAGTTGACTTTTTTTTTTAACATCAGAAAGAATCTACAAGGATATATCTATATATGTAGCTTTTAAGCCTTTTGGGGACCCTTTGATGAAAAAAAAAAAAAAAACTTCAAAAGGTTCCGATGATAAGGAACTGCTGTCTGGAGGACTTGACTTTTTTTTTTTCAACATCAGAAATAGTCTATTAGGATATATGTATATGTAGCTTTTAAGCCTTTTGGGGACTCTTTGACGAGGAAAAAAAAAATAATTTCAAAAGGTCCGATGATAAGGAACTGCTGTCTGGAGGACTTGACTTTTTTTTTTTACATCAGAAAGAGTCTATAAGGATATATGTATATATGTAGCTTTTAAGCCTTTTGGGGACCCTTTGAAGAAAAAAAAAAAAAAAAAAACTACAAAAGGTCCGATGTCAAAGAACTGCTTTCTGGCGGACTTGACTTTTTTTTTTTTACATCAGAAAGAATCTATAAGGATATATGTATAAATGTATCTTTTAAGCCTTTTGGGGTACTTTTGGCGAGAAAAAAAAAAAGAAAAAAGTTCAAAAGGTCCGATGATAAGGAACTGCTGTCTGGAGGAGTTGACTTTTTTTTTAACATCAGAAAGAGTCTATAACGATATATGTATATATGTAGCTTTTAAGCCTTTTGGGGACCCTTTGACGAAAAAAAAAAAAAAAATTCAAAAGGTCCGATGATAAGGAACTGCTGTCTGGAGGATTTGACTCATTTTTTTTACATCAGAAAGAGTCTATAAGGAACTGCTGTCTGGAGGACTTGACTTTTTTTAACATCAGAAAGAGCCTATAAGGATATATGTATATATGTAGCTTGTAAGCCTTTTGGGGACCCTTTGACAAGAAAAAAAAATGTTCAAAAGGTCAGATGATGAGGAACTGCTGTCTGGAGGATTTGACTTTTTTTTTAACATCAGAAAGAGTCTATAAGGAACTGCTGTCTGGAGGACTTGAGTTTTTTTTTTTTTACATCAGAAAGAGTGTATGAGGATATATGTATATATGTAGCTTTTAAGCCTTTTGGGGACCCTTTGACAAGAAAAAAACAAAAAAGTTCAAAAGGTCCGATGATGAGGAACTGCTGTCTGGAGGACTTGACTTTTTTTTTTTAGCATCAGAAAGAGTCTATAAGGATATATGTAGCTTTTAAGCCTTTTGGGGACCCTTTGAAGAGAAAAAAAAAAAATAACTACAAAAGGTCCTATGTCAAAGAACTGCTTTCTGGCGGACTTGACTGTTTTTTTTCAACATCAGAAAGAGTCTATAAGGACATATGTATATATGTAGCTTTTAAGACTTTTGGGGACCCTTTGACGAAAAAAAAAAAAAGAAATTTCAAAAGGTCCGATAATAAGGAACTGCTTGTCTGGCGGACTTGACTTATTATTTTTACATCAGAAAGAGTCTATAAGGAACTGCTGTCTGGAGGACTTGACTTTTTTTTTTAACATGAGAAAGAGTCTATAAGGATATATGTATATATGTAGCTTTTAAGCCTTTTGGTGACCCTTTGACAAGAAAAAAAAATGTTCAAAAGGTCCGATGATGAGGAACTGCTGTCTGGAGGAGTTTACTTTTTTTTTTTTTTTACATCAGAAAGAGTCTACAAGGATATATCTATATATATAGCTTTTAAGCCTTTTGGGGCACCTTTGGCGAGAAAAAAAAAAAGTTCAAAAGGTCCGATGATGAGGAAATGCTTTCTGGAGGACTTTACTTTTTATTTTTTTTAATGTCAGAAAGAGTCTATAAGGATATATCTATATATGTAGCTTTTAAGCCTATTGGGGACACTTTTATAAAAAATAAAAAAAAAATTCAAATGGTCCGATGATAAGGAACTGCTTTCTGGAGGACTTTCCTTTTTTTTTTAACATCAGAAAGAGTCTATAAGCATATATGTATATAAGTAGCTTTTAAGCCTTTTGGGGAACCTTTGACGAGAAAAAAAAAAAAAAACTTCAAAATGTCCGATGATGAGGAACTGCTGTCTGGCGGACTTGACTTTTTTTTTTTTACATCAGAAAGAATCTATAAGGATATATTTATAAATGTATCTTTTAAGCCTTTTGGGGCACCTTTGGCGAGAAAAAAAAAAGTTCAAAAGGTCCGATGATGAGGAAATGCTGTGTGGAGGACTTGACTTTTTTTTCTTTTAACATCAGAAAGTGTCTATAAGGATATATGTATAAATGTATCTTTTAAGCCTTTTAGGGACCCTTTGACAAGAAAAAAAAAAAAAAGTTCAAAAGGTCCGATGATGAGGATCTGCTGTCTGGAGGAGGTGACCTTTTTTTTTTTTTACATCAGAAATAGTCTATTAGGATATATGTATATATGTAGCTTTTAAGCCTTTTGTGGACCCTTTGATGAAAAAAAAAAAAAAAAAACTTCAAAAGGTCCGATGATAAAGAACTGCTTCTGGGGGACTTGACTTTTTTTTCTAACATCAGAAGGAGTCTATGAGGATATATGTATATATGTAGCTTTTAAGCCTTTTGGGGACCCTTTGATGAAAAAAAAAAAAAAAAAAAACTTCAAAAGGTCCGATGATAAGGAACTGCTGTCTGGAGGACTTGACTTTTTTTTAACATCAGAAAGAGTCTATAAGGTTATATGTATACATGTAGCTTTTAAGCCTTTTGGGGTACCTTTGGCGAGAAAAAAAAAAAAAAGTTCAAAAGGTCCGATGATGAGGAACTGCTGTCTGGAGGACTTTTTTTTTTTTTTACATCGGAAAGAGTCTATAAGGACATATGTATATATGTAGCTTTTAAGCCTTTTGGGGACCCTTTGACGAAAAAAAAAAATTTTCTCAAAAGGTACGATGATAAGGAACTGCTGTCTGGCGGACTTGACTTTTTTTTTGAACATCAAAAAGAGTCTATAAGGATATATGTATATATGTAGCTTTTAAGCCTTTTGGGGACCCTTTGAAGAGAAAAAAAAAAAAAAAGTTCAAAAGGTCCGATGATGAGGATCTGCTCTCTGGCGGACTTGACTTTTTTTTTTAACATCAGAAAGAGTCTATAAAGTATATATATATATATATATATATATATATATATATATATATATATATATATATATATATATGTAGCTTTTAAGCCTTTTGGGGACCCTTTGACGAGCAAAAAAAAAAATTCTTCAAAAGGTCCGATGATAAGGAACTGCTGTCTGGCGGACTTGATTTTTCATTTTTTTAACGTCAGAAAGAGTCTATAAAGTATATATATATATGTAGCTTTTAAGCATTTTGGGGACCCTTTGGCGAGAAAAAAAAAAAAAGTTCAAAAGGTCCGTTGATAAGGAACTGCTGTCTGGCGGACTTGACTTTTTTTTTTTTTTTTACATCAGAAAGAGTCTATAAGTATATATGTATAAATTTATCTTTTAAGTCTTTTGGGGTACCTTTGGCGAGAAAAAAAAAAAAACTTCAAAAGGTCCGATGATAAGGAACTGCTGTCTGGAGGAGGTGACTTTTTTTTTTTTTACATCAGAAATAGTCTATTAGGATATATGTATATATGTAGCTTTTAAGCCTTTTGTGGACCCTTTGATAAAAAAAAAAAAAAATAAAAAAAACTTCAAAAGGTCCGATGATAAGGAACTGCTTCTGGCGGACTTGACTTTTTTTTCTAACATCAGAAGGAGTCTATGAGGATATATGTATATATGTAGCTTTTAAGCCTTTTGGGGACCCTTTGATGAAAAAATAAAAAAAAAAAAACTTCAAAAGGTCCGATGATAAGGAACTGCTGTCTGGAGGACTTGACTTTTTTTTAACATCAGAAAGAGTCTATAAGGTTATATGTATAAATGTAGCTTTTAAGCCTTTTGGGGTACCTTTGGCGAGAAAAAAAAAAAAAAGTTCAAAAGGTCCGATGATGAGGAACTGCTGTCTGGAGGACTTGACTTTTTTTTTTAACATCAGAAAGAGTCTATAAGGATATATGTATAAATGTATCTTTTAAGCCTTTTGGGGACCCTTTGACAAGAAAAAAAAAAGTTCAAAAGGTCCGATGATGAGGAACTGCTGTCTGGAGGACTTGACTTTTTTTTTTTTTACATCGGAAAGAGTCTATAAGGACATATGTATATATGTAGCTTTTAAGCCTTTTGGGGACCCTTTGACGAAAAAAAAAATTTTTTTCAAAAGGTACGATGATAAGGAACTGCTGTCTGGCGGACTTGACTTTTTTTTTTGAACATCAAAAAGAGTCTATAAGGATATATGTATATATGTAGCTTTTAAGCCTTTTGGGGACCCTTTGAAGAGAAAAAAAAAAAAAAAAGTTCAAAAGGTCCGATGATGAGGATCTGCTCTCTGGCGGACTTGACTTTTTTTTTTTTACATCAGAAAGAGTCTATAAAGTATATATATACATGTAGCTTTTAAGCATTTTGGGGACCCTTTGGCGAGAAAAAAAAAAAAGTTCAAAAGGTCCGTTGATAAGGAACTGCTGTCTGGCGGACTTGACTTTTTTTTTTTTTTTTACATCAGAAAGAGTCTATAAGGATATATGTATAAATTTATCTTTTAAGTCTTTTGGGGTACCTTTGGCGAGAAAAAAAAAAAAACTTCAAAAGGTCCGATGATAAGGAACTGCTGTCTGGAGGAGGTGACTTTTTTTTTTTTTAACATCAGAAAGAGTCTGTAAGGATATATGTATATATGTAGCTTTTAAGCCTTTTGGGGACCCTTTGATGAAAAAAAAAAAAAACTTCAAAAGGTCCGATGATAAGGAACTGCTGTCTGGAGGACTAGACTTTTTTTTTTTTTACATCAGAAAGAGTCTATAAGGATATATGTATAATTGTATCTTTTAAGCCTTTTGGGGTACCTTTTAGGAAAAAAAAAATTCAAAAGGTCCGATGATAAGGAACTGCTGTCTGGCAGACTTGACTTTTTATTTTTTTTAACGTCAGAAAGAGTCTATAAGGACATCATGTAGCTTATAGACCTTTGGGGACCCTATGACCTGACTTTTTAACATCAGAAAGAGTCTATGAGGACATCATGTATTTTTTATACCTTCTGGGGACTATCTGAGCAGAAACAAAGTTCAAAAGGTCCCATATGGACTGCTGTCTGGCGGACTTGACATGACTTTTTAACATCAGAAAGAGTCTATAAAAAAAAAAAGTTCAAAAGGTCCGATGATAAGGAACTGCAGTATGGAGGACTTGACTTTTTTTTTTTTAACATCAGAAAGAGTCTATAAGGACATCATAGATCTTTTAGACCTCCTGGGGAGCATCTGACCAGAAAAAAAGTTCAAAAGGTCCCATATGGACTACTGTCTGGCGGACTTGACGACTTTTTAACATCAGAAAGAGTCTATGAGGACATCTTGCATTTTTTAGACCTTCTGAGGACCCCCTGAACAGAAAAAAAGTTCAAAATGTCCCCTATGGACTGCTATCTGACGGTCTTAACATCATCATGTGACACATGTATGAATAATTTTGAAAATTGAATAGAAATAAAGTTAATATTTATGAATATAAGCATGTGTAGCCTACTCATTTCACATGAAAAGAAAGAGACAGAAAAGAGAAAAGCTAAAATCAGTGAATGTACCTCAGTACTGACTAAATTGGCAGGGCAATAGCAATAATTAAAATCATGTCAGTTTAAGAGTACGACTTTGGCTACCTAAAAAAAAATACGCTGTTGCAATGGAATGAAACACATCAGGTCTTGAATGCATTGCAATGCAACAAAGTGCATATTACTTTTAAAATGTTATTCTTCCATGCAAAACGCTTGTGCAATGCAAAAGCACGCTGTTGCAATGGTTTGAAACGCATCAGTTTTTGAATGCATTGCAATGCAACAAAGTGCATATTACTTTTAAAATGTTATTCTTCCATGCAAAAAGCTTGTGCAATGCAACAGCACGCTGTTGCAATGGTTTGAAACGCATCAGTTTTTGAATGCATTGCAATGCAACAAAGTACACATTAATTTTAAAATGATATTCCTTCCATGCAAAACCCCTGTGCAATGCAACAGCACGCTGTTGCAATGGAACGAAACGCATTAGGTCTTGAATGCATTGCAATGCAACAAAGTGCATATTACTTTTAAAATGTTATTCTTCCATGCAAAACGCTTGTGCAATGCAACAGCACGCTGTTGCAATGGAATGAAACGCATCAGTTTTTAAATGCATTGCAATGCAACAAAGTGCATGTTACTTTAAAAATGTTATTCTTCCATGCTAACTCCTGTGCAATGCAACAGCACGCTGTTGCAATGGAATGAAACGCATCAGGTCTTGAACGCAGTGCAATGCAACAAAGTGGATATTACTTTTAAAATGTTATTCTTCCTTGCAAAACGTTTGTGCAATGCAAAAGCACGCTGTTGCAATGGATTGAAACGCATCAGTTTTTGAATGCATTGCAAGGCAACAAAGTGCATATTACTTTTAAAATGTTATTCTTCCATGCAAAACGCTTGTGCAATGCAGCAGCACGCTGTTGCAATGGAATGAAACGCATCCGTTCTTGAATGCATTGCAATGCAACAAAGTGCATATTACTTTTAAAATGTTATTCTTCCATGCAAAACGCTTGTGCAATGCAACAGCACGCTGTTGCAATGGATTGAAAAGCATCAGTTTTTGAATGCATTGAAATGCAACAAAGTGCATATTACTTTTAAAATGTTATTCTTTAATGCAAAACGCTTGTGCCATGCAAAAATGCAGTGAAAATGCACTGAATTGCACATCTCTTCGTTGAACCAAGGAAATAGTTAGTTACTGCATGCATTGGAAAGCGACAGTCTTTTGACAGAGTTGTCTTTTCAATAGCTGATGCAATGATTTTCCTTCAACCACAAATGATTATGGTTAGTTTTTTCATTGCACAAAGGAATAAGTTAGACCTCTTATGCAATGAAATGAAACTACAAAAATGTTATTAAAACAGCAGATTTCTTTGCCCATCTCTTTAATGCACTACGGAATGAGTTATTTCTTGAATGCATTGCAATGCAAAAAAGTGCATATCGCTTATATGTTATTCTAACGCTTTATCATATGTGCAATGCAACAGCAGTTTGTGCAATGCAACATCAGTTTTTTAAGCGTTAGTTTTTTCATTGCACAAAGGAATAAGTTAGTCCTTTTATGCAATGGAATGAAACAACAAAACGTTATTAAAACAGCAGTTTGCGTTACCAATCTCTTTAATGCAGTACAAACTGAGTTAGTTCTTGATTGCATTGCACCACAAAAAAGTGCATATTGCTTATGCACAACGATTTATCTCATGTGCAATGCAATTCAACAGCAGATTGCATTGTAATCTCTTCAATGCACTACGGAATGAGTTAGTTCTTGAATGCTTTGCATTGCAAAAAAGTGCATATCGCTTTTATGTCATTCTAACGCTTTATCATATGTGCAATGCTAAAGCAGTTTTTAAGCGTTAGTTTTTTCATTGCACAAAAGGAATAAGTCAGTCCTTTATGCAATGGAATGAAACACCAAAACGTTATTAAAACAGCAGATTGCATTGCCCATCTCTTTAATGCACTACAAAATGAGTTAGTTCTTGAATTCGTTGCAATTGAACAAAGTGCATATTGCTTAGATGTTATTCTAAAGGGTCCTCAAAAGGTTTAAAACCTATATAAACTTATAGACTCAGCTCCATATGACATGGTCCATGACCTATTGATCTTTTTTCTGTTAAAAGGGTCCTCAAAGTATAGCTTTCTACCCTTACAGACTCTTTCTGATGTTAAGTCGTCCACACTACTGTCCATATCGGACATTTTGAACCTTTTTATTGTCAAATGGTCCTCAAAAGGTTTAAAAACTATATAAACTCATAGACTTTTTCTGATGTTAAATCATTGGACCTTTTGAACTTTTTTCCTTTCAAAGGGTCCTCAAAAGGTTTAAAAACGATATATCTATATAGACTCTTTCTTATGATAAGTCCACCAGACATTAGTCCATATCGGACCTTTTGAACTTTTTTCAGGTCAAAAGGTTTAAAAACTATATATCCTTATAGACTCTTTCTGATGTTAAATCAGCCACACATAGGTCCCTTTTTGACCTACTGAACGTATTTCTGGACAAAGAGTTCTTGAACAATAATTACTTTTCATTCAGATTGACTTTTATAATTCTTGTGATGAAACAAAACTGCTGTCTGGAGGAGTTGACTTTTTTTTTTTTTTACATCAGAAAGTATATAAGGAACTGCTGTCTGGAGGACTTGACTTTTTTTTTTTTTACATCAGAAAGAGTGTATGAGGATATATGTATATTTGTAGCTTTTAATCCTTTTGGGGACCCTTTGAAGAGAAAAAAAAAAAAAAAGTTCAAAAGGTCCGATGATGAGGAACTGCTGTCTGGAGGACTTGACTTTTTTTTTTTTTTACATCAGAAAGAGTCTATAAGGATATATGCATATATGTAGCTTTTAAGCCTTTTGGGGACCCTTTGAAGAGAAAAAAAAAAAAAAAAACTACAAAAGCTCCGATATCAAAGAACTGCTTTCTGGCGGACTTGACTTTTTTTTTTTTTACATCAGAGAGAATCTATAAGGATATATTTATAAATGTATCTTTGAAGCCTTTTGGGGTACCTTTGGCGAGAAAAAAAAAAGAAAAAAGTTCAAAAGGTCCGATGATAAGGAACTGCTGTCTGGAGGTTGACTTTTTTTTTTTTACATCAGAAAGAGTCTATAAGGATATATTCATATATGTAGCTTTTAAGCCTTTTGGGGACCCTTTGACGAAAAAAAAAAATTCAAAAGGTCCGATGAAAAGGAACTGTTATCTGGAGGACTTGACTTTTTTCTTTTACATCAGAAAGAGTCTATAAGGAACTGCTGTCTGGAGGACTTGACTTTTTTTTTTTTTTACATCAGAAAGAGTGTAAGAGGATATATGTATATATGTAGCTTTTAAGCCTTTTGGGGACCCTTTGAAGAGAAAAAAGAAAAAAAAAAGTTCAAAAGGTCTGATGATGAGGAACTGCTGTCTGGAGGACTTGACTTTTTTTTTTTTTACATCAGAAAGAGTCTATAAGGATATATGTATATATGTAGCTTTAAAGCCTTTTGGGGACGCTTTTGCGAAAAAAAAAAAAAAAAAAGTTCAAAAGGTTCGATGATAAGGAACTGCTGTCTGGAGGACTTGACTTTTTTTTTAACATCAGAAAGAGTCTATAAGGATATATGTATATATGTAGCTGTTAAGCCTTTTGGGGACCCTTTGGCGAGAAAAAAAAAAAAAAGTTCAAAAGGATGATAAGGAACTGCTTTCTGGAGGACTTGACTTTTTTTTTTTTACATCAGAAAGAGTCTAAAAGGATATATGTATATATGTAGCTTTTAAGCCTTTTGGGGTCCCTTTGATGAAAAAACTAAAAAAAAAGTTCAAAAGGTCCGATGAAAAGGAACTGCTGTCTGGAGGACTTGACTTTTTTTTTTAACATCAGAAAGAGTCTATAAGGATATATGTATATATGTAGCTTTTAAGCCTTTTGTGGACCCTTTGACGAGAAAGAAAAAAAAATTCGAAAGGTCCGATGATAAGGAACTGCTGTCTGGCGGACTTGACTTTTTTTTTTTTTACATCAGAAAGAGTCTATAAGGATATTTGTATATATGTAGCTTTTAAGCCTTTTGGGGACCCTTTGACGAAAAAAAAAAAAAAAAAAAACTTCAAAAGGTCCGATGATAAGGAACTGCTTTCTGGCGGACTTGACTTTTTTTTTTTTACATCAGAAAGAGTCTATAAGGATATATGTATATATGTAGCTTTTGAGCCTTTTGGGGACCCTTTGACGAAAAAAAAAAATTAAAAAAAACTTATAAGGATGTATGTATATATGTAGCTGTTAAGCCTTTTGGGGACCCTTTGGCGAAAAAAAAAAAAAAAAAAAGTTCAAAAGGTCCGATGATAAGGAACTGCTGTCTGGAGGAGTTGACTTTTTTTTTTAACAGCAGAAAGAGTCTATAAGGATATATGTATATATGTAGCTTTTAACCCTTTTGGGGACCATTTGACGAAAAAAAAAAAAAATTTTTTCAAAAACTCCAATGATAAGGAACTGCTGTCTGGAGGTTGACTTTTTTTTTTAACATCAGAAAGAGTCTATAAGGATATATGTATATGTAGTTGTTAAGCCTTTTGTGGACCCTTTGATGAAAAAAAAAAAAATTCAAAAGGTCTGATGATAAGGACCTGCTGTCTGGAGGACTTGACTTTTTTTTAACATCAGAAAGAGTCTATAAGGATATATGTATATATGTAGCTTTTAAGCCTTTTGGGAACCCTTTGATGAGAAAAAAAAAAAAAATCTTCAAAAGCTCCGATGATAAGGAACTGCTTTCTGGCGGACATGACTTTTTTTTTTAACATCAGAAAGAGTCTATTAGGATATATGTATATATGTAGCTTTTAAGTCTTTTGGGGAACCTTTGATGAAAAAAAAAAAAAAAAACTTCAAAAGGTCCGATGATAAGGAACTGCTGTCTGGAGGACTTGACTTTTTTTTTTTTACATCAGAAAGAGTCTATAAGGATATATGTATATATATAGCTGTTAAGCCTTTTGGGGACCCTTTGGCGAGAAAAAAAAAAAAAAAAGTTCAAAAGGTCCGATGATAAGGAACTGCTTTCTGGCGGACATGACTTTTTTTTTTACCATCAGAAAGAGTCTATAAGGATATATGTATATGTAGTTGTTAAGCCTTTTGGGGACCCTTTGATGAAAAAAAAATAATAATAATTCAAAAGGTCCGATGATAAGGACCTGCTGTCTGGAGGACTTGACTTTTTTTTAACATCAGAAAGAGTCTATAAGGATATATGTATATATGTAGCTTTTAAGCCTTTTGGGGACCCTTTGATGAAAAAAATAAAAAAAAACTTCAAAAGGTCAGATGATAAGGAACTGCTGTCTGGAGGACTTGACTTTTTTTTTCAAATCAGAAAGAGTCTATAAGGATATATGTATATATATAGCTGTTAAGCCTTTTGGGGAACCTTTGATGAAAAAAAAAAAAAAAAACTTCAAAAGGTCCGATGATAAGGAACTGCTGTCTGGAGGACTTGACTTTTTTTTTTTACATCAGAAAGAGTCTATAAGGATATATGTATATATATAGCTGTTAAGCCTTTTGGGGACCCTTTGGCGAGAAAAAAAAAAAAAAAAGTTCAAAAGGTCCGATGATAAGGAACTGCTTTCTGGCGGACATGACTTTTTTTTTTACCATCAGAAAGAGTCTATAAGGATATATGTATATGTAGTTGTTAAGCCTTTTGGGGACCCTTTGATGAAAAAAAAAAAATAATAATTCAAAAGGTCCGATGATAAGGACCTGCTGTCTGGAGGACTTGACTTTTTTTTAACATCAGAAAGAGTCTATAAGGATATATGTATATATGTAGCTTTTAAGCCTTTTGGGGACCCTTTGATGAAAAAAATAAAAAAAAACTTCAAAAGGTCAGATGATAAGGAACTGCTGTCTGGAGGACTTGACTTTTTTTTTCAAATCAGAAAGAGTCTATAAGGATATTTGTATATATGTAGCTTTTAAGCCTTTTGTGGACCCTTTGAGAAGGAAAAAAAAAAACTTCAAAAGGTCCGATGATAAGGAACTGCTTTCTGGCGGACTTGACTTTTATTTTTTTACATCAGAAAGAGTCTATAAGGATATATGTATATATATAGCTGTTAAGCCTTTTGGGGACCCTTTGACGAAAAGACAAAAAAAAAAACATAAGGATATATGTATATATGTAGCTGTTAAGCCTTTTGGGGTCCCTTTGATGAAAAAACTAAAAAAAAAGTTCAAAAGGTCCGATGAAAAGGAACTGCTGTCTGGAGGACTTGACTTTTTTTTTTAACATTAGAAAGAGTCTATAAGGATATAGACAGAAAGATATATGTAGCTTTTGAGCCTTTTGGGGACCCTTTGACGAAAAAAATAAATTAAAAAAAACTTATAAGGATGTATGTATATATGTAGCTGTTAAGCCTTTTGGGGACCCTTTGGCGAAAAAAAAAAAAAAAAAAGTTCAAAAGGTCCGATGATAAGGAACTGCTGTCTGGAGGAGTTGACTTTTTTTTTAACATCAGAAAGAGTCTATAAGGATATATGTATATATGTAGCTTTGAACCCTTTTGGGGACCATTTGACGAAAAAAAAAAAAAAAAATTTCAAAAACTCCAATGATAAGGAACTGCTGTCTGGAGGTTGACTTTTTTTTTTAACATCAGAAAGAGTCTATAAGGATATATGTATATGTAGCTTTTAAGCCTTTTGGGGTCCCTTTGATGAAAAAACTAAAAAAAAAGTTCAAAAGGTCCGATGAAAAGGAACTGCTGTCTGGAGGACTTGACTTTTTTTTTTAACATCAGAAAGAGTCTATAAGGATATATGTATATATGTAGCTTTTAAGCCTTTTGTGGACCCTTTGACGAGAAAGAAAAATAATAATTCAAAAGGTCCGATGATAAGGACCTGCTGTCTGGAGGACTTGACTTTTTTTAACATCAGAAAGAGTCTATAAGGATATATGTATATATGTAGCTTTTAAGCCTTTTGGGAACCCTTTGATGAGAAAAAAAAAAAAAACTTCAAAAGCTCCGATGATAAGGAACTGCTTTCTGGCGGACATGACTTTTTTTTTTAACATCAGAAAGAGTCTATTAGGATATATGTATATATGTAGCTTTTAAGCCTTTTGGGGACCCTTTGATGAAAAAAATAAAAAAAAACTTCAAAAGGTCAGATGATAAGGAACTGCTGTCTGGAGGACTTGACTTTTTTTTCAAATCAGAAAGAGTCTATAAGGATATATGTATATATGTAGCTTTTAAGCCTTTTGTGGACCCTTTGAGAAGGAAAAAAAAAAAACTTCAAAAGGTCCGATGATAAGGAACTGCTTTCTGGCGGACTTGACTTTTTTTTTTACATCAGAAAGAGTCTATGAGGATATATGTATATATGTAGCTTTTAAGCCTTTTGGGGACCCTTTGGCGAGAAAAAAAAAAAAAAAAAACTTCAAAAGGTCCGATGATAAGGAACTGCTTTCTGGCGGACTTGACTTTTTTTTTTTTACATCAGAAAGAGTCTATAAGGATATATGTATATATGTAGCTTTTGAGCCTTTTGGGGACCCTTTGACGAAAAAACAAAAAAAAAACATAAGGATATATGTATATATGTAGCTGTTAAGCCTTTTGGGGACCCTTTGGCGAGAAAAAAAAAAAAAAGTTCAAAAGGATGATAAGGAACTGCTTTCTGGAGGACTTGACTTTTTTTTTTTACATCAGAAAGAGTCTAAAAGGATATATGTATATATGTAGCTTTTAAGCCTTTTGGGGTCCCTTTGATGAAAAAACTAAAAAAAAAGTTCAAAAGGTCCGATGAAAAGGAACTGCTGTCTGGAGGACTTGACTTTTTTTTTTAACATCAGAAAGAGTCTATAAGGATATATGTATATATGTAGCTTTTAAGCCTTTTGTGGACCCTTTGACGAGAAAGAAAAAAAAAAGTCAAAAGATCCGATGATAAGGAACTGCTGTCTGGCGGACTTGACTTTTTTTTTTTTTACATCAGAAAGAGTCTATAAGGATATTTGTATATATGTAGCTTTTAAGCCTTTTGGGGACCCTTTGACGAAAAAAAAAAAAAAAAAAACTTCAAAAGGTCCGATGATAAGGAACTGCTTTCTGGCGGACTTGACTTTTTTTTTTTTTACATCAGAAAGAGTCTATAAGGATATATGTATATATGTAGCTTTTGAGCCTTTTGGGGACCCTTTGACGAAAAAAATAAATAAAAAAAAACTTATAAGGATGTATGTATATATGTAGCTGTTAAGCCTTTTGGGGACCCTTTGGCGAAAAAAAAAAAAAAAAAGTTCAAAAGGTCCGATGATAAGGAACTGCTGTCTGGAGGAGTTGACTTTTTTTTTAACATCAGAAAGAGTCTATAAGGATATATGTATATATGTAGCTTTTAACCCTTTTGGGGACCATTTGACGAAAAAAAAAAATAATTTTCAAAAACTCCAATGATAAGGAACTGCTGTCTGGAGGTTGACTTTTTTTTTTAACATCAGAAAGAGTCTATAAGGATATATGTATATGTAGTTGTTAAGCCTTTTGTGGACCCTTTGATGAAAAAAAAAATTTCAAAAGGTCTGATGATAAGGACCTGCTGTCTGGAGGACTTGACTTTTTTTTAACATCAGAAAGAGTCTATAAGGATATATGTATATATGTAGCTTTTAAGCCTTTTGGGAACCCTTTGATGAGAAAAAAAAAAAATCTTCAAAAGCTCCGATGATAAGGAACTGCTTTCTGGCGGACATGACTTTTTTTTTTAACATCAGAAAGAGTCTATTAGGATATATGTATATATGTAGCTTTTAAGTCTTTTGGGGACCCTTTGATGAAAAAAAAAAAAAAAACTTCAAAAGGTCCGATGATAAGGAACTGCTGTCTGGAGGACTTGACTTTTTTTTTTTTTACATCAGAAAGAGTCTATAAGGATATATGTATATATGTAGCTTTTGAGCCTTTTGGGGACCCTTTGACGAAAAAAAACAAAAAAAAAAACTTATAAGGATATATGTATATATGTAGCTGTTAAGCCTTTTGGGGACCCTTTGGCGAGAAAAAAAAAAAAAAAAGTTCAAAAGGTCCGATGATAAGGAACTGCTCTCTGGAGGAGTTGACTTTTTTTTTAACATCAGAAAGAGTCTATAAGGATATATGTATATGTAGTTGTTAAGCCTTTTGGGGACCCTTTGATGAAAAAAAAATAATAATAATTCAAAAGGTCCGATGATAAGGACCTGCTGTCTGGAGGACTTGACTTTTTTTTAACATCAGAAAGAGTCTATAAGGATATATGTATATATGTAGCTTTTGAGCCTTTTGGGGACCCTTTGACGAAAAAAAACAAAAAAAAAAACTTATAAGGATATATGTATATATATAGCTGTTAAGCCTTTTGGGGACCCTTTGGCGAAAAAAAAAAAAAAAAAAGTTCAAAAGGTCCGATGATAAGGAACTGCTGTCTGGAGGACTTGACTTTTTTTTTTCAAATCAGAAAGAGTCTATAAGGATATATGTATATATGTAGCTGTTAAGCCTTTTGGGGACCCTTTGGCGAAAAAAAAAAAAAAAAAGTTCAAAAGGTCCGATGATAAGGAACTGCTGTCTGGAGGTTGACTTTTTTTTTAACATCAGAAAGAGTCTATAAGGATATATGTATATGTAGTTGTTAAGCCTTTTGTGGACCCTTTGATGAAAAAAAAAAAAAAAATTTCAAAAACTCCAATGATAAGGAACTGCTGTCTGGAGGTTGACTTTTTTTTTAACATCAGAAAGAGTCTATAAGGATATATGTATATATGTAGCTGTTTAGCCTTTTGGGGACCCTTTGGCGAGAAAAAAAAAAAAAAATAATTCAAAAGGTCCGATGATAAGGACCTGCTGTCTGGAGGACTTGACTTTTTTTAACATCAGAAAGAGTCTATAAGGATATATGTATATATGTAGCTTTTAAGCCTTTTGGGAACCCTTTGATGAGAAAAAAAAAAAAAAACTTCAAAAGCTCCGATGATAAGGAACTGCTTTCTGGCGGACATGACTTTTTTTTTTAACATCAGAAAGAGTCTATTAGGATATATGTATATATGTAGCTTTTAGGCCTTTTGGGGACCCTTTGATGAAAAAAATAAAAAAAAACTTCAAAAGGTCAGATGATAAGGAACTGCTGTCTGGAGGACTTGACTTTTTTTTTTTCAAATCAGAAAGAGTCTATAAGGATATATGTATATATGTAGCTTTTAAGCCTTTTGTGGACCCTTTGAGAAGGAAAAAAAAAAAACTTCAAAAGGTCCGATGATAAGGAACTGCTTTCTGGCGGACTTGACTTTTTTTTTTACATCAGAAAGAGTCTATGAGGATATATGTATATATGTAGCTTTTAAGCCTTTTGGGGACCCTTTGGCGAGAAAAAAAAAAAAAAAAAACTTCAAAAGGTCCGATGATAAGGAACTGCTGTCTGGAGGACTTGAATTTTTTTTTTTAACATCAGAAAGAGTCTATGAGGATATATGTATATATGTAGCTTTTAAGCCTTTTGGGGACCCTTTGGCGAGAAAAAAAAAAAAAAAAACTTCAAAAGGTCTGATGATAAGGAACTGCTTTCTGGCGGACTTGACTTTTTTTTTTACATCAGAAAGAGTCTATAAGGATATATGTATATATGTAGCATTTGAGCCTTTTGGGGACCCTTTGACGAAAAAAAAAAAAAAAAAACTTATAAGGATATATGTATATATGTAGCTGTTAAGCCTTTTGGGGACCCTTTGGCGAGAAAAAAAAAAAAAAGTTCAAAAGGTCCGATGATAAGGAACTGCTGTCTGGAGGAGTTGACTTTTTTTTTTTAACATCAGAAAGAGTCTATAAGGATATATGTATATATGTAGCTTTTAACCCTTTTGGGGACCATTTGACGAAAAAAAAAAAAAAATTTTCAAAAACTCCAATGATAAGGAACTGCTGTCTGGAGGTTGACTTTTTTTTTTAACATCAGAAAGAGTCTATAAGGATATATGTATATGTAGTTGTTAAGCCTTTTGTGGACCCTTTGATGAAAAAAAAAAAAAAATTCAAAAGGTCTGATGATAAGGACCTGCTGTCTGGAGGACTTGACTTTTTTTTAACATCAGAAAGAGTCTATAAGGATATATGTATATATGTAGCTTTTAAGCCTTTTGGGAACCCTTTGATGAGAAAAAAAAAAAAAATCTTCAAAAGCTCCGATGATAAGGAACTGCTTTCTGGCGGACATGACTTTTTTTTTAACATCAGAAAGAGTCTATTAGGATATATGTATATATGTAGCTTTTAAGTTTTTTGGGGACCCTTTGATGAAAAAAAAAAAAAAAAAACTTCAAAAGGTCCGATGATAAGGAACTGCTGTCTGGAGGACTTTGACTTTTTTTTTTTTTACATCAGAAAGAGTCTATAAGGATATATGTATATATGTAGCTTTTGAGCCTTTTGGGGACCCTTTGACGAAAAAAAACAAAAAAAAAAACTTATAAGGATATATGTATATATATAGCTGTTAAGCCTTTTGGGGACCCTTTGGCGAAAAAAAAAAAAAAAAAGTTCAAAAGGTCCGATGATAAGGAACTGCTGTCTGGAGGTTGACTTTTTTTTTAACATCAGAAAGAGTCTATAAGGATATATGTATATGTAGTTGTTAAGCCTTTTGTGGACCCTTTGATGAAAAAAAAAAAAAAAAATTCAAAAACTCCAATGATAAGGAACTGCTGTCTGGAGGTTGACTTTTTTTTTTAACATAAGAAAGAGTCTATAAGGATATATGTATATGTAGTTGTTAAGCCTTTTGTGGACCCTTTGATGAAAAAAAAAAAAATTCAAAAGGTCTGATGATAAGGACCTGCTGTCTGGAGGACTTGACTTTTTTTTAACATCAGAAAGAGTCTATAAGGATATATGTATATATGTAGCTTTTAAGCCTTTTGGGAACCCTTTGATGAGAAAAAAAAAAAAATCTTCAAAAGCTCCGATGATAAGGAACTGCTTTCTGGCGGACATGACTTTTTTTTTTAACATCAGAAAGAGTCTATTAGGATATATGTATATATGTAGCTTTTAAGTCTTTTGGGGACCCTTTGATGAAAAAAAAAAAAAAAAACTTCAAAAGGTCCGATGATAAGGAACTGCTGTCTGGAGGACTTGACTTTTTTTTTTTACATCAGAAAGAGTCTAAAGGATATATGTATATATGTAGCTTTTGAGCCTTTTGGGGACCCTTTGACGAAAAAAAACAAAAAAAAATCTTATAAGGATATATGTATATATGTAGCTGTTAAGCCTTTTGGGGACCCTTTGGCGAGAAAAAAAAAATAATAATAATTCAAAAGGTCCGATGATAAGGACCTGCTGTCTGGAGGACTTGACTTTTTTTAACATCAGAAAGAGTCTATTAGGATATATGTATATATGTAGCTTTTAAGCCTTTTGGGGACCCTTTGGCGAGAAAAAAAAAAAAAAAAACTTCAAAAGGTCTGATGATAAGGAACTGCTTTCTGGCGGACTTGACTTTTTTTTTTTACATCAGAAAGAGTCTATAAGGATATATGTATATATGTAGCATTTGAGCCTTTTGGGGACCCTTTGACGAAAAAAAAAAAAAAAACATAAGGATATATGTATATATGTAGCTGTTAAGCCTTTTGGGGACCCTTTGGCGAGAAAAAAAAAAAAAAGTTCAAAAGGTCCGATGATAAGGAACTGCTGTCTGGAGGAGTTGACTTTTTTTTTTAACATCAGAAAGAGTCTATAAGGATATATGTATATGTAGTTGTTAAGCCTTTTGGGGACCCTTTGATGAAAAAAAAAAAATAATAATTCAAAAGGTCCGATGATAAGGACCTGCTGTCTGGAGGACTTGACTTTTTTTTAACATCAGAAAGAGTCTATAAGGATATATGTATATATGTAGCTTTTAAGCCTTTTGGGAACCCTTTGATGAGAAAAAAAAAAAAAAACTTCAAAAGCTCCGATGATAAGAAACTGCTTTCTGGCGGACATGACTTTTTTTTTTTCAAATCAGAAAGAGTCTATAAGGATATATGTATATATGTAGCTTTTAAGCCTTTTGTGGACCCTTTGAGAAGGAAAAAAAAAAAACTTCAAAAAGTCCGATGATAAGGAACTGCTTTCTGGCGGACTTGACTTTTTTTTTTACATCAGAAAGAGTCTATGAGGATATATGTATATATGTAGCTTTTAAGCCTTTTGGGGACCCTTTGGCGAGAAAAAAAAAAAAAAAACTTCAAAAGGTCCGATGATAAGGAACTGCTGTCTGGAGGACTTGACTTTTTTTTTTTTTAACATCAGAAAGAGTCTATGAGGATATATGTATATATGTAGCTTTTAAGCCTTTTGGGGACCCATTGGCGAGAAAAAAAAAAAAAAAAACTTCAAAAGGTCTGATGATAAGAAACTGCTTTCTGGCGGACTTGACTTTTTTTTTTTACATCAGAAAGAGTCTATAAGGATATATGTATATATGTAGCATTTGAGCCTTTTGGGGACCCTTTGACGAAAAAAAAAAAAAAATAACTTATAAGGATATATGTATATATGTAGCTGTTAAGCCTTTTGGGGACCCTTTGGCGAGAAAAAAAAAAAAAAGTTCAAAAGGTCCGATGATAAGGAACTGCTGTCTGGAGGAGTTGACTTTTTTTTTTTAACATCAGAAAGAGTCTATAAGGATATATGTATATGTAGTTGTTAAGCCTTTTGGGGACCCTTTGATGAAAAAAAAATAATAATAATTCAAAAGGTCCGATGATAAGGACCTGCTGTCTGGAGGAGTTGACTTTTTTTTAACATCAGAAAGAGTCTATAAGGATATATGTATATATGTAGCTTTTAAGCCTTTTGTGGACCCTTTGAGAAGGAAAAAAAAAAACTTCAAAAGGTCCGATGATAAGGAACTGCTTTCTGGCGGACTTGACTTTTTTTTTTTACATCAGAAAGAGTCTATGAGGATATATGTATATATGTAGCTTTTAAGCCTTTTGTGAACCCTTTGGCGAGAAAAAAAAAAAAAAAAACTTCAAAAGGTCCGATGATAAGGAACTGCTGTCTGCAGGACTTGACTTTTTTTTTTTTTTAACATCAGAAAGAGTCTATGAGGATATATGTATATATGTAGCTTTTAAGCCTTTTGGGGACCCTTTGGCGAGAAAAAAAAAAAAGTTCAAAAGGTCCGTTGATAAGGAACTGCTGTCTGGCGGTCTTGACTTTTTTTTTTTTTTTACATCAGAAAGAGTCTATAAGGACATCCTGTAGCTTTTAGACCTTCTGGGGACCCTCTGACCAGAAGAAAAGTTCAAAAGTTCCCACTGTGGACTACTGACTGGCGGACTTGAATTGACTATTTAACATCAGAAAGAGTCTGTGAGGACATCATGGATCTTTTAGACCTTCTGGGGACCCTCTGACCAGAAAAAAAGTTCAAAAGGTCCCATATGGACTACTGACTGGCGGACTTGAATTGACTTTTTAACATCAGAAAGAGTCTATAAGGACATCATAGATCTTTTAGACAATCTGGGGACCCTCTGACCAAAAAAAAAGTCCCATATGGACTACTGTCTGGCGGACTTTACTTGACTTTTTAACATAAGAACGAGTGTATAAGGACATGATGGACCTGTTAGACCTCCTGGGGACCCTCTGAGCAGAAAAAAAGTTCAAAAGGTCCCATATCGACTACTGTCTGGCGGACTTGACCTGACTTTTTAACATCAGAAAGAGTCTATAAGGACATCATAGATCTTTTAGACCTTCTGGGGACCCTCTGACCAGAAAAAAAGTTCAAAAGGTCCCATATGGACTACTGACTGGCTGACTTGAATTGACTTTTTAGCATCAGAAAGAGTCTATAAGGACATCATAGATCTTTTAGACCATCTGGGGACCCTCTGACCAAAAAAAAAGTCCCATATGGACTACTGTCTGGCGGACCTGACCTGATTTTAACATCAGAAAGAGTCTATAAGGACATCATGTAGCTTTTAGACCTTCTGGGGACCCTCTGACCAGAAAAAAAGTTCAAAAGGTCCCTTATGGACTACTGTCTGGTGGACTATTTAACATCAGAAAGAGTGTATAAGGACATCAAGTAGCTTTTAGACCTTCTGGGGACCCTCTGACCAGAGAAAAAGTTCAAAAGGTCCCATATGGACTACTGTCTGGCGGACTTGACTTGACTTTTTTTACATCAGAATGAGTCTGTGACGACATCATGTAGCTTTTAGACCTTCTGGGGACCCTCTAAGCAGAAAACAATTTCAAAAGGTCCCATATGGACTGCTGTCTGGCAGACTTGACTTTTTACATCAGAAAGAGTCTATAAGGACATCATCATGTAGATTTTAGACCTTCTGGGGACCCTCTGACCAAAAAAAAAAAGTTCAAAAGATCCCGTATGGACTATTGTCCGGCGGACTTGACCTGACTTTTTAACATCAGAGAGAGTCTATAAGGACATCATGTAGCTTTTAGACCTTCTGGGGACCCTCTGAGCAGAATAAATTTCATAAGCTCCCATATGGACTACTGTCTGGCGGACTTGACGACTTTTTAACATCAGAAAGAGTCTATGAGGACATCATGCAGCTTTTAGACCTTCTGAGGACCCTCTGAGCAGAAAAAATGTTCAAAAGCTCCCATATGGACTGCTGTCTGGCGGTCTTAACATCATCATGTGACACATGTATGAATAATTTTGAAAATTGAATAGAAATAAAGTTAATATTTATGAATCTGGAGGACTTGAAGCATGTGTAGCCTACTCATTTCACATGAAAAGAAAGAGACAGAAAAGACAAAAGCTAAAATCAGTGAGTGTACATCAGTACTGACTAAATTAGCAGGGCAATAGCAATAATTAAAATCATGTCGGTTTAAGAGTACGAGTTTGGCTACCTAAAAAAAAGCACGCTGTTGCAATGGAATGAAACGCATCAGGTCTTGAATGCATTGCAATGCAACAAATTGCATATTACTTTTAAAATGTTATTCTTCCATGCAAAACGCTTGTGCAATGCAACAGCACTCTGTTGCAATGGCATGAAACGCATCAGGTCTTGAATGCATTGCAATGCAACAAAGTGCATATTACTTTTAAAATGTTATTCTTCCATGCAAAACACTTGTGCAATGCAACAGCACGCTGTTGCAATGGATTGAAACGCATCAGTTCTTGAATGCATTGCAATGCAACAAAGTGCATATTACTTTTAAAATGTTATTCTTCCACGCAAAACCCCTGTGCAATGAAAGAGCACGCTGTTGCAATGGAATGAAACGCATTAATTCTTGAATGCATTGCAATGCAACAAAGTGCATATTACTTTAAAATGTTATTCTTCCATGCAAAACACTTGTGCAATGCAACAGCACGCTGTTGCAATGGAATGAAACGCATCAGGTCTTGAATGCATTGCAATGCAACAAAGTGCATATTACTTTTAAAATGTTATTCTTCCATGCAAAACGCTTGTGCAATGCAACAGCACTCTGTTGCAATGGCATGAAACGCATCAGGTCTTGAATGCATTGCAATGCAACAAAGTGCATATTACTTTTAAAATGTCATTCTTCCATACAAAAGGCTTGTGCAATGCAGCAGCAAGCTGTTGCAATGGAATGAAACGCATCAATTCTTGAATGCATTGCAATGCAACAAAGTGCATATTACTTTTAAAAATGTTATTCTTCCATGCAAAACGCTTGCTATTGCTACAGCAAGCTGTTGCAATGGAATGAAACGCATCAGTTCTTGAATGCATTGCAATGCAACAAAGTGCATATTACCTTTAAAATGTTATTCTTCCATGCTAAACTCCTGTGCAATGCAACAGCACGCTGTTGCAATGGAATGAAACGCATCAGGTCTTGAATGCATTGCAATGCAACAAAGTGCATATTACTTTTAAAATGTTATTCTTCCATGCAAAACGCTTCTGCAACGAAAAGCACGCTGTTGCAATGGTTTGAAACGCATCAGTTTTTGAATGCATTGTAATGCAACAAAGTGCATATTACTTTTAAAATGTTATTCTTCCATGCTAACTCCTGTGCAATGCAACAGCACGCTGTTGCAAAGTAATGAAACGCATCAGGTCTTGAATGCATTGCAATGCAACAAAGTGCAATATTACTTTTAAAATGTTATTCTTCCATGCAAAACGCTTGCTAATGCTACAGCACGCTGTTGCAATGGATTGAAACGCATCAGTTTTTGAATGCATTGCAATGCAACAAAGTGCATATTACTTTTAAAATGTTATTCTTCCATGCAAAACCCCTGTGCAATGCAACAGCACGCTGTTGCAATGGAATGAAACGCATTAGGTCTTGAATGCATTGCAATGCAACAAAGTGCATATTACTTTTAAAATGTTATTCTTCCATGCAAAACCCCTGTGCAATGCAACAGCACGCTGTTGCAATGGAATGAAACGCATTAGGTCTTGAATGCATTGCAATGCAACAAAGTGCATATTACTTTTAAAATGTTATTCTTCCATGCAAAACCCCTGTGCAATGCAACAGCACAATGTTGCAATGGAATGAAACGCATTAGGTCTTGAATGCATTGCAATGCAACAAAGTGCATATTACTTTTAAAATGTTATTCTTCCATGCAAAACCCCTGTGCAATGCAACAGCACGCTGTTGCAATGGAATGAAACAACAAAACGTTATTAAAACAGCAGATTGCGTTGCCTATCTCTTTAATGCAATACAAACTGAGTTAGTTCTTGAGTGCATTGCACCGCAAAAAAGTGCATATTGCTTATGCACAACGCTTTATCTTATGTGCAATGCAATTCAACAGCAGATTGCATTGTAATCTCTTCAATGCACTACGGAATGAGTTAGTTCTTGAATGCTTTGCATTGCAAAAAAGTGCATATCGCTTTTATGTCATTCTAACGCTTTATCATATGTGCAATGCTAAAGCAGTTTTTAAGCGTTAGTTTTTTCATTGCACAAAAGGAATAAGTCAGTCCTTTATGCAATGGAATGAAACACCAAAACATTATTAAAACGTTAGTTCTTGAATTCGTTGCAATTCAACAAAGTGCATATTGCTTAGATGTTATTCTAAAGGGTCCTCAAAAGGTTTAAAACCTATATAAACTTATAGACTCAGCTCCATATGACATGGTCCATGACCTATTGATCTTTTTTCTGTTAAAAGGGTCCTCAAAGTATAGCTTTCTACCCTTACAGACTCTTTCTGATGTTAAGTCGTCCAGACTACTGTCCATATCGGACCTTTTGAACTTTTTTATTGTCAAATGGTCCTCAAAAGGTTTAAAAACTATGTCAACTCATAGAATTTTTCTGATGTTAAATCAGCCAGAGAGTAGTCCATATTGGACCTTTTGAACTTTTTTCCTTTCAAAGGGTCCTCAAAAGGTTTAAAAACGATATATCTATATAGACTCTTTCTTATGATAAGTCCACCAGACAGTAGTCCATATCGGACATTTTGAACGTTTTTCAGGTCAAAAGGTTTAAAAACTATATATCCTTATAGACTCTTTCTGATGTTAAATCAGCCACACATAGGTCCCTTTTTAACCTACTGAACATATTTCTGGACAAAGAGTTCTTGAACAATAATTACTTTTCATTCAGATTGACTTTTATAATTCTTGTGATGCTTCATATATTCCTCTGATGCGTCCAAATCGGAACTTTTGAACTTTTTTTCTGGTCAATTTCCTTATAATATTTCTGATGTTAAATCAGCCATTCATAGGTCCCTTTTTGACCTACTGAACAAAATTCTTGTCCAAGAGTACTTGATCTTAAACTTTCTATATAGACTCCTTCTTTTGCTTCATAAGCCACATAGAAGTCCATGTCCATACCTGACCTATTGAACTTATTTTTGGTCAAAGGGAACTCAAAACTTTTTAAACAATATAAACTTGTAGACTCCTGATGTTAAATCAGCCATTCAGAGATCTTTTTTTTTTTTTTTTTTTGACGAGAAAAAAAAAAAAGTTCAAAAGGTCCGATGATAAGGAATGGCGGACTTGACTTGTTTCGAAACATCGAAACAATGATGTTTTTTTGAACATCAGAAAGAGTCTATAAGGATATATGTATATATTTAGCTTTTAAGCCTTTTGGGGACCCTTTGTAGAAAAAAATAAAAAGTTCAAAAGGTCCGATGATAAGGAACTGCTGTCTGGCGGACTTGACTTTTCATTTTTTTAACGTCAGAAAGAGTTTATAAGGATATATGTATATTTGTAGCTTTTAAACCTTTTGGGGACACTTTTATAAAAAAAAAAAAAAAATTCAAAAGGTCCGATGATCAGGAACTGCTTTCTGGAGGACGTGACTTTTTCTTTTTTTTTTACATCAGAAAGAGTCTATAAGGATATATGTATATATGTAGCTTTTAAGCCTTTTGGGGACCCTTTGTAGAGAAAAAAAAAAAAAAAGTTCAAAAGGTCCGATGATAAGGAACTGCTGTCTGGCGGACTTGACTTTTCATTTTTTTAACGTCAGAAAGCGTTTATAAGGATATATGTATATATGTAGCTTTTAAACCTTTTGGGGACACTTTTATAAAAAAACAAAAAAAAAATTCAAAAGGTCCGATGATAAGGAACTGCTTTCTGGAGGACGTGACTTTTTTTTTTTTTTTACATCAGAAAGAGTCTATAAGGATATATGTATATATGTAGCTTTTAAGCCTTTTGGGGACCCTTTGACAAGAAAAGAAAAAAAAAAACTTCAAAAGGTCCGATGATAAGGAACTGCTGTCTGGCGGACTTGACTTGTTTTTTTTTTACAATCAGAAAGAGTCTATTATAAGGAACTGCTGTCTGGAGGACTTGACTTTTTTTTAACATCAGAAAGAGTCTATAAGGATATATGTAGCTTTTAAGCCTTTTGGGGACCCTTTGACAAGAAAAAAAAAATGTTCAAAAGGTCAGATGATGAGGAACTGCTGTCTGGAGGATTTGACTTTTTTTTAACAACAGAAAGAGTCTATAAGGAACTGCTGTCTGGCGGACTTGACTTTTTTTTTTAACATCAGAAAGAGTCTATAAGGATATATGTATATATGTAGCTGTTAAGCCTTTTGGGGACCCTTTGAAGAAAAAAAAATAAATAAATAAACTACAAAAGGTCCGATGTCAAAGAACTGCTTTCTGGCGGACTTGACTGTTTTTTTTTCAACATCAGAAAGAGTCTATAAGGATATATGTGTATATGTAGCTTTTAAGCCATTTGGGAACCCTTTGACAAGAAAAGAAAAAGAATAACTTCAAAAGGTCCGATGATAAGGAACTGCTGTCTGGCGGACTTGACTTGTTTTTTTTTACAATCAGAAAGAGTCTATAAGGAACTGCTGTCTGGAGGACTTGACTTTTTTTTTAACATCAGAAAGAGTCTATAAGGATATATGTAGCTTTTAAGCCTTTTGGGGACCCTTTGACAAGAAAAAAAAAATGTTCAAAAGGTCAGATGATGAGGAACTGCTGTCTGGAGGATTTGACTTTTTTTTTTTAACAACAGAAAGAGTCTATAAGTAACTGCTGTCTGGCGGACTTGACTTTTTTTTTTAACATCAGAAAGAGTCTATAAGGATATATGTATATATGTAGCTTTTAAGCCATTTGGGAACCCTTTGACAAGAAAAGAAAAAAAAAAACTTCAAAAGGTCCGATGATGAGGAACTGCTGTCTGGAGGACTTGAATTTTTTTTTGAACATCAGAAAGAGTCTATAAGGATATATGTATATATGTAGCTTTTAAGCCTTTTGGGGACCCTTTGAAGAAAAAAAAAAAAAAGTTCAAAAGGTCCGATGATGAGGAACTGCTGTCTGGAGGACTGGACTTTTTTTTTTTTTACATCAGAAAGAGTCTATAAGTATATATGTATATATGTAGCTTTTAAGCCTTTTTGGGACCCTTTGAAGAGAAAAAAAAAAAAAAAAACTACAAAAGGTCCGATATCAAAGAATTGCTTTCTGGCGGACTTGACTTTTTTTTTTTTTTACATCAGAAAGAATCTATAAGGATATATTTATAAATGTATCTTTTAAGCCTTTTGGGGTACCTTTGGCGAGAAAAAAAAAAGAAAAAAGTTCAAAAGGTCCGATGATGAGGAACTGCTGTCTGGAGGACTTGACTTTTTTTTTTTTTTACATCAGAAATAGTGTAAGAGGATAGATGTATATATGTAGCTTTTAAGCCTTTTGGGGACCCTTTGACAAGACAAAAAAAAAAGTTCAAAAGGTCCGATGATGAGGAACTGCTGTCTGGAGGACTTGACTTTTTTTTTAACATCAGAAAGAGTCTATAAGGATATATGTATATATGTAGCTTTTAAGCCTTTTGGGGACCCTTTGAAGAGAAAAAAGAAAAAAAAAATTTCAAAAGGTCCGATGATGAGGAACTGCTGTCTGGAGGACTTGACTTTTTTTTTTTTTACATCAGAAAGAGTCTATAAGGATATATGTACATATGTAGCTTTAAAGCCTTTTGGGGACGCTTTTGCGAAAAAAAAAAAAAAAAAAGTTCAAAAGGTTCGATGATAAGGAACTGCTGTCTGGAGGACTTGACTTTTTTTTTAACATCAGAAAGAGTCTATAAGGATATATGTATATATGTAGCTTTTAAGCCTTTTGGGGACCCTTTGAAGAGAAAAAAGAAAAAAAAAAGTTCAAAAGGTCCGATGATGAGGAACTGCTGTCTGGAGGACTTGACTTTTTTTTTTTTTACATCAGAAAGAGTCTATAAGCATATATGTATATATGTAGCTTTAAAGCCTTTTGGGGACGCTTTTGCGAAAAAAAAAAAAAAAAACTTCAAAAGGTCCGATGATAAGGAACTGCTGTCTGGAGTTGACTTTTTTTTTAACATCAGAAAGAGTCTATAAGGATATATGTATATATGTAGCTTTTAACCCTTTTGGGGACCATTTGACGAAAAAAAAAAAATTTTCAAAAACTCCAATGATAAGGAACTGCTGTCTGGAGGTTGACTTTTTTTTTTAACATCAGAAAGAGTCTATAAGGATATATGTATATGTAGTTGTTAAGCCTTTTGTGGACCCTTTGATGAAAAAAAAAAAAAAATTCAAAAGGTCTGATGATAAGGACCTGCTGTCTGGAGGACTTGACTTTTTTTAACATCAGAAAGAGTCTATAAGAATATATGTATATATGTAGCTTTTAAGCCTTTTGGGAACCCTTTGATGAGAAAAAAAAAAAATCTTCAAAAGCTCCGATGATGAGGAACTGCTGTCTGGAGGACTTGACTTTTTTTTTTTTTACATCAGAAAGAGTCTATAAGCATATATGTATATATGTAGCTTTAAAGCCTTTTGGGGACGCTTTTGCGAAAAAAAAAAAAAAAAAACTTCAAAAGGTCCGATGATAAGGAACTGCTGTCTGGAGTTGACTTTTTTTTTAACATCAGAAAGAGTCTATAAGGATATATGTATATATGTAGCTTTTAACCCTTTTGGGGACCATTTGACGAAAAAAAAAAAAATTTCAAAAACTCCAATGATAAGGAACTGCTGTCTGGAGGTTGACTTTTTTTTTTAACATCAGAAAGAGTCTATAAGGATATATGTATATGTAGTTGTTAAGCCTTTTGTGGACCCTTTGATGAAAAAAAAAAAAAAATTCAAAAGGTCTGATGATAAGGACCTGCTGTCTGGAGGACTTGACTTTTTTTAACATCAGAAAGAGTCTATAAGGATATATGTATATATGTAGCTTTTAAGCCTTTTGGGAACCCTTTGATGAGAAAAAAAAAAAATCTTCAAAAGCTCCGATGATAAGGAACTGCTTTCTGGCGGACATGACTTTTTTTTTTAACATCAGAAAGAGTCTATTAGGATATATGTATATATGTAGCTTTTAAGTCTTTTGGGGACCCTTTGATGAAAAAAAAAAAAAAAACTTCAAAAGGTCCGATGATAAGGAACTGCTGTCTGGAGGACTTGACTTTTTTTTTTTTTACATCAGAAAGAGTCTATAAGGATATATGTATATATGTAGCTTTTGAGCCTTTTGGGGACCCTTTGACGAAAAAAAACAAAAAAAAAAACTTATAAGGATATATGTATATATATAGCTGTTAAGCCTTTTGGGGACCCTTTGGCGAGAAAAAAAAAAAAAAGTTCAAAAGGTCCGATGATAAGGAACTGCTCTCTGGAGGAGTTGACTTTTTTTTTTACATCAGAAAGAGTCTATGAGGATATATGTATATATGTAGCTTTTAAGCCTTTTGGGGACCCTTTGGCGAGAAAAAAAAAGAAAAAAAAACTTCAAAAACTCCAATGATAAGGAACTGCTGTCTGGAGGTTGACTTTTTTTTTAACATCAGAAAGAGTCTATAAGGATATATGTATATGTATTTGTTAAGCCTTTTGTGGACCCTTTGATGAAAAAAAAAAAATTCAAAAGGTC
This sequence comes from Gila orcuttii, assembly GCA_026230005.1. Lineage (NCBI taxonomy): Eukaryota > Metazoa > Chordata > Actinopteri > Cypriniformes > Leuciscidae > Gila > Gila orcuttii. The sequence continues at coordinate 21,348,919 of JAPDVR010000011.1, forward strand.
TGATGATAAGGACCTGCTGTCTGGAGGACTTGACTTTTTTTAATATCAGAAAGAGTCTATAAGTATATATGCATATATGTAGCTTTTAAGCCTTTTGGGGACCCTTTGAAGAAAAAAAAAAAAAAAAAAAACTACAAAAGGTCCGATATCAAAGAATTGCTTTCTGGCGGACTTGACTTTTTTTTTTTTTTACATCAGAAAGAATCTATAAGGATATATTTATAAATGCATCTTTTAAGCCTTTTGGGGTACCTTTGGCGAGAAAAAAAAAAGAAAAAAGTTCAAAAGGTCCGATGATAAGGAACTGCTGTCTGGAGGTTGACTTTTTTTTTTAACATCAGAAAGAGTCTATTAGGATATATTTATATATGTAGCTTTTAAGCCTTTTGGGGACCCTTTTACGAAAAAAAAAAAAAAATTCAAAAGGTCCGATGAAAAGGAACTGCTGTCTGGAGGACTTGACTTTTTTTTTTTTAACATCAGAAAGAGTCTATAAGGATATATGTATATATGTAGCTTTTAAGCCTTTTTTGGACCCTTTGACGAGAAAGAAAGAAAAAATTCGAAAGGTCCGATGATAAGGAACTGCTGTCTGGCGGACTTGACTTTTTTTTTTTTTACATCAGAAAGAGTCTATAAGGATATTTGTATATATGTAGCTTTTAAGCCTTTTGGGGACCCTTTGACGAAAAAAAAAAAAAAAAAAACTTCAAAGGGTCCGATGATAAGGAACTGCTTTCTGGCGGACTTGACTTTTTTTTTTTTACATCAGAAAGAGTCTATAAGGATATATATGTATATATGTAGCTGTTAAGCCTTTTGGGGACCTTTTGGCGAAAAAAAAAAAAAAAAAAGTTCAAAAGGTCCGATGATAAGGAACTGCTGTCTGGAGGAGTTGACTTTTTTTTTAACATCAGAAAGAGTCTATAAGGATATATGTATATATGTAGCTTTTAACCCTTTTGGGGACCATTTGACGAAAAAAAAAAAAAATTTTTCAAAAACTCCAATTATAAGGAACTGCTGTCTGGAGGTTGACTTTTTTTTTTAACATCAGAAAGAGTCTATAAGGATATATGTAGTTGCTAAGCCTTTTGTGGTCCCTTTGATGAAAAAAAAAAAAATTTCAAAAGGTCTGATGATAAGGACCTGCTGTCTGGAGGACTTGACTTTTTTTAACATCAGAAAGAGTCTATAAGGATATATGTATATATGTAGCTTTTAAGCCTTTTGGGAACCCTTTGATGAGAAAAAAAAAAAATCTTCAAAAGCTCCGATGATAAGGAACTGCTTTCTGGCGGACATGACTTTTTTTTTTTTACATCAGAAAGAGTCTATAAGGATATATGTATATATGTAGCTGTTAAGCCTTTTGGGGACCCTTTGGCGAAAAAAAAAAAAAAAAAAGTTCAAAAGGTCCGATGATAAGGAACTGCTGTCTGGAGGAGTTGACTTTTTTTTTAACATCAGAAAGAGTCTATAAGGATATATGTATATGTAGTTGCTAAGCCTTTTGTGGACCCTTTGATGAAAAAAAAAAAATTTCAAAAGGTCTGATGATAAGGACCTGCTGTCTGGAGGACTTGACTTTTTTTTTTTTACATCAGAAAGAGTCTATAAGGATATATGTATATATGTAGCTTTTGAGCCTTTTGGGGACCCTTTGACGAAAAAAAACAAAAAAAAACTTATAAGGATATATGTATATATATAGCTGTTAAGCCTTTTGGGGACCCTTTGGCGAGAAAAAAAAAAAAAAGTTCAAAAGGTCCGATGATAAGGAACTGCTCTCTGGAGGAGTTGACTTTTTTTTTTTAACATCAGAAAGAGTCTATAAGGATATATGTATATGTAGTTGCTAAGCCTTTTGTGGTCCCTTTGATGAAAAAAAAAAAATTTCAAAAGGTCTGATGATAAGGACCTGCTGTCTGGAGGACTTGACTTTTTTTTAACATCAGAAAGAGTCTATAAGGATATATGTATATATGTAGCTTTTAAGCCTTTTGGGAACCCTTTGATGAGAAAAAAAAAAAAATCTTCAAAAGCTCCGATGATAAGGAACTGCTTTCTGGCGGACATGACTTTTTTTTTTTTACATCAGAAAGAGTCTATAAGGATATATGTATATATGTAGCTGTTAAGCCTTTTGGGGACCCTTTGGCGAAAAAAAAAAAAAAAAAAGTTCAAAAGGTCCGATGATAAGGAACTGCTGTCTGGAGGAGTTGACTTTTTTTTTAACATCAGAAAGAGTCTATAAGGATATATGTAGTTGCTAAGCCTTTTGTGGTCCCTTTGATGAAAAAAAAAAAATTTCAAAAGGTCTGATGATAAGGACCTGCTGTCTGGAGGACTTGACTTTTTTTTAACATCAGAAAGAGTCTATAAGGATATATGTATATATGTAGCTTTTAAGCCTTTTGGGAACCCTTTGATGAGAAAAAAAAAAATCTTCAAAAGCTCCGATGATAAGGAACTGCTTTCTGGCGGACATGACTTTTTTTTTTTTACATCAGAAAGAGTCTATAAGGATATATGTATATATGTATATATGTAGCTGTTAAGCCTTTTGGGGACCCTTTGGCGAAAAAAAAAAAAAAAAAAGTTCAAAAGGTCCGATGATAAGGAACTGCTGTCTGGAGGAGTTGACTTTTTTTTTAACATCAGAAAGAGTCTATAAGGATATATGTATATGTAGTTGCTAAGCCTTTTGTGGACCCTTTGATGAAAAAAAAAAAAATTTCAAAAGGTCTGATGATAAGGACCTGCTGTCTGGAGGACTTGACTTTTTTTTAACATCAGAAAGAGTCTATAAGGATATATGTATATATGTAGCTTTTAAGCCTTTTGGGAACCCTTTGATGAGAAAAAAAAAAATCTTCAAAAGCTCCGATGATAAGGAACTGCTTTCTGGCGGACATGACTTTTTTTTTTAACATCAGAAAGAGTCTATTAGGATATATGTATATATGTAGCTTTTAAGTCTTTTGGGGACCCTTTGATGAAAAAAAAAAAAAAAAAACTTCAAAAGGTCCGATGATAAGGAACTGCTGTCTGGAGGACTTGACTTTTTTTTTTTTACATCAGAAAGAGTCTATAAGGATATATGTATATATGTAGCTTTTGAGCCTTTTGGGGACCCTTTGACGAAAAAAAACAAAAAAAAACTTATAAGGATATATGTATATATATAGCTGTTAAGCCTTTTGGGGACCCTTTGGCGAGAAAAAAAAAAAAAAGTTCAAAAGGTCCGATGATAAGGAACTGCTCTCTGGAGGAGTTGACTTTTTTTTTTTAACATCAGAAAGAGTCTATAAGGATATATGTATATGTAGTTGCTAAGCCTTTTGTGGTCCCTTTGATGAAAAAAAAAAAATTTCAAAAGGTCTGATGATAAGGACCTGCTGTCTGGAGGACTTGACTTTTTTTTAACATCAGAAAGAGTCTATAAGGATATATGTATATATGTAGCTTTTAAGCCTTTTGGGAACCCTTTGATGAGAAAAAAAAAAAAATCTTCAAAAGCTCCGATGATAAGGAACTGCTTTCTGGCGGACATGACTTTTTTTTTTTTACATCAGAAAGAGTCTATAAGGATATATGTATATATGTAGCTGTTAAGCCTTTTGGGGACCCTTTGGCGAAAAAAAAAAAAAAAAAAGTTCAAAAGGTCCGATGATAAGGAACTGCTGTCTGGAGGAGTTGACTTTTTTTTTAACATCAGAAAGAGTCTATAAGGATATATGTATATGTAGTTGCTAAGCCTTTTGTGGACCCTTTGATGAAAAAAAAAAAAATTTCAAAAGGTCTGATGATAAGGACCTGCTGTCTGGAGGACTTGACTTTTTTTTAACATCAGAAAGAGTCTATAAGGATATATGTATATATGTAGCTTTTAAGCCTTTTGGGAACCCTTTGATGAGAAAAAAAAAAATCTTCAAAAGCTCCGATGATAAGGAACTGCTTTCTGGCGGACATGACTTTTTTTTTTAACATCAGAAAGAGTCTATTAGGATATATGTATATATGTAGCTTTTAAGTCTTTTGGGGACCCTTTGATGAAAAAAAAAAAAAAAAAACTTCAAAAGGTCCGATGATAAGGAACTGCTGTCTGGAGGACTTGACTTTTTTTTTTTTACATCAGAAAGAGTCTATAAGGATATATGTATATATGTAGCTTTTGAGCCTTTTGGGGACCCTTTGACGAAAAAAAACAAAAAAAAACTTATAAGGATATATGTATATATATAGCTGTTAAGCCTTTTGGGGACCCTTTGGCGAGAAAAAAAAAAAAAGTTCAAAAGGTCCGATGATAAGGAACTGCTCTCTGGAGGAGTTGACTTTTTTTTTTTAACATCAGAAAGAGTCTATAAGGATATATGTATATGTAGTTGTTAAGCCTCTTGGGGACCCTTTGATGAAAAAAAAAATAATAATAATTCAAAAGGTCCGATGATAAGGACCTGCTGTCTGGAGGACTTGACTTTTTTTTAACATCAGAAAGAGTCTATAAGGATATATGTAGCTTTTAAGCCTTTTGGGGACCCTTTGATGAAAAAAATAAAAAAAAACTTCAAAAGGTCAGATGATAAGGAACTGCTGTCTGGAGGACTTGACTTTTTTTTTTTCAAATCAGAAAGAGTCTATAAGGATATATGTATATATGTAGCTTTTAAGCCTTTTGTGGACCCTTTGAGAAGGAAAAAAAAAAAACTTCAAAAGTTCCGATGATAAGGAACTGCTTTCTGGCGGACATGACTTTTTTTTTTAACATCAGAAAGAGTCTATTAGGATATATGTATATATGTAGCTTTTAAGTCTTTTGGGGACCCTTTGATGAAAAAAAAAAAAAAAAAACTTCAAAAGGTCCGATGATAAGGAACTGCTGTCTGGAGGACTTGACTTTTTTTTTTTTACATCAGAAAGAGTCTATAAGGATATATGTATATATGTAGCTTTTGAGCCTTTTGGGGACCCTTTGACGAAAAAAAACAAAAAAAAAAACTTATAAGGATATATGTATATATATAGCTGTTAAGCCTTTTGGGGACCCTTTGGCGAAAAAAAAAAAAAAAAAAGTTCAAAAGGTCCGATGATAAGGAACTGCTGTCTGGAGGACTTGACTTTTTTTTTTCAAATCAGAAAGAGTCTATAAGGATATATGTATATATGTAGCTGTTAAGCCTTTTGGGGACCCTTTGAAGAAAAAAAAAAAAAAAAAAAACTACAAAAGGTCCGATATCAAAGAATTGCTTTCTGGCGGACTTGACTTTTTTTTTTTTTTACATCAGAAAGAATCTATAAGGATATATTTATAAATGCATCTTTTAAGCCTTTTGGGGTACCTTTGGCGAGAAAAAAAAAAGAAAAAAGTTCAAAAGGTCCGATGATAAGGAACTGCTGTCTGGAGGTTGACTTTTTTTTTTAACATCAGAAAGAGTCTATTAGGATATATTTATATATGTAGCTTTTAAGCCTTTTGGGGACCCTTTTACGAAAAAAAAAAAAAATTCAAAAAAGGATATATGTATATATGTAGCTGTTAAGCCTTTTGGGGACCTTTTGGCGAAAAAAAAAAAAAAAAAAGTTCAAAAGGTCCGATGATAAGGAACTGCTGTCTGGAGGAGTTGACTTTTTTTTTAACATCAGAAAGAGTCTATAAGGATATATGTATATATGTAGCTTTTAACCCTTTTGGGGACCATTTGACGAAAAAAAAAAAAAAATTTTCAAAAACTCCAATTATAAGGAACTGCTGTCTGGAGGTTGACTTTTTTTTTTAACATCAGAAAGAGTCTATAAGGATATATGTAGTTGCTAAGCCTTTTGTGGTCCCTTTGATGAAAAAAAAAAAATTTCAAAAGGTCTGATGATAAGGACCTGCTGTCTGGAGGACTTGACTTTTTTTTAACATCAGAAAGAGTCTATAAGGATATATGTATATATGTAGCTTTTAAGCCTTTTGGGAACCCTTTGATGAGAAAAAAAAAAATCTTCAAAAGCTCCGATGATAAGGAACTGCTTTCTGGCGGACATGACTTTTTTTTTTTTACATCAGAAAGAGTCTATAAGGATATATGTATATATGTATATATGTAGCTGTTAAGCCTTTTGGGGACCCTTTGGCGAAAAAAAAAAAAAAAAAAGTTCAAAAGGTCCGATGATAAGGAACTGCTGTCTGGAGGAGTTGACTTTTTTTTTAACATCAGAAAGAGTCTATAAGGATATATGTATATGTAGTTGCTAAGCCTTTTGTGGACCCTTTGATGAAAAAAAAAAAAATTTCAAAAGGTCTGATGATAAGGACCTGCTGTCTGGAGGACTTGACTTTTTTTTAACATCAGAAAGAGTCTATAAGGATATATGTATATATGTAGCTTTTAAGCCTTTTGGGAACCCTTTGATGAGAAAAAAAAAAATCTTCAAAAGCTCCGATGATAAGGAACTGCTTTCTGGCGGACATGACTTTTTTTTTTAACATCAGAAAGAGTCTATTAGGATATATGTATATATGTAGCTTTTAAGTCTTTTGGGGACCCTTTGATGAAAAAAAAAAAAAAAAAACTTCAAAAGGTCCGATGATAAGGAACTGCTGTCTGGAGGACTTGACTTTTTTTTTTTTACATCAGAAAGAGTCTATAAGGATATATGTATATATGTAGCTTTTGAGCCTTTTGGGGACCCTTTGACGAAAAAAAAAAAAAAAAAACTTATAAGGATATATGTATATATATAGCTGTTAAGCCTTTTGGGGACCCTTTGGCGAGAAAAAAAAAAAAAAGTTCAAAAGGTCCGATGATAAGGAACTGCTCTCTGGAGGAGTTGACTTTTTTTTTTTAACATCAGAAAGAGTCTATAAGGATATATGTATATGTAGTTGCTAAGCCTTTTGTGGTCCCTTTGATGAAAAAAAAAAAATTTCAAAAGGTCTGATGATAAGGACCTGCTGTCTGGAGGACTTGACTTTTTTTTAACATCAGAAAGAGTCTATAAGGATATATGTATATATGTAGCTTTTAAGCCTTTTGGGAACCCTTTGATGAGAAAAAAAAAAAAATCTTCAAAAGCTCCGATGATAAGGAACTGCTTTCTGGCGGACATGACTTTTTTTTTTTTACATCAGAAAGAGTCTATAAGGATATATGTATATATGTAGCTGTTAAGCCTTTTGGGGACCCTTTGGCGAAAAAAAAAAAAAAAAAAGTTCAAAAGGTCCGATGATAAGGAACTGCTGTCTGGAGGAGTTGACTTTTTTTTTAACATCAGAAAGAGTCTATAAGGATATATGTATATGTAGTTGCTAAGCCTTTTGTGGACCCTTTGATGAAAAAAAAAAAAATTTCAAAAGGTCTGATGATAAGGACCTGCTGTCTGGAGGACTTGACTTTTTTTTAACATCAGAAAGAGTCTATAAGGATATATGTATATATGTAGCTTTTAAGCCTTTTGGGAACCCTTTGATGAGAAAAAAAAAAATCTTCAAAAGCTCCGATGATAAGGAACTGCTTTCTGGCGGACATGACTTTTTTTTTTAACATCAGAAAGAGTCTATTAGGATATATGTATATATGTAGCTTTTAAGTCTTTTGGGGACCCTTTGATGAAAAAAAAAAAAAAAAACTTCAAAAGGTCCGATGATAAGGAACTGCTGTCTGGAGGACTTGACTTTTTTTTTTTTACATCAGAAAGAATCTATAAGGATATATTTATAAATGCATCTTTTAAGCCTTTTGGGGTACCTTTGGCGAGAAAAAAAAAAGAAAAAAGTTCAAAAGGTCCGATGATAAGGAACTGCTGTCTGGAGGTTGACTTTTTTTTTTAACATCAGAAAGAGTCTATTAGGATATATTTATATATGTAGCTTTTAAGCCTTTTGGGGACCCTTTTACGAAAAAAAAAAAAAATTCAAAAGGTCCGATGAAAAGGAACTGCTGTCTGGAGGACTTGACTTTTTTTTTTTTAACATCAGAAAGAGTCTATAAGGATATATGTATATATGTAGCTTTTAAGCCTTTTGTGGACCCTTTGACGAGAAAGAAAAAAAAAATTCGAAAGGTCCGATGATAAGGAACTGCTGTCTGGCGGACTTGAGTTTTTTTTTTTTTACATCAGAAAGAGTCTATAAGGATATTTGTATATATGTAGCTTTTAAGCCTTTTGGGGACCCTTTGACGGAAAAAAAAAAAAAAAAAACTTCAAAGGGTCCGATGATAAGGAACTGCTTTCTGGCGGACTTGACTTTTTTTTTTTTACATCAGAAAGAGTCTATAAGGATATATGTATATATGTAGCTGTTAAGCCTTTTGGGGACCTTTTGGCGAAAAAAAAAAAAAAAAAAGTTCAAAAGGTCCGATGATAAGGAACTGCTGTCTGGAGGAGTTGACTTTTTTTTTAACATCAGAAAGAGTCTATAAGGATATATGTATATATGTAGCTTTTAACCCTTTTGGGGACCATTTGACGAAAAAAAAAAAAAAATTTTCAAAAACTCCAATTATAAGGAACTGCTGTCTGGAGGTTGACTTTTTTTTTTAACATCAGAAAGAGTCTATAAGGATATATGTAGTTGCTAAGCCTTTTGTGGTCCCTTTGATGAAAAAAAAAAAATTTCAAAAGGTCTGATGATAAGGACCTGCTGTCTGGAGGACTTGACTTTTTTTTAACATCAGAAAGAGTCTATAAGGATATATGTATATATGTAGCTTTTAAGCCTTTTGGGAACCCTTTGATGAGAAAAAAAAAAAAATCTTCAAAAGCTCCGATGATAAGGAACTGCTTTCTGGCGGACATGACTTTTTTTTTTTTACATCAGAAAGAGTCTATAAGGATATATGTATATATGTATATATGTAGCTGTTAAGCCTTTTGGGGACCCTTTGGCGAAAAAAAAAAAAAAAAAAGTTCAAAAGGTCCGATGATAAGGAACTGCTGTCTGGAGGAGTTGACTTTTTTTTTAACATCAGAAAGAGTCTATAAGGATATATGTATATGTAGTTGCTAAGCCTTTTGTGGACCCTTTGATGAAAAAAAAAAAAAATTTCAAAATGTCTGATGATAAGGACCTGCTGTCTGGAGGACTTGACTTTTTTTTAACATCAGAAAGAGTCTATAAGGATATATGTATATATGTAGCTTTTAAGCCTTTTGGGAACCCTTTGATGAGAAAAAAAAAATCTTCAAAAGCTCCGATGATAAGGAACTGCTTTCTGGCGGACATGACTTTTTTTTTTAACATCAGAAAGAGTCTATTAGGATATATGTATATATGTAGCTTTTAAGTCTTTTGGGGACCCTTTGATGAAAAAAAAAAAAAAAAAACTTCAAAAGGTCCGATGATAAGGAACTGCTGTCTGGAGGACTTGACTTTTTTTTTTTTACATCAGAAAGAGTCTATAAGGATATATGTATATATGTAGCTTTTGAGCCTTTTGGGGACCCTTTGACGAAAAAAAACAAAAAAAAACTTATAAGGATATATGTATATATATAGCTGTTAAGCCTTTTGGGGACCCTTTGGCGAGAAAAAAAAAAAAAAGTTCAAAAGGTCCGATGATAAGGAACTGCTCTCTGGAGGAGTTGACTTTTTTTTTTTAACATCAGAAAGAGTCTATAAGGATATATGTATATGTAGTTGCTAAGCCTTTTGTGGTCCCTTTGATGAAAAAAAAAAAATTTCAAAAGGTCTGATGATAAGGACCTGCTGTCTGGAGGACTTGACTTTTTTTTAACATCAGAAAGAGTCTATAAGGATATATGTATATATGTAGCTTTTAAGCCTTTTGGGAACCCTTTGATGAGAAAAAAAAAAAATCTTCAAAAGCTCCGATGATAAGGAACTGCTTTCTGGCGGACATGACTTTTTTTTTTTTACATCAGAAAGAGTCTATAAGGATATATGTATATATGTAGCTGTTAAGCCTTTTGGGGACCCTTTGGCGAAAAAAAAAAAAAAAAAAGTTCAAAAGGTCCGATGATAAGGAACTGCTGTCTGGAGGAGTTGACTTTTTTTTTAACATCAGAAAGAGTCTATAAGGATATATGTATATGTAGTTGCTAAGCCTTTTGTGGACCCTTTGATGAAAAAAAAAAAAATTTCAAAAGGTCTGATGATAAGGACCTGCTGTCTGGAGGACTTGACTTTTTTTTAACATCAGAAAGAGTCTATAAGGATATATGTATATATGTAGCTTTTAAGCCTTTTGGGAACCCTTTGATGAGAAAAAAAAAAATCTTCAAAAGCTCCGATGATAAGGAACTGCTTTCTGGCGGACATGACTTTTTTTTTTAACATCAGAAAGAGTCTATTAGGATATATGTATATATGTAGCTTTTAAGTCTTTTGGGGACCCTTTGATGAAAAAAAAAAAAAAAAAACTTCAAAAGGTCCGATGATAAGGAACTGCTGTCTGGAGGACTTGACTTTTTTTTTTTTACATCAGAAAGAGTCTATAAGGATATATGTATATATGTAGCTTTTGAGCCTTTTGGGGACCCTTTGACGAAAAAAAACAAAAAAAAACTTATAAGGATATATGTATATATATAGCTGTTAAGCCTTTTGGGGACCCTTTGGCGAGAAAAAAAAAAAAAAGTTCAAAAGGTCCGATGATAAGGAACTGCTCTCTGGAGGAGTTGACTTTTTTTTTTTAACATCAGAAAGAGTCTATAAGGATATATGTATATGTAGTTGTTAAGCCTCTTGGGGACCCTTTGATGAAAAAAAAAATAATAATAATTCAAAAGGTCCGATGATAAGGACCTGCTGTCTGGAGGACTTGACTTTTTTTTAACATCAGAAAGAGTCTATAAGGATATATGTAGCTTTTAAGCCTTTTGGGGACCCTTTGATGAAAAAAATAAAAAAAAACTTCAAAAGGTCAGATGATAAGGAACTGCTGTCTGGAGGACTTGACTTTTTTTTTTTCAAATCAGAAAGAGTCTATAAGGATATATGTATATATGTAGCTTTTAAGCCTTTTGTGGACCCTTTGAGAAGGAAAAAAAAAAAACTTCAAAAGTTCCGATGATAAGGAACTGCTTTCTGGCGGACATGACTTTTTTTTTTAACATCAGAAAGAGTCTATTAGGATATATGTATATATGTAGCTTTTAAGTCTTTTGGGGACCCTTTGATGAAAAAAAAAAAAAAAAACTTCAAAAGGTCCGATGATAAGGAACTGCTGTCTGGAGGACTTGACTTTTTTTTTTTTACATCAGAAAGAGTCTATAAGGATATATGTATATATGTAGCTTTTGAGCCTTTTGGGGACCCTTTGACGAAAAAAAACAAAAAAAAAAACTTATAAGGATATATGTATATATATAGCTGTTAAGCCTTTTGGGGACCCTTTGGCGAAAAAAAAAAAAAAAAAAGTTCAAAAGGTCCGATGATAAGGAACTGCTGTCTGGAGGACTTGACTTTTTTTTTTCAAATCAGAAAGAGTCTATAAGGATATATGTATATATGTAGCTGTTAAGCCTTTTGGGGACCCTTTGGCGAAAAAAAAAAAAAAAAAGTTCAAAAGGTCTGATGATAAGGAACTGCTGTCTGGAGGTTGACTTTTTTTTTAACATCAGAAAGAGTCTATAAGGATATATGTATATGTAGTTGTTAAGCCTTTTGTGGACCCTTTGATGAAAAAAAAAAAAAAAAAATTTCAAAAACTCCAATGATAAGGAACTGCTGTCTGGAGGTTGACTTTTTTTTTTAACATCAGAAAGAGTCTATAAGGATATATGTATATGTAGTTGTTAAGCCTTTTGTGGACCCTTTGATGAAAAAAAAAAAAAATTCAAAAGGTCTGATGATAAGGACCTGCTGTCTGGAGGACTTGACTTTTTTTTAACATCAGAAAGAGTCTATAAGGATATATGTATATATGTAGCTTTTAAGCCTTTTGGGAACCCTTTGATGAGAAAAAAAAAAAATCTTCAAAAGCTCAGATGATAAGGAACTGCTTTCTGGCGGACATGACTTTTTTTTTTAACATCAGAAAGAGTCTATTAGGATATATGTATATATGTAGCTTTTAAGTCTTTTGGGGACCCTTTGATGAAAAAAAAAAAAAAACTTCAAAAGGTCCGATGATAAGGAACTGCTGTCTGGAGGACTTGACTTTTTTTTTTTTAAATCAGAAAGAGTCTAAAGGATATATGTATATATGTAGCTTTTGAGCCTTTTGGGGACCCTTTGACGAAAAAAAAACAAAAAAAAAACTTATAAGGATATATGTATATATGTAGCTGTTAAGCCTTTTGGGGACCCTTTGGCGAGAAAAAAAAATAATAATAATTCAAAAGGTCCGATGATAAGGACCTGCTGTCTGGAGGACTTGACTTTTTTTTTTTAACATCAGAAAGAGTCTATAAGGATATATGTATATATGTAGCTTTTAACCCTTTTGGGGACCATTTGACGAAAAAAAACAAAAAAAAAAACTTATAAGGATATATGTATATATATAGCTGTTAAGCCTTTTGGGGACCCTTTGGCGAAAAAAAAAAAAAAAAAGTTCAAAAGGTCCGATGATAAGGAACTGCTGTCTGGAGGTTGACTTTTTTTTTAACATCAGAAAGAGTCTATAAGGATATATGTATATGTAGTTGTTAAGCCTTTTGTGGACCCTTTGATGAAAAAAAAAAAAAAAAAATTCAAAAACTCCAATGATAAGGAACTGCTGTCTGGAGGTTGACTTTTTTTTTAACATCAGAAAGAGTCTATAAGGATATATGTATATGTAGTTGTTAAGCCTTTTGTGGACCCTTTGATGAAAAAAAAAAATTCAAAAGGTCTGATGATAAGGACCTGCTGTCTGGAGGACTTGACTTTTTTTTAACATCAGAAAGAGTCTATAAGGATATATGTATATATGTAGCTTTTAAGCCTTTTGGGAACCCTTTGATGAGAAAAAAAAAAAATCTTCAAAAGCTCCGATGATAAGGAACTGCTTTCTGGCGGACATGACTTTTTTTTTTAACATCAGAAAGAGTCTATTAGGATATATGTATATATGTAGCTTTTAAGTCTTTTGGGGACCCTTTGATGAAAAAAAAAAAAAAAAACTTCAAAAGGTCCGATGATAAGGAACTGCTGTCTGGAGGACTTGACTTTTTTTTTTTTACATCAGAAAGAGTCTAAAGGATATATGTATATATGTAGCTTTTGAGCCTTTTGGGGACCCTTTGACGAAAAAAAACAAAAAAAAAACTTATAAGGATATATGTATATATGTAGCTGTTAAGCCTTTTGGGGACCCTTTGGCGAGAAAAAAAAATAATAATAATTCAAAAGGTCCGATGATAAGGACCTGCTGTCTGGAGGACTTGACTTTTTTTAACATCAGAAAGAGTCTATTAGGATATATGTATATATGTAGCTTTTAAGCCTTTTGGGGACCCTTTGGCGAGAAAAAAAAAAAAAAAAACTTCAAAAGGTCTGATGATAAGGAACTGCTTTCTGGCGGACTTGACTTTTTTTTTTTACATCAGAAAGAGTCTATAAGGATATATGTATATATGTAGCATTTGAGCCTTTTGGGGACCCTTTGACGAAAAAAAAAAAAAAAAACATAAGGATATATGTATATATGTAGCTGTTAAGCCTTTTGGGGACCCTTTGGCGAGAAAAAAAAAAAAAAGTTCAAAAGGTCCGATGATAAGGAACTGCTGTCTGGAGGAGTTGACTTTTTTTTTTTTTAACATCAGAAAGAGTCTATAAGGATATATGTATATGTAGTTGTTAAGCCTTTTGGGGACCCTTTGATGAAAAAAAAAAAAAAAATAATTCAAAAGGTCCGATGATAAGGACCTGCTGTCTGGAGGACTTGACTTTTTTTTAACATCAGAAAGAGTCTATAAGGATATATGTATATATGTAGCTTTTAAGCCTTTTGGGAACCCTTTGATGAGAAAAAAAAAATAAAAAACTTCAAAAGCTCCGATGATAAGAAACTGCTTTCTGGCGGACATGACTTTTTTTTTTTCAAATCAGAAAGAGTCTATAAGGATATATGTATATATGTAGCTTTTAAGCCTTTTGTGGACCCTTTGAGAAGGAAAAAAAAAAAACTTCAAAAGGTCCGATGATAAGGAACTGCTTTCTGGCGGACTTGACTTTTTTTTTACATCAGAAAGAGTCTATGAGGATATTATATATGTAGCTTTTAAGCCTTTTGGGGACCCTTTGGCGAAAAAAAAAAAAAAAAACTTCAAAAGGTCCGATGATAAGGAACTGCTGTCTGGAGGACTTGACTTTTTTTTTTTTAACATCAGAAAGAGTCTATGAGGATATATGTATATATGTAGCTTTTAAGCCTTTTGGGGACCCATTGGCGAGAAAAAAAAAAAAAAAACTTCAAAATGTCTGATGATAAGAAACTGCTTTCTGGCGGACTTGACTTTTTTTTTTTACATCAGAAAGAGTCTATAAGGATATATGTATATATGTAGCATTTGAGCCTTTTGGGGACCCTTTGACGAAAAAAAAAAAAAAATAACTTATAAGGATATATGTATATATGTAGCTGTTAAGCCTTTTGGTGACCCTTTGGCGAGAAAAAAAAAAAAAAGTTCAAAAGGTCCGATGATAAGGAACTGCTGTCTGGAGGAGTTGACTTTTTTTTTTTAACATCAGAAAGAGTCTATAAGGATATATGTATATGTAGTTGTTAAGCCTTTTGGGGACCCTTTGATGAAAAAAAAATAATAATAATTCAAAAGGTCCGATGATAAGGACCTGCTGTCTGGAGGAGTTGACTTTTTTTTAACATCAGAAAGAGTCTATAAGGATATATGTATATATGTAGCTTTTAAGCCTTTTGTGGACCCTTTGAGAAGGAAAAAAAAAACTTCAAAAGGTCCGATGATAAGGAACTGCTTTCTGGCGGACTTGACTTTTTTTTTTTACATCAGAAAGAGTCTATGAGGATATATGTATATATGTAGCTTTTAAGCCTTTTGTGAACCCTTTGGCGAGAAAAAAAAAAAAAAAAACTTCAAAAGGTCCGATGATAAGGAACTGCTGTCTGGAGGACTTGACTTTTTTTTTTTTTTAACATCAGAAAGAGTCTATGAGGATATATGTATATATGTAGCTTTTAAGCCTTTTGGGGACCCTTTGGCGAGAAAAAAAAAAAAGTTCAAAAGGTCCGTTGATAAGGAACTGCTGTCTGGCGGACTTGACTTTTTTTTTTTTTTACATCAGAAAGAGTCTATAAGGACATCCTGTAGCTTTTAGACCTTCTGGGGACCCTCTGACCAGAAGAAAAGTTCAAAAGTTCCCAATGTGGACTACTGACTGGCGGACTTGAATTGACTATTTAACATCAGAAAGAGTCTGTGAGGACATCATGGATCTTTTAGACCTTCTGGGGACCCTCTGACCAGAAAAAAAGTTCAAAAGGTCCCATATGGACTACTGACTGGCGGACTTGAATTGACTTTTTAACATCAGAAAGAGTCTATAAGGACATCATAGATCTTTTAGACAATCTGGGGACCCTCTGACCAAAAAAAAAGTCCCATATGGACTACTGTCTGGCGGACTTTACTTGACTTTTTAACATAAGAACGAGTGTATAAGGACATGATGGACCTGTTAGACCTCCTGGGGACCCTCTGAGCAGAAAAAAAGTTCAAAAGGTCCCATATCGACTACTGTCTGGCGGACTTGACCTGACTTTTTAACATCAGAAAGAGTCTATAAGGACATCATAGATCTTTTAGACCTTCTGGGGACCCTCTGACCAGAAAAAAAGTTCAAAAGGTCCCATATGGACTACTGACTGGCTGACTTGAATTGACTTTTTAGCATCAGAAAGAGTCTATAAGGACATCATAGATCTTTTAGACCATCTGGGGACCCTCTGACCAAAAAAAAAGTCCCATATGGACTACTGTCTGGCGGACCTGACCTGATTTTAACATCAGAAAGAGTCTATAAGGACATCATGTAGCTTTTAGACCTTCTGGGGACCCTCTGACCAGAAAAAAAGTTCAAAAGGTCCCTTATGGACTACTGTCTGGTGGACTATTTAACATCAGAAAGAGTGTATAAGGACATCAAGTAGCTTTTAGACCTTCTGGGGACCCTCTGACCAGAGAAAAAGTTCAAAAGGTCCCATATGGACTACTGTCTGGCGGACTTGACTTGACTTTTTTTACATCAGAATGAGTCTGTGACGACATCATGTAGCTTTTAGACCTTCTGGGGACCCTCTAAGCAGAAAACAATTTCAAAAGGTCCCATATGGACTGCTGTCTGGCAGACTTGACTTTTTACATCAGAAAGAGTCTATAAGGACATCATCATGTAGATTTTAGACCTTCTGGGGACCCTCTGACCAAAAAAAAAAAGTTCAAAAGATCCCGTATGGACTATTGTCCGGCGGACTTGACCTGACTTTTTAACATCAGAGAGAGTCTATAAGGACATCATGTAGCTTTTAGACCTTCTGGGGACCCTCTGAGCAGAATAAATTTCATAAGCTCCCATATGGACTACTGTCTGGCGGACTTGACGACTTTTTAACATCAGAAAGAGTCTATGAGGACATCATGCAGCTTTTAGACCTTCTGAGGACCCTCTGAGCAGAAAAAATGTTCAAAAGCTCCCATATGGACTGCTGTCTGGCGGTCTTAACATCATCATGTGACACATGTATGAATAATTTTGAAAATTGAATAGAAATAAAGTTAATATTTATGAATCTGGAGGACTTGAAGCATGTGTAGCCTACTCATTTCACATGAAAAGAAAGAGACAGAAAAGACAAAAGCTAAAATCAGTGAGTGTACATCAGTACTGACTAAATTAGCAGGGCAATAGCAATAATTAAAATCATGTCGGTTTAAGAGTACGAGTTTGGCTACCTAAAAAAAAGCACGCTGTTGCAATGGAATGAAACGCATCAGGTCTTGAATGCATTGCAATGCAACAAATTGCATATTACTTTTAAAATGTTATTCTTCCATGCAAAACGTTTGTGCAATGCAACAGCACTCTGTTGCAATGGCATGAAACGCATCAGGTCTTGAATGCATTGCAATGCAACAAAGTGCATATTACTTTTAAAATGTTATTCTTCCATGCAAAACGCTTGTGCAATGCAACAGCACGCTGTTGCAATGGATTGAAACGCATCAGTTCTTGAATGCATTGCAATGCAACAAAGTGCATATTACTTTTAAAATGTTATTCTTCCACGCAAAACCCCTGTGCAATGAAAGAGCACGCTGTTGCAATGGAATGAAACGCATTAATTCTTGAATGCATTGCAATGCAACAAAGTGCATATTACTTTAAAATGTTATTCTTCCATGCAAAACACTTGTGCAATGCAACAGCACGCTGTTGCAATGGAATGAAACGCATCAGGTCTTGAATGCATTGCAATGCAACAAAGTGCATATTACTTTTAAAATGTTATTCTTCCATGCAAAACGCTTGTGCAATGCAACAGCACTCTGTTGCAATGGCATGAAACGCATCAGGTCTTGAATGCATTGCAATGCAGCAAAGTGCATATTACTTTTAAAATGTTATTCTTCCATACAAAAGGCTTGTGCAATGCAGCAGCAAGCTGTTGCAATGGAATGAAACGCATCAATTCTTGAATGCATTGCAATGCAACAAAGTGCATATTACTTTTAAAAATGTTATTCTTCCATGCAAAACGCTTGCTATTGCTACAGCAAGCTGTTGCAATGGAATGAAACGCATCAGTTCTTGAATGCATTGCAATGCAACAAAGTGCATAATACCTTTAAAATGTTATTCTTCCATGCTAAACTCCTGTGCAATGCAACAGCACGCTGTTGCAATGGAATGAAACGCATCAGGTCTTGAATGCATTGCAATGCAACAAAGTGCATATTACTTTTAAAATGTTATTCTTCCATGCAAAACGCTTCTGCAACGAAAAGCACGCTGTTGCAATGGTTTGAAACGCATCAGTTTTTGAATGCATTGTAATGCAACAAAGTGCATATTACTTTTAAAATGTTATTCTTCCATGCTAACTCCTGTGCAATGCAACAGCACGCTGTTGCAATGTAATGAAACGCATCAGGTCTTGAATGCATTGCAATGCAACAAAGTGCAATATTACTTTTAAAATGTTATTCTTCCATGCAAAACGCTTGCTAATGCTACAGCACGCTGTTGCAATGGATTGAAACGCATCAGTTTTTGAATGCATTGCAATGCAACAAAGTGCATATTACTTTTAAAATGTTATTCTTCCATGCAAAACCCCTGTGCAATGCAACAGCACGCTGTTGCAATGGAATGAAACGCATTAGGTCTTGAATGCATTGCAATGCAACAAAGTGCATATTACTTTTAAAATGTTATTCTTCCATGCAAAACCCCTGTGCAATGCAACAGCACGCTGTTGCAATGGAATGAAACGCATTAGGTCTTGAATGCATTGCAATGCAACAAAGTGCATATTACTTTTAAAATGTTATTCTTCCATGCAAAACCCCTGTGCAATGCAACAGCACGCTGTTGCAATGGAATGAAACAACAAAACGTCATTAAAACAGCAGATTGCGTTGCCTATCTCTTTAATGCAATACAAACTGAGTTAGTTCTTGAGTGCATTGCACCGCAAAAAAGTGCATATTGCTTATGCACAACGCTTTATCTTATGTGCAATGCAATTCAACAGCAGATTGCATTGTAATCTCTTCAATGCACTACGGAATGAGTTAGTTCTTGAATGCTTTGCATTGCAAAAAAGTGCATATCGCTTTTATGTCATTCTAACGCTTTATCATATGTGCAATGCTAAAGCAGTTTTTAAGCGTTAGTTTTTTCATTGCACAAAAGGAATAAGTCAGTCCTTTATGCAATGGAATGAAACACCAAAACATTATTAAAACGTTAGTTCTTGAATTCGTTGCAATTCAACAAAGTGCATATTGCTTAGATGTTATTCTAAAGGGTCCTCAAAAGGTTTAAAACCTATATAAACTTATAGACTCAGCTCCATATGACATGGTCCATGACCTATTGATCTTTTTTCTGTTAAAAGGGTCCTCAAAGTATAGCTTTCTACCCTTACAGACTCTTTCTGATGTTAAGTCGTCCAGACTACTGTCCATATCGGACCTTTTGAACTTTTTTATTGTCAAATGGTCCTCAAAAGGTTTAAAAACTATGTCAACTCATAGAATTTTTCTGATGTTAAATCAGCCAGAGAGTAGTCCATATTGGACCTTTTGAACTTTTTTCCTTTCAAAGGGTCCTCAAAAGGTTTAAAAACGATATATCTATATAGACTCTTTCTTATGATAAGTCCACCAGACAGTAGTCCATATCGGACCTTTTGAACTTTTTTCAGGTCAAAAGGTTTAAAAACTATATATCCTTATAGACTCTTTCTGATGTTAAATCAGCCACACATAGGTCCCTTTTTAACCTACTGAACATATTTCTGGACAAAGAGTTCTTGAACAATAATTACTTTTCATTCAGATTGACTTTTATAATTCTTGTGATGCTTCATATATTCCTCTGATGCGTCCAAATCGGAACTTTTGAACTTTTTTTCTGGTCAATTTCCTTATAATATTTCTGATGTCAAATCAGCCATTCAGAGATCTTTTTTTTTTTTTTTTTGACGAGAAAAAAAAAAAGTTCAAAAGGTCCGATGATAAGGAATGGCGGACTTGACTTGTTTCGAAACATCGAAACAATTATGTTTTTTTGAACATCAGAAAGAGTCTATAAGGATATATGTATATATTTAGCTTTTAAGCCTTTTGGGGACCCTTTGTAGAAAAAAAAAAAAAGTTCAAAAGGTCCGATGATAAGGAACTGCTGTCTGGCGGACTTGACTTTTCATTTTTTTAACGTCAGAAAGAGTTTATAAGGATATATGTATATTTGTAGCTTTTAAACCTTTTGGGGACACTTTTATAAAAAAAAAAATAATAATTCAAAAGGTCCGATGATAAGGAACTGCTTTCTGGAGGACGTGACTTTTTTTTTTTTTTTTACATCAGAAAGAGTCTATAAGGATATATGTATATATGTAGCTTTTAAGCCTTTTGGGGACCCTTTGTAGAGAAAAAAAAAAAAAAAGTTCAAAAGGTCCGATGATAAGGAACTGCTGTCTGGCGGACTTGACTTTTCATTTTTTTAACGTCAGAAAGCGTTTATAAGGATATATGTATATATGTAGCTTTTAAACCTTTTGGGGACACTTTTATAAAAAAAAAAAAAAATTCAAAAGGTCCGATGATAAGGAACTGCTTTCTGGAGGACGTGACTTTTTTTTTTTACAATCAGAAAGAGTCTATAAGGAACTGCTGTCTGGAGGACTTGACTTTTTTTAACATCAGAAAGAGTCTATAAGGATATATGTAGCTTTTAAGCCTTTTGGGGACCCTTTGACAAGAAAAAAAAAATGTTCAAAAGGTCAGATGATGAGGAACTGCTGTCTGGAGGATTTGACTTTTTTTTTAACAACAGAAAGAGTCTATAAGGAACTGCTGTCTGGAGGACTTGACTTTTTTTTTTAACATCAGAAAGAGTCTATAAGGATATATGTATGTATGTAGCTGTTAAGCCTTTTGGGGACCCTTTGAAGAAAAAAAAAATAATAATAAACTACAAAAGGTCCGATGTCAAAGAACTGCTTTCTGGCGGACTTGACTGTTTTTTTTTCAACATCAGAAAGAGTCTATAAGGATATATGTTTATATGTAGCTTTTAAGCCATTTGGGAACCCTTTGACAAGAAAAGAAAAAGAATAACTTCAAAAGGTCCGATGATAAGGAACTGCTGTCTGGCGGACTTGACTTGTTTTTTTTTACAATCAGAAAGAGTCTATAAGGAACTGCTGTCTGGAGGACTTGAATTTTTTTTTAACATCAGAAAGAGTCTATAAGGATATATGTAGCTTTTAAGCCTTTTGGGGACCCTTTGACAAGAAAAAAAAAATGTTCAAAAGGTCAGATGATGAGGAACTGCTGTCTGGAGGATTTGACTTTTTTTTTTTAACAACAGAAAGAGTCTATAAGTAACTGCTGTCTGGCGGACTTGACTTTTTTTTTAACATCAGAAAGAGTCTATAAGGATATATGTATATATGTAGCTGTTAAGCCTTTTGGGGACCCTTTGAAGAAAAAAAAAAAAAAAAAAAACTACAAAAGGTCCGATGTCAAAGAACTGCTTTCTGGCGGACTTGACTGTTTTTTTTCAACATCAGAAAGAGTCTATAAGGATATATGTATATATGTAGCTTTTAAGCCATTTGGGAACCCTTTGACAAGAAAAGAAAAAAAAAAACTTCAAGAGGTCCGATGATGAGGAACTGCTGTCTGGAGGACTTGAATTTTTTTTTGAACATCAGAAAGAGTCTATAAGGATATATGTATATATGTAGCTTTTAAGCCTTTTGGGGACCCTTTGAAGAAAAAAAAAAAAAGTTCAAAAGGTCCGATGATGAGGAACTGCTGTCTGGAGGACTGGACTTTTTTTTTTTTTACATCAGAAAGAGTCTATAAGTATATATGTATATATGTAGCTTTTAAGCCTTTTGGGGACCCTTTGAAGAGAAAAAAAAAAAAAAAAAAACTACAAAAGGTCCGATATCAAAGAATTGCTTTCTGGCGGACTTGACTTTTTTTTTTTTTTACATCAGAAAGAATCTATAAGGATATATTTATAAATGTATCTTTTAAGCCTTTTGGGGTACCTTTGGCGAGAAAAAAAAAAGAAAAAAGTTCAAAAGGTCCGATGATAAGGAACTGCTGTCTGGAGGTTGACTTTTTTTTTTTAACATCAGAAAGAGTCTATTAGGATATATTTATATATGTAGCTTTTAAGCCTTTTGGGGACCCTTTGACGAAAAAAAAAAAAAATTCAAAAGGTCCGATGAAAAGGAACTGCTGTCTGGAGGACTTGACTTTTTTCTTTTACATCAGAAAGAGTCTATAAGGAACTGCTGTCTGGAGGACTTGACTTTTTTTTTTTAACATCAGAAAGAGTCTATAAGGATATATGTATATATGTAGCTTTTAAGCCTTTTTTGGGGACCCTTTGACAAGAAAGAAAAAATGTTCAAAAGGTCAGATGATGAGGAACTGCTGTCTGGAGGACTTGACTTTTTTTTTTTTACATCAGAAAGAGTGTAAGAGGATATATGTATATATGTAGCTTTTAAGCCTTTTGGGGACCCTTTGACAAGAAAAAAAAAAAAAAGTTCAAAAGGTCCGATGATGAGGAACTGCTGTCTGGAGGACTTGACTTTTTTTTTAACATCAGAAAGAGTCTATAAGGATATATGTATATATGTAGCTTTTAAGCCTTTTGGGGACCCTTTGAAGAGAAAAAAGAAAAGAAAAAAGTTCAAAAGGTCCGATGATGAGGAACTGCTGTCTGGAGGACTTGACTTTTTTTTTAACATCAGAAAGAGTCTATAAGTATATATGTATATATGTAGCTTTTAAGCCTTTTGGGGACCCTTTGAAGAGAAAAAAAAAAAAAAAAAACTACAAAAGGTCCGATATCAAAGAATTGCTTTCTGGCGGACTTGACTTTTTTTTTTTTTTACATCAGAAAGAATCTATAAGGATATATTTATAAATGTATCTTTTAAGCCTTTTGGGGTACCTTTGGCGAGAAAAAAAAAAAGAAAAAAGTTCAAAAGGTCCGATGATAAGGAACTGCTGTCTGGAGGTTGACTTTTTTTTTTAACATCAGAAAGAGTCTATTAGGATATATTTATATATGTAGCTTTTAAGCCTTTTGGGGACCCTTTGACGAAAAAAAAAAAAATTCAAAAGGTCCGATGAAAAGGAACTGCTGTCTGGAGGACTTGACTTTTTTCTTTTACATCAGAAAGAGTCTATAAGGAACTGCTGTCTGGAGGACTTGACTTTTTTTTTTTTAACATCAGAAAGAGTCTATAAGGATATATGTATATATGTAGCTTTTAAGCCTTTTGGGGACCCTTTGACAAGAAAGAAAAAATGTTCAAAAGGTCAGATGATGAGGAACTGCTGTCTGGAGGACTTGACTTTTTTTTTTTTACATCAGAAAGAGTGTAAGAGGATATATGTATATATGTAGCTTTTAAGCCTTTTGGGGACCCTTTGACAAGAAAAAAAAAAAAAAGTTCAAAAGGTCCGATGATGAGGAACTGCTGTCTGGAGGACTTGACTTTTTTTTTAACATCAGAAAGAGTC
This sequence comes from Gila orcuttii, assembly GCA_026230005.1. NCBI lineage: Eukaryota > Metazoa > Chordata > Actinopteri > Cypriniformes > Leuciscidae > Gila > Gila orcuttii. The sequence continues at coordinate 21,372,115 of JAPDVR010000011.1, forward strand.
TATAAGGATATATGTATATATGTAGCTTTTAAGCCTTTTGGGGACCCTTTGAAGAGAAAAAAGAAAAAAAAAAAGTTCAAAAGGTTCGATGATAAGGAACTGCTGTCTGGAGGATTTGACTTTTTTTTTAACATCAGAAAGAGTCTATAAGGATATATGTATATATGTAGCTTTTAAGCCTTTTGGGGACCCTTTGAAGAGAAAAAAGAAAAAAAAAAAGTTCAAAAGGTCCGATGATGAGGAACTGCTGTCTGGAGGACTTGATTTTTTTTTTTTTACATCAGAAAGAGTCTATAAGGATATATGTATATATGTAGCTTTAAAGCCTTTTGGGGACGCTTTTGCGAAAAAAAAAAAAAAAAAAACTTCAAAAGGTCCGATGATAAGGAACTGCTTTCTGGCGGACTTGACTTTTTTTTTTTTACATCAGAAAGAGTCTATAAGGATATATGTATATATGTAGCTTTTGAGCCTTTTGGGGACCCTTTGACGAAAAAAATAAATAAAAAAAAACTTATATAGATGTATGTATATATGTAGCTGTTAAGCCTTTTGGGGACCCTTTGGCGAAAAAAAAAAAAAAAAAAAGTTCAAAAGGTCCGATGATAAGGAACTGCTGTCTGGAGTTGACTTTTTTTTTTAACATCAGAAAGAGTCTATAAGGATATATGTATATATGTAGCTTTTAACTTTTTTGGGGACCATTTGACGAAAAAAAAAAAAAAATTTTTCAAAAACTCCAATGATAAGGAACTGCTGTCTGGAGGTTGACTTTTTTTTTTAACATCAGAAAGAGTCTATAAGGATATATGTATATGTAGTTGTTAAGCCTTTTGTGGACCCTTTGATGAAAAAAAAAAAATTCAAAAGGTCTGATGATAAGGACCTGCTGTCTGGAGGACTTGACTTTTTTTTAACATCAGAAAGAGTCTATAAGGATATATGTATATATGTAGCTTTTAAGCCTTTTGGGAACCCTTTGATGAGAAAAAAAAAAAATCTTCAAAAGCTCCGATGATAAGGAACTGCTTTCTGGCGGACATGACTTTTTTTTTAACATCAGAAAGAGTCTATTAGGATATATGTATATATGTAGCTTTTAAGTCTTTTGGGGACCCTTTGATGAAAAAAAAAAAAAAAACTTCAAAAGGTCCGATGATAAGGAACTGCTGTCTGGAGGACTTGACTTTTTTTTTTTACATCAGAAAGAGTCTATAAGGATATATGTATATATGTAGCTTTTGAGCCTTTTGGGGACCCTTTGGCGAGAAAAAAAAAAAAAGTTCAAAAGGTCCGATGATAAGGAACTGCTCTCTGGAGGAGTTGACTTTTTTTTTTTAACATCAGAAAGAGTCTATAAGGATATATGTATATGTAGTTGTTAAGCCTTTTGGGGACCCTTTGATGAAAAAAAAATAATAATAATTCAAAAGGTCCGATGATAAGGACCTGCTGTCTGGAGGACTTGACTTTTTTTTAACATCAGAAAGAGTCTATAAGGATATATGTATGTATGTAGCTTTTAAGCCTTTTGGGAACCCTTTGATGAGAAAAAAAAAAAAAAAACTTCAAAAGGTCAGATGATAAGGAACTGCTGTCTGGAGGACTTGACTTTTTTTTTCAAATCAGAAAGAGTCTATAAGGATATATGTATATATGTAGCTTTTAAGCCTTTTGTGGACCCTTTGAGAAGGAAAAAAAAAAAGTTCAAAAGGTCCGATGATAAGGAACTGCTGTCTGGAGTTGACTTTTTTTTTTAACATCAGAAAGAGTCTATAAGGATATATGTATATATGTAGCTTTTAACCCTTTTGGGGACCATTTGACAAAAAAAAAAAAAAATTTTCAAAAACTCCAATGATAAGGAACTGCTGTCTGGAGGTTGACTTTTTTTTTTAACATCAGAAAGAGTCTATAAGGATATATGTATATGTAGTTGTTAAGCCTTTTGTGGACCCTTTGATGAAAAAAAAAAAATTCAAAAGGTCTGATGATAAGGACCTGCTGTCTGGAGGACTTGACTTTTTTTTAACATCAGAAAGAGTCTATAAGTATATATGTATATATGTAGCTTTTAAGCCTTTTGGGGACCCTTTGAAGAAAAAAAAAAAAAAAAAAACTACAAAAGGTCCGATATCAAAGAATTGCTTTCTGGCGGACTTGACTTTTTTTTTTTTACATCAGAAAGAATCTATAAGGATATATTTATAAATGTATCTTTTAAGCCTTTTGGGGTACCTTTGGCGAGAAAAAAAAAAGAAAAAAGTTCAAAAGGTCCGATGATAAGGAACTGCTGTCTGGAGGTTGACTTTTTTTTTTAACATCAGAAAGAGTCTATTAGGATATATTTATATATGTAGCTTTTAAGCCTTTTGGGGACCCTTTGACGAAAAAAAAAAAAATTCAAAAGGTCCGATGAAAAGGAACTGCTGTCTGGAGGACTTGACTTTTTTCTTTTACATCAGAAAGAGTCTATAAGGAACTGCTGTCTGGAGGACTTGACTTTTTTTTTTTTTAACATCAGAAAGAGTCTATTAGGATATATGTATATATGTAGCTTTTAAGCCTTTTGGGGACCCTTTGACAAGAAAGAAAAAATGTTCAAAAGGTCAGATGATGAGGAACTGCTGTCTGGAGGACTTGACTTTTTTTTTTTTACATCAGAAAGAGTGTAAGAGGATATATGTATATATGTAGCTTTTAAGCCTTTTGGGGACCCTTTGACAAGAAAAAAAAAAAAAAGTTCAAAAGGTCCGATGATGAGGAACTGCTGTCTGGAGGACTTGACTTTTTTTTTAACATCAGAAAGAGTCTATAAGGATATATGTATATATGTAGCTTTTAAGCCTTTTGGGGACCCTTTGAAGAGAAAAAAGAAAAAAAAAAAGTTCAAAAGGTCCGATGATGAGGAACTGCTGTCTGGAGGACTTGACTTTTTTTTTTTTTACATCAGAAAGAGTCTATAAGGATATATGTATATATGTAGCTTTAAAGCCTTTTGGGGACGCTTTTGCGAAAAAAAAAAAAAAAAAACTTCAAAAGGTCCGATGATAAGGAACTGCTTTCTGGCGGACTTGACTTTTTTTTTTACATCAGAAAGAGTCTATGAGGATATATGTATATATGTAGCTTTTAAGCCTTTTGGGGACCCTTTGGCGAGAAAAAAAAAAAAAAAACTTCAAAAGGTCCGATGATAAGGAACTGCTTTCTGGCGGACTTGACTTTTTTTTTTTAACATCAGAAAGAGTCTATAAGGATATATGTATATGTAGTTGTTAAGCCTTTTGTGGACCCTTTGATGAAAAAAAAAAAATTTCAAAAGGTCTGATGATAAGGACCTGCTGTCTGGAGGACTTGACTTTTTTTTAACATCAGAATGAGTGTATAAGGATATATGTATATATGTAGCTTTTAAGCCTTTTGGGAACCCTTTGATGAGAAAAAAAAAAAAATCTTCAAAAGCTCCGATGATAAGGAACTGCTTTCTGGCGGACATGACTTTTTTTTTTAACATCAGAAAGAGTCTATTAGGATATATGTATATATGTAGCTTTTAAGTCTTTTGGGGACCCTTTGATGAAAAAAAAAAAAAAAAACTTAAAAAGGTCCGATGATAAGGAACTGCTTTCTGGCGGACTTGACTTTTTTTTTTTTACATCAGAAAGAGTCTATAAGGATATATGTATATATGTAGCTTTTGAGCCTTTTGGGGACCCTTTGACGAAAAAACAAAAAAAAAAACATAAGGATATATGTATATATGTAGCTGTTAAGCCTTTTGGGGACCCTTTGGCGAGAAAAAAAAAAAAAGTTCAAAAGGATGATAAGGAACTGCTTTCTGGAGGACTTGACTTTTTTTTTTTACATCAGAAAGAGTCTAAAAGGATATATGTATATATGTAGCTTTTAAGCCTTTTGGGGTCCCTTTGATGAAAAAACTAAAAAAAAAGTTCAAAAGGTCCGATGAAAAGGAACTGCTGTCTGGAGGACTTGACTTTTTTTTTTAACATCAGAAAGAGTCTATAAGGATATATGTATATATGTAGCTTTTAAGCCTTTTGTGGACCCTTTGACGAGAAAGAAAAAAAAATTCAAAAGATCCGATGATAAGGAACTGCTGTCTGGCGGACTTGACTTTTTTTTTTTTTACATCAGAAAGAGTCTATAAGGATATTTGTATATATGTAGCTTTTAAGCCTTTTGGGGACCCTTTGACGAAAAAAAAAAAAAAAAAAACTTCAAAAGGTCCGATGATAAGGAACTGCTTTCTGGCGGACTTGACTTTTTTTTTTTTTACATCAGAAAGAGTCTATAAGGATATATGTATATATGTAGCTTTTGAGCCTTTTGGGGACCCTTTGACGAAAAAAAAAAATAAAAAAAAACTTATAAGGATGTATGTATATATGTAGCTTTTAAGCCTTTTGGGAACCCTTTGATGAGAAAAAAAAAAAATCTTCAAAAGCTCCGATGATAAGGAACTGCTTTCTGGCGGACATGACTTTTTTTTTTAACATCAGAAAGAGTCTATTAGGATATATGTATATATGTAGCTTTTAAGTCTTTTGGGGACCCTTTGATGAAAAAAAAAAAAAAAAACTTAAAAAGGTCCGATGATAAGGAACTGCTTTCTGGCGGACTTGACTTTTTTTTTTTTACATCAGAAAGAGTCTATAAGGATATATGTATATATGTAGCTTTTGAGCCTTTTGGGGACCCTTTGACGAAAAAACAAAAAAAAAAACATAAGGATATATGTATATATGTAGCTGTTAAGCCTTTTGGGGACCCTTTGGCGAGAAAAAAAAAAAAAGTTCAAAAGGATGATAAGGAACTGCTTTCTGGAGGACTTGACTTTTTTTTTTTACATCAGAAAGAGTCTAAAAGGATATATGTATATATGTAGCTTTTAAGCCTTTTGGGGTCCCTTTGATGAAAAAACTAATAAAAAAGTTCAAAAGGTCCGATGAAAAGGAACTGCTGTCTGGAGGACTTGACTTTTTTTTTTAACATCAGAAAGAGTCTATAAGGATATATGTATATATGTAGCTTTTAAGCCTTTTGTGGACCCTTTGACGAGAAAGAAAAAAAAATTCAAAAGATCCGATGATAAGGAACTGCTGTCTGGCGGACTTGACTTTTTTTTTTTTTACATCAGAAAGAGTCTATAAGGATATTTGTATATATGTAGCTTTTAAGCCTTTTGGGGACCCTTTGACGAAAAAAAAAAAAAAAAAAACTTCAAAAGGTCCGATGATAAGGAACTGCTTTCTGGCGGACTTGACTTTTTTTTTTTTTACATCAGAAAGAGTCTATAAGGATATATGTATATATGTAGCTTTTGAGCCTTTTGGGGACCCTTTGACGAAAAAAATAAATAAAAAAAAACTTATAAGGATGTATGTATATATGTAGCTGTTAAGCCTTTTGGGGACCCTTTGGCGAAAAAAAAAAAAAAAAAGTTCAAAAGGTCCGATGATAAGGAACTGCTGTCTGGAGGAGTTGACTTTTTTTTTTAACATCAGAAAGAGTCTATAAGGATATATGTATATATGTAGCTTTTAAGCCTTTTGGGAACCCTTTGATGAGAAAAAAAAAAAAAACTTCAAAAGCTCCGATGATAAGGAACTGCTTTCTGGCGGACATGACTTTTTTTTTTAACATCAGAAAGAGTCTATTAGGATATATGTATATATGTAGCTTTTAAGTCTTTTGGGGACCCTTTGATGAAAAAAAAAAAAAAAAACTTCAAAAGGTCCGGTGATAAGGAACTGCTGTCTGGAGGACTTGACTTTTTTTTTTTTACATCAGAAAGAGTCTATAAGGATATATGTATATATGTAGCTTTTGAGCCTTTTGGGGACCCTTTGACGAAAAAAAACAAAAAAAAAACTTATAAGGATATATGTATATATGTAGCTGTTAAGCCTTTTGGGGACCCTTTGGCGAGAAAAAAAAAAAAAAAGTTCAAAAGGTCCGATGATAAGGAACTGCTCTCTGGAGGAGTTGACTTTTTTTTTTAACATCAGAAAGAGTCTATAAGGATATATGTATATGTAGTTGTTAAGCCTTTTGGGGACCCTTTGATGAAAAAAAAATAATAATAAAAAGACCCTTTGACGAAAAAAAACAAAAAAAACACATAAGGATATATGTATAAATGTAGCTGTTAAGCCTTTTGGGGACCCTTTGGCGAGAAAAAAAAAAAAAAAACTTCAAAAGGTCCGATGATAAGGACCTGCTGTCTGGAGGACTTGACTTTTTTTTAACATCAGAAAGAGTCTATAAGGATATATGTATATATGTAGCTTTTAAGCCTTTTGGGAACCCTTTGATGAGAAAAAAAAAAAAAAAACTTCAAAAGCTCCGATGATAAGGAACTGCTTTCTGGCGGACATGACTTTTTTTTTTTAACATCAGAAAGAGTCTATTAGGATATATGTATATATGTAGCTTTTAGGCCTTTTGGGGACCCTTTGATGAAAAAAATAAAAAAAAACTTCAAAAGGTCAGATGATAAGGAACTGCTGTCTGGAGGACTTGACTTTTTTTTTTTTACATCAGAAAGAGTCTATAAGGATATATGTATATATGTAGCTTTTAAGCCTTTTGTGGACCATTTGAGAAGGAAAAAAAAAAAACTTCAAAAGGTCCGATGATAAGGAACTGCTTTCTGGCGGACTTGACTTTTTTTTTTACATCAGAAAGAGTCTATGAGGATATATGTATATATGTAGCTTTTAAGCCTTTTGGGGACCCTTTGGCGAGAAAAAAAAAAAGTTCAAAAGGTCCGTTGATAAGGAACTGCTGTCTGGCGGACTTGACTTTTTTTTTTTTTACATCAGAAAGAGTCTATAAGGACATCCTGTAGCTTTTAGACCTTCTGGGGACCCTCTGACCAGAAGAAAAGTTCAAAAGTTCCCAATATGGACTACTGACTGGCGGACTTGAATTGACTATTTAACATCAGAAAGAGTCTATGAGGACATCATGGATCTTTTAGACCTTCTGGGGACCCTCTGACCAGAAAAAAAGTTCAAAAGGTCCCATATGGACTACTGACTGGCGGACTTGAATTGACTTTTTAACATAAGAACGAGTGTATAAGGACATGATGGACCTGTTAGACCTCCTGGGGACCCTCTGAGCAGAAAAAAAGTTCAAAAGGTCCCATATGGACTACTGTCTCGCGGACTTGACTTTTTAACATCAGAAAGAGTCTATAAGGACATCATCATGTAGCTTTTAGACCTTCTGGGGACCCTCTGACCAGAAAAAAAGTTAAAAAGGTCCCATATCGACTACTGTCTGGCGGACTTGACCTGACTTTTTAACATCAGAAAGAGTCTATAAGGACATCATGTAGCTTTTAGACCTTCTGGGGACCCTCTGACCAGAAAAAAAGTTCAAAAGGTCCCATATGGACTACTGTCTGGTGGACTATTTAACATCAGAAAGAGTGTATAAGGACATCAAGTAGCTTTTAGACCTTCTGGGGACCCTCTGACCATAAGATAAGTTCAAAAGTTCCCAATATGGACTACTGACTGGCGGGCTTGACTTGACTTTTTAACATCAGAAAGAGTCTGTAAGGACATCCTGTAGCTTTTAGACCTTCTGGGACCCTCTGACCAGAAGAAAAGTTCAAAAGTTCCCAATATGGACTACTGTCTGGTGGACTATTTAACATCAGAAAGAGTGTATAAGGACATCAAGTAGCTTTTAGACCTACTGGGGACCCTCTGAGAAAAAAGTTCAAAAGGTCCGATATGGACTACTGTCTGGCAGACTTGACTTTTTAACATCAGAAAGAGTCTGTAAGGACATCCTGTAGCTTTTAGACCTTCTGGGACCCTCTGACCAGAAGAAAAGTTCAAAAGTTCCCAATATGGACTACTGACTGGCGGACTTGAATTGACTATTTAACATCAGAAAGAGTCTATGAGGACATCATGGATCTTTTAGACCTTCTGGGGACCCTCTGACCAGAAAAAAAGTTCAAAAGGTCCCATATGGACTACTGACTGGCTGACTTGAATTGACTTTTTAGCATCAGAAAGAGTCTATAAGGACATCATAGATCTTTTAGACCATCTGGGGACCCTCTGACCAAAAAAAAAGTCCCATATGGACTACTGTCTGGCGGACCTGACCTGATTTTAACATCAGAAAGAGTCTATAAGGACATCATGTAGCTTTTAGACCTTCTGGGGACCCTCTAAGCAGAAAACAATTTCAAAAGGTCCCATATGGACTGCTGTCTGGCAGACTTGACTTTTTACATCAGAAAGAGTCTATAAGGACATCATCATGTAGATTTTAGACCTTCTGGGGACCCTCTGACCAAAAAAAAAGTTCAAACTTTTTCAGTGCATATTACTTTAAAATGTTATTCTTCCATGCAAAACGCTTGTGCAATGCAACAGCACGCTGTTGCAATGGAATGAAACGCATCAGGTCTTGAATGCATTGCAATGCAACAAATTGCATATTACTTTTAAAATGTTATTCTTCCATGCAAAACGCTTGTGCACTGCAACAGCACTCTGTTGCAATGGCATGAAACGCATCAGGTCTTGAATGCATTGCAATGCAACAAAGTGCATATTACTTTTAATATGCTGTTGCAATGGAATGAAACGCATCAGTTCTTGAATGCATTGCAATGCAACAAAGTGCATATTACTTTTAAAATGTTATTCTTCCACGCAAAACCCCTGTGCAAAGAAAGAGCACGCTGTTGCAATGGAATGAAACGCATCAATTCTTGAATGCATTGCAATGCAACAAAGTGCATATTACTTTTAAAATGTTATTCTTCCATGCAAAACGCTTGTGCAATGCAACAGCACGCTGTTGCAATGGAATGAAACGCATCAGGTCTTGAATGCATTGCAATGCAACAAAGTGCATATTACTTTTAAAATGTTATTCTTCCATGCAAAACGCTTCTGCAACGAAAAGCACGCTGTTGCAATGGTTTGAAACGCATCAGTTTTTGAATGCATTGCAATGCAACAAAGTGCATATTACTTTTAAAATGTTATTCTTCCATGCTAACTCCTGTGCAATGCAACAGCACGCTGTTGCAATGTAATGAAACGCATCAGGTCTTGAAGGCATTGCAATGCAACAAAGTGCATATTACTTTTAAAATGTTATTCTTCCATGCAAAACGCTTGCTAAAGCTACAGCACGCTGTTGCAATGGATTGAAACGCATCAGTTTTTGAATGCATTGCAATGCAACAAAGTGCATATTACTTTTAAAATGTTATTCTTCCATGCAAAACCCATGTGCAATGCAACAGCACGCTGTTGCAATGGAATGAAACGCATTAGGTCTTGAATGCATTGCAATGCAACAAAGTGCATATTACTTTTAAAATGTTATTCTTCCATGCAAAACCCCTGTGCAATGCAACAGCACGCTGTTGCAATGGAATGAAACGCATTAGGTCTTGAATGCATTGCAATGCAACAAAGTGCATATTACTTTTAAAATGTTATTCTTCCATGCAAAACCCCTGTACAATGCAACAGCACGCTGTTGCAATGTAATGAAACGCATTAGGTCTTGAATGCATTGCAATGCAACAAAATGCATATTACTTTTAAAATGTTATTCTTCCATGCAAAACCCCTGTGCAATGCAACAGCACGCTGTTGCAATGGAATGAAACGCATTAGGTCTTGAATGCATTGCAATGCAACAAAGTGCATATTACTTTTAAAATGTTATTCTTCCATGCAAAACCCCTGTGCAATGCAACAGCACGCTGTTGCAATGGAATGAAACGCATTAGGTCTTGAATGCATTGCAATGCAACAAAGTGCATATTACTTTTAAAATGTTATTCTTCCATGCAAAACCCCTGTGCAATGCAACAGCACGCTGTTGCAATGGAATGAAACAACAAAACGTCATTAAAACAGCAGATTGCGTTGCCTATCTCTTTAATGCAATACAAACTGAGTTAGTTCTTGAGTGCATTGCACCGCAAAAAAGTGCATATTGCTTATGCACAACGCTTTATCTTATGTGCAATGCAATTCAACAGCAGATTGCATTGTAATCTCTTCAATGCACTACGGAATGAGTTAGTTCTTGAATGCTTTGCATTGCAAAAAAGTGCATATCGCTTTTATGTCATTCTAACGCTTTATCATATGTGCAATGCTAAAGCAGTTTTTAAGCGTTAGTTTTTTCATTGCACAAAAGGAATAAGTCAGTCCTTTATGCAATGGAATGAAACACCAAAACATTATTAAAACGTTAGTTCTTGAATTCGTTGCAATTCAACAAAGTGCATATTGCTTAGATGTTATTCTAAAGGGTCCTCAAAAGGTTTAAAACCTATATAAACTTATAGACTCAGCTCCATATGACATGGTCCATGACCTATTGATCTTTTTTCTGTTAAAAGGGTCCTCAAAGTATAGCTTTCTACCCTTACAGACTCTTTCTGATGTTAAGTCGTCCAGACTACTGTCCATATCGGACCTTTTGAACTTTTTTATTGTCAAATGGTCCTCAAAAGGTTTAAAAACTATGTCAACTCATAGAATTTTTCTGATGTTAAATCAGCCAGAGAGTAGTCCATATTGGACCTTTTGAACTTTTTTCCTTTCAAAGGGTCCTCAAAAGGTTTAAAAACGATATATCTATATAGACTCTTTCTTATGATAAGTCCACCAGACAGTAGTCCATATCGGACCTTTTGAACTTTTTTCAGGTCAAAAGGTTTAAAAACTATATATCCTTATAGACTCTTTCTGATGTTAAATCAGCCACACATAGGTCCCTTTTTAACCTACTGAACATATTTCTGGACAAAGAGTTCTTGAACAATAATTACTTTTCATTCAGATTGACTTTTATAATTCTTGTGATGCTTCATATATTCCTCTGATGCGTCCAAATCGGAACTTTTGAACTTTTTTTCTGGTCAATTTCCTTATAATATTTCTGATGTCAAATCAGCCATTCAGAGATCTTTTTTTTTTTTTTTTTGACGAGAAAAAAAAAAAGTTCAAAAGGTCCGATGATAAGGAATGGCGGACTTGACTTGTTTCGAAACATCGAAACAATTATGTTTTTTTGAACATCAGAAAGAGTCTATAAGGATATATGTATATATTTAGCTTTTAAGCCTTTTGGGGACCCTTTGTAGAAAAAAAAAAAAAGTTCAAAAGGTCCGATGATAAGGAACTGCTGTCTGGCGGACTTGACTTTTCATTTTTTTAACGTCAGAAAGAGTTTATAAGGATATATGTATATTTGTAGCTTTTAAACCTTTTGGGGACACTTTTATAAAAAAAAAAAATAATAATTCAAAAGGTCCGATGATAAGGAACTGCTTTCTGGAGGACGTGACTTTTTTTTTTTTTTTTACATCAGAAAGAGTCTATAAGGATATATGTATATATGTAGCTTTTAAGCCTTTTGGGGACCCTTTGTAGAGAAAAAAAAAAAAAAAGTTCAAAAGGTCCGATGATAAGGAACTGCTGTCTGGCGGACTTGACTTTTCATTTTTTTAACGTCAGAAAGCGTTTATAAGGATATATGTATATATGTAGCTTTTAAACCTTTTGGGGACACTTTTATAAAAAAAAAAAAAAAATTCAAAAGGTCCGATGATAAGGAACTGCTTTCTGGAGGACGTGACTTTTTTTTTTTACAATCAGAAAGAGTCTATAAGGAACTGCTGTCTGGAGGACTTGACTTTTTTTAACATCAGAAAGAGTCTATAAGGATATATGTAGCTTTTAAGCCTTTTGGGGACCCTTTGACAAGAAAAAAAAAATGTTCAAAAGGTCAGATGATGAGGAACTGCTGTCTGGAGGATTTGACTTTTTTTTTAACAACAGAAAGAGTCTATAAGGAACTGCTGTCTGGAGGACTTGACTTTTTTTTTTAACATCAGAAAGAGTCTATAAGGATATATGTATGTATGTAGCTGTTAAGCCTTTTGGGGACCCTTTGAAGAAAAAAAAAATAATAATAAACTACAAAAGGTCCGATGTCAAAGAACTGCTTTCTGGCGGACTTGACTGTTTTTTTTTCAACATCAGAAAGAGTCTATAAGGATATATGTTTATATGTAGCTTTTAAGCCATTTGGGAACCCTTTGACAAGAAAAGAAAAAGAATAACTTCAAAAGGTCCGATGATAAGGAACTGCTGTCTGGCGGACTTGACTTGTTTTTTTTTACAATCAGAAAGAGTCTATAAGGAACTGCTGTCTGGAGGACTTGAATTTTTTTTTAACATCAGAAAGAGTCTATAAGGATATATGTAGCTTTTAAGCCTTTTGGGGACCCTTTGACAAGAAAAAAAAAATGTTCAAAAGGTCAGATGATGAGGAACTGCTGTCTGGAGGATTTGACTTTTTTTTTTTAACAACAGAAAGAGTCTATAAGTAACTGCTGTCTGGCGGACTTGACTTTTTTTTTAACATCAGAAAGAGTCTATAAGGATATATGTATATATGTAGCTGTTAAGCCTTTTGGGGACCCTTTGAAGAAAAAAAAAAAAAAAAAAAACTACAAAAGGTCCGATGTCAAAGAACTGCTTTCTGGCGGACTTGACTGTTTTTTTTCAACATCAGAAAGAGTCTATAAGGATATATGTATATATGTAGCTTTTAAGCCATTTGGGAACCCTTTGACAAGAAAAGAAAAAAAAAAACTTCAAGAGGTCCGATGATGAGGAACTGCTGTCTGGAGGACTTGAAATTTTTTTTGAACATCAGAAAGAGTCTATAAGGATATATGTATATATGTAGCTTTTAAGCTTTTTGGGGACCCTTTGAAGAAAAAAAAAAAAAGTTCAAAAGGTCCGATGATGAGGAACTGCTGTCTGGAGGACTGGACTTTTTTTTTTTTTACATCAGAAAGAGTCTATAAGTATATATGTATATATGTAGCTTTTAAGCCTTTTGGGGACCCTTTGAAGAGAAAAAAAAAAAAAAAAAAACTACAAAAGGTCCGATATCAAAGAATTGCTTTCTGGCGGACTTGACTTTTTTTTTTTTTTACATCAGAAAGAATCTATAAGGATATATTTATAAATGTATCTTTTAAGCCTTTTGGGGTACCTTTGGCGAGAAAAAAAAAAGAAAAAAGTTCAAAAGGTCCGATGATAAGGAACTGCTGTCTGGAGGTTGACTTTTTTTTTTAACATCAGAAAGAGTCTATTAGGATATATTTATATATGTAGCTTTTAAGCCTTTTGGGGACCCTTTGACGAAAAAAAAAAAAAATTCAAAAGGTCCGATGAAAAGGAACTGCTGTCTGGAGGACTTGACTTTTTTCTTTTACATCAGAAAGAGTCTATAAGGAACTGCTGTCTGGAGGACTTGACTTTTTTTTTTTAACATCAGAAAGAGTCTATAAGGATATATGTATATATGTAGCTTTTAAGCCTTTTTTGGGGACCCTTTGACAAGAAAGAAAAAATGTTCAAAAGGTCAGATGATGAGGAACTGCTGTCTGGAGGACTTGACTTTTTTTTTTTTACATCAGAAAGAGTGTAAGAGGATATATGTATATATGTAGCTTTTAAGCCTTTTGGGGACCCTTTGACAAGAAAAAAAAAAAAAAGTTCAAAAGGTCCGATGATGAGGAACTGCTGTCTGGAGGACTTGACTTTTTTTTTAACATCAGAAAGAGTCTATAAGGATATATGTATATATGTAGCTTTTAAGCCTTTTGGGGACCCTTTGAAGAGAAAAAAGAAAAGAAAAAAGTTCAAAAGGTCCGATGATGAGGAACTGCTGTCTGGAGGACTTGACTTTTTTTTTAACATCAGAAAGAGTCTATAAGTATATATGTATATATGTAGCTTTTAAGCCTTTTGGGGACCCTTTGAAGAGAAAAAAAAAAAAAAAAAACTACAAAAGGTCCGATATCAAAGAATTGCTTTCTGGCGGACTTGACTTTTTTTTTTTTTTACATCAGAAAGAATCTATAAGGATATATTTATAAATGTATCTTTTAAGCCTTTTGGGGTACCTTTGGCGAGAAAAAAAAAAAGAAAAAAGTTCAAAAGGTCCGATGATAAGGAACTGCTGTCTGGAGGTTGACTTTTTTTTTTAACATCAGAAAGAGTCTATTAGGATATATTTATATATGTAGCTTTTAAGCCTTTTGGGGACCCTTTGACGAAAAAAAAAAAAATTCAAAAGGTCCGATGAAAAGGAACTGCTGTCTGGAGGACTTGACTTTTTTCTTTTACATCAGAAAGAGTCTATAAGGAACTGCTGTCTGGAGGACTTGACTTTTTTTTTTTTAACATCAGAAAGAGTCTATAAGGATATATGTATATATGTAGCTTTTAAGCCTTTTGGGGACCCTTTGACAAGAAAGAAAAAATGTTCAAAAGGTCAGATGATGAGGAACTGCTGTCTGGAGGACTTGACTTTTTTTTTTTTACATCAGAAAGAGTGTAAGAGGATATATGTATATATGTAGCTTTTAAGCCTTTTGGGGACCCTTTGACAAGAAAAAAAAAAAAAAGTTCAAAAGGTCCGATGATGAGGAACTGCTGTCTGGAGGACTTGACTTTTTTTTTAACATCAGAAAGAGTCTATAAGGATATATGTATATATGTAGCTTTTAAGCCTTTTGGGGACCCTTTGAAGAGAAAAAAGAAAAAAAAAAAGTTCAAAAGGTTCGATGATAAGGAACTGCTGTCTGGAGGATTTGACTTTTTTTTTAACATCAGAAAGAGTCTATAAGGATATATGTATATATGTAGCTTTTAAGCCTTTTGGGGACCCTTTGAAGAGAAAAAAGAAAAAAAAAAAGTTCAAAAGGTCCGATGATGAGGAACTGCTGTCTGGAGGACTTGATTTTTTTTTTTTTACATCAGAAAGAGTCTATAAGGATATATGTATATATGTAGCTTTAAAGCCTTTTGGGGACGCTTTTGCGAAAAAAAAAAAAAAAAAAACTTCAAAAGGTCCGATGATAAGGAACTGCTTTCTGGCGGACTTGACTTTTTTTTTTTTACATCAGAAAGAGTCTATAAGGATATATGTATATATGTAGCTTTTGAGCCTTTTGGGGACCCTTTGACGAAAAAAATAAATAAAAAAAAACTTATATAGATGTATGTATATATGTAGCTGTTAAGCCTTTTGGGGACCCTTTGGCGAAAAAAAAAAAAAAAAAAAGTTCAAAAGGTCCGATGATAAGGAACTGCTGTCTGGAGTTGACTTTTTTTTTTAACATCAGAAAGAGTCTATAAGGATATATGTATATATGTAGCTTTTAACTTTTTTGGGGACCATTTGACGAAAAAAAAAAAAAAATTTTTCAAAAACTCCAATGATAAGGAACTGCTGTCTGGAGGTTGACTTTTTTTTTTAACATCAGAAAGAGTCTATAAGGATATATGTATATGTAGTTGTTAAGCCTTTTGTGGACCCTTTGATGAAAAAAAAAAAATTCAAAAGGTCTGATGATAAGGACCTGCTGTCTGGAGGACTTGACTTTTTTTTAACATCAGAAAGAGTCTATAAGGATATATGTATATATGTAGCTTTTAAGCCTTTTGGGAACCCTTTGATGAGAAAAAAAAAAAATCTTCAAAAGCTCCGATGATAAGGAACTGCTTTCTGGCGGACATGACTTTTTTTTTAACATCAGAAAGAGTCTATTAGGATATATGTATATATGTAGCTTTTAAGTCTTTTGGGGACCCTTTGATGAAAAAAAAAAAAAAAACTTCAAAAGGTCCGATGATAAGGAACTGCTGTCTGGAGGACTTGACTTTTTTTTTTTACATCAGAAAGAGTCTATAAGGATATATGTATATATGTAGCTTTTGAGCCTTTTGGGGACCCTTTGACGAAAAAAAACAAAAAAAAAAACTTATAAGGATATATGTATATATATAGCTGTTAAGCCTTTTGGGGACCCTTTGGCGAGAAAAAAAAAAAAAGTTCAAAAGGTCCGATGATAAGGAACTGCTCTCTGGAGGAGTTGACTTTTTTTTTTTAACATCAGAAAGAGTCTATAAGGATATATGTATATGTAGTTGTTAAGCCTTTTGGGGACCCTTTGATGAAAAAAAAATAATAATAATTCAAAAGGTCCGATGATAAGGACCTGCTGTCTGGAGGACTTGACTTTTTTTTAACATCAGAAAGAGTCTATAAGGATATATGTATGTATGTAGCTTTTAAGCCTTTTGGGAACCCTTTGATGAGAAAAAAAAAAAAAAAACTTCAAAAGGTCAGATGATAAGGAACTGCTGTCTGGAGGACTTGACTTTTTTTTTCAAATCAGAAAGAGTCTATAAGGATATATGTATATATGTAGCTTTTAAGCCTTTTGTGGACCCTTTGAGAAGGAAAAAAAAAAAGTTCAAAAGGTCCGATGATAAGGAACTGCTGTCTGGAGTTGACTTTTTTTTTTAACATCAGAAAGAGTCTATAAGGATATATGTATATATGTAGCTTTTAACCCTTTTGGGGACCATTTGACAAAAAAAAAAAAAAATTTTCAAAAACTCCAATGATAAGGAACTGCTGTCTGGAGGTTGACTTTTTTTTTTAACATCAGAAAGAGTCTATAAGGATATATGTATATGTAGTTGTTAAGCCTTTTGTGGACCCTTTGATGAAAAAAAAAAAATTCAAAAGGTCTGATGATAAGGACCTGCTGTCTGGAGGACTTGACTTTTTTTTAACATCAGAAAGAGTCTATAAGTATATATGTATATATGTAGCTTTTAAGCCTTTTGGGGACCCTTTGAAGAAAAAAAAAAAAAAAAAAAACTACAAAAGGTCCGATATCAAAGAATTGCTTTCTGGCGGACTTGACTTTTTTTTTTTTTACATCAGAAAGAATCTATAAGGATATATTTATAAATGTATCTTTTAAGCCTTTTGGGGTACCTTTGGCGAGAAAAAAAAAAGAAAAAAGTTCAAAAGGTCCGATGATAAAGAACTGCTGTCTGGAGGTTGACTTTTTTTTTTAACATCAGAAAGAGTCTATTAGGATATATTTATATATGTAGCTTTTAAGCCTTTTGGGGACCCTTTGACGAAAAAAAAAAAAATTCAAAAGGTCCGATGAAAAGGAACTGCTGTCTGGAGGACTTGACTTTTTTCTTTTACATCAGAAAGAGTCTATAAGGAACTGCTGTCTGGAGGACTTGACTTTTTTTTTTTTTAACATCAGAAAGAGTCTATTAGGATATATGTATATATGTAGCTTTTAAGCCTTTTGGGGACCCTTTGACAAGAAAGAAAAAATGTTCAAAAGGTCAGATGATGAGGAACTGCTGTCTGGAGGACTTGACTTTTTTTTTTTTACATCAGAAAGAGTGTAAGAGGATATATGTATATATGTAGCTTTTAAGCCTTTTGGGGACCCTTTGACAAGAAAAAAAAAAAAAAGTTCAAAAGGTCCGATGATGAGGAACTGCTGTCTGGAGGACTTGACTTTTTTTTTAACATCAGAAAGAGTCTATAAGGATATATGTATATATGTAGCTTTTAAGCCTTTTGGGGACCCTTTGAAGAGAAAAAAGAAAAAAAAAAAGTTCAAAAGGTCCGATGATGAGGAACTGCTGTCTGGAGGACTTGACTTTTTTTTTTTTTACATCAGAAAGAGTCTATAAGGATATATGTATATATGTAGCTTTAAAGCCTTTTGGGGACGCTTTTGCGAAAAAAAAAAAAAAAAAACTTCAAAAGGTCCGATGATAAGGAACTGCTTTCTGGCGGACTTGACTTTTTTTTTTTTACATCAGAAAGAGTCTATAAGGATATATGTATATATGTAGCTTTTGAGCCTTTTGGGGACCCTTTGACGAAAAAAATAAATAAAAAAAAACTTATATAGATGTATGTATATATGTAGCTGTTAAGCCTTTTGGGGACCCTTTGGCGAAAAAAAAAAAAAAAAAAGTTCAAAAGGTCCGATGATAAGGAACTGCTGTCTGGAGTTGACTTTTTTTTTAACATCAGAAAGAGTCTATAAGGATATATGTATATATGTAGCTTTTAACTTTTTTGGGGACCATTTGACGAAAAAAAAAAAAAAAATTTTCAAAAACTCCAATGATAAGGAACTGCTGTCTGGAGGTTGACTTTTTTTTTTAACATCAGAAAGAGTCTATAAGGATATATGTATATGTAGTTGTTAAGCCTTTTGTGGACCCTTTGATGAAAAAAAAAAAATTCAAAAGGTCTGATGATAAGGACCTGCTGTCTGGAGGACTTGACTTTTTTTTAACATCAGAAAGAGTCTATAAGGATATATGTATATATGTAGCTTTTAAGCCTTTTGGGAACCCTTTGATGAGAAAAAAAAAAAATCTTCAAAAGCTCCGATGATAAGGAACTGCTTTCTGGCGGACATGACTTTTTTTTTAACATCAGAAAGAGTCTATTAGGATATATGTATATATGTAGCTTTTAAGTCTTTTGGGGACCCTTTGATGAAAAAAAAAAAAAAAACTTCAAAAGGTCCGATGATAAGGAACTGCTGTCTGGAGGACTTGACTTTTTTTTTTTACATCAGAAAGAGTCTATAAGGATATATGTATATATGTAGCTTTTGAGCCTTTTGGGGACCCTTTGACGAAAAAAAACAAAAAAAAAAACTTATAAGGATATATGTATATATATAGCTGTTAAGCCTTTTGGGGACCCTTTGGCGAGAAAAAAAAAAAAAGTTCAAAAGGTCCGATGATAAGGAACTGCTCTCTGGAGGAGTTGACTTTTTTTTTTTAACATCAGAAAGAGTCTATAAGGATATATGTATATGTAGTTGTTAAGCCTTTTGGGGACCCTTTGATGAAAAAAAAATAATAATAATTCAAAAGGTCCGATGATAAGGACCTGCTGTCTGGAGGACTTGACTTTTTTTTAACATCAGAAAGAGTCTATAAGGATATATGTATGTATGTAGCTTTTAAGCCTTTTGGGAACCCTTTGATGAGAAAAAAAAAAAAAAAACTTCAAAAGGTCAGATGATAAGGAACTGCTGTCTGGAGGACTTGACTTTTTTTTTCAAATCAGAAAGAGTCTATAAGGATATATGTATATATGTAGCTTTTAAGCCTTTTGTGGACCCTTTGAGAAGGAAAAAAAAAAAGTTCAAAAGGTCCGATGATAAGGAACTGCTGTCTGGAGTTGACTTTTTTTTTTAACATCAGAAAGAGTCTATAAGGATATATGTATATATGTAGCTTTTAACCCTTTTGGGGACCATTTGACAAAAAAAAAAAAAAATTTTCAAAAACTCCAATGATAAGGAACTGCTGTCTGGAGGTTGACTTTTTTTTTTAACATCAGAAAGAGTCTATAAGGATATATGTATATGTAGTTGTTAAGCCTTTTGTGGACCCTTTGATGAAAAAAAAAAAATTCAAAAGGTCTGATGATAAGGACCTGCTGTCTGGAGGACTTGACTTTTTTTTAACATCAGAAAGAGTCTATAAGTATATATGTATATATGTAGCTTTTAAGCCTTTTGGGGACCCTTTGAAGAAAAAAAAAAAAAAAAAAAACTACAAAAGGTCCGATATCAAAGAATTGCTTTCTGGCGGACTTGACTTTTTTTTTTTTTACATCAGAAAGAATCTATAAGGATATATTTATAAATGTATCTTTTAAGCCTTTTGGGGTACCTTTGGCGAGAAAAAAAAAAGAAAAAAGTTCAAAAGGTCCGATGATAAGGAACTGCTGTCTGGAGGTTGACTTTTTTTTTTAACATCAGAAAGAGTCTATTAGGATATATTTATATATGTAGCTTTTAAGCCTTTTGGGGACCCTTTGACGAAAAAAAAAAAAATTCAAAAGGTCCGATGAAAAGGAACTGCTGTCTGGAGGACTTGACTTTTTTCTTTTACATCAGAAAGAGTCTATAAGGAACTGCTGTCTGGAGGACTTGACTTTTTTTTTTTTTAACATCAGAAAGAGTCTATTAGGATATATGTATATATGTAGCTTTTAAGCCTTTTGGGGACCCTTTGACAAGAAAGAAAAAATGTTCAAAAGGTCAGATGATGAGGAACTGCTGTCTGGAGGACTTGACTTTTTTTTTTTTACATCAGAAAGAGTGTAAGAGGATATATGTATATATGTAGCTTTTAAGCCTTTTGGGGACCCTTTGACAAGAAAAAAAAAAAAAAGTTCAAAAGGTCCGATGATGAGGAACTGCTGTCTGGAGGACTTGACTTTTTTTTTAACATCAGAAAGAGTCTATAAGGATATATGTATATATGTAGCTTTTAAGCCTTTTGGGGACCCTTTGAAGAGAAAAAAGAAAAAAAAAAAGTTCAAAAGGTCCGATGATGAGGAACTGCTGTCTGGAGGACTTGACTTTTTTTTTTTTTACATCAGAAAGAGTCTATAAGGATATATGTATATATGTAGCTTTAAAGCCTTTTGGGGACGCTTTTGCGAAAAAAAAAAAAAAAAAACTTCAAAAGGTCCGATGATAAGGAACTGCTTTCTGGCGGACTTGACTTTTTTTTTTTTTACATCAGAAAGAGTCTATAAGGATATATGTATATATGTAGCTTTTGAGCCTTTTGGGGACCCTTTGGCGAAAAAAAAAAAAAAAAAGTTCAAAAGGTCCGATGATAAGGAACTGCTGTCTGGAGTTGACTTTTTTTTTAACATCAGAAAGAGTCTATAAGGATATATGTATATATGTAGCTTTTAACCCTTTTGGGGACCATTTGACGAAAAAAAAAAAAAAAAAATTTCAAAAACTCCAATGATAAGGAACTGCTGTCTGGAGGTTGACTTTTTTTTAACATCAGAAAGAGTCTATAAGGATATATGTGTATGTAGTTGTTAAGCCTTTTGTGGACCCTTTGATGAAAAAAAAAAAAAATTCAAAAGGTCTGATGATAAGGACCTGCTGTCTGGAGGACTTGACTTTTTTTTAACATCAGAAAGAGTCTATAAGGATATATGTATATATGTAGCTTTTAAGCCTTTTGGGAACCCTTTGATGAGAAAAAAAAAAATCTTCAAAAGCTCCGATGATAAGGAACTGCTTTCTGGCGGACATGACTTTTTTTTTTAACATCAGAAAGAGCCTATTAGGATATATGTATATATGTAGCTTTTAAGTCTTTTGGGGACCCTTTGATGAAAAAAAAAAAAAAACTTCAAAAGGTCCGATGATAAGGAACTGCTGTCTGGAGGACTTGACTTTTTTTTTTTTACATCAGAAAGAGTCTATAAGGATATATGTATATATGTAGCTTTTGAGCCTTTTGGGGACCCTTTGACGAAAAAAAACAAAAAAAAAAAACTTATAAGGATATATGTATATATATAGCTGTTAAGCCTTTTGGGGACCCTTTGGCGAGAAAAAAAAAAAAAGTTCAAAAGGTCCGATGATAAGGAACTGCTCTCTGGAGGAGTTGACTTTTTTTTTTTAACATCAGAAAGAGTCTATAAGGATATATGTATATGTAGTTGTTAAGCCTTTTGGGGACCCTTTGATGAAAAAAAAAAAAAATAATTCAAAAGGTCCGATGATAAGGACCTGCTGTCTGGAGGACTTGACTTTTTTTTAACATCAGAAAGAGTCTATAAGGATATATGTATATATGTAGCTTTTAAGCCTTTTGGGAACCCTTTGATGAGAAAAAAAAAAAAAAAAAACTTCAAAAGGTCAGATGATAAGGAACTGCTGTCTGGAGGACTTGACTTTTTTTTTTCAAATCAGAAAGAGTCTATAAGGATATATGTATATATGTAGCTTTTAAGCCTTTTGGGGACCCTTTGATGAAAAAAATAAAAAAAAACTTCAAAAGGTCAGATGATAAGGAACTGCTGTCTGGAGGACTTTACTTTTTTTTTTTAAAATCAGAAAGAGTCTATAAGGATATATGTATATATGTAGCTTTTAAGCCTTTTGTGGACCCTTTGAGAAGGAAAAAAAAAAAACTTCAAAAGGTCCGATGATAAGGAACTGCTTTCTGGCGGACTTGACTTTTTTTTTTACATCAGAAAGAGTCTATGAGGATATATGTATATATGTAGCTTTTAAGCCTTTTGGGGACCCTTTGGCGAGAAAAAAAAAGAAAAAACTTCAAAAGGTCCGATGATAAGGAACTGCTGTCTGGAGGACTTGACTTTTTTTTTTTTAACATCAGAAAGAGTCTATGAGGATATATGTATATATGTAGCTTTTAAGCCTTTTGGGGACCCTTAGGCGAGAAAAAAAAAAAAACTTCAAAAGGTCCGATGATAAGGAACTGCTGTCTGGAGGAGGTGACTTTTTTTTTTTTTACATCAGAAAGAGTCTATAAGGATATATGTATAATTGTATCTTTTAAAAAAAAAACTTTTTAAAAAAAAAACTTCAAAAAAGGTCCGATGATAAGGAACTGCTGTCTGGAGGACTTGACTTTTTTTTTTTTACATCAGAAAGAGTCTATAAAGATATATGTATATATGTAGCTTTTGAGCCTTTTGGGGACCCTTTGATGAAAAAAATAAAAAAAACTTCAAAAGGTCAGATGATAAGGAACTGCTGTCTGGAGGACTTGACTTTTTTTTTTCAAATCAGAATGAGTCTATAAGGATATATGTATATATGTAGCTTTTAAGCCTTTTGTGGACCCTTTGAGAAGGAAAAAAAAAAACTTCAAAAGGTCCGATGATAAGGAACTGCTTTCTGGCGGACTTGACTTTTTTTTTTACATCAGAAAGAGTCTATGAGGATATATGTATATATGTAGCTTTTAAGCCTTTTGGGGACCCTTTGGCGAGAAAAAAAAAGAAAAAACTTCAAAAGGTCCGATGATAAGGAACTGCTGTCTGGAGGACTTGACTTTTTTTTTTAACATCAAAAAGAGTCTATGAGGATATATGTATATATGTAGCTTTTAAGCCTTTTGGGGACCCTTTGGCGAGAAAAAAAAAAAAAAAAATCTTCAAAAGCTCCGATGATAAGGAACTGCTTTCTGGCGGACTTGACTTTTTTTTTTTTACATCAGAAAGAGTCTATAAGGATATATGTATATATGTAGCTTTTGAGCCTTTTGGGGACCCTTTGACGAAAAAAAAAAAAAAACATAAGGATATATGTATATATGTAGCTGTTAAGCCTTTTGGGGACCCTTTGGTGAGAAAAAAAAAAAAAGTTCAAAAGGATGATAAGGAACTGCTTTCTGGAGGACTTGACTTTTTTTTTTTTACATCAGAAAGAGTCTATAAAGATATATGTATATATGTAGCTTTTGAGCCTTTTGGGGACCCTTTGATGAAAAAAATAAAAAAAACTTCAAAAGGTCAGATGATAAGGAACTGCTGTCTGGAGGACTTGACTTTTTTTTTTCAAATCAGAATGAGTCTATAAGGATATATGTATATATGTAGCTTTTAAGCCTTTTGTGGACCCTTTGAGAAGGAAAAAAAAAAACTTCAAAAGGTCCGATGATAAGGAACTGCTTTCTGGCGGACTTGACTTTTTTTTTTACATCAGAAAGAGTCTATGAGGATATATGTATATATGTAGCTTTTAAGCCTTTTGGGGACCCTTTGGCGAGAAAAAAAAAGAAAAAACTTCAAAAGGTCCGATGATAAGGAACTGCTGTCTGGAGGACTTGACTTTTTTTTTTTAACATCAAAAAGAGTCTATGAGGATATATGTATATATGTAGCTTTTAAGCCTTTTGGGGACCCTTTGGCGAGAAAAAAAAAAAAAAAAATCTTCAAAAGCTCCGATGATAAGGAACTGCTTTCTGGCGGACTTGACTTTTTTTTTTTTACATCAGAAAGAGTCTATAAGGATATATGTATATATGTAGCTTTTGAGCCTTTTGGGGACCCTTTGACGAAAAAAAAAAAAAAACATAAGGATATATGTATATATGTAGCTGTTAAGCCTTTTGGGGACCCTTTGGTGAGAAAAAAAAAAAAAGTTCAAAAGGATGATAAGGAACTGCTTTCTGGAGGACTTGACTTTTTTTTTTTTACATCAGAAAGAGTCTAAAAGGATATATGTATATATGTAGCTTTTAAGCCTTTTGGGGTCCCTTTGATGAAAAAACTAAAAAAAAAGTTCAAAAGGTCCGATGAAAAGGAACTGCTGTCTGGAGGACTTGACTTTTTTTTTTAACATCAGAAAGAGTCTATAAGGATATATGTATATATGTAGCTTTTAAGCCTTTTGTGGACCCTTTGACGAGAAAGAAAAAAAAAATTCAAAAGATCCGATGATAAGGAACTGCTGTCTGGCGGACTTGACTTTTTTTTTTTTTACATCAGAAAGAGTCTATAAGGATATTTGTATATATGTAGCTTTTAAGCCTTTTGGGGACCCTTTGACGAAAAAAAAAAAAAAAAAAAACTTCAAAAGGTCCGATGATAAGGAACTGCTTTCTGGCGGACTTGACTTTTTTTTTTTTTTACATCAGAAAGAGTCTATAAGGATATATGTATATATGTAGCTTTTGAGCCTTTTGGGGACCCTTTGACGAAAAAAATAAATAAAAAAAAACTTATAAGGATGTATGTATATATGTAGCTGTTAAGCCTTTTGGGGACCCTTTGGCGAAAAAAAAAAAAAAAAAGTTCAAAAGGTCCGATGATAAGGAACTGCTGTCTGGAGGAGTTGACTTTTTTTTTAACATCAGAAAGAGTCTATAAGGATATATGTATATATGTAGCTTTTAACCCTTTTGGGGACCATTTGACGAAAAAAAAAAAAAAAAAAATTTCAAAAACGTCTCGGTTACGTATGTAACCCTCGTTCCCTGAGTAGGGAACGGAGACGTTACGTCGGATGACGACGAAATGGGGTTTCGCTTAGAAAGCCTATCAACTTCGAGTATTACAAAACGAGCCAATGGCAAAGAAATGCCATGGGTCTGCGGAATTTGCATGACGTAACTCCGCCCCACCTCGTGGGTATAAAAGGAGGAAGTCTGCAACAGCAGTTTATGTTTCTTCGCTGAGGAGCCAAGACTGAGCTCAGGCGATCCCCGCGGAACAGCGGAAAGTGGCAGGAAGACGTAACGTCTCCGTTCCCTACTCAGGGAACGAGGGTTACATACGTAACCGAGACGTTCCCTTTCGTTGTCACTCCGAGTTACGTCGGATGACGACGAAATGGGGTTACCAGTCTAATCACGCCACCTTCTCAGCTGTCTTCCAGTGCCCTGCGTAAATCTGAGATCCCTGTCGTGAGACTAGCACGGACGAAGGACTCCTATTTAGCACAGGAATACCAAGGTACACTGGGGAGCATATCCCACAATTTTAGAGGAATATGCAATTATTGCCAACCCAGAGGGGGGGACTTAGAGAATACACATATGACCCGAAGGATGCATAT
Organism: Gila orcuttii; assembly: GCA_026230005.1. NCBI lineage: Eukaryota > Metazoa > Chordata > Actinopteri > Cypriniformes > Leuciscidae > Gila > Gila orcuttii. The sequence goes on from JAPDVR010000011.1 coordinate 21,397,442, forward strand.
GGAGAACACTGGGGTGTCCAGCCGCAGGTGGAATATTTCAACCCCAGGGGTGGCAAAGTGGCTTGCCAAGGGAAAGACACATGCTCAGAGAGGCTTACAGTGGAAATACACATGTGGGGGTCGCTCAGGGGAGGGACCATGCACACGGGAGGCACCTAGCCGGCGCGCAGGCAATAGACACTGGCGGCGACGTCAGAAGTGCTGGAGGAACTCAGGGCTTTCGGAGAAGCTCACCTGAGGGGAATATCGCACGTATCCAGTCCGTGGAGTGGAATGGCGAGCAAGCGAAGACACCTGAGCGGGTCCAGTACTAGCTAGTTGAAGCGAGTACATGAGAGGACACAGGCTCCACTCGGAGATTGTAGAATCTGGCGAATGTGTTCGGTGTCGCCCAGCCTGCAGCTCTGCAGATGTCTGTTAGCGAGGCGCCATGCGCTAGAGCCCAAGAGGACGCCACACTCCGGGTGGAGTGGGCAGTCACACCAAGGGGGCATGGACGACCTTGCTGCTGGTATGCCAAAGCAATGGCGTCCACTATCCAGTGAGACAACCTTTGCTTGGAGAGAGCCTTTCCCTTCAGCTTCCCACCATAACAGACAAAGAGCTGGTCTGAGGTCCTGAAACACCGCGTCCTGTCTACATAGGCGCGAAGAGCGCGTACTGGACAGAGCAGTGCCAAGGCTGGGTCTGCCTCCTCCGGGGGCAGCGCTTGCAGGTTCACCACCTGGTCCCGAAAGGGAGTGGTAGGAACCTTGGGCACATATCCAGGCCGGGGTCTCAGGATCACGTGAGAGTAAGCCGGCCCGAATTCCAGGCACGCTTCGTCAACGGAGAATGCGTGCAGGTCCCCTACCCTCTTGATGGAGGCCAGAGCAACCAGGAGCGCTGTCTTCATTGACAGGAACTTAAGCTCCACTGACTGCAAAGGCTCAAAGGGAGCACTCCGCAGGGCAGTTAGCACCACTGCGAGATCCCAAGAGGGAACGAGAGGAGGGCGGGGAGGATTCAGTCTCCTCGCTCCTCTCAGGAACCTGACGATCAGGTCGTGCTTCCCCAAAGACTTACCTTCAACAAGGTCATGCTGTGCGGCAATGGCGGCGACATAGACCTTTAGGGTGGAGGGAGACAGCCTTCGCTCCAACCCATCTTGTAGGAAGGAAAGCACGACACCAATCGAACATCTCCGGGGGTCTTCTCGGTGAGAAGAGCACCAGCTGACGAAGAGGTTCCACTTCAACGCATAGAGATGTCTCGTGGACGAAGCTCTAGCGGAAGTGATGGTAGCCACCACCGGTGGTGGTAGGGTACTCAAACCTGCCTCGTCCCGTCCAGGAGCCACACGTGGAGTTTCCAAAGATCGGGCCGAGGGTGCCAAAGGGTGCCCCGTCCCTGAGAAAGTAGGTCCTTCCTCAGAGGGATCGGCCAGGGAGGTGCTGTCGCGAGGAGAACCAGTTCGGAGAACCAGGTCCTGGTGGGCCAGTACGGCGCAACCAGCATGACCTGCTCCTCGTCCTCCCTGACCTTGCGCAAGGTCCGCGCAAGAAGGCTCACTGGGGGAAACGCATACTTGCGGCCCTGCGGCCAGCTGTGCGCCAGAGCATCCGTGCCGAGCGTGCCCTCGGTCAGGGAATAATACTGGGCGCAATGGGTCGAGTCGTGGGAGGCAAACAGATCTATCTGTGCGTCCCCGAACTGGTCCCAAATCAGCTGAACCGACCGGGGATGGAGCCGCCATTCTCCCGGGAGGAGTTGAAACCGTGAGAGCTCGTCGGCTACACAGTTCAGAGCTCCGGGGATAAAAATGGCACGAAGCGACCTCAGATGCTTCTGGCTCCATAAGAGGAGGTGGCGGGCGAGTTGCGACATACGGCGGGAGCGCAGACCACCTTGACGGTTGATGTACGCTACAGTGGCGGTATTGTCTGATCGGACTAGTACGTGCTGGCCCTTGAGCACGGCCCGGAAGCGGCGCAGAGCAAGACGTACAGCCAGCAACTCGAGGCAATTGATGTGCCATAGGCGCTGGGGTCCTATCCAGGAGCCCGCGGCAGCACGTCCATTGCACATGGCGCCCCAGCCCGTGGAAGAGGCATCTGTCGATACAACAACATGCCGCGAAGCTCGTTCCAGGGGCACTCCGGCCCGTAGAAAGCTGAGGTCCGCCCACGGGGTGAAGGTCTGACGGCAGGTCGGAGTAACTGGTACTCGGAGGGTGCCGTGTTGCCATGCCCACCTCGGGACTCGGTCGCGAAGCCAAAGCTGAAGCGGTCTCATATGAAGCAATCCGAGCGGCGTTGCCGCGGCTGCAGATGCCATATGCCCCAGGAGCCTCTGAAAAAGTTTCAGTGGAACCGCACTCTTGCCCTCGAACTGTCTCAGGCAAGTCAGCAGTGACTGCGCGCGCTCGCTCGTAAGCTGCGCGGACATGGCGACCGAGTCGATTTCCATACCGAGAAAAGAGATCCTCTGCACGGGGCAAAGTTTGCTCTTCTCCCAGTTGACCCGAAGGCCCAGACGGGCTAGGTGCCGGAGCACTAGGTCCCTGTGTTCGCAAACCTGATCCCGAGAGTGAGCTAGAATCAGCCAGTCGTCGAGATAGTTCAGGATGCGAACCCCGTGTTCCCGAAGAGGAACAAGGGCTGCCTCGACGACCTTCGTGAAGACGCGAGGAGACAGGGCTAACCCGAATGGGAGAACCGCGTACTGATATGCCTGCCCCTCGAAAGCAAACCGTAGAAACGGCCTGTGTCGAGGGAGAATGGAGACATGAAAGTAGGCGTCCTTCAGGTCGATCGCTGCAAACCAATCCTGGGGCCGTACACATTCGAAAATGCGCTTGGCAGTGAGCATCTTGAACGGCAGCCTGTGAAGGGAGCGGTTCAGCACGCGCAGGTCCAGGATTGGCCGTAACCCACCGGATTTCTTCGGGACAATGAAGTACGGGCTGTAGAAGCCGGACCTCATTTCGGCTGGAGGGACAGTCTCGATCGCACCCTTCGCCAGCAGGGTAGCAACCTCCGCTCTCATGATGGGGGCATTGCCACCGACCATAGTGGAGCGAACTCCCCTGAATCGGGGAGGAGACCGCGCGAACTGAATCGCGTAGCCGAGCCTGATCGTTCGGGCGACCCAGCGGGACAGGTGGGGAAGCTCTAACCAGGCTCCCAAGAACTGTACCAGCGGGGTCATGCGAACCACAGACTTCCCGTCGGTGGGGCAGCGAGGCGGAATGACTGTCCCGGACGTGGACGGCATAGCGGCCCAGTGTCGGGGCATAGTCATTGACCGCGTCCTGACAGAGGAGACCAGGGAAGGACGAACGTTCCACGGGGGTCTGCTCTGCCAGGGGGCTGGCGACAGAGGGGGATGAGAGCTGCACGGTCCGGGGACGGCGCGTGCTGTCATCCGGCTCTGGGACAGAGGGGGACGAGGGGTGCACGGCTCGGAGGCGGCGCACCGTGTCGTCCGAGAACTCTGTGTGCTCAGGGATGAACATGTCACTTCTTTCTTTAACCACATTAGGGTGCTGCCCACCCGTGGGTGAGCAGCGGGGAGTGGAGAACAAAAGATTCTCCCCCGGCCCTCCACCGGGGGAAGGAGTGGTCCTGCTACCATCTCCTGAGAAGTGAGAGTCATCCCTGAGCAGCCCGTCTCAGGAGCGCCGCTTAGCCCGGCGTTTAGCGGGGGGCGGGGCAGGAGAGGGCTGGGGCGCCTTCTTGCGGCTTCCTCCGCGACCGGGCCCGGGTGGAGGCTGCTGCTTGGGCCGGGCGGGAGGGGGGGGAACCGCAGGAGGGCGCCCTCGGCGGCGAACAGGCTGAGGATTCTGCCCGGTCGGCTGGGTGGAGGCAGCAGCGGGCCGTCGGGGCAGAATGTGCTTAATCGCCTCAGTCTGTTTCTGAGCAGTCGAGAACTGTTGGGCGAAATCCTCGACTGCACCGCCGAAAAGGCCGGCCTGTGATATGGGGGTGTCGAGCAGACGGGACCGCTCGGCATCCCGCATATCAGCGAGGTTCAGCCAGAGGTGTCTCTCCTGGACCACGGCTGTGGACATCACCAAACCCAGGGAGCGTGCGGTCACCTTCGTCGCCCGGAGAGCGAGGTCGGTGGCGGCACGCAGCTCATTGAAGAGCCCTGGGTCCGCCCTCCCCTCGTGCATGTCCTTGAGCATCTGGGCCTGGTAGACCTGCAGAATGGCCATGGCATGCAGAGAGGTGGCTGCCTGTCCCGCCGCTCTGTAGGACTTCGCCACTAATGTAGACGAGTACCTACAGGCCTTGGATGGGTGCTTAGGCTCACCACGAGAAGAAGCGCTCTGAGGACACAGCTGCATCGCAACAGAGCGTTCAACCGGGGGGAGCCCAGTGTACCCACGGGCAGCCGCCTCCTCGAGGGGAGGAAAGGCGGATGAAACCAACGAGCGGTCACGGGAAGACATGGGAGTCTTCCAGGACTTCGAGATCTCATCATGCACATCCGGGAAGAAAGGTATTGGGGTTTGCCGCGGACGGGGGTCCGCGGCCTTACCCAAGTACCAATCATCCAACCGCGAGCGCTCAGGACAGGGTGGAGGGGACCACTCTAGTCCGATGCTCGCGGCGGCCCGGGCAAGCATGGCCGTCATCTCCGGATCAGACTCGGACGCAACCGTATGCACACCGGAAGGTGGCAGCTGTGCCGAGTCTTCACTTCCAAAAGAATCAGACCCACCTTGTGATGCTGCGATAGACATGGCGTCCTCCTCTGGAGCGCCAAAGGAAATCCGCGGGGCATCAGGAGATGGACCCGCGGAAATCCCCTGAACACTCGCGGGTTGCAACACTGGAGAGGGTGCGGCTGGGCACGGACGTGTAGTCGGCGCTTTGTTCCAAACCGTCACCCTCAGATCACCCTGGCCACCAGCCGAAGTAGGGCCTCTCGAGGAGACACTAGATCGGGGTGTGGATGAGGGGACCCTCACTCTTGCGAGATCATGGAGCCTCGATCGTAGTGTTGCGATGGTCATGTTCCCGCAGTGAGAACATGACTCATCCACGAGCGCTGCTCTAGCGTGATCAAAGCCCAAACACACTATGCAGCGCTCGTGCCCATCAGAGTCGGCAACCAGTCTACCGCAACCAGAAGTGCACGGGCGGTGCATCTTTAAAAAGACGTGCCCGTGCAAGCTCTTTTTGTGAGAGAAAAGAAACTCTGAGAGTGTTGAAGCGCCCGGGGAGAAACACACTCGCTGGCAAACCACAGCACAGATAAGCAGGAAGTGCGCTCTCGCCGGGAGATCGCCGTCACACCAACACCAGAGAATCTCGCTCGTCTGTAAAAGCTGACAGTTCAGAGATGGCTTGTGGAACGAAGGATTAACTTGGCTCCGAAGCGAAAACATAAACTGCTGTTGCAGACTTCCTCCTTTTATACCCACGAGGTGGGGCGGAGTTACGTCATGCAAATTCCGCAGACCCATGGCATTTCTTTGCCATTGGCTCGTTTTGTAATACTCGAAGTTGATAGGCTTTCTAAGCGAAACCCCATTTCGTCGTCATCCGACGTAACTCGGAGTGACAACGAAAGGGAACTCCAATGATAAGGAACTGCTGTCTGGAGGTTGACTTTTTTTTTAACATCAGAAAGAGTCTATAAGGATATATGTATATGTAGTTGTTAAGCCTTTTGTGGACCCTTTGATGAAAAAAAAAAAAATTCAAAAGGTCTGATGATAAGGACCTGCTGTCTGGAGGACTTGACTTTTTTTTAACATCAGAAAGAGTCTATAAGGATATATGTATATATGTAGCTTTTAAGCCTTTTGGGAAACCCTTTGATGAGAAAAAAAAAAATCTTCAAAAGCTCCGATGATAAGGAACTGCTGTCTGGAGGACTTGACTTTTTTTTAACATCAGAAAGAGTCTATAAGGATATATGTATATATGTAGCTTTTGAGCCTTTTGGGGACCCTTTGACGAAAAGACAAAAAAAAAACATAAGGATATATGTATGTATGTAGCTGTTAAGCCTTTTGGGGACCCTTTGGCGAGAAAAAAAAAAAAAAAGTTCAAAAGGATGATAAGGAACTGCTTTCTGGAGGACTTGACTTTTTTTTTTTTACATCAGAAAGAGTCTAAAAGGATATATGTATATATGTAGCTTTTAAGCCTTTTGGGAACCCTTTGATGAGAAAAAAAAAAAAATCTTCAATAGCTCCGATGATAAGGAACTGCTTTCTGGCGGACATGACTTTTTTTTTAACATCAGAAAGAGTCTATTAGGATATATGTATATATGTAGCTTTTAAGTCTTTTGGGGACCCTTTGATGAAAAAAAAAAAAAAAAACTTCAAAAGGTCCGATGATAAGGAACTGCTGTCTGGAGGACTTGACTTTTTTTTTTTTACATCAGAAAGAGTCTATAAGGATATATGTATATATGTAGCTTTTGAGCCTTTTGGGGACCCTTTGATGAAAAAAATAAAAAAAACTTCAAAAGGTCAGATGATAAGGAACTGCTGTCTGGAGGACTTGACTTTTTTTTTTCAAATCAGAAAGAGTGTATAAGGATATATGTATATGTAGTTGTTAAGCCTTTTGGGGACCCTTTGATGAAAAAAAAAAATAATAATTCAAAAGGTCCGATGATAAGGACCTGCTGTCTGGAGGACTTGACTTTTTTTTAACATCAGAAAGAGTCTATAAGGATATATGTATATATGTAGCTTTTAAGCCTTTTGGGAACCCTTTGATGAGAAAAAAAAAAAAAACTTCAAAAGCTCCGATGATAAGGAACTGCTTTCTGGCGGACATGACTTTTTTTTTTTAACATCAGAAAGAGTCTATTAGGATATATGTATATATGTAGCTTTTAAGCCTTTTGGGGACCCTTTGATGAAAAAAAAAAAAAAAAAAACTTCAAAAGGTCAGATGATAAGGAACTGCTGTCTGGAGGACTTGACTTTTTTTTTTTTAAATCAGAAAGAGTCTATAAGGATATATGTATATATGTAGCTTTTAAGCCTTTTGTGGACCCTTTGAGAAGGAAAAAAAAAAACTTCAAAAGGTCCGATGATAAGGAACTGCTTTCTGGCGGACTTGACTTTTTTTTTTTACATCAGAAAGAGTCTATGAGGATATATGTATATATGTAGCTTTTAAGCCTTTTGTGGACCCTTTGGCGAGAAAAAAAAAAAAACTTCAAAAGGTCCGATGATAAGGAACTGCTGTCTGGAGGAGGTGACTTTTTTTTTTTTACATCAGAAAGAGTCTATAAGGATATATGTATAATTGTATCTTTTAAGCCTTTTGGGGTACCTTTTAGGAAAAAAAAAATTCAAAAGGTCCGATGATAAGGAACTGCTGTCTGGCAGACTTGACTTTTTATTTTTTTTAACGTCAGAAAGAGTCTATAAGGACATCATGTAGCTTATTGACCTTTTGGGGACCCTATGACCTGACTTTTTAACATCAGAAAGAGTCTATGAGGACATCATGTATTTTTTATACCTTCTGGGGACTATCTGAGCAGAAAAAAAGTTCAAAAGGTCCCATATGGACTGCTGTCTGGCGGACTTGACATGACTTTTTAACATCAGAAAGAGTCTATAAAAAAAAAGTTCAAAAGGTCCGATGATAAGGAACTGCAGTCTGGAGGACTTGACTTTTTTTTTTTTTACATCAGAAAGAGTCTATAAGGACATCATGGATCTTTTAGACCTCCTGGGGAGCATCTGACCAGAAAAAAAGTTCAAAAGGTCCCATATGGACTACTGTCTGGCGGACTTGACGACTTTTTAACATCAGAAAGAGTCTATGAGGACATCTTGCATTTTTTAGACCTTCTGAGGACCCTCTGAACAGAAAAAAAGTTCAAAATGTCCCATATGGACTGCTATCTGACGGTCTTAACATCATCATGTGACACATGTATGAATAATTTTGAAAATTGAATAGAAATAAAGTTAATATTTATGAATATAAGCATGTGTAGCCTACTCAGAAAAGAGAAAAGCTAAAATCAGTGAATGTACCTCAGTACTGACTAAATTGGCAGGGCAATAGCAATAATTAAAATCATGTCAGTTTAAGAGTACGACTTTGGCTACCTAAAAAAAAATACGCTGTTGCAATGGAATGAAACACATCAGGTCTTGAATGCATTGCAATGCAACAAAGTGCATATTACTTTTAAAATGTTATTCTTCCATGCAAAACGCTTGTGCAATGCAAAAGCACGCTGTTGCAATGGTTTGAAACGCATCAGTTTTTGAATGCATTGCAATGCAACAAAGTGCATATTACTTTTAAAATGTTATTCTTCCATGCAAAACGCTTGTGCAATGCAACAGCACGCTGTTGCAATGGTTTGAAACGCATCAGTTTTTGAATGCATTGCAATGCAACAAAGTACACATTAATTTTAAAATGATATTCCTTCCATGCAAAACCCCTGTGCAAATGCAACAGCACGCTGTTGCAATGGAACGAAACGCATTAAGTCTTGAATGCATTGCAATGCAACAAAGTGCATATTACTTTTAAAATGTTATTCTTCCATGCAAAACGCTTGTGCAATGCAACAGCACGCTGTTGCAATGGATTGAAAAGCATCAGTTTTTGAATGCATTGAAATGCAACAAAGTGCATATTACTTTTAAAATGTTATTCTTTAATGCAAAACGCTTGTGCCATGCAAAAATGCAGTGAAAATGCACTGAATTGCACATCTCTTCGTTGAACCAAGGAAATAGTTAGTTACTGCATGCATTGGAAAGCGACAGTCTTTTGACAGAGTTGTCTTTTCAATAACTGATGCAATGATTTTCCTTCAACCACAAATGATTATGGTTAGTTTTTTCATTGCACAAAGGAATAAGTTAGACCTCTTATGCAATGAAATGAAACTACAAAAATGTTATTAAAACAGCAGCTTTCTTTGCCCATCTCTTTAATGCACTACGGAATGAGTTATTTCTTGAATGCATTGCAATGCAAAAAAGTGCATATCGCTTATATGTTATTCTAACGCTTTATCATATGTGCAATGCAACAGCAGTTTGTGCAATGCAACAGCAGTTTTTTAAGCGTTAGTTTTTTCATTGCACAAAGGAATAAGTTAGTCCTTTTATGCAATGGAATGAAACAACAAAACGTTATTAAAACAGCAGATTGCGTTACCAATCTCTTTAATGCAGTACAAACTGAGTTAGTTCTTGATTGCATTGCACCACAAAAAAGTGCATATTGCTTATGCACAACGATTTATCTCATGTGCAATGCAATTCAACAGCAGATTGCATTGTAATCTCTTCAATGCACTACGGAATGAGTTAGTTCTTGAATGCTTTGCATTGCAAAAAAGTGCATATCGCTTTTATGTCATTCTAACGCTTTATCATATGTGCAATGCTAAAGCAGTTTTTAAGCGTTAGTTTTTTCATTGCACAAAAGGAATAAGTCAGTCCTTTATGCAATGGAATGAAACACCAAAACGTTATTAAAACAGCAGATTGCATTGCCCATCTCTTTAATGCACTACAAAATGAGTTAGTTCTTGAATTCGTTGCAATTCAACAAAGTGCATATTGCTTAGATGTTATTCTAAAGGGTCCTCAAAAGGTTTAAAACCTATATAAACTTATAGACTCAGCTCCATATGACATGGTCCATGACCTATTGATCTTTTTTCTGTTAAAAGGGTCCTCAAAGTATAGCTTTCTACCCTTACAGACTCTTTCTGATGTTAAGTCGTCCACACTACTGTCCATATCGGACATTTTGAACTTTTTTATTGTCAAATGGTCCTCAAAAGGTTTAAAAACTATATAAACTCATAGACTTTTTCTGATGTTAAATCATTGGACCTTTTGAACTTTTTTCCTTTCAAAGGGTCCTCAAAAGGTTTAAAAACGATATATCTATATAGACTCTTTCTTATGATAAGTCCACCAGACATTAGTCCATATCGGACCTTCTGAACTTTTTTCAGGTCAAAAGGTTTAAAAACTATATATCCTTATAGACTCTTTCTGATGTTAAATCAGCCACACATAGGTCCCTTTTTGACCTACTGAACGTATTTCTGGACAAAGAGTTCTTGAACAATAATTACTTTTCATTCAGATTGACTTTTATAATTCTTGTGATGAAACAAAACTGCTGTCTGGAGGAGTTGACTTTTTTTTTTTTTTACATCAGAAAGTCTATAAGGAACTGCTGTCTGGAGGACTTGACTTTTTTTTTTTTTTACATCAGAAAGAGTGTATGAGGATATATGTATATTTGTAGCTTTTAATCCTTTTGGGGACCCTTTGAAGAGAAAAAAAAAAAAAAAGTTCAAAAGGTCCGATGATGAGGAACTGCTGTCTGGAGGACTTGACTTTTTTTTTTTTTACATCAGAAAGAGTCTATAAGGATATATGCATATATGTAGCTTTTAAGCCTTTTGGGGACCCTTTGAAGAGAAAAAAAAAAAAAAAAAACTACAAAAGGTCCGATATCAAAGAACTGCTTTCTGGCGGACTTGACTTTTTTTTTTTTTACATCAGAGAGAATCTATAAGGATATATTTATAAATGTATCTTTTAAGCCTTATGGGGTACCTTTGGCGAGAAAAAAAAAAGAAAAAAGTTCAAAAGGTCCGATGATAAGGAACTGCTGTCTGGAGGTTGACTTTTTTTTTTTTTACATCAGAAAGAGTCTATAAGGATATATTCATATATGTAGCTTTTAAGCCTTTTGGGGACCCTTTGACAAAAAAAAAAAAAATTCAAAAGGTCCGATGAAAAGGAACTGCTGTCTGGAGGACTTGACTTTTTTCTTTTACATCAGAAAGAGTCTATAAGGAACTGCTGTCTGGAGGACTTGACTTTTTTTTTTTTTGACATCAGAAAGAGTGTAAGAGGATATATGTATATATGTAGCTTTTAAGCCTTTTGGGGACCCTTTGACAAGAAAGAAAAAATGTTCAAAAGGTCAGATGATGAGGAACTGCTGTCTGGAGGACTTGACTTTTTTTTTTTTTACATCAGAAAGAGTGTAAGAGGATATATGTATATATGTAGCTTTTAAGCCTTTTGGGGACGCTTTTGCGAAAAAAAAAAAAAAAAAAGTTCAAAAGGTTCGATGATAAGGAACTGCTGTCTGGAGGACTTGACTTTTTTTTAACATCAGAAAGAGTCTATAAGGATATATGTATATATGTAGCTTTTAAGCCTTTTGGGGACCCTTTGAAGAGAAAAAAGAAAAAAAAAAAGTTCAAAAGGTCCGATGATGAGGAACTGCTGTCTGGAGGACTTGACTTTTTTTTTTTTACATCAGAAAGAGTCTATAAGGATATATGTATATATGTAGCTTTAAAGCCTTTTGGGGACGCTTTTGCGAAAAAAAAAAAAAAAAAAGTTCAAAAGGTTCGATGATAAGGAACTGCTGTCTGGAGGACTTGACTTTTTTTTTTTTTACATCAGAAAGAGTCTATGAGGATATATCTATATATATAGCTTTTAAGCCTTTTGGGGACCCTTTGGCGAGAAAAAAAAAAAAAAAAAACTTCAAAAGGTCCGATGATAAGGAACTGCTTTCTGGCGGACTTGACTTTTTTTTTTTACATCAGAAAGAGTCTATAAGGATATATGTATATATGTAGCTTTTGAGACTTTTGGGGACCCTTTGACGAAAAAACAAAAAAAAAACATAAGGATATATGTATATATGTAGCTGTTAAGCCTTTTGGGGACCCTTTGGCGAGAAAAAAAAAAAAGTTCAAAAGGATGATAAGGAACTGCTTTCTGGACGACTTGACTTTTTTTTTTTTTACATCAGAAAGAGTCTAAAAGGATATATGTATATATGTAGCTTTTAAGCCTTTTGGGGTCCCTTTGATGAAAAAACTAAAAAAAAAGTTCAAAAGGTCCGATGATAAGGAACTGCTGTTTGGAGGAGTTGACTTTTTTTTTTAACATCAGAAAGAGTCTATAAGGATATATGTATATATGTAGCTTTTAACCCTTTTGGGGACCATTTGACGAAAAAAAAAAAATTTTTTTCAAAAACTCCAATGATAAGGAACTGCTGTCTGGAGGTTGACTTTTTTTTAACATCAGAAAGAGTCTATAAGGATATATGTATATATGTAGCTTTTAAGCCTTTTGGGAACCCTTTGATGAGAAAAAAAAAAATCTTCAAAAGCTCCGATGATAAGGAACTGCTTTCTGGCGGACATGACTTTTTTTTTTAACATCAGAAAGAGTCTATTAGGATATTTGTATATATGTAGCTTTTAAGTCTTTTGGGGACCCTTTGATGAAAAAAAAAAAAAAAAACTTAAAAAGGTCCGATGATAAGGAACTGCTTTCTGGCGGACTTGACTTTTTTTTTTTTACATCAGAAAGAGTCTATAAGGATATATGTATATATGTAGCTTTTGAGCCTTTTGGGGACCCTTTGACGAAAAAACAAAAAAAAAAACATAAGGATATATGTATATATGTAGCTGTTAAGCCTTTTGGGGACCCTTTGGCGAGAAAAAAAAAAAAAGTTCAAAAGGATGATAAGGAACTGCTTTCTGGAGGACTTGACTTTTTTTTTTTACATCAGAAAGAGTCTAAAAGGATATATGTATATATGTAGCTTTTAAGCCTTTTGGGGTCCCTTTGATGAAAAAACTAAAAAAAAAGTTCAAAAGGTCCGATGAAAAGGAACTGCTGTCTGGAGGACTTGACTTTTTTTTTAACATCAGAAAGAGTCTATAAGGATATATGTATATATGTAGCTTTTAAGCCTTTTGTGGACCCTTTGACGAGAAAGAAAAAAAAATTCAAAAGATCCGATGATAAGGAACTGCTGTCTGGCGGACTTGACTTTTTTTTTTTTTACATCAGAAAGAGTCTATAAGGATATTTGTATATATGTAGCTTTTAAGCCTTTTGGGGACCCTTTGACGAAAAAAAAAAAAAAAAAAACTTCAAAAGGTCCGATGATAAGGAACTGCTTTCTGGCGGACTTGACTTTTTTTTTTTTTACATCAGAAAGAGTCTATAAGGATATATGTATATATGTAGCTTTTGAGCCTTTTGGGGACCCTTTGACGAAAAAAAAAAATAAAAAAAAACTTATAAGGATGTATGTATATATGTAGCTTTTAAGCCTTTTGGGAACCCTTTGATGAGAAAAAAAAAAAATCTTCAAAAGCTCCGATGATAAGGAACTGCTTTCTGGCGGACATGACTTTTTTTTTTAACATCAGAAAGAGTCTATTAGGATATATGTATATATGTAGCTTTTAAGTCTTTTGGGGACCCTTTGATGAAAAAAAAAAAAAAAAACTTAAAAAGGTCCGATGATAAGGAACTGCTTTCTGGCGGACTTGACTTTTTTTTTTTTTACATCAGAAAGAGTCTATAAGGATATATGTATATATGTAGCTTTTGAGCCTTTTGGGGACCCTTTGACGAAAAAAAAAAATAAAAAAAAACTTATAAGGATGTATGTATATATGTAGCTTTTAAGCCTTTTGGGAACCCTTTGATGAGAAAAAAAAAAAATCTTCAAAAGCTCCGATGATAAGGAACTGCTTTCTGGCGGACATGACTTTTTTTTTTAACATCAGAAAGAGTCTATTAGGATATATGTATATATGTAGCTTTTGAGCCTTTTGGGGACCCTTTGACGAAAAAACAAAAAAAAAAACATAAGGATATATGTATATATGTAGCTGTTAAGCCTTTTGGGGACCCTTTGGCGAGAAAAAAAAAAAAAGTTCAAAAGGATGATAAGGAACTGCTTTCTGGAGGACTTGACTTTTTTTTTTTACATCAGAAAGAGTCTAAAAGGATATATGTATATATGTAGCTTTTAAGCCTTTTGGGGTCCCTTTGATGAAAAAACTAAAAAAAAAGTTCAAAAGGTCCGATGAAAAGGAACTGCTGTCTGGAGGACTTGACTTTTTTTTTTAACATCAGAAAGAGTCTATAAGGATATATGTATATATGTAGCTTTTAAGCCTTTTGTGGACCCTTTGACGAGAAAGAAAAAAAAATTCAAAAGATCCGATGATAAGGAACTGCTGTCTGGCGGACTTGACTTTTTTTTTTTTTACATCAGAAAGAGTCTATAAGGATATTTGTATATATGTAGCTTTTAAGCCTTTTGGGGACCCTTTGACGAAAAAAAAAAAAAAAAAAAACTTCAAAAGGTCCGATGATAAGGAACTGCTTTCTGGCGGACTTGACTTTTTTTTTTTTTACATCAGAAAGAGTCTATAAGGATATATGTATATATGTAGCTGTTAAGCCTTTTGGGGACCCTTTGGCGAAAAAAAAAAAAAAAAAGTTCAAAAGGTCCGATGATAAGGAACTGCTGTCTGGAGGATTGACTTTTTTTTTTAACATCAGAAAGAGTCTATAAGGATATATGTATATATGTAGCTTTTAAGCCTTTTGGGAACCCTTTGATGAGAAAAAAAAAAAAAACTTCAAAAGCTCCGATGATAAGGAACTGCTTTCTGGCGGACATGACTTTTTTTTTTAACATCAGAAAGAGTCTATTAGGATATATGTATATATGTAGCTTTTAAGTCTTTTGGGGACCCTTTGATGAAAAAAAAAAAAAAAAACTTCAAAAGGTCCGGTGATAAGGAACTGCTGTCTGGAGGACTTGACTTTTTTTTTTTTACATCAGAAAGAGTCTATAAGGATATATGTATATATGTAGCTTTTGAGCCTTTTGGGGACCCTTTGACGAAAAAAAACAAAAAAAAAACTTATAAGGATATATGTATATATGTAGCTGTTAAGCCTTTTGGGGACCCTTTGCGAGAAAAAAAAAAAAAAAAGTTCAAAAGGTCCGATGATAAGGAACTGCTCTCTGGAGGAGTTGACTTTTTTTTTTAACATCAGAAAGAGTCTATAAGGATATATGTATATGTAGTTGTTAAGCCTTTTGGGGACCCTTTGATGAAAAAAAAATAATAATAAAAAGACCCTTTGACGAAAAAAAACAAAAAAAACACTTATAAGGATATATGTATATATGTAGCTGTTAAGCCTTTTGGGGACCCTTTGGCGAGAAAAAAAAAAAAAAAACTTCAAAAGGTCCGATGATAAGGACCTGCTGTCTGGAGGACTTGACTTTTTTTTAACATCAGAAAGAGTCTATAAGGATATATGTATATATGTAGCTTTTAAGCCTTTTGGGAACCCTTTGATGAGAAAAAAAAAAAAAAAACTTCAAAAGCTCCGATGATAAGGAACTGCTTTCTGGCGGACATGACTTTTTTTTTTTAACATCAGAAAGAGTCTATTAGGATATATGTATATATGTAGCTTTTAGGCCTTTTGGGGACCCTTTGATGAAAAAAATAAAAAAAAACTTCAAAAGGTCAGATGATAAGGAACT
This sequence comes from Gila orcuttii, assembly GCA_026230005.1. NCBI lineage: Eukaryota > Metazoa > Chordata > Actinopteri > Cypriniformes > Leuciscidae > Gila > Gila orcuttii. Next base: position 21,412,813 of record JAPDVR010000011.1, read on the forward strand.
GCTGTCTGGAGGACTTGACTTTTTTTTTTTTACATCAGAAAGAGTCTATAAGGATATATGTATATATGTAGCTTTTAAGCCTTTTGTGGACCCTTTGAGAAGGAAAAAAAAAAAACTTCAAAAGGTCCGATGATAAGGAACTGCTTTCTGGCGGACTTGACTTTTTTTTTTACATCAGAAAGAGTCTATGAGGATATATGTATATATGTAGCTTTTAAGCCTTTTGGGGACCCTTTGGCGAGAAAAAAAAAAAGTTCAAAAGGTCCGTTGATAAGGAACTGCTGTCTGGCGGACATGACTTTTTTTTTTTAACATCAGAAAGAGTCTATTAGGATATATGTATATATGTAGCTTTTAGGCCTTTTGGGGACCCTTTGATGAAAAAAATAAAAAAAAACTTCAAAAGGTCAGATGATAAGGAACTGCTGTCTGGAGGACTTGACTTTTTTTTTTTTACATCAGAAAGAGTCTATAAGGATATATGTATATATGTAGCTTTTAAGCCTTTTGTGGACCCTTTGAGAAGGAAAAAAAAAAAACTTCAAAAGGTCCGATGATAAGGAACTGCTTTCTGGCGGACTTGACTTTTTTTTTTACATCAGAAAGAGTCTATGAGGATATATGTATATATGTAGCTTTTAAGCCTTTTGGGGACCCTTTGGCGAGAAAAAAAAAAAGTTCAAAAGGTCCGTTGATAAGGAACTGCTGTCTGGCGGACTTGACTTTTTTTTTTTTTACATCAGAAAGAGTCTATAAGGACATCCTGTAGCTTTTAGACCTTCTGGGGACCCTCTGACCAGAAGAAAAGTTCAAAAGTTCCCAATATGGACTACTGACTGGCGGACTTGAATTGACTATTTAACATCAGAAAGAGTCTATGAGGACATCATGGATCTTTTAGACCTTCTGGGGACCCTCTGACCAGAAAAAAAGTTCAAAAGGTCCCATATGGACTACTGACTGGCGGACTTGAATTGACTTTTTAACATAAGAACGAGTGTATAAGGACATGATGGACCTGTTAGACCTCCTGGGGACCCTCTGAGCAGAAAAAAAGTTCAAAAGGTCCCATATGGACTACTGTCTCGCGGACTTGACTTTTTAACATCAGAAAGAGTCTATAAGGACATCATCATGTAGCTTTTAGACCTTCTGGGGACCCTCTGACCAGAAAAAAAGTTAAAAAGGTCCCATATCGACTACTGTCTGGCGGACTTGACCTGACTTTTTAACATCAGAAAGAGTCTATAAGGACATCATGTAGCTTTTAGACCTTCTGGGGACCCTCTGACCAGAAAAAAAGTTCAAAAGGTCCCATATGGACTACTGTCTGGTGGACTATTTAACATCAGAAAGAGTGTATAAGGACATCAAGTAGCTTTTAGACCTTCTGGGGACCCTCTGACCATAAGATAAGTTCAAAAGTTCCCAATATGGACTACTGACTGGCGGGCTTGACTTGACTTTTTAACATCAGAAAGAGTCTGTAAGGACATCCTGTAGCTTTTAGACCTTCTGGGACCCTCTGACCAGAAGAAAAGTTCAAAAGTTCCCAATATGGACTACTGTCTGGTGGACTATTTAACATCAGAAAGAGTGTATAAGGACATCAAGTAGCTTTTAGACCTACTGGGGACCCTCTGAGAAAAAAGTTCAAAAGGTCCGATATGGACTACTGTCTGGCAGACTTGACTTTTTAACATCAGAAAGAGTCTGTAAGGACATCCTGTAGCTTTTAGACCTTCTGGGACCCTCTGACCAGAAGAAAAGTTCAAAAGTTCCCAATATGGACTACTGACTGGCGGACTTGAATTGACTATTTAACATCAGAAAGAGTCTATGAGGACATCATGGATCTTTTAGACCTTCTGGGGACCCTCTGACCAGAAAAAAAGTTCAAAAGGTCCCATATGGACTACTGACTGGCTGACTTGAATTGACTTTTTAGCATCAGAAAGAGTCTATAAGGACATCATAGATCTTTTAGACCATCTGGGGACCCTCTGACCAAAAAAAAAGTCCCATATGGACTACTGTCTGGCGGACCTGACCTGATTTTAACATCAGAAAGAGTCTATAAGGACATCATGTAGCTTTTAGACCTTCTGGGGACCCTCTAAGCAGAAAACAATTTCAAAAGGTCCCATATGGACTGCTGTCTGGCAGACTTGACTTTTTACATCAGAAAGAGTCTATAAGGACATCATCATGTAGATTTTAGACCTTCTGGGGACCCTCTGACCAAAAAAAAAGTTCAAACTTTTTCAGTGCATATTACTTTAAAATGTTATTCTTCCATGCAAAACGCTTGTGCAATGCAACAGCACGCTGTTGCAATGGAATGAAACGCATCAGGTCTTGAATGCATTGCAATGCAACAAATTGCATATTACTTTTAAAATGTTATTCTTCCATGCAAAACGCTTGTGCACTGCAACAGCACTCTGTTGCAATGGCATGAAACGCATCAGGTCTTGAATGCATTGCAATGCAACAAAGTGCATATTACTTTTAATATGCTGTTGCAATGGAATGAAACGCATCAGTTCTTGAATGCATTGCAATGCAACAAAGTGCATATTACTTTTAAAATGTTATTCTTCCACGCAAAACCCCTGTGCAAAGAAAGAGCACGCTGTTGCAATGGAATGAAACGCATCAATTCTTGAATGCATTGCAATGCAACAAAGTGCATATTACTTTTAAAATGTTATTCTTCCATGCAAAACGCTTGTGCAATGCAACAGCACGCTGTTGCAATGGAATGAAACGCATCAGGTCTTGAATGCATTGCAATGCAACAAAGTGCATATTACTTTTAAAATGTTATTCTTCCATGCAAAACGCTTCTGCAACGAAAAGCACGCTGTTGCAATGGTTTGAAACGCATCAGTTTTTGAATGCATTGCAATGCAACAAAGTGCATATTACTTTTAAAATGTTATTCTTCCATGCTAACTCCTGTGCAATGCAACAGCACGCTGTTGCAATGTAATGAAACGCATCAGGTCTTGAAGGCATTGCAATGCAACAAAGTGCATATTACTTTTAAAATGTTATTCTTCCATGCAAAACGCTTGCTAAAGCTACAGCACGCTGTTGCAATGGATTGAAACGCATCAGTTTTTGAATGCATTGCAATGCAACAAAGTGCATATTACTTTTAAAATGTTATTCTTCCATGCAAAACCCATGTGCAATGCAACAGCACGCTGTTGCAATGGAATGAAACGCATTAGGTCTTGAATGCATTGCAATGCAACAAAGTGCATATTACTTTTAAAATGTTATTCTTCCATGCAAAACCCCTGTGCAATGCAACAGCACGCTGTTGCAATGGAATGAAACGCATTAGGTCTTGAATGCATTGCAATGCAACAAAGTGCATATTACTTTTAAAATGTTATTCTTCCATGCAAAACCCCTGTACAATGCAACAGCACGCTGTTGCAATGTAATGAAACGCATTAGGTCTTGAATGCATTGCAATGCAACAAAATGCATATTACTTTTAAAATGTTATTCTTCCATGCAAAACCCCTGTGCAATGCAACAGCACGCTGTTGCAATGGAATGAAACGCATTAGGTCTTGAATGCATTGCAATGCAACAAAGTGCATATTACTTTTAAAATGTTATTCTTCCATGCAAAACCCCTGTGCAATGCAACAGCACGCTGTTGCAATGGAATGAAACGCATTAGGTCTTGAATGCATTGCAATGCAACAAAGTGCATATTACTTTTAAAATGTTATTCTTCCATGCAAAACCCCTGTGCAATGCAACAGCACGCTGTTGCAATGGAATGAAACAACAAAACGTCATTAAAACAGCAGATTGCGTTGCCTATCTCTTTAATGCAATACAAACTGAGTTAGTTCTTGAGTGCATTGCACCGCAAAAAAGTGCATATTGCTTATGCACAACGCTTTATCTTATGTGCAATGCAATTCAACAGCAGATTGCATTGTAATCTCTTCAATGCACTACGGAATGAGTTAGTTCTTGAATGCTTTGCATTGCAAAAAAGTGCATATCGCTTTTATGTCATTCTAACGCTTTATCATATGTGCAATGCTAAAGCAGTTTTTAAGCGTTAGTTTTTTCATTGCACAAAAGGAATAAGTCAGTCCTTTATGCAATGGAATGAAACACCAAAACATTATTAAAACGTTAGTTCTTGAATTCGTTGCAATTCAACAAAGTGCATATTGCTTAGATGTTATTCTAAAGGGTCCTCAAAAGGTTTAAAACCTATATAAACTTATAGACTCAGCTCCATATGACATGGTCCATGACCTATTGATCTTTTTTCTGTTAAAAGGGTCCTCAAAGTATAGCTTTCTACCCTTACAGACTCTTTCTGATGTTAAGTCGTCCAGACTACTGTCCATATCGGACCTTTTGAACTTTTTTATTGTCAAATGGTCCTCAAAAGGTTTAAAAACTATGTCAACTCATAGAATTTTTCTGATGTTAAATCAGCCAGAGAGTAGTCCATATTGGACCTTTTGAACTTTTTTCCTTTCAAAGGGTCCTCAAAAGGTTTAAAAACGATATATCTATATAGACTCTTTCTTATGATAAGTCCACCAGACAGTAGTCCATATCGGACCTTTTGAACTTTTTTCAGGTCAAAAGGTTTAAAAACTATATATCCTTATAGACTCTTTCTGATGTTAAATCAGCCACACATAGGTCCCTTTTTAACCTACTGAACATATTTCTGGACAAAGAGTTCTTGAACAATAATTACTTTTCATTCAGATTGACTTTTATAATTCTTGTGATGCTTCATATATTCCTCTGATGCGTCCAAATCGGAACTTTTGAACTTTTTTTCTGGTCAATTTCCTTATAATATTTCTGATGTCAAATCAGCCATTCAGAGATCTTTTTTTTTTTTTTTTTGACGAGAAAAAAAAAAAGTTCAAAAGGTCCGATGATAAGGAATGGCGGACTTGACTTGTTTCGAAACATCGAAACAATTATGTTTTTTTGAACATCAGAAAGAGTCTATAAGGATATATGTATATATTTAGCTTTTAAGCCTTTTGGGGACCCTTTGTAGAAAAAAAAAAAAAGTTCAAAAGGTCCGATGATAAGGAACTGCTGTCTGGCGGACTTGACTTTTCATTTTTTTAACGTCAGAAAGAGTTTATAAGGATATATGTATATTTGTAGCTTTTAAACCTTTTGGGGACACTTTTATAAAAAAAAAAAAAATAATTCAAAAGGTCCGATGATAAGGAACTGCTTTCTGGAGGACGTGACTTTTTTTTTTTTTTTTACATCAGAAAGAGTCTATAAGGATATATGTATATATGTAGCTTTTAAGCCTTTTGGGGACCCTTTGTAGAGAAAAAAAAAAAAAAAGTTCAAAAGGTCCGATGATAAGGAACTGCTTTCTGGAGGACGTGACTTTTTTTTTTTACAATCAGAAAGAGTCTATAAGGAACTGCTGTCTGGAGGACTTGACTTTTTTTAACATCAGAAAGAGTCTATAAGGATATATGTAGCTTTTAAGCCTTTTGGGGACCCTTTGACAAGAAAAAAAAAATGTTCAAAAGGTCAGATGATGAGGAACTGCTGTCTGGAGGATTTGACTTTTTTTTTAACAACAGAAAGAGTCTATAAGGAACTGCTGTCTGGAGGACTTGACTTTTTTTTTTAACATCAGAAAGAGTCTATAAGGATATATGTATGTATGTAGCTGTTAAGCCTTTTGGGGACCCTTTGAAGAAAAAAAAAATAATAATAAACTACAAAAGGTCCGATGTCAAAGAACTGCTTTCTGGCGGACTTGACTGTTTTTTTTTCAACATCAGAAAGAGTCTATAAGGATATATGTTTATATGTAGCTTTTAAGCCATTTGGGAACCCTTTGACAAGAAAAGAAAAAGAATAACTTCAAAAGGTCCGATGATAAGGAACTGCTGTCTGGCGGACTTGACTTGTTTTTTTTTACAATCAGAAAGAGTCTATAAGGAACTGCTGTCTGGAGGACTTGAATTTTTTTTTAACATCAGAAAGAGTCTATAAGGATATATGTAGCTTTTAAGCCTTTTGGGGACCCTTTGACAAGAAAAAAAAAATGTTCAAAAGGTCAGATGATGAGGAACTGCTGTCTGGAGGATTTGACTTTTTTTTTTTAACAACAGAAAGAGTCTATAAGTAACTGCTGTCTGGCGGACTTGACTTTTTTTTTAACATCAGAAAGAGTCTATAAGGATATATGTATATATGTAGCTGTTAAGCCTTTTGGGGACCCTTTGAAGAAAAAAAAAAAAAAAAAAAACTACAAAAGGTCCGATGTCAAAGAACTGCTTTCTGGCGGACTTGACTGTTTTTTTTCAACATCAGAAAGAGTCTATAAGGATATATGTATATATGTAGCTTTTAAGCCATTTGGGAACCCTTTGACAAGAAAAGAAAAAAAAAAACTTCAAGAGGTCCGATGATGAGGAACTGCTGTCTGGAGGACTTGAATTTTTTTTTGAACATCAGAAAGAGTCTATAAGGATATATGTATATATGTAGCTTTTAAGCCTTTTGGGGACCCTTTGAAGAAAAAAAAAAAAAGTTCAAAAGGTCCGATGATGAGGAACTGCTGTCTGGAGGACTGGACTTTTTTTTTTTTTACATCAGAAAGAGTCTATAAGTATATATGTATATATGTAGCTTTTAAGCCTTTTGGGGACCCTTTGAAGAGAAAAAAAAAAAAAAAAAAACTACAAAAGGTCCGATATCAAAGAATTGCTTTCTGGCGGACTTGACTTTTTTTTTTTTTTACATCAGAAAGAATCTATAAGGATATATTTATAAATGTATCTTTTAAGCCTTTTGGGGTACCTTTGGCGAGAAAAAAAAAAGAAAAAAGTTCAAAAGGTCCGATGATAAGGAACTGCTGTCTGGAGGTTGACTTTTTTTTTTAACATCAGAAAGAGTCTATTAGGATATATTTATATATGTAGCTTTTAAGCCTTTTGGGGACCCTTTGACGAAAAAAAAAAAAAATTCAAAAGGTCCGATGAAAAGGAACTGCTGTCTGGAGGACTTGACTTTTTTCTTTTACATCAGAAAGAGTCTATAAGGAACTGCTGTCTGGAGGACTTGACTTTTTTTTTTTAACATCAGAAAGAGTCTATAAGGATATATGTATATATGTAGCTTTTAAGCCTTTTTTGGGGACCCTTTGACAAGAAAGAAAAAATGTTCAAAAGGTCAGATGATGAGGAACTGCTGTCTGGAGGACTTGACTTTTTTTTTTTTACATCAGAAAGAGTGTAAGAGGATATATGTATATATGTAGCTTTTAAGCCTTTTGGGGACCCTTTGACAAGAAAAAAAAAAAAAAGTTCAAAAGGTCCGATGATGAGGAACTGCTGTCTGGAGGACTTGACTTTTTTTTTAACATCAGAAAGAGTCTATAAGGATATATGTATATATGTAGCTTTTAAGCCTTTTGGGGACCCTTTGAAGAGAAAAAAGAAAAGAAAAAAGTTCAAAAGGTCCGATGATGAGGAACTGCTGTCTGGAGGACTTGACTTTTTTTTTAACATCAGAAAGAGTCTATAAGTATATATGTATATATGTAGCTTTTAAGCCTTTTGGGGACCCTTTGAAGAGAAAAAAAAAAAAAAAAAACTACAAAAGGTCCGATATCAAAGAATTGCTTTCTGGCGGACTTGACTTTTTTTTTTTTTTACATCAGAAAGAATCTATAAGGATATATTTATAAATGTATCTTTTAAGCCTTTTGGGGTACCTTTGGCGAGAAAAAAAAAAAGAAAAAAGTTCAAAAGGTCCGATGATAAGGAACTGCTGTCTGGAGGTTGACTTTTTTTTTTAACATCAGAAAGAGTCTATTAGGATATATTTATATATGTAGCTTTTAAGCCTTTTGGGGACCCTTTGACGAAAAAAAAAAAAATTCAAAAGGTCCGATGAAAAGGAACTGCTGTCTGGAGGACTTGACTTTTTTCTTTTACATCAGAAAGAGTCTATAAGGAACTGCTGTCTGGAGGACTTGACTTTTTTTTTTTTAACATCAGAAAGAGTCTATAAGGATATATGTATATATGTAGCTTTTAAGCCTTTTGGGGACCCTTTGACAAGAAAGAAAAAATGTTCAAAAGGTCAGATGATGAGGAACTGCTGTCTGGAGGACTTGACTTTTTTTTTTTTTACATCAGAAAGAGTGTAAGAGGATATATGTATATATGTAGCTTTTAAGCCTTTTGGGGACCCTTTGACAAGAAAAAAAAAAAAAAGTTCAAAAGGTCCGATGATGAGGAACTGCTGTCAGGAGGACTTGACTTTTTTTTTAACATCAGAAAGAGTCTATAAGGATATATGTATATATGTAGCTTTTAAGCCTTTTGGGGACCCTTTGAAGAGAAAAAAGAAAAAAAAAAAGTTCAAAAGGTTCGATGATAAGGAACTGCTGTCTGGAGGATTTGACTTTTTTTTTAACATCAGAAAGAGTCTATAAGGATATATGTATATATGTAGCTTTTAAGCCTTTTGGGGACCCTTTGAAGAGAAAAAAGAAAAAAAAAAAGTTCAAAAGGTCCGATGATGAGGAACTGCTGTCTGGAGGACTTGATTTTTTTTTTTTTTACATCAGAAAGAGTCTATAAGGATATATGTATATATGTAGCTTTAAAGCCTTTTGGGGACGCTTTTGCGAAAAAAAAAAAAAAAAAAACTTCAAAAGGTCCGATGATAAGGAACTGCTTTCTGGCGGACTTGACTTTTTTTTTTTTACATCAGAAAGAGTCTATAAGGATATATGTATATATGTAGCTTTTGAGCCTTTTGGGGACCCTTTGACGAAAAAAATAAATAAAAAAAAACTTATATAGATGTATGTATATATGTAGCTGTTAAGCCTTTTGGGGACCCTTTGGCGAAAAAAAAAAAAAAAAAAAGTTCAAAAGGTCCGATGATAAGGAACTGCTGTCTGGAGTTGACTTTTTTTTTTAACATCAGAAAGAGTCTATAAGGATATATGTATATATGTAGCTTTTAACTTTTTTGGGGACCATTTGACGAAAAAAAAAAAAAAAATTTTCAAAAACTCCAATGATAAGGAACTGCTGTCTGGAGGTTGACTTTTTTTTTTAACATCAGAAAGAGTCTATAAGGATATATGTATATGTAGTTGTTAAGCCTTTTGTGGACCCTTTGATGAAAAAAAAAAAATTCAAAAGGTCTGATGATAAGGACCTGCTGTCTGGAGGACTTGACTTTTTTTTAACATCAGAAAGAGTCTATAAGGATATATGTATATATGTAGCTTTTAAGCCTTTTGGGAACCCTTTGATGAGAAAAAAAAAAAATCTTCAAAAGGTCCGATGATAAGGAACTGCTGTCTGGAGGACTTGACTTTTTTTTTTTACATCAGAAAGAGTCTATAAGGATATATGTATATATGTAGCTTTTGAGCCTTTTGGGGACCCTTTGGCGAGAAAAAAAAAAAAGTTCAAAAGGTCCGATGATAAGGAACTGCTCTCTGGAGGAGTTGACTTTTTTTTTTTAACATCAGAAAGAGTCTATAAGGATATATGTATATGTAGTTGTTAAGCCTTTTGGGGACCCTTTGATGAAAAAAAAATAATAATAATTCAAAAGGTCCGATGATAAGGACCTGCTGTCTGGAGGACTTGACTTTTTTTTAACATCAGAAAGAGTCTATAAGGATATATGTATGTATGTAGCTTTTAAGCCTTTTGGGAACCCTTTGATGAGAAAAAAAAAAAAAAACTTCAAAAGGTCAGATGATAAGGAACTGCTGTCTGGAGGACTTGACTTTTTTTTTCAAATCAGAAAGAGTCTATAAGGATATATGTATATATGTAGCTTTTAAGCCTTTTGTGGACCCTTTGAGAAGGAAAAAAAAAAAGTTCAAAAGGTCCGATGATAAGGAACTGCTGTCTGGAGTTGACTTTTTTTTTTAACATCAGAAAGAGTCTATAAGGATATATGTATATATGTAGCTTTTAACCCTTTTGGGGACCATTTGACAAAAAAAAAAAAAAATTTTCAAAAACTCCAATGATAAGGAACTGCTGTCTGGAGGTTGACTTTTTTTTTTAACATCAGAAAGAGTCTATAAGGATATATGTATATGTAGTTGTTAAGCCTTTTGTGGACCCTTTGATGAAAAAAAAAAAATTCAAAAGGTCTGATGATAAGGACCTGCTGTCTGGAGGACTTGACTTTTTTTTAACATCAGAAAGAGTCTATAAGTATATATGTATATATGTAGCTTTTAAGCCTTTTGGGGACCCTTTGAAGAAAAAAAAAAAAAAAAAAACTACAAAAGGTCCGATATCAAAGAATTGCTTTCTGGCGGACTTGACTTTTTTTTTTTTACATCAGAAAGAATCTATAAGGATATATTTATAAATGTATCTTTTAAGCCTTTTGGGGTACCTTTGGCGAGAAAAAAAAAAGAAAAAAGTTCAAAAGGTCCGATGATAAGGAACTGCTGTCTGGAGGTTGACTTTTTTTTTTAACATCAGAAAGAGTCTATTAGGATATATTTATATATGTAGCTTTTAAGCCTTTTGGGGACCCTTTGACGAAAAAAAAAAAAATTCAAAAGGTCCGATGAAAAGGAACTGCTGTCTGGAGGACTTGACTTTTTTCTTTTACATCAGAAAGAGTCTATAAGGAACTGCTGTCTGGAGGACTTGACTTTTTTTTTTTTTAACATCAGAAAGAGTCTATTAGGATATATGTATATATGTAGCTTTTAAGCCTTTTGGGGACCCTTTGACAAGAAAGAAAAAATGTTCAAAAGGTCAGATGATGAGGAACTGCTGTCTGGAGGACTTGACTTTTTTTTTTTTACATCAGAAAGAGTGTAAGAGGATATATGTATATATGTAGCTTTTAAGCCTTTTGGGGACCCTTTGACAAGAAAAAAAAAAAAAAGTTCAAAAGGTCCGATGATGAGGAACTGCTGTCTGGAGGACTTGACTTTTTTTTTAACATCAGAAAGAGTCTATAAGGATATATGTATATATGTAGCTTTTAAGCCTTTTGGGGACCCTTTGAAGAGAAAAAAGAAAAAAAAAAAGTTCAAAAGGTCCGATGATGAGGAACTGCATTCTGGAGGACTTGACTTTTTTTTTTTTTACATCAGAAAGAGTCTATAAGGATATATGTATATATGTAGCTTTAAAGCCTTTTGGGGACGCTTTTGCGAAAAAAAAAAAAAAAAAACTTCAAAAGGTCCGATGATAAGGAACTGCTTTCTGGCGGACTTGACTTTTTTTTTTACATCAGAAAGAGTCTATGAGGATATATGTATATATGTAGCTTTTAAGCCTTTTGGGGACCCTTTGGCGAGAAAAAAAAAAAAAAAACTTCAAAAGGTCCGATGATAAGGAACTGCTTTCTGGCGGACTTGACTTTTTTTTTTTAACATCAGAAAGAGTCTATAAGGATATATGTATATGTAGTTGTTAAGCCTTTTGTGGACCCTTTGATGAAAAAAAAAAAATTTCAAAAGGTCTGATGATAAGGACCTGCTGTCTGGAGGACTTGACTTTTTTTTAACATCAGAATGAGTCTATAAGGATATATGTATATATGTAGCTTTTAAGCCTTTTGGGAACCCTTTGATGAGAAAAAAAAAAAAATCTTCAAAAGCTCCGATGATAAGGAACTGCTTTCTGGCGGACATGACTTTTTTTTTTAACATCAGAAAGAGTCTATTAGGATATATGTATATATGTAGCTTTTAAGTCTTTTGGGGACCCTTTGATGAAAAAAAAAAAAAAAAACTTAAAAAGGTCCGATGATAAGGAACTGCTTTCTGGCGGACTTGACTTTTTTTTTTTTACATCAGAAAGAGTCTATAAGGATATATGTATATATGTAGCTTTTGAGCCTTTTGGGGACCCTTTGACGAAAAAACAAAAAAAAAAACATAAGGATATATGTATATATGTAGCTGTTAAGCCTTTTGGGGACCCTTTGGCGAGAAAAAAAAAAAAAGTTCAAAAGGATGATAAGGAACTGCTTTCTGGAGGACTTGACTTTTTTTTTTTACATCAGAAAGAGTCTAAAAGGATATATGTATATATGTAGCTTTTAAGCCTTTTGGGGTCCCTTTGATGAAAAAACTAAAAAAAAAGTTCAAAAGGTCCGATGAAAAGGAACTGCTGTCTGGAGGACTTGACTTTTTTTTTTAACATCAGAAAGAGTCTATAAGGATATATGTATATATGTAGCTTTTAAGCCTTTTGTGGACCCTTTGACGAGAAAGAAAAAAAAATTCAAAAGATCCGATGATAAGGAACTGCTGTCTGGCGGACTTGACTTTTTTTTTTTTTACATCAGAAAGAGTCTATAAGGATATTTGTATATATGTAGCTTTTAAGCCTTTTGGGGACCCTTTGACGAAAAAAAAAAAAAAAAAAACTTCAAAAGGTCCGATGATAAGGAACTGCTTTCTGGCGGACTTGACTTTTTTTTTTTTTACATCAGAAAGAGTCTATAAGGATATATGTATATATGTAGCTTTTGAGCCTTTTGGGGACCCTTTGACGAAAAAAATAAATAAAAAAAAACTTATAAGGATGTATGTATATATGTAGCTTTTAAGCCTTTTGGGAACCCTTTGATGAGAAAAAAAAAAAATCTTCAAAAGCTCCGATGATAAGGAACTGCTTTCTGGCGGACATGACTTTTTTTTTTAACATCAGAAAGAGTCTATTAGGATATATGTATATATGTAGCTTTTAAGTCTTTTGGGGACCCTTTGATGAAAAAAAAAAAAAAAAACTTAAAAAGGTCCGATGATAAGGAACTGCTTTCTGGCGGACTTGACTTTTTTTTTTTTACATCAGAAAGAGTCTATAAGGATATATGTATATATGTAGCTTTTGAGCCTTTTGGGGACCCTTTGACGAAAAAACAAAAAAAAAAACATAAGGATATATGTATATATGTAGCTGTTAAGCCTTTTGGGGACCCTTTGGCGAGAAAAAAAAAAAAAGTTCAAAAGGATGATAAGGAACTGCTTTCTGGAGGACTTGACTTTTTTTTTTTACATCAGAAAGAGTCTAAAAGGATATATGTATATATGTAGCTTTTAAGCCTTTTGGGGTCCCTTTGATGAAAAAACTAATAAAAAAGTTCAAAAGGTCCGATGAAAAGGAACTGCTGTCTGGAGGACTTGACTTTTTTTTTTAACATCAGAAAGAGTCTATAAGGATATATGTATATATGTAGCTTTTAAGCCTTTTGTGGACCCTTTGACGAGAAAGAAAAAAAAATTCAAAAGATCCGATGATAAGGAACTGCTGTCTGGCGGACTTGACTTTTTTTTTTTTTACATCAGAAAGAGTCTATAAGGATATTTGTATATATGTAGCTTTTAAGCCTTTTGGGGACCCTTTGACGAAAAAAAAAAAAAAAAAAACTTCAAAAGGTCCGATGATAAGGAACTGCTTTCTGGCGGACTTGACTTTTTTTTTTTTTACATCAGAAAGAGTCTATAAGGATATATGTATATATGTAGCTTTTGAGCCTTTTGGGGACCCTTTGACGAAAAAAATAAATAAAAAAAAACTTATAAGGATGTATGTATATATATAGCTGTTAAGCCTTTTGGGGACCCTTTGGCGAGAAAAAAAAAAAAAGTTCAAAAGGTCCGATGATAAGGAACTGCTCTCTGGAGGAGTTGACTTTTTTTTTTTAACATCAGAAAGAGTCTATAAGGATATATGTATATGTAGCTGTTAAGCCTTTTGGGGACCCTTTGGCGAAAAAAAAAAAAAAAAGTTCAAAAGGTCCGATGATAAGGAACTGCTGTCTGGAGTTGACTTTTTTTTTTAACATCAGAAAGAGTCTATAAGGATATATGTATATATGTAGCTTTTAACCCTTTTGGGGACCATTTGACGAAAAAAAAAAAAAAAATTTCAAAAACTCCAATGATAAGGAACTGCTGTCTGGAGGTTGACTTTTTTTTAACATCAGAAAGAGTCTATAAGGATATATGTGTATGTAGTTGTTAAGCCTTTTGTGGACCCTTTGATGAAAAAAAAAAAAATTCAAAAGGTCTGATGATAAGGACCTGCTGTCTGGAGGACTTGACTTTTTTTTAACATCAGAAAGAGTCTATAAGGATATATGTATATATGTAGCTTTTAAGCCTTTTGGGAACCCTTTGATGAGAAAAAAAAAAATCTTCAAAAGCTCCGATGATAAGGAACTGCTTTCTGGCGGACATGACTTTTTTTTTTAACATCAGAAAGAGCCTATTAGGATATATGTATATATGTAGCTTTTAAGTCTTTTGGGGACCCTTTGATGAAAAAAAAAAAAAAACTTCAAAAGGTCCGATGATAAGGAACTGCTGTCTGGAGGACTTGACTTTTTTTTTTTTACATCAGAAAGAGTCTATAAGGATATATGTATATATGTAGCTTTTGAGCCTTTTGGGGACCCTTTGACGAAAAAAAACAAAAAAAAAAAACTTATAAGGATATATGTATATATATAGCTGTTAAGCCTTTTGGGGACCCTTTGGCGAGAAAAAAAAAAAAAGTTCAAAAGGTCCGATGATAAGGAACTGCTCTCTGGAGGAGTTGACTTTTTTTTTTTAACATCAGAAAGAGTCTATAAGGATATATGTATATGTAGTTGTTAAGCCTTTTGGGGACCCTTTGATGAAAAAAAAAAAAAATAATTCAAAAGGTCCGATGATAAGGACCTGCTGTCTGGAGGACTTGACTTTTTTTTAACATCAGAAAGAGTCTATAAGGATATATGTATATATGTAGCTTTTAAGCCTTTTGGGAACCCTTTGATGAGAAAAAAAAAAAAAAAAAACTTCAAAAGGTCAGATGATAAGGAACTGCTGTCTGGAGGACTTGACTTTTTTTTTTCAAATCAGAAAGAGTCTATAAGGATATATGTATATATGTAGCTTTTAAGCCTTTTGGGGACCCTTTGATGAAAAAAATAAAAAAAAACTTCAAAAGGTCAGATGATAAGGAATTGCTGTCTGGAGGACTTTACTTTTTTTTTTTTAAATCAGAAAGAGTCTATAAGGATATATGTATATATGTAGCTTTTAAGCCTTTTGTGGACCCTTTGAGAAGGAAAAAAAAAAAACTTCAAAAGGTCCGATGATAAGGAACTGCTTTCTGGCGGACTTGACTTTTTTTTTTACATCAGAAAGAGTCTATGAGGATATATGTATATATGTAGCTTTTAAGCCTTTTGGGGACCCTTTGGCGAGAAAAAAAAAGAAAAAACTTCAAAAGGTCCGATGATAAGGAACTGCTGTCTGGAGGACTTGACTTTTTTTTTTTTAACATCAGAAAGAGTCTATGAGGATATATGTATATATGTAGCTTTTAAGCCTTTTGGGGACCCTTAGGCGAGAAAAAAAAAAAAACTTCAAAAGGTCCGATGATAAGGAACTGCTGTCTGGAGGAGGTGACTTTTTTTTTTTTTACATCAGAAAGAGTCTATAAGGATATATGTATAATTGTATCTTTTAAAAAAAAAACTTTTTAAAAAAAAAACTTCAAAAAAGGTCCGATGATAAGGAACTGCTGTCTGGAGGACTTGACTTTTTTTTTTTTACATCAGAAAGAGTCTATAAAGATATATGTATATATGTAGCTTTTGAGCCTTTTGGGGACCCTTTGATGAAAAAAATAAAAAAAACTTCAAAAGGTCAGATGATAAGGAACTGCTGTCTGGAGGACTTGACTTTTTTTTTTCAAATCAGAATGAGTCTATAAGGATATATGTATATATGTAGCTTTTAAGCCTTTTGTGGACCCTTTGAGAAGGAAAAAAAAAAACTTCAAAAGGTCCGATGATAAGGAACTGCTTTCTGGCGGACTTGACTTTTTTTTTTACATCAGAAAGAGTCTATGAGGATATATGTATATATGTAGCTTTTAAGCCTTTTGGGGACCCTTTGGCGAGAAAAAAAAAGAAAAAACTTCAAAAGGTCCGATGATAAGGAACTGCTGTCTGGAGGACTTGACTTTTTTTTTTTAACATCAAAAAGAGTCTATGAGGATATATGTATATATGTAGCTTTTAAGCCTTTTGGGGACCCTTTGGCGAGAAAAAAAAAAAAAAAAATCTTCAAAAGCTCCGATGATAAGGAACTGCTTTCTGGCGGACTTGACTTTTTTTTTTTTACATCAGAAAGAGTCTATAAGGATATATGTATATATGTAGCTTTTGAGCCTTTTGGGGACCCTTTGACGAAAAAAAAAAAAAAACATAAGGATATATGTATATATGTAGCTGTTAAGCCTTTTGGGGACCCTTTGGTGAGAAAAAAAAAAAAAGTTCAAAAGGATGATAAGGAACTGCTTTCTGGAGGACTTGACTTTTTTTTTTTTACATCAGAAAGAGTCTAAAAGGATATATGTATATATGTAGCTTTTAAGCCTTTTGGGGTCCCTTTGATGAAAAAACTAAAAAAAAAGTTCAAAAGGTCCGATGAAAAGGAACTGCTGTCTGGAGGACTTGACTTTTTTTTTTAACATCAGAAAGAGTCTATAAGGATATATGTATATATGTAGCTTTTAAGCCTTTTGTGGACCCTTTGACGAGAAAGAAAAAAAAAATTCAAAAGATCCGATGATAAGGAACTGCTGTCTGGCGGACTTGACTTTTTTTTTTTTTACATCAGAAAGAGTCTATAAGGATATTTGTATATATGTAGCTTTTAAGCCTTTTGGGGACCCTTTGACGAAAAAAAAAAAAAAAAAAAACTTCAAAAGGTCCGATGATAAGGAACTGCTTTCTGGCGGACTTGACTTTTTTTTTTTTTTACATCAGAAAGAGTCTATAAGGATATATGTATATATGTAGCTTTTGAGCCTTTTGGGGACCCTTTGACGAAAAAAATAAATAAAAAAAAACTTATAAGGATGTATGTATATATGTAGCTGTTAAGCCTTTTGGGGACCCTTTGGCGAAAAAAAAAAAAAAAAAGTTCAAAAGGTCCGATGATAAGGAACTGCTGTCTGGAGGAGTTGACTTTTTTTTTAACATCAGAAAGAGTCTATAAGGATATATGTATATATGTAGCTTTTAACCCTTTTGGGTACCATTTGACGAAAAAAAAAAAAAAAAAAAATTCAAAAACTCCAATGATAAGGAACTGCTGTCTGGAGGTTGACTTTTTTTTTAACATCAGAAAGAGTCTATAAGGATATATGTATATGTAGTTGTTAAGCCTTTTGTGGACCCTTTGATGAAAAAAAAAAAAATTCAAAAGGTCTGATGATAAGGACCTGCTGTCTGGAGGACTTGACTTTTTTTTAACATCAGAAAGAGTCTATAAGGATATATGTATATATGTAGCTTTTAAGCCTTTTGGGAAACCCTTTGATGAGAAAAAAAAAAAATCTTCAAAAGCTCCGATGATAAGGAACTGCTGTCTGGAGGACTTGACTTTTTTTTAACATCAGAAAGAGTCTATAAGGATATATGTATATATGTAGCTTTTGAGCCTTTTGGGGACCCTTTGACGAAAAGACAAAAAAAAAACATAAGGATATATGTATGTATGTAGCTGTTAAGCCTTTTGGGGACCCTTTGGCGAGAAAAAAAAAAAAAAGTTCAAAAGGATGATAAGGAACTGCTTTCTGGAGGACTTGACTTTTTTTTTTTTACATCAGAAAGAGTCTAAAAGGATATATGTATATATGTAGCTTTTAAGCCTTTTGGGAACCCTTTGATGAGAAAAAAAAAAAAATCTTCAATAGCTCCGATGATAAGGAACTGCTTTCTGGCGGACATGACTTTTTTTTTAACATCAGAAAGAGTCTATTAGGATATATGTATATATGTAGCTTTTAAGTCTTTTGGGGACCCTTTGATGAAAAAAAAAAAAAAAAACTTCAAAATGTCCGATGATAAGGAACTGCTGTCTGGAGGACTTGACTTTTTTTTTTTTACATCAGAAAGAGTCTATAAGGATATATGTATATATGTAGCTTTTGAGCCTTTTGGGGACCCTTTGATGAAAAAAATAAAAAAAACTTCAAAAGGTCAGATGATAAGGAACTGCTGTCTGGAGGACTTGACTTTTTTTTTCAAATCAGAAAGAGTGTATAAGGATATATGTATATGTAGTTGGTAAGCCTTTTGGGGACCCTTTGATGAAAAAAAAAAATAATAATTCAAAAGGTCCGATGATAAGGACCTGCTGTCTGGAGGACTTGACTTTTTTTTAACATCAGAAAGAGTCTATAAGGATATATGTATATATGTAGCTTTTAAGCCTTTTGGGAACCCTTTGATGAGAAAAAAAAAAAAAACTTCAAAAGCTCCGATGATAAGGAACTGCTTTCTGGCGGACATGACTTTTTTTTTTTAACATCAGAAAGAGTCTATTAGGATATATGTATATATGTAGCTTTTAAGCCTTTTGGGGACCCTTTGATGAAAAAAAAAAAAAAAAAACTTCAAAAGGTCAGATGATAAGGAACTGCTGTCTGGAGGACTTGACTTTTTTTTTTTTAAATCAGAAAGAGTCTATAAGGATATATGTATATATGTAGCTTTTAAGCCTTTTGTGGACCCTTTGAGAAGGAAAAAAAAAAACTTCAAAAGGTCCGATGATAAGGAACTGCTTTCTGGCGGACTTGACTTTTTTTTTTTACATCAGAAAGAGTCTATGAGGATATATGTATATATGTAGCTTTTAAGCCTTTTGTGGACCCTTTGGCGAGAAAAAAAAAAAAACTTCAAAAGGTCCGATGATAAGGAACTGCTGTCTGGAGGAGGTGACTTTTTTTTTTTTTACATCAGAAAGAGTCTATAAGGATATATGTATAATTGTATCTTTTAAGCCTTTTGGGGTACCTTTTAGGAAAAAAAAAATTCAAAAGGTCCGATGATAAGGAACTGCTGTCTGGCAGACTTGACTTTTTATTTTTTTTAACGTCAGAAAGAGTCTATAAGGACATCATGTAGCTTATTGACCTTTTGGGGACCCTATGACCTGACTTTTTAACATCAGAAAGAGTCTATGAGGACATCATGTATTTTTTATACCTTCTGGGGTCTATCTGAGCAGAAAAAAAGTTCAAAAGGTCCCATATGGACTGCTGTCTGGCGGACTTGACATGACTTTTTAACATCAGAAAGAGTCTATAAGGATATATGTATATATGTAGCTTTTAAGCCTTTTGGGAAACCCTTTGATGAGAAAAAAAAAAAATCTTCAAAAGCTCCGATGATAAGGAACTGCTGTCTGGAGGACTTGACTTTTTTTTAACATCAGAAAGAGTCTATAAGGATATATGTATATATGTAGCTTTTGAGCCTTTTGGGGACCCTTTGACGAAAAGACAAAAAAAAAACATAAGGATATATGTATGTATGTAGCTGTTAAGCCTTTTGGGGACCCTTTGGCGAGAAAAAAAAAAAAAAAGTTCAAAAGGATGATAAGGAACTGCTTTCTGGAGGACTTGACTTTTTTTTTTTTACATCAGAAAGAGTCTAAAAGGATATATGTATATATGTAGCTTTTAAGCCTTTTGGGAACCCTTTGATGAGAAAAAAAAAAAAATCTTCAATAGCTCCGATGATAAGGAACTGCTTTCTGGCGGACATGACTTTTTTTTTAACATCAGAAAGAGTCTATTAGGATATATGTATATATGTAGCTTTTAAGTCTTTTGGGGACCCTTTGATGAAAAAAAAAAAAAAAAACTTCAAAAGGTCCGATGATAAGGAACTGCTGTCTGGAGGACTTGACTTTTTTTTTTTTACATCAGAAAGAGTCTATAAGGATATATGTATATATGTAGCTTTTGAGCCTTTTGGGGACCCTTTGATGAAAAAAATAAAAAAAACTTCAAAAGGTCAGATGATAAGGAACTGCTGTCTGGAGGACTTGACTTTTTTTTTTCAAATCAGAAAGAGTGTATAAGGATATATGTATATGTAGTTGTTAAGCCTTTTGGGGACCCTTTGATGAAAAAAAAAAAAAATAATTCAAAAGGTCCGATGATAAGGACCTGCTGTCTGGAGGACTTGACTTTTTTTTAACATCAGAAAGAGTCTATAAGGATATATGTATATATGTAGCTTTTAAGCCTTTTGGGAACCCTTTGATGAGAAAAAAAAAAAAAACTTCAAAAGCTCCGATGATAAGGAACTGCTTTCTGGCGGACATGACTTTTTTTTTTTAACATCAGAAAGAGTCTATTAGGATATATGTATATATGTAGCTTTTAAGCCTTTTGGGGACCCTTTGATGAAAAAAAAAAAAAAAAACTTCAAAAGGTCAGATGATAAGGAACTGCTGTCTGGAGGACTTGACTTTTTTTTTTTTAAATCAGAAAGAGTCTATAAGGATATATGTATATATGTAGCTTTTAAGCCTTTTGTGGACCCTTTGAGAAGGAAAAAAAAAAACTTCAAAAGGTCCGATGATAAGGAACTGCTTTCTGGCGGACTTGACTTTTTTTTTTTACATCAGAAAGAGTCTATGAGGATATATGTATATATGTAGCTTTTAAGCCTTTTGTGGACCCTTTGGCGAGAAAAAAAAAAAAACTTCAAAAGGTCCGATGATAAGGAACTGCTGTCTGGAGGAGGTGACTTTTTTTTTTTTTACATCAGAAAGAGTCTATAAGGATATATGTATAATTGTATCTTTTAAGCCTTTTGGGGTACCTTTTAGGAAAAAAAAAATTCAAAAGGTCCGATGATAAGGAACTGCTGTCTGGCAGACTTGACTTTTTATTTTTTTTAACGTCAGAAAGAGTCTAAAAGGACATCATGTAGCTTATTGACCTTTTGGGGACCCTATGACCTGACTTTTTAACATCAGAAAGAGTCTATGAGGACATCATGTATTTTTTATACCTTCTGGGGTCTATCTGAGCAGAAAAAAAGTTCAAAAGGTCCCATATGGACTGCTGTCTGGCGGACTTGACATGACTTTTTAACATCAGAAAGAGTCTATGAGGACATCTTGCATTTTTTAGACCTTCTGAGGACCCTCTGAACAGAAAAAAAGTTCAAAATGTCCCATATGGACTGCTATCTGACGGTCTTAACATCATCATGTGACACATGTATGAATAATTTTGAAAATTGAATAGAAATAAAGTTAATATTTATGAATATAAGCATGTGTAGCCTACTCAGAAAAAAGAAAAGCTAAAATCAGTGAATGTACCTCAGTACTGACTAAATTGGCAGGGCAATAGCAATAATTAAAATCATGTCAGTTTAAGAGTACGACTTTGGCTACCTAAAAAAAAATACGCTGTTGCAATGGAATGAAACACATCAGGTCTTGAATGCATTGCAATGCAACAAAGTGCATATTACTTTTAAAATGTTATTCTTCCATGCAAAACGCTTGTGCAATGCAAAAGCACGCTGTTGCAATGGTTTGAAACGCATCAGTTTTTGAATGCATTGCAATGCAACAAAGTGCATATTACTTTTAAAATGTTATTCTTCCATGCAAAACGCTTGTGCAATGCAACAGCACGCTGTTGCAATGGTTTGAAACGCATCAGTTTTTGAATGCATTGCAATGCAACAAAGTACACATTAATTTTAAAATGATATTCCTTCCATGCAAAACCCCTGTGCAAATGCAACAGCACGCTGTTGCAATGGAACGAAACGCATTAGGTCTTGAATGCATTGCAATGCAACAAAGTGCATATTACTTTTAAAATGTTATTCTTCCATGCAAAACGCTTGTGCAATGCAACAGCACGCTGTTGCAATGGAATGAAACGCATCAGTTTTTAAATGCATTGCAATGCAACAAAGTGCATGTTACTTTAAAAATGTTATTCTTCCATGCTAACTCCTGTGCAATGCAACAGCACGCTGTTGCAATGGAATGAAACGCATCAGGTCTTGAACGCAGTGCAATGCAACAAAGTGGATATTACTTTTAAAATGTTATTCTTCCTTGCAAAACGTTTGTGCAATGCAAAAGCACGCTGTTGCAATGGATTGAAACGCATCAGTTTTTGAATGCATTGCAAGGCAACAAAGTGCATATTACTTTTAAAATGTTATTCTTCCATGCAAAACGCTTGTGCAATGCAGCAGCACGCTGTTGCAATGGAATGAAACGCATCCGTTCTTGAATGCATTGCAATGCAACAAAGTGCATATTACTTTTAAAATGTTATTCTTCCATGCAAAACGCTTGTTCAATGCAACAGCACGCTGTTGCAATGGATTGAAAAGCATCAGTTTTTGAATGCATTGAAATGCAACAAAGTGCATATTACTTTTAAAATGTTATTCTTTAATGCAAAACGCTTGTGCCATGCAAAAATGCAGTGAAAATGCACTGAATTGCACATCTCTTCGTTGAACCAAGGAAATAGTTAGTTACTGCATGCATTGGAAAGCGACAGTCTTTTGACAGAGTTGTCTTTTCAATAGCTGATGCAATGATTTTCCTTCAACCACAAATGATTATGGTTAGTTTTTTCATTGCACAAAGGAATAAGTTAGACCTCTTATGCAATGAAATGAAACTACAAAAATGTTATTAAAACAGCAGCTTTCTTTGCCCATCTCTTTAATGCACTACGGAATGAGTTATTTCTTGAATGCATTGCAATGCAAAAAAGTGCATATCGCTTATATGTTATTCTAACGCTTTATCATATGTGCAATGCAACAGCAGTTTGTGCAATGCAACAGCAGTTTTTTAAGCGTTAGTTTTTTCATTGCACAAAGGAATAAGTTAGTCCTTTTATGCAATGGAATGAAACAACAAAACGTTATTAAAACAGCAGATTGCGTTACCAATCTCTTTAATGCAGTACAAACTGAGTTAGTTCTTGATTGCATTGCACCACAAAAAAGTGCATATTGCTTATGCACAACGATTTATCTCATGTGCAATGCAATTCAACAGCAGATTGCATTGTAATCTCTTCAATGCACTACGGAATGAGTTAGTTCTTGAATGCTTTGCATTGCAAAAAAGTGCATATCGCTTTTATGTCATTCTAACGCTTTATCATATGTGCAATGCTAAAGCAGTTTTTAAGCGTTAGTTTTTTCATTGCACAAAAGGAATAAGTCAGTCCTTTATGCAATGGAATGAAACACCAAAACGTTATTAAAACAGCAGATTGCATTGCCCATCTCTTTAATGCACTACAAAATGAGTTAGTTCTTGAATTCGTTGCAATTCAACAAAGTGCATATTGCTTAGATGTTATTCTAAAGGGTCCTCAAAAGGTTTAAAACCTATATAAACTTATAGACTCAGCTCCATATGACATGGTCCATGACCTATTGATCTTTTTTCTGTTAAAAGGGTCCTCAAAGTATAGCTTTCTACCCTTACAGACTCTTTCTGATGTTAAGTCGTCCACACTACTGTCCATATCGGACATTTTGAACTTTTTTATTGTCAAATGGTCCTCAAAAGGTTTAAAAACTATATAAACTCATAGACTTTTTCTGATGTTAAATCATTGGACCTTTTGAACTTTTTTCCTTTCAAAGGGTCCTCAAAAGGTTTAAAAACGATATATCTATATAGACTCTTTCTTATGATAAGTCCACCAGACATTAGTCCATATCGGACCTTCTGAACTTTTTTCAGGTCAAAAGGTTTAAAAACTATATATCCTTATAGACTCTTTCTGATGTTAAATCAGCCACACATAGGTCCCTTTTTGACCTACTGAACGTATTTCTGGACAAAGAGTTCTTGAACAATAATTACTTTTCATTCAGATTGACTTTTATAATTCTTGTGATGAAACAAAACTGCTGTCTGGAGGAGTTGACTTTTTTTTTTTTTACATCAGAAAGTCTATAAGGAACTGCTGTCTGGAGGACTTGACTTTTTTTTTTTTTTACATCAGAAAGAGTGTATGAGGATATATGTATATTTGTAGCTTTTAATCCTTTTGGGGACCCTTTGAAGAGAAAAAAAAAAAAAAGGTCAAAAGGTCCGATGATGAGGAACTGCTGTCTGGAGGACTTGACTTTTTTTTTTTTTACATCAGAAAGAGTCTATAAGGATATATGCATATATGTAGCTTTTAAGCCTTTTGGGGACCCTTTGAAGAGAAAAAAAAAAAAAAAAACTACAAAAGGTCCGATATCAAAGAACTGCTTTCTGGCGGACTTGACTTTTTTTTTTTACATCAGAGAGAATCTATAAGGATATATTTATAAATGTATCTTTTAAGCCTTATGGGGTACCTTTGGCGAGAAAAAAAAAAGAAAAAAGTTCAAAAGGTCCGATGATAAGGAACTGCTGTCTGGAGGTTGACTTTTTTTTTTTTTACATCAGAAAGAGTCTATAAGGATATATTCATATATGTAGCTTTTAAGCCTTTTGGGGACCCTTTGACAAAAAAAAAAAAATTCAAAAGGTCCGATGAAAAGGAACTGCTGTCTGAAGGACTTGACTTTTTTCTTTTACATCAGAAAGAGTCTATAAGGAACTGCTGTCTGGAGGACTTGACTTTTTTTTTTTTTGACATCAGAAAGAGTGTAAGAGGATATATGTATATATGTAGCTTTTAAGCCTTTTGGGGACCCTTTGACAAGAAAGAAAAAATGTTCAAAAGGTCAGATGATGAGGAACTGCTGTCTGGAGGACTTGACTTTTTTTTTTTTTACATCAGAAAGAGTGTAAGAGGATATATGTATATATGTAGCTTTTAAGCCTTTTGGGGACGCTTTTGCGAAAAAAAAAAAAAAAAAAGTTCAAAAGGTTCGATGATAAGGAACTGCTGTCTGGAGGACTTGACTTTTTTTTTTTTTACATCAGAAAGAGTCTATGAGGATATATCTATATATATAGCTTTTAAGCCTTTTGGGGACCCTTTGGCGAGAAAAAAAAAAAAAAAAAACTTCAAAAGGTCCGATGATAAGGAACTGCTTTCTGGCGGACTTGACTTTTTTTTTTTACATCAGAAAGAGTCTATAAGGATATATGTATATATGTAGCTTTTGAGACTTTTGGGGACCCTTTGACGAAAAAACAAAAAAAAAAACATAAGGATATATGTATATATGTAGCTGTTAAGCCTTTTGGGGACCCTTTGGCGAGAAAAAAAAAAAAAGTTCAAAAGGATGATAAGGAACTGCTTTCTGGACGACTTGACTTTTTTTTTTTTTACATCAGAAAGAGTCTAAAAGGATATATGTATATATGTAGCTTTTAAGCCTTTTGGGGTCCCTTTGATGAAAAAACTAAAAAAAAAGTTCAAAAGGTCCGATGATAAGGAACTGCTGTTTGGAGGAGTTTACTTTTTTTTTAACATCAGAAAGAGTCTATAAGGATATATGTATATATGTAGCTTTTAACCCTTTTGGGGACCATTTGACGAAAAAAAAAAAAAAATTTTCAAAAACTCCAATGATAAGGAACTGCTGTCTGGAGGTTGACTTTTTTTTTAACATCAGAAAGAGTCTATAAGGATATATGTATATGTAGTTGTTAAGCCTTTTGTGGACCCTTTGATGAAAAAAAAAAAAATTCAAAAGGTCTGATGATAAGGACCTGCTGTCTGGAGGACTTGACTTTTTTTTAACATCAGAAAGAGTCTATAAGGATATATGTATATATGTAGCTTTTAAGCCTTTTGGGAACCCTTTGATGAGAAAAAAAAAAAATCTTCAAAAGCTCCGATGATAAGGAACTGCTTTCTGGCGGACATGACTTTTTT
This sequence comes from Gila orcuttii, assembly GCA_026230005.1. Classification (NCBI taxonomy): domain Eukaryota; kingdom Metazoa; phylum Chordata; class Actinopteri; order Cypriniformes; family Leuciscidae; genus Gila; species Gila orcuttii. Next base: position 21,438,519 of record JAPDVR010000011.1, read on the forward strand.
TTTTAACATCAGAAAGAGTCTATTAGGATATATGTATATATTTAGCTTTTAAGTCTTTTGGGGACCCTTTGACGAAAAAACAAAAAAAAACATAAGGATATATGTATATATGTAGCTGTTAAGCCTTTTGGGGACCCTTTGGCGAGAAAAAAAAAAAAAAAGTTCAAAAGGATGATAAGGAACTGCTTTCTGGACGACTTGACTTTTTTTTTTTTTACATCAGAAAGAGTCTAAAAGGATATATGTATATATGTAGCTTTTAAGCCTTTTGGGGTCCCTTTGATGAGAAAAAAAAAAAAATCTTCAAAAGCTCCGATGATAAGGAACTGCTTTCTGGCGGACATGACTTTTTTTTTTAACATCAGAAAGAGTCTATTAGGATATATGTATATATGTAGCTTTTAAGCCTTTTGTGGACCCTTTGACGAGAAAGAAAAAAAAAATTCAAAAGGTCCGATGATAAGGAACTGCTGTCTGGCGGACTTGACTTTTTTTTTTTTACATCAGAAAGAGTCTATAAGGATATTTGTATATATGTAGCTTTTAAGCCTTTTGGGGACCCTTTGACGAAAAAAAAAAAAAAAAAAAAACTTCAAAAGGTCCGATGATAAGGAACTGCTTTCTGGCGGACTTGACTTTTTTTTTTTTACATCAGAAAGAGTCTATAAGGATATATGTATATATGTAGCTTTTGAGCCTTTTGGGGACCCTTTGACGAAAAAAATAAATTAAAAAAAACTTATAAGGATGTATGTATATATGTAGCTGTTAAGCCTTTTGGGGACCCTTTGGCGAAAAAAAAAAAAAAAAGTTCAAAAGGTCCGATGATAAGGAACTGCTGTCTGGAGGAGTTGACTTTTTTTTTAACATCAGAAAGAGTCTATAAGGATATATGTATATATGTAGCTTTTTACCCTTTTGGGGACCATTTGACGAAAAAAAAAAAAAAAATTTTCAAAAACTCCAATGATAAGGAACTGCTGTCTGGAGGTTGACTTTTTTTTTAACATCAGAAAGAGTCTATAAGGATATATGTATATATGTAGCTTTTGAGCCTTTTGGGGACCCTTTGACGAAAAAAATAAATAAAAAAAAACTTATAAGGATGTATGTATATATGTAGCTGTTAAGCCTTTTGGGGACCCTTTGGCGAAAAAAAAAAAAAAAAAAGTTCAAAAGGTCCGATGATAAGGAACTGCTGTCTGGAGGAGTTGACTTTTTTTTTAACATCAGAAAGAGTCTATAAGGATATATGTATATATGTAGCTTTTTACCCTTTTGGGGACCATTTGACGAAAAAAAAAAAAAAATTTTTCAAAAACTCCAATGATAAGGAACTGCTGTCTGGAGGTTGACTTTTTTTTAACATCAGAAAGAGTCTATAAGGATATATGTATATGTAGCTTTTAAGCCTTTTGGGGTCCCTTTGATGAAAAAACTAAAAAAAAAGTTCAAAAGGTCCGATGAAAAGGAACTGCTGTCTGGAGGACTTGACTTTTTTATTTAACATCAGAAAGAGTCTATAAGGATATTTGTATATATGTAGCTTTTAAGCCTTTTGGGGACCCTTTGACGAAAAAAAAAAAAAAAAAAACTTCAAAAGGTCCGATGATAAGGAACTGCTGTCTGGAGGACTTGACTTTTTTTTTTTTTTACATCAGAAAGAGTCTATAAGGATATATGTATATATGTAGCTTTTGAGCCTTTTGGGGACCCTTTGACGAAATAAAAAAAAAAAAAAACTTATAAGGATATATGTATATATATAGCTGTTAAGCCTTTTGGGGACCCTTTGGCGAGAAAAAAAAAAAAAAAGTTTAAAAGGTCTGATGATAAGGAACTGCTCTCTGGAGGAGTTGACTTTTTTTTTTTAACATCAGAAAGAGTCTATAAGGATATATGTATATGTAGTTGTTAAGCCTTTTGGGGACCCTTTGATGAAAAAAAAATAATAATAATTCAAAAGGTCCGATGATAAGGACCTGCTGTCTGGAGGACTTGACTTTTTTTTAACATCAGAAGGAGTCTATAAGGATATATGTATATATGTAGCTTTTAAGCCTTTTGGGAACCCTTTGATGAGAAAAAAAAAAAAAAACTTCAAAAGCTCCGATGATAAGGAACTGCTTTCTGGCGGACATGACTTTTTTTTTTAACATCAGAAAGAGTCTATTAGGATATATGTATATATGTAGCTTTTAAGCCTTTTGGGGACCCTTTGATGAAAAAAATAAAAAAAAACTTCAAAAGGTCAGATGATAAGGAACTGCTGTCTGGAGGACTTGACTTTTTTTTTTCAAATCAGAAAGAGTCTATAAGGATATATGTATATATGTAGCTTTTAAGCCTTTTGTGGACCCTTTGAGAAGGAAAAAAAAAAAACTTCAAAAGGTCCGATGATAAGGAACTGCTTTCTGGCGGACTTGACTTTTTTTTTTACATCAGAAAGAGTCTATGAGGATATATGTATATATGTAGCTTTTAAGCCTTTTGGGGACCCTTTGGCGAGAAAAAAAAAAAAAAAACTTCAAAAGGTCCGATGATAAGGAACTGCTTTCTGGCGGACTTGACTTTTTTTTTTTTACATCAGAAAGAGTCTATAAGGATATATGTATATATGTAGCTTTTGAGCCTTTTGGGGACCCTTTGACGAAATAACAAAAAAAAAACATAAGGATATATGTATATATGTAGCTGTTAAGCCTTTTGGGGACCCTTTGGCGAGAAAAAAAAAAAAAGTTCAAAAGGATGATAAGGAACTGCTTTCTGGAGGACTTGACTTTTTTTTTTTTACATCAGAAAGAGTCTAAAAGGATATATGTATATATGTAGCTTTTAAGCCTTTTGGGGTCCCTTTGATGAAAAAACTAAAAAAAAAGTTCAAAAGGTCCGATGAAAAGGAACTGCTGTCTGGAGGACTTGACTTTTTTTTTTAACATCAGAAAGAGTCTATAAGGATATATGTATATATGTAGCTTTTAAGCCTTTTGTGGACCCTTTGACGAGAAAGAAAAAAAAAATTCAAAAGATCCGATGATAAGGAACTGCTGTCTGGCGGACTTGACTTTTTTTTTTTTTACATCAGAAAGAGTCTATAAGGATATTTGTATATATGTAGCTTTTAAGCCTTTTGGGGACCCTTTGACGAAAAAAAAAAAAAAAAAAACTTCAAAAGGTCCGATGATAAGGAACTGCTTTCTGGCGGACTTGACTTTTTTTTTTTTTACATCAGAAAGAGTCTATAAGGATATATGTATATATGTAGCTTTTGAGCCTTTTGGGGACCCTTTGACGAAATAAATAAATAAAAAAAAACTAATAAGGATGTATGTATATATGTAGCTGTTAAGCCTTTTGGGGACCCTTTGGCGAAAAAAAAAAAAAAAAAGTTCAAAAGGTCCGATGATAAGGAACTGCTGTCTGGAGGAGTTGACTTTTTTTTTTAACATCAGAAAGAGTCTATAAGGATATATGTATATATGTAGCTTTTAACCCTTTTGGGGACCATTTGACGAAAAAAAAAAAAAAATTTCAAAAACTCCAATGATAAGGAACTGCTGTCTGGAGGTTGACTTTTTTTTTTAACATCAGAAAGAGTCTATAAGGATATATGTATATGTAGTTGTTAAGCCTTTTGTGGACCCTTTGATGAAAAAAAAAAAATTTCAAAAGGTCTGATGATAAGGACCTGCTGTCTGGAGGACTTGACTTTTTTTTAACATCAGAATGAGTCTATAAGGATATATGTATATATGTAGCTTTTAAGCCTTTTGGGAACCCTTTGATGAGAAAAAAAAAAAAATCTTCAAAAGCTCCGATGATAAGGAACTGCTTTCTGGCGGACATGACTTTTTTTTTTAACATCAGAAAGAGTCTATTAGGATATATGTATATATGTAGCTTTTAAGTCTTTTGGGGACCCTTTGATGAAAAAAAAAAAAAAAAACTTAAAAAGGTCCGATGATAAGGAACTGCTTTCTGGCGGACTTGACTTTTTTTTTTTTACATCAGAAAGAGTCTATAAGGATATATGTATATATGTAGCTTTTGAGCCTTTTGGGGACCCTTTGACGAAAAAACAAAAAAAAAAAACATAAGGATATATGTATATATGTAGCTGTTAAGCCTTTTGGGGACCCTTTGGCGAGAAAAAAAAAAAAAGTTCAAAAGGATGATAAGGAACTGCTTTCTGGAGGACTTGACTTTTTTTTTTTACATCAGAAAGAGTCTAAAAGGATATATGTATATATGTAGCTTTTAAGCCTTTTGGGGTCCCTTTGATGAAAAAACTAAAAAAAAAGTTCAAAAGGTCCGATGAAAAGGAACTGCTGTCTGGAGGACTTGACTTTTTTTTTTAACATCAGAAAGAGTCTATAAGGATATATGTATATATGTAGCTTTTAAGCCTTTTGTGGACCCTTTGACGAGAAAGAAAAAAAAATTCAAAAGATCCGATGATAAGGAACTGCTGTCTGGCGGACTTGACTTTTTTTTTTTTTACATCAGAAAGAGTCTATAAGGATATTTGTATATATGTAGCTTTTAAGCCTTTTGGGGACCCTTTGACGAAAAAAAAAAAAAAAAAAACTTCAAAAGGTCCGATGATAAGGAACTGCTTTCTGGCGGACTTGACTTTTTTTTTTTTTACATCAGAAAGAGTCTATAAGGATATATGTATATATGTAGCTTTTGAGCCTTTTGGGGACCCTTTGACGAAAAAAATAAATAAAAAAAAACTTATAAGGATGTATGTATATATGTAGCTGTTAAGCCTTTTGGGGACCCTTTGGCGAAAAAAAAAAAAAAAAAGTTCAAAAGGTCCGATGATAAGGAACTGCTGTCTGGAGGAGTTGACTTTTTTTTTTAACATCAGAAAGAGTCTATAAGGATATATGTATATATGTAGCTTTTAACCCTTTTGGGGACCATTTGACGAAAAAAAAAAAAAATTTTTCAAAAACTCCAATGATAAGGAACTGCTGTCTGGAGGTTGACTTTTTTTTTTAACATCAGAAAGAGTCTATAAGGATATATGTATATGTAGTTGTTAAGCCTTTTGTGGACCCTTTGATGAAAAAAAAAAAATTTCAAAAGGTCTGATGATAAGGGCCTGCTGTCTGGAGGACTTGACTTTTTTTTAACATCAGAATGAGTCTATAAGGATATATGTATATATGTAGCTTTTAAGCCTTTTGGGAACCCTTTGATGAGAAAAAAAAAAAAAACTTCAAAAGCTCCGATGATAAGGAACTGCTTTCTGGCGGACATGACTTTTTTTTTTTAACATCAGAAAGAGTCTATTAGGATATATGTATATATGTAGCTTTTAAGTCTTTTGGGGACCCTTTGATGAAAAAAAAAAAAAAAAACTTCAAAAGGTCCGGTGATAAGGAACTGCTGTCTGGAGGACTTGACTTTTTTTTTTTTACATCAGAAAGAGTCTATAAGGATATATGTATATATGTAGCTTTTGAGCCTTTTGGGGACCCTTTGACGAAAAAAAACAAAAAAAAAACTTATAAGGATATATGTATATATGTAGCTGTTAAGCCTTTTGGGGACCCTTTGGCGAGAAAAAAAAAAAAAAAAGTTCAAAAGGTCCGATGATAAGGAACTGCTCTCTGGAGGAGTTGACTTTTTTTTTAACATCAGAAAGAGTCTATAAGGATATATGTATATGTAGTTGTTAAGCCTTTTGGGGACCCTTTGATGAAAAAAAAATAATAATAATTCAAAAGGTCCGATGATAAGGACCTGCTGTCTGGAGGACTTGACTTTTTTTTAACATCAGAAAGAGTCTATAAGGATATATGTATATATGTAGCTTTTAAGCCTTTTGGGAACCCTTTGATGAGAAAAAAAAAAAAAAAACTTCAAAAGCTCCGATGATAAGGAACTGCTTTCTGGCGGACATGACTTTTTTTTTTTTAACATCAGAAAGAGTCTATTAGGATACATGTATATATGTAGCTTTTAGGCCTTTTGGGGACCCTTTGATGAAAAAAATAAAAAAAAACTTCAAAAGGTCAGATGATAAGGAACTGCTGTCTGGAGGACTTGACTTTTTTTTTTTTACATCAGAAAGAGTCTATAAGGATATATGTATATATGTAGCTTTTAAGCCTTTTGTGGACCCTTTGAGAAGGAAAAAAAAAAAACTTCAAAAGGTCCGATGATAAGGAACTGCTTTCTGGCGGACTTGACTTTTTTTTTTACATCAGAAAGAGTCTATGAGGATATATGTATATATGTAGCTTTTAAGCCTTTTGGGGACCCTTTGGCGAGAAAAAAAAAAAGTTCAAAAGGTCCGTTGATAAGGAACTGCTGTCTGGCGGACTTGACTTTTTTTTTTTTTACATCAGAAAGAGTCTATAAGGACATCCTGTAGCTTTTAGACCTTCTGGGGACCCTCTGACCAGAAGAAAAGTTCAAAAGTTCCCAATATGGACTACTGACTGGCGGACTTGAATTGACTATTTAACATCAGAAAGAGTCTATGAGGACATCATGGATCTTTTAGACCTTCTGGGGACCCTCTGACCAGAAAAAAAGTTCAAAAGGTCCCATATGGACTACTGACTGGCGGACTTGAATTGACTTTTTAACATAAGAACGAGTGTATAAGGACATGATGGACCTGTTAGACCTCCTGGGGACCCTCTGAGCAGAAAAAAAGTTCAAAAGGTCCCATATGGACTACTGTCTCGCGGACTTGACTTTTTAACATCAGAAAGAGTCTATAAGGACATCATCATGTAGCTTTTAGACCTTCTGGGGACCCTCTGACCAGAAAAAAAGTTAAAAAGGTCCCATATCGACTACTGTCTGGCGGACTTGACCTGACTTTTTAACATCAGAAAGAGTCTATAAGGACATCATGTAGCTTTTAGACCTTCTGGGGACCCTCTGACCAGAAAAAAAGTTCAAAAGGTCCCATATGGACTACTGTCTGGTGGACTATTTAACATCAGAAAGAGTGTATAAGGACATCAAGTAGCTTTTAGACCTTCTGGGGACCCTCTGACCATAAGATAAGTTCAAAAGTTCCCAATATGGACTACTGACTGGCGGGCTTGACTTGACTTTTTAACATCAGAAAGAGTCTATAAGGACATCATGTAGCTTTTAGACCTTCTGAGGACCCTCTGACCAGAAAAAAAGTTCAAAAGGTCCGATATGGACTACTGTCTGGCGGACTTGATGACTTTTTTACATCAGAAAGAGTCTATGAGGACATCATGTAGCATTTAGACCTACTGGGGACCCTCTGAGAAAAAAGTTCAAAAGGTCCGATATGGACTACTGTCTGGCAGACTTGACTTTTTAACATCAGAAAGAGTCTGTAAGGACATCCTGTAGCTTTTAGACCTTCTGGGACCCTCTGACCAGAAGAAAAGTTCAAAAGTTCCCAATATGGACTACTGACTGGCGGACTTGAATTGACTATTTAACATCAGAAAGAGTCTATGAGGACATCATGGATCTTTTAGACCTTCTGGGGACCCTCTGACCAGAAAAAAAGTTCAAAAGGTCCCATATGGACTACTGACTGGCTGACTTGAATTGACTTTTTAGCATCAGAAAGAGTCTATAAGGACATCATAGATCTTTTAGACCATCTGGGGACCCTCTGACCAAAAAAAAAGTCCCATATGGACTACTGTCTGGCGGACCTGACCTGATTTTAACATCAGAAAGAGTCTATAAGGACATCATGTAGCTTTTAGACCTTCTGGGGACCCTCTAAGCAGAAAACAATTTCAAAAGGTCCCATATGGACTGCTGTCTGGCAGACTTGACTTTTTACATCAGAAAGAGTCTATAAGGACATCATCATGTAGATTTTAGACCTTCTGGGGACCCTCTGACCAAAAAAAAAGTTCAAACTTTTTCAGTGCATATTACTTTAAAATGTTATTCTTCCATGCAAAACGCTTGTGCAATGCAACAGCACGCTGTTGCAATGGAATGAAACGCATCAGGTCTTGAATGCATTGCAATGCAACAAATTGCATATTACTTTTAAAATGTTATTCTTCCATGCAAAACGCTTGTGCACTGCAACAGCACTCTGTTGCAATGGCATGAAACGCATCAGGTCTTGAATGCATTGCAATGCAACAAAGTGCATATTACTTTTAATATGCTGTTGCAATGGAATGAAACGCATCAGTTCTTGAATGCATTGCAATGCAACAAAGTGCATATTACTTTTAAAATGTTATTCTTCCACGCAAAACCCCTGTGCAAAGAAAGAGCACGCTGTTGCAATGGAATGAAACGCATCAATTCTTGAATGCATTGCAATGCAACAAAGTGCATATTACTTTTAAAATGTTATTCTTCCATGCAAAACGCTTGTGCAATGCAACAGCACGCTGTTGCAATGGAATGAAACGCATCAGGTCTTGAATGCATTGCAATGCAACAAAGTGCATATTACTTTTAAAATGTTATTCTTCCATGCAAAACGCTTCTGCAACGAAAAGCACGCTGTTGCAATGGTTTGAAACGCATCAGTTTTTGAATGCATTGCAATGCAACAAAGTGCATATTACTTTTAAAATGTTATTCTTCCATGCTAACTCCTGTGCAATGCAACAGCACGCTGTTGCAATGTAATGAAACGCATCAGGTCTTGAAGGCATTGCAATGCAACAAAGTGCATATTACTTTTAAAATGTTATTCTTCCATGCAAAACGCTTGCTAAAGCTACAGCACGCTGTTGCAATGGATTGAAACGCATCAGTTTTTGAATGCATTGCAATGCAACAAAGTGCATATTACTTTTAAAATGTTATTCTTCCATGCAAAACCCATGTGCAATGCAACAGCACGCTGTTGCAATGGAATGAAACGCATTAGGTCTTGAATGCATTGCAATGCAACAAAGTGCATATTACTTTTAAAATGTTATTCTTCCATGCAAAACCCCTGTGCAATGCAACAGCACGCTGTTGCAATGGAATGAAACGCATTAGGTCTTGAATGCATTGCAATGCAACAAAGTGCATATTACTTTTAAAATGTTATTCTTCCATGCAAAACCCCTGTACAATGCAACAGCACGCTGTTGCAATGGAATGAAACGCATTAGGTCTTGAATGCATTGCAATGCAACAAAATGCATATTACTTTTAAAATGTTATTCTTCCATGCAAAACCCCTGTGCAATGCAACAGCACGCTGTTGCAATGGAATGAAACGCATTAGGTCTTGAATGCATTGCAATGCAACAAAGTGCATATTACTTTTAAAATGTTATTCTTCCATGCAAAACCCCTGTACAATGCAACAGCACGCTGTTGCAATGGAATGAAACGCATTAGGTCTTGAATGCATTGCAATGCAACAAAGTGCATATTACTTTTAAAATGTTATTCTTCCATGCAAAACCCCTGTGCAATGCAACAGCACGCTGTTGCAATGGAATGAAACGCATTAGGTCTTGAATGCATTGCAATGCAACAAAGTGCATATTACTTTTAAAATGTTATTCTTCCATGCAAAACCCCTGTGCAATGCAACAGCACGCTGTTGCAATGGAATGAAACAACAAAACGTCATTAAAACAGCAGATTGCGTTGCCTATCTCTTTAATGCAATACAAACTGAGTTAGTTCTTGAGTGCATTGCACCGCAAAAAAGTGCATATTGCTTATGCACAACGCTTTATCTTATGTGCAATGCAATTCAACAGCAGATTGCATTGTAATCTCTTCAATGCACTACGGAATGAGTTAGTTCTTGAATGCTTTGCATTGCAAAAAAGTGCATATCGCTTTTATGTCATTCTAACGCTTTATCATATGTGCAATGCTAAAGCAGTTTTTAAGCGTTAGTTTTTTCATTGCACAAAAGGAATAAGTCAGTCCTTTATGCAATGGAATGAAACACCAAAACATTATTAAAACGTTAGTTCTTGAATTCGTTGCAATTCAACAAAGTGCATATTGCTTAGATGTTATTCTAAAGGGTCCTCAAAAGGTTTAAAACCTATATAAACTTATAGACTCAGCTCCATATGACATGGTCCATGACCTATTGATCTTTTTTCTGTTAAAAGGGTCCTCAAAGTATAGCTTTCTACCCTTACAGACTCTTTCTGATGTTAAGTCGTCCAGACTACTGTCCATATCGGACCTTTTGAACTTTTTTATTGTCAAATGGTCCTCAAAAGGTTTAAAAACTATGTCAACTCATAGAATTTTTCTGATGTTAAATCAGCCAGAGAGTAGTCCATATTGGACCTTTTGAACTTTTTTCCTTTCAAAGGGTCCTCAAAAGGTTTAAAAACGATATATCTATATAGACTCTTTCTTATGATAAGTCCACCAGACAGTAGTCCATATCGGACCTTTTGAACTTTTTTCAGGTCAAAAGGTTTAAAAACTATATATCCTTATAGACTCTTTCTGATGTTAAATCAGCCACACATAGGTCCCTTTTTAACCTACTGAACATATTTCTGGACAAAGAGTTCTTGAACAATAATTACTTTTCATTCAGATTGACTTTTATAATTCTTGTGATGCTTCATATATTCCTCTGATGCGTCCAAATCGGAACTTTTGAACTTTTTTTCTGGTCAATTTCCTTATAATATTTCTGATGTCAAATCAGCCATTCAGAGATCTTTTTTTTTTTTTTTTTGACGAGAAAAAAAAAAAGTTCAAAAGGTCCGATGATAAGGAATGGCGGACTTGACTTGTTTCGAAACATCGAAACAATGATGTTTTTTTGAACATCAGAAAGAGTCTATAAGGATATATGTATATATTTAGCTTTTAAGCCTTTTGGGGACCCTTTGTAGAAAAAAAAAAAAGTTCAAAAGGTCCGATGATAAGGAACTGCTGTCTGGCGGACTTGACTTTTCATTTTTTTAACGTCAGAAAGAGTTTATAAGGATATATGTATATTTGTAGCTTTTAAACCTTTTGGGGACACTTTTATAAAAAAAAAAATAATAATTCAAAAGGTCCGATGATAAGGAACTGCTTTCTGGAGGACGTGACTTTTTTTTTTTTTTTTACATCAGAAAGAGTCTATAAGGATATATGTATATATGTAGCTTTTAAGCCTTTTGGGGACCCTTTGTAGAGAAAAAAAAAAAAAAGTTCAAAAGGTCCGATGATAAGGAACTGCTGTCTGGCGGACTTGACTTTTCATTTTTTTAACGTCAGAAAGCGTTTATAAGGATATATGTATATATGTAGCTTTTAAACCTTTTGGGGACACTTTTATAAAAAAAAAAAAAAAATTCAAAAGGTCCGATGATAAGGAACTGCTTTCTGGAGGACGTGACTTTTTTTTTTTACAATCAGAAAGAGTCTATAAGGAACTGCTGTCTGGAGGACTTGACTTTTTTTAACATCAGAAAGAGTCTATAAGGATATATGTAGCTTTTAAGCCTTTTGGGGACCCTTTGACAAGAAAAAAAAAAATGTTCAAAAGGTCAGATGATGAGGAACTGCTGTCTGGAGGATTTGACTTTTTTTTTAACAACAGAAAGAGTCTATAAGGAACTGCTGTCTGGAGGACTTGATTTTTTTTTTAACATCAGAAAGAGTCTATAAGGATATATGTATGTATGTAGCTGTTAAGCCTTTTGGGGACCCTTTGAAGAAAAAAAAAATAATAATAAACTACAAAAGGTTCAATGTCAAAGAACTGCTTTCTGGCGGACTTGACTGTTTTTTTTTCAACATCAGAAAGAGTCTATAAGGATATATGTTTATATGTAGCTTTTAAGCCATTTGGGAACCCTTTGACAAGAAAAGAAAAAGAATAACTTCAAAAGGTCCGATGATAAGGAACTGCTGTCTGGCCGACTTGACTTGTTTTTTTTTACAATCAGAAAGAGTCTATAAGGAACTGCTGTCTGGAGGACTTGAATTTTTTTTTAACATCAGAAAGAGTCTATAAGGATATATGTAGCTTTTAAGCCTTTTGGGGACCCTTTGACAAGAAAAAAAAAATGTTCAAAAGGTCAGATGATGAGGAACTGCTGTCTGGAGGATTTGACTTTTTTTTTTTAACAACAGAAAGAGTCTATAAGTAACTGCTGTCTGGCGGACTTGACTTTTTTTTTAACATCAGAAAGAGTCTATAAGGATATATGTATATATGTAGCTGTTAAGCCTTTTGGGGACCCTTTGAAGAAAAAAAAAAAAAAAAAAAACTACAAAAGGTCCGATGTCAAAGAACTGCTTTCTGGCGGACTTGACTGTTTTTTTTTCAACATCAGAAAGAGTCTATAAGGATATATGTATATATGTAGCTTTTAAGCCATTTGGGAACCCTTTGACAAGAAAAGAAAAAAAAAAACTTCAAGAGGTCCGATGATGAGGAACTGCTGTCTGGAGGACTTGAATTTTTTTTTGAACATCAGAAAGAGTCTATAAGGATATATGTATATATGTAGCTTTTAAGCCTTTTGGGGACCCTTTGAAGAGAAAAAAGAAAAAAAAAAAGTTCAAAAGGTCCGATGATGAGGAACTGCTGTCTGGAGGACTTGATTTTTTTTTTTTTACATCAGAAAGAGTCTATAAGGATATATGTATATATGTAGCTTTAAAGCCTTTTGGGGACGCTTTTGCGAAAAAAAAAAAAAAAAAAACTTCAAAAGGTCCGATGATAAGGAACTGCTTTCTGGCGGACTTGACTTTTTTTTTTTTACATCAGAAAGAGTCTATAAGGATATATGTATATATGTAGCTTTTGAGCCTTTTGGGGACCCTTTGACGAAAAAAATAAATAAAAAAAAACTTATATAGATGTATGTATATATGTAGCTGTTAAGCCTTTTGGGGACCCTTTGGCGAAAAAAAAAAAAAAAAAAGTTCAAAAGGTCCGATGATAAGGAACTGCTGTCTGGAGTTGACTTTTTTTTTTAACATCAGAAAGAGTCTATAAGGATATATGTATATATGTAGCTTTTAACTTTTTTGGGGACCATTTGACGAAAAAAAAAAAATTCAAAAGGTCTGATGATAAGGACCTGCTGTCTGGAGGACTTGACCTTTTTTTAACATCAGAAAGAGTCTATAAGGATATATGTATATATGTAGCTTTTAAGCCTTTTGGGAACCCTTTGATGAGAAAAAAAAAAAAATCTTCAAAAGCTCCGATGATAAGGAACTGCTTTCTGGCGGACATGACTTTTTTTTTAACATCAGAAAGAGTCTATTAGGATATATGTATATATGTAGCTTTTAAGTCTTTTGGGGACCCTTTGATGAAAAAAAAAAAAAAAAACTTCAAAAGGTCCGATGATAAGGAACTGCTGTCTGGAGGACTTGACTTTTTTTTTTTACATCAGAAAGAGTCTATAAGGATATATGTATATATGTAGCTTTTGAGCCTTTTGGGGACCCTTTGACGAAAAAAAACAAAAAAAAAAAACTTATAAGGATATATGTATATATATAGCTGTTAAGCCTTTTGGGGACCCTTTGGCGAGAAAAAAAAAAAAAAGTTCAAAAGGTCCGATGATAAGGAACTGCTCTCTGGAGGAGTTGACTTTTTTTTTTTAACATCAGAAAGAGTCTATAAGGATATATGTATATGTAGTTGTTAAGCCTTTTGGGGACCCTTTGATGAAAAAAAAAAAATAATAATTCAAAAGGTCCGATGATAAGGACCTGCTGTCTGGAGGACTTGACTTTTTTTTAACATCAGAAAGAGTCTATAAGGATATATGTATGTATGTAGCTTTTAAGCCTTTTGGGAACCCTTTGATGAGAAAAAAAAAAAAAAAACTTCAAAAGGTCAGATGATAAGGAACTGCTGTCTGGAGGACTTGACTTTTTTTTTCAAATCAGAAAGAGTCTATAAGGATATATGTATATATGTAGCTTTTAAGCCTTTTGTGGACCCTTTGAGAAGGAAAAAAAAAAAGTTCAAAAGGTCCGATGATAAGGAACTGCTGTCTGGAGTTGACTTTTTCTTTTAACATCAGAAAGAGTCTATAAGGATATATGTATATATGTAGCTTTTAACCCTTTTGGGGACCATTTGACAAAAAAAAAAAAAAAAAAATTCAAAAACTCCAATGATAAGGAACTGCTGTCTGGAGGTTGACTTTTTTTTTTAACATCAGAAAGAGTCTATAAGGATATATGTATATGTAGTTGTTAAGCCTTTTGTGGACCCTTTGATGAAAAAAAAAAAATTCAAAAGGTCTGATGATAAGGACCTGCTGTCTGGAGGACTTGACTTTTTTTTAACATCAGAAAGAGTCTATAAGTATATATGTATATATGTAGCTTTTAAGCCTTTTGGGGACCCTTTGAAGAAAAAAAAAAAAAAAAAAACTACAAAAGGTCCGATATCAAAGAATTGCTTTCTGGCGGACTTGACTTTTTTTTTTTTTACATCAGAAAGAATCTATAAGGATATATTTATAAATGTATCTTTTAAGCCTTTTGGGGTACCTTTGGCGAGAAAAAAAAAAGAAAAAAGTTCAAAAGGTCCGATGATAAGGAACTGCTGTCTGGAGGTTGACTTTTTTTTTAACATCAGAAAGAGTCTATTAGGATATATTTATATATGTAGCTTTTAAGCCTTTTGGGGACCCTTTGACGAAAAAAAAAAAAAATTCAAAAGGTCCGATGAAAAGGAACTGCTGTCTGGAGGACTTGACTTTTTTCTTTTACATCAGAAAGAGTCTATAAGGAACTGCTGTCTGGAGGACTTGACTTTTTTTTTTTTAACATCAGAAAGAGTCTATTAGGATATATGTATATATGTAGCTTTTAAGCCTTTTGGGGACCCTTTGACAAGAAAGAAAAAATGTTCAAAAGGTCAGATGATGAGGAACTGCTGTCTGGAGGACTTGACTTTTTTTTTTTTACATCAGAAAGAGTGTAAGAGGATATATGTATATATGTAGCTTTTAAGCCTTTTGGGGACCCTTTGACAAGAAAAAAAAAAAAAAGTTCAAAAGGTCCGATGATGAGGAACTGCTGTCTGGAGGACTTGACTTTTTTTTTAACATCAGAAAGAGTCTATAAGGATATATGTATATATGTAGCTTTTAAGCCTTTTGGGGACCCTTTGAAGAGAAAAAAGAAAAAAAAAAAGTTCAAAAGGTCCGATGATGAGGAACTGCTGTCTGGAGGACTTGACTTTTTTTTTTTTTTACATCAGAAAGAGTCTATAAGGATATATGTATATATGTAGCTTTAAAGCCTTTTGGGGACGCTTTTGCGAAAAAAAAAAAAAAAAAAACTTCAAAAGGTCCGATGATAAGGAACTGCTTTCTGGCGGACTTGACTTTTTTTTTTTTTACATCAGAAAGAGTCTATAAGGATATATGTATATATGTAGCTTTTGAGCCTTTTGGGGACCCTTTGGCGAAAAAAAAAAAAAAAAAGTTCAAAAGGTCCGATGATAAGGAACTGCTGTCTGGAGTTGACTTTTTTTTTTAACATCAGAAAGAGTCTATAAGGATATATGTATATATGTAGCTTTTAACCCTTTTGGGGACCATTTGACGAAAAAAAAAAAAAAAAATTTTCAAAAACTCCAATGATAAGGAACTGCTGTCTGGAGGTTGACTTTTTTTAACATCAGAAAGAGTCTATAAGGATATATGTATATGTAGTTGTTAAGCCTTTTGTGGACCCTTTGATGAAAAAAAAAAAAATTCAAAAGGTCTGATGATAAGGACCTGCTGTCTGGAGGACTTGACTTTTTTTTAACATCAGAAAGAGTCTATAAGGATATATGTATATATGTAGCTTTTAAGCCTTTTGGGAACCCTTTGATGAGAAAAAAAAAAATCTTCAAAAGCTCCGATGATAAGGAACTGCTTTCTGGCGGACATGACTTTTTTTTTTAACATCAGAAAGAGCCTATTAGGATATATGTATATATGTAGCTTTTAAGTCTTTTGGGGACCCTTTGATGAAAAAAAAAAAAAAAACTTCAAAAGGTCCGATGATAAGGAACTGCTGTCTGGAGGACTTGACTTTTTTTTTTTTACATCAGAAAGAGTCTATAAGGATATATGTATATATGTAGCTTTTGAGCCTTTTGGGGACCCTTTGACGAAAAAAAACAAAAAAAAAAACTTATAAGGATATATGTATATATATAGCTGTTAAGCCTTTTGTGGGGACCCTTTGGCGAGAAAAAAAAAAAAAGTTCAAAAGGTCCGATGATAAGGAACTGCTCTCTGGAGGAGTTGACTTTTTTTTTTTAACATCAGAAAGAGTCTATAAGGATATATGTATATGTAGTTGTTAAGCCTTTTGGGGACCCTTTGATGAAAAAAAAAAAAATAATTCAAAAGGTCCGATGATAAGGACCTGCTGTCTGGAGGACTTGACTTTTTTTTAACATCAGAAAGAGTCTATAAGGATATATGTATATATGTAGCTTTTAAGCCTTTTGGGAACCCTTTGATGAGAAAAAAAAAAAAAAAACTTCAAAAGGTCAGATGATAAGGAACTGCTGTCTGGAGGACTTGACTTTTTTTTTTACATCAGAAAGAGTCTATGAGGATATATGTATATATGTAGCTTTTAAGCCTTTTGGGGACCCTTTGGCGAGAAAAAAAAAGAAAAAACTTCAAAAGGTCCGATGATAAGGAACTGCTGTCTGGAGGACTTGACTTTTTTTTTTTTAACATCAGAAAGAGTCTATGAGGATATATGTATATATGTAGCTTTTAAGCCTTTTGGGGACCCTTTGGCGAGAAAAAAAAAAAAAAAAAAACTTCAAAAGGTCCGATGATAAGGAACTGCTTTTTGGCGGACTTGACTTTTTTTTTTTACATCAGAAAGAGTCTATAAGGATATATGTATATATGTAGCTTTTGAGCCTTTTGGGGACCCTTTGACGAAAAAACAAAAAAAAAAACATAAGGATATATGTATATATGTAGCTGTTAAGCCTTTTGGGGACCCTTTGACGAAAAAACAAAAAAAAAACATAAGGATATATGTATATATGTAGCTTTTGAGCCTTTTGGGGACCCTTTGACGAAAAAAATAAATAAAAAAAAACTTATAAGGATGTATGTATATATGTAGCTGTTAAGCCTTTTGGGGACCCTTTGGCGAAAAAAAAAAAAAAAAAGTTCAAAAGGTCCGATGATAAGGAACTGCTGTCTGGAGGAGTTGACTTTTTTTTTTAACATCAGAAAGAGTCTATAAGGATATATGTATATATGTAGCTTTTAACGCTTTTGGGGACCATTTGACGAAAAAAAAAAAAAAATTCAAAAACTCCAATGATAAGGAACTGCTGTCTGGAGGTTGACTTTTTTTTTTAACATCAGAAAGAGTCTATAAGGATATATGTATATGTAGTTGTTAAGCCTTTTGTGGACCCTTTGATGAAAAAAAAAAAAAAATTCAAAAGGTCTGATGATAAGGACCTGCTGTCTGGAGGACTTGACTTTTTTTAACATCAGAAAGAGTCTATAAGGATATATGTATATATGTAGCTTTTAAGCCTTTTGGGAACCCTTTGATGAGAAAAAAAAAAATCTTCAAAAGCTCCGATGATAAGGACCTGCTGTCTGGAGGACTTGACTTTTTTTTACATCAGAAAGAGTCTATGAGGATATATGTATATATGTAGCTTTTAAGCCTTTTGGGGACCCTTTGGCGAGAAAAAAAAAGAAAAAACTTCAAAAGGTCCGATGATAAGGAACTGCTGTCTGGAGGACTTGACTTTTTTTTTTTTAACATCAGAAAGAGTCTATGAGGATATATGTATATATGTAGCTTTTAAGCCTTTTGGGGACCCTTTGGCGAGAAAAAAAAAAAAAAAAAACTTCAAAAGGTCCGATGATAAGGAACTGCTTTTTGGCGGACTTGACTTTTTTTTCTTTACATCAGAAAGAGTCTATAAGGATATATGTATATATGTAGCTTTTGAGCCTTTTGGGGACCCTTTGACGAAAAAACAAAAAAAAAACATAAGGATATATGTATATATGTAGCTGTTAAGCCTTTTGGGGACCCTTTGACGAAAAAAATAAATAAAAAAAAACTTATAAGGATGTATGTATATATGTAGCTGTTAAGCCTTTTGGGGACCCTTTGGCGAAAAAAAAAAAAAAAAAGTTCAAAAGGTCCGATGATAAGGAACTGCTGTCTGGAGGAGTTGACTTTTTTTTTAACATCAGAAAGAGTCTATAAGGATATATGTATATATGTAGCTTTTAACGCTTTTGGGGACCATTTGACGAAAAAAAAAAAAAAAATTCAAAAACTCCAATGATAAGGAACTGCTGTCTGGAGGTTGACTTTTTTTTTTAACATCAGAAAGAGTCTATAAGGATATATGTATATGTAGTTGTTAAGCCTTTTGTGGACCCTTTGATGAAAAAAAAAAAAAAATTCAAAAGGTCTGATGATAAGGACCTGCTGTCTGGAGGACTTGACTTTTTTTAACATCAGAAAGAGTCTATAAGGATATATGTATATATGTAGCTTTTAAGCCTTTTGGGAACCCTTTGATGAGAAAAAAAAAAATCTTCAAAAGCTCCGATGATAAGGAACTGCTTTCTGGCGGACATGACTTTTTTTTTTAACATCAGAAAGAGTCTATTAGGATATATGTTATATATGTAGCTTTTAAGTCTTTTGGGGACCCTTTGATGAAAAAAAAAAAAAAAAACTTCAAAAGGTCCGATGATAAGGAACTGCTGTCTGGAGGACTTGACTTTTTTTTTTTTACATCAGAAAGAGTCTATAAGGATATATGTATATATGTAGCTTTTGAGCCTTTTGGGGACCCTTTGACGAAAAAAAACAAAAAAAAAACTTATAAGGATATATGTATATATGTAGCTGTTAAGCCTTTTGGGGACCCTTTGATGAAAAAAAAATAATAATAATTCAAAAGGTCCGATGATAAGGACCTGCTGTCTGGAGGACTTGACTTTTTTTTAACATCAGAAAGAGTCTATAAGGATATATGTATATATGTAGCTTTTAAGCCTTTTGGGAACCCTTTGATGAGTAGGAAAAAAAAAAAACTTCAAAAGGTCCGATGATAAGGAACTGCTTTCTGGCGGACTTGACTTTTTTTTTTACATCAGAAAGAGTCTATGAGGATATATGTATATATGTAGCTTTTAAGCCTTTTGGGGACCCTTTGGCGAGAAAAAAAAAAAAAAAAAACTTCAAAAGGTCCGATGATAAGGAACTGCTGTCTGGAGGACTTGACTTTTTTTTTTTTAACATCAGAAAGAGTCTATGAGGATAAAGGGTCCACAAAAGGCTTATATATGTAGCTTTTAAGCCTTTTGGGGACCCTTTGGCGAGAAAAAAAAAAAAAAAAAACTTCAAAAGGTCTGATGATAAGGAACTGCTTTCTGGCGGACTTGACTTTTTTTTTTACATCAGAAAGAGTCTATAAGGATACATGTATATATGTAGCATTTGAGCCTTTTGGGGACCCTTTGACGAAAAAAAAAAAAAAAAAAACTTATAAGGATATATGTATATATGTAGCTGTTAAGCCTTTTGGGGATCCTTTGGCGAGAAAAAAAAAAAAAAAAGTTCAAAAGGTCCGATGATAAGGAACTGCTGTCTGGAGGAGTTGACTTTTTTTTTTTAACATCAGAAAGAGTCTATAAGGATATATGTATATGTAGTTGTTAAGCCTTTTGGGGACCCTTTGATGAAAAAAAAATAATAATAATTCAAAAGGTCCGATGATAAGGACCTGCTGTCTGGAGGACTTGACTTTTTTTTTAACATCAGAAAGAGTCTATAAGGATATATGTATATATGTAGCTTTTAAGCCTTTTGGGAACCCTTTGATGAGAAAAAAAAAAAAAAAAACTTCAAAAGCTCCGATGATAAGGAACTGCTTTCTGGCGGACATGACTTTTTTTTTTAACATCAGAAAGAGTCTATTAGGATATATGTATATATGTAGCTTTTAAGCCTTTTGGGGACCCTTTGATGAAAAAAATAAAAAAAAACTTCAAAAGGTCAGATGATAAGAAACTGCTGTCTGGAGGACTTGACTTTTTTTTTTTAAATCAGAAAGAGTCTATAAGGATATATGTATATATGTAGCTTTTAAGCCTTTTGTGGACCCTTTGAGAAGGAAAAAAAAAAAACTTCAAAAGGTCCGATGATAAGGAACTGCTTTCTGGCGGACTTGACTTTTTTTTTTTACATCAGAAAGAGTCTATGAGGATATATGTATATATGTAGCTTTTAAGCCTTTTGTGGACCCTTTGGCGAAAAAAAAAAAAAAAAAAACTTCAAAAGGTCCGATGATAAGGAACTGCTGTCTGGAGGACTTGACTTTTTTTTTTTTTTAACATCAGAAAGAGTCTATGAGGATATATGTATATATGTAGCTTTTAAGCCTTTTGGGGACCCTTTGGCGAGAAAAAAAAAAAAAGTTCAAAAGGTCCGTTGATAAGGAACTGCTGTCTGGCGGACTTGACTTTTTTTTTTTTACATCAGAAAGAGTCTATAAGGACATCCTGTAGCTTTTAGATCTTCTGGGGACCCTCTGACCAGAAGAAAAGTTCAAAAGTTCCCAATATGGACTACTGACTGGCGGACTTGAATTGACTATTTAACATCAGAAAGAGTCTATGAGGACATCATGGATCTTTTAGACCTTCTGGGGACCCTCTGACCAGAAAAAAAGTTCAAAAGGTCCCATATGGACTACTGACTGGCGGACTTGAATTGACTTTTTAACATCAGAAAGAGTCTATAAGGACATCATAGATCTTTTAGACAATCTGGGGACCCTCTGACCAAAAAAAAAGTCCCATATGGACTACTGTCTGGCGGACTTTACGTGACTTTTTAACATAAGAACGAGTGTATAAGGACATGATGGACCTGTTAGACCTCCTGGGGACCCTCTGAGCAGAAAAAAAGTTCAAAAGGTCCCATATGGACTACTGTCTCGAGGACTTGACTTTTTAACATCAGAAAGAGTCTATAAGGACATCATCATGTAGCTTTTAGACCTTCTGGGGACCCTCTGACCAGAAAAAAAGTTAAAAAGGTCCCATATCGACTACTGTCTGGCGGACTTGACCTGACTTTTTAACATCAGAAAGAGTCTATAAGGACATCATGTAGCTTTTAGACCTTCTGGGGACCCTCTGACCAGAAAAAAAGTTCAAAAGGTCCCATGTGGACTACTGTCTGGTGGACTATTTAACATCAGAAAGAGTGTATAAGGACATCAAGTAGCTTTTAGACCTTCTGGGGACCCTCTGACCATAAGATAAGTTCAAAAGTTCCCAATATTGACTACTGACTGGCGGGCTTGACTTGACTTTTTAACATCAGAAAGAGTCTATAAGGACATCATGTAGCTTTTAGACCTTCTGAGGACCCTCTGACCAGAAAAAAAGTTCAAAAGGTCCGATATGGACTACTGTCTGGCGGACTTGATGACTTTTTTACATCAGAAAGAGTCTATGAGGACATCATGAAGCATTTAGACCTACTGGGGACCCTCTGAGAAAAAAGTTCAAAAGGTCCGATATGGACTACTGTTTGGCAGACTTGACTTTTTAACATCAGAAAGAGTCTGTAAGGACATCCTGTAGCTTTTAGACCTTCTGGGACCCTCTGACCAGAAGAAAAGTTCAAAAGTTCCCAATATGGACTACTGACTGGCGGACTTGAATTGACTATTTAACATCAGAAAGAGTCTATGAGGACATCATGGATCTTTTAGACCTTCTGGGGACCCTCTGACCAGAAAAAAAGTTCAAAAGGTCCCATATGGACTACTGACTGGCTGACTTGAATTGACTTTTTAGCATCAGAAAGAGTCTATAAGGACATCATAGATCTTTTAGACCATCTGGGGACCCTCTGACCAAAAAAAAAGTCCCATATGGACTACTGTCTGGCGGACCTGACCTGATTTTAACATCAGAAAGAGTCTATAAGGACATCATGTAGCTTTTAGACCTTCTGGGGACCCTCTGACCAGAAAAAAAGTTCAAAAGGTCCCTTATTGACTACTGTCTGGTGGACTATTTAACATCAGAAAGAGTGTATAAGGACATCAAGTAGCTTTTAGACCTTCTGGGGACCCTCTGACCAGAGAAAAAGTTCAAAAGGTCCCATATGGACTACTGTCTGGCGGAGTTGACTTGACTTTTTTTACATCAGAATGAGTCTGTGACGACATCATGTAGCTTTTAGACCTTCTGGGGACCCTCTAAGCAGAAAACAATTTCAAAAGGTCCCATATTGACTGCTGTCTGGCAGACTTGACTTTCTACATCAGAAAGAGTCTATAAGGACATCATCATGTAGATTTTAGACCTTCTGGGGACCCTCTGACCAAAAAAAAAAGTTCAAAAGATCCCGTATGGACTACTGTCCGGCGGACTTGACCTGACTTTTTAACATCAGAGAGAGTCTATAAGGACATCATGTAGCTTTTAGACCTTCTGGGGACCCTCTGAGCAGAATAAATTTCATAAGCTCCCATATGGACTACTGTCTGGCGGACTTGACGACTTTTTAACATCAGAAAGACTCTATGAGGACATCATGCAGCTTTTAGACCTTCTGAGGACCCTCTGAGCAGAAAAAATGTTCAAAAGCTCCCATATGGACTGCTGTCTGGCGGTCTTAACATCATCATGTGACACATGTATGAATAATTTTGAAAATTGAATAGAAATAAAGTTAATATTTATGAATCTGGAGGACTTGAAGCATGTGTAGCCTACTCATTTCACATGAAAAGAAAGAGACAGAAAAGAGAAAAGCTAAAATCAGTGTGTACATCAGTACTGACTAAATTAGCAGGGCAATAGCAATAATTAAAATCATGTCGGTTTAAGAGTACGAGTTTGGCTACCTAAAAAAAAGCACGCTGTTGCAATGGAATGAAACGCATCAGGTCTTAAATGCATTGCAATGCAACAAATTGCATATTACTTTTAAAATGTTATTCTTCCATGCAAAACGCTTGTGCAATGCAACAGCACTCTGTTGCAATGGCATGAAACGCATCAGGTCTTGAATGCATTGCAATGCAACAAAGTGCATATTACTTTTAAAATGTTATTCTTCCATGCAAAACGCTTGTGCAATGCAACAGCACGCTGTTGCAATGGATTGAAACGCATCAGTTCTTGAATGCATTGCAATGCAACAAAGTGCATATTACTTTTAAAATGTTATTCTTCCACGCAAAACCCCTGTGCAATGAAAGAGCACGCTGTTGCAATGGAATGAAACGCATTAATTCTTGAATGCATTGCAATGCAACAAAGTGCATATTACTTTAAAATGTTATTCTTCCATGCAAAACGCTTGTGCAACGCAACAGCACGCTGTTGCAATGGAATGAAACGCATCAGGTCTTGAATGCATTGCAATGCAACAAATTGCATATTACTTTTAAAATGTTATTCTTCCATGCAAAACGCTTGTGCAATGCAACAGCACTCTGTTGCAATGGCATGAAACGCATCAGGTCTTGAATGCATTGCAATGCAACAAAGTGCATATTACTTTTAATATGCTGTTGCAATGGATTGAAACGTTCTTGAATGCATTGCAATGCAACAAAGTGCATATTACTTTTAAAATGTTATTCTTCCACGCAAAACCCCTGTGCAAAGAAAGAGCACGCTGTTGCAATGGAATGAAACGCATCAATTCTTGAATGCATTGCAATGCAACAAAGTGCATATTACTTTTAAAATGTTATTCTTCCATGCAAAACGCTTGTGCAATGAAAAGCACGCTGTTGCAATGGTTTGAAACGCATCAGTTTTTGAATGCATTGCAATGCAACAAAGTGGATATTACTTTAAAAATGTTATTCTTCCATGCTAATTCCTGTGCAATGCAACAGCACGCTGTTGCAATGTAATGAAACGCATCAGGTCTTGAATGCTTTGCAATGCAACAAAGTGCATATTACTTTTAAAATGTTATTCTTCCGTGCTAAACGCTTGTGCAATGCAACAGCACGCTGTTGCAATGAATGAAACGCATTAGGTCTTGAATGCATTGCAATGCAACAAAGTGCATATTACTTTTAAAATGTTATTCTTCCATGCAAAACGCTTGTGCAATGCAACAGCACTCTGTTGCAATGGCATGAAACGCATCAGGTCTTGAATGCATTGCAATGCAACAAAGTGCATATTACTTTTAAAATGTTATTCTTCCATACAAAAGGCTTGTGCAATGCAGCAGCAAGCTGTTGCAATGGAATGAAACGCATCAATTCTTGAATGCATTGCAATGCAACAAAGTGCATATTACTTTTAAAAATGTTATTCTTCCATGCAAAACGCTTGCTATTGCTACAGCAAGCTGTTGCAATGGAATGAAACGCATCAGTTCTTGAATGCATTGCAATGCAACAAAGTGCATATTACCTTTAAAATGTTATTCTTCCATGCTAAACTCCTGTGCAATGCAACAGCACGCTGTTGCAATGGATTGAAACGCATCAGTTCTTGAGTGCATTGCAATGCAACAAAGTGCATATTACTTTTAAAATGTTATTCTTCCATGCAAAACGCTTGTGCAATGCAACAGCACGCTGTTGCAATGGAATGAAACGCATCAGGTCTTGAATGCATTGCAATGCAACAAAGTGCATATTACTTTTAAAATGTTATTCTTCCATGCAAAACGCTTCTGCAACGAAAAACACGCTGTTGCAATGGTTTGAAACGCATCAGTTTTTGAATGCATTGCAATGCAACAAAGTGCATATTACTTTTAAAATGTTATTCTTCCATGCTAACTCCTGTGCAATGCAACAGCACGCTGTTGCAATGTAATGAAACGCATCAGGTCTTGAATGCATTGCAATGCAACAAAGTGCATATTACTTTTAAAATGTTATTCTTCCATGCAAAACGCTTGCTAATGCTACAGCACGCTATTGCAATGGATTGAAACGCATCAGTTTTTGAATGCATTGCAATGCAACAAAGTGCATATTACTTTTAAAATGTTATTCTTCCATGCAAAACCCCTGTGCAATGCAACAGCACGCTGTTGCAATGGAATGAAACGCATTAGGTCTTGAATGCATTGCAATGCAACAAAGTGCATATTACTTTTAAAATGTTATGCTTCCATGCAAAACCCCTGTGCAATGCAAAACAGCACGCTGTTGCAATGTAATGAAACGCATTAGGTCTTGAATGCATTGCGATGCAACAAAGTGCATATTACTTTTAAAATGTTACTCTTCCATGCAAAACCCCTGTGCAATGCAACAGCACGCTGTTGCAATGGAATGAAACAACAAAACGTTATTAAAACAGCAGATTGCGTTGCCTATCTCTTTAATGCAATACAAACTGAGTTAGTTCTTGAGTGCATTGCACCGCAAAAAAGTGCATATTGCTTATGCACAACGCTTTATCTTATGTGCAATGCAATTCAACAGCAGATTGCATTGTAATCTCTTCAATGCACTACGGAATGAGTTAGTTCTTGAATGCTTTGCATTGCAAAAAAGTGCATATCGCTTTTATGTCATTCTAACGCTTTATCATATGTGCAATGCTAAAGCAGTTTTTAAGCGTTAGTTTTTTCATTGCACAAAAGGAATAAGTCAGTCCTTTATGCAATGGAGTGAAACACCAAAACATTATTAAAACGTTAGTTTTTGAATTCGTTGCAATTCAACAAAGTGCATATTGCTTAGATGTTATTCTAAAGGGTCCTCAAAAGGTTTAAAACCTATATAAACTTATAGACTCAGCTCCATATGACATGGTCCATGACCTATTGATCTTTTTTCTGTTAAAAGGGTCCACAAAGTATAGCTTTCTACCCTTACAGACTCTTTCTGATGTTAAGTCGTCCAGACTACTGTCCATATCGGACCTTTTGAACTTTTTTATTGTCAAATGGTCCTCAAAAGGTTTAAAAACTATGTCAACTCATAGAATTTTTCTGATGTTAAATCATCATAAGAAAGAGTCTATATAGATATATCGTTTTTAAACCTTTTGAGGACCCTTTGAAAGGAAAAAAGTTCAAAAGGTCCAATATGGACTACTCTCTGGCTAAGTCCACCAGACAGTAGTCCATATCGGACCTTTTGAACTTTTTTCAGGTCAAAAGTTTTAAAAACTATATATCCTTATAGACTCTTTCTGATGTTAAATCAACCACACGTAGGTCCCTTTTTAACCTACTGAACATATTACTGGACAAAGAGTTCTTGAACAATAATTACTTTTCATTCAGATTGACTTTTATAATTCTTGTGATGCTTCATATATTCCTATGATGCGTCCAAATCGGAACTTTTGAACTTTTTTTCTGGTCAATTTCCTTATAATATTTCTGATGTTAAATCAGCCATTCATAGGTCCCTTTTTGACCTACTGAACAAAATTCTTGTCCAAGAGTACTTGATCTTAAACTTTCTATATAGACTCCTTCTTTTGCTTCATAAGCCACATAGAAGTCCATGTCCATACCTGACCTATTGAACTTATTTTTGGTCAAAGGGAACTCAAAACTTTTTAAACAATATAAACTTGTAGACTCCTGATGTTAAATCAGCCATTCAGAGATCTTTTTTTTTTTTTTTTTTTGACGAGAAAAAAAAAAGTTCAAAAGGTCCGATGATAAGGAATGGCGGACTTGACTTGTTTCGAAACATCGAAACAATGATGTTTTTTTGAACATCAGAAAGAATCTATAAGGATATATGTATATATGTAGCTTTTAAGCCTTTTGGGGACCCTTTGTAGAAAAAAAAAAAAGTTCAAAAGGTCCGATGATAAGGAACTGCTGTCTGGCGGACTTGACTTTTCATTTTTTTAACGTCAGAAAGAGTTTATAAGGATATATGTATATTTGTAGCTTTTAAACCTTTTGGGGACACTTTTATAAAAAAAAAAAAAAAAAAAATTCAAAAGGTCCGATGATAAGGAACTGCTTTCTGGAGGACGTGACTTTTTTTTTTTTTTTACATCAGAAAGAGTCTATAAGGATATATGTATATATGTAGCTTTTAAGCCTTTTGGGGACCCTTTGTAGAGAAAAAAAAAAAAAAAGTTCAAAAGGTCCGATGATAAGGAACTGCTGTCTGGCGGACTTGACTTTTCATTTTTTTAACGTCAGAAAGCGTTTATAAGGATATATGTATATATGTAGCTTTTAAACCTTTTGGGGACACTTTTATAAAAAAAAAAAAAAAAAAATTCAAAAGGTCCGATGATAAGTAACTGCTTTCTGGAGGACGTGACTTTTTTTTTTTTTTAACATCAGAAAGAGTCTATAAGGATATATGTATATATGTAGCTTTTCAGTCTTTTGGGGACCCTTTGACAAGAAAAGAAAAAAAAAAACTTCAAAAGGTCCGATGAATAAGGAACTGCTGTCTGGCGGACTTGACTTGTTTTTTTTTACAATCAGAAAGAGTCTATAAGGAACTGCTGTCTGGAGGACTTGACTTTTTTTAACATCAGAAAGAGTCTATAAGGATATATGTAGCTTTTAAGCCTTTTGGGGACACTTTGACAAGAAAAAAAAATGTTCAAAAGGTCAGATGATGAGGAACTGCTGTCTGGAGGATTTGACTTTTTTTTTTTAACAACAGAAAGAGTCTATAAGGAACTGCTGTCTGGCGGACTTGACTTTTTTTTTAACATCAGAAAGAGTCTATAAAGGATATATGTATATATGTAGCTGTTAAGCCTTTTGGGGACCCTTTGAAGAAAAAAAAAAATAAACTACAAAAGGTCCGATGTCAAAGAACTGCTTTCTGGCGGACTTGACTGTTTTTTTTTCAACATCAGAAAGAGTCTATAAGGATATATGTATATATGTAGCTTTTAAGCCATTTGGGAACCCTTTGACAAGAAAAGAAAAAAAAAAACTTCAAAAGGTCCGATGATAAGGAACTGCTGTCTGGCGGACTTGACTTGTTTTTTTTTTACAATCAGAAAGAGTCTATAAGGAACTGCTGTCTGGAGGACTTGACTTTTTTTTTAACATCAGAAAGAGTCTATAAGGATATATGTAGCTTTTAAGCCTTTTGGGGACCCTTTGACAAGAAAAAAAAATGTTCAAAAGGTCAGATGATGAGGAACTGCTGTCTGGAGGATTTGACTTTTTTTTTTAACAACAGAAAGAGTCTATAAGGAACTGCTGTCTGGCGGACTTGACTTTTTTTTTAACATCAGAAAGAGTCTATAAGGATATATGTATATATGTAGCTTTTAAGCCATTTGGGAACCATTTGACAAGAAAAGAAAAAAAAAAACTTCAAAAGGTCCGATGATGAGGAACTGCTGTCTGGAGGACTTGAATTTTTTTTTGAACATCAGAAAGAGTCTATAAGGATATATATACATATGTAGCTTTTAAGCCTTTTGGGGACCCTTTGAAGAAAAAAAAAAAAAGTTCAAAAGGTCCGATGATGAGGAACTGCTGTCTGGAGGACTGGACTTTTTTTTTTATTACATCAGAAAGAGTCTATAAGTATATATGTATATATGTAGCTTTTAAGCCTTTTGGGGTACCTTTGGCGAGAAAAAAAAAAAGAAAAAAGTTCAAAAGGTCCGATGATAAGGAACTGCTGTCTGGAGGTTGACTTTTTTTTTTAACATCAGAAAGAGTCTATTAGGATATATTTATATATGTAGCTTTTAAGCCTTTTGGGGACCCTTTGACGAAAAAAAAAAAAATTCAAAAGGTCCGATGAAAAGGAACTGCTGTCTGGAGGACTTGACTTTTTTCTTTTACATCAGAAAGAGTCTATAAGGAACTGCTGTCTGGAGGACTTGACTTTTTTTTTTTAACATCAGAAAGAGTCTATAAGGATATATGTATATATGTAGCTTTTAAGCCTTTTGGGGACCCTTTGACAAGAAAGAAAAAAAGTTCAAAAGGTCCGATGATGAGGAACTGCTGTCTGGAGGACTTGACTTTTTTTTTTTTTTTACATCAGAAAGAGTCTATAAGGATATATAGATATATGTAGCTTTTAAGCCTTTTGGGGACCCTTTGAAGAGAAAAAAAAAAAAATAATAACTACAAAAGGTCTGATGTCAAAGAACTGCTTTCTGGCGGACTTGACTGTTTTTTTTCAACATCAGAAAGAGTCTATAATGATATATGTATATATGTAGCTTTTAAGCCTTTTGGTGACCCTTTGACAAGAAAAAAAGAATGTTCAAAAGGTCCGATGATGAGGAACTGCTGTCTGGAGGATTTGACTTTTTTTTTTTTACATCAGAAAGAGTCTATAAGGATATATGTATATATGTAGCTTTTAAGACTTTTGGGGACCCTTTGACGAAAAAAAAAAAAAAAAAAATTCAAAAGGTCCGATAATAAGGAACTGCTTGTCAGGCGGACTTGACTTATTTTTTTTACATCAGAAAGAGTCTATAAGGAACTGCTGTCTGGAGGACTTGACTTTTTTTTTTTAACATGAGAAAGAGTCTATAAGGATATATGTAGCTTTTAAGCCTTTTGGTGACCCTTTGACAAGAAAAAAAAAATGTTCAAAAGGTCTGATGATGAGGAACTGCTGTCTGGAGGACTTGACTTTTTTTTTTTACATCAGAAAGAGTCTACAAGGATATATCTATATATATAGCTTTTAAGCCTTTTGGTGACCCTTTGACAAGAAAATTTTTTTTTTCAAAAGGTCTGATGATGAGGAACTGCTGTCTGGAGGATTTGACTTTTTTTTTTTTACATCAGAAAGAGTCTATAAGGATATATGTATATATGTAGCTTTTAAGACTTTTGGGGACCCTTTGAAGAAAAAAAAAAAAAAAAAATTCAAAAGGTCCGATAATAAGGAACTGCTTGTCTGGCGGACTTGACTTATTTTTTTTACATCAGAAAGAGTCTATAAGGAACTACTGTCTGGAGGACTTGACTTTTTTTTAACATGAGAAAGAGTCTATAAGGATATATGTATATATGTAGCTTTTAAGCCTTTTGGTGACCCTTTGACAAGAAAAAAAAAAATGTTCAAAAGGTCCGATGATGAGGAACTGCTGTCTGGAGGATTTAACTTTTTTTTTTTTTACATCAGAAAGAGTCTATAAGGATATATGTA
Organism: Gila orcuttii; assembly: GCA_026230005.1. Lineage (NCBI taxonomy): Eukaryota > Metazoa > Chordata > Actinopteri > Cypriniformes > Leuciscidae > Gila > Gila orcuttii. The sequence continues at coordinate 21,468,568 of JAPDVR010000011.1, forward strand.
TATATGTAGCTTTTAAGACTTTTGGGGACCCTTTGACGAAAAAAAAAAAAAAAATTCAAAGGTCCGATAATAAGGAACTGCTTGTCTGGCGGACTTGACTTATTTTTTTTTACATCAGAAAGAGTCTATAAGGAACTGCTGTCTGGAGGACTTGACTTTTTTTTTTTAACATGAGAAAGAGTCTATAAGGATATATGTATATATGTAGCTTTTAAGCCTTTTGGTGACCCTTTGACAAGAAAAAAAAAATGTTCAAAAGGTCCGATGATGAGGAACTGCTGTCTGGAGGAGTTCTTTTTTTTTTTTGACATCAGAAAGAGTCTATAACGATATATGTATATATGTAGCTTTTAAGCCTTTTGGGGACCCTTTGACGAAAAAAAAAAAAAAAATTCAAAAGGTCCGATGATAAGGAACTGCTGTCTGGAGGATTTGACTCATTTTTTTACATCAGAAAGAGTCTATAAGGAACTGCTGTCTGGAGGACTTGACTTTTTTTTAACATCAGAAAGAGTCTATAAGGATATATGTATATATGTAGCTTTTAAGCCTTTTGGGGAACCTTTGACGAGAAAAGAAAAAAAAAACTTCAAAATGTCCGATAATGAGGAACTGCTGTCTGGCGGACTTGACTTTATTTTTTTTACATCAGAATGAGTCTGTGACGACATCATGTAGCTTTTAGACCTTCTGGGGACCCTCTAAGCAGAAAACAATTTCAAAAGGTCCCACATGAACTGCTGTCTGGCAGACTTGACTTGACTTTTTACATCAGAAAGAGTCTATAAGGAAATCATCATGTAGATTTTAGACCTTCTGGGGACCCTCTGACCAAAAAAAAAGTTCAAAAGATCCCGTATGGACTACTGTCTGGCGGACTTGACCTGACTTTTTAACATCAGAGAGAGTCTATAAGGACATCAAGTAGCTTTTAGACCTTCTGGGGACCCTCTGAGTAGAATAAATTTCAAAAGCTCGCATATGGACTACTGTCTGGCGGACTTGACGACTTTTTAACATCAGAAAGAGTCTATGAGGACATCATGCAGCTTTTAGACGTTCTGAGGACCCTCTGAGCAGAAAAAATGTTCAAAAGCTCCCATATGGACTGCTGTCTGGCGGTCTTAACATCATCATGTGACACATGTATGAATAATTTTGAAAATTGAATAGAAATAAAGTTAATATTTATGAATCTGGAGGACTTGAAGCATGTGTAGCCTACTCATTTCACATGAAAAGAAAGAGACAGAAAAGAGAAAAGCTAAAATCAGTGAGTGTACATCAGTACTGACTAAATTAGCAGGGCAATAGCAATAATTAAAATCATGTCGGTTTAATAGTACGACTTTGGCTACCTAAAAAAAAGCACGCTGTTGCAATGGAATGAAACGCATTAGGTCTTGAATAATGCATTCAACATATTACTTTTAAAATGTTATTCTTCCATGCTAAACGCTTGTGCAATGCAACAGCACACTGTTGCAATGGAATGAAACGCATCAGGTCTTGAATGCATTGCAATGCAACAAAGTGCATATTACTTTTAAAATGTTATTCTTCCATGCAAAACGCTTGTGCAATGTAACAGCATGCTGTTGCAATGGATTGAAACGCATCAGTTCTCGAATGCATTGCAATGCAACAAAGTGCATATTACTTTTAAAATGTTATTCTTCCACGCAAAACCCCTGTGCAATGAAAGAGCACGCTGTTGCAATGGAATGAAACGCATCAATTCTTGAATGCATTGCAATGCAACAAAGTGCATATTACTTTTAAAATGTCGTTCTTCCATGCAAAACACTTGCTAATGCTACAGCACGCTGTTGCAATGGAATGAAATGCATCAGTTCTTGATTGCATTGCAATGCAACAAAGTGCATATTACTTTTAAAATGTTATTCTTCCATGCAAAACGATTGTGCAATGCAACAGCACGCTGTTGCAATGGATTGAAACGCATCAGTTCTTGAATGCATTGCAATGCAACAAAGTGCATATTACTTTTAAAATGTTATTCTTCCATTCTTCCATCATGTGACACATGTATGAATAATTTTGAAAATTGAATAGAAAGAAAGTTAATATTTATGAACATAAGCATGTGTAGCCTACTCATTTCACATGAAAAGAAAGAGACAGAAAAGAGAAAAGCTAAAATCAGTGAATGTACATCAGTACTGACTAAATTAGCAGGGCAATAGCAATAATTAAAATCATGTCGGTTTAAGAGTACGACTTTGGCTACCTAAAAAAAAGCACGCTGGTGCAATGGAATGAAACGCATTAGGTCTTGAATGCATTGCAATGGAACAAAGTGGATATTACTTTTAAAATGTTATTCTTCCATGCTAAACGCTTGTGCAATGCAACAGCACGCTGTTGCAATGAATTAAACGCATTAGGTCTTGAATGCATTGCAATGCAACAAAGTGCATATTACTTTTAAAATGTTATTCTTCCATGCAAAACGCTTGTGCAATGCAACAGCACTCTGTTGCAATGGCATGAAACGCATCAGGTCTTGAATGCATTGCAATGCAACAAAGTGCATATTACTTTTAAAATGTTATTCTTCCATACAAAAGGCTTGTGCAATGCAGCAGCACGCTGTTGCAATGGAATGAAACGCATCAATTCTTGAATGCATTGCAATGCAACAAAGTGCATATTACTATTAAAAATGTTATTCTTCCATGCAAAACGCTTGCTAACGCTACAGCACGCTGTTGCAATGGAATGAAACGCATCAGTTCTTGAATGCATTGCAATGCAACAAAGTGCATATTACCTTTAAAATGTTATTCTTCCATGGAACGCATCAATTCTTGAATGCATTGCAATGCAACAAAGTGCATATTACTATTAAAAATGTTATTCTTCCATGCAAAACGCTTGCTAACGCTACAGCACGCTGTTGCAATGGATTGAAACGCATCAGTTCTTGAGTGCATTGCAATGCAACAAAGTGCATATTACTTTTAAAATGTTATTCTTCCATGCAAAACGCTTGTGCAATGCAACAGCACGCTGTTGCAATGGAATGAAACGCATCCGTTTTTGAATGCATTGCAATGCAACAAAGTGGATATTACTTTAAAAATGTTATTCTTCCATGCTAACTCCTGTGCAATGCAACAGCACGCTGTTGCAATGTAATGAAACCTATCAGGTCTTGAATGCATTGCAATGCAACAAAGTGCATATTACTTTTAAAATGTTATTCTTCCATGCAAAACGCTTGCAAATGCTACAGCACGCTGTTGCAATGGATTGAAACGCATCAGTTTTTGAATGCATTGCAATGCAACAAAGTGGATATTACTTTAAAAATGTTATTCTTCAATGCTAACTCCTGTGCAATGCAACAACACGCTTTTGCAATGGAATGAAACGCATCAGGTCTTGAATGCATTGCAATGCAACAGTGCATATTACTTTTAAAATGTTATTCTTCCATGCAAAACGCTTGCTAATGCTACAGCACGCTGTTGCAATGGATTGAAACGCATCAGTTTTTGAATGCATTGCAATGCAACAAAGTGCATATTACTTTTAAAATGTTATTCTTCCATGCAAAACCCCTGTGCAATGCAACAGCACGCTGTTGCAATGGAATGAAACGCATTAGGTCTGGAATGCATTGCAATGCAACAAAGTGCATATTACTTTTAAAATGTTATTCTTCCATGCAAAACCCCTGTGCAATGCAACAGCACGCTGTTGCAATGGAATGAAACGCATTAGGTCTTGAATGCATTGCAATGCAACAAAGTGCATATTACTTTTAAAATGTTATTCTTCCATGCAAAACGCTTGTGCAATGCAACAGCACGCTGTTGCAATGGAATGAAACGCATCCATTTTTGAATGCATTGCAATGCAACAAAGTGCATATTACTTTTAAAATGTTATTCTTCCATGCAAAACGCTTGTGCAATGCAAAAATGCAGTGAAAATGCAGTGAAAAATGCACTGAATTGCACATCTCTTCGTTGAACAAAGGAAATAGTTAGTTATTGCATGCATTGTAAAGCGACAGTCTTTTGACAGAGTTGTCTTTTCAATAGCTGATGCAATGATTTTCCTTCAACCACAAATGATTATGGTTAGTTTTTTCATTGCACAAAGGAATAAGTTAGTTATGCAATGGAATGAAACAACAAAAATGTTATTAAAACAGCAGAGTTCTTTGCCCATCTCTTTAATGGACTACGGGATGAGTTAGTTCTTGAATGCATTGCAATGCAAAAAAAGTGCATATCGCTTATATGTTATTCTAACGCTTTATCATATGTGCAATGCAACAGCAGTTTGTGCAATGCAACAGCAGTTTTTTAAGCGTTAGTTTTTTCATTGCACAAAGGAATAAGTTAGTCCTTTTATGCAATGGAATGAAACAACAAAACGTTATTAAAACAGCAGATTGCGTTGCCTATCTCTTTAATGCAATACAAACTGAGTTAGTTCTTGAGTGCATTGCACCGCAAAAAAGTGCATATAAGACTTTATCTTATGTGCAATGCAATTCAACAGCAGATTGCATTGTAATCTCTTCAATGCACTACGGAATGAGTTAGTTCTTGAATGCTTTGCATTGCAAAAAAGTGGATATCGCTTTTATGTCATTCTAACGCTTTATCATATTTGCAATGCTAAAGCAGTTTTTAAGCGTTAGTTTTTTCATTGCACAAAAGGAATAAGTCAGTCCTTTATGCAATGAAATGAAACACCAAAACGTTATTAAAACAGCAGATTGCATTGCCCATCTCTTTAATGCACTACAAAATGAGTTAGTTCTTGAATTCGTTGCAATTCAACAAAGTGCATATTGCTTAGATGTTATTCTAAAGGGTCCTCAAAAGGTTTAAAACCTATATAAACTTATAGACAGCTCCATATGACTAGGTCCATGACCTATTGATCTTTTTTCTGTTAAAAGGGTCCTCAAAGTATAGCTTTCTACCCTTACAGACTCTTTCTGATGTTAAGTCGTCCAGACTACTGTCCATATCGGACCTTTTGAACTTTTTTTATTGTCAAATGGTCCTCAAAAGGTTTAAAAACTATATAAACTCATAGACTTTTTCTGATGTTAAATCAGCCACACATAGGTCCCTTTTTGACCTACTGAACATATTTCTGGACAAAGAGTTCTTGAACAATAATTACTTTTCATTCAGATTGACTTTTATAATTCTTGTGATGCTTCATATATTCCTCTGATGCGTCCAAATTGGAACTTTTTAACTTTTTTTCTGGTCAATTTCCTTATAATATTTCTGATGTTAAATCAGCCATTCATAGGTCCCTTTTTGACCTACTGAACAAAATTCTTGTCCAAGAGTACTTGATCTTAAACTTTCTATATATACTCCTTCTTTTGCTTCATAAGCCACATAGAAGTCCATGTCCATACCTGACCTATTGAACTTATTTTTGGTCAAAGGGAACTCAAAACTTTTTAAACAATATAAACTTGTAGACTCCTGATGTTAAATCAGCCATTCAGAGATCTTTTTTTTTTTTTTTTTTTGACGAGAAAAAAAAAAAGTTCAAAAGGTCCGATGATAAGGAATGGCGGACTTGACTTGTTTCGAAACATCGAAACAATGATGTTTTTTTGAACATCAGAAAGAGTCTATAAGGATATATGTATATATGTAGCTTTTAAGCCTTTTGGGGACCCTTTGTAGAAAAAAAACAAAAAAGTTCAAAAGGTCCGATGATAAGGAACTGCTGTCTGGCGGACTTGACTTTTCATTTTTTTAACGTCAGAAAGAGTTTATAAGGATATATGTATATTTGTAGCTTTTAAACCTTTTGGGGACACTTTTATAAAAAAAAAAAAAAAAAAAAATTCAAAAGGTCCGATGATAAGTAACTGCTTTCTGGAGGACGTGACTTTTTTTTTTTTTTTTTACATCAGAAAGAGTCTATAAGGATATATGTATATATGTAGCTTTTAAGCCTTTTGGGGACCCTTTGACGAAAAAAAAAAAAATAATTTCAAAAGGTCCGATAGAAAGGAACTGCTGTCTGGCGGACTTGACTTGTTTTTTTTACAATCAGAAAGAGTCTATAAGGATATATGTAGCTTTTAAGCCTTTTGGGGACCCTTTGACAAGAAAATAAAAATGTTCAAAAGGTCAGATGATGAGGAACTGCTGTCTGGAGGATTTGACTTTTTTTTTTTAACAACAGAAAGAGTCTATAAGGAACTGCTGTCTGGCGGACTTGACTTTTTTTTTAACATCAGAAAGAGTCTATAAGGATATATGTATATATGTAGCTGTTAAGCCTTTTGGGGACCCTTTGAAGAAAAAAAAAAAAAAAAAAACTACAAAAGGTCCGATGTCAAAGAACTGCTTTCTGGCGGACTTGACTGTTTTTTTTCAACATCAGAAAGAGTCTATAAGGATATATGTATATATGTAGCTTTTAAGCCTTTGGGGGAACCTTTGACGAGAAAAGAAAAAAAAAAACTTCAAAATGTCCGATGATGAGGAACTGCTGTCTGGAGGACTTGACTTTTTTTTTTTTTAACGTCAGAAAGAGTTTATAAGGATATATGTATATATGTAGCTTTCAAACCTTTTGGGGACCCTTTGACGAGGAAAAAAAAAAATTTCAAATGGTCCGATGATAAGGAACTGCTGTCTGGCGGACTTGACTTTTTATTTGTTTTACATCAGAAATAGTCTATAAGGATATATGTATATATGTAGCTTTTAAGCCTTTTGTGGATCCTTTGATGAAAAAAAAACAAAAACTTCAAAAGGTCCGATGATAAGGAACTGCTGTCTGGAGGACTTGACTCTTTTTTTTTCAACATCAGAAATTGTCTATAAGGATATATGTATATATGTAGCTTTTAAGCCTTTTGGGGACCCTTTGAAGAGAAAAAAAAAAAAAAAACTACAAAAGGTCCGATGTCAAAGAACTGCTTTCTGGCGGACTTGACTTTTTTTTTTTTTTACATCAGAAAGAATCTATAAGGATATATGTATAAATGTATCTTTTAAGCCTTTTGGGGTACTTTTGGCGAAAAAAAAAAAAAAAGAAAAAGTTCAAAAGGTCCGATGATAAGGAACTGCTGTCTGGCGGACTTGACTTTTTTTTTTAACATCAGAAAGAGGATATAAGGAACTGCTGTCTGGAGGACTTGACTTTTTTTTTTAACATCAAAAATAGTCTACAAGGATATATGTATAGGTAGCTTTTAAGCCTTTTGGGGACCCTTTGACGAGGAAAAAAAAAAAAATTCAAAAGGTCCGATGATAAGAACTTTTTTTTTCTGCTGTCTGGAGGAGTTGACTTTTTTTTTTAACATCAGAAAGAGTCTCTAAGGATATATGTATATATGTAGCTTTTAAGCCTTTTGGGGACCCTTTGGCGAGAAAAAAAAAAAAAGTTCAAAAGGTCCGTTGATAAGGAACTGCTGTCTGGCGGACTTGACTTTTTTTTTTTTTTTAACATCACAAAGAGTCTATAAGGATATATGTATAAATGTATCTTTAAGCCTTTTGGGGTACCTTTGGCGAGAGAAAAAAAAAAAGTTCAAAAGGTCCGATGATAAGGAACTGCTGTCTGGAGGACTTGACTTTTTTTTTTTTTACATCAGAAAGAGTCTATAAGGATATATGTATATATGTAGCTTTTAAGCCTTTTTGTGGATCCTTTGATGAAAAAAAAAAAAAAACTTCAAAAGGTCCGATGATAAGGAACTGCTGACTGGAGGACTTGACTCTTTTTTTTTCAACATCAGAAATTGTCTATAAGGATATATGTATATATGTAGCTTTTAAGCCTTTTGGGGACCCTTTGAAGAGAAAAAAAAAAAAAAAACTACAAAAGGTCCGATGATAAGGAACTGCTGTCTGGCGGACTTGACTTATTTTTTTAACATCAGAAAGAGGATATAAGGAACTGCTGTCTGGAGGACTTGACTTTTTTTTTTTTAACATCAGAAAGAGTTTATAAGGATATATGTATATATGTAGCTTTTAAGCCTTTTGAGGACCCTTTGACAAAAAAAAAAAAAAAATTTCAAAAGGTCCGATGATGAGGAACTGCTGTCTGGAGGATTTGACTTATTTTTTTTTACATCAGAAAGAGTCTATAAGGAACTGCTGTCTGGAGGACTTGACTTTTTTTTTAACATCAGAAAGAGTCTATAAGGATATATGTATATATGTAGCTTTTAAGCCTTTTGGGGACCCTTTGACAAGAAAAAAAAATGTTCAAAAGGTCAGATGATGAGGAACTGCTGTCTGGAGGATTTGACTTTTTTTTTAACATAAGAAAGAGTCTATAAGGAACTGCTGTCTTGGCGGACTTGACTTTTTTTTTTTTTAACGTCAGAAAGAATTTATAAGGATATATGTATATATGTAGCTTTCAAACCTTTTGGGCACACTTTTATGAAAAAAAAAAATTTTTTCAAAAGGTCCGATGATGAGGAACTGCTGTCTGGAGGACTTGACTTTTTTTTTTAACATCAGAAATAGTCTACAAGGATATATGTATATGTAGCTTTTAAGCCTTTTGGGGATCCTTTGACGAGGAAAAAAAAAAATTCAAATGGTCCGATGATAAGGAACTGCTGTCTGGCGGACTTGACTTTTTATTTGTTTAACATAAGAAATAGTCTATTAGGATATATGTATATGTAGCTTTTAAGCCTTTTGGGGACCCTTTGACGAGGAAAAAAAAAAAATTCAAAAGGTCCGATGATAAGGAACTTTTTTTTTTCTGCTGTCTGGAGGAGTTGACTTTTTTTTTTAACATCAGAAAGAGTCTCTAAGGATATATGTATATATGTAGCTTTTAAGCCTTTTGGGGACCCTTTGACAAGAAAAAAAAATGTTCAAAAGGTCAGATGATGAGGAACTGCCGTCTGGAGGATTTGACTTTTTTTAACATAAGAAAGAGTCTATAAGGAACTGCTGTCTGGAGGACTTGACCTTGTTTTTTTTTTTACATCAGAAAAAGTGTATGAGGATATATGTATATATGTAGCTTTTAAGCCTTTTGGGGACCCTTTGACAAGAAAAAAAAAAAAAGTTCAAAAGGTCCGATGATGAGGAACTGCTGTCTGGAGGACTTGACTTTTTTTTTTTTTTAACATCAGAAAGAGTCTATAAGGATATATCCATATATGTAGCTTTTAAGCCTTCTGGGGACCCTTTGAAGAGAGAAAAAAAAATAATAATAACTACAAAAGGTCCGATGTCAAAGAACTGCTTTCTGGCGGACTTGACTGTTTTTTTTCAACATCAGAAAGAGTCTATAAGGCTATATGTATATATGTAGCTTTTAAGCCTTTTGGGGAACCTTTGACGAGGAAAGAAAAAAAAAAAACTTTAAAATGTCCGATGATGAGGAACTGCTGTCTGGAGGACTTGACTTTTTTTTTTTTTAACGTCAGAAAGAGTTTATAAGGATATATGTATATATGTAGCTTTCAAACCTATTGGGGACCCTTTGACGAGGAAAAAAAAAAATTTCAAATGGTCCGATGATAAGGAACTGCTGTCTGGCGGACTTGACTTTTTTTTCTTTTAACATCAGAAAGTGTCTATAAGGATATATGTATAAATGTATCTTTTAAGCCTTTTAGGGACCCTTTGACAAGAAAAAAAAAAAAAAAAGTTCAAAAGGTCCGATGATGAGGATCTGCTGTCTGGAGGAGTTGACTTTTTTTTTTTTTTTTACATGAGAAAGTCTAGAAGGAACTGCTGTCTGGAGGACTTGACTTTTTTTTTTACATCAGAAAGAGTCTATAAGGATATATGTATATATGTAGCTTTTAAGCCTTTTGGGGACCCTTTGATGGAAAAAAAAAAAAAACTTCAAAAGGTCCGATGATAAGGAACTGCTGTCTGGAGGACTTGACTTTTTTTTTTTAACATCAGAAATAGTCTATTAGGATATATGTATATGTAGCTTTTAAGCCTTTTGGGGACCCTTTGTCCAGCAAAAAAAAAAAAAAATTCTTCAAAAGGTCCAATAATAAGGAACTGCTGTCTGGCGGACTTGACTTTTTATTTGTTTAACATCAGAAATAGTCTATTAGGATATACGTATATGTAGCTTTTAAGCCTTTTGGGGACCCTTTGACGAGGAAAAAAAAATTTTCAAAAGGTCCGATGATAAGTAACTTTTTTTTTCCTGCTGTCTGGAGGAGTTGACTTTTTTTTTTTAACATCAGAAAGAGTCTATAAGGATATATGTATATATGTAGCTTTTAAGCCTTTTGGGGACCCTTTGACAAAAAAAAAAAAAATTTTCAAAAGGTCCGATGATGAGGAACTGCTGTCTGGAGGATTTGACTTATTTTTTTTACATCAGAAAGAGTCTATAAGGAACTGCTGTCTGGAGGACTTGACTTTTTTTTAACATCAGAAAGAGTCTATAAGGAACTGCTGTCTTGGCGGACTTGACTTTTTTTTTTTTTTAACGTCAGAAAGAGTTTATAAGGATATATGTATATATGTAGCTTTCAAACCTTTTGGGCACACTTTTATGAAAAAAAAAAAAAAAAGTTCGAAAGGTCCGATGATGAGGAACTGCTGTCTGGAGGACTTGACTTTTTTTTTTAACATCAGAAATAGTCTACAAGGATATATGTATAGGTAGCTTTTAAGCCTTTTGGGGACCCTTTGACGAGGAAAAAAAAAAAATTCAAATGGTCCGATGATAAGGAACTGCTGTCTGGCGGACTTGACTTTTTATTTATTTAACATCAGAAATAGTCTATTAGGATATATGTATATGTAGCTTTTAAGCCTTTTGGGGACCCTTTGACGAGGAAAAAAAAAAAAAATTCAAAAGGTCCGATGATAAGGAACTTTTTTTTTCTGCTGTCTGGAGGAGTTGACTTTTTTTTTTTAACATCAGAAAGAGTCTCTAAGGATATATGTATATATGTAGCTTTTAAGCCTTTTGGGGACCCTTTGGCGAGAAAAAAAAAAAAAGTTCAAAAGGTCCGTTGATAAGGAACTGCTGTCTGGCGGACTTGACTTTTTTTTTTTTTTTAACATCACAAAGAGTCTATAAGGATATATGTATAAATGTATCTTTAAGCCTTTTGGGGTACCTTTGGCGAGAGAAAAAAAAAAAGTTCAAAAGGTCCGATGATAAGGAACTGCTGTCTGGAGGACTTGACTTTTTTTTTTTTTACATCAGAAAGAGTCTATAAGGATATATGTATATATGTAGCTTTTAAGCCTTTTTGTGGATCCTTTGATGAAAAAAAAAAAAAAACTTCAAAAGGTCCGATGATAAGGAACTGCTGTCTGGAGGACTTGACTCTTTTTTTTTCAACATCAGAAATTGTCTATAAGGATATATGTATATATGTAGCTTTTAAGCCTTTTGGGGACCCTTTGAAGAGAAAAAAAAAAAAAAAAACTACAAAAGGTCCGATGATAAGGAACTGCTGTCTGGCGGACTTGACTTATTTTTTTAACATCAGAAAGAGGATATAAGGAACTGCTGTCTGGAGGACTTGACTTTTTTTTTTTAACATCAGAAAGAGTTTATAAGGATATATGTATATATGTAGCTTTTAAGCCTTTTGGGGACCCTTTGACAAAAAAAAAAAAAAATTTCAAAAGGTCCGATGATGAGGAACTGCTGTCTGGAGGATTTGACTTATTTTTTTTTACATCAGAAAGAGTCTATAAGGAACTGCTGTCTGGAGGACTTGACTTTTTTTTAACATCAGAAAGAGTCTATAAGAATATATGTATATATGTAGCTTTTAAGCCTTTTGGGGACCCTTTGACAAGAAAAAAAAATGTTCAAAAGGTCAGATGATGAGGAACTGCTGTCTGGAGGATTTGACTTTTTTTTTTAACAACAGAAAGAGTCTATAAGGAACTGCTGTCTGGCGGACTTGACTTTTTTTTTAACATCAGAAAGAGTCTATAAGGATATATGTATATATGTAGCTTTTAAGCCATTTGGGAACCATTTGACAAGAAAAGAAAAAAAAAAACTTCAAAAGGTCCGATGATGAGGAACTGCTGTCTGGAGGACTTGAATTTTTTTTTGAACATCAGAAAGAGTCTATAAGGATATATATACATATGTAGCTTTTAAGCCTTTTGGGGACCCTTTGAAGAAAAAAAAAAAAAGTTCAAAAGGTCCGATGATGAGGAACTGCTGTCTGGAGGACTGGACTTTTTTTTTTATTACATCAGAAAGAGTCTATAAGTATATATGTATATATGTAGCTTTTAAGCCTTTTGGGGTACCTTTGGCGAGAAAAAAAAAAAGAAAAAAGTTCAAAAGGTCCGATGATAAGGAACTGCTGTCTGGAGGTTGACTTTTTTTTTTAACATCAGAAAGAGTCTATTAGGATATATTTATATATGTAGCTTTTAAGCCTTTTGGGGACCCTTTGACGAAAAAAAAAAAAATTCAAAAGGTCCGATGAAAAGGAACTGCTGTCTGGAGGACTTGACTTTTTTCTTTTACATCAGAAAGAGTCTATAAGGAACTGCTGTCTGGAGGACTTGACTTTTTTTTTTTAACATCAGAAAGAGTCTATAAGGATATATGTATATATGTAGCTTTTAAGCCTTTTGGGGACCCTTTGACAAGAAAGAAAAAAAGTTCAAAAGGTCCGATGATGAGGAACTGCTGTCTGGAGGACTTGACTTTTTTTTTTTTTTTACATCAGAAAGAGTCTATAAGGATATATAGATATATGTAGCTTTTAAGCCTTTTGGGGACCCTTTGAAGAGAAAAAAAAAAAAATAATAACTACAAAAGGTCTGATGTCAAAGAACTGCTTTCTGGCGGACTTGACTGTTTTTTTTCAACATCAGAAAGAGTCTATAATGATATATGTATATATGTAGCTTTTAAGCCTTTTGGTGACCCTTTGACAAGAAAAAAAGAATGTTCAAAAGGTCCGATGATGAGGAACTGCTGTCTGGAGGATTTGACTTTTTTTTTTTTACATCAGAAAGAGTCTATAAGGATATATGTATATATGTAGCTTTTAAGACTTTTGGGGACCCTTTGACGAAAAAAAAAAAAAAAAAATTCAAAAGGTCCGATAATAAGGAACTGCTTGTCAGGCGGACTTGACTTATTTTTTTTACATCAGAAAGAGTCTATAAGGAACTGCTGTCTGGAGGACTTGACTTTTTTTTTTTAACATGAGAAAGAGTCTATAAGGATATATGTAGCTTTTAAGCCTTTTGGTGACCCTTTGACAAGAAAAAAAAAATGTTCAAAAGGTCTGATGATGAGGAACTGCTGTCTGGAGGACTTGACTTTTTTTTTTTACATCAGAAAGAGTCTACAAGGATATATCTATATATATAGCTTTTAAGCCTTTTGGTGACCCTTTGACAAGAAAATTTTTTTTTTCAAAAGGTCTGATGATGAGGAACTGCTGTCTGGAGGATTTGACTTTTTTTTTTTTACATCAGAAAGAGTCTATAAGGATATATGTATATATGTAGCTTTTAAGACTTTTGGGGACCCTTTGAAGAAAAAAAAAAAAAAAAAATTCAAAAGGTCCGATAATAAGGAACTGCTTGTCTGGCGGACTTGACTTATTTTTTTTACATCAGAAAGAGTCTATAAGGAACTACTGTCTGGAGGACTTGACTTTTTTTTAACATGAGAAAGAGTCTATAAGGATATATGTATATATGTAGCTTTTAAGCCTTTTGGTGACCCTTTGACAAGAAAAAAAAAAATGTTCAAAAGGTCCGATGATGAGGAACTGCTGTCTGGAGGATTTAACTTTTTTTTTTTTTACATCAGAAAGAGTCTATAAGGATATATGTATATATGTAGCTTTTAAGACTTTTGGGGACCCTTTGACGAAAAAAAAAAAAAAAATTCAAAGGTCCGATAATAAGGAACTGCTTGTCTGGCGGACTTGACTTATTTTTTTTACATCAGAAAGAGTCTATAAGGAACTGCTGTCTGGAGGACTTGACTTTTTTTTTTTAACATGAGAAAGAGTCTATAAGGATATATGTATATATGTAGCTTTTAAGCCTTTTGGTGACCCTTTGACAAGAAAAAAAAAATGTTCAAAAGGTCCGATGATGAGGAACTGCTGTCTGGAGGAGTTCTTTTTTTTTTTTGACATCAGAAAGAGTCTATAACGATATATGTATATATGTAGCTTTTAAGCCTTTTGGGGACCCTTTGACGAAAAAAAAAAAAAAAATTCAAAAGGTCCGATGATAAGGAACTGCTGTCTGGAGGATTTGACTCATTTTTTTACATCAGAAAGAGTCTATAAGGAACTGCTGTCTGGAGGACTTGACTTTTTTTTAACATCAGAAAGAGTCTATAAGGATATATGTATATATGTAGCTTTTAAGCCTTTTGGGGAACCTTTGACGAGAAAAGAAAAAAAAAACTTCAAAATGTCCGATAATGAGGAACTGCTGTCTGGCGGACTTGACTTTATTTTTTTTACATCAGAATGAGTCTGTGACGACATCATGTAGCTTTTAGACCTTCTGGGGACCCTCTAAGCAGAAAACAATTTCAAAAGGTCCCACATGAACTGCTGTCTGGCAGACTTGACTTGACTTTTTACATCAGAAAGAGTCTATAAGGAAATCATCATGTAGATTTTAGACCTTCTGGGGACCCTCTGACCAAAAAAAAAGTTCAAAAGATCCCGTATGGACTACTGTCTGGCGGACTTGACCTGACTTTTTAACATCAGAGAGAGTCTATAAGGACATCAAGTAGCTTTTAGACCTTCTGGGGACCCTCTGAGTAGAATAAATTTCAAAAGCTCGCATATGGACTACTGTCTGGCGGACTTGACGACTTTTTAACATCAGAAAGAGTCTATGAGGACATCATGCAGCTTTTAGACGTTCTGAGGACCCTCTGAGCAGAAAAAATGTTCAAAAGCTCCCATATGGACTGCTGTCTGGCGGTCTTAACATCATCATGTGACACATGTATGAATAATTTTGAAAATTGAATAGAAATAAAGTTAATATTTATGAATCTGGAGGACTTGAAGCATGTGTAGCCTACTCATTTCACATGAAAAGAAAGAGACAGAAAAGAGAAAAGCTAAAATCAGTGAGTGTACATCAGTACTGACTAAATTAGCAGGGCAATAGCAATAATTAAAATCATGTCGGTTTAATAGTACGACTTTGGCTACCTAAAAAAAAGCACGCTG
Source organism: Gila orcuttii (assembly GCA_026230005.1). Lineage (NCBI taxonomy): Eukaryota > Metazoa > Chordata > Actinopteri > Cypriniformes > Leuciscidae > Gila > Gila orcuttii. The sequence goes on from JAPDVR010000011.1 coordinate 21,483,761, forward strand.
TTGCAATGGAATGAAACGCATTAGGTCTTGAATAATGCATTCAACATATTACTTTTAAAATGTTATTCTTCCATGCTAAACGCTTGTGCAATGCAACAGCACACTGTTGCAATGGAATGAAACGCATCAGGTCTTGAATGCATTGCAATGCAACAAAGTGCATATTACTTTTAAAATGTTATTCTTCCATGCAAAACGCTTGTGCAATGTAACAGCATGCTGTTGCAATGGATTGAAACGCATCAGTTCTCGAATGCATTGCAATGCAACAAAGTGCATATTACTTTTAAAATGTTATTCTTCCACGCAAAACCCCTGTGCAATGAAAGAGCACGCTGTTGCAATGGAATGAAACGCATCAATTCTTGAATGCATTGCAATGCAACAAAGTGCATATTACTTTTAAAATGTCGTTCTTCCATGCAAAACACTTGCTAATGCTACAGCACGCTGTTGCAATGGAATGAAATGCATCAGTTCTTGATTGCATTGCAATGCAACAAAGTGCATATTACTTTTAAAATGTTATTCTTCCATGCAAAACGATTGTGCAATGCAACAGCACGCTGTTGCAATGGATTGAAACGCATCAGTTCTTGAATGCATTGCAATGCAACAAAGTGCATATTACTTTTAAAATGTTATTCTTCCATTCTTCCATCATGTGACACATGTATGAATAATTTTGAAAATTGAATAGAAAGAAAGTTAATATTTATGAACATAAGCATGTGTAGCCTACTCATTTCACATGAAAAGAAAGAGACAGAAAAGAGAAAAGCTAAAATCAGTGAATGTACATCAGTACTGACTAAATTAGCAGGGCAATAGCAATAATTAAAATCATGTCGGTTTAAGAGTACGACTTTGGCTACCTAAAAAAAAGCACGCTGGTGCAATGGAATGAAACGCATTAGGTCTTGAATGCATTGCAATGGAACAAAGTGGATATTACTTTTAAAATGTTATTCTTCCATGCTAAACGCTTGTGCAATGCAACAGCACGCTGTTGCAATGAATTAAACGCATTAGGTCTTGAATGCATTGCAATGCAACAAAGTGCATATTACTTTTAAAATGTTATTCTTCCATGCAAAACGCTTGTGCAATGCAACAGCACTCTGTTGCAATGGCATGAAACGCATCAGGTCTTGAATGCATTGCAATGCAACAAAGTGCATATTACTTTTAAAATGTTATTCTTCCATACAAAAGGCTTGTGCAATGCAGCAGCACGCTGTTGCAATGGAATGAAACGCATCAATTCTTGAATGCATTGCAATGCAACAAAGTGCATATTACTATTAAAAATGTTATTCTTCCATGCAAAACGCTTGCTAACGCTACAGCACGCTGTTGCAATGGAATGAAACGCATCAGTTCTTGAATGCATTGCAATGCAACAAAGTGCATATTACCTTTAAAATGTTATTCTTCCATGGAACGCATCAATTCTTGAATGCATTGCAATGCAACAAAGTGCATATTACTATTAAAAATGTTATTCTTCCATGCAAAACGCTTGCTAACGCTACAGCACGCTGTTGCAATGGATTGAAACGCATCAGTTCTTGAGTGCATTGCAATGCAACAAAGTGCATATTACTTTTAAAATGTTATTCTTCCATGCAAAACGCTTGTGCAATGCAACAGCACGCTGTTGCAATGGAATGAAACGCATCCGTTTTTGAATGCATTGCAATGCAACAAAGTGGATATTACTTTAAAAATGTTATTCTTCCATGCTAACTCCTGTGCAATGCAACAGCACGCTGTTGCAATGTAATGAAACCTATCAGGTCTTGAATGCATTGCAATGCAACAAAGTGCATATTACTTTTAAAATGTTATTCTTCCATGCAAAACGCTTGCAAATGCTACAGCACGCTGTTGCAATGGATTGAAACGCATCAGTTTTTGAATGCATTGCAATGCAACAAAGTGGATATTACTTTAAAAATGTTATTCTTCAATGCTAACTCCTGTGCAATGCAACAACACGCTTTTGCAATGGAATGAAACGCATCAGGTCTTGAATGCATTGCAATGCAACAGTGCATATTACTTTTAAAATGTTATTCTTCCATGCAAAACGCTTGCTAATGCTACAGCACGCTGTTGCAATGGATTGAAACGCATCAGTTTTTGAATGCATTGCAATGCAACAAAGTGCATATTACTTTTAAAATGTTATTCTTCCATGCAAAACCCCTGTGCAATGCAACAGCACGCTGTTGCAATGGAATGAAACGCATTAGGTCTGGAATGCATTGCAATGCAACAAAGTGCATATTACTTTTAAAATGTTATTCTTCCATGCAAAACCCCTGTGCAATGCAACAGCACGCTGTTGCAATGGAATGAAACGCATTAGGTCTTGAATGCATTGCAATGCAACAAAGTGCATATTACTTTTAAAATGTTATTCTTCCATGCAAAACGCTTGTGCAATGCAACAGCACGCTGTTGCAATGGAATGAAACGCATCCATTTTTGAATGCATTGCAATGCAACAAAGTGCATATTACTTTTAAAATGTTATTCTTCCATGCAAAACGCTTGTGCAATGCAAAAATGCAGTGAAAATGCAGTGAAAAATGCACTGAATTGCACATCTCTTCGTTGAACAAAGGAAATAGTTAGTTATTGCATGCATTGTAAAGCGACAGTCTTTTGACAGAGTTGTCTTTTCAATAGCTGATGCAATGATTTTCCTTCAACCACAAATGATTATGGTTAGTTTTTTCATTGCACAAAGGAATAAGTTAGTTATGCAATGGAATGAAACAACAAAAATGTTATTAAAACAGCAGAGTTCTTTGCCCATCTCTTTAATGGACTACGGGATGAGTTAGTTCTTGAATGCATTGCAATGCAAAAAAAGTGCATATCGCTTATATGTTATTCTAACGCTTTATCATATGTGCAATGCAACAGCAGTTTGTGCAATGCAACAGCAGTTTTTTAAGCGTTAGTTTTTTCATTGCACAAAGGAATAAGTTAGTCCTTTTATGCAATGGAATGAAACAACAAAACGTTATTAAAACAGCAGATTGCGTTGCCTATCTCTTTAATGCAATACAAACTGAGTTAGTTCTTGAGTGCATTGCACCGCAAAAAAGTGCATATAAGACTTTATCTTATGTGCAATGCAATTCAACAGCAGATTGCATTGTAATCTCTTCAATGCACTACGGAATGAGTTAGTTCTTGAATGCTTTGCATTGCAAAAAAGTGGATATCGCTTTTATGTCATTCTAACGCTTTATCATATTTGCAATGCTAAAGCAGTTTTTAAGCGTTAGTTTTTTCATTGCACAAAAGGAATAAGTCAGTCCTTTATGCAATGAAATGAAACACCAAAACGTTATTAAAACAGCAGATTGCATTGCCCATCTCTTTAATGCACTACAAAATGAGTTAGTTCTTGAATTCGTTGCAATTCAACAAAGTGCATATTGCTTAGATGTTATTCTAAAGGGTCCTCAAAAGGTTTAAAACCTATATAAACTTATAGACAGCTCCATATGACTAGGTCCATGACCTATTGATCTTTTTTCTGTTAAAAGGGTCCTCAAAGTATAGCTTTCTACCCTTACAGACTCTTTCTGATGTTAAGTCGTCCAGACTACTGTCCATATCGGACCTTTTGAACTTTTTTTATTGTCAAATGGTCCTCAAAAGGTTTAAAAACTATATAAACTCATAGACTTTTTCTGATGTTAAATCAGCCACACATAGGTCCCTTTTTGACCTACTGAACATATTTCTGGACAAAGAGTTCTTGAACAATAATTACTTTTCATTCAGATTGACTTTTATAATTCTTGTGATGCTTCATATATTCCTCTGATGCGTCCAAATTGGAACTTTTTAACTTTTTTTCTGGTCAATTTCCTTATAATATTTCTGATGTTAAATCAGCCATTCATAGGTCCCTTTTTGACCTACTGAACAAAATTCTTGTCCAAGAGTACTTGATCTTAAACTTTCTATATATACTCCTTCTTTTGCTTCATAAGCCACATAGAAGTCCATGTCCATACCTGACCTATTGAACTTATTTTTGGTCAAAGGGAACTCAAAACTTTTTAAACAATATAAACTTGTAGACTCCTGATGTTAAATCAGCCATTCAGAGATCTTTTTTTTTTTTTTTTTTTGACGAGAAAAAAAAAAAGTTCAAAAGGTCCGATGATAAGGAATGGCGGACTTGACTTGTTTCGAAACATCGAAACAATGATGTTTTTTTGAACATCAGAAAGAGTCTATAAGGATATATGTATATATGTAGCTTTTAAGCCTTTTGGGGACCCTTTGTAGAAAAAAAACAAAAAAGTTCAAAAGGTCCGATGATAAGGAACTGCTGTCTGGCGGACTTGACTTTTCATTTTTTTAACGTCAGAAAGAGTTTATAAGGATATATGTATATTTGTAGCTTTTAAACCTTTTGGGGACACTTTTATAAAAAAAAAAAAAAAAAAAAATTCAAAAGGTCCGATGATAAGTAACTGCTTTCTGGAGGACGTGACTTTTTTTTTTTTTTTTTACATCAGAAAGAGTCTATAAGGATATATGTATATATGTAGCTTTTAAGCCTTTTGGGGACCCTTTGACGAAAAAAAAAAAAATAATTTCAAAAGGTCCGATAGAAAGGAACTGCTGTCTGGCGGACTTGACTTGTTTTTTTTACAATCAGAAAGAGTCTATAAGGATATATGTAGCTTTTAAGCCTTTTGGGGACCCTTTGACAAGAAAATAAAAATGTTCAAAAGGTCAGATGATGAGGAACTGCTGTCTGGAGGATTTGACTTTTTTTTTTTAACAACAGAAAGAGTCTATAAGGAACTGCTGTCTGGCGGACTTGACTTTTTTTTTAACATCAGAAAGAGTCTATAAGGATATATGTATATATGTAGCTGTTAAGCCTTTTGGGGACCCTTTGAAGAAAAAAAAAAAAAAAAAAACTACAAAAGGTCCGATGTCAAAGAACTGCTTTCTGGCGGACTTGACTGTTTTTTTTCAACATCAGAAAGAGTCTATAAGGATATATGTATATATGTAGCTTTTAAGCCTTTGGGGGAACCTTTGACGAGAAAAGAAAAAAAAAAACTTCAAAATGTCCGATGATGAGGAACTGCTGTCTGGAGGACTTGACTTTTTTTTTTTTTAACGTCAGAAAGAGTTTATAAGGATATATGTATATATGTAGCTTTCAAACCTTTTGGGGACCCTTTGACGAGGAAAAAAAAAAATTTCAAATGGTCCGATGATAAGGAACTGCTGTCTGGCGGACTTGACTTTTTATTTGTTTTACATCAGAAATAGTCTATAAGGATATATGTATATATGTAGCTTTTAAGCCTTTTGTGGATCCTTTGATGAAAAAAAAACAAAAACTTCAAAAGGTCCGATGATAAGGAACTGCTGTCTGGAGGACTTGACTCTTTTTTTTTCAACATCAGAAATTGTCTATAAGGATATATGTATATATGTAGCTTTTAAGCCTTTTGGGGACCCTTTGAAGAGAAAAAAAAAAAAAAAACTACAAAAGGTCCGATGTCAAAGAACTGCTTTCTGGCGGACTTGACTTTTTTTTTTTTTTACATCAGAAAGAATCTATAAGGATATATGTATAAATGTATCTTTTAAGCCTTTTGGGGTACTTTTGGCGAAAAAAAAAAAAAAAGAAAAAGTTCAAAAGGTCCGATGATAAGGAACTGCTGTCTGGCGGACTTGACTTTTTTTTTTAACATCAGAAAGAGGATATAAGGAACTGCTGTCTGGAGGACTTGACTTTTTTTTTTAACATCAAAAATAGTCTACAAGGATATATGTATAGGTAGCTTTTAAGCCTTTTGGGGACCCTTTGACGAGGAAAAAAAAAAAAATTCAAAAGGTCCGATGATAAGAACTTTTTTTTTCTGCTGTCTGGAGGAGTTGACTTTTTTTTTTAACATCAGAAAGAGTCTCTAAGGATATATGTATATATGTAGCTTTTAAGCCTTTTGGGGACCCTTTGGCGAGAAAAAAAAAAAAAGTTCAAAAGGTCCGTTGATAAGGAACTGCTGTCTGGCGGACTTGACTTTTTTTTTTTTTTTAACATCACAAAGAGTCTATAAGGATATATGTATAAATGTATCTTTAAGCCTTTTGGGGTACCTTTGGCGAGAGAAAAAAAAAAAGTTCAAAAGGTCCGATGATAAGGAACTGCTGTCTGGAGGACTTGACTTTTTTTTTTTTTACATCAGAAAGAGTCTATAAGGATATATGTATATATGTAGCTTTTAAGCCTTTTTGTGGATCCTTTGATGAAAAAAAAAAAAAAACTTCAAAAGGTCCGATGATAAGGAACTGCTGACTGGAGGACTTGACTCTTTTTTTTTCAACATCAGAAATTGTCTATAAGGATATATGTATATATGTAGCTTTTAAGCCTTTTGGGGACCCTTTGAAGAGAAAAAAAAAAAAAAAACTACAAAAGGTCCGATGATAAGGAACTGCTGTCTGGCGGACTTGACTTATTTTTTTAACATCAGAAAGAGGATATAAGGAACTGCTGTCTGGAGGACTTGACTTTTTTTTTTTTAACATCAGAAAGAGTTTATAAGGATATATGTATATATGTAGCTTTTAAGCCTTTTGAGGACCCTTTGACAAAAAAAAAAAAAAAATTTCAAAAGGTCCGATGATGAGGAACTGCTGTCTGGAGGATTTGACTTATTTTTTTTTACATCAGAAAGAGTCTATAAGGAACTGCTGTCTGGAGGACTTGACTTTTTTTTTAACATCAGAAAGAGTCTATAAGGATATATGTATATATGTAGCTTTTAAGCCTTTTGGGGACCCTTTGACAAGAAAAAAAAATGTTCAAAAGGTCAGATGATGAGGAACTGCTGTCTGGAGGATTTGACTTTTTTTTTAACATAAGAAAGAGTCTATAAGGAACTGCTGTCTTGGCGGACTTGACTTTTTTTTTTTTTAACGTCAGAAAGAATTTATAAGGATATATGTATATATGTAGCTTTCAAACCTTTTGGGCACACTTTTATGAAAAAAAAAAATTTTTTCAAAAGGTCCGATGATGAGGAACTGCTGTCTGGAGGACTTGACTTTTTTTTTTAACATCAGAAATAGTCTACAAGGATATATGTATATGTAGCTTTTAAGCCTTTTGGGGATCCTTTGACGAGGAAAAAAAAAAATTCAAATGGTCCGATGATAAGGAACTGCTGTCTGGCGGACTTGACTTTTTATTTGTTTAACATCAGAAATAGTCTATTAGGATATATGTATATGTAGCTTTTAAGCCTTTTGGGGACCCTTTGACGAGGAAAAAAAAAAAATTCAAAAGGTCCGATGATAAGGAACTTTTTTTTTTCTGCTGTCTGGAGGAGTTGACTTTTTTTTTTAACATCAGAAAGAGTCTCTAAGGATATATGTATATATGTAGCTTTTAAGCCTTTTGGGGACCCTTTGACAAGAAAAAAAAATGTTCAAAAGGTCAGATGATGAGGAACTGCCGTCTGGAGGATTTGACTTTTTTTAACATAAGAAAGAGTCTATAAGGAACTGCTGTCTGGAGGACTTGACCTTGTTTTTTTTTTTACATCAGAAAAAGTGTATGAGGATATATGTATATATGTAGCTTTTAAGCCTTTTGGGGACCCTTTGACAAGAAAAAAAAAAAAAGTTCAAAAGGTCCGATGATGAGGAACTGCTGTCTGGAGGACTTGACTTTTTTTTTTTTTTAACATCAGAAAGAGTCTATAAGGATATATCCATATATGTAGCTTTTAAGCCTTCTGGGGACCCTTTGAAGAGAGAAAAAAAAATAATAATAACTACAAAAGGTCCGATGTCAAAGAACTGCTTTCTGGCGGACTTGACTGTTTTTTTTCAACATCAGAAAGAGTCTATAAGGCTATATGTATATATGTAGCTTTTAAGCCTTTTGGGGAACCTTTGACGAGGAAAGAAAAAAAAAAAACTTTAAAATGTCCGATGATGAGGAACTGCTGTCTGGAGGACTTGACTTTTTTTTTTTTTAACGTCAGAAAGAGTTTATAAGGATATATGTATATATGTAGCTTTCAAACCTATTGGGGACCCTTTGACGAGGAAAAAAAAAAATTTCAAATGGTCCGATGATAAGGAACTGCTGTCTGGCGGACTTGACTTTTTTTTCTTTTAACATCAGAAAGTGTCTATAAGGATATATGTATAAATGTATCTTTTAAGCCTTTTAGGGACCCTTTGACAAGAAAAAAAAAAAAAAAAGTTCAAAAGGTCCGATGATGAGGATCTGCTGTCTGGAGGAGTTGACTTTTTTTTTTTTTTTTACATGAGAAAGTCTAGAAGGAACTGCTGTCTGGAGGACTTGACTTTTTTTTTTACATCAGAAAGAGTCTATAAGGATATATGTATATATGTAGCTTTTAAGCCTTTTGGGGACCCTTTGATGGAAAAAAAAAAAAAACTTCAAAAGGTCCGATGATAAGGAACTGCTGTCTGGAGGACTTGACTTTTTTTTTTTAACATCAGAAATAGTCTATTAGGATATATGTATATGTAGCTTTTAAGCCTTTTGGGGACCCTTTGTCCAGCAAAAAAAAAAAAAAATTCTTCAAAAGGTCCAATAATAAGGAACTGCTGTCTGGCGGACTTGACTTTTTATTTGTTTAACATCAGAAATAGTCTATTAGGATATACGTATATGTAGCTTTTAAGCCTTTTGGGGACCCTTTGACGAGGAAAAAAAAATTTTCAAAAGGTCCGATGATAAGTAACTTTTTTTTTCCTGCTGTCTGGAGGAGTTGACTTTTTTTTTTTAACATCAGAAAGAGTCTATAAGGATATATGTATATATGTAGCTTTTAAGCCTTTTGGGGACCCTTTGACAAAAAAAAAAAAAATTTTCAAAAGGTCCGATGATGAGGAACTGCTGTCTGGAGGATTTGACTTATTTTTTTTACATCAGAAAGAGTCTATAAGGAACTGCTGTCTGGAGGACTTGACTTTTTTTTAACATCAGAAAGAGTCTATAAGGAACTGCTGTCTTGGCGGACTTGACTTTTTTTTTTTTTTAACGTCAGAAAGAGTTTATAAGGATATATGTATATATGTAGCTTTCAAACCTTTTGGGCACACTTTTATGAAAAAAAAAAAAAAAAGTTCGAAAGGTCCGATGATGAGGAACTGCTGTCTGGAGGACTTGACTTTTTTTTTTAACATCAGAAATAGTCTACAAGGATATATGTATAGGTAGCTTTTAAGCCTTTTGGGGACCCTTTGACGAGGAAAAAAAAAAAATTCAAATGGTCCGATGATAAGGAACTGCTGTCTGGCGGACTTGACTTTTTATTTATTTAACATCAGAAATAGTCTATTAGGATATATGTATATGTAGCTTTTAAGCCTTTTGGGGACCCTTTGACGAGGAAAAAAAAAAAAAATTCAAAAGGTCCGATGATAAGGAACTTTTTTTTTCTGCTGTCTGGAGGAGTTGACTTTTTTTTTTTAACATCAGAAAGAGTCTCTAAGGATATATGTATATATGTAGCTTTTAAGCCTTTTGGGGACCCTTTGGCGAGAAAAAAAAAAAAAGTTCAAAAGGTCCGTTGATAAGGAACTGCTGTCTGGCGGACTTGACTTTTTTTTTTTTTTTAACATCACAAAGAGTCTATAAGGATATATGTATAAATGTATCTTTAAGCCTTTTGGGGTACCTTTGGCGAGAGAAAAAAAAAAAGTTCAAAAGGTCCGATGATAAGGAACTGCTGTCTGGAGGACTTGACTTTTTTTTTTTTTACATCAGAAAGAGTCTATAAGGATATATGTATATATGTAGCTTTTAAGCCTTTTTGTGGATCCTTTGATGAAAAAAAAAAAAAAACTTCAAAAGGTCCGATGATAAGGAACTGCTGTCTGGAGGACTTGACTCTTTTTTTTTCAACATCAGAAATTGTCTATAAGGATATATGTATATATGTAGCTTTTAAGCCTTTTGGGGACCCTTTGAAGAGAAAAAAAAAAAAAAAAACTACAAAAGGTCCGATGATAAGGAACTGCTGTCTGGCGGACTTGACTTATTTTTTTAACATCAGAAAGAGGATATAAGGAACTGCTGTCTGGAGGACTTGACTTTTTTTTTTTAACATCAGAAAGAGTTTATAAGGATATATGTATATATGTAGCTTTTAAGCCTTTTGGGGACCCTTTGACAAAAAAAAAAAAAAATTTCAAAAGGTCCGATGATGAGGAACTGCTGTCTGGAGGATTTGACTTATTTTTTTTTACATCAGAAAGAGTCTATAAGGAACTGCTGTCTGGAGGACTTGACTTTTTTTTAACATCAGAAAGAGTCTATAAGAATATATGTATATATGTAGCTTTTAAGCCTTTTGGGGACCCTTTGACAAGAAAAAAAAATGTTCAAAAGGTCAGATGATGAGGAACTGCTGTCTGGAGGATTTGACTTTTTTTTAACATAAGAAAGAGTCTATAAGGAACTGCTGTCTTGGCGGACTTGACTTTTTTTTTTTTAACGTCAGAAAGAATTTATAAGGATATATGTAGCTTTCAAACCTTTTGGGTACACTTTTATGAAAAAAAAAATTTTTTCAAAAGGTCCGATGATGAGGAACTGCTGTCTGGAGGACTTGACTTTTTTTTTTAACATCAGAAATAGTCAACAAGGATATATGTATATGTAGCTTTTAAGCCTTTTGGGGATCCTTTGACGAGGAAAAAAAAAATTTTCAAATGGTCCGATGATAAGGAACTGCTGTCTGGCGGACTTGACTTTTTATTTGTTTAACATCAGAAATAGTCTATTAGGATATATGTATATGTAGCTTTTAAGCCTTTTGGGGACCCTTTGACGAGGAAAAAAAAAAAATTCAAAAGGTCCGATGATAAGGAACTTTTTTTTTTCTGCTGTCTGGAGGAGTTGACTTTTTTTAACATCAGAAAGAGTCTATAAGGAACTGCTGTCTGGAGGACTTGACTTTTTTTAACATCAGAAAGAGTCTATAAGGATAAATGTATATATGTAGCTTTTAAGCCTTTTGGGGACCCTTTGACAAGAAAAAAAAATGTTCAAAAGGTCAGATGATGAGGAACTGCCGTCTGGAGGATTTGACTTTTTTTAACATAAGAAAGAGTCTATAAGGAACTGCTGTCTGGAGGACTTGACCTTGTTTTTTTTTTTACATCAGAAAAAGTGTATGAGGATATATGTATATATGTAGCTTTTAAGCCTTTTGGGGACCCTTTGACAAGAAAAAAAAAAAAAAGTTCAAAAGGTCCGATGATGAGGAACTGCTGTCTGGAGGACTTGACTTTTTTTTTTTTTTAACATCAGAAAGAGTCTATAAGGATATATCCATATATGTAGCTTTTAAGCCTTCTGGGGACCCTTTGAAGAGAGAAAAAAAAATAATAATAACTACAAAAGGTCCGATGTCAAAGAACTGCTTTCTGGCGGACTTGACTGTTTTTTTTCAACATCAGAAAGAGTCTATAAGGCTATATGTATATATGTAGCTTTTAAGCCTTTTGGGGAACCTTTGACGAGGAAAGAAAAAAAAAACCTTCAAAATGTCCGATGATGAGGAACTGCTGTCTGGCGGACTTGACTTTTTTTTTTTTTACATCAGAAAGAATCTATAAGGATATATGTATAAATGTATCTTTTAAGCCTTTTGGGGTACCTTTGGCGAGAAAAAAAAAAAAAAAAGTTCAAAAGGTCCGATGATGAGGAACTGCTGTCTGGAGGACTTGACTTTTTTTTCTTTTAACATCAGAAAGTGTCTATAAGGATATATGTATAAATGTATCTTTTAAGCATTTTAGGGACCCTTTGACAAGAAAAAAAAAAAAAAAGTTCAAAAGGTCCGATGATGAGGATCTGCTGTCTGGAGGAGTTGACTTTTTTTTTTTTTTTTACATGAGAAAGTCTAGAAGGAACTGCTGTCTGGAGGACTTGACTTTTTTTTTTTACATCAGAAAGAGTCTATAAGGATATATGTATATATGTAGCTTTTAAGCCTTTTGGGGACCCTTTGATGGAAAAAAAAAAAAACTTCAAAAGGTCCGATGATAAGGAACTGCTGTCTGGAGGACTTGACTTTTTTTTTTTAACATCAGAAATAGTCTGTTAGGATATATGTATATGTAGCTTTTAAGCCTTTTGGGGACCCTTTGTCCAGCAAAAAAAAAAAAAAATTCTTCAAAAGGTCCAATAATAAGGAACTGCTGTCTGGCGGACTTGACTTTTTATTTGTTTAACATCAGAAATAGTCTATTAGGATATACGTATATGTAGCTTTTAAGCCTTTTGGGGACCCTTTGACGAGGAAAAAAAAAAATTTTCAAAAGGTCCGATGATAAGTAACTTTTTTTTTCCTGCTGTCTGGAGGAGTTGACTTTTTTTTTTTAACATCAGAAAGAGTCTCTAAGGATATATGTATATATGTAGCTTTTAAGCCTTTTGGGGACCCTTTGACGAAAAAAAAAAAAAAATTCAAAAGGTCCGATGATAAGGAACTGCTGTCTGGCGGACTTGACTTTTTTTTTTTCTTTTTACATCAGAAAGAGTCTATAAGGAACTGCTGTCTGGAGGACTTGACTTTTTTTTTTTTTTACATCAGAAAGAGTCTATAAGGATATATGTATATATGTAGCTTTCAAGCCTCTTGTGGATCCTTTGATGAAAAAAAAAAAAAACTTCAAAAGGACCGATGATAAGGAACTGCTGTCTGGAGGACTTGACTTTTTTTTTTTCAACATCAGAAATAGGCTATTAGGATATATGTAGCTTTTAAGCCTTTTGGGGACTCTTTGACGAGGAAAAAAAAAAATTTCAAAAGGTCCGATGATAAGGAACTGCTGTCTGGAGGACTTGACTTTTTTTTTTTTAAAATCAGAAAGAGTCTATAAGGACATGTGTATAATTGTATCTTTTAAGCCTTTTGGGGTACCTTTGGCGAAAAAAATTTTTTTTCAAAAGGTCCGATGATAAGGAACTGCTGTCTGGAGGACTTGACCTTTTTTTTTTACATCAGAAAGAGTCTATAGGATATATGTATATGTAGCTTTTAAGCCTTTTGGGGATCTTTTGACGAGGAAAAAAATTAAAAATATTCAAAAGGTCCGATGATAAGGAACTGCTGTCTGGCAGACTTGACTTTTTATTTTTTTTAAAGTCAGAAAGAGTCTTTAAGGACATCATGTAGCTTATAGACCTTTTGGGGACCCTCTGACCTGACTTTTTAACATCAGAAAGAGTCTATGAGGACATCATGTAGCTTTTAGACCTTCTGGGGACCATCTGAGCAGAAAAAAAGTTCAAAAGGTCCCATATGGACTGTTGTCTGGCGGACTTGACTTGACTTTTTAACATCAGAAAGAGTCTATAAAAAAAAAAGTTCAAAAGTTCCGATGATAAGGAACTGCAGTCTGGAGGACTTGACTTTTTTTTTTTTTTACATCAGAAAGAGTCTATAAGGACATCATGGATCTTTTAGACCTCCTGGGCACCCTCTGACCAGAAAAAAAGTTCAAAAGGTCCCATATGGTCTACTGTCTGGCGGACTTGATCTGACTTTTTAACATCAGAAAGAGTCTATAAGGAGATGATGGATCTTTTAGACCTTCAGGGGACCATCTGAGCAGAGAAAGAGTTCAAAAGGGCCCATTTGGACTGCTGTCTGGCGGACTTAACTTGACTTTTTAACATCAGAAAGAGTCCATGAGGACACAATGTAGCTTTTAGACCTTATGGGGACCCTCTGAGCAGAAAAAAAGTTCAAAAGGTCCCATATGGACTACTGTCTGGCGGACTTGACTTGAGTTTTTTTACATCAGAAAGAATGTATGAGGACATCATGTAGCTTTTAGACCTTCTGGGGACCCTCTGAGCAGAATAAATTTCAAAAGCTCCCATATGGACTACTGTCTGGCGGACTTGACGACTTTTCAACATCAGAAAGAGTCTATGAGGACATCATGCAGCTTTTAGACCTTCTGAGGACCCTCTGAGCAGAAAAAAAGTTCAAAAGCTCCCATATGGAATGCTGCTGACTGACTGTTGCACGCTGTTGCAATGGAATGAAACGCATTAGGTCTTGAATGCATTGCAATGCAACAAAGTGCATATTACTTTTAAAATGTTATTCTTCCATGCTAAACTCCTGTGCAATGCAGCAGCACGCTGTTGCAATGGAATGAAACGCATCAGGTCTTGAATGCATTGCAATGCAACAAAGTGCATATTACTTTTAAAATGTTATTCTTCCATGCAAAACGCTTGTGCAATGCAACAGCACGCTGTTGCAATGGAATGAAACGCATCAGTTCTTGAATGCATTGCAATGCAACAAAGTGCATATTACTTTAAAATGTTATTCTTCCATGCAAAACGCTTGTGCAATGCAACAGCACGCTGTTGCAATGGAATGAAACGCATCAGGTCTTGAATGCATTGCAATGCAACAAAGTGCATATTACTTTTAAAATGTTATTCTTCCATGCAAAACACTTGTGCAATGCAAAAGCACGCTGTTGCAATGGATTGAAACGCATCAGTTTTTGAATGCATTGCAATGCAACAAAGTGCATATTACTTTTAAAATGTTATTCTTCCATGCAAAACCCCTGTGCAATGCAAAAATGCAGTGAAAATGCAGTGAAAAATGCACTGAATTGCACATCTCTTCGTTGAACAAAGGAAATAGTTAGTTATTGCATGCATTGGAAAGCGACAGTCTTTTGACAGAGTTGTCTTTTCAATAGCTGATGCAATGATTTTCCTTCAACCACAAATGATTATGGTTAGTTTTTTCATTGCACGAAGGAATAAGTTAGACCATTTATGCAATGGAATGAAACAACAAAAATGTTATTAAAACAGCAGATTTATTTGCCCATCCTTTAATGCACTACGGAATGAGTTAGTTCTTGAATGCATTGCAATGCAAAAAAGTGCATATCGCTTATATGTTATTCTAACGGTTTATCATATGTGCAATATAACAGCAGTTTTTTAAGCGTTAGTTTTTTCATTGCATAAAGGAATAAGTTAGTCCTTTTATGCAATGGAATGAAACAACAAAACGTTATTAAAACAACAGATTGCGTTGCCAATCTTTTTAATGCACTACAAAGGGAGTTAGTTCTTGAGTGCATTGCACCGCAAAAAAGTGCATATTGCTTATGCACAACGCTTTATCTTATGTGCAATGCAATTCAACCTCAGATTGCATTGTAATCTCTTCAATGCACTACGGAATGAGTTAGTTCTTGAATGCTTTGCATTGCAAAAAAGTGCATATCGCTTTTATGTCATTCTAAGGCTTTATCATATGTGCAATGCTAAAGCAGTTTTTAAGCGTTAGTTTTTTCATTGCACAAAAGGAATAAGTTAGTCCTTTATGCAATGGAATGAAACACCAAAACGTTATTAAAACAGCAGATTGCATTGCCCATCTCTTTAATGCACTACAAAATGAGTTAGTTCTTGAATGCGTTGCAATTCAACAAGTTTGCTTATATGTTATACTAAAGGGTCCTAAAAAGGTTTAAAACCTATATAAACTTATAGACTCAGGTCCATATGACATAGGTCCATGACCTTTTGATCTTTTTTCTGTTAAAAGCGTCCTCAAAGTATAGCTTTCTACCCTTACAGACTCTTTCCGATGTTAGTCGTCCAGACTACTGCACTGTAAAAATAAATCCTATTTTTACAGAAAATAACTGTGATATTTTGACGATCATTTTCTTTAATTTGAAATTGTACTCAAAACACTGTAAAATTACAAATAATATCTGTAAAATAAAAATTCAGTTGGTATTTTAGGTATTGTGACATTAATGACAAATTACAGTAATTCACATTTTTATACAGGAAATTGATTGTATTTTTATACAGTATTTTTTCTGTTTTTTTAAATTACATAAAAATGTATGTAAAATTACTAATATAATCTGTAATTTAACAGTAACAAAACAGTTAAATGATAAAATTGTCAAATGACTGTCAGCTCCCCAAAAAACTGTAAAACATCCTAAATTAAATAAACTGAAAAACACTGTTATTTTACAGGTATTTCCTGAATAATCACGATCATATACCTTCATTGTAAAAAAAATCGTAAAAAAAGGGTCAAATGACTGGCAGCTACGGCTGCCAAATAAAAACCATAAAATTAAAGTAAAATATGCTAATTTAAATAAACCGAAAAAACACTGTTATTTCACAGGTATTTCCTGCATTATTATGATCAAATACCTTCATTGTAAAAAAATCGTTAAAAAAAAGGGTCAAATGACTGGCAGCTGCGGCTGCCAAACAAAAACCATAAAATTAAAGTAAAATATGCTAATTTAAATAAAGTGTAAAAAACTTTAAAATAAATTTGATGTCACCATGATTGGGATCAGTGTCTGCTTTAGTTGGGGTCATGATCCTTGAGATTTAACTTTTGCTTTTCTTTGGCTGCTTTAACTGTGTATTTGATACACGTTTGTCATAGCAATAAATGCTGGAGAAAATATCAGATGATCTCGATCATTAATTGATGATGTTATAGTCATCATGTGATGATCTGATTCTCTGATATGACAGTCAAATCTCTGAATATGATAACTTAGATTACAGAGTATGTAGGTGGAATTTAGCTTTATACAAAGTCTTTAATTAATGTAATAATTGTTCACATGACCCTTGGAATATTGTGGTATCAGTATTATAACAATCTGCATTTAATACATTAATAAAAAAAAATAAAAAAATGTATGCACTACACAAAAAAAGTTTTGTCATTTTTTTAGTTGTATAGAGACATCAAGAATCAACATATGAATCTCAACAATGGTGACAACCAAAAAAGTTTTTTTTTCATTGTCACCATTGTTGTGATTCATACGCTGATTCTTGATGTCTGAGTGAGTCTATATGATCCTGTCAAATATTTTTTGTATAATGACTTGATAAAATCTGAGTATCACAGCACTGGAGAATGTTTTACAGAAGCTTTGTTATGCAAAATAAATAACTAATATTTAATGACATAATCAGATATTATACTTCAGATGGTGTCAATGGAGCAGGACTCTACATGATGACTATTATCACTACAAAGTGACCAACATTATCTGATCTGAGTTTCTCTTAGAGTCTTGATATAACAAATATGCATTAGAGACACACAATTAATGCAGCCAGAGAAACATTAAAATTCAATGCTAAAAGTTCAAGAGCCCAACTAAAGCAAACACTGATCTCCATCATGGTGACATCAAACTTTATTCTTTTCAATAAAGCTTCAACTTCTAAACCTCTGTTAATTCTCAATAATAATGCTAGTATGAAAGAAATAAAGTCTGGATTGTAATAAGTAAAGATGCTGAGATCCTGAGAGATCTGTTAGTGTTTAAATTTCTGTTGGGGTTCAAAGTGTTTCTGTATGGTGTGTTTCGTGCGTCACCATTGTGTTGAAGAGTAGAGTCTGAGCTTCAGTCCAGGATGAGCACATAAACACTGATGAAATGCTGCATTTTTCTTTATTTAACTGACAGTAACTGTGTAGTTGCTGATGTAGTGACGTATATAGTCACAGCAAGTCCAGCACGTAATTAACTGCGTGTTTTTCAGTAAATAAATCAGAAAATAAATGTGAATTAACTGTGTGTTTCTGTTAAAAAAGATTAATGAAGATTTCTGTAAATTTCTGCCGTTGCTGACAGTCATTTGACTGTTTTTTTATGGGATTTTTTTACAATGAAGGTGTTTGATCGTAATAATTCAGGAAATAGTTGTAAAATAACAGTGTTTTTCTGTAAAAAATTTAAGGAAAATTTCTGTTAAAGTTTTTTGCATTTCATTTAAATTACGATATTTTACTTTATTTTTACGGTTTTTGTTTGGCAGCCGTCATTGCCATTGTCTGCCAGTCATTGACCGTTTTTTTACGATTATTTTTTTTTACAGTGTGTCCATATCGGACCTTTTGAACTTTTTTATTGTCAAATGGTCCTCAAAAGGTTTAAAAACGATATAAACTTATAGACTTTTTCTGATGTTAAATCAGCCATACATAGGTCCCTTTTTGACATACTGAACATTTTTCTGACCAAAGAGTCCTTGAACATTAAATTACTATACAAATTAACTTCTTATGATGTTATATTAGCCAGAAAGATATTTGATCTACTGAACATATTTCTGGCCCAAAAGTACTTTATCTAGAACTTTCTATACATACCATAGACTCCTTCTGATGCTTCAGAGGCCATATAGAAGTCCATATCTGACATATTGATCTTTTTTCTGTTAAAAGGGTTCTCAAAGTATAGCTTTATATCCTTGTTGACTCTTTCTGATGTTAAATCTGCCAGAGAGTATTCCATATCGGACCTTTTGAACTTTTATCCTTTCAAAGGGTCCTCAAAAGGTTTAAAAATGATGCGGTCCGATGATAATAAGGAACTGCTTTCTGGAGGACTTTACTTTTTTTTTTAACATCAGAAAGAGTCTATGAGGATATAAGTATATATGTAGCTTTTAAGCCTTTTGGGGACCCTTTGACGAGAAAAGAAAAAAAAAACTTCAAAATGTCCGATTATAAGGAAGTGCTGCCTGGTGGACTTGACTTTTTTCTTTTACATCAGATAGAGTCTATGAGGATATATATATAAATGTATCTTTTAAGCCTTTTGGGGTACCTTTGGCGAGAAAAAAAATAAAAAAGTTAAAAAACTCCAATGATAAGGAACTGCTGTCTGGAGGTTGACTTTTTTTTAACATCAGAAAGAGTCTATAAGGATATATGTATATATGTAGGTTTTAAGCCTTTTGGGGACCCTTTGATGAAAAAAATAAAAAAAACCTTCAAAAGGTCCGATGATAGGAACTGCTGTCTGGAGGACTTGACTTTTTTTTTTAACATCAGAAAGATTCTATAAGGATACATGTATATATGTAGCTTTTAAGCCTTTTGTGGACCCTTTGGCAAAAAAAAAAAAAAAAAAAAAACTTCAAAAGGTCCGATGATAAGGAACTGCTTTCTGGAGGACTTGACTTTTTTTTTTTAACATCAGAAAGAGTCTAAAAGGATATATGTATATATGTAGCTTTTAAGCCTTTTGTGGACCCTTTGACGAGAAAGAAAAAAAAAAACTTCAAAAGGTCCGATGATAAGGAACTGCTGTCTGGCGGACTTGACTTTTTTTTTTTTTTACATCAGAAAGAGTCTATAAGGATATTTGTATATATGTAGCTTTTAAGCCTTTTGGGGACCCTTTGACGAAAAAAAAAAAAAAAAAAAAAACTTCAAAAGGTCCGATGATAAGGAACTGCTTTCTGGCGGACTTGAGTTTTTTTTTTTTACATCAGAAAGAGTCTATAAGGATATATGTATATATGTAGCTGTTAAGCCTTTTGGGGAGCCTTTGATGAAAAAACTAAAAAAAAACTTCAAAAGGTCCGATGATAAGGACCTGCTGTCTGGAGGACTTGACTTTTTTATTAACATCAGAAAGAGTCTATACGGATATATGTATATATGTAGCTTTTAAGCCTTTTGGGAACCCTTTGATGAGAAAAAAATAAAAAACAAAACTTCAAAAGCTCCGATGATAAGGAACTGATTTCTGGCGGACATGACTTTTTTTTTTCAACATCAGAAAGAGTCTATAAGGATATATGTATATATGTAGCTGTTAAGCCTTTTGGGGAGCCTTTGATGAAAAAACTAAAAAAAAACTTCAAAAGGTCCGATGATAAGGACCTGCTGTCTGGAGGACTTGACTTTTTTATTAACATCAGAAAGAGTCTATACGGATATATGTATATATGTAGCTTTTAAGCCTTTTGGGAACCCTTTGATGAGAAAAAAAAAAAAAAAAACTTCAAAAGCTCCGATGATAAGGAACTGATTTCTGGCGGACATGACTTTTTTTTTTCAACATCAGAAAGAGTCTATTAGGATATATGTATATATGTAGCTTTTAAGCCTTTTGGGGACCCTTTGATGAAAAAAATAAAAAAAACTTCAAAAGGTCCGATGATAAGGAACTGCTGTCTGGAGGACTTGACTTTTTTTTTTTTTTACATCAGAAAGAGTCTATAAGGATATTTGTATATATGTAGCTTTTGAGCCTTTTGGGGACCCTTTGACGAAAAAAAAAAAAAAAAAAAACTTCAAAAGGTCCGATTATAAGGAACTGCTTTCTGGCGGACTTGACTTTTTTTTTTTTACATCAGAAAGAGTCTATAAGGATATATGTATATATGTAGCTTTTGAGCCTTTTGGGGACCCTTTGACGAAAAAAAAAAAAAAAAAAAACTTCAAAAGGTCCGATTATAAGGAACTGCTTTCTGGCGGACTTGACTTTTTTTTTTTTACATCAGAAAGAGTCTATAAGGATATATGTATATATGTAGCTTTTGAGCCTTTTGGGGACCCTTTGATGAAAAAAATAAAAAAAAACTTCAAAAGGTCCGATGATAAGGAACTGCTTTCTGGCGGATTTGACTTTTTTTTTAACATCAGAAAGAGTCTATGAGGATATATGTATATATGTAGCTTTTAAGCCTTTTGGGGACCCTTTGATGAAAAAAATAAAAAAAAAACTTCAAAAGGTCCGATGATAAGGAACTGCTGTCCGGAGGACTTGACTTTTTTTTTTTTTTACATCAGAAAGAGTCTATAAGGATATTTGTATATATGTAGCTTTTAAGCCTTTTGGGGACCCTTTGACGAAAAAAAAAAAAAAAAAAAAACTTCAAAAGGTCCGATGATAAGGAACTGCTTTCTGGCGGACTTGACTTTTTTTTTTTACATCAGAAAGAGTCTATAAGGATATATGTATATATGTAGTTTTTCAGCCTTTTGGGGACCCTTTGACGAAAAAAAAAAAAAAAAAAAAAACTTCAAAAGGTCCGATGATAAGGAACTGCTTTCTGGCGGACTTGACTTTTTTTTTTTTACATCAGAAAGAGTCTATAAGGATATATGTATATATGTAGCTTTTGAGCCTTTTGGGGACCCTTTGATGAAAAAAATAAAAAAAAACTTCAAAAGGTCCGATGATAAGGAACTGCTTTCTGGCGGATTTGACTTTTTTTTAACATCAGAAAGAGTCTATGAGGATATATGTATATATGTAGCTTTTAAGCCTTTTGTGGACCCTTTGGCGAGAAAAAAAAAAAAAAAAACTTCAAAAGGTCCGATGATAAGGAACTGCTGTCTGGAGGACTTGACTTTTTTTTTAACATCAGAAAGAGTCTATGAGGATATATGTATATATGTAGCTTTTAAGCCTTTTGGGGACCCTTTGGCGAGAAAAAAAAAAAAAAGTTCAAAAGGTCCGTTGATAAGGAACTGCCGTCTGGCGGACTTGACTTTTTTTTTTTTTACATCAGAAAGAGTCTATAAGGACATCATGTAGCTTTTAGACCTTCTGGGGACCCTCTGACCAGAAGAAAAGTTCAAAAGTTCCCAATATGGACTACTGACTGGCGGACTTGACTTGACTTTTTAACATCAGAAAGAGTCTACAAGGACATCATGTAGCTTTTAGACCTTCTGAGGACCCTCTGACCAGAAAAAAAGTTCAAAAGGTCCGATATGGACTACTGTCTTGGCGGACTTGACTTGACTTTTTAACGTCACAAAGAGTCTATAAGGACATCATGGATCTTTTAGACCTCCTGGGGACCCCTCTGACCAGAAAAAAAGTTCAAAAGGTCCCATATGGACTACTGTCTGGCGGACTTGATGACTTTTTTACATCAGAAAGAGTCTATGAGGACATCATGTAGCTTTTAGACCTACTGGGGACCCTCTGAGAAAAAAGTTCAAAAGGTCCCATATGGACTACTGTCTGGCAGACTTGACTTTTTAACATCAGAAAGAGTCTGTAAGGACATCATCATGTAGCTTTTAGACATTCTGGGGACCCTCTGACCAGAGAAAAAGTTCAAAAGGTCCCATATGGACTACTGTCTGGCGGACTTGAATTGACTTTTTTTACATCAGAATGAGTCTGTGACGACATCATGTAGCTTTTAGACCTTCTGGGGACCCTCAAAGCAGAAAACAATTTCAAAAGGTCCCATATGGACTACTGTCTGGCAGACTTGACTTGACTTTTTTACATCAGAAAGAGTCTATGAGGACATCATTGATCTTTTAGACCTCCTGGGGACCCTCCGACCAGAAAAAAAGTTCAAAAAGTCCCATATGGACTACGCTCTGGCGGACTTGATCTGACTTTTTAACATCAGAAAGTGTCTATAAGGACATCATCATGTAGCTTTTAGACCTTCTGGGGATCCTCTGACCTGAAGAAAAGTTCAAAAGTTCCCAATATGGACTACTGACTGGCGGGCTTGACTTTTTAACATCTAAAAGAGTCTATAAGGACATCATCATGTAGATTTTAGACCTTCTGGGGACCCTCTGACCTGACTTTTTAACATCAGAAAGAGTCTATAAGGATATATGTATATATGTAGCTTTTAAGCCTTTTGGGAACCCTTTGATGAGAAAAAAAAAAAAAAAAACTTCAAAAGCTCCGATGATGAGGATCTGCTTTCTGGCGGACATGACTTTTCTTTTTTAACATCAGAAAGAGTCTATTAGGATATATGTATATATGTAGCTTTTAAGCCTTTTTGGGACCCTTTGATGAAAAAAAAAAAAAAAAACTTCAAAAGGTCCGATGATAAGGAACTGCTGTCTGGAGGACTTGACTTTTTTTTTTAACATCAGAAAGAGTCTATAAGGATATATGTATATATGTAGCTTTTAAGCCTTTTGTGGACCCTTTGGCGAGAAAAAAAAAAAAAAAAACTTCAAAAGGTCCGATGATAAGGAACTGCTGTCTGGAGGACTTGACTTTTTTTTTAACATCAGAAAGAGTCTATGAGGATATATGTATATATGTAGCTTTTAAGCCTTTTGGGGACCCTTTGATGAAAAAAAAAAAAAAAAACTTCAAAAGGTCCGATGATAAGGAACTGCTGTCTGGAGGACTTGACTTTTTTTTTTAACATCAGAAAGAGTCTATAAGGATATATGTATATATGTAGCTTTTAAGCCTTTTGTGGACCCTTTGGCGAGAAAAAAAAAAAAAAAAAACTTCAAAAGGTCCGATGATAAGGAACTGCTGTCTGGAGGACTTTTTTTTTTTTTTTTAACATCAGAAAGAGTCTATGAGGATATATGTATATATGTAGCTTTTAAGCCTTTTGGGGACCCTTTGGCAAAAAAAAAAAAAAAAAGTTCAAAAGGTCCGTTGATAAGGAACTGCTGTCTGGCGGACTTGACTTTTTTTTTTTTTACATCAGAAAGAGTCTATAAGGACATCATGTAGCTTTTAGACCTTCTGGGGACCCTCTAAGCAGAAAACAATTTCAAAAGGTCGCATATGGACTACTGTCTGGCAGACTTGACTTGACTTTTTTACATCAGAAAGAGTCTATGAGGACATCATTGATCTTTTAGACCTTCCTGGGGACCCTCCGACCAGAAAAAAAGTTCAAAAAGTCCCATATGGACTACGCTCTGGCGGACTTGATCTGACTTTTTAACATCAGAGAGAGTCTATAAGGACATCATGTAGCTGGGGACCCTCTGAGCAGAATAAATTTCAAAAGCTCCCATATGGACTACTGTCTGGCGGTCTTAACATCATAATGTGACACATGTATGAATAATTTTGAAAATTGAATAGAAATAAAGTTAATATTTATGAATCTGGAGGACTTGAAGCATGTGTAGCCTACTCATTTCACATGAAAAGAAAGAGACAGAAAAGAGAAAAGATAAAATCAGTGAATGTACATCAGTACTGACTAAATTAGCAGGGCAATATCAATAATTAAAATCATGTCGGTTTAAGAGTACGACTTTGGCTACCTAAAAAAAAAGCACGCTGTTGCAATGGAATGAAACGCATTAGGTCTTGAATAATGCATTCAACAAAGTGGATATTACTTTTAAAATGTTATTCTTCCATGCTAAACGCTTGTGCAATGCAACAGCACGCTGTTGCAATGGAATGAAACGCATCAGGTCTTGAATGCATTGCAATGCAACAAAGTGCATATTACTTTTAAAATGTTATTCTTCCATGCAAAACGCTTGTGTAATGCAACAGCACGCTGTTGCAATGGAATGAAACATATCAGGTTTTGAATGCATTGCAATGCAACAAAGTGCATATTACTTTTAAAATGTTATTCTTCCATGCAAAACGCTTGTGCAATGCAGCAGCACGCTGTTGCAATGGAATGAATAGCATCAATTCTTGAATGCATTGCAATGCAACAAAGTGCATATTACTTTTAAAATGTTATCCTTCCATGCAAAACGCTTGCTAATGCTACAGCACGCTGTTGCAATGGAATGAAATGCATCAGTTCTTGAATGCATTACAATGCAACAAAGTGCATATTACTTTTAAAATGTTATTCTTCCAAGCAAAACCCCTGTGCAATGCAACAGCACAGTGTTGCAATGGAATGAAACGCATTAGGTCTTGAATGCATTTCAATGCAACAAAGTGCATATTACTTTTAAAATGTTATTCTTCCATGCAAAACGCTTGTGTAATGCAGCAGCACGCTATTGCAATGGATTGAAACGCATCAGTTCTTGAATGCATTGCAATGCAACAAAGTGCATATTACTTTTAAAATGTTATTCTTCCATGCAAAACCCCTGTGCAATGAAAGAGCACTCTGTTGCAATGGAATGAAACGCATCAGTTCTTGATTGCATTGCAATGCAACAAAGTGCATATTACTTTAAACATGTTATTCTTCCATTCTTCCATTATCTGACACATGTATGAATAATTTTGAAAATTGAATAGAAATAAAGTTAATATTTATGAATATAAGCATGTGTAGCCTACTCATTTCACATGAAAAGAAAGAGACAGAAAAGAGAAAAGCTAAAATCAGTGAATGTACATCAGTACTGACTAAATTAGCAGGGCAATAGCAATAATTAAAATCATGTCGGTTTAAGAGTACGACTTTGGAAACCTAAAAAAAGCACGCTGGTGCAATGGAATGAAACGCATTAGGTCTTGAATGCATTGCAATGCAACAAAGTGCATATTACTTTTAAAATGTTATTCTTCCATGCAAAACGCTTGTGCAATGCAACAGCACTCTGTTGCAATGGCATGAAACGCATCAGGTCTTGAATGCATTGCAAAGCAACAAAGTGCATATTACTTTTAAAATGTTTTTCTTCCATGCAAAACGCTTGTGCAATGCAACAGCACGCTGTTGCAATGGATTAAAACGCATCAGTTCTTGAATGCATTGCAATGCAACAAAGTGCATATTACTTTTAAAATGTTATTCTTCCATGCAAAACGCTTGCTAATGCTACAGCACGCTGTTGCAATGGAATGAAACGCATCAGTTCTTGAATGCATTGCAATGCAACAAAGTGCATATTACTTTTAAAATGTTATTCTTCCATGCAAAACGCTTGCTAATGCTACAGCACGCTGTTGCAATGGAATGAAACGCATCAGTTCTTGATTGCATTGCAATGCAACAAAGTGCATATTACTTTTAAAATGTTATTCTTCCATGCAAAACGATTGTGCAATGCAACAGCACGCTGTTGCAATGGATTGAAACGCATCAGTTCTTGAATGCATTGCAATGCAACAAAGTGCATATTACTTTTAAAATGTTATTCTTCCATTCTTCCATCATGTGACACATGTATGAATAATTTTGAAAATTGAATAGAAATAAAGTTAATATTTATGAATATAAGCATGTGTAGCCTACTCATTTCACATGAAAAGAAAGAGACAGAAAAGAGAAAAGCTAAAATCAGTGAATGTACATCAGTACTGACTAAATTAGCAGGGCAATAGCAATAATTAAAATCATGTCGGTTTAAGAGTACGACTTTGGCTACCTAAAAAAAAGCACGCTGGTGCAATGGAATGAAACGCATTAGGTCTTGAATGCATTGCAATGCAACAAAGTGGATATTACTTTTAAAATGTTATTCTTCCATGCTAAACGCTTGTGCAAAATGCAACAGCACGCTGTTGCAATGAATGAAACGCATTAGGTCTTGAATGCATTGCAATGCAACAAAGTGCATATTACTTTTAAAATGTTATTCTTCCATGCAAAACGCTTGTGCAAATGCAACAGCACTCTGTTGCAATGGCATGAAACGATCAGGTCTGGAATGCATTGCAATGCAACAAAGTGCATATTACTTTTAAAATGTTATTCTTCCATGCAAAAGGCTTGTGCAATGCAGCAGCACGCTGTTGCAATGGAATGAAACGCATCAATTATTGAATGCATTGCAATGCAACCAAGTGCATATTACCTTTAAAATGTTATTCTTCCATGCAAAACGCTTGCTAATGCTACAGCACGCTGTTGCAATGGAATGAAATGCATCAGTTCTTGAATGCATTGCAATGCAACAAAGTGCATATTACCTTTAAAATGTTATTCTTCCATGCTAAACTCCTGTGCAATGCAACAGCACGCTGTTGCAATGGATTGAAACGCATCAGTTCTTGAGTGCATTGCAATGCAACAAAGTGCATATTACTTTTAAAATGTTATTCTTCCATGCAAAAAGCTTGCTAATGCTACAGCACGCTGTTGCAATGGAATGAAACGCATCAGTTCTTGAATGCATTGCAATGCAACAAAGTGCATATTACTTTAAAATGTTATTCTTCCATGCAAAACGCTTGTGCAATGCAACAGCACGCTGTTGCAATGGAATGAAACGCATCAGGGCTTGAATGCATTGCAATGCAACAAAGTGCATATTACTTTTAAAATGTTATTCTTCCATGCAAAACGCTTGTGCAATGCAACAGCACTCTGTTGCAATGGAATTAAACGCATCAGTTCTTTGTTGCATTGCAATGCAACAAAGTGCATATTACTTTAAAATGTTATTCTTCCATGCAAAACGCTTGGTGCAATGCAACAGCACGCTGTTGCAATGGAATGAAACGCATCAGGTCTTGAATGCATTGCAATGCAACAAAGTACATATTACTTTTAAAATGTTATTCTTCCATGCAAAACGCTTGTGCAATGCAACAGCACGCTGTTGCAATGGATTGAAACGCATCAGTTTTTGAATGCATTGCAATGCAACAAAGTGGATATTACTTTAAAAATGTTATTCTTCCATGCTAACTCCTGTGCAATGCAACAGCACGCTGTTGCAATGGAATGAAACGCATCAGGTCTTGAATGCATTGCAATGCAACAAAGTGCATATTACTTTTAAAATGTTATTCTTCCATGCAAAACGCTTGCTAATGCTACAGCACGCTGTTGCAATGGATACAAACGCATCAGTTTTTGAATGCATTGCAATGCAACGAAGTGCATATTACTTTTAAAATGTTATTCTTCCATGCAAAACCCCTGTGCAATGCAACAGCACGCTGTTGCAATGGAATGAAACGCATTAGGTCTTGAATGCATTGCAATGCAACAAGGTGCATATTACTTTTAAAATGTTATTCTTCCATGCAAAACGCTTGTGCAATGCAACAGCACGCTGTTGCAATGGAATGAAACGCATCCGTTTTTGAATGCATTGCAATGCAACAAAGTGCATATTACTTTTAAAATGTTATTCTTCCATGCAAAACGCTTGTGCAATGCAAAAATGCAGTGAAAATGCAGTGAAAAATGCACTGAATTGCACATCTCTTCGTTGAACAAAGGAAATAGTTATTTATTGCATGCATTGGAAAGCGACAGTCTTTTGACAGAGTTGTCTTTCAATAGCTGATGCAATGATTTTCCTTCAACCACAAATGATTATGGTTAGTTTTTTCATTGCACAAAGGAATAAGTTAGTTATGCAATGGAATGAAACAACAAAAATGTTATTAAAACAGCAGATTTCTTTGCCCATCTCTTTAATGGACTACGGAATGAGTTAGTTCTTAAATGCATTGCAATGCAAAAAAGTGCATATCGCTTATATGTTATTCTAACGCTTTATCATATGTGCAATGCAACAGCAGTTTGTGCAATGCAACAGCAGTTTTTTAAGCGTTAGTTTTTTCATTGCACAAAGGAATAAGTTAGTCCTTTTATGCAATGGAATGAAACAACAAAACGTTATTAAAACAGCAGATTGCGTTGCCTATCTCTTTAATGCACTACAAACTGAGTTAGTTCTTGAGTGCATTGCACCGCAAAAAAGTGCATATTGCTTATGCACAACGCTTTATCTTATGTGCAATGTAATTCAACAGCAGACTGCATTGTAATCTCTTCAATGCACTACGGAATGAGTTAGTTCTTGAATGCTTTGCATTGCAAAAAAGTGCATATCGCTTTTATGTCATTCTAACGCTTTATCATATGTGCAATGCTAAAGCAGTTTTTAAGCGTTTGTTTTTTCATTGCACAAAAGGAATAAGTTAGTCCTTTATGCAATGGAATGAAACACCAAAACGTTATTAAAACAGCAGATTGCATTGCCCATCTCTTTAATGCACTACAAAATGAGTTAGTTCTTGAATGCGTTGCAATTCAACAAAGTGCATATTGCTTAGATGTTATTCTAAAGGCTCCTCAAAAGGTTTAAAACCTATATAAACTTATAGACTCAGGTCCATATGACATAGGTCCATGACCTATTGATCTTTTTTCTGTTAAAAGGGTCCTCAAAGTATAGCTTTCTACCCTTACAGACTCTTTCTGATTTTAAGTCGTCCAGACTACTGTCCATATCGGACCTTTTGAACTTTTTTATTGTCAAATGGTCCTCAAAAGGTTTAAAAACTATATAAACTTATAGACTTTTTCTGATGTTAAATCAGCCATACATAGGTCCCTTTTTGACCTACTCAACATTTTTCTGACCAAAGAGTCCTTGAACATTAAATTACTATATATACAAATTAACTTCTTATGATGTTATATTAGCCAGAAAGATATTTGATCTACTGAACATATTTCTGGCCCAAAAATACTTTATCTAGAACTTTCTATACATACCATAGACTCCTTCTGAACTTTTTTCAGGTCAAAAGGTTTAAAAACTATATATCCTTATAGACTCTTTCTGATGTTAAATCAGCCACACATAGGTCCCTTTTTGACCTACTGAACATATTTCTGGACAAAGAGTTCTTGAACAATAATTACTTTTCATTCAGATTGACTTATAATTCTTGTGATGCTTCATATATTCTTCTGATGCGTCCAAATCGGAACTTTTGAACTTTTTTTCTGGTCAATTTCCTAATAATATTTCTGATGTTAAATCAGCCATTCATAGGTCCCTTTTTGACCTACTGAACAAACTTCTTGTCCAAGAGTACTTGATCTTAAACTTTCTATATAGACTCCTTCTTTTGCTTCATAAGCCAGATAGAAGTCCATACCTGACCTATTGAACTTATTTTTGGTCAAAGGGAACTCAAAACTTTTTAAACAATATAAACTTGTAGACTACTGATGTTAAATCAGCCATTCCGAGATCTTTTTTTTTTCTTTGACGAGAAAAAAAAAAGTTCAAAAGGTCCGATGATAAGGAATGGCGGACTTGACTTGTTTTTTTAACATCAGAAAGAGTCTATAAGGATGTATGTATATATGTAGCTCTTAAGCCTTTTGGGGACCCTTTGGCGAGAAAAAAAAAAGTTCAAACGGTCCGATGCTAAGGAACTGCTGTCTGGAGGAGTTGACTTTTTTTTTTTAAACATCATAAAGAGTCTATAAGGATATATGTATATATGTAGCTTTTAAGCCTTTTGGGGACCCTTTGATGAAAAAAAAAAAAAAAAAGATCAAAAGGTCCGATGATAAGGAACTGCTTTCTGGAGGACTTTACTTTTTTTTTTTTCAACATCAGAAGGAGTCTATAATGATATATGTATATATGTAGCTTTTAAGCCTTTTGGGCACCCTTTGACAAGAAAAAAAAAAAAAACGTCAAAATGTCCGATGATAAGGAACTGCTGTCTGGCGGACTTGACTTTTTTCTTTTACATCAGAAAGAGTCTATGAGGATATATGTATAAATGTATCTTTTAAGCCTTTTGGAGTACCTTTGGCGAGAAAAAAAAAAAAAGTTCAAAAGGTCCGATGATAAGGAACTTTTTTTTTCCTGCTGTCTGGAGGAGTTGACTTTTTTTTTTTTTTTACATCAGAAAGAGTCTACAAGGATATATCTATATATGGAGCTTTTAAGCCTTTTGGGGACCCTTTGACGAGCAAAAAAAAAATTAATTCTTCAAAAGGTCCGATGATAAGGAACTGCTGTCTGGAGGACTTGCCTTTTTAATTTTTAACATCAGAAAGAGTCTCTAAGGATATATGTATATATGTAGCTTTTAAGCCTTTTGGGGACCCTTTGATGAAAAAAAAAAAAAACTTCAAAATGTCCGATGATAAGGAACTGCTTTCTGGCGGACTTGACTTTTATTTTTTTTACATCAGAAAGAATCTATAAGGATATATGTATAAATGTATCTTTTAAGCCTTTTGGGGTACCTTTGGCAAAAAAAAAAAAAAAAAAAGTTCAAAAGGTCCGATGATAAGGAACTGCTGTCTGGAGGAGTTGACTTTTTTTTTAACATCAGAAAGAGTCTACAAGGATATATCTATATATATAGCTTTTATATATGTAGCTTTTAAGTATATATGTAGCTTTTAAGCCTTTTGGGGACCCTTTGGCGAGAAAAAAAAAAAGTTCAAACAAAAAAACTTCAAAAGGTTCGATGATAAGGAACTGTTGTCTGGAGGACTTGACTTTTTTTTACATCAGAAAGAATCTATAAGGATATATTTATAAATGTATCTTTTAAGCCTTTTGGGGTACCTTTGGCGAAAAAAAAAAAAAGTTCAAAAGGTCCGATGATAAGGAACTGCTGTCTGGAGGAGTTGACTTTTTTTTTTTTTACATCAGAAATAGTCTACAAGGATATATCTATATATGTAGCTTTTAAGCCTTTTGGGGACCCTTTGACGAGCAAAAAAAAAACAAAATTCTTCAAAAGGTCCGATGATAAGGAACTGCTGTCTGGAGGACTTGTCTTTTCATATTTTTAATATCAGAAAGAATCTATAAGGATATATTTCATATATTAAGTTTTCACATATTTTAGATTCATTGCACACGAACTGAAATATTTCAGGTCTTTTATTGTTTTAATACTGATGATTTTTGCATACAGCTCATGAAAACCCAAAATTCCTATGGCAAAAAAAAAAAAAAAAAAAGTTCAAAAGGTCCGATGATAAGGAACTGCTGTCTGGAGGACTTTACTCTTTTTTTTTTAACATCAGAAAGAGTCTATAAGGATATATGTATATATGTAGCTTTGAAGCCTTTTGGGGACCCTTTGACAAGCAAAAAAAAAAAGTTAAAAAGGTCCGATGATAAGGAACTGCTGTCTGGCGGACTTAACTTATTTTTTTTTTTTACATCAGAAAGAGTCTATAAGGAACTGCTGTCTGGAGGACTTGACTTTTTTTTTTTACATCAGAAAGAGCTATAAGGATATATGTATATGTGTAGCTTTTAAGTCTCTTGGGGACCCTCTGACGACAAAAAAAAAAAAAAGTTCAAAAGGTCCGATGATAAGGAACTGCTTTCTGGCAGACTTGACTTTTTTTTTTACATCAGATAGAGTCTATAAGGATATATGTATATATGTAGCTTTTAAGCCTTTTGGGGACCCTTTGAAGAGAGAAAAAAAAAAAAAAAGTTCAAAAGGTCCGATGATAAGGAACTGCATTCTGGCGGACTTGACTTTTTTTTTTTACATCAGAAAGAGTCTATAAGGATATATGTATATATATATATATATATATATATATATATATATATAGCTTTTAAGCCTTTTGGGGACCCTTTGACGAAAAAAAAAGTTCAAAAAGTTCAAAAAGTCCAATGATAAGGAACTGCTGTCTGGAGGTTGACTTTTTTTTTTTAACATCAGAAACAATCTATAAGGATATATGTATAAATGTATCTTTTAAGCATTTTGGGGTACCTTTGGCGAAAAAAAAAAAGTTCACATGGTCCGATGATAAGGAACTGCTGTCTGGAGGAGTTGACTTTTTTTTTTTTACATCAGAAAGAGTCTACAAGGATATACAGGTCCTTCTAAAAAAACTTAGCATATTGTGATAAAGTTCATTATTTTCCATAATGTAATGATAAAAATTAAACTTTCATATATTTTAGATTCATTGCACACGAACTGAAATATTTCAGGTCTTTTATTGTTTTAATACTGATGATTTTTGCATACAGCTCATGAAAACCCAAAATTCCTATGGCAAAAAAAAAAAAAAAAAGTTCAAAAGGTCCGATGATAAGGAACTGCTGTCTGGAGGAGTTGACTTTTTTTTTAACATCAGAAAGAGTCTACAAGGATATATCTATATATATAGCTTTTATATATGTAGCTTTTAAGTATATATGTAGCTTTTAAGCCTTTTGGGGACCCTTTGGCGAGAAAAAAAAAAAGTTCAAACAAAAAAACTTCAAAAGGTTCGATGATAAGGAACTGTTGTCTGGAGGACTTGACTTTTTTTTACATCAGAAAGAATCTATAAGGATATATTTATAAATGTATCTTTTAAGCCTTTTGGGGTACCTTTGGCGAAAAAAAAAAAAAGTTCAAAAGGTCCGATGATAAGGAACTGCTGTCTGGAGGAGTTGACTTTTTTTTTTTTACATCAGAAATAGTCTACAAGGATATATCTATATATGTAGCTTTTAAGCCTTTTGGGGACCCTTTGACGAGCAAAAAAAAAACAAAATTCTTCAAAAGGTCCGATGATAAGGAACTGCTGTCTGGAGGACTTGTCTTTTCATATTTTTAATATCAGAAAGAATCTATAAGGATATATGTATAAATGTATCTTTTAAGCCTTTTGGGGTACCTTTGGCGAAAAAAAAAAAAAGTTGAAAAGGTCCGATGATAAGGAACTGCTGTCTGGAGGAGTTGACTTTTTTTTTTTTACATCAGAAAGAGTCTATAAGGATATATGTATATATGTAGCTTTGAAGCCTTTTGGGGACCCTTTGACAAGCAAAAAAAAAAAAGTTAAAAAGGTCCGATGATAAGGAACTGCTGTCTGGCGGACTTGACTTATTTTTTTTTTTACATCAGAAAGAGTCTATAAGGAACTGCTGTCTGGAGGACTTGACTTTTTTTTTTTACATCAGAAAGAGCTATAAGGATATATGTATATGTGTAGCTTTTAAGTCTCTTGGGGACCCTCTGACGACAAAAAAAAAAAAGTTCAAAAGGTCCGATGATAAGGAACTGCTTTCTGGCAGACTTGACTTTTTTTTTTTACATCAGATAGAGTCTATAAGGATATATGTATATATTTAGCTTTTAAGCCTTTTGGGGACCCTTTGACGAGAAAAAAAAATAAAAAATTCAAAATGTCCAATGATAAGGAACTGCTGTCTGGCGGACTTGACTTTTTTTTTACATCAAAAAGAGTCTATAAGGATATATGTACAGGTCCTTCTCAAAAAATTAGCATATTGTGATAAAGTTCATTATTTTCCATAATGTAATGATAAAAATTAAACTTTCATATATTTTAGATTCATTGCACACCAACTGAAATATTTCAGGTCTTTTATTGTTTTAATACTGATGATTTTGGCATACAGCTCATGAAAACCCAAAATTCCTATCTAAAAAAATTAGCATATCATGAAAAGGTTCTCTAAACAAGCTATTAACCTAATCATCTGAATCAACTAATTAACTCTAAACACCTGCAAAAGATTCCTGAGGCTTTTAAAAACTCCCAGCCTGTTTCATTACTCAAAACCGCAATCATGGGTAAGACTGCCGACCTGACTGCTGTCCAGAAGGCCATCATTGACACCCTCAAGCAAGAGGGTAAGACACAGAAAGAAATTTCTGAACAAATAGGCTGTTCCCAGAGTGCTGTATCAAGGCACCTCAGTGGGAAGTCTGTGGGAAGGAAAAAGTCTGGCAAAAAACGCTGCACAACGAGAAGAGGTGACCGGACCCTGAGGAAGATCGTGGAGAAGGACCGATTCCAGACCTTGGGGGACCTGCGGTAGCAGTGGACTGAGTCTGGAGTAGAAACATCCAGAGCCACTGTGCAAAGGCGTGTGCAGGAAATGGGCTACAGGTGCCGCATTCCCCAGGTCAAGCCACTTTTGAACCAGAAACAGCGGCAGAAGCGCCTGACCTGGGCTACAGAGAAGCAGCACTGGACTGTTGCTCAGTGGTCCAAAGTAATTTTTCGGATGAAAGCAAATTTTGCATGTCATTCGGAAATCAAGGTGCCAGAGTCTGGAGGAAGACTGGGGAGAAGGAAATGCCAAAATGCCTGAAGTCCAGTGTCAAGTACCCACAGTCAGTGATGGTCTGGGGTGCCATGTCAGCTGCTGGTGTTGGTCCACTGTGTTTTATCAAGGGCAGGGTCAATGCAGCTAGCTATCAGGAGATTTTGGAGCACTTCATGCTTCCATCTGATTTCATTTTTCAGCACGACCTGGCACATGCTCACAGTGCCAAAACCACTGGTAAATGGTTTACTGACCATGGTATTACTGTGCTCAATTGGCCTGCCAACTCTCTTGACCTGAACCCCATAGAGAATCTGTGGGATATTGTGAAGATATTTTTTTGTATTAAAAACACTTCTTTTATTGGTCGGATGAAATATGCTAATTTTTTGAGATAGGAATTTTGGGTTTTCATGAGCTGTATGCCAAAATCATCAGTATTAAAACAATAAAAGACCTGAAATATTTCAGTTGGTGTGCAATGAATCTAAAATATATGAAAGTTTAATTTTTATCATTACATTATGGAAAATAATGAA
Source organism: Gila orcuttii (assembly GCA_026230005.1). Taxonomy (NCBI): domain Eukaryota; kingdom Metazoa; phylum Chordata; class Actinopteri; order Cypriniformes; family Leuciscidae; genus Gila; species Gila orcuttii. The sequence goes on from JAPDVR010000011.1 coordinate 21,518,661, forward strand.
TTTTATCACAATATGCTAATTTTTTGAGAAGGACCTGTATATATGTAGCTTTTAAGCCTTTTGGGGACCCTTTGATGAAAAAAAAAAAACTTCAAAATGTCCGATGATAAGGAACTGCTTTCTGGCGGACTTGACTTTTATTTTTTTTACATCAAAAAGAATCTATAAGGATATATGTATAAATGTATCTTTTAAGCCTTTTGGGGTACCTTTGGCAAAAAAAAAAAAAAAAAAAGTTCAAAAGGTCCGATGATAAGGAACTGCTGTCTGGAGGAGTTGACTTTTTTTTTTAACATCAGAAAGAGTCTACAAGGATATATCTATATATATAGCTTTTATATATGTAGCTTTTAAGTATATATGTAGCTTTTAAGCCTTTTGGGGACCCTTTGGCGAGAAAAAAAAAAAAGTTCAAACAAAAAAACTTCAAAAGGTTCGATGATAAGGAACTGCTGTCTGGAGGACTTGACTTTTTTTTTACATCAGAAAGAATCTATAAGGATATATGTATAAATGTATCTTTTAAGCCTTTTGGGGTACCTTTGGCGAAAAAAAAAAAAAGTTCAAAAGGTCCGATGATAAGGAACTGCTGTCTGGAGGAGTTGACTTTTTTTTTTTTTTACATCAGAAATAGTCTACAAGGATATATCTATATATGTAGCTTTTAAGCCTTTTGGGGACCCTTTGACGAGCAAAAAAAACAAAATTCTTCAAAAGGTCCGATGATAAGGAACTGCTGTCTGGAGGACTTGTCTTTTCATATTTTTAATGTCAGAAAGAGTCTATAAGGATATATGTATATATGTAGCTTTTAAACCTTTTGGGGACACTTTTATGAAAAAAAAAAAAAAAAATCAAAATGTCCGATGATAAGGAACTGCTTTCTGGAGGACTTTACTCTTTTTTTTTTAACATCAGAAAGAGTCTATAAGGATATATGTATATATGTAGCTTTGAAGCCTTTTGGGGAAGCTTTGACAAGCAAAAAAAAAAAGTTAAAAAGGTCCGATGATAAGGAACTGCTGTCTGGCGGACTTGACTTATTTTTTTTTTTTACATCAGAAAGAGTCTATAAGGAACTGCTGTCTGGAGGACTTGACTTTTTTTTTTAACATCAGAAAGAGCTATAAGGATATATGTATATGTGTAGCTTTGAAGTCTCTTGGGGACCCTCTGACGACAAATAAAAAAAAAGTTCAAAAGGTCCGATGATAAGGAACTGCTTTCTGGCAGACTTGACTTTTTTTTTTTACATCAGATAGAGTCTATAAGGATATATGTATATATGTAGCTTTTAAGCCTTTTGGGGACCCTTTGAAGAGAGAAAAAAAAAAAAAAAAGTTCAAAAGGTCCGATGATAAGGAACTGCATTCTGGCGGACTTGACTTTTTTTTTTTTTACATCAGAAAGAGTCTATAAGGATATATGTATATATATATATATAGCTTTTAAGCCTTTTGGGGACCCTTTGACGAAAAAAAAAGTTCAAAAAGTTCAAAAAGTCCAATGATAAGGAACTGCTGTCTGGAGGTTGACTTTTTTTTTTTTAACATCAGAAACAATCTATAAGGATATATGTATAAATGTATCTTTTAAGCATTTTGGGGTACCTTTGGCGAAAAAAAAAAAGCTCACATGGTCCGATGATAAGGAACTGCTGTCTGGAGGAGTTGACTTTTTTTTTTTTACATCAGAAAGAGTCTACAAGGATATACAGGTCCTTCTAAAAAAACTTAGCATATTGTGATAAAGTTAATTATTTTCCATAATGTAATGATAAAAATTAAACTTTCATATATTTTAGATTCATTGCACACGAACTGAAATATTTCAGGTCTTTTATTGTTTTAATACTGATGATTTTTGCATACAGCTCATAAAAACCCAAAATTCCTATGGCAAAAAAAAAAAAAAAAGTTCAAAAGGTCCGATGATAAGGAACTGCTGTCTGGAGGAGTTGACTTTTTTTTTTAACATCAGAAAGAGTCTGCAAGGATATATCTATATATATAGCTTTTATATATGTAGCTTTTAAGTATATATGTAGCTTTTAAGCCTTTTGGGGACCCTTTGGCGAGAAAAAAAAAAAAAGTTCAAACAAAAAAACTTCAAAAGGTTCGATGATAAGGAACTGCTGTCTGGAGGACTTGACTTTTTTTTTACATCGGAAAGAATCTATAAGGATATATGAATAAATGTATCTTTTAAGCCTTTTGGGGTACCTTTGGCGAAAAAAAAAAAAGTTCAAAAGGTCCGATGATAAGGAACTGCTGTCTGGAGGAGTTGACTTTTTTTTTTTTTTTACATCAGAAATAGTCTACAAGGATATATCTATATATGTAGCTTTTAAGCCTTTTGGGGACCCTTTGACGAGCAAAAAAAACAAAATTCTTCAAAAGGTCCGATGATAAGGAACTGCTGTCTGGAGGACTTGTCTTTTCATATTTTTAATGTCAGAAAGAGTCTATAAGGATATATGTATATATGTAGCTTTTAAACCTTTTGGGGACACTTTTATGAAAAAAAAAAAAATTCAAAATGTCCGATGATAAGGAACTGCTTTCTGGAGGACTTTACTCTTTTTTTTTTAACATCAGAAAGAGTCTATAAGGATATATGTATATATGTAGCTTTGAAGCCTTTTGGGGACCCTTTGACAAGCAAAAAAAAAAAGTTAAAAAGGTCCGATGATAAGGAACTGCTGTCTGGCGGACTTGACTTATTTTTTTTTTTTACATCAGAAAGAGTCTATAAGGAACTGCTGTCTGGAGGACTTGACTTTTTTTTTAACATCAGAAAGAGCTATAAGGATATATGTATATGTGTAGCTTTTAAGTCTCTTGGGGACCCTCTGACGACAAAAAAAAAAAAAAGTTCAAAAGGTCCGATGATAAGGAACTGCTTTCTGGCAGACTTGACTTTTTTTTTTTACATCAGATAGAGTCTATAAGGATATATGTATATATGTAGCTTTTAAGCCTTTTGGGGACCCTTTGAAGAGAGAAAAAAAAAAAAAAAGTTCAAAAGGTCCGATGATAAGGAACTGCATTCTGGCGGACTTGACTTTTTTTTTTTTTACATCAGAAAGAGTCTATAAGGATATATGTATATATATATATATATATATATATATATATAGCTTTTAAGCCTTTTGGGGACCCTTTGACGAAAAAAAAAGTTCAAAAAGTTCAAAAAGTCCAATGATAAGGAACTGCTGTCTGGAGGTTGACTTTTTTTTTTTTAACATCAGAAACAATCTATAAGGATATATGTATAAATGTATCTTTTAAGCATTTTGGGGTACCTTTGGCGAAAAAAAAAAAGTTCACATGGTCCGATGATAAGGAACTGCTGTCTGGAGGAGTTGACTTTTTTTTTTTTACATCAGAAAGAGTCTACAAGGATATACAGGTCCTTCTAAAAAAAATTAGCATATTGTGATAAAGTTCATTATTTTCCATAATGTAATGATAAAAATTAAACTTTCATATATTTTAGATTCATTGCACATGAACTGAAATATTTCAGGTCTTTTATTGTTTTAATACTGATGATTTTTGCATACAGCTCATGAAAACCCAAAATTCCTATGGCAAAAAAAAAAAAAAAAAGTTCAAAAGGTCCGATGATAAGGAACTGCTGTCTGGAGGAGTTGACTTTTTTTTTTAACATCAGAAAGAGTCTACAAGGATATATCTATATATATAGCTTTTATATATGTAGCTTTTAAGTATATATGTAGCTTTTAAGCCTTTTGGGGACCCTTTGGCGAGAAAAAAAAAAAAGTTCAAACAAAAAAACTTCAAAAGGTTCGATGATAAGGAACTGCTGTCTGGAGGACTTGACTTTTTTTTTACATCAGAAAGAATCTATAAGGATATATGAATAAATGTATCTTTTAAGCCTTTTGGGGTACCTTTGGCGAAAAAAAAAAAAAAGTTCAAAAGGTCCGATGATAAGGAACTGCTGTCTGGAGGAGTTGACTTTTTTTTTTTTTTTACATCAGAAATAGTCTACAAGGATATATCTATATATGTAGCTTTTAAGCCTTTTGGGGACACTTTTATGAAAAAAAAAAAAAAAATTCAAAAGGTCCGATGATAAGGAACTGCTTTCTGGAGAACTTTACTTTTTTTAACATCAGAAAGAGTCTATAAGGATATATGTATATATGTAGCTTTTAAGCTTTTTGGGGACCCTTTGATGAAAAAAAAAAAAAAACTTCAAAAGGTCCGATGATAAGGAAAAGGCTGTATGGAGGACTTGACTTTTTTTTTTAACATCAGAAATAGTCTATTAGGATATATGTATATGTAGCTTTTAAGCCTTTTGGGGACCCTTTGACGAGGAAAAAAAAAATTCAAAAGGTCCGATGATAAGGAACTGCTGTCTGGAGGACTTGACTTTTTTTTTTTTAACATCAGAAAGAGTCTATAAGGATATATGTATGTATGTAGCTTTTAAGGCTTTTGGGGACCCTTTGATGAAAAAAAAAAAAAAACTTCAAAAGGTCCGATGATAAGGAACTGCTGTCTGGAGGACTTGACTTTTTTTTTTAACATCAGAAATAGTCTATTACGAGATATGTATATGTAGCTTTTAAGCCTTTTGGGGAACCTTTGACGAGGAAAAAAAAAAAATTCAAAAGGTCCGATGATAAGGAACTGCTGTCTGGTGGACTTGACTTTTTTTTTTTTTACATCAGAAAGAGTCTATAAGGAACTGCTGTCTGGAGGTCTTGACTTTTTTTTTAACATCAGAAAGAGTCTATTAGGATATATGTATGTAGCTTTTAAGCCTTTTGGGGACCCTTTGACAAGAAAAAAAAAAAATTTTCAAAAGGTCCAATGATAAGGAACTGCTGTCTGGCGGAATTGACTTTTTTTTTTTGAACATCAGAAAGAGTCTATAAGGATATATGTATATATGTAGCTTTTAAGCCTTTTGGGGACCCTTTGACAAAAAAAAAAAAAAAAAATATTCAGAGGTCCGATGATAAGGAACTGCTGTCTGGAGGACTTTACTTTTTTTTTAACATCAGAAAGAGTCATTAAGGATATATGTATATATGTAGCTTTTAAGCCTTTTGGGGACCTTTTGATGAAAAAAAAAAAAAAAACTTCAATAGGTCCGATGATAAGGAAAAGGCTGTATGGAGGACTTGACTTTTTTTTTAACATCAGAAATAGTCTATTAGGATATATGTATATGTAGCTTTTAAGCCTTTTGGGGACCCTTTGACGAGGAAAAAAAAAAAAATTCAAAAGGTCCGATGATAAGGAACTGCTGTCTGGAGGACTTGACTTTTTTTTTTTAACATCAGAAAGAGTCTATAAGGATATATGTATATATGTAGCTTTTAAGCCTTTTGGGGACCCTTTGATAAAAAAAAAAAAAAAAAAACTTCAAAAGGTCCGATGATAAGGAACTGCTGTCTGGAGGACTTGACTTTTTTTTTTTTTTAAATCAGAAAGAGTCTATGAGGACATCATGTAGCTTTTAGACCTTCTGGGGACCATCTGAGCAGAAAAAAAGTTCAAAAGGTCCCATATGGACTGCTGTCTGGCGGACTTGACTTGACTTTCTAACATCAGAAAGAGTCTATAAAAAATAAAAAGTTCAAAAGGTCCGATGATGAGGAACTGCTGTCTGGAGGACTTGACTTTTTTTTTTTTTTACATCAGAAAGAGTCTATAAGGATATACAGTATGTACATATGTAGCTTTTAATCCTTTTGGGGACCCTTTGGCGAGAAAAAAAAAAAAGTTCAAAAGGTCCGATGATAAGGAACTGCTGTCTGGAGGACTTCATTTTTTTTTTTAACATCAGAAATAGTCTACTAGGATATATGTATATGTAGCTTTTAAGCCTTTTGGGGACCCTTTGACGTGAAAAAAAAAATAATTCTTCAAAAGGTCCGATGATAAGGAACTGCTGTCTGGAGTCCTTGACTTTTTTTTTTAACATCAGAAAGAGTCTATAAGGATATATGTATATATGTAGCTTTTAAGCCTTTTGGGGACCCTTTGACAAAAAAAAAAAAAAAAAAAAAAATTCCGATGACAAGGAACTGCTGTCTGGCGGACTTGACTTTTTTTGTTTTTTACATCAGAAAGAGTCTATAAGGATATATGTATATATATATATGTAGCTTTTAAGCCTTTTGGGGACCCTTTGAAGAGAAAAAACAACAACAAAAAAAAAAACTTCAAAAGGTCCGATGATAAGGAACTGCTGTCTGGTGGACTTGACTTTTTTTTTAACATCAGAAAGAGTCTATAAGGATATATGTATATATGTAGCTTTTAAGCCTTTTGGGGACCCTTTGACGAGAAAAAAAAAAAAAAAAATTCAAAAGGTCCAATGATAAGGAACTGCTGTCTGGCGGAATTGACTTTTTTTTTTTTTTACATCAGAAAGAGTCTATAAGGATTTATGTATATATGTAGCTTTTAAGCCTTTTGGGGACCCTTTGACGAAAAAAAAAATTAAAAAAATTCAAAATCTCCAATGATAAGGAACCACTGTCTGGTGGACTTGACTTTTTTTTTTTTACATCAGAAAGAGTCTATAAGGAACTGCTGTCTGGAGGACTTGACTTTTTTTTTAACATCAGAAAGAGTCTATAAGGATATATGTATATATGTAGCTTTTAAGCCTTTTGGAGACCCTTTGACGAGAAAAAAAATAAAAAACATTCAATAGGTCCAATGATAAGCAACTGCTGTATGGCGGAATTGACTTTTTTTTTGAACATCAGAAAGAGTCTATAAGGATTTATGTTTATATGTAGCTTTTAAGCCTTTTAGGGACCCTTTGACAAAAAAAAATATATATATTTCAAAAGGTCCGATGATGAGGAACTGCTGTCTGGAGGACTTGACTTTTTTTTTTTTTTACATCAGAAATAGTCTATTAGGATATATGTATATGTAGCTTTTAAACCTTTTGGGGACCCTTTGACGAGAAAAAAAAATAAAAAAATTCAAAAGGTCCGATGATTAGGAACTGCTGTCTGGAGGATTTGACTTTTTTTTTTTACATCAGAAAGAGTCTATAAGGATATATGTATATATGTAGCTTTTAATCCTTTTGAGGACCCTTTGACAAAAAAAAAAAAAAAAGTTCAAAAGGTCCGATGATGAGGAACTGCTGTCTGGAGGACTTGACTTTTTTTTTTTTTTACATCAGAAAGAGTCTAGGATATACGGTATGTACATATGTAGCTTTTAATCCTTTTGGGGACCCTTTGGCGAGAAAAAAAAAAGTTCAAAAGGTCCGATGATAAGGAACTGCTGTCTGGCGGACTTGACTTTTTTTTTTTTTTACATCAGAAAGAGTCTATAAAGATATATGTATATATATATAGCTTTTAAGCCTTTTGGGGACCCTTTGAAGAGAAAAAAAACCAAAACAAAAAAAAACTTCAAAAGGTCCGATGATAAGGAACTGCTGTCTGGCGGACTTGACTTTTTTTTTTTTACATCAGAAAGAGTTTATAAGGATACATGTATATATGTAGGTTTTAAGCCTTTTGGGGAACCCTTTGGCGAGAAAAAACAACAAAAAAACTTCAAAAGGTCCGATGATAAGGAACTGCTGTCTGGAGGATTTGACCTTTTTTTTTTTACATCAGAAAGAGTCTATAAGGATATATGTAGCTTTTAAGCCTTTCAATAAACATTTGAACAAGAAACACAGTTATTTCATATATATTTCCTGAATTTTTACTAAAAAACACATTCACTGTAAAAAGTGAATATCTTGCACTGAACTACATGCATGATTTACTGTGACTATACATCACTGCATCAGCAACTACACAGTTACTGTCAGTTATTTAAAGCAACATGCAGCAAATCATCAGTGTTTCTCTGCTCATCCTGGACTGAAGCACAGGCTCTACTCTTCAGCTCAATGCTGACACACAAAACAGACCATTCAGAAACACTTTAACAGAACATTAAACACTAACAGATCTCTCAAGATCTCAGCATCTTCTCTTATTACAAACCAGACTTTATTTCTTTCATTTAACATTCTTGTTGAGAATTAACAGAGGTTTAGAAGTTGGTGTTTTATTGAAAATAATAAAGTTTGATGTCACCATTTTGATGATCAGTGTTTGCTTTAGTTGGGCTCTTGACCCTTCCGTTTTTAACTTTAGTTTTTCTCTGGTTGCTTTAACTGTGTGTTTCGGGTCCGTGTACATTTTGATACATTTTCGTTTGAACCACAAAACAAAATAACGAGAAAACCACCTTTTTTTCGTTTGTAGTTTCAAACCAAAAACAAAGAAACGGTAAAAAAGAGACGTTCTCTCGTTTTGGTTTCTGAATCCAAAAACGAAAAACGAATAAACCAAATTCAAATAATGGGTCGGGACAAGGTACGTTTTAACCGTTTGTTCCCTTTCGTAGTCACTCCGAGTTACGTCGAGTGACGGAGAATGGGGGTTTCGCCTAGAAAGCCTATCGACTTCGAGTATTACAAAACGAGCCTATGGCAATGAAAATGCCATGGGTCTGCGGAATTTGCATAGCGTATCTCCGCCCCACCGCGTGGGTATAAAAGGAGGAACGCCGGCAAAGGCAGATCATGTTTTCGCTTCGGAGCCAAGAGTATCTCTTCACTCCACAGCTATTTCTGACTTCGCTCTACGAGACGAGCCACTCTCCGGTGTTGGTGTGACGCCGATCTGCAGCGAATTCACATTGCCTGCTGGTCTGTGCAGTGATCTGCCAGTGAGTGTGTTTCTCCCTGCTCGCTTCAACATCGCGGAGTTTCTCTCCTTTCACAAAAAGAGCTCGCACGCGGCACGTCTTTTTAAAGACGGCTCGCCCGTGCATTTAAAAAAAAAAAAAAAAAACAGAATGGTTGCGCAGCTTGGTATCGGACTCTGATGGGCACGAGCGTTGTCTGGTATGTTTGGGCTTGATCATACTAGAGCAGCGCTCGTGGATGACTCATGTTCTCTCTGTGGGAATATGACCATCGCGTCATTAAGGTCGAGACTCGGTGAACTCGCAAGAGTGAGAGTCCCCTCATCCACCACCCGATCTTCGGCTGGTGGCCAGGGTGACCGGAGGGTATTGGTCTGGAACAAGGCGCCGACTCCGTGTCCACGCCCCAGCCCCCCCTCCTCAATGACGGTGCCCGCTAGTGAACAGGTGATTCCCACGGGTCTACCTTCTGGTGGCCCGTGTGTTTCATTTGAAGCTACAGAGGATGATACTATGTTTGTAGCAGCTTCACTAGGTGGGTTTGATTCTCTGGAAATGACCACTCGTCACAGCCGCCACCTCCTGGTGTGCATACGGCTGTGCTTGAGTCCGATCCAGAGATGACGGCCATGCTTTCCTGGGACGATTGGTTTTGGGTAAGGCCGCCGACACGTCCACGGCAAACCCCAATACCTTCCCTCCCGGACGTGCATGATGAGATCTCGAAGTCCTTGAAGACCCCCTGGTCTTCTCGGGACCGCTCGCTGATCTCATCCGCCTTTCCTCCCCTCGATGGGGCTGCTGCCATGGGTACACTGGGGTTCCCCCGGCTGAACGCTCTGTTGCGATGCTATATGTCCTCAGAGTGCTTCTTCTCGGCGCAATCCTAAGCACCCGTCCGTGGCCTGTAGTTTTTCGTCTACACTTGTGGTGAGATCCTATAGCACCACTGGCAGCCGCCTCCCTGCTGCCATGGTCATTCTGCTGGTCTACCTGACCCAGATGCTCATGGTCCTGCACGAGGGCGGGACTGACCCAGGCCTCTTCACTGAGCTGCGTGCCGCCACTGACCTCGCTCCCCGAGCGACAAAAGTGGCCGTACGCTCCCTGGGTCAGGTGATGCTCCCCATTCTGTGGCTGAACCTGTCTGATGTGCTGGATGTCGCGCGGCTGACATTCTGTCCGACATTCCCATATCTCAGGTCTGCCTCTTCGGCGGTGCGGTTGAGGACTTTGCCCAACAGCTCTCAACCGCCCATGTGCAGACTGACGTTGATTCTGTCCCGACGGCCCTGCCGTCCGCTCAGATCCCTCGGTCTGCCCACCGCCGAAGGCGCCCTCCCGCGGCTCCCTCCCCGCCCGTTAATGGGCCGGCTCTGGAAGCCGCGGGCGGACGCCACAGCCCTCTCCAGCCCCGCCCCCCGCTACATGCCAGGTTAAGCGGCGCTCTTGAGACCGGCTCCTCAGAGGTGGGACTCGGTTCTTTCCAGGAGTGGGTAGCAGGACCACTCCTTTCCCCGGTGGAGGGCCGGGGGAGAATCTTTTGTTTTCTAGAAGGAACCGATACTCCCATCACTGAGCACACAGAGTCGGGTGACAGTATGCGACGCCTCCGTGCCTCGCTGCTCTCATCCCCCTCTGTCACAGAGTTCTCGGACCGCAGTGTGCGCCGCCCCCGGGCCTCGCCACTCCCGTTCCCCTCTGTTCCAGAGGGCGCAGACGACAGTGCGTGCCGTCTTCGGACCACACCGCTCTCGTCCCCCTCTGTCGCCAGCCCCCTGGCAGAGCAGACCCCCGTGGAACGCTGGTCCTTCCCTGGTCTCCTCTGTCAGGGCGCGGAGTTTGACCACGCCCCCGCACCGGGCCGCTATGCCATCCTCGCCTGGGCTGGTCACTCCGCCTCGCTGCCCCTCCGGGGGGACGTCTGTCGTTCGCATGACCCCGCTGGTTCAGTTTCTGGCAGCTTGGTTAGAGCTCCCCAGCCTGTCCCGCTGGGTCGCCGAACGATCAGGCGCGGCTATGCAATTCAGTTCGCTCGGTCTCCTCCCCGCTTCAGCGGAGTCCGCTTCACTATGGTCGGTGGCAATGCCCCCATCATGCGAGCGGAGGTTGCCACCCTGCTGGCGAAGGGTGCAATCGAGACTGTCCCTCCAGCCGAGATGAGGTCGGGGTTTTACAGCCCGTACTTCATCGTCCCCAAGAAAACCGGTGGGTTACGACCGATCCTGGACCTGCGCGTCCTGAACCGCTCCCTTCACAGGCTGCCGTTCAGGATGCTCACGGCCAAACGCATTTTCGAGTGCGTGCGGCCACAGGATTGGTTTGCAGCGATAGACCTGAAGGACGCCTACTTTCATGTCTCCATCTTACCTCGACACAGACCGTTCCTTCGGTTTGCTTTCGAGGGGCAGGCATACCAGTACGCGGTTCTCCCATTCGGGTTGGCTCTGTCTCCTCGCGTCTTTACGAAGGTCGTCGAGGCAGCCCTTGTTCCCCTATGCGAACACGGGGTTCGCATCCTGAACTATCTCGACGACTGGCTGATTCTAGCCCACTCTCGAGCTCAGGTTTGCGAACACAGAGACCTGGTGCTCCGGCACCTAGCCCGTCTGGGCCTTCGGGTCAACTGGGAGAAGAGCAAACTCAGCCCCGTGCAGAGGATCTCTTTTCTCGGTATGGAGATCGACTCGGTCGCCATGTCCGCGCAGCTTACAAACGAGCGCGCACACTCACTGCTGACTTGTCTTCGTCAGTTCGAGGGCAAGAGTCCGGTCCCACTGAAATTATTCAGAGGCTCCTGGGGCATATGGCATCTGCAGCCGCGGCAACGCCGCTCGGATTGCTTCATATGAGACCGCTTCAGCTGTGGCTTCGCGATCGAGTCCCGAGGTGGGCATGGCATCACGGCACGCTCCGAGTCCCAGTGACTCCGACCTGCCGTCAGTTCTTCACCCCGTGGAGGAATCTCAGTTTTCTACGGGCCGGAGTCCCCCTAGAACGAGTTTCCAGGCATATTGTTGTCTCCACAGATGCCTCTTCCACGGGCTGGGGCGCCATGTGCAACGGACATGCTGCCGCGGGCTCCTGGACAGGACCCCAGCGCCTTCTGCATGTCAATTGCCTCGAGTTGCTGGCAGTACGCCTTGCCCTGCACCGTTTCCACACGCTGCTCAAGGGTCAACACGTGCTAGTCCGTTCAGACAATACCGCAACAGTAGCGTACATCAACCGTCAAGGTGGTCTACGCTCCCGCCGTATGTCGCAACTCGCTCGCCACCTCCTCTTATGGAGTCAGAAGCACCTGAGGTCCCTTCGTGCTATCTACATTCCGGGCGTTCGGAACCTTGCAGCCGACGAGCTGTCTCGGTTCCGTCCTATCCCCGGCGAATGGCGACTCCATCCCCAGTCGGTCCAGCTGATTTGGGACCAGTTCGGGGACGCACAGATAGACCTGTTTGCCTCCCACGACTCATCCCATTGCGCCCTGTATTACTCCCTGTCCGAGGGCACGCTCGGCACGGATGCACTGGCGCACAGCTGGCCGCGGGGCCTACGCAAATATGCGTTTCCCCCAGTGAGCCTTCTCGCACGGACTCTGTGCAAGATCAAGGAGGACGAGGAGCAGGTCACTTTGGTTGCGCCGTACTGGCCCGCCAGGACCTGGTTCTCCGAACTAGTACTCCTCGCGACAGCACCTCCTTGGCCAATTCCTCTGAGAGAGGACCTCCTCTCTCAGAGACGGGGCACCCTTTGGCACCCTCGTCCCGATCTCTGGAGGCTCCACGTGTGGCCTCTGGACGGGACGAGGCAGGTTTGAGTACCCTGCCACCTGCGGTGGCGGCTACCATCACTTCCGCTAGAGCTTCGTCCACGAGACATCTCTATGCGTTGAAGTGGAACCTCTTCGTCAACTGGTGTTCTTCTCGCCGAGAAGACCCCAGGAGATGCTTGATCAGTGTCGTGCTTTCCTTCCTGCAAGACGGGCTGGAGCGAAGGCTGTCTCCCTCCACCCTGAAGGTGTATGTGGCCGCTATAGCTGCATATCACGAAGCAGTTGATGGTAAGTCTCTGGGAAGGCACGACCTGATCATCAGGTTCCTGAGAGGAGCGAGGAGACTGAATCCTCCTCGCCCTCCTCTCGTTCCCTCTTGGGACCTCTCAGTGGTGTTAAATGCCCTGCAGAGGGCTCCCTTTGAGCCTCTGCAATCAGTGGAGCTTAAGTTCCTGTCTATGAAGACAGCGCTCCTGGTTGCACTGGCCTCCATTAAGAGGGTAGGGGACCTGCACGCATTCTCCGTTGACGAAGCGTGCCTGGAATTCGGGCCGGCTTACTCTCACGTGATCCTGAGACCCCGGCCTGGATATGTGCCCAAGGTTCCTACCACTCCCTTTCGGGACCAGGTGGTGAACCTGCAAGCGCTGCCCCTGGAGGAGGCAGACCCAGCCTTGGCACTGCTCTGTCCAGTACGCGCTCTCCGCGCTTACGTAGACAGGACGCGGTGTTTCAGGACCTCAGACCAGCTCTTTGTCTGTTATGGTGGGAGACTGAAGGGAAGGGCTCTCTCAAAGCAGAGGTTGTCTCACTGGTTAGTGGACGCCATTGCTTTGGCTTACCAACAGCAAGGCCGACCGTGCCCCCTTGGTGTGACAGCCCACTCCACCCGGAGTGTGGCTTCCTCTTGGGCTCTAGCGCATGGCGCCTCGCTGGCAGACATCTGTAGAGCTGCAGGCTGGGCGACACCTAACACATTCGCCAGATTTTATAATCTCCGAGTGGAGCCAGTGTCCTCCCATGTACTCGCTTCAACCAGCTAGTTCAGGACCCGCTCAGGTGTCTTCGCTTGCTCGCCATTCCACTCCACGGACTGGATACGTGCGGTTATTCTCCTCAGGTGAGCCTTCCCTTCTGAAGCCCTGAGTTCCTCCGGCACTGTTGACGCTGGCGCCAGTGTCTATTGCCTGTGCGTCGGCTAGGTGCCTCCGTGTGCTTGGTTCCTCCCTTGAGTAACCCCCACATGTGTATGTCCACTGTAAGCCTCTTTGAGCATGTGTCTTTCCCTCGGCAAGCCACCTTGCCACCCTGGAGTTGAAAGTTGCCACCCCACGGGCTGGTTACTCCAGTGTTCCTCCATATGAAGCCTTCCGGCCATATGCGTATTTCTAAGTCCTCCCTACGGGTAGGCATGCTGCGGCTATCTCCTCTGAGATATGCTCCCCAGTGTACCTTGGTATTCCTGTGTTAAGTAGGACTCCTTCGTCCGTGCCAGTATCACGACAGGGAGATCAGACTTTCGCAGGGCACTGGAAGACAGCTGTGAAGGTGGCGTGATTATACGGGGACCCCCATTCTCCGTCACTCGACGTAACTCGGAGTGACTACGAAAGGGAACGTCTCGGTTACGGATGTAACCCTCGTTCCCTGAGTAGGGAACGGAGACGTTACGTCTCCCTGCCACTTCCGCTGTACCGCTGGGTAGACGCCTGAGTTCAGTCTCGGCTCCTCAGCGAAGACATGATCTGCCTTTGCCGGCGTTCCTCCTTTTATACCCACGCGGTGGGGGCGGAGATACGCTATGCAAATTCCGCAGACCCATGGCATTTTCATTGCCATAGGCTCGTTTTGTAATACTCGAAGTCGATAGGCTTTCTAGGCGAAACCCCCATTCTCCGTCACTCGACGTAACGTTACATCCGTAACCGAGACGTTTTTTTGGTATAATTAACAAAGGAAAAAAACAGTTTTTCGTTTTTTTAATCAAAACAAAAAAACGAAATTCAGCGCAATGTCTTGTTTTCCGTTATTACTGACAAAACAAATTTATTACTCAATATTTCCTTTCATTGGTGGGTGGGACTTTATCAACCCCTCGCTTCTGATTGGATAGTGTTCTCCATCAGTTATGGTCCGTGTACGTTTTGATAGTTTGTTTTCCAATTTGAAACGAAATAAGCAGAAACGAGAAAACGGCGCCTTTATTCGTTTTTTCAAAAAAACGAAAAAACGAGATTTCGGCTCGATTTTCCGTTTTTTAGTTCACAGGCAAAAAACGAATACATGACTTCAAAATTAGTTTTCCACATGTGGGCGGTCATGAGACGCCCCCTTCCGCCGATTGGTCAAGCAAATCTGAGCATGTGACGTCATCAGTCGTCGCTCAGGTCTGTTCAACAAAATAATAGTCCTCTAGCTACTATGGCTACCGATTCTTAAACTGCACAGGGCAGGTCCTATTGGGCTTTCTTCTGTGCAACTTTACGCGTTTCACAGAAATCTTTACATCAGAAATATTATATTAGTCTGCCACCACCCCGTTTTATTGAGCTGTGCGGAGTTAAATCTGTTTGGTGAAGCTGCGCTTGACAGCGGCGAGTGGGAGAGGCTCACAGACAATGTTCAGTCAGGAGTCAGTCACTTTTCTTTTAGACAGTATACGCTCCGTTTTGACACGGGATTGTGATTGCTAATACTGTAATGCCAATCAGGCTGAGGGTGGGTACCGATGATGGTGAAATACATTTTTACTAAAACTGTAATCATAGCTGCGACCCGCGAGAATGATTGACTGGACGATAGCGGAGGCAATTAAAAGCGCAATATAACTTCAGTTAACAAAAACACAATTAAAAAAGTGTTTAATATGAGTGACTTTGTCTTTGTTTTATTGTTTTTTTTTGTCTTTAATCAAATAATTGTGAACCACAAACCGAGCCTTCGTTTTAAAGTGCGATTTCCAAATATATTTTATTTATTTGTTATAATATGGGTATTTTATGTCACCCGTCTTATTAGTTTGATTATAGTAGATTATAGGCACCAGAGGACCAGGATGCTGTGGAGAGGCAATTTTCTATGCAGTTTCCTGACATTTCATCTCTTTTTGAACATGCTGTCAATTTCCACCAAGAAGAGTTCCAAAATGCTTTGAAAATCTTAATTAATCTTGTTCGAGTTCATGCTTAAGTTTGCCTTCCTGTCCTCTGAATTAACACAAAGCAGTTATTAGTAAAAATGGGGAAACTGGATCAAGTTCCTGTTGAATAAAAAAAATGTTCTTGATGGCATGCATTGTTTCTAGTTTTTATTGTTTGATTATACAGCCAGGACTGGACTTCCGTTTGGGTTCCACCCAGTAGGTGATCCTGCCTTTACACACACACACACACACACACACACACACACACACACACACACACACACACACACACACACACACACACACACACACACACACACACACACACACACACACACACACACACACACACACACACACACACACATATATATATATAAAACATTCATGGTATAATGTAATCTGCTTATTGTGAGCCAGAATGAGTAAATTGGTATTCAATCATTATATGACTTGCCACCAACCACTGGTGTTTTTTTTTATATATATATTGAAAGTAGTGTTTCATGTTGTCACATTTAATAGCCTCTTTGAATGAAATTGCTATGCAAATTCACAGTGCCTCCTTTGAGCTGCATTAGACAGTGTGTAGGCTACTGTACATCTAAATGCCAGGTCAGATACTGCTGCTGTGCCACCTATACTGCAAAGCTGGGTGTTTGTTCATACAGAGTTCCCCAGACAGCCTAAAGCCTCTTAGGCCACATCCACACGAAGCCAGAGCTTTCCCTATCCGATGTTTTTTTTTCCTCGTTCTAAAAAAAAATTCTGTAAACACGGCGGCGTCTCAAGAAATATCTGCGTACACACGAAACCACTGAAACCGATGTAGTAGGTAGACTGGGTACAGTTGAGACATAGGTACAGTTGAGACACCTTAAATAACTTGCGTGCGCAGCAAGCACAAGTTGTGATTTTTGCTGTGCACATGCCTATTAGTGTCCTCTTTGATCGTGGGAAATTTGAACAACGGACGCATCTCCGATCCGAAGATATCGGCAAAAGTTTTTTTTCTAAGGTAAGATGTTCACTTCACCACGCACACTCCACAATGAATAGCTTATTATCCTTATGTGACTGTTAAACGTAACTGGTGTCATCACAAACGTTATTCTGTGCCCTAAAAACTGTCATATTTCATGGTATTGTGTCATGCAAGATCATTGCAAAATCTAGAGAAATGTGCGAGGTGGCCAGCGGGGTATGGTTGAGACACAAGTGTATCTGTACCCGCGATAGATTTCTATTAAGAAACACACTGTTTAGTTGTTCAGTGTTATGATAACAGGTTTAACGTTGTAATTAGCCAGCATAGAACGCAAATGAAAATAAAATTTGATATTTTTGATATTTAAACTGTGTATTATTAATAAATATATTAAATATATTGTTCCTGTTTTATATATTTTAACCAGTGCTAATTTAAATAAAATGAATGAATTTAAATGGATGAATAAATAAACATGTTGCCCAATTGTTTTTTCTTTATTTGTCTTTATTTATTATATTTGCAATGAACATTTAGTTACCTTTACATCATTAAAAATGGGTGTCTCAACTGTACCATGGTACTGTCTCAACTGTACCACATATGGGTACAGTTGAGACAAAGTTAAGACAAAAAGCACCTTATTTTTATGAGCTAATTGTGGAAAATATAAACTACTTATGGGTATTATTGATTGATAATATCTTAGTCTACAAGCTAATGAAATGTCGTGTGGCAAGTCATGTAGAAATTCACTTATTTTCAGTATATATTTTTGTGTGAAAAATCAAAACGCAAAAAGTGTCTCAACTGTACCCAGTCTACCTACATGCCAGACCAGTACGAGGCTCTGTAATTCTGACACAGATAGGCTACACTAAAAACAGAGAAGACTTGCGCATAAACCTTGCGCGCTGTATACTATACAATAATATTAGGAACAGTAGATTCTTTTTTTTTTTCTTTTTAACCAAGAACTTTATTGAACAATATGAAAAACCATAAATGGCCTGCTACAAAATAGGAATGAGTCACGATATTCGATTAGTTACCAGACGCATAAAGCTTGCCACAAATAACTGGCAAATAATCATTATGAATGTGTCAAATATAGCAAGGAGACATTTTAATTGTTTATTAATAAACTAGTTTTCCCTTTCGTTGTCACTCCGAGTTACGTCGGATGACGACGAATGGGGTTTCGCTTAGAAAGCCTATCAACTTCGAGTATTACAAAACGAGCCAATGGCAAAGAAATGCCATGGGTCTGCGGAATTTGCATGACGTAACTCCGCCCCACCTCGTGGGTATAAAAGGAGGAAGTCCGCAACAGCAGTTTATGTTTTCGCTTCGGAGCCAAGTGTATTCTTCTCTCCACAAGCCAACTCTGAATTATCAGCTTCACGAACGAGTGCCTCGAGGTTGGTGTGACGGCGATCTCCGGCGAGTGCGTGCTTTCTGCTTATCTCTGCAGTGGTTCATCAGAGAGCGCGTGCTTCCCCGGGCGCTTCAACACTTGAGTTTTCTCTCTAAAAGAGCGCACGCAGCACGTCTTTTTAAAGACGGCTCGCCCGTGCATTTAAAAAAAAAAAAAAAAAAAAAACGAATGGTTGCGGCAGCTTGGTATCGGACTCTGATGGGCACGAGCGTTGTCTGGTATGTTTGGGCTTGATCATACTAGAGCAGCGCTCGTGGATGACTCATGCTCTCTCTGTGGGAACATGATCATCGTGTCATATAGGTCGAGACTCGGTGAACTCGCAAGAGTGAGAGTCCCCTCATCCACCCCCCGATCTTCGGCTGGTGGCCAGGGTGACCTGAGGGTGTTGGTCTGGAACAAGGCGCCGACTCCGTGTCCGTGACCCCAGCCTCCCCTCAACGGCGGTGCCCGCTAGTGAATAGGTGATTCCCACGAGTCTACCCTCTGGTGGCCCGTGTGTTTCATTTAAGGCTACAGAGGATGATACTATGTTTGTAGCAGCTTCACAAGGTGGGTTTGATTCTCTGCGAAGTGACGACTCGTCACAGCTGCCACCCTCTGGTGTGCATACGGCTGTGCCTGAGTCTGATCCAGAGATGACGGCCATGCTTTCCTGGGACGATTGGTTTTTGGGTAAGGCCGCCGACCCTCGTCCACAGCAAACCCCAATACCTTCCCTCCCGGACGTGCATGATGAGATCTCGAAGTCCCAGAAGACCCCCTGGTTTTCTCGGGACCGCTCGCTGATCTCATCCGCCTTTCCCCCCTCGATGGGGCCGCTGTCACGGGTACACTGGGGTTCTCCCGGCTGAACGCTCTGTTGCGATGCTATGTGTCCTCAGAGTGCTTCTTCTCGGCGCAATCCTAAGCACCCGCCCGTGGTCTATGGTTTTCGTCTACATTTGTGGCGAGATCCTATAGCACCACGGGACTGGCAGCCGCCTCTCTGCAGGCCATGGCCATTCTGCTGGTCCTCGACCCAGATGCTCATGGACTTGCACGAGGGCGGGACTGACCCAGGGCTCTTCACTGAGTCGCGCGCCGCCACTGACCTTGCTCTCCGAGCGACGAAAGTGGCCGTACGCTCCCTGGGTCAGGTGATGCCTACCATTCTGTGGCTGAACCTGTCTGATGTGCTGAATGTCGCGCGGCCCCGTCTGTCTGACGTTCCCATATCCCAGGTCGGCCTCTTCGGCGGTGCGGTTGAGAACTTCGCCCAACAGCTCTCAACCGCCCATGTGCAGACTGACGTGATTCTGTCCCGATGGCCCGCCGTCCGCTCAGATCCCTCGGTCTGCCCACTGCCGAAGGCGCCTCCCCCGCGGCTCCCACCCCGCCCGTTTAAAGAGACGGGCCAGCTCTGGAAGCCGCGGGCGGACGCCACAGCCCTCTCCAGCCCCGCCCCCCGCTACGTGCCGGGTTAAGCGGCGCTCCTGAGACGGGCTCCACAGAGATGGGACTCAGTTCTTCCAGGAGTTGGTAGCAGGACCACTCCTTTCCCCGGTGGAGGGCCGGGGAAAAATCCTTATTCTCCTAAGAACTGACTCTCCCGTCTCTGGGAAGACAGAGTTCTCGGACAACACAGAGCGCCGCCCACAAGCCGTGCTCTCCTCGTCCCCCTCTGTCCCAGAGGTGCTTGACACGGCGTGCCGTCCACGGACCGCTTCGCCCCTGTCCCCCTCTGTCGCCAGACCCCTGCCAGAGCAGGCCAGAGCAGGCCCCCGCGGGACGACCAGCATGGTCCTCCCCTGGCCCCCTCTGTCAGGGCGCGGTTGCTAACTGTGCCCCCACACCGGGCCGCTATGCCGTCCACGTCTGGGCCAGTTACTCCGCTTCGCTGCCCCTCCGGGGGGACGCCTGTCGTCCGCGTGATCCCGCTGGTTCAGTTCCTGGGAGCCTGGTTAGAGCTTCCCCGTCTGTCCCGCTGGATCGCGCGCACCATCAGGCTCGGCTATGCGATTCAGTTCGCACAGTCTCCTCCCCGCTTCAGGGGAGTCCGCTCCACTTTGGTCGGTGGCAATGCCCCTATCATGAGAGCAGAGATTGCCACCCTGCTGGCGAAGGGTGCAATCGAGACTGTCCCTCCAGCCGAGATGAGGTCCGGGTTCTACAGCCCCTACTTCACTGTCCCCAAGAAAACCGGTGGGTTACGGCCAATCCTGGACTTGCGCGTGCTGAACCGCTCCCTTCACAGGCTGCCGTTCAAGATGCTCTCCCCCAAACGCGTTCTCGAATGCATGCGGCCCAGGATTGGTTTGCAGCGATCGACCTGAAGGACGCCTACTTTCATGTCTCCATTCTTCCTCGACACAGACCGTTCCTACGGTTTGCTTTCGAGGGGCAGGCATACCAGTACGCGGTTCTCCCTTTCGGGCTAGCCCTGTCTTCTCGCACCTTCACGAAGGTCGTCGAGGCTGCCCTTGTTCCCCTTCGGGAACACGGGGTTCGCATCCTGAGTTATATCGACGACTGGCTGATCCTAGCTCACTCTCGAGATCAGGTTTGCGAACACAGGGACCTAGTGCTCCGGCACCTAGCTCGTCTGGGCCTTCGGGTCAACTGGGAGAAGAGCAAACTTTGCCCCGTGCAGAGGATCTCTTTTCTCGGTATGGACATCGACTCGGTCGCCATGTCCTCGCAGCTTACGAGCGAGCGCGCGCAGTCACTGCTGACTTGCCTGAGACATCTCAGGAGCAAGAATGCGGTTCCACTGAAACATTTTCAGAGGCTCCTGGGGCATATGGCATCTGCAGCCGCGGTCACGCCGCTCGGATTGCTTCATATGAGACCGCTTCAGCTTTGGCTTCGCGACCGAGTCCCGAGGTGGGCATGGCATCGAGGCACGCTCCGGGTACCAGTTACTCCGACCTGCCGTCAGTTCCTCACCCCGTGGTCGAACCTCAGTTTTCTCAGGGCGGGTGTCCCCCTGGAACGAGCTTCCCGGCATGTTGTGGTCTCCACGGATGCCTCCACCACGGGCTGGGGCGCCATGTGCAATGGACATGCTGCTGCGGGCTCCTGGACAGGACCCCAGCGGCTATGGCATGTCAATTGCCTCGAGTTGTTAGCAGTACGCCTTGCCCTGCACCGCTTCCGGGCGTTGCTCAGGGGTCAACACGTACTAGTCCGCTCAGACAATACCGCTACTGTAGCGTACATCAACCATCAAGGTGGTCTACGCTCCCGCCGTATGTCACAACTCGCCCGCCACCTCCTTCTATGGAGTCAGAAGCATCTGAGGTCGCTTCGAGCCATTTTCATTCCCGGAGCCCTGAACTGTGCAGCCGACGAGCTCTCACGGCTTCAGCCCCTCCCTGGAGAATGGCGACTCCATCCCCAGTCGGTTCAGCTGATTTGGGACCAGTTCGGGGACGCACAGATAGATCTGTTTGCCTCTCACGACTCGACCCATTGCGCCCTGTATTTTTCCCTGACCGAGGGCACGCTCGGCACGGATGGACTGGCGCACAGCTGGCCGCCGGGCCGCAAATATGCGTTTCCCCCAGTGAGCCTTCTTGCGCAGACCTTGCGCAAGGTCAAGGAGGACGAGGAGCAGGTCATTTTGGTCGCGCCGTATTTGCCCGGCCGGACCTGGTTCCCCGAACTTGCACTCCTCGCGACAGCACCTCCCTGGCCCATTCCTCTGAGGAAGGACCTTCTTTCTCAGGGACGGGGCACCCTGTGGCACCCTCGCCCCGATCTCTGGAGCCTCCACGTGTGGCTCCTGGACGGCTCGAGGTAGGTTTGAGTACCCTTCCACCAGCGGTGGCGGCTACCATCACTTCCGCTAGAGCGTCGTCCACAAGACACGTCTACACGTTGAAGTGGAACCTCTTCGTCGTCTGGTGCTCTTCTCACCGAGAAGACCCCCGGAAATGCTCGATCAGCGTTGTGCTTTCCTTCCTTCAGCAGGGGTTGGAGCGAAGGCTGTCTCCCTCCACCCTTAAGGTCTATGTTGCCGCCATTGCCGCACACCATGACCTAGTCGAAGGTAAGTCGGTAGGGAAGCACGACCTGGTCATCAGGTTCCTGAGAGGAGCGAGGAGACTAAATCCTCCTCGCCCTCCTCTCGTTCCCTCTTGGGACCTCTCAGTGGTTCTAACTGCCCTGAAGAGTGCTCCCTTTGAGCCCCTGCAGTCAGTCGAGCTTAAGTTCCTGTCAATGAAGACAGCGCTCCTGGTTGCACTGGCCTCCATCAAGAGGGTAGGGGACCTGCACGCATTCTCCGTCGAAGAAGCGTGCCTGGAATTCGGACCGGCTTTCTCTCACGTGATCCTGAGACCCCGGCCCGGATATGTGCCCAAGGTTCCTACCACTCCCTTTCGGGACCAGGTGGTGAACCTGCAAGCGCTGCCCCCGGAGGAGGCAGACACAGCCTTGGCACTGCTCTGTCCAGTACGTGCTCTTCGCGCCTATGTAGACAGGACGCGGTGTTTCAGAACCTCAGACCAGCTCTTTGTCTTTTATGGTGGGAAGCTGAAGGGAAAGGCTCTCTCCAAGCAAAGGTTGTCTCACTGGATAGTGGACGCCATTGCCTTGGCTTACCAGCAGCAAGGTCGACCGTGCCCCCTTGGTGTGACGGCCCACTCCACCCGGAGTGTGGCATCCTCTTGGGCTCTAGCGCATGGCGCCTCGCTAACAGACATCTGCAGAGCTGCAGGCTGGGCGACACCTAACACATTCGCCAGATTCTATAATCTCCGAGTGGAGCCAGTGTACTCTCATGTACTCGCTTCAACTAGCTAGTACCGGACCCGCTCAGGTGTCTTCGCTTGCTCGCCATTCCACTCCTCGGACTGGATACGTGCGATATTCTCCTCAGGTGAGCTTTTCCGAAAGCCCTGAGTTCCTCCAGCACTCCTGACGTCGGCGCCAGTGTCTCTTGCCGGCTAGGTGCCTCCCGTGTGCATGGTCCCTCCCCTGAGCGACCCCCACATGTGTATTTCCACTGTAAGCCTCTCTGAGCATGTGTCTTTCCCTTGGCAAGCCACCTTGCCACCCCTGGGGTTGAAATATTCCACCTGCGGCTGGACACCCCAGTGTTCTCCATATGTTTCCTTCGGGTCATATGTGTATTTCTAAGTTCCCCCCCCTTGGCATTAATTGCATACTTCCCCTAGCTTGGGATATGCTTCCCAGTGTACCTTGGTATTCCTGTGTTAAATTGAGTCCTTCGTCCTTCTATGTCAGGGACCTCGATTTACGCAGGGCACTGGAAGACAGCCGAGAAGGTGGCGTGATTAGACTGGTAACCCCATTCGTCGTCATCCGACGTAACTCGGAGTGACAACGAAAGGGAACGTCTCGGTTACGTATGTAACCCTCGTTCCCTGAGTAGGGAACGGAGACGTTACGTCTGCCTGCCACTTTCCGCTGTACCGCGGGGATCGCCTGAGCTCAGTCTTGGCTCCTCAGCGAAGAAACATAAACTGCTGTTGCGGACTTCCTCCTTTTATACCCACGAGGTGGGGCGGAGTTACGTCATGCAAATTCCGCAGACCCATGGCATTTCTTTGCCATTGGCTCGTTTTGTAATACTCGAAGTTGATAGGCTTTCTAAGCGAAACCCCATTCGTCGTCATCCGACGTAACGTCTCCGTTCCCTACTCAGGGAACGAGGGTTACATACGTAACCGAGACGTTTTCTGTGACGATGCTGACTCGCCACCTTCGCAGTAGGTGAAGGTGCTTATAGAGATAAATGCGCACTTCATACGGATTATAAGAGAGTTGTCTGTTTCTTTTCGTTTTGAATTGTTTTGTTTAAAAGTAAGCATTTCAAGCTTAGATATATTTCTGAGTTTCTGTTCATTTATGAGACAAGCTCCAGTTCACGTGCGATGCAAGTTATATCGCGTCGGCGCCTCCATGTCCGGATTATAGGCTATTGTTATATTATAGGCTATTGCAAATTATATTTTCTTCTTATTTCTTAAATCCAGGCAATTGGTTGATGAAACATTGATTAAAATTAAGATACAATTTATACAACACGAAATTCACTTTAAAGAAAGGCTTTATACAAAACAAAACTTAATGAAGTGGTCAAAATAATGTGTCTCGATATTGCGCATCTTATGATTAGGCTACTCACGCTGTTCACTTTTCATATAATCAACATATATGAAATGGAAAAAATAACATTATTTAAACATAAATATGAAACTAACTTTTCTTTAATGGCTACAACATGTAGGCCTACAGTAGGCTACAGAGAAATTTTATGTCGGAGCGAACGCTGTGTTACCGGTGAGCATGAGGGGCAGAGGTGCGTTTTTTGAACAATAATCAAATAATTCCCAGCGATCGTCGAATATTATTTTTGCTTGAAATGCCCATCCCTACAAAATGCGAAATGTCTTAATCAGACAAAATACAAGCATCATTGCATAAGAAAGAAATATAAATAAATAAAGAAGTAAAATAAAGAAATAAAATAAAAATACATGAAAGTAGGCCTAAATAATAAATAAAGAAATAAAATAGGCTCAGTAGCTTCTGAAGCATGAACTCAAGCAAGTAGTCGCAGTTGTTGTTGCTGTTAGCCTACTGATTTAGCGCGTCTGACTAGTCGACACGTGGGGTGATGACATCATCGTTTCACAAAATATACGGATTGGCCGTACACACGAAGACGCAAGGGTGTCGTATTCAGATTTATCCACCCTGGGACCCGGTTTAAAAAAATAGCGGTTTCAGTCTCCCAAAACGCCGGATCCGTCTGGACGAAACGCCGATTCGATATTTTTTTTTTACGTATACAGCTAAACGCGTCTCCGTGTGGACAGGGCCTTACATTGTTGGTTTAAATAAAAAAAAAAAACAATTCGACATTTGCTCGCAATGTTTTTCTTTCAAAAACCTCATTTTGCAGGACAATTGTCTATTAGCCTACAGTAACGGAGGGTGCCAATAAATCTGTGGTGATGTACAACACGCTTTAAGAAAAGTTTATTTTCAATCACACTGTAAAGAGGAAAAGCAGATGTGTTTTGCCGCATACATATTACGTGTGTTTGTTTTTATTTATGCTGTATTATAATTACACTGGGTCACCAACTAAGGACAGATTGAAATCACTGTAAATTAACACATCCTTCTTGACTCTTCAACCGAGTGTCATGGTATTTAAGAAGCCTTTAACATATTATGTGCTCAACATTAAATCTGTAACATGTAGCCAACATTAAGAATAGGGTTGTGCCGGTGAGGAAATTTTCCCATTGATTAGTTAACTTATGACAACACCAGTGTTATTTGTTAATCTCTTCTGTAGATTTTGATCTTTATAAGTTGTTATGATATATTGTTAATAAAAAACAACAATAAAATAGTACAATAATTAAAAAAAAACTCGCGTATACTATAATCAAACTAATAAGACGGGTGACATAAAATACCCATATTATAACAAATAAATAAAATATATTTGGAAATCGCACTTTAAAACGAAGGCTCGGTTTGTGGTTCACAATTATTTGATTAAAGACAACAAAAACAATAAAACAAAGACAAAGTCACTTATATTAAACACTTTTTCAATTGTGTTTTTGTTAACTGAAGTTATATTGCGCTTTTAATTGCCTCCGCTATCGTCCAGTCAATCATTCTCGCGGGTCGCAGCTATGATTACAGTTTCAGTAAAAATGTATTTCACCATCATCGGTACCCACCCTCAGCCTGATTGGCATTACAGTATTTGTAATCACAACCCCGTGTCAAAACGGAGCGTATACTGTCTAAAAGACAAGTGACTGACTGCTGACTAAACATTGTCTGTGAGCCTCTCCCACTCGCCGTTGTCATGCGCAGCTTCACCAAACAGATTTAACTCCGCACAGCTCAATAAAACGGGCTGGTGGCAGACTAATATTTAATATTTCTGATGTAAAGATTTCTGTGAAACGCGTAAAGTTGCACAGAAGCAAGCCCAATAGGACCTGCCCTGTGCAGTTTAAGAATCGGTAGCCATAGTAGCTAGAGGACTATTATTTTGTTGAACAGACCTGAGCGACGACTGATGACGTCACATGCTCAGATTTGCTTGACCAATCGGCGGAAGGGGGCGTTTCAGGACCGCCCACATGTGGAAAACTAATTTTGAAGTAATTTATTCGTTTTTTGCCTGTGAACTAAAAAACGGAAAATCGAGCCGAAATCTCGTTTTTTCGTTTTTTTGAATAAACGAAAAAACGAATAAAGGCGCCGTTTTCTCGTTTCTGCTTATTTCGTTTCAAATTGGAAAACAAACTATCAAAACGTAAACGGTCCCAATATGCACTTTGCTGCATTGCAAGGCATTCAAGAACAACATACAAGCAATATGCACTTTGCACTTTGCTGCATTGCAAGGCATTCAAGAACAACGTACAAGCAATATGCACTTTGCTGCATTGCAAGGCATTCAAGAACAACATACAAGCAATATGCACTTTGCTGCATTGCAAGGCATTCAAGAACAACATACAAGCAATATGCACTTTGCTGCATTGCAAGGCATTCAAGAACAACATACAAGCAATATTCACTTTGCTGCATTGCAAGGCATTCAAGAACAACATACAAGCAATATGCATTTTGCTGCATTGCAAGGCATTCAAGAACAACATACATACAAGCAATATGCACTTTGCTGCATTGCAAGGCATTCAAGAACAACATACATACAAGCAATATGCACTTTGCTGCATTGCAAGGCATTCAAGAACAACATACATACAAGCAATATGCACTTTGCTGCATTGCAAGGCATTCAAAAAACAACATACATACAAGCAATATGCACTTTGCTGCATTGCAAGGCATTCAAGAACAACATACATACATACAAGCAATATGCACTTTGCTGCATTGCAAGGCATTCAAGAACAACATACATACATACAAGCAATATGCACTTTGCTGCATTGCAAGGCATTCAAGAACAACATACATACAAGCAATATGCACTTTGCTGCATTGCAAGGCATTCAAGAACAACATTCAAGAACAACATACATACATACAAGCAATATGCACTTTGCTGCCTTGCAAGGCATTCAAGAACAACATGAACAACATACATACAACATACATACATACAAGCAATATGCACTTTGGTGCATTGCAAGGCATTCAAGAACAACATACATACATACATACAAGCAATATGCACTTTGCTGTATTGCAAGGCATTCAAGAACAACATATATACATACAAGCAATATGCACTTTGCTGCATTGCAAGGCATTCAAGAACAACATACGTACATACATACATACAAGCAATATGCACTTTGCTGCATTGCAAGGCATTCAATAACAACATACATACATACATACATACAAGCAATATGCACTTTGCTGCATTGCAAGGCATTCAAGAACAACATACATACATACATACAAGCAATATGCACTTTGCTGCATTGCAAGGCATTCAAGAACAACATCATACATACATACATACATACATACAAGCAATATGCACTTTGCTGCATTGCAAGGCATTCAAGAACAACATACATACATACTTACATACATACATACAAGCAATATGCACTTTGCTGCATTGCAAGGCATTCAAGAACAACGTACATACATACATACAAGCAATATGCACTTTGCTGCACTGCAAGGCATTCAAGAACAACATACATACATACATACAAGCAATATGCACTTTGCTGCATTGCAAGGCATTCAAGAACAACATACATACATACATACAAGCAATATGCACTTTGCTGCATTGCAAGGCATTCAAGAACAACATACATACATACATACAAGCAATATGCACTTTGCTGCATTGCAAGGCATTCAAGAACAACATACACACATACAAGCAATATGCACTTTGCTGCATTGCAAGGCATTCAAGAACAACATACACACATACAAGCAATATGCACTTTGCTGCATTGCAAGGCATTCAAGAACAACATACATACATACATACAAGCAATATGCACTTTGCTGCATTGCAAGGCATTCAAGAACAACATACACACATACAAGCAATATGCACTTTGCTGCATTGCAAGGCATTCAAGAACAACATACACACATACAAGCAATATGCACTTTGCTGCATTGCAAGGCATTCAAGAACAACATACACATATACAAGCAATATGCACTTTGCTGCATTGCAAGGCATTCAAGAACAACATACACACATACAAGCAATATGCACTTTGCTGCATTGCAAGGCATTCAAGAACAACATACACACATACAAGCAATATGCACTTTGCTGCATTGCAAGGCATTCAAGAACAACATACACACATACAAGCAATATGCACTTTGCTGCATTGCAAGGCATTCAAGAACAACATACACACATACAAGCAATATGCACTTTGCTGCATTGCAAGGCATTCAAGAACAACATACACACATACAAGCAATATGCACTTTGCTGCATTGCAAGGCATTCAAGAACAACATACACACATACAAGCAATATGCACTTTGCTGCATTGCAAGGCATTCAAGAACAACATACGAACAACATACAAGCAATATGCACTTTGCTGCATTGCAAGGCATTCAAGAACAACATACGAACAACATACAAGCAATATGCACTTTGCTGCATTGCAAGGCATTCAAGAACAACATACGAACAACATACAAGCAATATGCACTTTGCTGCATTGCAAGGCATTCAAGAACAACATACGAACAACATACAAGCAATATGCACTTTGCTGCATTGCAAGGCATTCAAGAACAACATATGAACAACATACAAGCAATATGCACTTTGCTGCATTGCAAGGCATTCAAGAACAACATACGAACAACATACAAGCAATATGCACTTTGCTGCATTGCAAGGCATTCAAGAACAACATACGAACAACATACAAGCAATATGCACTTTGCTGCATTGCAAGGCATTCAAGAACAACATACGAACAACATACAAGCAATATGCACTTTGCTGCATTGCAAGGCATTCAAGAACAACATACGAACAACATACAAGCAATATGCACTTTGCTGCATTGCAAGGCATTCAAGAACAACATACGAACAACATACAAGCAATATGCACTTTGCTGCATTGCAAGGCATTCAAGAACAACATAAGAACAACATACAAGCAATATGCACTTTGCTGCATTGCAAGGCATTCAAGAACAACATAAGAACAACATACAAGCAATATGCACTTTGCTGCATTGCAAGGCATTCAAGAACAACATAAGAACAACATACAAGCAATATGCACTTTGCTGCATTGCAAGGCATTCAAGAACAACATACACACATACAAGCAATTTGCACTTTGCTGCATTGCAAGGCATTCAAGAACAACATAAGAACAACATACAAGCAATATGCACTTTGCTGCATTGCAAGGCATTCAAGAACAACATACACACATACAAGCAATATGCACTTTGCTGCATTGCAAGGCATTCAAGAACAACATAAGAACAAGATACAAGCAATATGCACTTTGCTGCATTGCAAGGCATTCAAGAACAACATACACACATACAAGCAATATGCACTTTGCTGCATTGCAAGGCATTCAAGAACAACATAAGAACAACATACAAGCAATATGCACTTTGCTGCATTGCAAGGCATTCAAGAACAACATACAAGCAATATGCACTTTGCTGCATTGCAAGGCATTCAAGAACAACATACAAGCAAAAGAAAAACATACAAGCAATATGCACTTTGCTGCATTGCAAGGCAAGGCATTCAAGAACAACATACAAGCAATATGCACTTTGCTGCATTGCAAGGCAAGGCATTCAAGAACAACATACAAGCAATATGCACTTTGCTGCATTGCAAGGCAAGGCTGTCACGAATAAAGTAGGAAGCAATAGCGAGTAAATCAGTTTATTAAAGTGGTTGACAAAGTAAATAAGTCCACAGGCGGCAGGCTGGCGGCGCAGGGACTCCGATGGTCAGATGTAATCCAAGGTGCAAGAAGTGGTGAGAGTGACGAAGAACACAACGAATCCAGGACATCCACGGGAACACGACAGGAACAATGAATGACTGAGACTGGAAACGTAGAGGGATCAACACCAAACACCAACAAACAACGATCTGACAACGGAGATGAGAAGTTGATGAGAATATATACACAGGAATAGATAGACTGCAGCTGGTGATGAGATGATGGGTGATTACTGAACGAGCGCTGATGAGCGGCCACGCCCCTCTGATCAGTGCACACACATACAACAACAGAGACACGAGACTAGAAGAAGACATAGGATTTACCAACCGTGACAGTACCCCCTTCCCTAGGAACGCCTCCTGGCGTTCCCAGACTCCCTTACCTGCCGATTGTAATCATCGATAAGGGAGTGATCCAGGATGTCTCTAGCCGGTACCCAACTTCTCTTCTCCGGACCGTAACCTTCCCAGTCCACCAAGTACTGGAATCCGCGCCCCCTCCGTCTCGAGTCCAGAACACGATTGACCGAATAAGTGGGTTCCCCATCTACGAGACGCGGCGGGGGGGGGAACCGGGGCTGGCGGATTAATGCGAGCAAAAAAAAACGGGCTTAATTTTAGATACATGAAAGACGGGATGAATCCTCCTGTACACTGGGGGAAGATTCAGGCGGACTGTCACCGGACTAATGATTTTGGTGACAGAAAACGGGCCAATGAATCTAGGTGCAAGTTTATTCGAAACGGAGCGGAGAGGAATGTCCTTGGTAGAAAGCCACACTTTAGAACCGACAACGTATACGGGAGGTCTCCGCCGGTGGCGATCGGCTTTGGCCTTGGTGCGCGCCCCCACTTGGAGTAGAGTCTCACGAGCTCTAGTCCAAGTGCGGTGACACCTCTGGATGAAGGCGTGGGCGGAGGGGACCGCGACTTCGGATTCCAGACTAGGAAAAATAGGTGGCTGGTAACCTACGCTACACTGAAATGGTGATAGGCCCGTGGATGACACTGGCAATGTGTTGTGGGCGTACTCCACCATAGACAGTTGCTGACTCCAAGAGGAAGGATTCTTGGACACTAAACATCGCAACGTTCGCTCCAAATCCTGGTTGGCTCGCTCAGTTTGACCATTGCTCTGGGGATGGAACCCAGAGGACAGACTGAGAGATGCCCCCAGAAGTTTACAAAACTCTCGCCAAAATTTGGACACAAATTGGGGTCCCCTGTCAGAAACCACGTCTGTCGGGAGGCCATGAATCCGAAAGACGCGATCAACGACAATCAACGCTGTCTCCTTGGCTGAAGGTAATTTGGGCAAGGGAATAAAATGGGCAGCCTTCGAGAACCGGTCAACCACGGTCAAAACTACCGTGTGACCCTGGGCGGGTGGGAGGGCGGTGATAAAATCTAGTGCGATATGGGACCAGGGTCTCGAAGGTACCGGCAGCGGTTGAAGTAACCCGTCTGGAGGTCGATTGGAAGTCTTACCCGTGGCACAAACTGAGCAGGCCAATACAAAATTGTGAACATCACGAGCCATGAGAGGCCACCAGAATCGTTGCTTGACTAAAAACATAGTACGATTAACTCCCGGATGACAAGCCACATTGGAACAGTGTCCCTACTGAATAACGCTGGACCGTAAACTCTCCGGCACAAACAAACGGTTTGGTGGGCAACGAGTCGGAGGCGTTACCCCTTCTAAGGCCTTCTTGACCTTCGATTCGACCTCCCATGTGAGTGTAGAGATAAATAGGGTCTCTGGTAAAATGCACTCGGGAGTAGCCGGGCGATCGGAGCGGTCAAAAATGCGCGATAAAGAATCGGGTTTGATGTTTTTAGAACCCGGGCGGTACGAGAGAGTAAAGTCAAAGCGTCCGAAAAAAAGCGCCCACCGAGCCTGCCTGGAATTAAGTCTTTTGGCCGTACGAATGTATTCCAGATTTTTGTGATCGGCCCAGACGATAAAAGGTACCCCCGACCCTTCTAACCAGTGGCGCCACTCCTCCAATGCTAGCTTGACCGCCAACAACTCTCTATTGCCAATGTCATAATTGCTTTCGGCAGGGGATAAACGATGAGACAAAAACGCGCAAGGGTGCATCTTGTCGTCTGAAGGAGAGCGCTGAGATAACACTGCACCTACCCCCACCTCTGACGCATCGACCTCCACCACGAACTGACGTGATGGATCAGGGGTTATCAGGATGGGGGCTGAAACAAAGCAACCCTTCAATTTGGCAAACGCAGCTTCGGCTGCGTCTGACCACCTGATTGCGTTCTGGGGGAGGTCAAGGCGGTCAGAGGCGCGGCTAGTCGGCTGAAATTGCGAATAAAACGCCGGTAAAAATTGGCGAACCCCAGAAACCTCAGTAGGGCCTTACGGGAATCTGGACTTGGCCAATTTACCACAGCCTTAACCTTGTCAGGATCCATGCGCATTCCCTCAACCGAGATGATGTGACCTAGAAAAGGAACAGACTGTGCATGAAACACGCATTTCTCCGCCTTGACAAAAAGCCCATTCTCTAGCAACCTCTGAAGCACTTGTCAGACGTGTTGTACGTGTTCCTGGAGAGACGATGAAAAAATCAATATATCATCCAGGTAGACATATATGAATTGATCGACCATGTCTCGCAAAACGTCATTGACAAGTGCTTGGAAGACCGCTGGGGAGTTGGAAAGGCCAAACGGCATAACCAAGTATTCAAAGTGTCCCCTAGGGGTGTTGAAAGCGGTTTTCCACTCATCCCCCTCCCTGATGCGGACCAAATGATATGCATTTCTTAAATCCAATTTAGTGAAGATAGATGCTCCTTGCAACCTCTCGAAAGCTGAAGACATCAACGGCAAAGGATAAGTATTCTTTACCGTGATGTTGTTCAACCCCGGGTAATCAATACAAGCTCGCAATGATCCATCTTTCTTCCCCACAAAAAAGAACCCCACCCCCGCTGGAGAAGAGGAAGGGCGGATGAATTCCGTTGCTAGAGAATCAGAAATGTATTTCTCCATGACCTTTGCTGTTGAAAAGACAACTCACAGCATATTGTTTTTCGCATTGCATACAGCTTATTGAGTTGTGTACTCACGAGAAAACATCAGAGCTGTCGCTTTCCAGTGCATGCAATAACTAATTATTTCCTTTGTACAACGAAGAGATGTGCAAAGCAGCGTGCTGTTGCATTGCATTGCACAAGCGTTTTGCATGGAAGAATAACATTAAGTAATAAGCACTTTGCTGCATTGCAATGCATTCAAGAATTAACTCATTCATATTAAGAGATGTACAATGCTATCTGCTAATGCAATGCATTGCACACACGATCAAGCGTTGTGCATTGAAGAATAACATAAGCGATATGCTCTTTTTTGCATTGCAATGCATTCAAGAACTAACTAATTCCGTGGTGCATTAAGAGATGTAGCCTACAATGCAATCTAATAATGCAATGCATTGCACACACGATCAAGCGTTGTACATTGAAGAATAACTTTTTTGCATTGAAATGCATTCCAGAAGTATATCATTCCGTAGTGCATTGAAGATATGTGCAATGCAATCTGCTGTTGCATTGCATTGCACATACGAACAAGCGTTGTACATTGAAGAATAACATATAAGCAATATGCACTTTGTTGCATTGCAATGCATTCAAGAATAACATGTAAGCAATATGCTCTTTTTGAATTGCAATGCATTCAAGAACTAACTAATTCCATAGTGCATTATATGTTATGCAATTATGTCATATTATGCATAGTGCAATTATGTCATATTGCTTATATGTTATTCTTCACTGCACAACGCTTTATCGTATGTGCAATGCAATTCAACAGCAGATTGCATTGCAATCTCTTCAATGCACTCTTCAATGAGTTAGTTCTTGAATGCATTGCAATGCAAAAAAGTCCATATCGCTTATATGTTATTCTAACGCTTTATCATATGTGCATATATATCAACAGCAGTTTTAGAAGCGTTATTTTTTCATTGCACAAAGGAATAATTTAGTCCTTTTATGCAATGGAATGAAACAACAAAAAGTTATTAAAACAGCAGATTGCATTGCCCATCTTTTAATGCACTACAAAATGAGTTAGTTCTTGAATGCATTGCAATGCAAAAAAGTGCATATTGCTTATATGTTATTCTCAATGCACAACGCCTGATCGTATGTGCAATGCAATGCAACAGCAGATTGCATTGCACTTCAATGCACCAGGAATGAGTTAGTTCTTGAATGCACTGCAATGCAATAAAGTGCATATTGCTTATAGGTTATTCTTCAATACACAACGCTTGATCGTATGTGCAATGCAATGCAACAGTAGATTGCATTGCACATCTCTTATTGCACAACGGAATGAGTTAGTTCTTGAATGCATTGCAATGCAATAATGTGCATATTGCTTATAGTTTATTCTTCAATACACAACGCTTGATCGTATGTGCAATGCAATGCAACAGTAGATTGCATTGCACATCTCTTATTGCACTACGGAATGAGTTAGTTCTTGAATGCATTGCAATGCAATAAAGTGCATATTGCTTATAGGTTATTCTTCAATACACAACGCTTGATCGTATGTGCAATGCAATGCAACAGTAGATTGCATTGCACATATCTTCAATCCACTACGGAATGAGTTAGTTCTTGAATGCAATGCAATGCAACAAAGTGCATATTACTTATTATCCTTCCATGCAAAACGCTTGTGCAATACAATGCAACAGTACGCTGCATTGCACATCTCTTCGTTGTACAAAGGAAAGAGTTAGTTATATAGCATGCATTGGACAGCTCTGTGATGTTTTCTCGCGAGTACACAAATGAATGAGCTTTATGCAATGCGAAAAACGATATGCTGTGAGTTGTCTTTTCAACAGCTAATGCAATGATTTTCCTTCATACACAATGGTGTTTTTGTCATTGCAAAATCAAGTTAGTTCTTTTATGCAATGAATGAAAAAACTAAAATGTTATTAAAACAGCATTGCACATCTCTTTAATGCACTACAAAATTAGTTAGTTCTTGAATGCATAGCAATGCAACAAAGTGCATACTGCTTATATGTTATTCTAAAGGGTCCTCAAAAGGTTTAAAAACTATATAAACTTATAGACTCCTGATGTTAAATCAGCCATACAGAGGTCCCTTTTTGACCTACTGAACATATTTCTGACAAAGAGTTCTTGAACAATACTAACTTTTCATATAGATTGACTTATGATCCTTCTCATGCTTCAGAGGCCATATAGAAGTCCATATCTGACATATTGATCTTTTTTTTGCTAAAAGGGTCCTCAAAAGCTTTAAAAACTATATATCCTTATAGACTCTTTCTGATGTTAAATCAGCCACACATAGGTCCCTTTTTGACCTACTGAACATATTTCTGGTCCAAGAGTACTTGATCTTGAACTTTCTATATAGACTCCTTCTGATGCTTCATAAGCAATATAGAAGTCCATACCTGACCTCAAAGTCAAAAAGACCTCAAAATGTTTTAAACAATATAAACTCCTTCTGTTGTTAAATCAGCCATACAGAGGTCCCTTTTTGACCTACTGAACAAATTTCTGGATAAAGAGTTCTTGAACAATACTTTTAATTCAGATTGACTTCTTATGATCCTTCTGATGCTTCAGAGGCCATGTCCATATCTGACCTACTGATATTTTTCTGTTAAAATGGTTCTCAAACTACAACTTTATATCCTTATAAATCCTCCATCCTCTTTCTGATGTTAAGTCCGCCAGATGGTAGTCCATATCGAACCTTTTGAACTTTTTTCTGGTCAAAGGGTCCTCAAAGGTTTAAAAGCTATATATCCTTATAGTCCATATTTTACCTAATGACCATATTTCTGGCCAGAAAATGAGACTCTATATTTAACTTTTACACATTCTCATTGACTTATTCTGAAGTTTTGGCAACCTGCCTATTTGGCCCATTGAAAATATCTCTGACCAAAATGTCCCCAAAAGGCAACTTACTATATATTCTCAGAGGCTCTTTATGATGTTACGTCAGCCAGACAGTAGTCCATATCTGATCTATTGAACATATTTCTGGCCAAAGGGTCCTCAAAATGTTTTTTTACTATATAAACTCAAGGAATCCTTCTGATTTTACATCAGCCAGCCTATATTTGGCCCATTGAAAAAAATTCTTGGCAAAGGGTCCCCGAAAGGAAATTTAATATATATTTTCATAGACTCTTTCTGATGTTAACTCAGTCAGAGAGAAGTCCATATTTAACCTAATGAACATATTTCTGGCCAAGGGATACTCGATATTAAACATTCTGTAAAACTTATTTACTCCTGATGTTACCTCAGACATACAGTAGTCTATATCTGATCTATTGAGCATATATCTCTGGAAAAAAAAGAAAAAAAAAGTTCAAAGGGTTCGATATGGACTACTGTCTGGCGGACTTGTCTTTGACTTTTTGACTTTTAACATCAGAAAGAGTCTATGAGGATATGGCAAGCTTTTCAGCCTTTTGGGGACCCTTTGAAAAGAAAAAAAGTTCAAAGGGTCCGATATGGAGTACTGTCTGGTGGACTTGACTTTTTGACTTTTAACATCAGAAAGACTCTATGAGGATATGGCTAGCTTTTAAGCATTTTGGGGACCCTTTGACCAGAAAAAAAAGGTCAAAGGGTCCCATAGGGACTACTGTCTGGCGGACTTGACTTTGACTTTTTGACTTTTAACATCAGAAAGAGTCTATGAGGATATGGCTGGCTTTTCAGCCTTTTGGGGACCCTTTGACCATAAAAAAAGTTCAAAGGGTCCGAAATGGACTACTGTTTGGCGGACTTAACATCAGAAAGAATCAGTCTGTAAGGATATTTAGCTTTTAAACCTTTTGGGGACCCTTTGACCAGAAAAAAAGTTCAAAGGGTCCAATATGGACTAATGTCTGGCTGGACTTGACTTTGACTTTTTGACTTTTAACATAAGAAAGAGTCTATGAGAATATGGCTAGCTTTTCAGCCTTTTGGGGACCCTTCGACCAGAAAAAAAGTTCAAAGGGTCCGATATGGACTACTGTCTGGCGGACTTGACTTTGACTTTTTGACTTTTAACATCTGAAAGAGTCTATGAGGACATGGCTAGCTTTTCAGCCTTTTGGGGACCCTTTGACCAGAAAAAAAGTTCAAAAGGTCCGAAATGGACTACTGTCTGGCGGACTTAACATCAGAAAGAGCCCGTCTGTAAGGATATTTAGCTTTTAAACCTCTTGGGGACCCTTTGACCAGAAAAAAAGTTCAAAGGGTCCGATATGGACTACTGTCTGGCGGACTTGACTTTGACTTTTTGACTTTTAACATCAGAAAGAGTCTATGAGTATATGGCTAGCCTTTCAGCGTTTTGGGGACCCTTTGACCAGAAAAAAAAGTTAAAAGCGTCCGATATGGACTACTATCTGGCGGACTTGACTTTGACTTTTTCACTTTTATCATCAGAAAGAGTGTATGAGGATATGGCTAGCTTTTCAGCGTTTTGGGGACCCTTTGACCAGAAAAAAAGTTCAAAGGGTCCGATATGGACTACTGTCTGGCTGGACTTGACTTTGACTTTTTGACTTTTAACATCAGAAAGAGTCTATGACGATATGGCTAGCTTTTCAGCCTTTTTTGGACCCTTTGACCAGAAAAAAAAGTTCAAAGGGCCCAATATGGACTACTGTCTGGGGGACTTGACTTTGACTTTGACTTTTAACATCAGAAAGAGTCTATGAGGATATGGCTAGCTTTTCAGCCTTTTGGGGACCCTATGACCAGAAAAAAAGTTCAAAGGGTCCGAAATGGACTACTGTTTGGCGGACTTAACATCAGAAAGAGCCAGTCTGTAAGGATATTTAGCTTTTAAACCTTTTGGGGACCCTTTGACCAGAAAAAAAGTTCAAAGGGTCCGATATGGACTACTGTCTGGCGGACTTGACTTTGACTTTTTGACTTTTAACATCAGAAAGAGTCTATGAGGATATGGCTAGCTTTTCAGCCTTTTGGGGACCCTTTGACCAGAAAAAAAGTTCAAAGGATCCGATATGGACTACTGTCCAGCTGGACTTGAATTTGAATTTTTGACTTTTAACATAAGAAAGAGTCTATGAGGATATGGCTAGCTTTTCAGCCTTTTGGGGACCCTTTGACCAGAAAAAAAAGTTCAAAGGGTCCGATATGGACTACTGTCTGGCTGGACTTGTCTTTGACTTTTTGACTTTTAATATCAGAAAGAGTCTATGAGGATATGCTAGCTTTTCAGCCTTTTGGGGACCCTTTGACCAGAAAAAAAGTTCAAAGGGTCCGATATGGAGTACTGTCTGGTGGACTTAACTTTGACTTTTTGACTTTTAACATCAGAAAGAGTCCATGAGGATATGGCTAGCTTTTTAGCCTTTTGGGGACCCTTTGACCAGAAAAAAAAGTTCAAAAGGTCCGAAATGGACTACTGTCTGGCGGACTTAACATCAGAAAGAGCCAGTCTGTAAGAATATTTAGCTTTTAAACCTGTTGGGGACCCTTTGACCAGAAAAAAAGTTCAAAGGGTCCGATATGGACTACTGTCTGGCGGACTTGACTTTGACTTTTTGACTTTTAACATCAGAAAGAGTCTATGAGGATATGGCTAGCCTTTCAGCGTTTTGTGGACCCTTTGACCAGAAAAAAAGTTCAAAGGGTCCGATATGGACTACTGTCTGGCTGGATTTGACTTTGACTTTTTGACTTTTAACATCAGAAAGAGTCTATGAGGATATGGCTAGCTTTTCAGCCTTTTTTGGATCCTTTGACCAGAAAAAAAGTTCAAAGGGTCCGAAATTGACTACTGTCTGGCGGACTTAACATCAGAAAGAGCCAGTCTGTAAGGATATTTAGCTTTTAAACCTCTTGGGGACCCTTTGACCAGAAAAAAAGTTCAAAGGGTCCGAAATGGACTACTGTTTGGCGGACTTAACATCAGAAAGAGCCAGTCTGTAAGGATATTTAGCTTTTAAACCTCTTGGGGACCCTTTGACCAGAAAAAAAGTTCAAAGGGTCCGATATGGACTACTGTCTGGCGGACTTGACTTTGACTTTTTGACTTTTAACATCAGAAAGAGTCTATGAGGATATGGCTAGCTTTTCAGCCTTTTGGGGACCCTTTGACCAGAAAAAAAGTTCAAAGGATCCGATATGGACTACTGTCTGGCTGGACTTGACTTTGACTTTTTGACTTTTAAAGTAAGAAAGAGTCTATGAGGATATGGCTAGCTTTTCAGCCTTTTGGGGACCCTTTGACCAGAAAAAAAGTTCAAAGGGTCCGATATGGAGTACTGTCTGGTGGACTTAACTTTTTGACTATTAACATCAGAAAGACTCTATGAGGATATGGCTAGCTTTTCAGCCTTTTGGAGACCCTTTGACCAGAAAAAAAAGGTCAAAGGGTCCGATACGGACTACTGTCTGGGGGACTTAACTTTGACTTTTTACATCAGAAAGAGTCTATGAGGATATGGCTGGCTTTTCAGCCTTTTGGGGACCCTTTGACCATAAAAAAAGTTCAAAGGGTCCGATATGGACTACTGTCTGGCGGACTTGACTTTGACTTTTTGACATTTAACATCAGAAAGAGTCTATGAGGATATGGCTAGCTTTTCAGCCTTTTGGGGACCCTTTGACCAGAAAAAAAAGTTCAAATGGTCCGATATGGACTACTGTCTGGCGGACTTGACTTTGACTTTTAACATCAGAAAGAGTCTATGAGGATATGGCTGGCTTTTCAGCCTTTTGGGGACCCTTTGACCATAAAAAAAGTTAAAAGGGTCCGAAATGGACTACTGTTTGGCGGACTTAACATCAGAAAGAATCAGTCTGTAAGGATATTTAGCTTTTAAACCTTTTGGGGACCCTTTGACCAGAAAAAAAGTTCAAAGGGTCCGATATGGACTAATGTCTGGCTGGACTTGACTTTGACTTTTTGACTTTTAACATAAGAAAGAGTCTATGAGAATATGGCTAGCTTTTCAGCCTTTTGGGGACCCTTCGACCAGAAAAAAAGTTCAAAGGGTCCGATATGGACTACTGTGTGGCGGACTTGACTTTGACTTTTTGACTTTTAACATCAGAAAGAGTCTATGATGACATGGCTAGCTTTTCAGCCTTTTGGGGACCCTTTGACCAGAAAAAAAAGTTCAAAAGGTCCGAAATGGACTACTGTCTGGCGGACTTAACATCAGAAAGAGCCAGTCTGTAAGGATATTTAGCTTTTAAACCTCTTGGGGATCCTTTGACCAGAAAAAAAGTTCAAAGGGTCCGATATGGACTACTGTCTGGCGGACTTGACTTTGACTTTTTGACTTTTAACATCAGAAAGATTCTATGAGGATATGGCTAGCTTTTAACCTCTTAGCCTTCATCAGTGCGCCGGCGCTCTGACGCGTTTTTTGTTTATTTAGTTCAAATTTACTATCAGATTTAATGTTATACCGTGACAAACTATACATGGTTAAAAAGATATAATACTCAAGATTCAGTATTTGACCACTATTGTATTCTGAGAAACTTATAGTGACAGTTATGTCTTAATTTGTGTCAGGAGTTATGAAATGAAAAAATGAGTCGATACCTTTAATATGAATTATGAGCGTCAACTGGTCCATTCATAAAAAACACTCCGTGCTGTCGTCATGACAGCGATTCACAAAACATCGTCCCTCAGGGCTTTAGCTCAAAAATGTGCAGACTTGGAGAAATATTGATATATTCTCATAGATTCACATCATATTTCTATAGACAGGAATAATATTTATTGAATTTATACCCAAATGCGTCGATGTAATCATTATGATCGCTTCTTACTGAGATGTGCTGTGTTTTCAATTCATACCAATAGCCTGAGGGCGCTATATGCACAATAACAGTCCAAATATTGCTCATGAAGAAGAAGCTTAGTCATGTGACATTCCAGTACGTCATTGATACAGAAAGTAGCTGACAGAGATCGCTGTAACATGCAGATAAAGATGTTTTGAAGACAATAAACATGATTGCAATGATATTTGAGTTACCTGTGTTCTTCAAGCCATGCCAGGTATTTCATAATAATAGATTATATTTATAATGTAATGCTAATCGATATAGATTTCATCATCGTGCAGAACACTATAAATAATACATTTTCTGTCGGACTTTTTTTAATCTGAAGCCAAATTAGATCACAGAAGATTATTTAAAACACTCGACCTGCGTTATAAAGTAAGTTTGGAGCACAAGCATAGTTTTAATCTCATAAATGGTCGTGTATTGATGGTGTGCTAAGCTAACATGCTAGCTAGCCCAGGTGCACCTGCCACTAGCAGTTATTGTTTTATGATTTTTTTCTAAATAGGAATGCTTACTGAAATGTTTCAGTGCATTTGATACCAGTTTCAAATATTTAGTGAGAACTTTGATAAAAGAAGTTAGAGTTTGAAACCCTATGAATAGCCTGTGAATAGCCAGTCGTTAGTAGCTATAATGCAGACAAAAGAGATGCATATTTAGAGCCATAACCAGTCTGGAGAGGTGTGAATGTGTGCAGGGGAGACTCACACTGAATGGGGCTCGTTTGCACCACAAAATAATAGAGACAATAGACTGAATAGATGATTGAGAAGATGACTAAACATCAGTTTGCATTTTAGAGTCTCATCAAAATAAAGTAATTTGACATGATCTTGAAAAACATTTAACTAAATACAGAGTTTTAGACTTATCATTTTCAGATTTTAAATATAAAATGGTCACACATATGGCTTTAGCTGCAGTGCATTTCTAGATTGCTCCAGGGCCAACTTCAATTTTATTTTCATGAAGATGTTTCATAAAAATAAATTTCTAATAACTTTACAAAACTTTGAAGCTATTTAAAAAAAAAAAATTCATTATGACAATAATTAATTCTACATTTACAATAAACTACTAGGTGTCAGCTTTCAAATGAGATCATACTTGTGCTTTTAGTGCAAAGGGTTCATGAACTGTATCTGTTTAAGTTTGGGTATGCCATTTCTGGGGATTTTTCAAAAGTACCCTTGAACCTTAACAGGTTAAACCTTTTGGGGACAATTTGACCAGAAAAAAAGTTCAAAGGGTCCGATATGGACTACTGTCTGGCGGACTTGACTTTGACTTTTTGACTTTTAACATCAGAAAGAGTCTATGAGGATATGGCTAGCTTTTCAGCCTTTTGGGTACCCTTTGACCAGAAAAAAAGTTCAAAGGATCCGATATGGACTACTGTCTGGCTGGACTTGACTTTGACTTTTTGACTTTTAACATAAGAAAGAATCTATGAGGATATGGCTAGCTTTTCAGCCTTTTGGGGACTTTGACCAGAAAAAAAAGTTCAAAGGGTCCGTTATGGACTACTGTCTGGCGGACTTGACTTTGACTTTTTGACTTTTAACATCAGAAAGAGTCTATGAGGATATGGCTAGCTTTTCAGCCTTTTGGGGACCCTTTGACCAGAAAAAAAGTTAAAAGCGTCCGATATGGACTACTGTCTGTCGGACTTGACTTTGACTTTTTGACTTTTAACTTCAGAAAGAGTCTATGAGGATATGGCTAGCTTTCCAGCCTTTTGGGGACCCTTTGACCAGAAAAAAAAGTTAAAAGCGTCCGATATGGACTACTATCTGGCGGACTTGACTTTGACTTTTTGACTTTTAACATCAGAAAGAGTCTATGAGGATATGGCTAGCTTTTCGGCCTTTTGGGGACCCTTTGACATGAAAAAAAAGTTCAAAGGGTCCGATATGGACTACTGTCTGGCTGGAATTGACTTTGACTTTTGACCTTTAACTTCGGAAAGAGTCTATGAGGATATGGCTAGCATTTCAGCCTTTTTTGGACCCTTTGACCAGAAAAAAAAGTTCAAAGGGTCCGAAATGGACTACTGTCTGGCGGACTTAACATCAGAAAGAGCCAGTCTGTAAGGATATTTAGCTTTTAAACCTCTTGGGGACCCTTTGACCAGAAAAAAAGATCAAAGGGTCCGATATGGACTACTGTCTGGCAGACTTAACATCAGAAAGAGCCAGTCTGTAAGGATATTTAGGTTTTAAACCTTTTGGGGACCCTTTGACCAAAAAAAAAGTTAAAATGGTCCGATATGGACTACTATCTGGCGGACTTGACTTTGACTTTTTCACTTTTAACATCAGAAAAGGTCTATGAGGATATGGCTAGCTTTTCAGCGTTTTGGGGTCCCTATGACCAGAAAAAAAGTTCAAAGGGTCCGATATGGACTACTGTCTGGCGGACTTGACTTTGACTTTTTGACTTTTCACATCAGAAAGAGTCTATGAGGATATGGCTAGCTTTTCAGCCTTTTGGGGACCCTTTGACCAGAAAAAAAGTTCAAAGGATCCGATATGGACTACTGTCCAGCTGGACTTGAATTTGAATTTTTGACTTTTAACATAAGAAAGAGTCTATGAGGATATGGCTAGCTTTTCAGCCTTTTGGGGACCCTTTGACCAGAAAAAAAAGTTCAAAGGGTCCGATATGGACTACTGTCTGGCTGGACTTGTCTTTGACTTTTTGACTTTTAATATCAGAAAGAGTCTATGAGGATATGCTAGCTTTTCAGCCTTTTGGGGACCCTTTGACCAGAAAAAAAGTTCAAAGGGTCCGATATGGAGTACTGTCTGGTGGACTTGACTTTTTGACTTTTAACATCAGAAAGAGTCTATGAGGATATGCTAGCTTTTCAGCATTTTGGGGACCCTTTGACCAGAAAAAAAAGGTCAAAGGGTCCGATACGGACTACTGTCTGGGGGACTTAACTTTGACTTTTTGACTTTTAACATCAGAAAGAGTCCATGAGGATATGGCTAG
The DNA here is from genome assembly GCA_026230005.1 of Gila orcuttii. Lineage (NCBI taxonomy): Eukaryota > Metazoa > Chordata > Actinopteri > Cypriniformes > Leuciscidae > Gila > Gila orcuttii. The sequence continues at coordinate 21,562,568 of JAPDVR010000011.1, forward strand.
CTTTTTAGCCTTTTGGGGACCCTTTGACCAGAAAAAAAAGTTCAAAAGGTCCGAAATGGACTACTGTCTGGCGGACTTAACATCAGAAAGAGCCAGTCTGTAAGAATATTTAGCTTTTAAACCTGTTGGGGACCCTTTGACCAGAAAAAAAGTTCAAAGGGTCCGATATGGACTACTGTCTGGCGGACTTGACTTTGACTTTTTGACTTTTAACATCAGAAAGAGTCTATGAGGATATGGCTAGCCTTTCAGCGTTTTGTGGACCCTTTGACCAGAAAAAAAGTTCAAAGGGTCCGATATGGACTACTGTCTGGCTGGATTTGACTTTGACTTTTTGACTTTTAACATCAGAAAGAGTCTATGAGGATATGGCTAGCTTTTCAGCCTTTTTTGGATCCTTTGACCAGAAAAAAAGTTCAAAGGGTCCGAAATTGACTACTGTCTGGCGGACTTAACATCAGAAAGAGCCAGTCTGTAAGGATATTTAGCTTTTAAACCTCTTGGGGACCCTTTGACCAGAAAAAAAGTTCAAAGGGTCCGAAATGGACTACTGTTTGGCGGACTTAACATCAGAAAGAGCCAGTCTGTAAGGATATTTAGCTTTTAAACCTCTTGGGGACCCTTTGACCAGAAAAAAAGTTCAAAGGGTCCGATATGGACTACTGTCTGGCGGACTTGACTTTGACTTTTTGACTTTTAACATCAGAAAGAGTCTATGAGGATATGGCTAGCTTTTCAGCCTTTTGGGGACCCTTTGACCAGAAAAAAAGTTCAAAGGATCCGATATGGACTACTGTCTGGCTGGACTTGACTTTGACTTTTTGACTTTTAAAGTAAGAAAGAGTCTATGAGGATATGGCTAGCTTTTCAGCCTTTTGGGGACCCTTTGACCAGAAAAAAAGTTCAAAGGGTCCGATATGGAGTACTGTCTGGTGGACTTAACTTTTTGACTATTAACATCAGAAAGACTCTATGAGGATATGGCTAGCTTTTCAGCCTTTTGGAGACCCTTTGACCAGAAAAAAAAGGTCAAAGGGTCCGATACGGACTACTGTCTGGGGGACTTAACTTTGACTTTTAACATCAGAAAGAGTCTATGAGGATATGGCTGGCTTTTCAGCCTTTTGGGGACCCTTTGACCATAAAAAAAGTTCAAAGGGTCCGATATGGACTACTGTCTGGCGGACTTGACTTTGACTTTTTGACATTTAACATCAGAAAGAGTCTATGAGGATATGGCTAGCTTTTCAGCCTTTTGGGGACCCTTTGACCAGAAAAAAAAGTTCAAATGGTCCGATATGGACTACTGTCTGGCGGACTTGACTTTGACTTTTAACATCAGAAAGAGTCTATGAGGATATGGCTGGCTTTTCAGCCTTTTGGGGACCCTTTGACCATAAAAAAAGTTCAAAGGGTCCGAAATGGACTACTGTTTGGCGGACTTAACATCAGAAAGAATCAGTCTGTAAGGATATTTAGCTTTTAAACCTTTTGGGGACCCTTTGACCAGAAAAAAAGTTCAAAGGGTCCGATATGGACTAATGTCTGGCTGGACTTGACTTTGACTTTTTGACTTTTAACATAAGAAAGAGTCTATGAGAATATGGCTAGCTTTTCAGCCTTTTGGGGACCCTTCGACCAGAAAAAAAGTTCAAAGGGTCCGATATGGACTACTGTGTGGCGGACTTGACTTTGACTTTTTGACTTTTAACATCAGAAAGAGTCTATGATGACATGGCTAGCTTTTCAGCCTTTTGGGGACCCTTTGACCAGAAAAAAAAGTTCAAAAGGTCCGAAATGGACTACTGTCTGGCGGACTTAACATCAGAAAGAGCCAGTCTGTAAGGATATTTAGCTTTTAAACCTCTTGGGGATCCTTTGACCAGAAAAAAAGTTCAAAGGGTCCGATATGGACTACTGTCTGGCGGACTTGACTTTGACTTTTTGACTTTTAACATCAGAAAGATTCTATGAGGATATGGCTAGCTTTTAAACCTTTTGGGGACAATTTGACCAGAAAAAAAGTTCAAAGGGTCCGATATGGACTACTGTCTGGCGGACTTGACTTTGACTTTTTGACTTTTAACATCAGAAAGAGTCTATGAGGATATGGCTAGCTTTTCAGCCTTTTGGGTACCCTTTGACCAGAAAAAAAGTTCAAAGGATCCGATATGGACTACTGTCTGGCTGGACTTGACTTTGACTTTTTGACTTTTAACATAAGAAAGAATCTATGAGGATATGGCTAGCTTTTCAGCCTTTTGGGGACTTTGACCAGAAAAAAAAGTTCAAAGGGTCCGTTATGGACTACTGTCTGGCGGACTTGACTTTGACTTTTTGACTTTTAACATCAGAAAGAGTCTATGAGGATATGGCTAGCTTTTCAGCCTTTTGGGGACCCTTTGACCAGAAAAAAAGTTAAAAGCGTCCGATATGGACTACTGTCTGTCGGACTTGACTTTGACTTTTTGACTTTTAACTTCAGAAAGAGTCTATGAGGATATGGCTAGCTTTCCAGCCTTTTGGGGACCCTTTGACCAGAAAAAAAAGTTAAAAGCGTCCGATATGGACTACTATCTGGCGGACTTGACTTTGACTTTTTGACTTTTAACATCAGAAAGAGTCTATGAGGATATGGCTAGCTTTTCGGCCTTTTGGGGACCCTTTGACATGAAAAAAAAGTTCAAAGGGTCCGATATGGACTACTGTCTGGCTGGAATTGACTTTGACTTTTGACCTTTAACTTCGGAAAGAGTCTATGAGGATATGGCTAGCATTTCAGCCTTTTTTGGACCCTTTGACCAGAAAAAAAAGTTCAAAGGGTCCGAAATGGACTACTGTCTGGCGGACTTAACATCAGAAAGAGCCAGTCTGTAAGGATATTTAGCTTTTAAACCTCTTGGGGACCCTTTGACCAGAAAAAAAGATCAAAGGGTCCGATATGGACTACTGTCTGGCAGACTTAACATCAGAAAGAGCCAGTCTGTAAGGATATTTAGGTTTTAAACCTTTTGGGGACCCTTTGACCAAAAAAAAAGTTCAAATGGTCCGATATGGACTACTATCTGGCGGACTTGACTTTGACTTTTTCACTTTTAACATCAGAAAAGGTCTATGAGGATATGGCTAGCTTTTCAGCGTTTTGGGGTCCCTATGACCAGAAAAAAAGTTCAAAGGGTCCGATATGGACTACTGTCTGGCGGACTTGACTTTGACTTTTTGACTTTTCACATCAGAAAGAGTCTATGAGGATATGGCTAGCTTTTCAGCCTTTTGGGGACCCTTTGACCAGAAAAAAAGTTCAAAGGATCCGATATGGACTACTGTCCAGCTGGACTTGAATTTGAATTTTTGACTTTTAACATAAGAAAGAGTCTATGAGGATATGGCTAGCTTTTCAGCCTTTTGGGGACCCTTTGACCAGAAAAAAAAGTTCAAAGGGTCCGATATGGACTACTGTCTGGCTGGACTTGTCTTTGACTTTTTGACTTTTAATATCAGAAAGAGTCTATGAGGATATGCTAGCTTTTCAGCCTTTTGGGGACCCTTTGACCAGAAAAAAAGTTCAAAGGGTCCGATATGGAGTACTGTCTGGTGGACTTGACTTTTTGACTTTTAACATCAGAAAGAGTCTATGAGGATATGCTAGCTTTTCAGCATTTTGGGGACCCTTTGACCAGAAAAAAAAGGTCAAAGGGTCCGATACGGACTACTGTCTGGGGGACTTAACTTTGACTTTTTGACTTTTAACATCAGAAAGAGTCCATGAGGATATGGCTAGCTTTTTAGCCTTTTGGGGACCCTTTGACCAGAAAAAAAAGTTCAAAAGGTCCGAAATGGACTACTGTCTGGCGGACTTAACATCAGAAAGAGCCAGTCTGTAAGAATATTTAGCTTTTAAACCTGTTGGGGACCCTTTGACCAGAAAAAAAGTTCAAAGGGTCCGATATGGACTACTGTCTGGCGGACTTGACTTTGACTTTTTGACTTTTAACATCAGAAAGAGTCTATGAGGATATGGCTAGCCTTTCAGCGTTTTGTGGACCCTTTGACCAGAAAAAAAGTTCAAAGGGTCCGATATGGACTACTGTCTGGCTGGATTTGACTTTGACTTTTTGACTTTTAACATCAGAAAGAGTCTATGAGGATATGGCTAGCTTTTCAGCCTTTTTTGGATCCTTTGACCAGAAAAAAAGTTCAAAGGGTCCGAAATTGACTACTGTCTGGCGGACTTAACATCAGAAAGAGCCAGTCTGTAAGGATATTTAGCTTTTAAACCTCTTGGGGACCCTTTGACCAGAAAAAAAGTTCAAAGGGTCCGAAATGGACTACTGTTTGGCGGACTTAACATCAGAAAGAGCCAGTCTGTAAGGATATTTAGCTTTTAAACCTCTTGGGGACCCTTTGACCAGAAAAAAAGTTCAAAGGGTCCGATATGGACTACTGTCTGGCGGACTTGACTTTGACTTTTTGACTTTTAACATCAGAAAGAGTCTATGAGGATATGGCTAGCTTTTCAGCCTTTTGGGGACCCTTTGACCAGAAAAAAAGTTCAAAGGATCCGATATGGACTACTGTCTGGCTGGACTTGACTTTGACTTTTTGACTTTTAAAGTAAGAAAGAGTCTATGAGGATATGGCTAGCTTTTCAGCCTTTTGGGGACCCTTTGACCAGAAAAAAAGTTCAAAGGGTCCGATATGGAGTACTGTCTGGTGGACTTAACTTTTTGACTTTTAACATCAGAAAGACTCTATGAGGATATGGCTAGCTTTTCAGCCTTTTGGAGACCCTTTGACCAGAAAAAAAAGGTCAAAGGGTCCGATACGGACTACTGTCTGGGGGACTTAACTTTGACTTTTAACATCAGAAAGAGTCTATGAGGATATGGCTGGCTTTTCAGCCTTTTGGGGACCCTTTGACCATAAAAAAAGTTCAAAGGGTCCGAAATGGACTACTGTTTGGCGGACTTAACATCAGAAAGAATCAGTCTGTAAGGATATTTAGCTTTTAAACCTTTTGGGGACCCTTTGACCAGAAAAAAAGTTCAAAGGGTCCGATATGGACTAATGTCTGGCTGGACTTGACTTTGACTTTTTGACTTTTAACATTAGAAAGAGTCTATGAGAATATGGCTAGCTTTTCAGCCTTTTGGGGACCCTTCGACCAGAAAAAAAGTTCAAAGGGTCCGATATGGACTACTGTGTGGCGGACTTGACTTTGACTTTTTGACTTTTAACATCAGAAAGAGTCTATGATGACATGGCTAGCTTTTCAGCCTTTTGGGGACCCTTTGACCAGAAAAAAAAGTTCAAAAGGTCCGAAATGGACTACTGTCTGGCGGACTTAACATCCGAAAGAGCCAGTCTGTAAGGATATTTAGCTTTTAAACCTCTTGGGGATCCTTTGACCAGAAAAAAAGTTCAAAGGGTCCGATATGGACTACTGTCTGGCGGACTTGACTTTGACTTTTTGACTTTTAACATCAGAAAGATTCTATGAGGATATGGCTAGCTTTTAAACCTTTTGGGGACCCTTTGACCAGAAAAAAAGTTCAAAGGGTCCGATATGGACTACTGTCTGGCGGACTTGACTTTGACTTTTTGACTTTTAACATCAGAAAGAGTCTATGAGGATATGGCTAGCTTTTCAGCCTTTTGGGTACCCTTTGACCAGAAAAAAAGTTCAAAGGATCCGATATGGACTACTGTCTGGCTGGACTTGACTTTGACTTTTTGACTTTTAACATCAGAAAGAGTCTATGAGGATATGGCTAGCTTTTCGGCCTTTTGGGGACCCTTTGACATGAAAAAAAAGTTCAAAGGGTCCGATATGGACTACTGTCTGGCTGGAATTGACTTTGACTTTTGACCTTTAACTTCGGAAAGAGTCTATGAGGATATGGCTAGCATTTCAGCCTTTTGGGGACCCTTTGACCAGAAAAAAAAGTTCAAAGGGTCCGATATGGACTACTGTCTGGCTGGACTTGTCTTTGACTTTTTGACTTTTAATATCAGAAAGAGTCTATGAGGATATGCTAGCTTTTCAGCCTTTTGGGGACCCTTTGACCAGAAAAAAAGTTCAAAGGGTCCGATATGGAGTACTGTCTGGTGGACTTGACTTTTTGACTTTTAACATCAGAAAGAGTCTATAAGGATATGCTAGCTTTTCAGCATTTTGGGGACCCTTTGACCAGAAAAAAAAGGTCAAAGGGTCCGATACGGACTACTGTCTGGGGGACTTAACTTTGACTTTTTGACTTTTAACATCAGAAAGAGTCCATGAGGATATGGCTAGCTTTTTAGCCTTTTGGGGACCCTTTGACCAGAAAAAAAAGTTCAAAAGGTCCGAAATGGACTACTGTCTGGCGGACTTAACATCAGAAAGAGCCAGTCTGTAAGAATATTTAGCTTTTAAACCTGTTGGGGACCCTTTGACCAGAAAAAAAGTTCAAAGGGTCCGATATGGACTACTGTCTGGCGGACTTGACTTTGACTTTTTGACTTTTAACATCAGAAAGAGTCTATGAGGATATGGCTAGCCTTTCAGCGTTTTGTGGACCCTTTGACCAGAAAAAAAGTTCAAAGGGTCCGATATGGACTACTGTCTGGCTGGATTTGACTTTGACTTTTTGACTTTTAACATCAGAAAGAGTCTATGAGGATATGGCTAGCTTTTCAGCCTTTTTTGGATCCTTTGACCAGAAAAAAAGTTCAAAGGGTCCGAAATTGACTACTGTCTGGCGGACTTAACATCAGAAAGAGCCAGTCTGTAAGGATATTTAGCTTTTAAACCTCTTGGGGACCCTTTGACCAGAAAAAAAGTTCAAAGGGTCCGAAATGGACTACTGTTTGGCGGACTTAACATCAGAAAGAGCCAGTCTGTAAGGATATTTAGCTTTTAAACCTCTTGGGGACCCTTTGACCAGAAAAAAAGTTCAAAGGGTCCGATATGGACTACTGTCTGGCGGACTTGACTTTGACTTTTTGACTTTTAACATCAGAAAGAGTCTATGAGGATATGGCTAGCTTTTCAGCCTTTTGGGGACCCTTTGACCAGAAAAAAAGTTCAAAGGATCCGATATGGACTACTGTCTGGCTGGACTTGACTTTGACTTTTTGACTTTTAAAGTAAGAAAGAGTCTATGAGGATATGGCTAGCTTTTCAGCCTTTTGGGGACCCTTTGACCAGAAAAAAAGTTCAAAGGGTCCGATATGGAGTACTGTCTGGTGGACTTAACTTTTTGACTTTTAACATCAGAAAGACTCTATGAGGATATGGCTAGCTTTTCAGCCTTTTGGAGACCCTTTGACCAGAAAAAAAAGGTCAAAGGGTCCGATACGGACTACTGTCTGGGGGACTTAACTTTGACTTTTAACATCAGAAAGAGTCTATGAGGATATGGCTGGCTTTTCAGCCTTTTGGGGACCCTTTGACCATAAAAAAAGTTCAAAGGGTCCGAAATGGACTACTGTTTGGCGGACTTAACATCAGAAAGAATCAGTCTGTAAGGATATTTAGCTTTTAAACCTTTTGGGGACCCTTTGACCAGAAAAAAAGTTCAAAGGGTCCGATATGGACTAATGTCTGGCTGGACTTGACTTTGACTTTTTGACTTTTAACATTAGAAAGAGTCTATGAGAATATGGCTAGCTTTTCAGCCTTTTGGGGACCCTTCGACCAGAAAAAAAGTTCAAAGGGTCCGATATGGACTACTGTGTGGCGGACTTGACTTTGACTTTTTGACTTTTAACATCAGAAAGAGTCTATGATGACATGGCTAGCTTTTCAGCCTTTTGGGGACCCTTTGACCAGAAAAAAAAGTTCAAAAGGTCCGAAATGGACTACTGTCTGGCGGACTTAACATCCGAAAGAGCCAGTCTGTAAGGATATTTAGCTTTTAAACCTCTTGGGGATCCTTTGACCAGAAAAAAAGTTCAAAGGGTCCGATATGGACTACTGTCTGGCGGACTTGACTTTGACTTTTTGACTTTTAACATCAGAAAGATTCTATGAGGATATGGCTAGCTTTTAAACCTTTTGGGGACCCTTTGACCAGAAAAAAAGTTCAAAGGGTCCGATATGGACTACTGTCTGGCGGACTTGACTTTGACTTTTTGACTTTTAACATCAGAAAGAGTCTATGAGGATATGGCTAGCTTTTCAGCCTTTTGGGTACCCTTTGACCAGAAAAAAAGTTCAAAGGATCCGATATGGACTACTGTCTGGCTGGACTTGACTTTGACTTTTTGACTTTTAACTTCAGAAAGAGTCTATGAGGATATGGCTAGCTTTCCAGCCTTTTGGGGACCCTTTGACCAGAAAAAAAAGTTAAAAGCGTCCGATATGGACTACTATCTGGCGGACTTGACTTTGACTTTTTGACTTTTAACATCAGAAAGAGTCTATGAGGATATGGCTAGCTTTTCGGCCTTTTGGGGACCCTTTGACATGAAAAAAAAGTTCAAAGGGTCCGATATGGACTACTGTCTGGCTGGAATTGACTTTGACTTTTGACCTTTAACTTCGGAAAGAGTCTATGAGGATATGGCTAGCATTTCAGCCTTTTTTGGACCCTTTGACCAGAAAAAAAAGTTCAAAGGGTCCGAAATGGACTACTGTCTGGCGGACTTAACATCAGAAAGAGCCAGTCTGTAAGGATATTTAGCTTTTAAACCTCTTGGGGACCCTTTGACCAGAAAAAAAGATCAAAGGGTCCGATATGGACTACTGTCTGGCAGACTTAACATCAGAAAGAGCCAGTCTGTAAGGATATTTAGGTTTTAAACCTTTTGGGGACCCTTTGACCAAAAAAAAAGTTCAAATGGTCCGATATGGACTACTATCTGGCGGACTTGACTTTGACTTTTTCACTTTTAACATCAGAAAAGGTCTATGAGGATATGGCTAGCTTTTCAGCGTTTTGGGGTCCCTATGACCAGAAAAAAAGTTCAAAGGGTCCGATATGGACTACTGTCTGGCGGACTTGACTTTGACTTTTTGACTTTTCACATCAGAAAGAGTCTATGAGGATATGGCTAGCTTTTCAGCCTTTTGGGGACCCTTTGACCAGAAAAAAAGTTCAAAGGATCCGATATGGACTACTGTCCAGCTGGACTTGAATTTGAATTTTTGACTTTTAACATAAGAAAGAGTCTATGAGGATATGGCTAGCTTTTCAGCCTTTTGGGGACCCTTTGACCAGAAAAAAAAGTTCAAAGGGTCCGATATGGACTACTGTCTGGCTGGACTTGTCTTTGACTTTTTGACTTTTAATATCAGAAAGAGTCTATGAGGATATGCTAGCTTTTCAGCCTTTTGGGGACCCTTTGACCAGAAAAAAAGTTCAAAGGGTCCGATATGGAGTACTGTCTGGTGGACTTGACTTTTTGACTTTTAACATCAGAAAGAGTCTATAAGGATATGCTAGCTTTTCAGCATTTTGGGGACCCTTTGACCAGAAAAAAAAGGTCAAAGGGTCCGATACGGACTACTGTCTGGGGGACTTAACTTTGACTTTTTGACTTTTAACATCAGAAAGAGTCCATGAGGATATGGCTAGCTTTTTAGCCTTTTGGGGACCCTTTGACCAGAAAAAAAAGTTCAAAAGGTCCGAAATGGACTACTGTCTGGCGGACTTAACATCAGAAAGAGCCAGTCTGTAAGAATATTTAGCTTTTAAACCTGTTGGGGACCCTTTGACCAGAAAAAAAGTTCAAAGGGTCCGATATGGACTACTGTCTGGCGGACTTGACTTTGACTTTTTGACTTTTAACATCAGAAAGAGTCTATGAGGATATGGCTAGCCTTTCAGCGTTTTGTGGACCCTTTGACCAGAAAAAAAGTTCAAAGGGTCCGATATGGACTACTGTCTGGCTGGATTTGACTTTGACTTTTTGACTTTTAACATCAGAAAGAGTCTATGAGGATATGGCTAGCTTTTCAGCCTTTTTTGGATCCTTTGACCAGAAAAAAAGTTCAAAGGGTCCGAAATTGACTACTGTCTGGCGGACTTAACATCAGAAAGAGCCAGTCTGTAAGGATATTTAGCTTTTAAACCTCTTGGGGACCCTTTGACCAGAAAAAAAGTTCAAAGGGTCCGAAATGGACTACTGTTTGGCGGACTTAACATCAGAAAGAGCCAGTCTGTAAGGATATTTAGCTTTTAAACCTCTTGGGGACCCTTTGACCAGAAAAAAAGTTCAAAGGGTCCGATATGGACTACTGTCTGGCGGACTTGACTTTGACTTTTTGACTTTTAACATCAGAAAGAGTCTATGAGGATATGGCTAGCTTTTCAGCCTTTTGGGGACCCTTTGACCAGAAAAAAAGTTCAAAGGATCCGATATGGACTACTGTCTGGCTGGACTTGACTTTGACTTTTTGACTTTTAAAGTAAGAAAGAGTCTATGAGGATATGGCTAGCTTTTCAGCCTTTTGGGGACCCTTTGACCAGAAAAAAAGTTCAAAGGGTCCGATATGGAGTACTGTCTGGTGGACTTAACTTTTTGACTATTAACATCAGAAAGACTCTATGAGGATATGGCTAGCTTTTCAGCCTTTTGGAGACCCTTTGACCAGAAAAAAAAGGTCAAAGGGTCCGATACGGACTACTGTCTGGGGGACTTAACTTTGACTTTTAACATCAGAAAGAGTCTATGAGGATATGGCTGGCTTTTCAGCCTTTTGGGGACCCTTTGACCATAAAAAAAGTTCAAAGGGTCCGATATGGACTACTGTCTGGCGGACTTGACTTTGACTTTTTGACATTTAACATCAGAAAGAGTCTATGAGGATATGGCTAGCTTTTCAGCCTTTTGGGGACCCTTTGACCAGAAAAAAAAGTTCAAATGGTCCGATATGGACTACTGTCTGGCGGACTTGACTTTGACTTTTAACATCAGAAAGAGTCTATGAGGATATGGCTGGCTTTTCAGCCTTTTGGGGACCCTTTGACCATAAAAAAAGTTCAAAGGGTCCGAAATGGACTACTGTTTGGCGGACTTAACATCAGAAAGAATCAGTCTGTAAGGATATTTAGCTTTTAAACCTTTTGGGGACCCTTTGACCAGAAAAAAAGTTCAAAGGGTCCGATATGGACTAATGTCTGGCTGGACTTGACTTTGACTTTTTGACTTTTAACATAAGAAAGAGTCTATGAGAATATGGCTAGCTTTTCAGCCTTTTGGGGACCCTTCGACCAGAAAAAAAGTTCAAAGGGTCCGATATGGACTACTGTGTGGCGGACTTGACTTTGACTTTTTGACTTTTAACATCAGAAAGAGTCTATGATGACATGGCTAGCTTTTCAGCCTTTTGGGGACCCTTTGACCAGAAAAAAAAGTTCAAAAGGTCCGAAATGGACTACTGTCTGGCGGACTTAACATCAGAAAGAGCCAGTCTGTAAGGATATTTAGCTTTTAAACCTCTTGGGGATCCTTTGACCAGAAAAAAAGTTCAAAGGGTCCGATATGGACTACTGTCTGGCGGACTTGACTTTGACTTTTTGACTTTTAACATCAGAAAGATTCTATGAGGATATGGCTAGCTTTTAAACCTTTTGGGGACAATTTGACCAGAAAAAAAGTTCAAAGGGTCCGATATGGACTACTGTCTGGCGGACTTGACTTTGAGTTTTTGACTTTTAACATCAGAAAGAGTCTATGAGGATATGGCTAGCTTTTCAGCCTTTTGGGTACCCTTTGACCAGAAAAAAAGTTCAAAGGATCCGATATGGACTACTGTCTGGCTGGACTTGACTTTGACTTTTTGACTTTTAACATAAGAAAGAATCTATGAGGATATGGCTAGCTTTTCAGCCTTTTGGGGACTTTGACCAGAAAAAAAAGTTCAAAGGGTCCGTTATGGACTACTGTCTGGCGGACTTGACTTTGACTTTTTGACTTTTAACATCAGAAAGAGTCTATGAGGATATGGCTAGCTTTTCAGCCTTTTGGGGACCCTTTGACCAGAAAAAAAGTTAAAAGCGTCCGATATGGACTACTGTCTGTCGGACTTGACTTTGACTTTTTGACTTTTAACTTCAGAAAGAGTCTATGAGGATATGGCTAGCTTTCCAGCCTTTTGGGGACCCTTTGACCAGAAAAAAAAGTTAAAAGCGTCCGATATGGACTACTATCTGGCGGACTTGACTTTGACTTTTTGACTTTTAACATCAGAAAGAGTCTATGAGGATATGGCTAGCTTTTCGGCCTTTTGGGGACCCTTTGACATGAAAAAAAAGTTCAAAGGGTCCGATATGGACTACTGTCTGGCTGGAATTGACTTTGACTTTTGACCTTTAACTTCGGAAAGAGTCTATGAGGATATGGCTAGCATTTCAGCCTTTTTTGGACCCTTTGACCAGAAAAAAAAGTTCAAAGGGTCCGAAATGGACTACTGTCTGGCGGACTTAACATCAGAAAGAGCCAGTCTGTAAGGATATTTAGCTTTTAAACCTCTTGGGGACCCTTTGACCAGAAAAAAAGATCAAAGGGTCCGATATGGACTACTGTCTGGCAGACTTAACATCAGAAAGAGCCAGTCTGTAAGGATATTTAGGTTTTAAACCTTTTGGGGACCCTTTGACCAAAAAAAAAGTTCAAATGGTCCGATATGGACTACTATCTGGCGGACTTGACTTTGACTTTTTCACTTTTAACATCAGAAAAGGTCTATGAGGATATGGCTAGCTTTTCAGCGTTTTGGGGTCCCTATGACCAGAAAAAAAGTTCAAAGGGTCCGATATGGACTACTGTCTGGCGGACTTGACTTTGACTTTTTGACTTTTCACATCAGAAAGAGTCTATGAGGATATGGCTAGCTTTTCAGCCTTTTGGGGACCCTTTGACCAGAAAAAAAGTTCAAAGGATCCGATATGGACTACTGTCCAGCTGGACTTGAATTTGAATTTTTGACTTTTAACATAAGAAAGAGTCTATGAGGATATGGCTAGCTTTTCAGCCTTTTGGGGACCCTTTGACCAGAAAAAAAAGTTCAAAGGGTCCGATATGGACTACTGTCTGGCTGGACTTGTCTTTGACTTTTTGACTTTTAATATCAGAAAGAGTCTATGAGGATATGCTAGCTTTTCAGCCTTTTGGGGACCCTTTGACCAGAAAAAAAGTTCAAAGGGTCCGATATGGAGTACTGTCTGGTGGACTTGACTTTTTGACTTTTAACATCAGAAAGAGTCTATGAGGATATGCTAGCTTTTCAGCATTTTGGGGACCCTTTGACCAGAAAAAAAAGGTCAAAGGGTCCGATACGGACTACTGTCTGGGGGACTTAACTTTGACTTTTTGACTTTTAACATCAGAAAGAGTCCATGAGGATATGGCTAGCTTTTTAGCCTTTTGGGGACCCTTTGACCAGAAAAAAAAGTTCAAAAGGTCCGAAATGGACTACTGTCTGGCGGACTTAACATCAGAAAGAGCCAGTCTGTAAGAATATTTAGCTTTTAAACCTGTTGGGGACCCTTTGACCAGAAAAAAAGTTCAAAGGGTCCGATATGGACTACTGTCTGGCGGACTTGACTTTGACTTTTTGACTTTTAACATCAGAAAGAGTCTATGAGGATATGGCTAGCCTTTCAGCGTTTTGTGGACCCTTTGACCAGAAAAAAAGTTCAAAGGGTCCGATATGGACTACTGTCTGGCTGGATTTGACTTTGACTTTTTGACTTTTAACATCAGAAAGAGTCTATGAGGATATGGCTAGCTTTTCAGCCTTTTTTGGATCCTTTGACCAGAAAAAAAGTTCAAAGGGTCCGAAATTGACTACTGTCTGGCGGACTTAACATCAGAAAGAGCCAGTCTGTAAGGATATTTAGCTTTTAAACCTCTTGGGGACCCTTTGACCAGAAAAAAAGTTCAAAGGGTCCGAAATGGACTACTGTTTGGCGGACTTAACATCAGAAAGAGCCAGTCTGTAAGGATATTTAGCTTTTAAACCTCTTGGGGACCCTTTGACCAGAAAAAAAGTTCAAAGGGTCCGATATGGACTACTGTCTGGCGGACTTGACTTTGACTTTTTGACTTTTAACATCAGAAAGAGTCTATGAGGATATGGCTAGCTTTTCAGCCTTTTGGGGACCCTTTGACCAGAAAAAAAGTTCAAAGGATCCGATATGGACTACTGTCTGGCTGGACTTGACTTTGACTTTTTGACTTTTAAAGTAAGAAAGAGTCTATGAGGATATGGCTAGCTTTTCAGCCTTTTGGGGACCCTTTGACCAGAAAAAAAGTTCAAAGGGTCCGATATGGAGTACTGTCTGGTGGACTTAACTTTTTGACTTTTAACATCATAAAGACTCTATGAGGATATGGCTAGCTTTTCAGCCTTTTGGAGACCCTTTGACCAGAAAAAAAAGGTCAAAGGGTCCGATACGGACTACTGTCTGGGGGAGTTAACTTTGACTTTTAACATCAGAAAGAGTCTATGAGGATATGGCTGGCTTTTCAGCCTTTTGGGGACCCTTTGACCATAAAAAAAGTTCAAAGGGTCCGAAATGGACTACTGTTTGGCGGACTTAACATCAGAAAGAATCAGTCTGTAAGGATATTTAGCTTTTAAACCTTTTGGGGACCCTTTGACCAGAAAAAAAGTTCAAAGGGTCCGATATGGACTAATGTCTGGCTGGACTTGACTTTGACTTTTTGACTTTTAACATTAGAAAGAGTCTATGAGAATATGGCTAGCTTTTCAGCCTTTTGGGGACCCTTCGACCAGAAAAAAAGTTCAAAGGGTCCGATATGGACTACTGTGTGGCGGACTTGACTTTGACTTTTTGACTTTTAACATCAGAAAGAGTCTATGATGACATGGCTAGCTTTTCAGCCTTTTGGGGACCCTTTGACCAGAAAAAAAAGTTCAAAAGGTCCGAAATGGACTACTGTCTGGCGGACTTAACATCCGAAAGAGCCAGTCTGTAAGGATATTTAGCTTTTAAACCTCTTGGGGATCCTTTGACCAGAAAAAAAGTTCAAAGGGTCCGATATGGACTACTGTCTGGCGGACTTGACTTTGACTTTTTGACTTTTAACATCAGAAAGATTCTATGAGGATATGGCTAGCTTTTAAACCTTTTGGGGTCCCTTTGACCAGAAAAAAAGTTCAAAGGGTCCGATATGGACTACTGTCTGGCGGATTTGACTTTGACTTTTTGACTTTTAACATCAGAAAGAGTCTATGAGGATATGGCTAGCTTTTCAGCCTTTTGGGTACCCTTTGACCAGAAAAAAAGTTCAAAGGATCCGATATGGACTACTGTCTGGCTGGACTTGACTTTGACTTTTTGACTTTTAACATAAGAAAGAATCTATGAGGATATGGCTAGCTTTTCAGCCTTTTGGGGACTTTGACCAGAAAAAAAAGTTCAAAGGGTCCGTTATGGACTACTGTCTGGCGGACTTGACTTTGACTTTTTGACTTTTAACATCAGAAAGAGTCTATGAGGATATGGCTAGCTTTTCAGCCTTTTGGGGACCCTTTGACCAGAAAAAAAGTTAAAAGCGTCCGATATGGACTACTGTCTGTCGGACTTGACTTTGACTTTTTGACTTTTAACTTCAGAAAGAGTCTATGAGGATATGGCTAGCTTTCCAGCCTTTTGGGGACCCTTTGACCAGAAAAAAAAGTTAAAAGCGTCCGATATGGACTACTATCTGGCGGACTTGACTTTGACTTTTTGACTTTTAACATCAGAAAGAGTCTATGAGGATATGGCTAGCTTTTCGGCCTTTTGGGGAACCTTTGACATGAAAAAAAAGTTCAAAGGGTCCGATATGGACTACTGTCTGGCTGGAATTGACTTTGACTTTTGACCTTTAACTTCGGAAAGAGTCTATGAGGATATGGCTAGCATTTCAGCCTTTTTTGGACCCTTTGACCAGAAAAAAAAGTTCAAAGGGTCCGAAATGGACTACTGTCTGGCGGACTTAACATCAGAAAGAGCCAGTCTGTAAGGATATTTAGCTTTTAAACCTCTTGGGGACCCTTTGACCAGAAAAAAAGATCAAAGGGTCCGATATGGACTACTGTCTGGCAGACTTAACATCAGAAAGAGCCAGTCTGTAAGGATATTTAGGTTTTAAACCTTTTGGGGACCCTTTGACCAAAAAAAAAGTTCAAATGGTCCGATATGGACTACTATCTGGCGGACTTGACTTTGACTTTTTCACTTTTAACATCAGAAAAGGTCTATGAGGATATGGCTAGCTTTTCAGCGTTTTGGGGTCCCTATGACCAGAAAAAAAGTTCAAAGGGTCCGAAATGGACTACTGTTTGGCGGACTTAACATCAGAAAGAGCCAGTCTGTAAGGATATTTAGCTTTTAAACCTCTTGGGGACCCTTTGACCAGAAAAAAAGATCAAAGGGTCCGATATGGACTAATGTCTGGCGGACTTCACATCAGAAAGAGACAGTCTGAAAGGATATTTAGCTTTTAAACCTTTTGGGGACCCTTTGACCAGAAAAAAAAGTTAAAAGCGTCCGATAAGGACTACTGTCTGGCGGACTTGACTTTGACTTTTTGACTTTTAACATCAGAAAGAGTCTATGAGGATATGGCTAGCTTTTCAGCCTTTTGGGGACCCTTCGACCAGAAAAAAAAGTTAAAAGCGTCCGATATGGACTACCATCTGGCGGACTTGACTTTGACTTTTTGACTTTTAACATCAGAAAGAGTCTATGAGGATATGGCTAGCTTTTCGGCCTTTTGGGGACCCTTTGACATGAAAAAAAAGTTCAAAGGGTCCGATATGGACTACTGTCTGGCTGGAATTGACTTTGACTTTTGACCTTTAACTTCGGAAAGAGTCTATGAGGATATGGCTAGCATTTCAGCCTTTTTTGGACCCTTTGACCAGAAAAAAAAGTTCAAAGGGTCCGAAATGGACTACTGTCTGGCGGACTTAACATCAGAAAGAGCCAGTCTGTAAGGATATTTAGCTTTTAAACCTCTTGGGGACCCTTTGACCAGAAAAAAAGATCAAAGGGTCCGATATGGACTACTGTCTGGCAGACTTAACATCAGAAAGAGCCAGTCTGTAAGGATATTTAGGTTTTAAACCTTTTGGGGACCCTTTGACCAAAAAAAAAGTTCAAATGGTCCGATATGGACTACTATCTGGCGGACTTGACTTTGACTTTTTCACTTTTAACATCAGAAAAGGTCTATGAGGATATGGCTAGCTTTTCAGCGTTTTGGGGTCCCTATGACCAGAAAAAAAGTTCAAAGGGTCCGAAATGGACTACTGTTTGGCGGACTTAACATCAGAAAGAGCCAGTCTGTAAGGATATTTAGCTTTTAAACCTCTTGGGGACCCTTTGACCAGAAAAAAAGATCAAAGGGTCCGATATGGACTAATGTCTGGCGGACTTCACATCAGAAAGAGACAGTCTGAAAGGATATTTAGCTTTTAAACCTTTTGGGGACCCTTTGACCAGAAAAAAAAGTTAAAAGCGTCCGATAAGGACTACTGTCTGGCGGACTTGACTTTGACTTTTTGACTTTTAACATCAGAAAGAGTCTATGAGGATATGGCTAGCTTTTCAGCCTTTTGGGGACCCTTCGACCAGAAAAAAAAGTTAAAAGCGTCCGATATGGACTACCATCTGGCGGACTTGACTTTGACTTTTTGACTTTTAACATCAGAAAGAGTCTATTAGGATATGGCTAGCTTTTCAGCCTTTTGGGGACCCTTTGACCAGAAAAAAAGTTCAAAGGGTCCGATATGGACTACTGTCTGGCTGGACTTGACTTTGACTTTTTGACTTTTATCATCAGAAAGAGTCTATGAGAATATGGCTAGCTTTTCAGCCTTTTTTGGACCCTTTGACCAGAAAAAAAAGTTCAAAGTGTCCGATATGGACTACTGTCTGGGGGACTTGACTTTGACTTTTTGACTATTAACATCAGAAAGAGTCTATGAGGATATGGCTAGCTTTTCAGCCTTTTGGGGACCCTATGACCAGAAAAAAAGTTCAAAGGGTCCGAAATGTACTTATGTTTGGCGGACTTAACATCAGAAAGAGCAAGTCTGTAAGGATATTTAGCTTTTAAAACTTTTGGGGACCCTTTGACCAAAAAAAAAGTTCAAATGGTCCGATATGGACTACTGTCTGGTGGACTTGACTTTGACTTTTTGACATTTAACATCAGAAAGAGTGTATGAGGATATGGCTAGCTTTTCAGCCTTTTGGGGACCCTTTGACCAGAAAAAAACTTCAACTGGTCTGAAATGGACTACTGTTTGGCGGACATAACATCAGAAAGAGTCAGTCTGTAAGGATACTTAGCTTTTAAACCTTTTGAGGACCCTTTGACCAGAAAAAAAGTTCAAAGGGTCCAATATGGACTACTGTCTGGCGGACTTCACTTTGACTTTTTGACTTTTAACATCAGAAAGAGTCTATGAGGATATGGCTAGCTTTTCAGCCTTTTGGGGACCCTTTGACCAGAAAAAAAGTTCAAAGGATCCGATATTGACTAGTGTCTGGCTGGACTTTACCTTGACTTTTTGACTATTAACACAAGAAAGAGTCTATGAGGATATGGAAAGCTTTTCAGCCTTTTGGGGACCCTTCGACCAGAAAAAAAAGTTCAAAGGGTCCGATATGGACTACTGTCTGGCGGACTTGACTTTGACTTTTTGACTTTCAACATCAGAAAGAGTCTATGAGGACATGGCTAGCTTTTCAGCCTTTTGGGGACCCTTTGACCAGAAAAAAAAGTTCAAAGGGTCCGAAATGGACTACTGTCTGGCAGACTTAACATCAGAAAGAGCCAGTCTGTAAGGATATTTAGCTTTTAAACCTCTTGGGGACCCTTTGACCAGAAAAAAAGATCAAAGGGTCCGATATGGACTACTGTCTGGCGGACTTAACATCAGAAAGAGACAGTCTGTAAGGATATTTAGGTTTTAAACCTTTTGGGGACCCTTTGACCAAAAAAAAGTTCAAATGGTCCGATATGGATTACTGTCTGGCGGACTTGACTTTGACTTTTTGACATTTAACATCAGAAAGAGTCTATGAGGATATGGCTAGCTTTTCAGCCTTTTGGGGACCCTTTGACCCGAAAAAAAAGTTCAAAGGGTCCGATATGGACTACTGTCTGGCGGACTTGATTTGACTTTTTGACTTTTAACATTAGAAAGAGTCTATGAGGTTATGGCTAGCTTTTCAGCCTTTTGGGGACCCTATGACCAGAAAAAAAGTTCAAAGGGTCCGAAATGGACTACTGTTTGGCGGACTTGACATCAGAAAGAACCAATCTGTAAGGATATTTAGCTTTTGAACCTTTTGGGGACCCTTTGACCAGAAAAAAAAGTTCAAAGGGTCCGATATGGACTACTGTCTGGCGGACTTGACTTTGACTTTTTCACTTTTATCATCAGAAAGAGTCTATGAGGATATGGCTAGCCTTTCAGCCTTTTGGGGACGCTTTGACCAGAAAAAAAAGTTAAAAGCGTCCGATATGGACTACTATCTGGCGGACTTGATTTTGACTTTTTCACTTTTATCATCAGAAAGAGTCTATGAGGATATGGCTAGCTTTTCAGCGTTTTGGGGACCCTTTGACCAGAAAAAAAGTTCAAAGGGTCCGATATGGACTACTATCTGGCTGGACTTGACTTTGACTTTTTGACTTTTAACGTCAGAAAGAGTCTATGAGGATATGGCTAGCTTTTCATTCTTTTGGGGACCCTATGACCAGAAAAAAAGTTCAAAGGGTCCGAAATGGACTACTGTTTGGCGGACTTAACATCAGAAAGAGCCAGTCTGTAAGGATATTTAGCTTTTAAACCTTTTGGGGACCCTTTGACCAGAAAAAAAGTTCAAAGGGTCCGATATGGACTACTGTCTGGCGGACTTGACTTAGACTTTTTGACTTTTAACATCAGAAAGAGTCTATGAGGATAGGGCTAGCTTTTCAGCCTTTTGGGGACCCTTTGAACAGAAAAAAAGTTCAAAGGATCCGATATGGACTACTGTCTGGCTGGACTTGACTTTGACTTTTTGACTTTTAACATAAGAAAGAGTCTATGAGGATATGGCTAGCTTTTCAGCCTTTTGGGGACCCTTTGACCAGAAAAAAAAGTTCAAAGGGTCCGATATGGACTACTATCTGGCGGACTTGACTTTGACTTTTTCACTTTTATCATCAGAAAGAGTCTATGAGGATATGGCTAGCTTTTCAGCGTTTTGGGGACCCTTTGACCAGAAAAAAAGTTCAAAGGGTCCGATATGGAGTACTGTCTGGCTGGACTTGACTTTGACTTTTTGACTTCTAACATCAGAAAGAGTCTATGAGGATATGGCTAGCTTTTCATTCTTTTGGGGACCCTATGACCAGAAAAAAAGTTCAAAGGGTCCGAAATGGACTACTGTTTGGCGGACTTAACATCAGAAAGAGACAGTCTGTAAGGATATTTAGCTTTTAAACCTCTTGGGGATCCTTTGACCAGAAAAAAAGTTCAAAGGGTCCGATATGGACTACTTTCTGGCGGACTTGACTTTGACTTTTTGACTTTTAACATCAGAAAGAGTCTATGAGGATATGGCTAGCTTTTAAACCTTTTGGGGACCCTTTGACCAGAAAAAAAGTTCAAAGGGTCCGATATGGACTACTGTCTGGCGGACTTGACTTTGACTTTTTGACTTTTAACATCAGAAAGAGTCTATGAGGATATGGCTAGCTTTTCAGCCTTTTGGGGACCCTTTGACCAGAAAAAAAGTTCAAAGGATCCGATATGGACTACTGTCTGGCTGGACTTGACTTTGACTTTTTGACTTTTAACATAAGAAAGAATCTATGAGGATATGGCTAGCTTTTCAGCCTTTTGGGGACTTTGACCAGAAAAAAAAGTTCAAAGCGTCCGTTATGGACTACTGTCTGGCGGACTTGACTTTGACTTTTTGACTTTTAACATCAGAAAGAGTCTATGAGGATATGGCTAGCTTTTCAGCCTTTTGGGGACCCTTTGACCAGAAAAAAAGTTAAAAGCGTCCGATATGGACTACTGTCTGTCGGACTTGACTTTGACTTTTTGACTTTTAACTTCAGAAAGAGTCTATGAGGATATGGCTAGCTTTCCAGCCTTTTGGGGACCCTTTGACCAGAAAAAAAAGTTAAAAGCGTCCGATATGGACTACTATCTGGCGGACTTGACTTTGACTTTTTGACTTTTAACTTCGGAAAGAGTCTATGAGGATATGGCTAGCTTTTCAGCCTTTTTTGGACCCTTTGACCAGAAAAAAAAGTTCAAAGGGTCCGAAATGGACTACTGTCTGGCGGACTTAACATCAGAAAGAGCCAGTCTGTAAGGATATTTAGCTTTTAAACCTCTTGGGGACCCTTTGACCAGAAAAAAAGATCAAAGGGTCCGATATGGACTACTGTCTGGCAGACTTAACATCAGAAAGAGCCAGTCTGTAAGGATATTTAGGTTTTAAACCTTTTGGGGACCCTTTGACCAAAAAAAAAGTTCAAATGGTCCGATATGGACTACTATCTGGCGGACTTGACTTTGACTTTTTCACTTTTAACATCAGAAAAGGTCTATGAGGATATGGCTAGCTTTTCAGCGTTTTGGGGTCCCTATGACCAGAAAAAAAGTTCAAAGGGTCCGAAATGGACTACTATTTGGCGAACTTAACATCAGAAAGAGCCAGTCTGTAAGGATATTTAGCTTTTAAACCTCTTGGGGACCCTTTGACCAGAAAAAAAGATCAAAGGGTCCGATATGGACTACTGTCTGGCGGACTTCACATCAGAAAGAGACAGTCTGAAAGGATATTTAGCTTTTAAACCTTTTGGGGACCCTTTGACCAGAAAAAAAAGTTAAAAGCGTCCGATAAGGACTACTGTCTGGCGGACTTGACTTTGACTTTTTGACTTTTAACATCAGAAAGAGTCTATGAGGATATGGCTAGCTTTTCAGCCTTTTGGGGACCCTTCGACCAGAAAAAAAAGTTAAAAGCGTCCGATATGGACTACCATCTGGCGGACTTGACTTTGACTTTTTGACTTTTAACATCAGAAAGAGTCTATTAGGATATGGCTAGCTTTTCAGCCTTTTGGGGACCCTTTGACCAGAAAAAAAGTTCAAAGGGTCCGATATGGACTACTGTCTGGCTGGACTTGACTTTGACTTTTTGACTTTTATCATCAGAAAGAGTCTATGAGAATATGGCTAGCTTTTCAGCCTTTTTTGAACCCTTTGACCAGAAAAAAAAGTTCAAAGTGTCCGATATGGACTACTGTCTGGGGGACTTGACTTTGACTTTTTGACTATTAACATCAGAAAGAGTCTATGAGGATATGGCTAGCTTTTCAGCCTTTTGGGGACCCTATGACCAGAAAAAAAGTTCAAAGGGTCCGAAATGTACTTATGTTTGGCGGACTTAACATCAGAAAGAGCAAGTCTGTAAGGATATTTAGCTTTTAAAACTTTTGGGGACCCTTTGACCAAAAAAAAAGTTCAAATGGTCCGATATGGACTACTGTCTGGTGGACTTGACTTTGACTTTTTGACATTTAACATCAGAAAGAGTCTATGAGGATATGGCTAGCTTTTCAGCCTTTTGGGACCCTTTGACCAGAAAAAAACTTCAACTGGTCTGAAATGGACTACTGTTTGGCGGACATAACATCAGAAAGAGTCAGTCTGTAAGGATACTTAGCTTTTAAACCTTTTGAGGACCCTTTGACCAGAAAAAAAGTTCAAAGGGTCCAATATGGACTACTGTCTGGCGGACTTCACTTTGACTTTTTGACTTTTAACATCAGAAAGAGTCTATGAGGATATGGCTAGCTTTTCAGCCTTTTGGGGACCCTTTGACCAGAAAAAAAGTTCAAAGGATCCGATATGGACTACTGTCTGGCTGGACTTTACCTTGACTTTTTGACTATTAACACAAGAAAGAGTCTATGAGGATATGGCTAGCTTTTCAGCCTTTTGGGGACCCTTCGACCAGAAAAAAAAGTTCAAAGGGTCCGATATGGACTACTGTCTGGCGGACTTGACTTTGACTTTTTGACTTTTAACATCAGAAAGAGTCTCTGAGGACATGGCTAGCTTTTCAGCCTTTTGGGGACCCTTTGACCAGAAAAAAAAGTTCAAAGGGTCCGAAATGGACTACTGTCTGGCAGACTTAACATCAGAAAGAGCCAGTCTGTAAGGATATTTAGCTTTAAAACCTCTTGGGGACCCTTTGACCAGAAAAAAAGATCAAAGGGTCCGATATGGACTACTGTCTGGCGGACTTAACATCAGAAAGAGACAGTCTGTAAGGATATTTAGGTTTTAAACCTTTTGGGGACCCTTTGACCAAAAAAAAGTTCAAATGGTCCGATATGGATTACTGTCTGGCGGACTTGACTTTGACTTTTTGACATTTAACATCAGAAAGAGTCTATGAGGATATGGCTAGCTTTTCAGCCTTTTGGGGACCCTTTGACCCGAAAAAAAAGTTCAAAGGGTCCGATATGGACTACTGTCTGGCGGACTTGATTTGACTTTTTGACTTTTAACATTAGAAAGAGTCTATGAGGTTATGGCTAGCTTTTCAGCCTTTTGGGGACCCTATGACCAGAAAAAAAGTTCAAAGGGTCCGAAATGGACTACTGTTTGGCGGACTTGACATCAGAAAGAACCAATCTGTAAGGATATTTAGCTTTTGAACCTTTTGGGGACCCTTTGACCAGAAAAAAAAGTTCAAAGGGTCCGATATGGACTACTGTCTGGCGGACTTGACTTTAACTTTTTCACTTTTATCATCAGAAAGAGTCTATGAGGATATGGCTAGCCTTTCAGCCTTTTGGGGACGCTTTGACCAGAAAAAAAAAGTTAAAAGCGTCCGATATGGACTACTATCTGGCGGACTTGATTTTGACTTTTTCACTTTTATCATCAGAAAGAGTCTATGAGGATATGGCTAGCTTTTCAGCGTTTTGGGGACCCTTTGACCAGAAAAAAAGTTCAAAGGGTCCGATATGGACTACTATCTGGCTGGACTTGACTTTGACTTTTTGACTTTTAACATCAGAAAGAGTCTATGAGGATATGGCTAGCTTTTCATTCTTTTGGGGACCCTATGACCAGAAAAAAAGTTCAAAGGGTCCGAAATGGACTACTGTTTGGCGGACTTAACATCAGAAAGAGCCAGTCTGTAAGGATATTTAGCTTTTAAACCTTTTGGGGACCCTTTGACCAGAAAAAAAGTTCAAAGGGTCCGATATGGACTACTGTCTGGCGGACTTGACTTAGACTTTTTGACTTTTAACATCAGAAAGAGTCTATGAGGATAGGGCTAGCTTTTCAGCCTTTTGGGGACCCTTTGAACAGAAAAAAAGTTCAAAGGATCCGATATGGACTACTGTCTGGCTGGACTTGACTTTGACTTTTTGACTTTTAACATAAGAAAGAGTCTATGAGGATATGGCTAGCTTTTCAGCCTTTTGGGGACCCTTTGACCAGAAAAAAAAGTTCAAAGGGTCCGATATGGACTACTATCTGGCGGACTTGACTTTGAATTTTTCACTTTTATCATCAGAAAGTGTCTATGAGGATATGGCTAGCTTTTCAGCGTTTTGGGGACCCTTTGACCAGAAAAAAAGTTCAAAGGGTCCGATATGGAGTACTATCTGGCTGGACTTGACTTTGACTTTTTGACTTCTAACATCAGAAAGAGTCTATGAGGATATGGCTAGCTTTTCATTCTTTTGGGGACCCTATGACCAGAAAAAAAGTTCAAAGGGTCCGAAATGGACTACTGTTTGGCGGACTTAACATCAGAAAGAGCCAGTCTGTAAGGATATTTTGCTTTTAAACCTTTTGGGGACCCTTTGACCAGAAGAAAAGTTCAAAGGGTCCGATATGGACTACTGTCTGGCGGACTTGACTTTTACTTTTTGACTTTTAACATCAGAAAGAGTCTATGAGGATAGGGCTAGCTTTTCAGCCTTTTGGGGACCCTTTGAACAGAAAAAAGTTCCGAACAGAACAAAAGTTCCGAACAGAACAAAGGATCCGATATGGACTACTGTCTGGCTGGACTTGACTTTGACTTTTTGACTTTTAACATAAGAAAGAGTCTATGAGGATATGGCTAGCTTTTCAGCCTTTTGGGGACCCTTTGACCAGAAAAAAAAGTTCAAAGGGTCCGATATGGACTACTGTCTGGCGGACTTGACTTTGACTTTTTGACTTTTAACATCAGAAAGAGTCTATGAGGATATGGCTAGCTTTTCAGCCTTTTGGGGACCCTTTGACAAAAAAAAGTTAAAAGCGTCCGATATGGACTACTGTCTGTCGGACTTGACTTTGACTTTTTGACTTTTAACATCAAAAAGAGTCTATGAGGATATGGCTAGCTTTCCAGCCTTTTGGGGACCCTTTGACCAGAAAAAAAAGTTAAAAGCGTCCGATATGGACTACTATCTGGCGGACTTGACTTTGACTTTTTGACTTTTAACATCAGAAAGAGTCTATGAGGATATGGCTAGCTTTTCAGCCTTTTGGGGACCCTTTGACCAGAAAAAAAAGTTCAAAGGGTCCGAAATGGACTACTGTCTGGCGGACTTAACATCAGAAAGAGCCAGTCTGTAAGGATATTTAGCTTTTAAACCTCTTGGGGACCCTTTGACCAGAAAAAAAGATCAAAGGGTCCGATATGGACTACTGTCTGGCAGACTTAACATCAGAAAGAGTCTATGAGGATATGGCTAGCTTTTCAGCCTTTTGGGGACCCTTTGACCAAAAAAAAAGTTAAAAGCGTCCGATATGGACTACTGTCTGTCGGACTTGACTTTGACTTTTTGACTTTTAACATCAAAAAGAGTCTATGAGGATATGGCTAGCTTTCCAGCCTTTTGGGGACCCTTTGACCAGAAAAAAAAGTTAAAAGCGTCCGATATGGACTACTATCTGGCGGACTTGACTTTGACTTTTTGACTTTTAACATCAGAAAGAGTCTATGAGGATATGGCTAGCTTTTCAGCCTTTTGGGGACCCTTTGACCAGAAAAAAAAGTTCAAAGGGTCCGAAATGGACTACTGTCTGGCGGACTTAACATCAGAAAGAGCCAGTCTGTAAGGATATTTAGCTTTTAAACCTCTTGGGGACCCTTTGACCAGAAAAAAAGATCAAAGGGTCCGATATGGACTACTGTCTGGCAGACTTAACATCAGAAAGAGCCAGTCTGTAAGGATATTTAGGTTTTAAACCTTTTGGGACCCCTTTGACCAAAAAAAAAGTTCAAATGGTCCGATATGGACTACTATCTGGTGGACTTGACTTTGACTTTTCACTTTTAACATCAGAAAGAGTCTATGAGGATATGGCTAGCTTTTCAGCATTTTGGGGACCCTTTGACCAGAAAAAAAGTTCAAAGGGTCCGAAATGGACTATTGTTTGGCGGACTTAACATCAGAAAGAGCCAGTCTGTAAGGATATTTAGCTTTTAAACCTTTTGGGGACTCTTTGACAAGAAAAAAAAGTTAAAAGCGTCCGATATGGACTACTGTCTGGCGGACTTGACTTTGACTTTTTGACTTTTAACATCAGAAAGAGTCTATGAGGATATGGCTAGCTTTTCAGCCTTTTGGGGACCCTTTGACCAGAAAAAAAAGTTAAAAGCGTCCGATATGGACTACTATCTGGCGGACTTGACTTTGACTTTTTCACTTTTAACATCAGAAAGAGTCTATGAGGATATGGCTAGCTTTTCAGCGTTTTGGGGACCCTTTGACCAGAAAAAAGTTCAAAGGGTCCGATATGGACTACTGTCTGGTTGGACTTGACTTTGACTTTTTGACTTTTAACATCAGAATGAGTCTATGAGGATATGGCTAGCTTTACAGCCTTTTGGGGACCCTTTGACCAGAAAAAAAGTTCAAAGGATCCGATATGGACTACTGTCTGGCTGGACTTGACTTTGCCTTTTTGACTTTTAACATAAGAAAGAGTCTATGAGGATATGGATAGATTTTCAGCCTTTTTTGGACCCTTTGACCAGAAAAAAAGTTCAAAGGGTCCGATATGGACTACTGTCTGGGGGACTTGACTTTGACTTTTTGACTTTTAACATCAGAAAGAGTCTATGAGGATATGGCTAGCTTTTCAGCCTTTTGGGGACCCTATGACCAGAAAAAGTTTAAAGGGTCCGAAATGGACTACTGTTTGGCGGACTTAACATCAGAAAGAGCCAGTCTGTAAGGATATTTAGCTTTTAAACCTTTTGGGGACCCTTTGACCAGAA
This sequence comes from Gila orcuttii, assembly GCA_026230005.1. Lineage (NCBI taxonomy): Eukaryota > Metazoa > Chordata > Actinopteri > Cypriniformes > Leuciscidae > Gila > Gila orcuttii. Next base: position 21,589,834 of record JAPDVR010000011.1, read on the forward strand.
AAAAAGTTCAAAGGGTCCGATATGGACTAATGTCTGGCTGGACTTGACTTTGACTTTTTGACTTTTAACATCAGAAAGAGTCTATGAGGATATGGCTAGCTTTTCAGGCTTTTGGGGACCCTTTGACCAGAAAAAAAGTTCAAAGGATCAGATATGGACTACTGTCTGGCTGGACTTGACTTTGACTTTTTGACTTTTAACATAAGAAAGAGTCTATGAGGATATGGCTAGCTTTTCAGCCTTTTGGGGACCCTTTGACCAGAAAAAAAAGTTCAAAGGGTCCGAAATGGACTACTGTCTGGCGGACTTAACATCAGAAAGAGCCAGTCTGTAAGGACATTTAGCTTTTAAACCTCTTGGGGACCCTTTGACCAGAAAAAAAGATCAAAGGGTCCGATATGGACTACTGTCTGGCGGACTTAACATCAGAAAGAGACAGTCTGTAAGGATATTTAGGTTTTAAACCTTTTGGGGACCCTTTGACCAAAAAAAAGTTCAAATGGTCCGATATGGATTACTGTCTGGCGGACTTGACTTTGACTTTTTGACATTTAACATCAGAAAGAGTCTATGAGGATATGGCTAGCTTTTCAGCCTTTTGGGGACCCTTTGACCCGAAAAAAAAGTTCAAAGGGTCCGATATGGACTACTGTCTGGCGGACTTGATTTGACTTTTTGACTTTTAACATTAGAAAGAGTCTATGAGGTTATGGCTAGCTTTTCAGCCTTTTGGGGACCCTATGACCAGAAAAAAAGTTCAAAGGGTCCGAAATGGACTACTGTTTGGCGGACTTGACATCAGAAAGAACCAATCTGTAAGGATATTTAGCTTTTGAACCTTTTGGGGACCCTTTGACCAGAAAAAAAAGTTCAAAGGGTCCGATATGGACTACTGTCTGGCGGACTTGACTTTGACTTTTTCACTTTTATCATCAGAAAGAGTCTATGAGGATATGGCTAGCCTTTCAGCCTTTTGGGGACGCTTTGACCAGAAAAAAAAGTTAAAAGCGTCCGATATGGACTACTATCTGGCGGACTTGATTTTGACTTTTTCACTTTTATCATCAGAAAGAGTCTATGAGGATATGGCTAGCTTTTCAGCGTTTTGGGGACCCTTTGACCAGAAAAAAAGTTCAAAGGGTCCGATATGGACTACTATCTGGCTGGACTTGACTTTGACTTTTTGACTTTTAACATCAGAAAGAGTCTATGAGGATATGGCTAGCTTTTCATTCTTTTGGGGACCCTATGACCAGAAAAAAAGTTCAAAGGGTCCGAAATGGACTACTGTTTGGCGGACTTAACATCAGAAAGAGCCAGTCTGTAAGGATATTTAGCTTTTAAACCTTTTGGGGACCCTTTGACCAGAAAAAAAGTTCAAAGGGTCCGATATGGACTACTGTCTGGCGGACTTGACTTAGACTTTTTGACTTTTAACATCAGAAAGAGTCTATGAGGATAGGGCTAGCTTTTCAGCCTTTTGGGGACCCTTTGAACAGAAAAAAAGTTCAAAGGATCCGATATGGACTACTGTCTGGCTGGACTTGACTTTGACTTTTTGACTTTTAACATAAGAAAGAGTCTATGAGGATATGGCTAGCTTTTCAGCCTTTTGGGGACCCTTTGACCAGAAAAAAAAGTTCAAAGGGTCCGATATGGACTACTATCTGGCGGACTTGACTTTGACTTTTTCACTTTTATCATCAGAAAGAGTCTATGAGGATATGGCTAGCTTTTCAGCGTTTTGGGGACCCTTTGACCAGAAAAAAAGTTCAAAGGGTCCGATATGGAGTACTGTCTGGCTGGACTTGACTTTGACTTTTTGACTTCTAACATCAGAAAGAGTCTATGAGGATATGGCTAGCTTTTCATTCTTTTGGGGACCCTATGACCAGAAAAAAAGTTCAAAGGGTCCGAAATGGACTACTGTTTGGCGGACTTAACATCAGAAAGAGACAGTCTGTAAGGATATTTAGCTTTTAAACCTCTTGGGGATCCTTTGACCAGAAAAAAAGTTCAAAGGGTCCGATATGGACTACTTTCTGGCGGACTTGACTTTGACTTTTTGACTTTTAACATCAGAAAGAGTCTATGAGGATATGGCTAGCTTTTAAACCTTTTGGGGACCCTTTGACCAGAAAAAAAGTTCAAAGGGTCCGATATGGACTACTGTCTGGCGGACTTGACTTTGACTTTTTGACTTTTAACATCAGAAAGAGTCTATGAGGATATGGCTAGCTTTTCAGCCTTTTGGGGACCCTTTGACCAGAAAAAAAGTTCAAAGGATCCGATATGGACTACTGTCTGGCTGGACTTGACTTTGACTTTTTGACTTTTAACATAAGAAAGAATCTATGAGGATATGGCTAGCTTTTCAGCCTTTTGGGGACTTTGACCAGAAAAAAAAGTTCAAAGCGTCCGTTATGGACTACTGTCTGGCGGACTTGACTTTGACTTTTTGACTTTTAACATCAGAAAGAGTCTATGAGGATATGGCTAGCTTTTCAGCCTTTTGGGGACCCTTTGACCAGAAAAAAAGTTAAAAGCGTCCGATATGGACTACTGTCTGTCGGACTTGACTTTGACTTTTTGACTTTTAACTTCAGAAAGAGTCTATGAGGATATGGCTAGCTTTCCAGCCTTTTGGGGACCCTTTGACCAGAAAAAAAAGTTAAAAGCGTCCGATATGGACTACTATCTGGCGGACTTGACTTTGACTTTTTGACTTTTAACTTCGGAAAGAGTCTATGAGGATATGGCTAGCTTTTCAGCCTTTTTTGGACCCTTTGACCAGAAAAAAAAGTTCAAAGGGTCCGAAATGGACTACTGTCTGGCGGACTTAACATCAGAAAGAGCCAGTCTGTAAGGATATTTAGCTTTTAAACCTCTTGGGGACCCTTTGACCAGAAAAAAAGATCAAAGGGTCCGATATGGACTACTGTCTGGCAGACTTAACATCAGAAAGAGCCAGTCTGTAAGGATATTTAGGTTTTAAACCTTTTGGGGACCCTTTGACCAAAAAAAAAGTTCAAATGGTCCGATATGGACTACTATCTGGCGGACTTGACTTTGACTTTTTCACTTTTAACATCAGAAAAGGTCTATGAGGATATGGCTAGCTTTTCAGCGTTTTGGGGTCCCTATGACCAGAAAAAAAGTTCAAAGGGTCCGAAATGGACTACTATTTGGCGAACTTAACATCAGAAAGAGCCAGTCTGTAAGGATATTTAGCTTTTAAACCTCTTGGGGACCCTTTGACCAGAAAAAAAGATCAAAGGGTCCGATATGGACTACTGTCTGGCGGACTTCACATCAGAAAGAGACAGTCTGAAAGGATATTTAGCTTTTAAACCTTTTGGGGACCCTTTGACCAGAAAAAAAAGTTAAAAGCGTCCGATAAGGACTACTGTCTGGCGGACTTGACTTTGACTTTTTGACTTTTAACATCAGAAAGAGTCTATGAGGATATGGCTAGCTTTTCAGCCTTTTGGGGACCCTTCGACCAGAAAAAAAAGTTAAAAGCGTCCGATATGGACTACCATCTGGCGGACTTGACTTTGACTTTTTGACTTTTAACATCAGAAAGAGTCTATTAGGATATGGCTAGCTTTTCAGCCTTTTGGGGACCCTTTGACCAGAAAAAAAGTTCAAAGGGTCCGATATGGACTACTGTCTGGCTGGACTTGACTTTGACTTTTTGACTTTTATCATCAGAAAGAGTCTATGAGAATATGGCTAGCTTTTCAGCCTTTTTTGAACCCTTTGACCAGAAAAAAAAGTTCAAAGTGTCCGATATGGACTACTGTCTGGGGGACTTGACTTTGACTTTTTGACTATTAACATCAGAAAGAGTCTATGAGGATATGGCTAGCTTTTCAGCCTTTTGGGGACCCTATGACCAGAAAAAAAGTTCAAAGGGTCCGAAATGTACTTATGTTTGGCGGACTTAACATCAGAAAGAGCAAGTCTGTAAGGATATTTAGCTTTTAAAACTTTTGGGGACCCTTTGACCAAAAAAAAAGTTCAAATGGTCCGATATGGACTACTGTCTGGTGGACTTGACTTTGACTTTTTGACATTTAACATCAGAAAGAGTCTATGAGGATATGGCTAGCTTTTCAGCCTTTTGGGACCCTTTGACCAGAAAAAAACTTCAACTGGTTTGAAATGGACTACTGTTTGGCGGACATAACATCAGAAAGAGTCAGTCTGTAAGGATACTTAGCTTTTAAACCTTTTGAGGACCCTTTGACCAGAAAAAAAGTTCAAAGGGTCCAATATGGACTACTGTCTGGCGGACTTCACTTTGACTTTTTGACTTTTAACATCAGAAAGAGTCTATGAGGATATGGCTAGCTTTTCAGCCTTTTGGGGACCCTTTGACCAGAAAAAAAGTTCAAAGGATCCGATATGGACTACTGTCTGGCTGGACTTTACCTTGACTTTTTGACTATTAACACAAGAAAGAGTCTATGAGGATATGGCTAGCTTTTCAGCCTTTTGGGGACCCTTCGACCAGAAAAAAAAGTTCAAAGGGTCCGATATGGACTACTGTCTGGCGGACTTGACTTTGACTTTTTGACTTTTAACATCAGAAAGAGTCTCTGAGGACATGGCTAGCTTTTCAGCCTTTTGGGGACCCTTTGACCAGAAAAAAAAGTTCAAAGGGTCCGAAATGGACTACTGTCTGGCAGACTTAACATCAGAAAGAGCCAGTCTGTAAGGATATTTAGCTTTTAAACCTCTTGGGGACCCTTTGACCAGAAAAAAAGATCAAAGGGTCCGATATGGACTACTGTCTGGCGGACTTAACATCAGAAAGAGACAGTCTGTAAGGATATTTAGGTTTTAAACCTTTTGGGGACCCTTTGACCAAAAAAAAGTTCAAATGGTCCGATATGGATTACTGTCTGGCGGACTTGACTTTGACTTTTTGACATTTAACATCAGAAAGAGTCTATGAGGATATGGCTAGCTTTTCAGCCTTTTGGGGACCCTTTGACCCGAAAAAAAAGTTCAAAGGGTCCGATATGGACTACTGTCTGGCGGACTTGATTTGACTTTTTGACTTTTAACATTAGAAAGAGTCTATGAGGTTATGGCTAGCTTTTCAGCCTTTTGGGGACCCTATGACCAGAAAAAAAGTTCAAAGGGTCCGAAATGGACTACTGTTTGGCGGACTTGACATCAGAAAGAACCAATCTGTAAGGATATTTAGCTTTTGAACCTTTTGGGGACCCTTTGACCAGAAAAAAAAGTTCAAAGGGTCCGATATGGACTACTGTCTGTAGGACTTGACTTTAACTTTTTCACTTTTATCATCAGAAAGAGTCTATGAGGATATGGCTAGCCTTTCAGCCTTTTGGGGACGCTTTGACCAGAAAAAAAAAGTTAAAAGCGTCCGATATGGACTACTATCTGGCGGACTTGATTTTGACTTTTTCACTTTTATCATCAGAAAGAGTCTATGAGGATATGGCTAGCTTTTCAGCGTTTTGGGGACCCTTTGACCAGAAAAAAAGTTCAAAGGGTCCGATATGGACTACTATCTGGCTGGACTTGACTTTGACTTTTTGACTTTTAACATCAGAAAGAGTCTATGAGGATATGGCTAGCTTTTCATTCTTTTGGGGACCCTATGACCAGAAAAAAAGTTCAAAGGGTCCGAAATGGACTACTGTTTGGCGGACTTAACATCAGAAAGAGCCAGTCTGTAAGGATATTTAGCTTTTAAACCTTTTGGGGACCCTTTGACCAGAAAAAAAGTTCAAAGGGTCCGATATGGACTACTGTCTGGCGGACTTGACTTAGACTTTTTGACTTTTAACATCAGAAAGAGTCTATGAGGATAGGGCTAGCTTTTCAGCCTTTTGGGGACCCTTTGAACAGAAAAAAAGTTCAAAGGATCCGATATGGACTACTGTCTGGCTGGACTTGACTTTGACTTTTTGACTTTTAACATAAGAAAGAGTCTATGAGGATATGGCTAGCTTTTCAGCCTTTTGGGGACCCTTTGACCAGAAAAAAAAGTTCAAAGGGTCCGATATGGACTACTATCTGGCGGACTTGACTTTGAATTTTTCACTTTTATCATCAGAAAGTGTCTATGAGGATATGGCTAGCTTTTCAGCGTTTTGGGGACCCTTTGACCAGAAAAAAAGTTCAAAGGGTCCGATATGGAGTACTATCTGGCTGGACTTGACTTTGACTTTTTGACTTCTAACATCAGAAAGAGTCTATGAGGATATGGCTAGCTTTTCATTCTTTTGGGGACCCTATGACCAGAAAAAAAGTTCAAAGGGTCCGAAATGGACTACTGTTTGGCGGACTTAACATCAGAAAGAGCCAGTCTGTAAGGATATTTAGCTTTTAAACCTTTTGGGGACCCTTTGACCAGAAGAAAAGTTCAAAGGGTCCGATATGGACTACTGTCTGGCGGACTTGACTTTTACTTTTTGACTTTTAACATCAGAAAGAGTCTATGAGGATAGGGCTAGCTTTTCAGCCTTTTGGGGACCCTTTGAACAGAAAAAAGTTCCGAACAGAACAAAAGTTCCGAACAGAACAAAGGATCCGATATGGACTACTGTCTGGCTGGACTTGACTTTGACTTTTTGACTTTTAACATAAGAAAGAGTCTATGAGGATATGGCTAGCTTTTCAGCCTTTTGGGGACCCTTTGACCAGAAAAAAAAGTTCAAAGGGTCCGATATGGACTACTGTCTGGCGGACTTGACTTTGACTTTTTGACTTTTAACATCAGAAAGAGTCTATGAGGATATGGCTAGCTTTTCAGCCTTTTGGGGACCCTTTGACAAAAAAAAGTTAAAAGCGTCCGATATGGACTACTGTCTGTCGGACTTGACTTTGACTTTTTGACTTTTAACATCAAAAAGAGTCTATGAGGATATGGCTAGCTTTCCAGCCTTTTGGGGACCCTTTGACCAGAAAAAAAAGTTAAAAGCGTCCGATATGGACTACTATCTGGCGGACTTGACTTTGACTTTTTGACTTTTAACATCAGAAAGAGTCTATGAGGATATGGCTAGCTTTTCAGCCTTTTGGGGACCCTTTGACCAGAAAAAAAAGTTCAAAGGGTCCGAAATGGACTACTGTCTGGCGGACTTAACATCAGAAAGAGCCAGTCTGTAAGGATATTTAGCTTTTAAACCTCTTGGGGACCCTTTGACCAGAAAAAAAGATCAAAGGGTCCGATATGGACTACTGTCTGGCAGACTTAACATCAGAAAGAGTCTATGAGGATATGGCTAGCTTTTCAGCCTTTTGGGGACCCTTTGACCAAAAAAAAAGTTAAAAGCGTCCGATATGGACTACTGTCTGTCGGACTTGACTTTGACTTTTTGACTTTTAACATCAAAAAGAGTCTATGAGGATATGGCTAGCTTTCCAGCCTTTTGGGGACCCTTTGACCAGAAAAAAAAGTTAAAAGCGTCCGATATGGACTACTATCTGGCGGACTTGACTTTGACTTTTTGACTTTTAACATCAGAAAGAGTCTATGAGGATATGGCTAGCTTTTCAGCCTTTTGGGGACCCTTTGACCAGAAAAAAAAGTTCAAAGGGTCCGAAATGGACTACTGTCTGGCGGACTTAACATCAGAAAGAGCCAGTCTGTAAGGATATTTAGCTTTTAAACCTCTTGGGGACCCTTTGACCAGAAAAAAAGATCAAAGGGTCCGATATGGACTACTGTCTGGCAGACTTAACATCAGAAAGAGCCAGTCTGTAAGGATATTTAGGTTTTAAACCTTTTGGGACCCCTTTGACCAAAAAAAAAGTTCAAATGGTCCGATATGGACTACTATCTGGTGGACTTGACTTTGACTTTTCACTTTTAACATCAGAAAGAGTCTATGAGGATATGGCTAGCTTTTCAGCATTTTGGGGACCCTTTGACCAGAAAAAAAGTTCAAAGGGTCCGAAATGGACTATTGTTTGGCGGACTTAACATCAGAAAGAGCCAGTCTGTAAGGATATTTAGCTTTTAAACCTTTTGGGGACTCTTTGACAAGAAAAAAAAGTTAAAAGCGTCCGATATGGACTACTGTCTGGCGGACTTGACTTTGACTTTTTGACTTTTAACATCAGAAAGAGTCTATGAGGATATGGCTAGCTTTTCAGCCTTTTGGGGACCCTTTGACCAGAAAAAAAAGTTAAAAGCGTCCGATATGGACTACTATCTGGCGGACTTGACTTTGACTTTTTCACTTTTAACATCAGAAAGAGTCTATGAGGATATGGCTAGCTTTTCAGCGTTTTGGGGACCCTTTGACCAGAAAAAAGTTCAAAGGGTCCGATATGGACTACTGTCTGGTTGGACTTGACTTTGACTTTTTGACTTTTAACATCAGAAAGAGTCTATGAGGATATGGCTAGCTTTACAGCCTTTTGGGGACCCTTTGACCAGAAAAAAAGTTCAAAGGATCCGATATGGACTACTGTCTGGCTGGACTTGACTTTGCCTTTTTGACTTTTAACATAAGAAAGAGTCTATGAGGATATGGATAGATTTTCAGCCTTTTTTGGACCCTTTGACCAGAAAAAAAGTTCAAAGGGTCCGATATGGACTACTGTCTGGGGGACTTGACTTTGACTTTTTGACTTTTAACATCAGAAAGAGTCTATGAGGATATGGCTAGCTTTTCAGCCTTTTGGGGACCCTATGACCAGAAAAAGTTTAAAGGGTCCGAAATGGACTACTGTTTGGCGGACTTAACATCAGAAAGAGCCAGTCTGTAAGGATATTTAGCTTTTAAACCTTTTGGGGACCCTTTGACCAGAAAAAAAGTTCAAAGGGTCCGATATGGACTAATGTCTGGCTGGACTTGACTTTGACTTTTTGACTTTTAACATCAGAAAGAGTCTATGAGGATATGGCTAGCTTTTCAGGCTTTTGGGGACCCTTTGACCAGAAAAAAAGTTCAAAGGAACAGATATGGACTACTGTCTGGCTGGACTTGACTTTGACTTTTTGACTTTTAACATAAGAAAGAGTCTATGAGGATATGGCTAGCTTTTCAGCCTTTTGGGGACCCTTTGACCAGAAAAAAAAGTTCAAAGGGTCCGAAATGGACTACTGTCTGGCGGACTTAACATCAGAAAGAGCCAGTCTGTAAGGATATTTAGCTTTTAAACCTCTTGGGGACCCTTTGACCAGAAAAAAAGATCAAAGGGTCCGATATGGACTACTGTCTGGCGGACTTAACATCAGAAAGAGACAGTCTGTAAGGATATTTAGCTTTTAAACCTTTTGGGGACCCTTTGACCAGAAAAAAAGTTAAAAGCGTCCGATATGGACTACTGTCTGGCGGACTTGACTTTGACTTTTTCACTTTTATCATCAGAAAGAGTCTATGAGGATATGGCTAGCCTTTCAGCCTTTTGGGGACGCTTTGACCAGAAAAAAAAGTTAAAAGCGTCCGATATGGACTACTATCTGGCGGACTTGATTTTGACTTTTTCACTTTTATCATCAGAAAGAGTCTATGAGGATATGGCTAGCTTTTCAGCGTTTTGGGGACCCTTTGACCAGAAAAAAAGTTCAAAGGGTCCGATATGGACTACTATCTGGCTGGACTTGACTTTGACTTTTTGACTTTTAACATCAGAAAGAGTCTATGAGGATATGGCTAGCTTTTCATTCTTTTGGGGACCCTATGACCAGAAAAAAAGTTCAAAGGGTCCGAAATGGACTACTGTTTGGCGGACTTAACATCAGAAAGAGCCAGTCTGTAAGGATATTTAGCTTTTAAACCTTTTGGGGACCCTTTGACCAGAAAAAAAGTTCAAAGGGTCCGATATGGACTACTGTCTGGCGGACTTGACTTAGACTTTTTGACTTTTAACATCAGAAAGAGTCTATGAGGATAGGGCTAGCTTTTCAGCCTTTTGGGGACCCTTTGAACAGAAAAAAAGTTCAAAGGATCCGATATGGACTACTGTCTGGCTGGACTTGACTTTGACTTTTTGACTTTTAACATAAGAAAGAGTCTATGAGGATATGGCTAGCTTTTCAGCCTTTTGGGGACCCTTTGACCAGAAAAAAAAGTTCAAAGGGTCCGATATGGACTACTATCTGGCGGACTTGACTTTGACTTTTTCACTTTTATCATCAGAAAGAGTCTATGAGGATATGGCTAGCTTTTCAGCGTTTTGGGGACCCTTTGACCAGAAAAAAAGTTCAAAGGGTCCGATATGGAGTACTGTCTGGCTGGACTTGACTTTGACTTTTTGACTTCTAACATCAGAAAGAGTCTATGAGGATATGGCTAGCTTTTCATTCTTTTGGGGACCCTATGACCAGAAAAAAAGTTCAAAGGGTCCGAAATGGACTACTGTTTGGCGGACTTAACATCAGAAAGAGACAGTCTGTAAGGATATTTAGCTTTTAAACCTCTTGGGGATCCTTTGACCAGAAAAAAAGTTCAAAGGGTCCGATATGGACTACTTTCTGGCGGACTTGACTTTGACTTTTTGACTTTTAACATCAGAAAGAGTCTATGAGGATATGGCTAGCTTTTCAGCGTTTTGGGGACCCTTTGACCAGAAAAAAAGTTCAAAGGGTCCGATATGGACTACTATCTGGCTGGACTTGACTTTGACTTTTTGACTTTTAACATCAGAAAGAGTCTATGAGGATATGGCTAGCTTTTCATTCTTTTGGGGACCCTATGACCAGAAAAAAAGTTCAAAGGGTCCGATATGGACTACTATCTGGCTGGACTTGACTTTGACTTTTTGACTTTTAACATCAGAAAGAGTCTATGAGGATAGGGCTAGCTTTTCAGCCTTTTGGGGACCCTTTGAACAGAAAAAAGTTCCGAACAGAACAAAAGTTCCGAACAGAACAAAGGATCCGATATGGACTACTGTCTGGCTGGACTTGATTTTGACTTTTTGACTTTTAACATAAGAAAGAGTCTATGAGGATATGGCTAGCTTTTCAGCCTTTTGGGGACCCTTTGACCAGAAAAAAAAGTTCAAAGGGTCCGATATGGACTACTGTCTGGCGGACTTGACTTTGACTTTTTGACTTTTAACATCAGAAAGAGTCTATGAGGATATGGCTAGCTTTTCAGCCTTTTGGGGACCTTTTGACCAAAAAAAAAGTTAAAAGCGTCCGATATGGACTACTGTCTGTCGGACTTGACTTTGACTTTTTGACTTTTAACATCAAAAAGAGTCTATGAGGATATGGCTAGCTTTCCAGCCTTTTGGGGACCCTTTGACCAGAAAAAAAAGTTAAAAGCGTCCGATATGGACTACTATCTGGCGGACTTGACTTTGACTTTTTGACTTTTAACATCAGAAAGAGTCTATGAGGATATGGCTAGCTTTTCAGCCTTTTGGGGACCCTTTGACCAGAAAAAAAAGTTCAAAGGGTCCGAAATGGACTACTGTCTGGCGGACTTAACATCAGAAAGAGCCAGTCTGTAAGGATATTTAGCTTTTAAACCTCTTGGGGACCCTTTGACCAGAAAAAAAGATCAAAGGGTCCGATATGGACTACTGTCTGGCAGACTTAACATCAGAAAGAGTCTATGAGGATATGGCTAGCTTTTCAGCCTTTTGGGGACCCTTTGACCAAAAAAAAAGTTAAAAGCGTCCGATATGGACTACTGTCTGTCGGACTTGACTTTGACTTTTTGACTTTTAACATCAAAAAGAGTCTATGAGGATATGGCTAGCTTTCCAGCCTTTTGGGGACCCTTTGACCAGAAAAAAAAGTTAAAAGCGTCCGATATGGACTACTATCTGGCGGACTTGACTTTGACTTTTTGACTTTTAACATCAGAAAGAGTCTATGAGGATATGGCTAGCTTTTCAGCCTTTTGGGGACCCTTTGACCAGAAAAAAAAGTTCAAAGGGTCCGAAATGGACTACTGTCTGGCGGACTTAACATCAGAAAGAGCCAGTCTGTAAGGATATTTAGCTTTTAAACCTCTTGGGGACCCTTTGACCAGAAAAAAAGATCAAAGGGTCCGATATGGACTACTGTCTGGCAGACTTAACATCAGAAAGAGCCAGTCTGTAAGGATATTTAGGTTTTAAACCTTTTGGGACCCGTTTGACCAAAAAAAAAGTTCAAATGGTCCGATATGGACTACTATCTGGCGGACTTGACTTTGACTTTTCACTTTTAACATCAGAAAGAGTCTATGAGGATATGGCTAGCTTTTCAGCATTTTGGGGACCCTTTGACCAGAAAAAAAGTTCAAAGGGTCCGAAATGGACTATTGTTTGGCGGACTTAACATCAGAAAGAGCCAGTCTGTAAGGATATTTAGCTTTTAAACCTTTTGGGGACCCTTTGACAAGAAAAAAAAGTTAAAAGCGTCCGATATGGACTACTGTCTGGCGGACTTGACTTTGACTTTTTGACTTTTAACATCAGAAAGAGTCTATGAGGATATGGCTAGCTTTTCAGCCTTTTGGGGACCCTTTGACCAGAAAAAAAAGTTAAAAGCGTCCGATATGGACTACTATCTGGCGGACTTGACTTTGACTTTTTCACTTTTAACATCAGAAAGAGTCTATGAGGATATGGCTAGCTTTTCAGCGTTTTGGGGACCCTTTGACCAGAAAAAAGTTCAAAGGGTCCGATATGGACTACTGTCTGGTTGGACTTGACTTTGACTTTTTGACTTTTAACATCAGAAAGAGTCTATGAGGATATGGCTAGCTTTACAGCCTTTTGGGGACCCTTTGACCAGAAAAAAAGTTCAAAGGATCCGATATGGACTACTGTCTGGCTGGACTTGACTTTGCCTTTTTGACTTTTAACATAAGAAAGAGTCTATGAGGATATGGATAGATTTTCAGCCTTTTTTGGACCCTTTGACCAGAAAAAAAGTTCAAAGGGTCCGATATGGACTACTGTCTGGGGGACTTGACTTTGACTTTTTGACTTTTAACATCAGAAAGAGTCTATGAGGATATGGCTAGCTTTTCAGCCTTTTGGGGACCCTATGACCAGAAAAAGTTTAAAGGGTCCGAAATGGACTACTGTTTGGCGGACTTAACATCAGAAAGAGCCAGTCTGTAAGGATATTTAGCTTTTAAACCTTTTGGGGACCCTTTGACCAGAAAAAAAGTTCAAAGGGTCCGATATGGACTAATGTCTGGCTGGACTTGACTTTGACTTTTTGACTTTTAACATCAGAAAGAGTCTATGAGGATATGGCTAGCTTTTCAGGCTTTTGGGGACCCTTTGACCAGAAAAAAAGTTCAAAGGATCAGATATGGACTACTGTCTGGCTGGACTTTACCTTGACTTTTTGACTATTAACACAAGAAAGAGTCTATGAGGATATGGCTAGCTTTTCAGCCTTTTGGGGACCCTTCGACCAGAAAAAAAAGTTCAAAGGGTCCGATATGGACTACTGTCTGGCGGACTTGACTTTGACTTTTTGACTTTTAACATCAGAAAGAGTCTCTGAGGACATGGCTAGCTTTTCAGCCTTTTGGGGACCCTTTGACCAGAAAAAAAAGTTCAAAGGGTCCGAAATGGACTACTGTCTGGCAGACTTAACATCAGAAAGAGCCAGTCTGTAAGGATATTTAGCTTTTAAACCTCTTGGGGACCCTTTGACCAGAAAAAAAGATCAAAGGGTCCGATATGGACTACTGTCTGGCGGACTTAACATCAGAAAGAGACAGTCTGTAAGGATATTTAGGTTTTAAACCTTTTGGGGACCCTTTGACCAAAAAAAAGTTCAAATGGTCCGATATGGATTACTGTCTGGCGGACTTGACTTTGACTTTTTGACATTTAACATCAGAAAGAGTCTATGAGGATATGGCTAGCTTTTCAGCCTTTTGGGGACCCTTTGACCCGAAAAAAAAGTTCAAAGGGTCCGATATGGACTACTGTCTGGCGGACTTGATTTGACTTTTTGACTTTTAACATTAGAAAGAGTCTATGAGGTTATGGCTAGCTTTTCAGCCTTTTGGGGACCCTATGACCAGAAAAAAAGTTCAAAGGGTCCGAAATGGACTACTGTTTGGCGGACTTGACATCAGAAAGAACCAATCTGTAAGGATATTTAGCTTTTGAACCTTTTGGGGACCCTTTGACCAGAAAAAAAAGTTCAAAGGGTCCGATATGGACTACTGTCTGGCGGACTTGACTTTAACTTTTTCACTTTTATCATCAGAAAGAGTCTATGAGGATACGGCTAGCCTTTCAGCCTTTTGGGGACGCTTTGACCAGAAAAAAAAAGTTAAAAGCGTCCGATATGGACTACTATCTGGCGGACTTGATTTTGACTTTTTCACTTTTATCATCAGAAAGAGTCTATGAGGATATGGCTAGCTTTTCAGCGTTTTGGGGACCCTTTGACCAGAAAAAAAGTTCAAAGGGTCCGATATGGACTACTATCTGGCTGGACTTGACTTTGACTTTTTGACTTTTAACATCAGAAAGAGTCTATGAGGATATGGCTAGCTTTTCATTCTTTTGGGGACCCTATGACCAGAAAAAAAGTTCAAAGGGTCCGATATGGACTACTATCTGGCTGGACTTGACTTTGACTTTTTGACTTTTAACATCAGAAAGAGTCTATGAGGATAGGGCTAGCTTTTCAGCCTTTTGGGGACCCTTTGAACAGAAAAAAGTTCCGAACAGAACAAAAGTTCCGAACAGAACAAAGGATCCGATATGGACTACTGTCTGGCTGGACTTGACTTTGACTTTTTGACTTTTAACATAAGAAAGAGTCTATGAGGATATGGCTAGCTTTTCAGCCTTTTGGGGACCCTTTGACCAGAAAAAAAAGTTCAAAGGGTCCGATATGGACTACTGTCTGGCGGACTTGACTTTGACTTTTTGACTTTTAACATCAGAAAGAGTCTATGAGGATATGGCTAGCTTTTCAGCCTTTTGGGGACCCTTTGACCAAAAAAAAAGTTAAAAGCGTCCGATATGGACTACTGTCTGTCGGACTTGACTTTGACTTTTTGACTTTTAACATCAAAAAGAGTCTATGAGGATATGGCTAGCTTTCCAGCCTTTTGGGGACCCTTTGACCAGAAAAAAAAGTTAAAAGCGTCCGATATGGACTACTATCTGGCGGACTTGACTTTGACTTTTTGACTTTTAACATCAGAAAGAGTCTATGAGGATATGGCTAGCTTTTCAGCCTTTTGGGGACCCTTTGACCAGAAAAAAAAGTTCAAAGGGTCCGAAATGGACTACTGTCTGGCGGACTTAACATCAGAAAGAGCCAGTCTGTAAGGATATTTAGCTTTTAAACCTCTTGGGGACCCTTTGACCAGAAAAAAAGATCAAAGGGTCCGATATGGACTACTGTCTGGCAGACTTAACATCAGAAAGAGTCTATGAGGATATGGCTAGCTTTTCAGCCTTTTGGGGACCCTTTGACCAAAAAAAAAGTTAAAAGCGTCCGATATGGACTACTGTCTGTCGGACTTGACTTTGACTTTTTGACTTTTAACATCAAAAAGAGTCTATGAGGATATGGCTAGCTTTCCAGCCTTTTGGGGACCCTTTGACCAGAAAAAAAAGTTAAAAGCGTCCGATATGGACTACTATCTGGCGGACTTGACTTTGACTTTTTGACTTTTAACATCAGAAAGAGTCTATGAGGATATGGCTAGCTTTTCAGCCTTTTGGGGACCCTTTGACCAGAAAAAAAAGTTCAAAGGGTCCGAAATGGACTACTGTCTGGCGGACTTAACATCAGAAAGAGCCAGTCTGTAAGGATATTTAGCTTTTAAACCTCTTGGGGACCCTTTGACCAGAAAAAAAGATCAAAGGGTCCGATATGGACTACTGTCTGGCAGACTTAACATCAGAAAGAGCCAGTCTGTAAGGATATTTAGGTTTTAAACCTTTTGGGACCCCTTTGACCAAAAAAAAAGTTCAAATGGTCCGATATGGACTACTATCTGGCGGACTTGACTTTGACTTTTCACTTTTAACATCAGAAAGAGTCTATGAGGATATGGCTAGCTTTTCAGCATTTTGGGGACCCTTTGACCAGAAAAAAAGTTCAAAGGGTCCGAAATGGACTATTGTTTGGCGGACTTAACATCAGAAAGAGCCAGTCTGTAAGGATATTTAGCTTTTAAACCTTTTGGGGACCCTTTGACAAGAAAAAAAAGTTAAAAGCGTCCGATATGGACTACTGTCTGGCGGACTTGACTTTGACTTTTTGACTTTTAACATCAGAAAGAGTCTATGAGGATATGGCTAGCTTTTCAGCCTTTTGGGGACCCTTTGACCAGAAAAAAAAGTTAAAAGCGTCCGATATGGACTACTATCTGGCGGACTTGACTTTGACTTTTTCACTTTTAACATCAGAAAGAGTCTATGAGGATATGGCTAGCTTTTCAGCGTTTTGGGGACCCTTTGACCAGAAAAAAGTTCAAAGGGTCCGATATGGACTACTGTCTGGTTGGACTTGACTTTGACTTTTTGACTTTTAACATCAGAAAGAGTCTATGAGGATATGGCTAGCTTTACAGCCTTTTGGGGACCCTTTGACCAGAAAAAAAGTTCAAAGGATCCGATATGGACTACTGTCTGGCTGGACTTGACTTTGCCTTTTTGACTTTTAACATAAGAAAGAGTCTATGAGGATATGGATAGATTTTCAGCCTTTTTTGGACCCTTTGACCAGAAAAAAAGTTCAAAGGGTCCGATATGGACTACTGTCTGGGGGACTTGACTTTGACTTTTTGACTTTTAACATCAGAAAGAGTCTATGAGGATATGGCTAGCTTTTCAGCCTTTTGGGGACCCTATGACCAGAAAAAGTTTAAAGGGTCCGAAATGGACTACTGTTTGGCGGACTTAACATCAGAAAGAGCCAGTCTGTAAGGATATTTAGCTTTTAAACCTTTTGGGGACCCTTTGACCAGAAAAAAAGTTCAAAGGGTCCGATATGGACTAATGTCTGGCTGGACTTGACTTTGACTTTTTGACTTTTAACATCAGAAAGAGTCTATGAGGATATGGCTAGCTTTTCAGGCTTTTGGGGACCCTTTGACCAGAAAAAAAGTTCAAAGGATCAGATATGGACTACTGTCTGGCTGGACTTGACTTTGACTTTTTGACTTTTAACATAAGAAAGAGTCTATGAGGATATGGCTAGCTTTTCAGCCTTTTGGGGACCCTTTGACCAGAAAAAAAAGTTCAAAGGGTCCGAAATGGGCTACTGTCTGGCGGACTTAACATCAGAAAGAGCCAGTCTGTAAGGATATTTAGCTTTTAAACCTCTTGGGGACCCTTTGACCAGAAAAAAAGATCAAAGGGTCCGATATGGACTACTGTCTGGCGGACTTAACATCAGAAAGAGACAGTCTGTAAGGATATTTAGCTTTTAAACCTTTTGGGGACCCTTTGACCAGAAAAAAAAGTTAAAAGCGTCCGATATGGACTACTGTCTGGCGGACTTGACTTTGACTTTTTGACTTTTAACATCAGAAAGAGTCTATGAGGATATGGCTAGCTTTTCAGCCTTTTGGGGACCCTTTGACCAGAAAAAAAGTTAAAAGCGTCCGATATGGACTACTATCTGGCGGACTTGACTTTGACTTTTTGACTTTTAACATCAGAAAGAGTCTATGAGGATATGGCTGGCTTTTCAGCCTTTTGGGGACCCTTTGACCAGAAAAAAAAGTTCAAAGGGTCCAATATGGACTACTGTCTGGCGGACTTGACTTTGACTTTTTGACTTTCAACATCAGAAAGATTCTATGAGGATATGGCTAGCTTTTCAGCCTTTTGGGGACCCTATGACCAGAAAAAAAGTTCAAAGGGTCCGAAATGGACTACTATTTGGCGGACTTAACATCAGAAAGAGCCAGTCTGTAAGGATATTTAGCTTTTAAACCTTTTGGGGACCCTTTGACCAGAAAAAAAGTTCAAAGGGTCCGATATGGACTACTGTATGGCGGACTTGACTTTGACTTTTTGACTTTTAACATCAGAAAGAGTCTATGAGGATATGGCTAGCTTTTCAGCCTTTTGGGGACCCTTTGACCAGAAAAAAAGTTCAAAGGATCCGATATGGACTACTGTCTGGCTGGACTTGACTTTGACTTTTTTACTTTTAACATAAGAAAGAGTCTATGAGGATATGGCTAGCTTTTCATTCTTTTGGGGACCCTTTGACCAGAAAAAAAGTTCAAAGGGTCCGAAATGGACTACTGTCGGGCGGACTTAACATCAGAAAGAGCCAGTCTGTAAGGATATTTAGCTTTTAAACCTCTTGGGGACCCTTTGACCAGAAAAAAAGATCAAAGGGTCCGATATGGACTACTGTCTGGCGGACTTCACTTTGACTTTTTGACTTCTAACATCAGAAAGAGTCTATGAGGATATGGCTAGCTTTTCAGCCTTTTGGGGTCCCTTTGACCAGAAAAAAAGTTCAAAGGATCCGATATGGACTACTGTCTGGCTGGACTTGACCTTCACTTTTTTTACTTTTAACATAAGAAAGAGTCTATGAGGATATGGCTAGCTTTTCATTCTTTTGGGGACCCTTTGATCAGAAAAAAAGTTCAAAGGGTCCGAAATGGACTACTGTCTGGCGGACTTAACATCAGAAAGACCCAGTCTGTAAGGATATTTAGCTTTTAAACCTTTCGGGGACCCTTTGACCAAAAAAAAGTTCAAATGGTCCGATATGGACTACTGTATGGCGGACTTGACTTTGACTTTTTGACTTTTAACATCAGAAAGAGTCTATGAGGATATGGCTAGCTTTTCAGCCTTTTGGGGACCCTTTGACCAGAAAAAAAGTTCAAAGGATCCGATATGGACTACTGTCTGGCTGGACTTGACTTTGACTTTTTTACTTTTAACATAAGAAAGAGTCTATGAGGATATGGCTAGCTTTTCATTCTTTTGGGGACCCTTTGACCAGAAAAAAAGTTCAAAGGGTCCGAAATGGACTACTGTCGGGCGGACTTAACATCAGAAAGAGCCAGTCTGTAAGGATATTTAGCTTTTAAACCTCTTGGGGACCCTTTGACCAGAAAAAAAGATCAAAGGGTCCGATATGGACTACTGTCTGGCGGACTTCACATTAGAAAGAGCCAGTCTGTAAGGATATTTAGGTTTTAAACCTTTTGGGGACCCTTTGACCAAAAAAAAAGTTCAAAGGGTCCGATATGGACTACTGTCTGGCGGACTTCACTTTGACTTTTTGACTTCTAACATCAGAAAGAGTCTATGAGGATATGGCTAGCTTTTCAGCCTTTTGGGGTCCCTTTGACCAGAAAAAAAGTTCAAAGGATCCGATATGGACTACTGTCTGGCTGGACTTGACCTTCACTTTTTTTACTTTTAACATAAGAAAGAGTCTATGAGGATATGGCTAGCTTTTCATTCTTTTGGGGACCCTTTGATCAGAAAAAAAGTTCAAAGGGTCCGAAATGGACTACTGTCTGGCGGACTTAACATCAGAAAGACCCAGTCTGTAAGGATATTTAGCTTTTAAACCTTTCGGGGACCCTTTGACCAGAAAAAAAGATCAAAGGGTCCGACATGGACTAATGTCTGGCGGACTTCACTTTGACTTTTTGACTTCTAACATCAGAAAGAGTCTATGAGAATATGGCAAGCTTTTCAGCCTTTTGGGGACCCTTTGACCAGAAAAAAAGTTCAAAGGATCCGATATGGACTACTGTCTGGCTGGACTTGACCTTGACTTTTTGACTTTTAACATAAGAAAGAGTCTATGAGGATATGGCTAGCTTTTCAGCCTTTTGGGGACCCTTCGACCAGAAAAAAAAGTTCAAAGGGTCCGATATGGACTACTGTCTGGCGGACTTGACTTTGACTTTTTGACTTTTAACATCAGAAAGAGTCTATGAGGACATGGCTAGCTTTTCAGCCATTTGGTGACCCTTTGACCAGAAAAAAAAGATCAAAAGGTCCGAAATGGACTACTGTCTGGCGGACTTAACATCAGAAAGAGCCAGTCTGTAAGGATATTTAGCTTTTAAACCTCTTGGGGACCCTTTGACCAGAAAAAAAGTTCAAAGGGTCCGATATGGACTACTGTCTGGCGGATTTAAATTTGACTTTTTGACTTTTAACATCAGAAAGAGTCTATGAGGATATGGCTAGCTTTTCAGCCTTTTGGGGACCCTTTGTCCTGAAAAAAAAGTTAAAAGCGTCCTATATGGACTACTATCTGGCGGACTTGACTTTGACTTTTTGACTTTTAACATCAGAAAGAGTCTATGAGGATATGGCTAGCTTTTCAGCCTTTTTGGGACCTTTTGACCAGACAAAAAAGTTCAAAGGGTCCGAAATGGACTACTGTCTGGCGGACTTAACATCAGAAAGAGCCAGTCTGTAAGGATACTTAGCTTTTAAACCTTTTGGGGACCCTTTGACCAGAAAAAAAGTTCAAAGGGTCCGATATGGACTACTGTCTGGTGGACTTGACTTTGACTTTTGACTTTTAACTTCAGAAAGAGTCTATGAGGATATGGCTAACTTTTCAGCCTTTTGGGGACACTTTGACCAGAAAAAAAAGTTCAAAGGGTCCGATATGGACTACTGTCTGGCGGACTTGACTTTGACTTTTTTACTTTTAACATCAGAAAGAGTCGATGAGGATATGGCTAGCTTTTCAGCCTTTTGGGGACCCTTTGACCAGAAAAAAAGTTCAAAGGTTCCGAAATGGACTACTGTCTGGCGGACTTAACATCATAAAGAGCCAGTCTGTAAGGATATTTAGCTTTTAAACCTCTTGGGGACCCTTTGACCAGAAAAAAAGATCAAAGGGTCCGATATGGACTACTGTCTGGCGGACTTAACATCAGAAAGAGACAGTCTGTAAGGATATTTAGCTTTTAAACCTTTTGGGGACCCTTTGACCAGAAAAAAAAGTTAAAAGCGTCCGATATGGACTAATGTCTGGCTGGACTTGACTTTGACTTTTTGACTTTTAACATAAGAAAGAGTCTATGAGAATATGGCTAGCTTTTCAGCCTTTTGGGGACCCTTCGACCAGAAAAAAAGTTCAAAGGGTCCGATATGGACTACTGTGTGGCGGACTTGACTTTGACTTTTTGACTTTTAACATCAGAAAGAGTCTATGATGACATGGCTAGCTTTTCAGCCTTTTGGGGACCCTTTGACCAGAAAAAAAAGTTCAAAAGGTCCGAAATGGACTACTGTCTGGCGGACTTAACATCAGAAAGAGCCAGTCTATAAGGATATTTAGCTTTTAAACCTCTTGGGGATCCTTTGACCAGAAAAAAAGTTCAAAGGGTCCGATATGGACTACTGTCTGGCGGACTTGACTTTGACTTTTTGACTTTTAACATCAGAAAGAGTCTATGAGGATATGGCTAGCTTTTAAACCTTTTGGGGACCCTTTGACCAGAAAAAAAGTTCAAAGGGTCCGATATGGACTACTGTCTGGCGGACTTGACTTTGACTTTTTGACTTTTAACATCAGAAAGAGTCTATGAGGATATGGCTAGCTTTTCAGCCTTTTGGGGACCCTTTGACCAGAAAAAAAGTTCAAAGGATCCGATATGGACTACTGTCTGGCTGGACTTGACTTTGACTTTTTGACTTTTAACATAAGAAAGAATCTATGAGGATATGGCTAGCTTTTCAGCCTTTTGGGGACTTTGACCAGAAAAAAAAGTTCAAAGGGTCCGATATGGACTACTGTCTGGCGGACTTGACTTTGACTTTTTGACTTTTAACATCAGAAAGAGTCTATGAGGATATGGCTAGCTTTTAAACCTTTTGGGGACCCTTTGACCAGAAAAAAAGTTCAAAGGGTCCGATATGGACTACTGTCTGGCGGACTTGACTTTGACTTTTTGACTTTTAACATCAGAAAGAGTCTATGAGGATATGGCTAGCTTTTCAGCCTTTTGGGGACCCTTTGACCAGAAAAAAAGTTCAAAGGATCCGATATGGACTACTGTCTGGCTGGACTTGACTTTGACTTTTTGACTTTTAACATAAGAAAGAATCTATGAGGATATGGCTAGCTTTTCAGCCTTTTGGGGACTTTGACCAGAAAAAAAAGTTCAAAGGGTCCGTTATGGACTACTGTCTGGCGGACTTGACTTTGACTTTTTGACTTTTAACATCAGAAAGAGTCTATGAGGATATGGCTAGCTTTTCAGCCTTTTGGGGACCCTTTGACCAGAAAAAAAGTTCAAAGGATCCGATATGGACTACTGTCTGGCTGGACTTTACCTTGACTTTTTGACTATTAACACAAGAAAGAGTCTATGAGGATATGGCTAGCTTTTCAGCCTTTTGGGGACCCTTCGACCAGAAAAAAAAGTTCAAAGGGTCCGATATGGACTACTGTCTGGCGGACTTGACTTTGACTTTTTGACTTTTAACATCAGAAAGAGTCTATGAGGACATGGCTAGCTTTTCAGCCTTTTGGGGACCCTTTGACCAGAAAAAAAAGTTCAAAGGGTCCGAAATGGACTACTGTCTGGCAGACTTAACATCAGAAAGAGCCAGTCTGTAAGGATATTTAGCTTTTAAACCTCTTGGGGACCCTTTGACCAGAAAAAAAGATTAAAGGGTCCGATATGGACTACTGTCTGGCGGACTTAACATTAGAAAGAGCCAGTCTGTAAGGATATTTAGGTTTTAAACCTTTCGGGGACCCTTTGACCAAAAAAAAGTTCAAATGGTCCGATATGGACTACTGTATGGCGGACTTGACTTTGACTTTTTGACTTTTAACATCAGAAAGAGTCTATGAGGATATGGCTAGCTTTTCAGCCTTTTGGGGACCCTTTGACCAGAAAAAAAGTTCAAAGGATCCGATATGGACTACTGTCTGGCTGGACTTGACTTTGACTTTTTTACTTTTAACATAAGAAAGAGTCTATGAGGATATGGCTAGCTTTTCATTCTTTTGGGGACCCTTTGACCAGAAAAAAAGTTCAAAGGGTCCGAAATGGACTACTGTCGGGCGGACTTAACATCAGAAAGAGCCAGTCTGTAAGGATATTTAGCTTTTAAACCTCTTGGGGACCCTTTGACCAGAAAAAAAGATCAAAGGGTCCGATATGGACTACTGTCTGGCGGACTTAACATTAGAAAGAGCCAGTCTGTAAGGATATTTAGGTTTTAAACCTTTTGGGGACCCTTTGACCAAAAAAAAAGTTCAAAGGGTCCGATATGGACTACTGTCTGGCGGACTTCACTTTGACTTTTTGACTTCTAACATCAGAAAGAGTCTATGAGGATATGGCTAGCTTTTCAGCCTTTTGGGGTCCCTTTGACCAGAAAAAAAGTTCAAAGGATCCGATATGGACTACTGTCTGGCTGGACTTGACCTTCACTTTTTTTACTTTTAACATAAGAAAGAGTCTATGAGGATATGGCTAGCTTTTCAGCCTTTTGGGGTCCCTTTGACCAGAAAAAAAGTTCAAAGGATCCGATATGGACTACTGTCTGGCTGGACTTGACCTTCACTTTTTTTACTTTTAACATAAGAAAGAGTCTATGAGGATATGGCTAGCTTTTCATTCTTTTGGGGACCCTTTGATCAGAAAAAAAGTTCAAAGGGTCCGAAATGGACTACTGTCTGGCGGACTTAACATCAGAAAGACCCAGTCTGTAAGGATATTTAGCTTTTAAACCTTTCGGGGACCCTTTGACCAGAAAAAAAGATCAAAGGGTCCGACATGGACTAATGTCTGGCGGACTTCACTTTGACTTTTTGACTTCTAACATCAGAAAGAGTCTATGAGAATATGGCAAGCTTTTCAGCCTTTTGGGGACCCTTTGACCAGAAAAAAAGTGCAAAGGATCCGATATGGACTACTGTCTGGCTGGACTTGACCTTGACTTTTTGACTTTTAACATAAGAAAGAGTCTATGAGGATATGGCTAGCTTTTCAGCCTTTTGGGGACCCTTCGACCAGAAAAAAAAGTTCAAAGGGTCCGATATGGACTACTGTCTGGCGGACTTGACTTTGACTTTTTGACTTTTAACATCAGAAAGAGTCTATGAGGACATGGCTAGCTTTTCAGCCATTTGGTGACCCTTTGACCAGAAAAAAAAGATCAAAAGGTCCGAAATGGACTACTGTCTGGCGGACTTAACATCAGAAAGAGCCAGTCTGTAAGGATATTTAGCTTTTAAACCTCTTGGGGACCCTTTGACCAGAAAAAAAGTTCAAAGGGTCCGATATGGACTACTGTCTGGCGGATTTAAATTTGACTTTTTGACTTTTAACATCAGAAAGAGTCTATGAGGATATGGCTAGCTTTTCAGCCTTTTGGGGACCCTTTGTCCTGAAAAAAAAGTTAAAAGCGTCCTATATGGACTACTATCTGGCGGACTTGACTTTGACTTTTTGACTTTTAACATCAGAAAGAGTCTATGAGGATATGGCTAGCTTTTCAGCCTTTTTGGGACCTTTTGACCAGACAAAAAAGTTCAAAGGGTCCGAAATGGACTACTGTCTGGCGGACTTAACATCAGAAAGAGCCAGTCTGTAAGGATACTTAGCTTTTAAACCTTTTGGGGACCCTTTGACCAGAAAAAAAGTTCAAAGGGTCCGATATGGACTACTGTCTGGTGGACTTGACTTTGACTTTTGACTTTTAACTTCAGAAAGAGTCTATGAGGATATGGCTAACTTTTCAGCCTTTTGGGGACACTTTGACCAGAAAAAAAAGTTCAAAGGGTCCGATATGGACTACTGTCTGGCGGACTTGACTTTGACTTTTTTACTTTTAACATCAGAAAGAGTCGATGAGGATATGGCTAGCTTTTCAGCCTTTTGGGGACCCTTTGACCAGAAAAAAAGTTCAAAGGTTCCGAAATGGACTACTGTCTGGCGGACTTAACATCATAAAGAGCCAGTCTGTAAGGATATTTAGCTTTTAAACCTCTTGGGGACCCTTTGACCAGAAAAAAAGATCAAAGGGTCCGATATGGACTACTGTCTGGCGGACTTAACATCAGAAAGAGACAGTCTGTAAGGATATTTAGCTTTTAAACCTTTTGGGGACCCTTTGACCAGAAAAAAAAGTTAAAAGCGTCCGATATGGACTAATGTCTGGCTGGACTTGACTTTGACTTTTTGACTTTTAACATAAGAAAGAGTCTATGAGAATATGGCTAGCTTTTCAGCCTTTTGGGGACCCTTCGACCAGAAAAAAAGTTCAAAGGGTCCGATATGGACTACTGTGTGGCGGACTTGACTTTGACTTTTTGACTTTTAACATCAGAAAGAGTCTATGATGACATGGCTAGCTTTTCAGCCTTTTGGGGACCCTTTGACCAGAAAAAAAAGTTCAAAAGGTCCGAAATGGACTACTGTCTGGCGGACTTAACATCAGAAAGAGCCAGTCTATAAGGATATTTAGCTTTTAAACCTCTTGGGGATCCTTTGACCAGAAAAAAAGTTCAAAGGGTCCGATATGGACTACTGTCTGGCGGACTTGACTTTGACTTTTTGACTTTTAACATCAGAAAGAGTCTATGAGGATATGGCTAGCTTTTAAACCTTTTGGGGACCCTTTGACCAGAAAAAAAGTTCAAAGGGTCCGATATGGACTACTGTCTGGCGGACTTGACTTTGACTTTTTGACTTTTAACATCAGAAAGAGTCTATGAGGATATGGCTAGCTTTTCAGCCTTTTGGGGACCCTTTGACCAGAAAAAAAGTTCAAAGGATCCGATATGGACTACTGTCTGGCTGGACTTGACTTTGACTTTTTGACTTTTAACATAAGAAAGAATCTATGAGGATATGGCTAGCTTTTCAGCCTTTTGGGGACTTTGACCAGAAAAAAAAGTTCAAAGGGTCCGATATGGACTACTGTCTGGCGGACTTGACTTTGACTTTTTGACTTTTAACATCAGAAAGAGTCTATGAGGATATGGCTAGCTTTTAAACCTTTTGGGGACCCTTTGACCAGAAAAAAAGTTCAAAGGGTCCGATATGGACTACTGTCTGGCGGACTTGACTTTGACTTTTTGACTTTTAACATCAGAAAGAGTCTATGAGGATATGGCTAGCTTTTCAGCCTTTTGGGGACCCTTTGACCAGAAAAAAAGTTCAAAGGATCCGATATGGACTACTGTCTGGCTGGACTTGACTTTGACTTTTTGACTTTTAACATAAGAAAGAATCTATGAGGATATGGCTAGCTTTTCAGCCTTTTGGGGACTTTGACCAGAAAAAAAAGTTCAAAGGGTCCGTTATGGACTACTGTCTGGCGGACTTGACTTTGACTTTTTGACTTTTAACATCAGAAAGAGTCTATGAGGATATGGCTAGCTTTTCAGCCTTTTGGGGACCCTTTGACCAGAAAAAAAGTTCAAAGGATCCGATATGGACTACTGTCTGGCTGGACTTTACCTTGACTTTTTGACTATTAACACAAGAAAGAGTCTATGAGGATATGGCTAGCTTTTCAGCCTTTTGGGGACCCTTCGACCAGAAAAAAAAGTTCAAAGGGTCCGATATGGACTACTGTCTGGCGGACTTGACTTTGACTTTTTGACTTTTAACATCAGAAAGAGTCTATGAGGACATGGCTAGCTTTTCAGCCTTTTGGGGACCCTTTGACCAGAAAAAAAAGTTCAAAGGGTCCGAAATGGACTACTGTCTGGCAGACTTAACATCAGAAAGAGCCAGTCTGTAAGGATATTTAGCTTTTAAACCTCTTGGGGACCCTTTGACCAGAAAAAAAGATTAAAGGGTCCGATATGGACTACTGTCTGGCGGACTTAACATTAGAAAGAGCCAGTCTGTAAGGATATTTAGGTTTTAAACCTTTCGGGGACCCTTTGACCAAAAAAAAGTTCAAATGGTCCGATATGGACTACTGTATGGCGGACTTGACTTTGACTTTTTGACTTTTAACATCAGAAAGAGTCTATGAGGATATGGCTAGCTTTTCAGCCTTTTGGGGACCCTTTGACCAGAAAAAAAGTTCAAAGGATCCGATATGGACTACTGTCTGGCTGGACTTGACTTTGACTTTTTTACTTTTAACATAAGAAAGAGTCTATGAGGATATGGCTAGCTTTTCATTCTTTTGGGGACCCTTTGACCAGAAAAAAAGTTCAAAGGGTCCGAAATGGACTACTGTCGGGCGGACTTAACATCAGAAAGAGCCAGTCTGTAAGGATATTTAGCTTTTAAACCTCTTGGGGACCCTTTGACCAGAAAAAAAGATCAAAGGGTCCGATATGGACTACTGTCTGGCGGACTTAACATTAGAAAGAGCCAGTCTGTAAGGATATTTAGGTTTTAAACCTTTTGGGGACCCTTTGACCAAAAAAAAAGTTCAAAGGGTCCGATATGGACTACTGTCTGGCGGACTTCACTTTGACTTTTTGACTTCTAACATCAGAAAGAGTCTATGAGGATATGGCTAGCTTTTCAGCCTTTTGGGGTCCCTTTGACCAGAAAAAAAGTTCAAAGGATCCGATATGGACTACTGTCTGGCTGGACTTGACCTTCACTTTTTTTACTTTTAACATAAGAAAGAGTCTATGAGGATATGGCTAGCTTTTCATTCTTTTGGGGACCCTTTGATCAGAAAAAAAGTTCAAAGGGTCCGAAATGGACTACTGTCTGGCGGACTTAACATCAGAAAGACCCAGTCTGTAAGGATATTTAGCTTTTAAACCTTTCGGGGACCCTTTGACCAGAAAAAAAGATCAAAGGGTCCGACATGGACTAATGTCTGGCGGACTTAACATTAGAAAGAGCCAGTATGTAAGGATATTTAGGTTTTAAACCTTTTGCGGCCCCTTTGACCAAAAAAAAAGTTCAAAGGGTCCGATATGGACTACTGTCTGGCGGACTTCACTTTGACTTTTTGACTTCTAACATCAGAAAGAGTCTATGAGGATATGGCAAGCTTTTCAGCCTTTTGGGGACCCTTTGACCAGAAAAAAAGTTCAAAGAGATCCGATATGGACTACTGTCTGGCTGGACTTGACCTTGACTTTTTGACTTTTAACATAAGAAAGAGTCTATGAGGATATGGCTAGCTTTTCAGCCTTTTGGGGACCCTTCGACCAGAAAAAAAAGTTCAAAGGGTCCGATATGGGCTACTGTCTGGCGGACTTGACTTTGACTTTTTGACTTTTAACATCAGAAAGAGTCTATGAGGACATGGCTAGCTTTTCAGCCATTTGGGGACCCTTTGACCAGAAAAAAAAGTTCAAAAGGTCCGAAATGGACTACTGTCTGGCGGACTTAATATCAGAAAGAGCCAGTCTGTAAGGATATTTAGCTTTTAAACCTCTTGGGGACCCTTTGACCAGAAAAAAAGTTCAAAGGGTCCGATATGGACTACTGTCTGGCGGACTTCACTTTGACTTTTTGACTTCTAACATCAGAAAGAGTCTATGAGGATATGGCAAGCTTTTCAGCCTTTTGGGGACCCTTTGACCAGAAAAAAAGTTCAAAGGATCCGATATGGACTACTGTCTGGCTGGACTTGACCTTGACTTTTTGACTTTTAACATAAGAAAGAGTCTATGAGGATATGGCTAGCTTTTCAGCCTTTTGGGGACCCTTCGACCAGAAAAAAAAGTTCAAAGGGTCCGATATGGACTACTGTCTGGCGGACTTGACTTTGACTTTTTGACTTTTAACATCAGAAAGAGTCTATGAGGACATGGCTAGCTTTTCAGCCATTTGGGGACCCTTTGACCAGAAAAAAAAGATCAAAAGGTCCGAAATGGACTACTGTCTGGCGGACTTAACATCAGAAAGAGCCAGTCTGTAAGGATATTTAGCTTTTAAACCTCTTGGGGACCCTTTGACCAGAAAAAAAGTTCAAAGGGTCCGATATGGACTACTGTCTGGCGGATTTAAATTTGACTTTTTGACTTTTAACATCAGAAAGAGTCTATGAGGATATGGCTAGCTTTTCAGCCTTTTGGGGACCCTTTGTCCTGAAAAAAAAGTTAAAAGCGTCCTATATGGACTACTATCTGGCGGACTTGACTTTGACTTTTTGACTTTTAACATCAGAAAGAGTCTATGAGGATATGGCTAGCTTTTCAGCCTTTTTGGGACCCTTTGACCAGACAAAAAAGTTCAAAGGGTCCGAAATGGACTACTGTCTGGCGGACTTAACATCAGAAAGAGCCAGTCTGTAAGGATACTTAGCTTTTAAACCTTTTGGGGACCCTTTGACCAGAAAAAAAGTTCAAAGGGTCCGATATGGACTACTGTCTGGTGGACTTGACTTTGACTTTTGACTTTTAACTTCAGAAAGAGTCTATGAGGATATGGCTAACTTTTCAGCCTTTTGGGGACACTTTGACCAGAAAAAAAAGTTCAAAGGGTCCGATATGGACTACTGTCTGGCGGACTTGACTTTGACTTTTTGACTTTTAACATCAGAAAGAGTCGATGAGGATATGGCTAGCTTTTCAGCCTTTTGGGGACCCTTTGACCAGAAAAAAAGTTCAAAGGGTCCGAAATGGACTACTGTCTGGCGGACTTAACATCATAAAGAGCCAGTCTGTAAGGATATTTAGCTTTTAAACCTCTTGGGGACCCTTTGACCAGAAAAAAAGATCAAAGGGTCCGATATGGACTACTGTCTGGCGGACTTAACATCAGAAAGAGACAGTCTGTAAGGATATTTAGCTTTTAAACCTTTTGGGGACCCTTTGACCAGAAAAAAAAGTTAAAAGCGTCCGATATGGACTAATGTCTGGCTGGACTTGACTTTGACTTTTTGACTTTTAACATAAGAAAGAGTCTATGAGAATATGGCTAGCTTTTCAGCCTTTTGGGGACCCTTCGACCAGAAAAAAAGTTCAAAGGGTCCGATATGGACTACTGTGTGGCGGACTTGACTTTGACTTTTTGACTTTTAACATCAGAAAGAGTCTATGATGACATGGCTAGCTTTTCAGCCTTGTGGGGACCCTTTGACCAGAAAAAAAAGTTCAAAAGGTCCGAAATGGACTACTGTCTGGCGGACTTAACATCAGAAAGAGCCAGTCTATAAGGATATTTAGCTTTTAAACCTCTTGGGGATCCTTTGACCAGAAAAAAAGTTCAAAGGGTCCGATATGGACTACTGTCTGGCGGACTTGACTTTGACTTTTTGACTTTTAACATCAGAAAGAGTCTATGAGGATATGGCTAGCTTTTAAACCTTTTGGGGACCCTTTGACCAGAAAAAAAGTTTAAAGGGTCCGATATGGACTACTGTCTGGCGGACTTGACTTTGACTTTTTGACTTTTAACATCAGAAAG
The DNA here is from genome assembly GCA_026230005.1 of Gila orcuttii. NCBI lineage: Eukaryota > Metazoa > Chordata > Actinopteri > Cypriniformes > Leuciscidae > Gila > Gila orcuttii. The sequence continues at coordinate 21,620,088 of JAPDVR010000011.1, forward strand.
AGTCTATGAGGATATGGCTAGCTTTTCAGCCTTTTGGGGACCCTTTGACCAGAAAAAAAGTTCAAAGGATCCGATATGGACTACTGTCTGGCTGGACTTGACTTTGACTTTTTGACTTTTAACATAAGAAAGAATCTATGAGGATATGGCTAGCTTTTCAGCCTTTTGGGGACTTTGACCAGAAAAAAAAGTTCAAAGGGTCCGTTATGGACTACTGTCTGGCGGACTTGACTTTGACTTTTTGACTTTTAACATCAGAAAGAGTCTATGAGGATATGGCTAGCTTTTTAGCCTTTTGGGGACCCTTTGACCAGAAAAAAAGTTAAAAGCGTCCGATATGGACTACTGTCTGTCGGACTTGACTTTGACTTTTTGACTTTTAACTTCAGAAAGAGTCTATGAGGATATGGCTAGCTTTCCAGCCTTTTGGGGACCCTTTGACCAGAAAAAAAAGTTAAAAGCGTCCGATATGGACTACAATCTGGCGGACTTGACTTTGACTTTTTGACTTTTAACATCAGAAAGAGTCTATGAGGATATGGCTAGCTTTTCGGCCTTTTGGGGACCCTTTGACATGAAAAAAAAGTTCAAAGGGTCCGATATGGACTACTGTCTGGCTGGAATTGACTTTGACTTTTTGACTTTTAACTTCGGAAAGAGTCTATGAGGATATGGCTAGCTTTTCAGCCTTTTTTGGACCCTTTGACCAGAAAAAAAAGTTCAAAGGGTCCGAAATGGACTACTGTCTGGCGGACTTAACATCAGAAAGAGCCAGTCTGTAAGGATATTTAGCTTTTAAACCTCTTGGGGACCCTTTGACCAGAAAAAAAGATCAAAGGGTCCGATATGGACTACTGTCTGGCAGACTTAACATCAGAAAGAGCCAGTCTGTAAGGATATTTAGGTTTTAAACCTTTTGGGGACCATTTGACCAAAAAAAAAGTTCAAATGGTCCGATATGGACTACTATCTGGCGGACTTGACTTTGACTTTTTCACTTTTAACATCAGAAAAGGTCTATGAGGATATGGCTAGCTTTCCAGCGTTTTGGGGTCCCTATGACCAGAAAAAAAGTTCAAAGGGTCCGAAATGGACTACTGTTTGGCGGACTTAACATCAGAAAGAGCCAGTCTGTAAGGATATTTAGCTTTTAAACCTCTTGGGGACCCTTTGACCAGAAAAAAAGATCAAAGGGTCCGATATGGACTACTGTCTGGCGGACTTCACATCAGAAAGAGACAGTCTGAAAGGATATTTAGCTTTTAAACCTTTTGGGGACCCTTTGACCAGAAAAAAAAGTTAAAAGCGTCCGATAAGGACTACTGTCTGGCGGACTTGACTTTGACTTTTTGACTTTTAACATCAGAAAGAGTCTATGAGGATATGGCTAGCTTTTCAGCCTTTTGGGGACCCTTCGACCAGAAAAAAAAGTTAAAAGCGTCCGATAAGGACTACTGTCTGGCGGACTTGACTTTGACTTTTTGACTTTTAACATCAGAAAGAGTCTATTAGGATATGGCTAGCTTTTCAGCCTTTTGGGGACCCTTTTACCAGAAAAAAAGTTCAAAGGGTCCGATATGGACTACTGTCTGGCTGGACTTGACTTTGACTTTTTGACTTTTATCATCAGAAAGAGTCTATGAGAATATGGCTAGCTTTTCAGCCTTTTTTGGACCCTTTGACCAGAAAAAAAAGTTCAAAGTGTCCGATATGGACTACTGTCTGGGGGACTTGACTTTGACTTTTTGACTATTAACATCAGAAAGAGTCTATGAGGATATGGCTAGCTTTTCAGCCTTTTGGGGACCCTATGACCAGAAAAAAAGTTCAAAGGGTCCGAAATGTACTTATGTTTGGCGGACTTAACATCAGAAAGAGCAAGTCTGTAAGGATATTTAGCTTTTAAAACTTTTGGGGACCCTTTGACCAAAAAAAAAGTTCAAATGGTCCGATATGGACTACTGTCTGGTGGACTTGACTTTGACTTTTTGACATTTAACATCAGAAAGAGTCTATGAGGATATGGCTAGCTTTTCAGCCTTTTGGGGACCCTTTGATCAGAAAAAAACTTCAACTGGTCTGAAATGGACTACTGTTTGGCGGACATAACATCAGAAAGAGTCAGTCTGTAAGGATACTTAGCTTTTAAACCTTTTGAGGACCCTTTGACCAGAAAAAAAGTTCAAAGGGTCCAATATGGACTACTGTCTGGCGGACTTCACTTTGACTTTTTGACTTTTAACATCAGAAAGAGTCTATGAGGATATGGCTAGCTTTTCAGCCTTTTGGGGACCCTTTGACCAGAAAAAAAGTTCAAAGGATCCGATATGGACTACTGTCTGGCTGGACTTTACCTTGACTTTTTGACTTTTAACATCAGAAAGAGTCTATGAGGACATGGCTAGCTTTTCAGCCTTTTGGGGACCCTTTGACCAGAAAAAAAAGTTCAAAGGGTCCGAAATGGACTACTGTCTGGCAGACTTAACATCAGAAAGAGCCAGTCTGTAAGGATATTTAGCTTTTAAACCTCTTGGGGACCCTTTGACCAGAAAAAAAGATCAAAGGGTCCGATATGGACTACTGTCTGGCGGACTTAACATCAGAAAGAGACAGTCTGTAAGGATATTTAGGTTTTAAACCTTTTGGGGACCCTTTGACCAAAAAAAAGTTCAAATGGTCCGATATGGATTACTGTCTGGCGGACTTGACTTTGACTTTTTGACATTTAACATCAGAAAGAGTCTATGAGGATATGGCTAGCTTTTCAGCCTTTTGGGGACCCTTTGACCCGAAAAAAAAGTTCAAAGGGTCCGATATGGACTACTGTCTGGCGGACTTGATTTGACTTTTTGACTTTTAACATTAGAAAGAGTCTATGAGGTTATGGCTAGCTTTTCAGCCTTTTGGGGACCCTATGACCAGAAAAAAAGTTCAAAGGGTCCGAAATGGACTACTTTTTGGCGGACTTGACATCAGAAAGAACCAATCTGTAAGGATATTTAGCTTTTGAACCTTTTGGGGACCCTTTGACCAGAAAAAAAAGTTCAAAGGGTCCGATATGGACTACTGTCTGGCGGACTTGACTTTGACTTTTTCACTTTTATCATCAGAAAGAGTCTATGAGGATATGGCTAGCCTTTCAGCCTTTTGGGGACGCTTTGACCAGAAAAAAAAGTTAAAAGCGTCCGATATGGACTACTATCTGGCGGACTTGATTTAGACTTTTTCACTTTTATCATCAGAAAGAGTCTATGAGGATATGGCTAGCTTTTCAGCGTTTTGGGGACCCTTTGACCAGAAAAAAAGTTCAAAGGGTCCGATATGGACTACTATCTGGCTGGACTTGACTTTGACTTTTTGACTTTTAACATCAGAAAGAGTCTATGAGGATATGGCTAGCTTTTCATTCTTTTGGGGACCCTATGACCAGAAAAAAAGTTCAAAGGGTCCGAAATGGACTACTGTTTGGCGGACTTAACATCAGAAAGAGCCAGTCTGTAAGGATATTTAGCTTTTAAACCTTTTGGGGACCCTTTGACCAGAAAAAAAGTTCAAAGGGTCCGATATGGACTACTGTCTGGCGGACTTGACTTAGACTTTTTGACTTTTAACATCAGAAAGAGTCTATGAGGATAGGGCTAGCTTTTCAGCCTTTTGGGGACCCTTTGAACAGAAAAAAAGTTCAAAGGATCCGATATGGACTACTGTCTGGCTGGACTTGACTTTGACTTTTTGATTTTTAACATAAGAAAGAGTCTATGAGGATATGGCTAGCTTTTCAGCCTTTTGGGGACCCTTTGACCAGAAAAAAAAGTTCAAAGGGTCCGATATGGACTACTATCTGGCGGACTTGACTTTGACTTTTTCACTTTTATCATCAGAAAGAGTCTATGAGGATATGGCTAGCTTTTCAGCGTTTTGGGGACCCTTTGACCAGAAAAAAAGTTCAAAGGGTCCGATATGGAGTACTGTCTGGCTGGACTTGACTTTGACTTTTTGACTTCTAACATCAGAAAGAGTCTATGAGGATATGGCTAGCTTTTCATTCTTTTGGGGACCCTATGACCAGAAAAAAAGTTCAAAGGGTCCGAAATGGACTACTGTTTGGCGGACTTAACATCAGAAAGAGCCAGTCTGTAAGGATATTTAGCTTTTAAACCTCTTGGGGATCCTTTGACCAGAAAAAAAGTTCAAAGGGTCCGATATGGACTACTGTCTGGCGGACTTGACTTTGACTTTTTGACTTTTAACATCAGAAAGAGTCTATGAGGATATGGCTAGCTTTTAAACCTTTTGGGGACCCTTTGACCAGAAAAAAAGTTCAAAGGGTCCGATATGGACTACTGTCTGGCGGACTTGACTTTGACTTTTTGACTTTTAACATCAGAAAGAGTCTATGAGGATATGGCTAGCTTTTCAGCCTTTTGGGGACCCTTTGACCAGAAAAAAAGTTCAAAGGATCCGATATGGACTACTGTCTGGCTGGACTTGACTTTGACTTTTTGACTTTTAACATAAGAAAGAATCTATGAGGATATGGCTAGCTTTTCAGCCTTTTGGGGACTTTGACCAGAAAAAAAAGTTCAAAGGGTCCGTTATGGACTACTGTCTGGCGGACTTGACTTTGACTTTTTGACTTTTAACATCAGAAAGAGTCTATGAGGATATGGCTAGCTTTTCAGCCTTTTGGGGACCCTTTGACCAGAAAAAAAGTTAAAAGCGTCCGATATGGACTACTGTCTGTCGGACTTGACTTTGACTTTTTGACTTTTAACTTCAGAAAGAGTCTATGAGGATATGGCTAGCTTTCCAGCCTTTTGGGGACCCTTTGACCAGAAAAAAAAGTTAAAAGCGTCCGATATGGACTACTATCTGGCGGACTTGACTTTGACTTTTTGACTTTTAACATCAGAAAGAGTCTATGAGGATATGGCTAGCTTTTCGGCCTTTTGGGGACCCTTTGACATGAAAAAAAAGTTCAAAGGGTCCGATATGGACTACCGTCTGGCTGGAATTGACTTTGACTTTTTGACTTTTAACTTCGGAAAGAGTCTATGAGGATATGGCTAGCTTTTCAGCCTTTTTTGGACCCTTTGACCAGAAAAAAAAGTTCAAAGGGTCCGAAATGGACTACTGTCTGGCGGACTTAACATCAGAAAGAGCCAGTCTGTAAGGATATTTAGCTTTTAAACCTCTTGGGGACCCTTTGACCAGAAAAAAAGATCAAAGGGTCCGATATGGACTACTGTCTGGCAGACTTAACATCAGAAAGAGCCAGTCTGTAAGGACATTTAGGTTTTAAACCTTTTGGGGACCCTTTGACCAAAAAAAAAGTTCAAATGGTCCGATATGGACTACTATCTGGCGGACTTGACTTTGACTTTTTCACTTTTAACATCAGAAAAGGTCTATGAGGATATGGCTAGCTTTTCAGCGTTTTGGGGTCCCTATGACCAGAAAAAAAGTTCAAAGGGTCCAAAATGGACTCCTGTTTGGCGGACTTAACATCAGAAAGAGCCAGTCTGTAAGGATATTTAGCTTTTAAACCTCTTGGGGACCCTTTGACCAGAAAAAAAGATCAAAGGGTCCGATATGGACTACTGTCTGGCGGACTTCACATCAGAAAGAGACAGTCTGAAAGGATATTTAGCTTTTAAACCTTTTGGGGACCCTTTGACCAGAAAAAAAAGTTAAAAGCGTCCGATAAGGACTACTGTCTGGCGGACTTGACTTTGACTTTTTGACTTTTAACATCAGAAAGAGTCTATGAGGATATGGCTAGCTTTTCAGCCTTTTGGGGACCCTTCGACCAGAAAAAAAGTTCAAAGTGTCCGATATGGACTACTGTCTGGGGGACTTGACTTTGACTTTTTGACTATTAACATCAGAAAGAGTCTATGAGGATATGGCTAGCTTTTCAGCCTTTTGGGGACCCTATGACCAGAAAAAAAGTTCAAAGGGTCCGAAATGTACTTATGTTTGGCGGACTTAACATCAGAAAGAGCAAGTCTGTAAGGATATTTAGCTTTTAAAACTTTTGGGGACCCTTTGACCAAAAAAAAAGTTCAAATGGTCCGATATGGACTACTGTCTGGTGGACTTGACTTTGACTTTTTGACTTTTAACATCAGAAAGAGTCTATGAGGATATGGCTAGCTTTTCAGCCTTTTGGGGACCCTTTGACCAGAAAAAAACTTCAACTGGTCTGAAATGGACTACTGTTTGGCGGACATAACATCAGAAAGAGTCAGTCTGTAAGGATACTTAGCTTTTAAACCTTTTGAGGACCCTTTGACCAGAAAAAAAGTTCAAAGGGTCCAATATGGACTACTGTCTGGCGGACTTCACTTTGACTTTTTGACTTTTAACATCAGAAAGAGTCTATGAGGATATGGCTAGCTTTTCAGCCTTTTGGGGACCCTTTGACCAGAAAAAAAGTTCAAAGGATCCGATATGGACTACTGTCTGGCTGGACTTTACCTTGACTTTTTGACTATTAACACAAGAAAGAGTCTATGAGGACATGGCTAGCTTTTCAGCCTTTTGGGGACCCTTTGACCAGAAAAAAAAGTTCAAAGGGTCCGAAATGGATTACTGTCTGGCAGACTTAACATCAGAAAGAGCCAGTCTGTAAGGATATTTAGCTTTTAAACCTCTTGGGGACCCTTTGACCAGAAAAAAAGATCAAAGGGTCCGATATGGACTACTGTCTGGCGGACTTAACATCAGAAAGAGACAGTCTGTAAGGATATTTAGGTTTTAAACCTTTTGGGGACCCTTTGACCAAAAAAAAGTTCAAATGGTCCGATATGGATTACTGTCTGGCGGACTTGACTTTGACTTTTTGACATTTAACATCAGAAAGAGTCTATGAGGATATGGCTAGCTTTTCAGCCTTTTGGGGACCCTTTGACCCGAAAAAAAAGTTCAAAGGGTCCGATATGGACTACTGTCTGGCGGACTTGATTTGACTTTTTGACTTTTAACATTAGAAAGAGTCTATGAGGTTATGGCTAGCTTTTCAGCCTTTTGGGGACCCTATGACCAGAAAAAAAGTTCAAAGGGTCCGAAATGGACTACTGTTTGGCGGACTTGACATCAGAAAGAACCAATCTGTAAGGATATTTAGCTTTTGAACCTTTTGGGGACCCTTTGACCAGAAAAAAAAGTTAAAAGCGTCCGATATGGACTACTGTCTGGTGGACTTGACTTTGACTTTTTGACTTTTAACATCAGAAAGAGTCTATGAGGATATGGCTAGCTTTTCAGCCTTTTGGGGACCCTTTGACCAGAAAAAAACTTCAACTGGTCTGAAATGGACTACTGTTTGGCGGACATAACATCAGAAAGAGTCAGTCTGTAAGGATACTTAGCTTTTAAACCTTTTGAGGACCCTTTGACCAGAAAAAAAGTTCAAAGGGTCCAATATGGACTACTGTCTGGCGGACTTCACTTTGACTTTTTGACTTTTAACATCAGAAAGAGTCTATGAGGATATGGCTAGCTTTTCAGCCTTTTGGGGACCCTTTGACCAGAAAAAAAGTTCAAAGGATCCGATATGGACTACTGTCTGGCTGGACTTTACCTTGACTTTTTGACTATTAACACAAGAAAGAGTCTATGAGGACATGGCTAGCTTTTCAGCCTTTTGGGGACCCTTTGACCAGAAAAAAAAGTTCAAAGGGTCCGAAATGGATTACTGTCTGGCAGACTTAACATCAGAAAGAGCCAGTCTGTAAGGATATTTAGCTTTTAAACCTCTTGGGGACCCTTTGACCAGAAAAAAAGATCAAAGGGTCCGATATGGACTACTGTCTGGCGGACTTAACATCAGAAAGAGACAGTCTGTAAGGATATTTAGGTTTTAAACCTTTTGGGGACCCTTTGACCAAAAAAAAGTTCAAATGGTCCGATATGGATTACTGTCTGGCGGACTTGACTTTGACTTTTTGATATTTAACATCAGAAAGAGTCTATGAGGATATGGCTAGCTTTTCAGCCTTTTGGGGACCCTTTGACCCGAAAAAAAAGTTCAAAGGGTCCGATATGGACTACTGTCTGGCGGACTTGATTTGACTTTTTGACTTTTAACATTAGAAAGAGTCTATGAGGTTATGGCTAGCTTTTCAGCCTTTTGGGGACCCTATGACCAGAAAAAAAGTTCAAAGGGTCCGAAATGGACTACTGTTTGGCGGACTTGACATCAGAAAGAACCAATCTGTAAGGATATTTAGCTTTTGAACCTTTTGGGGACCCTTTGACCAGAAAAAAAAGTTCAAAGGGTCCGATATGGACTACTGTCTGGCGGACTTGACTTTGACTTTTTCACTTTTATCATCAGAAAGAGTCTATGAGGATATGGCTAGCCTTTCAGCCTTTTGGGGACCCTTTGACCAGAAAAAAAAGTTAAAAGCGTCCGATATGGACTACTATCTGGCGGACTTGATTTTGACTTTTTCACTTTTATCATCAGAAAGAGTCTATGAGGATATGGCTAGCTTTTCAGCGTTTTGGGGACCCTTTGACCAGAAAAAAAGTTCAAAGGGTCCGATATGGACTACTATCTGGCTGGACTTGACTTTGACTTTTTGACTTTTAACATCAGAAAGAGTCTATGAGGATATGGCTAGCTTTTCATTCTTTTGGGGACCCTATGACCAGAAAAAAAGTTCAAAGGGTCCGAAATGGACTACTGTTTGGCGGACTTAACATCAGAAAGAGCCAGTCTGTAAGGATATTTAGCTTTTAAACCTTTTGGGGACCCTTTGACCAGAAAAAAAGTTCAAAGGGTCCGATATGGACTACTGTCTGGCGGACTTGACTTAGACTTTTTGACTTTTAACATCAGAAAGAGTCTATGAGGATAGGGCTAGCTTTTCAGCCTTTTGGGGACCCTTTGAACAGAAAAAAAGTTCAAAGGATCCGATATGGACTACTGTCTGGCTGGACTTGACTTTGACTTTTTGACTTTTAACATAAGAAATAGTCTATGAGGATATGGCTAGCTTTTCAGCCTTTTGGGGACCCTTTGACCAGAAAAAAAAGTTCAAAGGGTCCGATATGAACTACTATCTGGCGGACTTGACTTTGACTTTTTCACTTTTATCATCAGAAAAAGTCTATGAGGATATGGCTAGCTTTTCAGCGTTTTGGGGACCCTTTGACCAGAAAAAAAGTTCAAAGGGTCCGATATGGAGTACTGTCTGGCTGGACTTGACTTTGACTTTTTGACTTCTAACATCAGAAAGAGTCTATGAGGATATGGCTAGCTTTTCATTCTTTTGGGGACCCTATGACCAGAAAAAAAGTTCAACGGGTCCGAAATGGACTACTGTTTGGCGGACTTAACATCAGAAAGAGCCAGTCTGTAAGGATATTTTGCTTTTAAACCTTTTGGGGACCCTTTGACCAGAAAAAAAGTTCAAAGGGTCCGATATGGACTACTGTCTGGCGGACTTGACTTTGACTTTTTGACTTTTAACATCAGAAAGAGTCTATGAGGATAGGGCTAGCTTTTCAGCCTTTTGGGGACCCTTTGAACAGAAAAAAGTTCAAAGGATCCGATATGGACTACTGTCTGGCTGGACTTGACTTTGAATTTTTGACTTTTAACATAAGAAAGAGTCTATGAGGATATGGCTAGCTTTTCAGCCTTTTGGGGACCCTTTGACCAGAAAAAAAAGTTCAAAGGGTCCGATATGGACTACTGTCTGGCGGACTTGACTTTGACTTTTTGACTTTTAACATCAGAAAGAGTCTATGAGGATATGGCTAGCTTTTCAGCCTTTTGGGGACCCTTTGACCAAAAAAAAAGTTAAAAGCGTCCGATATGGACTACTGTCTGTCGGACTTGACTTTGACTTTTTGACTTTTAACATCAAAAAGAGTCTATGAGGATATGGCTAGCTTTCCAGCCTTTTGGGGACCCTTTGACCAGAAAAAAAAGTTAAAAGCTTCCGATATGGACTACTATCTGGCGGACTTGACTTTGACTTTTTGACTTTTAACATCAGAAAGAGTCTATGAGGATATGGCTAGCTTTTCAGCCTTTTGGGGACCCTTTGACCAGAAAAAAAAGTTCAAAGGGTCCGAAATGGACTACTGTCTGGCGGACTTAACATCAGAAAGAGCCAGTCTGTAAGGATATTTAGCTTTTAAACCTCTTGGGGACCCTTTGACCAGAAAAAAATATCAAAGGGTCCGATATGGACTACTGTCTGGCAGACTTAACATCAGAAAGAGCCAGTCTGTAAGGACATTTAGGTTTTAAACCTTTTGGGACCCCTTTGACCAAAAAAAAGTTCAAATGGTCCGATATGGACTACTATCTGGCGGACTTGACTTTGACTTTTCACTTTTAACATCGGAAAGAGTCTATGAGGATATGGCTAGCTTTTCAGCATTTTGGGGACCCTTTGACCAGAAAAAAAGTTCAAAGGGTCCGAAATGGACTACTGTTTGGCGGACTTAACATCAGAAAGAGCCAGTCTGTAAGGATATTTAGCTTTTAAACCTTTTGGGGACCCTTTGACAAGAAAAAAAAGTTAAAAGCGTCCGATATGGACTACTGTCTGGCGGACTTGACTTTGACTTTTTGACTTTTAACATCAGAAAGAGTCTATGAGGATATGGCTAGCTTTTCAGCCTTTTGGGGACCCTTTGACCAGAAAAAAAAGTTAAAAGCGTCCGATATGGACTACTATCTGGCGGACTTGACTTTGACTTTTTCACTTTTAACATCAGAAAGAGTCTATGAGGATATGGCTAGCTTTTCAGCGTTTTGGGGACCCTTTGACCAGAAAAAAGTTCAAAGGGTCCGATATGGACTACTGTCTGGTTGGACTTGACTTTGACTTTTTGACTTTTAACATCAGAAAGAGTCTATGAGGATATGGCTAGCTTTTCAGCCTTTTGGGGACCCTTTGACCAGAAAAAAAGTACAAAGGATCCGATATGGACTACTGTCTGGCTGGACTTGACTTTGCCTATTTGACTTTTAACATAAGAAAGAGTCTATGAGGATATGGATAGATTTTCAGCCTTTTTTGGACCCTTTGACCAGAAAAAAAAGTTCAAAGGGTCCGATATGGACTACTGTCTGGGGGACTTGACTTTGACTTTTTGACTTTTAACATCAGAAAGAGTCTATGAGGATATGGCTAGCTTTTCAGCATTTTGGGGACCCTATGACCAGAAAAAGTTTAAAGGGTCCGAAATGGACTACTATTTGGCGGACTTAACATCAGAAAGAGCCAGTCTGTAAGGATATTTAGCTTTTAAACCTTTTGGGGACCCTTTGACCAGAAAAAAAGTTCAAAGGGTCCGTTATGGACTACTGTCTGGCGGACTTGACTTTGACTTTTTGACTTTTAACATCAGAAAGAGTCTATGAGGATATGGCTAGCTTTTCAGGCTTTTGGGGACCCTTTGACCAGAAAAAAAGTTCAAAGGATCAGATATGGACTACTGTCTGGCTGGACTTGACTTTGACTTTTTGACTTTTAACATAAGAAAGAGTCTATGAGGATATGGCTAGCTTTTCAGCCTTTTGGGGACCCTTTGACCAGAAAAAAAAGTTCAAAGAGTCCGAAATGGACTACTGTCTGGCGGACTTAACATCAGAAAGAGCCAGTCTGTAAGGATATTTAGCTTTTAAACCTCTTGGGGACCCTTTGACCAGAAAAAAAGATCAAAGGGTCCGATATGGACTACTGTCTGGCGGACTTAACATCAGAAAGAGACAGTCTGTAAGGATATTTAGCTTTTAAACCTTTTGGGGACCCTTTGACCAGAAAAAAAAGTTAAAAGCGTCCGATATGGACTACTGTCTGGCGGACTTGACTTTGACTTTTTGACTTTTAACATCAGAAAGAGTCTATGAGGATATGGCTAGCTTTTCAGCCTTTTGGGGACCCTTTGACCAGAAAAAAAGTTAAAAGCGTCCGATATGGACTACTATCTGGCGGACTTGACTTTGACTTTTTGACTTTTAACATCAGAAAGAGTCTATGAGGATATGGCTGGCTTTTCAGCCTTTTGGGGACCCTTTGACCAGAAAAAAAGTTCAAAGGGTCCAATATGGACTACTGTCTGGCGGACTTGACTTTGACTTTTTGACTTTTAACATCAGAAAGATTCTATGAGGATATGGCTAGCTTTTCAGCCTTTTGGGGACCCTATGACCAGAAAAAAAGTTCAAAGGGTCCGAAATGGACTACTATTTGGCGGACTTAACATCAGAAAGAGCCAGTCTGTAAGGATATTTAGCTTTTAAACCTTTTGGGGACCCTTTGACCAGAAAAAAAGTTCAAAGGGTCCGATATGGACTACTGTATGGCGGACTTGACTTTGACTTTTTGACTTTTAACATCAGAAAGAGTCTATGAGGATATGGCTAGCTTTTCAGCCTTTTGGGGACCCTTTGACCAGAAAAAAAAGTTAAAAGCGTCCGATATGGACTACTATCTGGCGGACTTGATTTTGACTTTTTCACTTTTATCATCAGAAAGAGTCTATGAGGATATGGCTAGCTTTTCAGCGTTTTGGGGACCCTTTGACCAGAAAAAAAGTTCAAAGGGTCCGATATGGACTACTATCTGGCTGGACTTGACTTTGACTTTTTGACTTTTAACATCAGAAAGAGTCTATGAGGATATGGCTAGCTTTTCATTCTTTTGGGGACCCTATGACCAGAAAAAAAGTTCAAAGGGTCCGAAATGGACTACTGTTTGGCGGACTTAACATCAGAAAGAGCCAGTCTGTAAGGATATTTAGCTTTTAAACCTTTTGGGGACCCTTTGACCAGAAAAAAAGTTCAAAGGGTCCGATATGGACTACTGTCTGGCGGACTTGACTTAGACTTTTTGACTTTTAACATCAGAAAGAGTCTATGAGGATAGGGCTAGCTTTTCAGCCTTTTGGGGACCCTTTGAACAGAAAAAAAGTTCAAAGGATCCGATATGGACTACTGTCTGGCTGGACTTGACTTTGACTTTTTGACTTTTAACATAAGAAAGAGTCTATGAGGATATGGCTAGCTTTTCAGCCTTTTGGGGACCCTTTGACCAGAAAAAAAAGTTCAAAGGGTCCGATATGGACTACTATCTGGCGGACTTGACTTTGACTTTTTCACTTTTATCATCAGAAAGAGTCTATGAGGATATGGCTAGCTTTTCAGCGTTTTGGGGACCCTTTGACCAGAAAAAAAGTTCAAAGGGTCCGATATGGAGTACTGTCTGGCTGGACTTGACTTTGACTTTTTGACTTCTAACATCAGAAAGAGTCTATGAGGATATGGCTAGCTTTTCATTCTTTTGGGGACCCTATGACCAGAAAAAAAGTTCAAAGGGTCCGAAATGGACTACTGTTTGGCGGACTTAACATCAGAAAGAGCCAGTCTGTAAGGATATTTAGCTTTTAAACCTCTTGGGGATCCTTTGACCAGAAAAAAAGTTCAAAGGGTCCGATATGGACTACTGTCTGGCGGACTTGACTTTGACTTTTTGACTTTTAACATCAGAAAGAGTCTATGAGGATATGGCTAGCTTTTAAACCTTTTGGGGACCCTTTGACCAGAAAAAAAGTTCAAAGGGTCCGATATGGACTACTGTCTGGCGGACTTGACTTTGACTTTTTGACTTTTAACATCAGAAAGAGTCTATGAGGATATGGCTAGCTTTTCAGCCTTTTGGGGACCCTTTGACCAGAAAAAAAGTTCAAAGGATCCGATATGGACTACTGTCTGGCTGGACTTGACTTTGACTTTTTGACTTTTAACATAAGAAAGAATCTATGAGGATATGGCTAGCTTTTCAGCCTTTTGGGGACTTTGACCAGAAAAAAAAGTTCAAAGGGTCAGTTATGGACTACTGTCTGGCGGACTTGACTTTGACTTTTTGACTTTTAACATCAGAAAGAGTCTATGAGGATATGGCTAGCTTTTCAGCCTTTTGGGGACCCTTTGACCAGAAAAAAAGTTAAAAGCGTCCGATATGGACTACTGTCTGTCGGACTTGACTTTGACTTTTTGACTTTTAACTTCAGAAAGAGTCTATGAGGATATGGCTAGCTTTCCAGCCTTTTGGGGACCCTTTGACCAGAAAAAAAAGTTAAAAGCGTCCGATATGGACTACTATCTGGCGGACTTGACTTTGACTTTTTGACTTTTAACATCAGAAAGAGTCTATGAGGATATGGCTAGCTTTTCGGCCTTTTGGGGACCCTTTGACATGAAAAAAAAGTTCAAAGGGTCCGATATGGACTACCGTCTGGCTGGAATTGACTTTGACTTTTTGACTTTTAACTTCGGAAAGAGTCTATGAGGATATGGCTAGCTTTTCAGCCTTTTTTGGACCCTTTGACCAGAAAAAAAAGTTCAAAGGGTCCGAAATGGACTACTGTCTGGCGGACTTAACATCAGAAAGAGCCAGTCTGTAAGGATATTTAGCTTTTAAACCTCTTGGGGACCCTTTGACCAGAAAAAAAGATCAAAGGGTCCGATATGGACTACTGTCTGGCAGACTTAACATCAGAAAGAGCCAGTCTGTAAGGATATTTAGGTTTTAAACCTTTTGGGGACCCTTTGACCAAAAAAAAGTTCAAATGGTCCGATATGGACTACTATCTGGCGGACTTGACTTTGACTTTTTCACTTTTAACATCAGAAAAGGTCTATGAGGATATGGCTAGCTTTTCAGCGTTTTGGGGTCCCTATGACCAGAAAAAAAGTTCAAAGGGTCCGAAATGGACTACTGTTTGGCGGACTTAACATCAGAAAGAGCCAGTCTGTAAGGATATTTAGCTTTTAAACCTCTTGGGGACCCTTTGACCAGAAAAAAAGATCAAAGGGTCCGATATGGACTACTCTCTGGCGGACTTCACATCAGAAAGAGACAGTCTGAAAGGATATTTAGCTTTTAAACCTTTTGGGGACCCTTTGACCAGAAAAAAAAAGTTAAAAGCGTCCGATAAGGACTACTGTCTGGCGGACTTGACTTTGACTTTTTGACTTTTAACATCAGAAAGAGTCTATGAGGATATGGCTAGCTTTTCAGCCTTTTGGGGACCCTTCGACCAGAAAAAAAAGTTAAAAGCGTCCGATATGGACTACCATCTGGCGGACTTGACTTTGACTTTTTGACTTTTAACATCAGAAAGAGTCTCTGAGGATATGGCTAGCTTTTCAGCCTTTTGGGGACCCTTTGACCAGAAAAAAAGTTCAAAGGGTCCGATATGGACTACTGTCTGGCTGGACTTGACTTTGACTTTTTGACTTTTATCATCAGAAAGAGTCTATGAGAATATGGCTAGCTTTTCAGCCTTTTTTGGACCCTTTGACCAGAAAAAAAGTTCAAAGTGTCCGATATGGACTACTGTCTGGGGGACTTGACTTTGACTTTTTGACTATTAACATCAGAAAGAGTCTATGAGGATATGGCTAGCTTTTCAGCCTTTTGGGGACCCTATGACCAGAAAAAAGTTCAAAGGGTCCGAAATGTACTTATGTTTGGCGGACTTAACATCAGAAAGAGCAAGTCTGTAAGGATATTTAGCTTTTAAAACTTTTGGGGACCCTTTGACCAAAAAAAAAGTTCAAATGGTCCGATATGGACTACTGTCTGGTGGACTTGACTTTGACTTTTTGACTTTTAACATCAGAAAGAGTCTATGAGGATATGGCTAGCTTTTCAGCCTTTTGGGGACCCTTTGACCAGAAAAAAACTTCAACTGGTCTGAAATGGACTACTGTTTGGCGGACATAACATCAGAAAGAGTCAGTCTGTAAGGATACTTAGCTTTTAAACCTTTTGAGGACCCTTTGACCAGAAAAAAAGTTCAAAGGGTCCAATATGGACTACTGTCTGGCGGACTTCACTTTGACTTTTTGACTTTTAACATCAGAAAGAGTCTATGAGGATATGGCTAGCTTTTCAGCCTTTTGGGGACCCTTTGACCAGAAAAAAAGTTCAAAGGATCCGATATGGACTACTGTCTGGCTGGACTTGACTTTGACTTTTTGACTTTTAACATAAGAAAGAGTCTATGAGGATATGGCTAGCTTTTCAGCCTTTTGGGGACCCTTTGACCAGAAAAAAAAGTTCAAAGGGTCCGATATGAACTACTATCTGGCGGACTTGACTTTGACTTTTTCACTTTTATCATCAGAAAGAGTCTATGAGGATATGGCTAGCTTTTCAGCGTTTTGGGGACCCTTTGACCAGAAAAAAAGTTCAAAGGGTCCGATATGGAGTACTGTCTGGCTGGACTTGACTTTGACTTTTTGACTTCTAACATCAGAAAGAGTCTATGAGGATATGGCTAGCTTTTCATTCTTTTGGGGACCCTATGACCAGAAAAAAAGTTCAAAGGGTCCGAAATGGACTACTGTTTGGCGGACTTAACATCAGAAAGAGCCAGTCTGTAAGGATATTTTGCTTTTAAACCTTTTGGGGACCCTTTGACCAGAAAAAAAGTTCAAAGGGTCCGATATGGACTACTGTCTGGCGGACTTGACTTTGACTTTTTGACTTTTAACATCAGAAAGAGTCTATGAGGATAGGGCTAGCTTTTCAGCCTTTTGGGGACCCTTTGAACAGAAAAAAGTTCAAAGGATCCGATATGGACTACTGTCTGGCTGGACTTGACTTTGAATTTTTGACTTTTAACATAAGAAAGAGTCTATGAGGATATGGCTAGCTTTTCAGCCTTTTGGGGACCCTTTGACCAGAAAAAAAAGTTCAAAGGGTCCGATATGGACTACTGTCTGGCGGACTTGACTTTGACTTTTTGACTTTTAACATCAGAAAGAGTCTATGAGGATATGGCTAGCTTTTCAGCCTTTTGGGGACCCTTTGACCAAAAAAAAAGTTAAAAGCGTCCGATATGGACTACTGTCTGTCGGACTTGACTTTGACTTTTTGACTTTTAACATCAAAAAGAGTCTATGAGGATATGGCTAGCTTTCCAGCCTTTTGGGGACCCTTTGACCAGAAAAAAAAGTTAAAAGCTTCCGATATGGACTACTATCTGGCGGACTTGACTTTGACTTTTTGACTTTTAACATCAGAAAGAGTCTATGAGGATATGGCTAGCTTTTCAGCCTTTTGGGGACCCTTTGACCAGAAAAAAAAGTTCAAAGGGTCCGAAATGGACTACTGTCTGGCGGACTTAACATCAGAAAGAGCCAGTCTGTAAGGATATTTAGCTTTTAAACCTCTTGGGGACCCTTTGACCAGAAAAAAATATCAAAGGGTCCGATATGGACTACTGTCTGGCAGACTTAACATCAGAAAGAGCCAGTCTGTAAGGACATTTAGGTTTTAAACCTTTTGGGACCCCTTTGACCAAAAAAAAGTTCAAATGGTCCGATATGGACTACTATCTGGCGGACTTGACTTTGACTTTTCACTTTTAACATCAGAAAGAGTCTATGAGGATATGGCTAGCTTTTCAGCATTTTGGGGACCCTTTGACCAGAAAAAAAGTTCAAAGGGTCCGAAATGGACTACTGTTTGGCGGACTTAACATCAGAAAGAGCCAGTCTGTAAGGATATTTAGCTTTTAAACCTTTTGGGGACCCTTTGACAAGAAAAAAAAGTTAAAAGCGTCCGATATGGACTACTGTCTGGCGGACTTGACTTTGACTTTTTGACTTTTAACATCAGAAAGAGTCTATGAGGATATGGCTAGCTTTTCAGCCTTTTGGGGACCCTTTGACCAGAAAAAAACTTCAACTGGTCTGAAATGGACTACTGTTTGGCGGACATAACATCAGAAAGAGTCAGTCTGTAAGGATACTTAGCTTTTAAACCTTTTGAGGACCCTTTGACCAGAAAAAAAGTTCAAAGGGTCCAATATGGACTACTGTCTGGCGGACTTCACTTTGACTTTTTGACTTTTAACATCAGAAAGAGTCTATGAGGATATGGCTAGCTTTTCAGCCTTTTGGGGACCCTTTGACCAGAAAAAAAGTTCAAAGGATCCGATATGGACTACTGTCTGGCTGGACTTGACTTTGACTTTTTGACTTTTAACATAAGAAAGAGTCTATGAGGATATGGCTAGCTTTTCAGCCTTTTGGGGACCCTTTGACCAGAAAAAAAAGTTCAAAGGGTCCGATATGAACTACTATCTGGCGGACTTGACTTTGACTTTTTCACTTTTATCATCAGAAAGAGTCTATGAGGATATGGCTAGCTTTTCAGCGTTTTGGGGACCCTTTGACCAGAAAAAAAGTTCAAAGGGTCCGATATGGAGTACTGTCTGGCTGGACTTGACTTTGACTTTTTGACTTCTAACATCAGAAAGAGTCTATGAGGATATGGCTAGCTTTTCATTCTTTTGGGGACCCTATGACCAGAAAAAAAGTTCAAAGGGTCCGAAATGGACTACTGTTTGGCGGACTTAACATCAGAAAGAGCCAGTCTGTAAGGATATTTTGCTTTTAAACCTTTTGGGGACCCTTTGACCAGAAAAAAAGTTCAAAGGGTCCGATATGGACTACTGTCTGGCGGACTTGACTTTGACTTTTTGACTTTTAACATCAGAAAGAGTCTATGAGGATAGGGCTAGCTTTTCAGCCTTTTGGGGACCCTTTGAACAGAAAAAAGTTCAAAGGATCCGATATGGACTACTGTCTGGCTGGACTTGACTTTGAATTTTTGACTTTTAACATAAGAAAGAGTCTATGAGGATATGGCTAGCTTTTCAGCCTTTTGGGGACCCTTTGACCAGAAAAAAAAGTTCAAAGGGTCCGATATGGACTACTGTCTGGCGGACTTGACTTTGACTTTTTGACTTTTAACATCAGAAAGAGTCTATGAGGATATGGCTAGCTTTTCAGCCTTTTGGGGACCCTTTGACCAAAAAAAAAGTTAAAAGCGTCCGATATGGACTACTGTCTGTCGGACTTGACTTTGACTTTTTGACTTTTAACATCAAAAAGAGTCTATGAGGATATGGCTAGCTTTCCAGCCTTTTGGGGACCCTTTGACCAGAAAAAAAAGTTAAAAGCTTCCGATATGGACTACTATCTGGCGGACTTGACTTTGACTTTTTGACTTTTAACATCAGAAAGAGTCTATGAGGATATGGCTAGCTTTTCAGCCTTTTGGGGACCCTTTGACCAGAAAAAAAAGTTCAAAGGGTCCGAAATGGACTACTGTCTGGCGGACTTAACATCAGAAAGAGCCAGTCTGTAAGGATATTTAGCTTTTAAACCTCTTGGGGACCCTTTGACCAGAAAAAAATATCAAAGGGTCCGATATGGACTACTGTCTGGCAGACTTAACATCAGAAAGAGCCAGTCTGTAAGGACATTTAGGTTTTAAACCTTTTGGGACCCCTTTGACCAAAAAAAAGTTCAAATGGTCCGATATGGACTACTATCTGGCGGACTTGACTTTGACTTTTCACTTTTAACATCAGAAAGAGTCTATGAGGATATGGCTAGCTTTTCAGCATTTTGGGGACCCTTTGACCAGAAAAAAAGTTCAAAGGGTCCGAAATGGACTACTGTTTGGCGGACTTAACATCAGAAAGAGCCAGTCTGTAAGGATATTTAGCTTTTAAACCTTTTGGGGACCCTTTGACAAGAAAAAAAAGTTAAAAGCGTCCGATATGGACTACTGTCTGGCGGACTTGACTTTGACTTTTTGACTTTTAACATCAGAAAGAGTCTATGAGGATATGGCTAGCTTTTCAGCCTTTTGGGGACCCTTTGACCAGAAAAAAAAGTTAAAAGCGTCCGATATGGACTACTATCTGGCGGACTTGACTTTGACTTTTTCACTTTTAACATCAGAAAGAGTCTATGAGGATATGGCTAGCTTTTCAGCGTTTTGGGGACCCTTTGACCAGAAAAAAAAGTTCAAAGGGTCCGATATGGACTACTGTCTGGGGGACTTGACTTTGACTTTTTGACTTTTAACATCAGAAAGAGTCTATGAGGATATGGCTAGCTTTTCAGCATTTTGGGGACCCTATGACCAGAAAAAGTTTAAAGGGTCCGAAATGGACTACTGTTTGGCGGACTTAACATCAGAAAGAGCCAGTCTGTAAGGATATTTAGCTTTTAAACCTTTTGGGGACCCTTTGACCAGAAAAAAAGTTCAAAGGGTCCGTTATGGACTACTGTCTGGCGGACTTGACTTTGACTTTTTGACTTTTAACATCAGAAAGAGTCTATGAGGATATGGCTAGCTTTTCAGGCTTTTGGGGACCCTTTGACCAGAAAAAAAGTTCAAAGGATCAGATATGGACTACTGTCTGGCTGGACTTGACTTTGACTTTTTGACTTTTAACATAAGAAAGAGTCTATGAGGATATGGCTAGCTTTTCAGCCTTTTGGGGACCCTTTGACCAGAAAAAAAAGTTCAAAGGGTCCGAAATGGACTACTGTCTGGCGGACTTAACATCAGAAAGAGCCAGTCTGTAAGGATATTTAGCTTTTAAACCTCTTGGGGACCCTTTGACCAGAAAAAAAGATCAAAGGGTCCGATATGGACTACTGTCTGGCGGACTTAACATCAGAAAGAGACAGTCTGTAAGGATATTTAGCTTTTAAACCTTTTGGGGACACTTTGACCAGAAAAAAAAGTTAAAAACGTCCGATATGGACTACTGTCTGGCGGACTTGACTTTGACTTTTTGACTTTTAACATCAGAAAGAGTCTATGAGGATATGGCTAGCTTTTCAGCCTTTTGGGGACCCTTTGACCAGAAAAAAAGTTAAAAGCGTCCGATATGGACTACTATCTGGCGGACTTGACTTTGACTTTTTGACTTTTAACATCAGAAAGAGCCAGTCTGTAAGGATATTTAGCTTTTAAACCTTTTGGGGACCCTTTGACCAGAAAAAAAGTTCAAAGGGTCCGATATGGACTACTGTATGGCGGACTTGACTTTGACTTTTTGACTTTTAACATCAGAAAGAGTCTATGAGGATATGGCTAGCTTTTCAGCCTTTTGGGGACCCTTTGACCAGAAAAAAAAGTTAAAAGCGTCCGATATGGACTACTATCTGGCGGACTTGATTTTGACTTTTTCACTTTTATCATCAGAAAGAGTCTATGAGGATATGGCTAGCTTTTCAGCGTTTTGGGGACCCTTTGACCAGAAAAAAAGTTCAAAGGGTCCGATATGGACTACTATCTGGCTGGACTTGACTTTGACTTTTTGACTTTTAACATCAGAAAGAGTCTATGAGGATATGGCTAGCTTTTCATTCTTTTGGGGACCCTATGACCAGAAAAAAAGTTCAAAGGGTCCGAAATGGACTACTGTTTGGCGGACTTAACATCAGAAAGAGCCAGTCTGTAAGGATATTTAGCTTTTAAACCTTTTGGGGACCCTTTGACCAGAAAAAAAGTTCAAAGGGTCCGATATGGACTACTGTCTGGCGGACTTGACTTAGACTTTTTGACTTTTAACATCAGAAAGAGTCTATGAGGATAGGGCTAGCTTTTCAGCCTTTTGGGGACCCTTTGAACAGAAAAAAAGTTCAAAGGATCCGATATGGACTACTGTCTGGCTGGACTTGACTTTGACTTTTTGACTTTTAACATAAGAAAGAGTCTATGAGGATATGGCTAGCTTTTCAGCCTTTTGGGGACCCTTTGACCAGAAAAAAAAGTTCAAAGGGTCCGATATGGACTACTATCTGGCGGACTTGACTTTGACTTTTTCACTTTTATCATCAGAAAGAGTCTATGAGGATATGGCTAGCTTTTCAGCGTTTTGGGGACCCTTTGACCAGAAAAAAAGTTCAAAGGGTCCGATATGGAGTACTGTCTGGCTGGACTTGACTTTGACTTTTTGACTTCTAACATCAGAAAGAGTCTATGAGGATATGGCTAGCTTTTCATTCTTTTGGGGACCCTATGACCAGAAAAAAAGTTCAAAGGGTCCGAAATGGACTACTGTTTGGCGGACTTAACATAAGAAAGAGCCAGTCTGTAAGGATATTTAGCTTTTAAACCTCTTGGGGATCCTTTGACCAGAAAAAAAGTTCAAAGGGTCCGATATGGACTACTGTCTGGCGGACTTGACTTTGACTTTTTGACTTTTAACATCAGAAAGAGTCTATGAGGATATGGCTAGCTTTTAAACCTTTTGGGGACCCTTTGACCAGAAAAAAAGTTCAAAGGGTCCGATATGGACTACTGTCTGGCGGACTTGACTTTGACTTTTTGACTTTTAACATCAGAAAGAGTCTATGAGGATATGGCTAGCTTTTCAGCCTTTTGGGGACCCTTTGACCAGAAAAAAAGTTCAAAGGATCCGATATGGACTACTGTCTGGCTGGACTTGACTTTGACTTTTTGACTGTTAACATCAGAAAGAATCTATGAGGATATGGCTAGCTTTTCAGCCTTTTGGGGACTTTGACCAGAAAAAAAAGTTCAAAGGGTCAGTTATGGACTACTGTCTGGCGGACTTGACTTTGACTTTTTGACTTTTAACATCAGAAAGAGTCTATGAGGATATGGCTAGCTTTTCAGCCTTTTGGGGACCCTTTGACCAGAAAAAAAGTTAAAAGCGTCCGATATGGACTACTGTCTGTCGGACTTGACTTTGACTTTTTGACTTTTAACTTCAGAAAGAGTCTATGAGGATATGGCTAGCTTTCCAGCCTTTTGGGGACCCTTTGACCAGAAAAAAAAGTTAAAAGCGTCCGATATGGACTACTATCTGGCGGACTTGACTTTGACTTTTTGACTTTTAACATCAGAAAGAGTCTATGAGGATATGGCTAGCTTTTCGGCCTTTTGGGGACCCTTTGACATGAAAAAAAAGTTCAAAGGGTCCGATATGGACTACCGTCTGGCTGGAATTGACTTTGACTTTTTGACTTTTAACTTCGGAAAGAGTCTATGAGGATATGGCTAGCTTTTCAGCCTTTTTTGGACCCTTTGACCAGAAAAAAAAGTTCAAAGGGTCCGAAATGGACTACTGTCTGGCAGACTTAACATCAGAAAGAGCCAGTCTGTAAGGATATTTAGCTTTTAAACCTCTTGGGGACCCTTTGACCAGAAAAAAAGATCAAAGGGTCCGATATGGACTACTGTCTGGCAGACTTAACATCAGAAAGAGCCAGTCTGTAAGGATATTTAGGTTTTAAACCTTTTGGGGACCCTTTGACCAAAAAAAAAGTTCAAATGGTCCGATATGGACTACTATCTGGCGGACTTGACTTTGACTTTTTCACTTTTAACATCAGAAAAGGTCTATGAGGATATGGCTAGCTTTTCAGCGTTTTGGGGTCCCTATGACCAGAAAAAAAGTTCAAAGGGTCCGAAATGGACTACTGTTTGGCGGACTTAACATCAGAAAGAGCCAGTCTGTAAGGATATTTAGCTTTTAAACCTCTTGGGGACCCTTTGACCAGAAAAAAAGATCAAAGGGTCCGATATGGACTACTGTCTGGCGGACTTCACATCAGAAAGAGACAGTCTGAAAGGATATTTAGCTTTTAAACCTTTTGGGGACCCTTTGACCAGAAAAAAAAGTTAAAAGCGTCCGATAAGGACTACTGTCTGGCGGACTTGACTTTGACTTTTTGACTTTTAACATCAGAAAGAGTCTATGAGGATATGGCTAGCTTTTCAGCCTTTTGGGGACCCTTCGACCAGAAAAAAAAGTTAAAAGCGTCCGATATGGACTACCATCTGGCGGACTTGACTTTGACTTTTTGACTTTTAACATCAGAAAGAGTCTATTAGGATATGGCTAGCTTTTCAGCCTTTTGGGGACCCTTTGACCAGAAAAAAAGTTCAAAGGGTCCGATATGGACTACTGTCTGGCTGGACTTGACTTTGACTTTTTGACTTTTATCATCAGAAAGAGTCTATGAGAATATGGCTAGCTTTTCAGCCTTTTTTGGACCCTTTGACCAGAAAAAAAGTTCAAAGTGTCCGATATGGACTACTGTCTGGGGGACTTGACTTTGACTTTTTGACTATTAACATCAGAAAGAGTCTATGAGGATATGGCTAGCTTTTCAGCCTTTTGGGGACCCTATGACCAGAAAAAAAGTTCAAAGGGTCCGAAATGTACTTATGTTTGGCGGACTTAACATCAGAAAGAGCAAGTCTGTAAGGATATTTAGCTTTTAAAACTTTTGGGGACCCTTTGACCAAAAAAAAAGTTCAAATGGTCCGATATGGACTACTGTCTGGTGGACTTGACTTTGACTTTTTGACTTTTAACATCAGAAAGAGTCTATGAGGATATGGCTAGCTTTTCAGCCTTTTGGGGACCCTTTGACCAGAAAAAAACTTCAACTGGTCTGAAATGGACTACTGTTTGGCGGACATAACATCAGAAAGAGTCAGTCTGTAAGGATACTTAGCTTTTAAACCTTTTGAGGACCCTTTGACCAGAAAAAAAGTTCAAAGGGTCCAATATGGACTACTGTCTGGCGGACTTCACTTTGACTTTTTGACTTTTAACATCAGAAAGAGTCTATGAGGATATGGCTAGCTTTTCAGCCTTTTGGGGACCCTTTGACCAGAAAAAAAGTTCAAAGGATTCGATATGGACTACTGTCTGGCTGGACTTTACCTTGACTTTTTGACTATTAACACAAGAAAGAGTCTATGAGGATATGGCTAGCTTTTCAGCCTTTTGGGGACCCTTCGACCAGAAAAAAAAGTTCAAAGGGTCCGATATGGACTACTGTCTGGCGGACTTGACTTTGACTTTTTGACTTTTAACATCAGAAAGAGTCTATGAGGACATGGCTAGCTTTTCAGCCTTTTGGGGACCCTTTGACCAGAAAAAAAAGTTCAAAGGGTCCGAAATGGACTACTGTCTGGCAGACTTAACATCAGAAAGAGCCAGTCTGTAAGGATATTTAGCTTTTAAACCTCTTGGGGACCCTTTGACCAGAAAAAAAGATCAAAGGGTCCGATATGGACTACTGTCTGGCGGACTTAACATCAGAAAGAGACAGTCTGTAAGGATATTTAGGTTTTAAACCTTTTGGGGACCCTTTGACCAAAAAAAAGTTCAAATGGTCCGATATGGATTACTGTCTGGCGGACTTGACTTTGACTTTTTGACATTTAACATCAGAAAGAGTCTATGAGGATATGGCTAGCTTTTCAGCCTTTTGGGGACCCTTTGACCCGAAAAAAAAGTTCAAAGGGTCCGATATGGACTACTGTCTGGTGGACTTGATTTGACTTTTTGACTTTTAACATTAGAAAGAGTCTATGAGGTTATGGCTAGCTTTTCAGCCTTTTGGGGACCCTATGACCAGAAAAAAAGTTCAAAGGGTCCGAAATGGACTACTGTTTGGCGGACTTGACATCAGAAAGAACCAATCTGTAAGGATATTTAGCTTTTGAACCTTTTGGGGACCCTTTGACCAGAAAAAAAAGTTCAAAGGGTCCGATATGGACTACTGTCTGGCGGACTTGACTTTGACTTTTTCACTTTTATCATCAGAAAGAGTCTATGAGGATATGGCTAGCCTTTCAGCCTTTTGGGGACGCTTTGACCAGAAAAAAAAGTTAAAAGCGTCCGATATGGACTACTATCTGGCGGACTTGATTTTGACTTTTTCACTTTTATCATCAGAAAGAGTCTATGAGGATATGGCTAGCTTTTCAGCGTTTTGGGGACCCTTTGACCAGAAAAAAAGTTCAAAGGGTCCGATATGGACTACTATCTGGCTGGACTTGACTTTGACTTTTTGACTTTTAACATCAGAAAGAGTCTATGAGGATATGGCTAGCTTTTCATTCTTTTGGGGACCCTTTGACCAGAAAAAAAGTTCAAAGGGTCCGATATGGACTACTGTCTGGCGGACTTGACTTAGACTTTTTGACTTTTAACATCAGAAAGAGTCTATGAGGATAGGGCTATCTTTTCAGCCTTTTGGGGACCCTTTGAACAGAAAAAAAGTTCAAAGGATCCGATATGGACTACTGTCTGGCTGGACTTGACTTTGACTTTTTGACTTTTAACATAAGAAAGAGTCTATGAGGATATGGCTAGCTTTTCAGCCTTTTGGGGACCCTTTGACCAGAAAAAAAAGTTCAAAGGGTCCGATATGAACTACTATCTGGCGGACTTGACTTTGACTTTTTCACTTTTATCATCAGAAAGAGTCTATGAGGATATGGCTAGCTTTTCAGCGTTTTGGGGACCCTTTGACCAGAAAAAAAGTTCAAAGGGTCCGATATGGAGTACTGTCTGGCTGGACTTGACTTTGACTTTTTGACTTCTAACATCAGAAAGAGTCTATGAGGATATGGCTAGCTTTTCATTCTTTTGGGGACCCTATGACCAGAAAAAAAGTTCAAAGGGTCCGAAATGGACTACTGTTTGGCGGACTTAACATCAGAAAGAGCCAGTCTGTAAGGATATTTAGCTTTTAAACCTTTTGGGGACCCTTTGACCAGAAAAAAAGTTCAAAGGGTCCGATATGGACTACTGTCTGGCGGACTTGACTTTGACTTTTTGACTTTTAACATCAGAAAGAGTCTATGAGGATAGGGCTAGCTTTTCAGCCTTTTGGGGACCCTTTGAACAGAAAAAAGTTCAAAGGATCCGATATGGACTACTGTCTGGCTGGACTTGACTTTGAATTTTTGACTTTTAACATAAGAAAGAGTCTATGAGGATATGGCTAGCTTTTCAGCCTTTTGGGGACCCTTTGACCAGAAAAAAAAGTTCAAAGGGTCCGATATGGACTACTGTCTGGCGGACTTGACTTTGACTTTTTGACTTTTAACATCAGAAAGAGTCTATGAGGATATGGCTAGCTTTTCAGCCTTTTGGGGACCCTTTGACCAAAAAAAAAGTTAAAAGCGTCCGATATGGACTACTGTCTGTCGGACTTGACTTTGACTTTTTGACTTTTAACATCAAAAAGAGTCTATGAGGATATGGCTAGCTTTCCAGCCTTTTGGGGACCCTTTGACCAGAAAAAAAAGTTAAAAGCTTCCGATATGGACTACTATCTGGCGGACTTGACTTTGACTTTTTGACTTTTAACATCAGAAAGAGTCTATGAGGATATGGCTAGCTTTTCAGCCTTTTGGGGACCCTTTGACCAGAAAAAAAAGTTCAAAGGGTCCGAAATGGACTACTGTCTGGCGGACTTAACATCAGAAAGAGCCAGTCTGTAAGGATGTTTAGCTTTTAAACCTCTTGGGGACCCTTTGACCAGAAAAAAATATCAAATGGTCCGATATGGACTACTGTCTGGCAGACTTAACATCAGAAAGAGCCAGTCTGTAAGGACATTTAGGTTTTAAACCTTTTGGGACCCCTTTGAACAAAAAAAAAGTTCAAATGGTCCGATATGGACTACTATCTGGTGGACTTGACTTTGACTTTTCACTTTTAACATCAGAAAGAGTCTATGAGGATATGGCTAGCTTTTCAGCATTTTGGGGACCCTTTGACCAGAAAAAAAGTTCAAAGGGTCCGAAATGGACTACTGTTTGGCGGACTTAACATCAGAAAGAGCCAGTCTGTAAGGATATTTAGCTTTTAAACCTTTTGGGGACCCTTTGACAAGAAAAAAAAGTTAAAAGCGTCCGATATGGACTACTGTCTGGCGGACTTGACTTTGACTTTTTGACTTTTAACATCAGAAAGAGTCTATGAGGATATGGCTAGCTTTTCAGCCTTTTGGGGACCCTTTGACCAGAAAAAAAAGTTAAAAGCGTCCGATATGGACTACTATCTGGCGGACTTGACTTTGACTTTTTCACTTTTAACATCAGAAAGAGTCTATGAGGATATGGCTAGCTTTTCAGCGTTTTGGGGACCCTTTGACCAGAAAAAAGTTCTAAGGGTCCGATATGGACTACTGTCTGGTTGGACTTGACTTTGACTTTTTGACTTTTAACATCAGAAAGAGTCTATGAGGATATGGCTAGCTTTTCAGCCTTTTGGGGACCCTTTGACCAGAAAAAAAGTTCAAAGGATCCGATATGGACTACTGTCTGGCTGGACTTGACTTTGCCTTTTTGACTTTAAACATAAGAAAGAGTCTATGAGGATATGGATAGATTTTCAGCCTTTTTTGGACCCTTTGACCAGAAAAAAAAGTTCAAAGGGTCCGATATGGACTACTGTCTGGGGGACTTGACTTTGACTTTTTGACTTTTAACATCAGAAAGAGTCTATGAGGATATGGCTAGCTTTTCAGCCTTTTGGGGACCCTATGACCAGAAAAAGTTTAAAGGGTCCGAAATGGACTACTGTTTGGCGGACTTAACATCAGAAAGAGCCAGTCTGTGAGGATATTTAGCTTTTAAACCTTTTGGGGACCCTTTGACCAGAAAAAAAGTTCAAAGGATCCGTTATGGACTACTGTCTGGCGGACTTGACTTTGACTTTTTGACTTTTAACATCAGAAAGAGTCTATGAGGATATGGCTAGCTTTTCAGGCTTTTGGGGACCCTTTGACCAGAAAAAAAGTTCAAAGGATCAGATATGGACTACTGTCTGGCTGGACTTGACTTTGACTTTTTGACTTTTAACATAAGAAAGAGTCTATGAGGATATGGCTAGCATTTCAGCCTTTTGGGGACCCTTTGACCAGAAAAAAAAGTTCAAAGGGTCCGAAATGGACTACTGTCTGGCGGACTTAACATCAGAAAGAGCCAGTCTGTAAGGATATTTAGCTTTTAAACCTCTTGGGGACCCTTTGACCAGAAAAAAAGATCAAAGGGTCCGATATGGACTACTGTCTGGCGGACTTAACATCAGAAAGAGACAGTCTGTAAGGATATTTAGCTTTTAAACCTTTTGGGGACCCTTTGACCAGAAAAAAAAGTTAAAAGCGTCCGATATGGACTACTGTCTGGCGGACTTGACTTTGACTTTTTGACTTTTAACATCAGAAAGAGTCTATGAGGATATGGCTAGCTTTTCAGCCTTTTGGGGACCCTTTGACCAGAAAAAAAGTTAAAAGCGTCCGATATGGACTACTATCTGGCGGACTTGACTTTGACTTTTTGACTTTTAACATCAGAAAGAGTCTATGAGGATATGGCTGGCTTTTCAGCCTTTTGGGGACCCTTTGACCAGAAAAAAAAGTTCAAAGGGTCCAATATGGACTACTGTCTGGCGGACTTGACTTTGACTTTTTGACTTTTAACATCAGAAAGATTCTATGAGGATATGGCTAGCTTTTCAGCCTTTTGGGGACCCTATGACCAGAAAAAAAGTTCAAAGGGTCCGAAATGGACTACTATTTGGCGGACTTAACATCAGAAAGAGCCAGTCTGTAAGGATATTTAGCTTTTAAACCTTTTGGGGACCCTTTGACCAGAAAAAAAGTTCAAAGGGTCCGATATGGACTACTGTATGGCGGACTTGACTTTGACTTTTTGACTTTTAACATCAGAAAGAGTCTATGAGGATATGGCTAGCTTTTCAGCCTTTTGGGGACCCTTTGACCAGAAAAAAAGTTCAAAGGATCCGATATGGACTACTGTCTGGCTGGACTTGACTTTGACTTTTTTACTTTTAACATAAGAAAGAGTCTATGAGGATATGGCTAGCTTTTCATTCTTTTGGGGACCCTTTGACCAGAAAAAAAGTTCAAAGGGTCCGAAATGGACTACTGTCTGGCGGACTTAACATCAGAAAGAGCCAGTCTGTAAGTATATTTAGCTTTTAAACCTCTTGGGGACCCTTTGACCAGAAAAAAAGATCAAAGGGTCCGATATGGACTACTGTCTGGCGGACTTAACATTAGAAAGAGCCAGTCTGTAAGGATATTTAGGTTTTAAACCTTTTGGGGACCCTTTGACCAAAAAAAAAGTTCAAAGGGTCCGATATGGACTACTGTCTGGCGGACTTCACTTTGACTTTTTGACTTCTAACATCAGAAAGACTCTATGAGGATATGGCTAGCTTTTCAGCCTTTTGGGGTCCCTTTGACCAGAAAAAAAGTTCAAAGGATCCGATATGGACTACTGTCTGGCTGGACTTGACCTTCACTTTTTTTACTTTTAACATAAGAAAGAGTCTATGAGGATATGGCTAGCTTTTCATTCTTTTGGGGACCCTTTGATCAGAAAAAAAAGTTCAAAGGGTCCGAAATGGACTACTGTCTGGCAGACTTAACATCAGAAAGACCCAGTCTGTAAGGATATTTAGCTTTTAAACCTTTCGGGGACCCTTTGACCAGAAAAAAAGATCAAAGGGTCCGACATGGACTACTGTCTGGCGGACTTAACATTAGAAAGAGCCAGTATGTAAGGATATTTAGGTTTTAAACCTTTTGGGGCCCCTTTGACCAAAAAAAAAGTTCAAAGGGTCCGATATGGACTACTGTCTGGCGGACTTCACTTTGACTTTTTGACTTCTAACATCAGAAAGAGTCTATGAGGATATGGCAAGCTTTTCAGCCTTTTGGGGACCCTTTGACCAGAAAAAAAGTTCAAAGAGATCCGATATGGACTACTGTCTGGCTGGACTTGACCTTGACTTTTTGACTTTTAACATAAGAAAGAGTCTATGAGGATATGGCTAGCTTTTCAGCCTTTTGGGGACCCTTCGACCAGAAAAAAAAGTTCAAAGGGTCCGATATGGGCTACTGTCTGGCGGACTTGACTTTGACTTTTTGACTTTTAACATCAGAAAGAGTCTATGAGGACATGGCTAGCTTTTCAGCCATTTGGGGACCCTTTGACCAGAAAAAAAAAGTTCAAAAGGTCCGAAATGGACTACTGTCTGAAGGACTTAATATCAGAAAGAGCCAGTCTGTAAGGATATTTAGCTTTTAAACCTCTTGGGGACCCTTTGACCAGAAAAAAAGTTCAAAGGGTCCGATATGGACTACTGTCTGGCGGACTTCACTTTGACTTTTTGACTTCTAACATCAGAAAGAGTCTATGAGGATATGGCAAGCTTTTCAGCCTTTTGGGGACCCTTTGACCAGAAAAAAAGTTCAAAGGATCCGATATGGACTACTGTCTGGCTGGACTTGACCTTGACTTTTTGACTTTTAACATAAGAAAGAGTCTATGAGGATATGGCTAGCTTTTCAGCCTTTTGGGGACCCTTCGACCAGAAAAAAAAGTTCAAAGGGTCCGATATGGACTACTGTCTGGCGGACTTGACTTTGACTTTTTGACTTTTAACATCAGAAAGAGTCTATGAGGACATGGCTAGCTTTTCAGCCATTTGGGGACCCTTTGACCAGAAAAAAAAGATCAAAAGGTCCGAAATGGACTACTGTCTGGCGGACTTAACATCAGAAAGAGCCAGTCTGTAAGGATATTTAGCTTTTAAACCTCTTGGGGACCCTTTGACCAGAAAAAAAGTTCAAAGGGTCCGATATGGACTACTGTCTGGCGGATTTAAATTTGACTTTTTGACTTTTAACATCAGAAAGAGTCTATGAGGATATGGCTAGCTTTTCAGCCTTTTGGGGACCCTTTGTCCTGAAAAAAAAATTAAAAGCGTCCTATATGGACTACTATCTGGCGGACTTGACTTTGACTTTTTGACTTTTAACATCAGAAAGAGTCTATGAGGATATGGCTAGCTTTTCAGCCTTTTTGGGACCCTTTGACCAGACAAAAAAGTTCAAAGGGTCCGAAATGGACTACTGTCTGGCGGACTTAACATCAGAAAGAGCCAGTCTGTAAGGATACTTAGCTTTTAAACCTTTTGGGGACCCTTTGACCAGAAAAAAAGTTCAAAGGGTCCGATATGGACTACTGTCTGGTGGACTTGACTTTGACTTTTGACTTTTAACTTCAGAAAGAGTCTATGAGGATATGGCTAACTTTTCAGCCTTTTGGGGACACTTTGACCAGAAAAAAAAGTTCAAAGGGTCCGATATGGACTACTGTCTGGCGGACTTGACTTTGACTTTTTGACTTTTAACATCAGAAAGAGTCGATGAGGATATGGCTAGCTTTTCAGCCTTTTGGGGACCCTTTGACCAGAAAAAAAGTTCAAAGGATCCGATATGGACTACTGTCTGGCGGACTTAACAGCAGAAAGAGCCAGTCTGTAAGGATACTTAGCTTTTAAACCTTGTGGGGACCCTTTGACCAGAAAAAAAGTTCAAAGGGTCCGATATGGACTACTGTCTGGCTGACTTCACTTTGACATTTTTTTAACTTTAACATCAGAAAGAGTCTAATAAGGATACGGCTAGCTTTTCAGCCTTTTGGGGACCCTTTGACCAGAAAAAAAGTTCAAAGGGTCCGAAATGGACTACGGTCTGGCGGACTTAACATCATAAAGAGCCAGTCTGTAAGGATATTTAGCTTTTAAACCTCTTGGGGACCCTTTGACCAGAAAAAAAGATCAAAGGGTCCGATATGGACTACTGTCTGGCGGACTTAACATCAGAAAGAGACAGTCTGTAAGGATATTTAGCTTTTAAACCTTTTGGGGACCCTTTGACCAGAAAAAAAAGTTAAAAGCGTCCGATATGGACTACTGTCTGGCGGACTTGACTTTGACTTTTTGACTTTTAACATCAGAAAGAGTCTATGAGGATATGGCTAGCTTTTCAGCCTTTTGGGGACCCTTTGACCAGAAAAAAAGTTCAAAGGATCCGATATGGACTACTGTCTGGCTGGACTTGACCTTCACTTTTTTTACTTTTAACATAAGAAAGAGTCTATGAGGATATGGCTAGCTTTTCATTCTTTTGGGGACCCTTTGATCAGAAAAAAAAGTTCAAAGGGTCCGAAATGGACTACTGTCTGGCGGACTTAACATCAGAAAGACCCAGTCTGTAAGGATATTTAGCTTTTAAACCTTTCGGGGACCCTTTGACCAGAAAAAAAGATCAAAGGGTCCGACATGGACTACTGTCTGGCGGACTTAACATTAGAAAGAGCCAGTATGTAAGGATATTTAGGTTTTAAACCTTTTGGGGCCCCTTTGACCAAAAAAAAAGTTCAAAGGGTCCGATATGGACTACTGTCTGGCGGACTTCACTTTGACTTTTTGACTTCTAACATCAGAAAGAGTCTATGAGGATATGGCAAGCTTTTCAGCCTTTTGGGGACCCTTTGACCAGAAAAAAAGTTCAAAGAGATCCGATATGGACTACTGTCTGGCTGGACTTGACCTTGACTTTTTGACTTTTAACATAAGAAAGAGTCTATGAGGATATGGCTAGCTTTTCAGCCTTTTGGGGACCCTTCGACCAGAAAAAAAAGTTCAAAGGGTCCGATATGGGCTACTGTCTGGCGGACTTGACTTTGACTTTTTGACTTTTAACATCAGAAAGAGTCTATGAGGACATGGCTAGCCTTTCAGCCATTTGGGGACCCTTTGACCAGAAAAAAAAGTTCAAAAGGTCCGAAATGGACTACTGTCTGGCGGACTTAATATCAGAAAGAGCCAGTCTGTAAGGATATTTAGCTTTTAAACCTCTTGGGGACCCTTTGACCAGAAAAAAAGTTCAAAGGGTCCGATATGGACTACTGTCTGGCGGACTTCACTTTGACTTTTTGACTTCTAACATCAGAAAGAGTCTATGAGGATATGGCAAGCTTTTCAGCCTTTTGGGGACCCTTTGACCAGAAAAAAAGTTCAAAGGATCCGATATGGACTACTGTCTGGCTGGACTTGACCTTGACTTTTTGACTTTTAACATAAGAAAGAGTCTATGAGGATATGGCTAGCTTTTCAGCCTTTTGGGGACCCTTCGACCAGAAAAAAAAGTTCAAAGGGTCCGATATGGACTACTGTCTGGCGGACTTGACTTTGACTTTTTGACTTTTAACATCAGAAAGAGTCTATGAGGACATGGCTAGCTTTTCAGCCATTTGGGGACCCTTTGACCAGAAAAAAAAGATCAAAAGGTCCGAAATGGACTACTGTCTGGCGGACTTAACATCAGAAAGAGCCAGTCTGTAAGGATATTTAGCTTTTAAACCTCTTGGGGACCCTTTGACCAGAAAAAAAGTTCAAAGGGTCCGATATGGACTACTGTCTGGCGGATTTAAATTTGACTTTTTGACTTTTAACATCAGAAAGAGTCTATGAGGATATGGCTAGCTTTTCAGCCTTTTGGGGACCCTTTGTCCTGAAAAAAAAGTTAAAAGCGTCCTATATGGACTACTATCTGGCGGACTTGACTTTGACTTTTTGACTTTTAACATCAGAAAGAGTCTATGAGGATATGGCTAGCTTTTCAGCCTTTTTGGGACCCTTTGACCAGACAAAAAAGTTCAAAGGGTCCGAAATGGACTACTGTCTGGCGGACTTAACATCAGAAAGAGCCAGTCTGTAAGGATACTTAGCTTTTAAACCTTTTGGGGACCCTTTGACCAGAAAAAAAGTTCAAAGGGTCCGATATGGACTACTGTCTGGTGGACTTGACTTTGACTTTTGACTTTTAACTTCAGAAAGAGTCTATGAGGATATGGCTAACTTTTCAGCCTTTTGGGGACACTTTGACCAGAAAAAAAAGTTCAAAGGGTCCGATATGGACTACTGTCTGGCGGACTTGACTTTGACTTTTAACATCAGAAAGAGTCGATGAGGATATGGCTAGCTTTTCAGCCTTTTGGGGACCCTTTGACCAGAAAAAAAGTTCAAAGGATCCGATATGGACTACTGTCTGGCGGACTTAACAGCAGAAAGAGCCAGTCTGTAAGGATACTTAGCTTTTAAACCTTGTGGGGACCCTTTGACCAGAAAAAAAGTTCAAAGGGTCCGATATGGACTACTGTCTGGCTGACTTCACTTTGACATTTTTTTAACTTTAACATCAGAAAGAGTCTAATAAGGATACGGCTAGCTTTTCAGCCTTTTGGGGACCCTTTGACCAGAAAAATAGGTTCAAAGGGTCCGAAATGGACTACGGTCTGGCAGACTTAACATCATAAAGAGCCAGTCTGTAAGGATATTTAGCTTTTAAACCTCTTGGGGACCCTTTGACCAGAAAAAAAGATCAAAGGGTCCGATATGGACTACTGTCTGGCGGACTTAACATCAGAAAGAGACAGTCTGTAAGGATATTTAGCTTTTAAACCTTTTGGGGACCCTTTGACCAGAAAAAAAAGTTAAAAGCGTCCGATATGGACTACTGTCTGGCGGACTTGACTTTGACTTTTTGACTTTTAACATCAGAAAGAGTCTATGAGGATATGGCTAGCTTTTCAGCCTTTTGGGGACCCTTTGACCAGAAAAAAAGTTAAAAGCGTCCGATATGGACTACTATCTGGCGGACTTGACTTTGACTTTTTGACTTTTAACATCAGAAAGAGACTATGAGGATATGGCTGGCTTTTCAGCCTTTTGGGGACCCTTTGACCAGAAAAAAAAGTTCAAAGGGTCCAATATGGACTACTGTCTGGCGGACTTGACTTTGACTTTTTGACTTTTAACATCAGAAAGATTCTATGAGGATATGGCTAGCTTTTCATCCTTTTGGGGACCCTATGACCAGAAAAAAAGTTCAAAGGGTCCGAAATGGACTACTATTTGAGGGACTTAACATCAGAAAGAGCCAGTCTGTAAGGATATTTAGCTTTTAAACCTTTTGGGGACCCTTTGACCAAAAAAAAAGTTCAAAGGGTCCGATATGGAATACTGTCTGGCGGACTTCACTTTGACTTTTTGACTTCTAACATCAGAAAGAGTCTATGAGGATATGGCTAGCTTTTCAGCCTTTTGGGGACCCTTTGACCAGAAAAAAAGTTCAAAGGATCCGATATGGACTACTGTCTGGCTGGACTTGACCTTGACTTTTTTTACTTTTAACATAAGAAAGAGTCTATGAGGATATGGCTAGCTTTTCATTCTTTTGGGGACCCTTTGATCAGAAAAAAAAGTTCAAAGGGTCCGAAATGGACTACTGTCTGGCGGACTTAACATCAGAAAGAGCCAGTCTGTAAGGATATTTAGCTTTTAAACCTCTCGGGGACCCTTTGACCAGAAAAAAAGATCAAAGGGTCCGACATGGACTACTGTCTGGCGGACTTAACATTAGAAAGAGCCAGTATGTAAGGATATTTAGGTTTTAAACCTTTTGGGGACCCTTTGACCAGAAAAAAAAGTTAAAAGCGTCCGATATGGACTACTGTCTGGCGGACTTGACTTTGACTTTTTGACTTTTAACATCAGAAAGAGTCTATGAGGATATGGCTAGCTTTTCAGCCTTTTGGGGACCCTTTGACCAGAAAAAAAGTTAAAAGCGTCCGATATGGACTACTATCTGGCGGACTTGACTTTGACTTTTTGACTTTTAACATCAGAAAGAGACTATGAGGATATGGCTGGCTTTTCAGCCTTTTGGGGACCCTTTGACCAGAAAAAAAAGTTCAAAGGGTCCAATATGGACTACTGTCTGGCGGACTTGACTTTGACTTTTTGACTTTTAACATCAGAAAGATTCTATGAGGATATGGCTAGCTTTTCATCCTTTTGGGGACCCTATGACCAGAAAAAAAGTTCAAAGGGTCCGAAATGGACTACTATTTGAGGGACTTAACATCAGAAAGAGCCAGTCTGTAAGGATATTTAGCTTTTAAACCTTTTGGGGACCCTTTGACCAAAAAAAAAGTTCAAAGGGTCCGATATGGAATACTGTCTGGCGGACTTCACTTTGACTTTTTGACTTCTAACATCAGAAAGAGTCTATGAGGATATGGCTAGCTTTTCAGCCTTTTGGGGACCCTTTGACCAGAAAAAAAGTTCAAAGGATCCGATATGGACTACTGTCTGGCTGGACTTGACCTTGACTTTTTTTACTTTTAACATAAGAAAGAGTCTATGAGGATATGGCTAGCTTTTCATTCTTTTGGGGACCCTTTGATCAGAAAAAAAAGTTCAAAGGGTCCGAAATGGACTACTGTCTGGCGGACTTAACATCAGAAAGAGCCAGTCTGTAAGGATATTTAGCTTTTAAACCTCTCGGGGACCCTTTGACCAGAAAAAAAGATCAAAGGGTCCGACATGGACTACTGTCTGGCGGACTTAACATTAGAAAGAGCCAGTATGTAAGGATATTTAGGTTTTAAACCTTTTGGGGCCCCTTTGACCAAAAAAAAAGTTCAAAGTGTCCGATATGGACTACTGTCTGGCGGACTTCACTTTGACTTTTTGACTTCTAACATCAGAAAGAGTCTATGAGGATATGGCAAGCTTTTCAGCCTTTTGGGGACCCTTTGACCAGAAAAAAAGTTCAAAGGATCCGATATGGACTACTGTCTGGCTGGACTTGACCTTGACTTTTTGACTTTTAACATAAGAAAGAGTCTATGAGGATATGGCTAGCTTTTCAGCCTTTTGGGGACCCTTCGACCAGAAAAAAAAGTTCAAAGGGTCCGATATGGACTACTGTCTGGCGGACTTGACTTTGACTTTTTGACTTTTAACATCAGAAAGAGTCTATGAGGATATGGCTAGCTTTTCAGCCTTTTGGGGACCCTTTGACCAGAAAAAAAGTTAAAAGCGTCCGATATGGACTACTATCTGGCGGACTTGACTTTGACTTTTTGACTTTTAACATCAGAAAGAGACTATGAGGATATGGCTGGCTTTTCAGCCTTTTGGGGACCCTTTGACCAGAAAAAAAAGTTCAAAGGGTCCAATATGGACTACTGTCTGGCGGACTTGACTTTGACTTTTTGACTTTTAACATCAGAAAGATTCTATGAGGATATGGCTAGCTTTTCATCCTTTTGGGGACCCTATGACCAGAAAAAAAGTTCAAAGGGTCCGAAATGGACTACTATTTGAGGGACTTAACATCAGAAAGAGCCAGTCTGTAAGGATATTTAGCTTTTAAACCTTTTGGGGACCCTTTGACCAAAAAAAAAGTTCAAAGGGTCCGATATGGAATACTGTCTGGCGGACTTCACTTTGACTTTTTGACTTCTAACATCAGAAAGAGTCTATGAGGATATGGCTAGCTTTTCAGCCTTTTGGGGACCCTTTGACCAGAAAAAAAGTTCAAAGGATCCGATATGGACTACTGTCTGGCTGGACTTGACCTTGACTTTTTTTACTTTTAACATAAGAAAGAGTCTATGAGGATATGGCTAGCTTTTCATTCTTTTGGGGACCCTTTGATCAGAAAAAAAAGTTCAAAGGGTCCGAAATGGACTACTGTCTGGCGGACTTAACATCAGAAAGAGCCAGTCTGTAAGGATATTTAGCTTTTAAACCTCTCGGGGACCCTTTGACCAGAAAAAAAGATCAAAGGGTCCGACATGGACTACTGTCTGGCGGACTTAACATTAGAAAGAGCCAGTATGTAAGGATATTTAGGTTTTAAACCTTTTGGGGCCCCTTTGACCAAAAAAAAAGTTCAAAGTGTCCGATATGGACTACTGTCTGGCGGACTTCACTTTGACTTTTTGACTTCTAACATCAGAAAGAGTCTATGAGGATATGGCAAGCTTTTCAGCCTTTTGGGGACCCTTTGACCAGAAAAAAAGTTCAAAGGATCCGATATGGACTACTGTCTGGCTGGACTTGACCTTGACTTTTTGACTTTTAACATAAGAAAGAGTCTATGAGGATATGGCTAGCTTTTCAGCCTTTTGGGGACCCTTCGACCAGAAAAAAAAGTTCAAAGGGTCCGATATGGACTACTGTCTGGCGGACTTGACTTTGACTTTTTGACTTTTAACATCAGAAAGAGTCTATGAGGACATGGCTAGCTTTTCAGCCATTTGGGGACCCTTTGACCAGAAAAAAAAAGTTCAAAAGGTCCGAAATGGACTACTGTCTGGCGGACTTAATATCAGAAAGAGCCAGTCTGTAAGGATATTTAGCTTTTAAACCTCTTGGGGACCCTTTGACCAGAAAAAAAGTTCAAAGGGTCCGATATGGACTACTGTCTGGCGGACTTCACTTTGACTTTTTGACTTCTAACATCAGAAAGAGTCTATGAGGATATGGCAAGCTTTTCAGCCTTTTGGGGACCCTTTGACCAGTAAAAAAGTTCAAAGGATCCGATATGGACTACTGTCTGGCTGGACTTGACCTTGACTTTTTGACTTTTAACATAAGAAAGAGTCTATGAGGATATGGCTAGCTTTTCAGCCTTTTTGGGACCCTTCGACCAGAAAAAAAAGTTCAAAGGGTCCGATATGGACTACTGTCTGGCGGACTTGACTTTGACTTTTTGACTTTTAACATCAGAAAGAGTCTATGAGGACATGGCTAGCTTTTCAGCCATTTGGGGACCCTTTGACCAGAAAAAAAAGATCAAAAGGTCCGAAATGGACTACTGTCTGGCGGACTTAACATCAGAAAGAGCCAGTCTGTAAGGATATTTAGCTTTTAAACCTCTTGGGGACCCTTTGACCAGAAAAAAACTTCAAAGGGTCCGATATGGACTACTGTCTGGCGGACTTAAATTTGACTTTTTGACTTTTAACATCAGAAAGAGTCTATGAGGATATGGCTAGCTTTTCAGCCTTTTGGGGACCCTTTGTCCTGAAAAAAAAGTTAAAAGCGTCCTATATGGACTACTATCTGGCGGACTTGACTTTGACATTTTGACTTTTAATATCAGAAAGAGTCTATGAGGATATGGCTAGCTTTTCAGCCTTTTTGGGACCCTTTGACCAGACAAAAAAGTTCAAAGGGTCCGAAATGGACTACTGTCTGGCGGACTTAACATCAGAAAGAGCCAGTCTGTAAGGATACTTAGCTTTTAAACCTTTTGGGGACCCTTTGACCAGAAAAAAAGTTCAAAGGGTCCGATATGGACTACTGTCTGGCTGACTTCACTTTGACATTTTTTTAACTTTAACATCAGAAAGAGTCTAATAAGGATACGGCTAGCTTTTCAGCCTTTTGGGGACCCTTTGACCAGAAAAAAAATTTCAAAGGGTCCGATATGCACCACTGTCTGGCGGACTTGACTTTGACTTTTTGACTTTTAACATCAGAAAGAGTCTAATATGGACTACTGCCTAGTTTATTTTAAGATATTATTATTCACACCGGTTTTTGCATTTAATGTTTGTCCATCTGGAACATTTATTTGTATTATTTTACTAACATTATTCTGGGCAATTCAACAGCAGATTGCATTGCAATCTCTTCAATTCAAATCGGAATAAGTTAGATATAGTATGGGATTTCAATGCGAAAGCACATGTGTTATTTTAAGACTTTGTATACAATATGAATGTTATGCATTCAATGCATTACGGAATGAGTTCGTTCTTGAATGCATTGCAATGCAAAAAAGGGCATATTGAATGCATAATTTTTATATGTTATTCTTCAATGCACAACGCTTTATCGTATGTGCAATCTCTTCAATGCACTACGGAATGAGTTAGTTCTTGAATGCATTGCAATGCAAAAAAGTCCATATCGCTTATGTTATTCTAGCGCTTTATCATATGTGCAATGCAACAGAATTTTTTTAATCGTTAGTTTTTTCATTGCACAAAGGAATAAGTTAGTCCTTTTGTGCAATGGAATTAAACAACAAAAAGTTATTAAAACAGCATTATGCATTGCCCATCTCTTTAATGCACTACAAAATGAGTTAGTTCTTGAATGCATTGCAATGCAATAAAGAAAAAAAGAAAAAAAAGTTCAAAGGGTCCGATATGGACTACTGTCTGGCGGACTTGACTTTGACTTTTTGACTTTTAACATCAGAAAGAGTCTATGAGGATATGGCTAGCTTTTCAGCCTTTTTTGGACCCTTTGACCAGAAAAGAAAGTTAAAAGCGTCCGATATGGACTACTATCTGGCGGACTTAACATCAGAAAGAGCCAGTCTGGAAGGATATTTAGTTTTTAAACCTCTTGGGGACCCTTTGACCAGAAAAAAAGATCAAAGGGTCCGATATGGACTACTGTCTGGCAGACTTAACATCAGAAAAAAACAGTCTGTAAGGCTATTTAGGTTTTAAACCTTTTGGGGACCCTTTGACCAAAAAAAAAGTTAAAAGCGTCCGATATGGACTACTGTCTGGCGGACTTGACTTTGACTTTTTGACATTTAACATCAGAAAGAGTCTATGAGGATATGGCTAGCTTTTCAGCCTTTAGGGGACCCTTTGACCAGAAAAAAAAGTTCAAAGGGTCCGATATGGACTACTGTCTGGCGGATTTGATTTGACTTTTTGACTTTTAACATCAGAAAGAGTCTATGAGGATATGGCTAGCTTTTCAGCCTTTTGGGGACCCTTTGACCAGAAAAAAAAGTTAAAGTGCATAATGCTTATAGGTTATTCTTCAATGCACAACGCTTGATTGTATGTGCAATGCAATGCAACAAGCAGATTGCATTGCACATATCTTCAATGCACTTCGGAATGAGTTAATTCTTGAATGCATTGCAATGCAACCAAGTGCATATTGCTTATAAGTTACTCTTAATGCACAATGCTTGATCGTATGTGCAATTCAATGCAACAGCAGATTGCATTGCAATCTCTTCAATGCACTTCGGAATGAGTTAATTCTTGAATGCATTGCAATGCAACCAAGTGCATATTGCTTATAAGTTACTCTTAATGCACAACGCTTGATCGTATGTGCAATGCAATGCAACAGCAGATTGCATTGCAATCTCTTCAATGCACTTCGGATTGAGTTAATTCTTGAATGCATTGCAATGCAACCAAGTGCATATTGCTTATAAGTTACTCTTAATGCACAACGCTTGATCGTATGTGCAATGCAATGCAACAGCATATTGCATTGCAATCTCTTCAATGCACTTCGGAATGAGTTCATTCTTGAATGCATTGCAATGCAACCAAGTGCATATTGCTTATATGTTATTCTTCACTGCTTAACGCTTGATCATATGTGCAATGCAACAGCAGATTGCAATGCAGGTTGCATTGCACATATCTTTATTCCACTAGACGGAATGACTTAGTTCTTGAATGCATTGCAATGCAATAATGTGCATATTGCTTATAAGGTATTCTTCAATGCACAACGCTTGATCGTATATGCAATTCAATGCAACAGCAGATTGCAATGCCCATCTCTTTAATGCACTACAAAATGAGTTAGTTCTTGAATGCATTGCAATGCAACAAAGTGCATATTCCTTATTTTTTAATCTTTAATGCACAATGATTGATCGTATATGCAATGCAATGCAACAAAGGATTGCATTGCACATCTCTTCAATCCACTATACGGAATGAGTTAGTTCTTGAAAGCATTGCAATGCAAAAAAGTCAATATTGCTTATATGTTATTCTTCACTGCTCAACGCTTGATCATATGTGCAATGCAATAGCAGATTGCAATGCAGATTGCATTGCACATCTCTTTAATCCACTATACGGAATGAGTTAGTTCTTGAATGCATTGCAATACAAAAAAGTGCATATTGCTTGTTATTCTTCACTGCACAACGCTTGTGCAATACAATGCAACAGTGCGCTGCATTGCACATCTCTTCGTTGTACAAAGGAAAGAGATACATAAGGGCCTTTTGGGGACCTTTCGACCAGAAAAAAAAGTTCAAAGGGTCCGATATGGACTACTGTCTGGCGGACTTGACTTTGACTTTTTGACTTTTAACATCAGAAAGAGTCTATGAGGATTTGGCTATCTTTTCAGCCTTTTTTGGACCCTTTGACCAGAAAAAAAGGTAAAAGCGTCCGATATGGACTACTATCTGGCGGACTTAACATCAGAAAGAGCCAGTCTGTAAGGATATTTAGTTTTTAAACCTCTTGGGGACCCTTTGACCAGAAAAAAAGATCAAAGGGTCCGATATGGACTACTGTCTGGCAGACTTAACATCAGAAAAAAACAGTCTGTAAGGATATTTAGGTTTTAAACCTTTTGGGGACCCTTTGACCAGAAAAAAAAGTTCAAAGGGTCCGAAATGGACTACTGTCTGGCAGACTTAACATCAGAAAGAGCCAGTATGTAAGGATATTTAGCTTTTAAACCTCTTGGGGACCCTTTGACCAGAAAAAAAGAACAAAGGGTCCGATATGGACTACTGTCTGGCCGACTTGACTTTGACTTTTTGACTTTTAACATCAGAAAGATTACATGAGGATATGGCTATCTTTTCAGCCTTTTGGAGGTCTTTTGACCAGAAAAAAATTTCAAAGGATCCGATATAGACCACTGTCTGGCGGACTTAGACTTTTTTACTTTTAACATCAGAAAGAGTCTATTAAGGATACGGCTAGCTTTTCAGCCTTTTGGGGACCCTTTGACAAGAAAAAAGTTCAAAGGGTCCGATATGGACTACTGTCTGGCGGACTTGACTTTTTGACTTTTAACATCAGAAAGAGTCTTATATGGCTAGCTTTTCAGCCTTTTGGGGACCCTTTGACCAGAAAAAAAGTTCAAAGGGTCCGATATGGACTACTGTCTGGCGGACTTTGACTTTTTGACTTTTAACATCAGAAAGAGTCTATGAGGATATGGCTAGCTTTTCAGCCTTTTGGGGACCCTTTGACCAGAAAAAAAGTTCAAAGGATCCGATATGGACTACTGTCTGGCTGGACTTGACCTTGACTTTTTTACTTTTAACATAAGAAAGAGTCTATGAGGATATGGCTAGCTTTTCATTCTTTT
This sequence comes from Gila orcuttii, assembly GCA_026230005.1. NCBI lineage: Eukaryota > Metazoa > Chordata > Actinopteri > Cypriniformes > Leuciscidae > Gila > Gila orcuttii. The sequence continues at coordinate 21,663,585 of JAPDVR010000011.1, forward strand.
GGGGACCCTTTGACCAAAAAAAAGTTCAAAGGGTCCGAAATGGACTACTGTCTGGCGGACTTAACATCAGAAAGAGCCAGTCTGTAAGGATATTTAGGTTTTAAAACTTTTGGGGACCCTTTGACCAAAAAAAAAGTTCAAAGGGTCCGATATGGACTACTGTCTGGCGGACTTCACTTTGACTTTTTGACTTCTAACATCAGAAAGAGTCTATGAGGATATGGCTAGCTTTTCAGCCTTTTGGGGACCCTTTGACCAGATAAAAAGTTCAAAGGATCCGATATGGACTACTGTCTGGCTGGACTTGACCTTGATTTTTTTTACTTTTAACATAAGAAAGAGTCTATGAGGATATGGCTAGCTTTTCATTCTTTTGGGACCCTTTGATCAGAAAAAAAAGTTCAAAGGGTCCGAAATGGACTACTGTCTGGCGGACTTAACATCAGAAAGAGCCAATCTGTAAGGATATTTAGCTTTTAAACCTCTCGGGGACCCTTTGACCAGAAAAAAAGATCAAAGGGTCCGACATGGACTACTGTCTGGCGGACTTAACATTAGAAAGAGCCAGTATGTAAGGATATTTAGGTTTTAAACCTTTTGGGGACCCTTTGACCAAAAAAAAGTTCAAAGGGTCCGATATGGACTACTGTCTGGCGGACTTCACTTTGACTTTTTGACTTCTAACATCAGAAAGAGTCTATGAGGATATGGCAAGCTTTTCAGCCTTTTGGGGACCCTTTGACCAGAAAAAAATTTCAAAGGATCCGATATGGACTACTGTCTGGCTGGACTTGACCTTGACTTTTTGACTTTTAACATAAGAAAGAGTCTATGAGGATATGGCTAGCTTTTCAGCCTTTTGGGGACCCTTCGACCAGAAAAAAAAGTTCAAAGGGTCCGATATGGACTACTGTCTGGCGGACTTGACTTTGACTTTTTGACTTTTAACATCAGAAAGAGTCTATGAGGACATGGCTAGCTTTTCAGCCATTTGGGGACCCTTTGACCAGAAAAAAAAGTTCAAAAGGTCCGAAATGGACTACTGTCTGGCGGACTTAACATCAGAAAGAGCCAGTCTGTAAGGATATTTAGCTTTTAAACCTCTTGGGGACCCTTTGACCAGAAAAAAAGTTCAAAGGGTCCGATATGGACTACTGTCTGGCGGACTTAAATTTGACTTTTTGACTTTTAACATCAGAAAGAGTCTATGAGGATATGGCTAGCTTTTCAGCCTTTTGGGGACCCTTTGTCCGGAAAAAAAAGTTAAAAGCGTCCGTTATGGACTACTATCTGGCGGACTTGACTTTGACTTTTTGACTTTTAACATCAGAAAGAGTCTATGAGGATATGGCTAGCTTTTCAGCCTTTTGGGACCCTTTGACCAGACAAAAAAGTTCAAAGGGTCCGAAATAGACTACTGTCTGGCGGACTTAACATCAGAAAGAGCCAGTCTGTAAGGATACTTAGCTTTTAAACCTTTTGGGGACCCTTTGACCAGAAAAAAAGTTCAAAGGGTCCGAAATGGACTACTGTCTGGTGGATTTGACTTTGACTTTTGACTTTTAACTTCAGAAAGAGTCTATGAGGACATGGCTAGCTTTTCAGCCTTTTGGGGACACTTTGACCAGAAAAAAAAGTTCAAAGGGTCCGATATGGACTACTGTCTGGCGGACTTGACTTTGACTTTTTGACTTTTAACATCAGAAAGAGTCGATGAGGATATGGCTAGCTTTTCAGCCTTTTGGGGACCCTTTGACCAGAAAAAAAGTTCAAAGGATCCGATATGGACTACTGTCTGGCGGACTTGACTTTGACTTTTTGACTTTTAACATCTTAAATAGTCGATGAGGATATGGCTAGCTTTTCAGCCTTTTGGGGACCCTTTGACCAGACAAAAAAGTTCAAAGGGTCCGAAATGGACTACTGTCTGGCGGACTTAACAGCAGAAAGAGCCAGTCTGTAAGGATACTTAGCTTTTAAACCTTTTGGGGACCCTTTGACCAGAAAAAAAGTTCAAAGGGTCCGATATGGACTACTGTCTGGCTGACTTCACTTTGACTTTTTGACTTTTAACATCAGAAAGAGTCTATGAGGACATGGCTAGCTTTTCAGCCATTTGGGGACCCTTTGACCAGAAAAAAAAGTTCAAAAGGTCCGAAATGGACTACTGTCTGGCGGACTTAACATCAGAAAGAGCCAGTCTGTAAGGATATTTAACAGCAGATTGCATTGCAATCTCTTCAATGCACTTCGGAATGAGTTAATTCTTGAATGCATTGCAATGCAACCAAGTGCATATTGCTTATAAGTTACTCTTAATGCACAACGCTTGATCGTATGTGCAATGCAATGCAACAGCAGATTGGATTGCAATCTCTTCAATGCACTTCGGAATGAGTTAATTCTTGAATGCATTGCAATGCAACCAAGTGCATATTGCTTATAAGTTACTCTTAATGCACAACGCTTGATCGTATGTGCAATGCAATGCAACAGCATATTGCATTGTAATCTCTTCAATGCACTTCGGAATGAGTTCATTCTTGAATGCATTGCAATGCAACCAAGTGCATATTGCTTATATGTTATTCTTCACTGCTTAACGCTTGATCATATGTGCAATGCAACAGCAGATTGCAATGCAGGTTGCATTGCACATATCTTTAATCCACTAGACGGAATGACTTAGTTCTTGAATGCATTGCAATGCAATAATGTGCATATTGCTTATAAGGTATTCTTCAATGCACAACGCTTGATCGTATATGCAATTCAATGCAACAGCAGATTGCATTGCAATCTCTTCAATGCACTTCGGAATGAGTTAGTTCTTGAATTCATTGCAATGCAAAAAAAGTGCATATTGCTTATAGGTTATTCTTCAATGCACAACGCTTGATCGTGTGTGCAATGCAATGCAACAGCAGATTGTTCAATGTTCTTTTCAATCCACTATACGGAATGAGTTAGTTCTTGAAAGCATTGAAATGCAAAAAAGTGAATATTGCTTATATGTTATTCTTCACTGCTCAACGTTGGATCATATGTGCAATGCAACAGCAGATTGCAATGCAGATTGCATTGCACATTTCTTTAATCCACTATACAGAATGAGTTAGTTCTTGAATGCATTGCAATGCAATAATGTGCATATTGCTTATAAGGTATTCTTCAATAAACAACGCTTGATCGTATATGCAATTCAATGCAACAGCAGATTGCATTGCAATCTCTTCAATGCACTTCGGAATGAGTTAGTTCTTGAATCCAAAAGCAGTTTCTAAGCGTTAGTTTTTTCATTGCACAAAGGAATAAGTTAGTCCTTTTATGCAATGGAATGAAACAAGAAAAAGTTATTAAAACAGCAGATTGCATTGCCCATCTCTTTAATGCACTACAAAATGAGTTAGTTCTTGAATGCATTGCAATGCAACAAAGTGCATATTCCTTATTTGTTAATCTTTAATGCACAATGATTGATCGTATCTGCAATGCAATGCAACAAAGGATTGCATTGCACATCTCTTCAATCCACTATACGGAATGAGTTAGTTCTTGAAAGCATTGCAATGCAAAAAAGTCAATATTGCTTATATGTTATTCTTCACTGCTCAACGCTTGATCATATGTGCAATGCAATAGCAGATTGCAATGCAGATTGCATTGCACATCTCTTTAATCCACTATACGGAATGAGTTAGTTCTTGAATGCATTGCAATACAAAAAAGTGCATATTGCTTGTTATTCTTCACTGCACAACGCTTGTGCAATACAATGCAACAGTGCGCTGCATTGCACATCTCTTCGTTGTACAAAGGAAAGAGATAGTTATATAGCATGCATTGGACAGCTCTGTGATGTTTTCTAGCGAGTACAGAAATTAATGAGCTTTCTGCAATGCGAAAAACGATATGCCGTGAGTTGTCTTTTCCTTCATATACAATGGTGTTTTTTTCATTGCAAAATCAAGTTAGTTCTTTTATGCAATGAATGAAAAAACAAAAATGTTATTAAAACAGCATTACACATATCTTTAATGCACTACAAAATGAGTTAGTTCTTGAATGCATAGCAATGCAACAAAGTGCATACTGCTTATATGTTATTCTAAAGGGTCCTCAAAAGGTTTAAAACTATATAAAATTATAGACTCCTGATGTTAAATCAGCCATGCAGAGGTCCCTTTTTGACCTACTGAACCTATTTCTTGAACAATACTAACTTTTCATACAGATTGACTTATGATCCTTCTCATGCTTCAGAGGCCATTTAGAAGTCCATATCTGACATATTGATCTTTTTTCTGGCCAAAGGGTTCTCAAAAGCTTTAAAAACTATATATCCTTATAGACTCTTTCTGATGTTAAATCAGCCACAGATAGGTCCCTTTTTGACCTACTGAACATACTTCTGGTCCAAGAGTACTTGATCTTGAACTTTCTATATAGACTCCTTCTGATGCTTCATAAGACATATAGAAGTCAATACCTGACCTATTATAGTTATTTTTGGTCAAAAAGACCTCAAAATGTTTTCAACAATATAAACCTCTACTGTTGTTAAATCAGCCATACAGAGGTCCCTTTTTGACCTACTGAACATATTTCTGGATAAAGAGTTCTTGAACAATACTTTTAATTCAGATTGAGTTCTTATGATCCTTCTGATGCTTCAGAGGCCATGTCCATATCTGACCTACTGATCTTTTTTCTGTTAAAAGGGTCCTCAAAGTACAGCTTTATATCCTTATAGACTCTTTCTGATGTTAAGTCCGCCAGATGGTAATCCATATCGAACCTTTTGAACTTTTTTCTGGTCAAAGGGTCCTCAAAAGGTTTAAAAGCTATATATCCTTATAGTCCATATTTGACCTAATGACCATATTTCTGGCCAGAGATTCCTCTATATTTAACTTTTACACATTCTCATTGACTTATTCTGATGTTTCGGCAGCCAGCCTATTTGGCCCATTGAAAATATACTGACCAAAATGTCCCCAAAAGGCAACTTACTATATATTCTCAGAGACTCTTTATGATGTTACGTCAGCCAGACCGTAGTCCATATCTGATCTATTGAACATATTTCTGGCCAAAGGGTCCTCAAAATGTTTTTTAACTATATAAACTCAAGGAATCCTTCTGATTTTACATCAGTCAGCCTATATTTGGCCCATTGAAAATATTTCTGGGCAAAGGGTCCCTGAAAGGAGATTTACTATATATTTTCAGAGACTCTTTCTGATGTTACCTCAGTCAGATAGAAGTCCATATTTAACCTAATGAACATATAGGGATACTCGATATTAAACATTCTGTAAATACTTATTTACTCCTTCTGACGTCACCTTAGCCATACAGTAGTCTATATCTGATCTATTGAGCATATCTCCAGCCGAAGGGACTTTGACTTTTTGAACTTTAACATCAGAAAGAGTCTAATAAGGATACGGCTAGCTTTTTAGCCTTTTGGGGACCCTTTAACCAGAAAAAAAGTTCAAAGGGTCCGATATGGACTACTGTCTGGCGGACTTGACTTTGACTTTTTGACTTTTAACATCAGAAAGAGTCTATGAGGATATGGCTAACTTTTCAGCCTTTTGGGGACCCTTTGACCACAAAAAAAGTTCAAAGGGTCCGATATTGACTACTGTCTGGCGGACTTGACTTTGACTTTTTGACTTTTAACATCAGAAAGATTATATGAGGATATGGCTATCTTTTCAGCCTTTTGGAGGTCTTTTGACCAGAAAAAAATTTCAAAGGATCCGATATAGACCACTGTCTGGCGGACTTAGACTTTTTGACTTTTAACATCAGAAAGAGTCTTATATGGCTAGCTTTTCAGCCTTTTGGGGACCCTTTGACCTGAAGAAAAGTTCAAAGGGTCCGATATAGACTACTGTCTGGCGGACTTGACTTTGAATTTTTGACTTTTATCATCAGAAAGAGTCTATGAGGATATGAGCCTTTTGGGGACCCTCTGACCAGAAAAAAAGTTCAAAGGGTACGATATGGACTACTGTCTGGCGGACTTGACTTTGACTTTTTGAATAGTGAATAGTCTTAAAAATGGTCTATCATCCTGCATCTCTGACTCCTAATTGAATGAACAACGTCAGTCCTGAGAGCAACAGTCCTGCAGAGTTTTGCTCCAACCCTAATCAAACACACTACTAAAGATTGATGAGTTTTTGAAATGAGTATGATTAATTTGACTGTTATTGCAGGTTTTCTGGGATCTCCAGCTGAATGTGATCTCCACAAGAAAGACATCAGATGCTGACCTGGAACTGCAGATGTAGCCTAACTGTACACCACACCAACCCCTCTGCTTTTGCAGATGACTGATTACTATCATGTTAAGGTATTATAATAGCAAAACTTATCACCTGTGACAGGGTTTTTTTTAGGAATTGCAAACTTTTTTCTCTTTTTTGTCTCTCACAACTATGGAAGCTTGTTTCCGCCACTGAATAAAAATAAATAAATAATTGCGACTTTTTATCTCACAACTGCGAGATATGAAGTCAGAATTGTGAGAAATAAAGTCGCAATTGCGAGATATAAAGTCGCAATTCTGAGAAATAAAGTCGCAATTGCGAGATATAAAGTCGCAATTCTGAGATTGCCATTACACGAGAGTAGATGTTAAACCTCATGCTGATTTGTACTCGGCTTTCGCCAATATAAGCACATACTAAGACGTAGCTTTACAGTAACCTATGCTTCTCTCTCTCCATCTCTCCATCCATTTACACTTCTTTCCATATGGTGATGTGAATCTCCTTCTGTCCGGCGTTAACGGCTGCAGTATACTTGGAGCGTCAGTACACACAACGGCTGCAACTACAGTGTGGTCTCCCCAGTGGACCAGCACGACAACCGTCTGGATTGAGCCGAGTAGGGGATATCTCTAGGGTCTTCAAGTGGGCACCTTCCGTCCTCAGTGTTTCGTCGACTAGCCCACGACACCTCAAGAGGGCTCAAAAGTGACTCTGGCGTCCCAGAGTCACCCCCCTCCGTCCCCCACTCAACTCAGCCCAGCTTACTGACCTTTACATCCCTCCTGCTGCTGAGGTTGCTACTTCCTCGTAGTTCACGTGTGACCTAACCGCAATCTCACAATCTCTCCGCAACCCAACCATACGCGCCAACCCGTTTGACTAAGGCTGTCGAGCCCCACTGTCTTCGTTAAAGTAGTTTCAGTGGCAACGGTTCCGTATGGCATACTACCTACCACAAAACACAATATCTGCCGAAACACCAACCCTCATTCACGCAATATACACAGGAACGTAATAACTGTAATTACTATGCAAACCATACAAATAAACCAACAGACTCTTCGAGTTTTTCAAGAATTCTACAAGACCGTAGCGTGGCGGCCTGTACACAGCCAGCCAGAATCTTTCCGTCTCAACCACAGCCAGTTGCTGCTCCTCTCTGCTGCTTCAGATAAGTTCTTTACTGTGCGACGCAACTCTTGGCCACTGAATCCGACGTCTCTGAGGAACCGGGTTGTAGAGTGTGCCACAAATCCTCGACAACCCACTTCCACTGGATAAACCTGGACTCTCCATCCTCGCTGTTCTGCTTCAGTGGCTAGATGAGCATACCACAGTTCGCCTTTCGTTGTCACTCCGAGTTACGTCGGATGACGACGAAATGGGGTTTAGCTTAGAAAGCCTATCAACTTCGAGTATTACAAAACGAGCCAATGGCAAAGAAATGCCATGGGTCTGCGGAATTTGCATAGCGTATCTCCGCCCTACCTCGTGGGTATAAAAGGAGGACGCCGGCAACATGCAGATATGTTTTCGCTTCGGAGCCAAGTTTATTCTTCTCTCCACAAGCCATCTCTGAATTGTCAGCTTTACAAACGAGTACCTCGAGTGTTGGTGTGACGGCGATCTCCGCCGAGCGCGTGCTTCCTGCTTATTTCTGCAGTGGTTTGTCAGACAGTGCGTGTCTCCCCGTGTGCCTCAACACTTGAGTTTTCTCTCACAAAAAGAGCTCGCACGCGGCACGTCTTTTTAAAGACGGCTCGCCCGTGCATTTAAAAAAAAAAAAAAAATGAATGGTGCGGCAGCTTGGTACAACATGATGGGCACGAGCGTTGTCTAGTATGTTTGGGCATGATCATGCTAGAGCAGCGCTCGTGGATGACTCATGTTTTCTCCGTGGGAACATGACCATCGCTTCATTAAGGTCGAGACTCGGTGAACTCACATGAGTGAGAGTCCCCTCATCCACCCCCCGATCTTCGGCTGGTGGCCAGGGTGACCTGAGGGTTACGGTCTGGAACAAGGCGCCGACTATGTGTCCGCGACCCCAGCCCCCCTCTTCAATGACGGTGCCCGCTAGTGAACAGGTGATTCCCACGGGTCTACCCTCTGGTGGCCCGTGTGTTTCATTTGAAGCTACAGAGGATGATACTATGTTTGTAGCAGCTTCACAAGGTGGGTTTGATTTTCCTGGAAGTGACGACTCGTCACAGCTGCCACCTTCTGGTGCATACGGCTGTGCCTGAGTCTGATCCGGAGATGATGGCCATGTGACGATTGGTTTTTGGGTAAGGCCGCCGACCCTCGTCCTTGGCAGACCCCAATAGCTTTCTTCCCGGACTTGCATGATGAGATCTCGAAGTCCTAGAAGACCCCCTTGTCTTCTCGGGACCGCTCGCTGATCTCATCCGCCTTTCCTCCCCTCGATGGGGCCGCTGCCCATGGGTACACTGGGGTCCCCCCGGCTGAACGCTCTGTTGCGATGCTATGTGTCCTCAGAGTGCTTCTTCTCAGCGCAATCCTAAGCACCCGTCCGTGGCCTGTAGTTTTTCGTCTACGCTTGTGGCGAGATCCTATAGCACCACGGGACTGGCAGCCGCCTCACTGCATGCGATGGTCATTCTGCTGGTCTACCTGACCCAGATGCTCATGGACCTGCACGAGGGCGGGACTGACCCAGGGCTCTTCACTGAGCTGCGCGCCGCCACTGACCTTGCTTTCCGAGCGACGAAGGTGGCTGTACGCTCCCTGGGTCAGGTGATGCTCACCATTCTGTGGCTGAACCTGTCTGATGTGCTGGATGTCGCGCGGACCCGTCTGTCCGACATTCCCATATCCCAGGTCGGCCTCTTCGGTGGTGCGGTTGAGGGCTTGCCCAACAGCTCTCAGCCGCCCATGAGCAGACTGACGTTGATTCTGTCCCGACGGCCCCGCCGTCCGCTCAGATCCCTCGGTCTGCCCACCGCCGAAGGTGCCCTCCCGCGGCTCCCACCCCGCCCTTTCACCCGGGCCGGCTCTGGAAGCCGCGGGCTGACGCCACAGCCTCTCCAGCCCCGCCCCCCGCTACACGCCGGGTTAAGCGGCGCTCTTGAGATGGGCTCCTCAGAGATGGGACTCAGTTCTTTCCAGTAGTTGGTAGCAGGACCACCCTTTCCCCGGTGGAGGGCCGGTGAAGAATCCTTATTCTCCAAAGAACTGACTCTCCCGTCTCTGAGCACACAGAGTTCTCGGATGACACAGAGCGCCGCCCACAAGCCGTGCTCTCCTCGTCCCCCTCTGTCCCAGAGGTGGTTGACACGGCGTGCCGTCCACGGACCGCTTCGCCCCTGTCCCCCTCTGTCGCCAGACCCCTGGCAGAGCAGGCCCCCGCGGGACGACCAGCCTGGTCCTCCCCTTGCCCCCTCTGCCAGGGTGTGGTTGCTAACTGTGCCCCCACACCGGACCGCTATGCCGTCCACGTCTGGGCCAGTTACTCCGCTTCGCTGCCCCTCCGGGGGGACTCCTGTGGTTCGCATGACCCCGCTGGTTCAGTTCCTGGGAGCCTGGTTAGAGCTCCCCGTCTGTCCCGCTGGATCGCGCGGACCGTCAGGCTCGGCTATGCGATTCAGTTCGCACGGTCTCCTCCTCGCTTCTGGGGAGTCCGCTCCACTTTGGTCGGTGGCTAGGCCCCCAACATGAGAGCAGAGATTGCCACCCTGCTGGCGAAGGGTGCAATCGAGACTGTCCCTCCAGCCGAGTTTAGGTCCGGCTTCTACAGCCCCTACTTCATTGTCCCCAAGAAAACCGGTGGGTTAAGGCCAGTCCTGGACTTGCGCGTGCTGAACCGCTCCCTTCACAGGATGCCGTTCAAGATGCTCATTGCCAAACGTGTTTTCGAATGCGTACGGCCCCAGGATTGGGTTGCAGCGATCGACCTGAAAGACGCCTACTTTCATGTCTCCATTATTCCTCGACACAGACCGTTCCTACGGTTCGTAGGTTCCCTTCGGGAACACGGGGTTCGCATCCTGAGTTATATCGACGACTGGCTGATTCTAGCTCACTCTCGAGATCGGGGTTGCGAACACAGGGACCTAGTGCTCCGGCACCTAGCTGGTCTGGGCCTTCGGGTCAACTGGGAGAAGAGTAAACTTTGCCCCGTGCAGAGGATCTCTTTTCTCGGTATGGACATCGACTCGGTCGCCATGTAAAAGGCGCAGCTTACGAGCGAGCGCGCGCAGTCACTGCTGACTTGCCTGAGACAATTCGAGAGCAAGAGTGCGGTTCCTCTGAAACTTTTCAGAGGCTCCTGGGGCATATGGGATCTGCAGCCGCGGCGACGCCGCTCGGATTGCTTCATATGAGACCGCTTCAGCTTGGCTTCGCGACCGAGTCCCGAGGTGGGCATGGCAACAAGGCACGCTCCGAGTACCAGTTACTCCGACCTGCCTTCAGTTCTTCACCCCGTGGTCGAACCTCAGTTTTCTCAGGGCGGGTGTCCCCCTGGAACGAGCTTCCCGGCATGTTGTCTCAACAGATGCCTCCACCACGGGCTGGGACGCCATGTGCAATGGACATGCTGCTGCGGGCTCCTGGACAGGACCCCAGCGGCTATGGCATGTCAATTGCCTAGAGTTGTTGGCAGTACGCCTTGCCCTGCACCGCTTCCGGGCGTTGCTCTTGGGTCAACACGTACTAGTCCGATCAGACAATACCGCTACTGTAGCGTACATCAACCGTCAAGGTGGTCTACGCTCCCGCCGTATGTCGCAACTCGCTCGCCACCTCCTCCTATGGAGTCAGAAGCATCTGAGGTCGCTTCGAGACATTTTCATTCCCGGAGCTCTGAACTGTGCAGCCGACGAGCTCTCACGGCTTCAGCCCCTCCCTGGATAATGGCGACTCCATCCCCAGTCGGTTCAGCTGATTGGGACCAGTTCGAGGACGCACAGATAGATCTGTTTGCCTCTCACGACTCGACCCTTGCGCCCTGTATTTTTCCCTGACCGAGGGCACTCTCGGCACGGATGCACTGGCACACAGCTGGCCGCTGGGCCGCAAATATGCATTTCCCCCAGTGAGCCTTTTTGCGCAGACTCTGCGCAAGGTCAGGGAGGACGAGGAGCAGCTCATTCTGGTCGCGCCGTACTGGCCCACCCGGACCTGGTTCCCCGAACTTGTACTCCTCGCGACAGCACCTCCTTGGCCCATTCCTCTGAGGAAGGACCTCCTTTCTCAGGGACGGGGCACCCTGTGGCACCCTCGTCCCGATCTCTGGAGCCTCCACGTGTGGCTCCTGGACGGCTCGAGGCAGGTTTGAGTACCCTACCACCAGCGGTGGCGGCTACCATCACTTCCGCTAGAGCGTTGTCCACGAGACACGTCTATGCGTTGAAGTGGAACCTCTTCGTCAACTGGTGCTCTTCTCACCGAGAAGACCCCCGGAGATGCTCGATCAGCGTTGTGCTTTCCTTCCTTCAACATGGGGTGGAGCGAAGGCTGTCTCCCTCCACCCTGAAGGTCTATGTTGCCGCTATTGCCGCACACCATGACCTCATCGAAGGTAAGTCGATGGGGAAGCACGACCTGGTCTTCAGGTTCCTGAGAGGAGCGAGGAGACTAAATCCTCCTCGCCCTCCTCTCGTTCCCTCTTGGGACCTCTCAGTGGTTCTAACTGCCCTGCAGAGTGCTCCCTTTGAGCCTCTGCAATTAGTCGAGTTTAAGTTCCTGTCAATGAAGACAGCGCTCCTGGTTGCACTGGCCTCCATCAAGAGGGTAGGGGACCTGCACGCATTCTCCATTGACGAAGCGTGCTTGGAGTTCGGGCCGGCTCACTCTCACGTGATCCTGAGACCCCGGCCTGGTTATGTGCCCAAGGTTCCTACCACTCCCTTCCGGGACTAGGTGGTGAACCTGCAAGCGCTGCCCCCGGAGGAGGCAGACCCAGCCTTGACACTGCTCTGTCCAGTACGCACTCTCCGCGCCTATGTAGACAGAGCGCAGTGTTTCAGGACCTCTGTCCAGCTCTTTGTCTGTTATGGTGGGAAGCTGAAGGGAAAGGCTCTCTCCAAGCAAAGGTTGTCTCACTGGATAGTGGACGCCATTGCTTTGGCATACCAGCAGCAAGCTCGACCGTGCCCCCTTTGTGTGACTGCCCACTCCACCGGAGTGTGGCGTCCTCTTGGGCTCTAGCGCATGGCGCCTCGCTAACAGACATCTGCAGAGCTGCAGGCTGGGCGACACCTAACACATTCGCCAGATTCTATAATCTCCGAGTGGAGCCAGTGTCCTCTCGTGTACTCGCTTCATCCAGCTAGTACCGGACCCGCTCAGGTGTCTTCGCTTGCTCGCCATTCCACTCCACGGACTGGATAGGTGCGATATTCTCCTCAGGTGAGCTTCCCCGAAAGCCCTGAGTTCCTCCAGCACTCCTGACGTCGGCGCCAGTGTCTATTGCCTGCGCGTCGGCTAGGTGCCTCCCGTGTGCATGGTCCCTCCCCTGAGCGACCCCCACATGTGTATTTCCACTGTAAGCCTCTCTGAGCATGTGCCACCCCTGGGGGTTGAAATTGCCACCTTGCCACCCCTGCCTTGCCACCCCTGGGGTTGAAATATTCCACCTGCGGCTGGACACCCCAGTGTCTCCATATGTTTCCTTCGGGTCATATGTGTATACTCTAAGTCCCCCCCCCCCCCCCCCCTGGGTTAGCTTAATTGCATACTACCCCTAAGCGTGGGATATGCTTCCCAGTGTACCTTGGTATTCCTGTGATAAATGGAGTCCTTCGTCCAGTCTGCGACAGGGATCTCGATTTACGCAGGGCACTGGAAGACAGCTGAGAAGGTGGCGTGATTAGACTGGTAACCCCATTTCGTCGTCATCCGACGTAACTCGGAGTGACAACGAAAGGGAACGTCTTTGGTTACGTATGTAACCCTCGTTCCCTGAGTAGGGAACGGAGACGTTACGTCTGCCTGCCACTTTCCGCTGTACCGCGGGGATCGCCTGAGCTCAGTCTTGGCTCCTCAGCGAAGAAACATATCTGCATGTTGCCGGCGTCCTCCTTTTATACCCACGAGGTCGGGCGGAGATACGCTATGCAAATTCCGCAGACCCACGGCATTTCTTTGCCATTGGCTCGTTTTGTAATACTCGAAGTTGATAGGCTTTCTAAGCGAAAACCCATTTCGTCGTCATCCGACGGAACGTCTCCGTTCCCTACTCAGGGAACGAGGGTTACATACGTAACCAAAGACGTTTCTTCCTCTCATATGCCTCATCTACCGCATCCTCCCATGGCACTGTTAACTCTATCAGTTGAACAATGCGTGCTGATCCAGACCACAAAACAATATCTGGTTGGAGACTAGTGTTGGCAATCTCAGGTGGAAAAATAAGCCGTTGATCAAGATGAGCCAGCATTTTCCAGTCCCTAGCAGCTTCCAGTTGTCCTGGGCGAGAATTGGTTTTAACACCTTTTCTTGGTAGTTGCTCGCCTGGGCGGAGGAATATTGTCTTCTGTGTGTAATGTTTTGCTAGAACAGGTGGCAACTTATTGGTCATGTTGCGCTTGCCTTCCAATGCTGTAGCCAAACATCGCAGTACTTGGTCATGGCGCCAAGTAAACCGACCTTGGCTAAGAGCCACCTTACATCCTGTCAAAATGTGCCTTAATGTGGCAGGTGATGAACACAAAGGACAAGAGGGATCCTCTCCTACCCAGAGGTTTAGGTTCTGTGGTGATGTGAGAACATCATATCGTCGCTGCCCGATGAAACTCACGTATGTCCAAAACGGTTACTTTTCAGGAAGTGAAAAAAACATCGTAATTTCAAAAGCAGTTGATCGTAGCATTGCATACTTGGTACGGCATCTTTAAATGTAACCATATTCTTGCCAGTGTAATGATATAATCCACATTTGACCAAAATCGAGTTTAAATGGACATACGTGCATATTTTACAGTAACGGTGGTCGATACGTGTTCTTCCGATCATTAATTAGAATGACCAAGTCGCGTTTCATATTGACAGATGAATAGGCTACGCTCAGTTTATTAAATAGCCTAAGTCTCAGTTTATTAAATACGATCAGTTTATTAAATAGCCTACGTCTCAGTTTATTAAATACACTCAGTTTATTAAATGTCTCTTGCAAACTATGAAGGGACAATGAATCAATACACTGACATGGCAATGCTAGACTGATACTTTGTCTGCACAGTCCTACCGTAATTGCACGTTCTGTCTTCTCTCTCAATGTGAAGTTCATTCTGAAACGCAACAGAAAATGATCTGTAACTCAGCCAATACTTGCCACCCACACATGAAAGTAATGTCTTTACAAAGCTTGAAGTCTCCTTTTTTAAATGAAGTAAATCATATCAAAAACAAATATTCTCGGTTTAAGAAATCCGTATGAAAGCAACGACATGTACAGTTTCATTAACTTTAATTTGACCACACCCCCACGCGCGCCAGCTGTTATCATTCAAATGATCCACGTGAAGGAACGCAGAGCTGTTAACGCCCTCATCACCTCTAAACAAAGAATCAGCGACTCCAGTATTTCTCTACTTTTCAGCAGTTTGGAAGACTGTTTGTACTGTGGATTTACCTTGGATTTACCTCAGAAGAAGACGTTTTGATTATGAGAACAATTTTTAAGGTAAGAGACATAATAGTAAGTGTTTTATTGTTGCATATTTTACATTGTAGCTACTAAACTGGTGCCAGCGTAAAATGTTATGAAATGAGATACAAGTATGCTAGTATGAGTGTTTATTCTAATATGGTGAATATTTTAATGTTTAGACCTGTGTTTACTGTTAAATACTGTGTTTGTGGATATCTGCTCAAACGTATATGTGACCCGTCACAGAAACCAGGGACACAAGTCGGCAGCACAACTTTCGAGCAAAATAAGAGTTTTTTTTTCAAAATTGGTGAATTTCATTTTTTTGCAGAATCTGTTAGTTGAAATCACGAAGAAGCCTCTCCATGTTTGAGATAGCAGTATTGGTATATTTAAAAGCTTACATTTTGAGGTTGAAATCGGCTTGTTTTCGGAGATTCTAGCACGCAGTAGGGGTCTGTGTGTATTTCCATACTGAATATGGCGCTTTTGTCCCCGCCCTCCAAGTGAACCGCATGGCTACTTATTATGCTGTGCTCTGGTAGGCTCTATCTGATATCAAAATTCAATGAAGATGGACGCCGCAAAGATTGTCGCAGACGAGCTGAACCGTGGCAGTTACACCGAAAATGTTTTCGGCGCTCGGGAAACTGAACCGGAGGTATGGGCGCGGCGCGCGCGCCCTCGGTGTTGAATATGGCGGCTCGGCTCGCTGACAGCGGTGGCTGGCTGTTTCATATGTGACGTCCCGATTGCTTTGAATGGGGAAAGTTTTGTGAACTGAACAGACTTAATGGACTGGCAACAATCTCCATAGAACATGAACTGGCACAGAGAATCGAAATAGAGGATGCAGTTAAGACCTTTGCTGCGATGAAGGCCTGCCGTGCGCGTTTCTGAAACGTAAGTTAAGCTTCATTTGCTCTTTAGTCGTTATTTAAGATGCTGAACCTGCTGATGATATAATGTGCTTGCGGACATTTCATTTATGTGTGTATAGTATACGCACATAAGAAAGTGGTGTAAAGAGATTTGCAACAGTAATTTGAGGAGGTGAAATGTGATTATTTGGAAAATTCCTGTCATGACTGCTTAAAGAAAAATGCCAGCAGGCATTTGCCTCCTGCATAAACTTTAATATTGTTGACATTTTGGGCACACGCGCGTTGCGCACTATTTGCGTTATATGTAGGCCTATGGCTTATTGGTCTTTGTGTGTTGTTGCTGGTTTTGCGTTATATGTATGGCATATTGGTCTTTGTGTGTTGTTGCTGGTTTTGCGTTATATGTATATGGCATATTGGTCTTTGTGTGTTGTTGCTGGTTTTGCGTTATATGTAGGCTATATGGCATATTGGTCTTTGTTTGTTGCTGGTACGTTGCAAATAGAGGGGCATCACAATTGTTTTTCTCCTAGAGCTGCTGCAGAAGTGCATTCATTCGAAGTGCAAAAAAAAGCTGTA